>CAXKWD010000001.1:205154651-207554651 GCA_964059195.1 Ectobius pallidus | reverse complement strand
TGAATTCACTTTTGTAGTATTTTGCTTTGTAGTCATTCTACTTAAATTTAAAATATTATTGTAAACTATGTAACCATAATTTTATTATTATTCCTGCAGTGTAAATTTCAGAATCTGGTTTAGTGGAAGAGAACGTCTCGAAGCCTTAACTCAAGCCTTAACTATCACATAAAGTAATATACTTTATTATTTTTGTTATTGTTGCATATTATTTTTTATTTATTTATTCTTGCGAAGTAAAGACCATGAGCTCTTCCACTTCGCCAGCTAAAATAAAGTAAAGTGGTCCATATTACAGGCCATGGAGGCCCAGAGGATCCCAGGAGGTTGAGGCTCCCAGATTTTAGACATTCGGCACATGAAGGTGGTAAGGTTGTCAGCCTTACGCACCGGCCGCCTTTATCCCCAAGATTGCTCTTGGTACTCATTTCTGTTCGAGGCTGAGTCGACGCCAGGGCCATAGTGCCACCAGAAGGATTAGGCCAACTGAAAAACTCCAGCGACCTCATCGGAAATCGAACCCGCGGCCGGTTTGTAGAAATTAAAAATTAAACATCTTACAAACATTGAAAGCCACAATGATTTATTTACAAATTTGATAAAATAATAACTTAGTAATTATTATTATTATTATTATAATTATAATTATGCCAACCTCTTAGGAATGATTCTGCTTCTGCTGAGAGTCGCCACTGGTTCTGTGTTAAACTAGTGGGGAGAGGCAGTCAAAATACAGTCAAGGTCCACACACGAACGTAGTATTTGGAAATGTATTTGTGGTCTAGGCCTATGCAAATCATAGTAGTGATTATTATACATGGATAATGATTTAGTGCTAGCAGAATGAGAGAGAGGGGGGGGGTCACTGTTATGTAGTTCATGTGGCATTTTCAGAGGGGGGGGGCTAACACGAACCAATCTGTCCGTTTTAATCAAAAGTCCCTCTCTATTACATACCATAAACAGTTTGGAAGCTACCTCCAACTATTATGCCCATACCTAAAACTAGAATTTTCACATTACATAAAGTACTTTGTCATTTCCCTATATTGTGGACCGATATATTGTTATGAGCTCAAACAAATGAAAGGGTAGGATGCCATTGAGCGAAATGATGTAACTAAATTTACCACTGATGTTATGCTCGACCATAATTCAAAGTGTAAGCCAAAATGAATGCGTATCATTGTTTAGGTATATTAACCCTCACTCTTTTCCGGTGTGAGGTGGACACCGCGGTGTAGGCAAATTAGTTCATGGGAATAATCCTTTTTTTGCTATTGTTTATTCTGGTCAAAACATACCAGTTTAAAAGTGACCCCATTGGATAATTTTTCGTTGTATCCAACTGTCTATAAGTTACTACACTACTATTGTGATACAGGAATTATTTAAATTAAACAGACAAACGCCAAATCAGAAGCCTGTTCACAGAATTCAGTGTGTTGATCGTCAGGAAAATTTACTACAGTTTTATTATTGAACTTTCATAATGTAATAGGTAAAAGTTAAGGTTTCGTAGCCTACTTGTTATCCCTCTGGTACAAATAATAATAACCATTACCATTTATCCACTAAGAGGATAACAGTTACCATTCATCCATTACCTTAGTTTTACCTCTCCCTTTTAGGATTTAAGCGACCCAAGCCGCCCGGGGCTTACAGGGCCGTGACCTGTCGGGAGAGGAATTATCTGAATCACATACATATATTTTGACCGGACAAGGACATGGAGAGCCTCCCCGGATGAGTGATCAGCCCAATGCCGGGGTCACCTCCGAGACAACACGAACACATAGGACGATACACACCATTCACACACACACACACACACACTCCGAACAAGGCGAGAATGGGATGAAGATGACGGCCAGATGATACCCGGGGACCACAAGGGCCTAAAGTTACCAGACACTTGTCTCACAGGTGAGGAAAATCCCGGAAAAAACCTCACCTAGGTACAGGTAACTTGTCCCGACCAGTTTTCGAACCCGGGCGCGCTGCGTGAGAGAAGCGAACGCATCCCCTACGCCACAGCGGTGGACTAACAGTTACCAAATAATAATAATAATAATAATAATAATAATAATAATAATAATGATGCACTACAATACAGTGGTACTACCAGAAGCCCTCCACGCATCAGAAACAACCACAATTGGAGCATCAGGTATCATAGAGATAAAAAAAAAATAGAACGTAAAATCCTCAGAAAAATTTTTGGAGCAATACACAGAGATGGCATATGGATGAAGAGACCAACAAAAGAATTATACGAACACACAGACAGACTCACAGACCTGATCAGAAAACGCCGACTAACATTCTATGGACACATACATAGAATGAACGACAACAGACTCACAAAGAGGAATTTAGATGTAGTTAACAGTTCAGTCAAAAAAACCAATTGGCTGCAAGAAATAGAAGAAGACTTAAAACAAGCAGGAATCAATAGGGAAATGATAAATGAAAGAAACAAATTCAGAAACAAAATTATGAACGCAAAATTTGAAGTAAAAGAAAGCAAGAAAACAGGTAAAAAATGGACCGCACAAAGGAAAGAGGAACACAGTCAAAGAATGAAGAGATTTTGGGAAGAGAAAAGGAAGAAGAAACAAGAAGGAAGTGTATAATCATGTAACATTCAAGTTCAAACACTGTCTTAATGGCAAAAATGTGTAATAATAATAATAATAATAATAATTTTTCTTCAGGGTAATTTCCACAATGTTGTGGTTTCCCTCCACCAAACAATATATGATAATACGAGTACATCCCAATTTTAATGATTTTCGCTTCTCCCCTGTTGTCTGTCCATAGTATCCTTTTCTTTCTGCCATGCTTCCCCTTATAGCCTACCATCCATTCAAGTATCAGTCGGCCATCCTTTTCTTCGTCTTCCATCAGGTTCCCCAGTTCATCACCACCTTTAGCAATCTTCCATCGTTCATTCTTTTCACATTACCGTACCATCTTAATATTTTCTTTTCAATAATTTCAAGGATATCTTCATCCGCATTTATTAATTATTTTATTACTGCATGTTTTTGCATGAAAAAGCAACATGCAGTTTCACAGGAAGCACTAGTTTGTGTGTCTATATATAGGCCTAATGTAAAAATTAGGTCATATTTGTGCAAATTCTGTAATGTGGTATCATGGAATACCTGTCTGAAAACGCTCAGTCAGTAGGCCTAATCAAAATATTCACAAAAACATACGAGCATAATATTTTGTCCATTTTATTAGCTTCCGCTTCGTATATTGTACATTTCACCAAGTATTTCTGGTTTGTCTACTAAAAGTTCTCTGGAATTTGAAACAGCAGTTTCATACAGCAATCCGGAACAATTATTGTTTTCGTTTTATGAGGAAAAGAGAACTATTATCCATCTCTATTTTCTCTCTGTCCCTCTCTTTCTTGCTCTCCTCTCCTCTTTATCTACCTGTATGCTTTCTCTCTCCATCCCTCTTTTCCCTCTCGCTTTCTCTCTATCACTCTTTATCTCTCCTTCCCTTATCCCAATAAAATTAACTTTTCAATTTGCAAGCTGTACTTCATACAGTTCCTGTGTTTGACGTTAAAGGTATTGATATCCCTATTGCCAAAAGGTTTTTGTGTCAAATTCATTGAAGGAATAGCAATTGCTTCCTGGATTAGCTGTGGTGTATTACTTTGCTAATACCAATAAAACGACTATACGTATTTTGATAACAACAATAATTGAAATCCCTTTTAATCTTTTGCAGACAACATCAATCTAGCTAAAGGCCAATGATTGAATATCACTGCAATATTCCTCGCCGCAACCTCTCTCTCATTTCCATTCGTAAGTGCCACTGTTGGAAGTGATCGAGGATAAGTGATATTGCCAATATGACATATGACGTGGGACGGAATTTGTTTAGCATTAGTGATACTAAGTGTAAGAGGAAGTGCTTCATCAGTTCAGGAATGCAAGATTTAGATTTCTTTAGCCGCGGTAGGGGTAAATCGAGAACTTGTGTAACGCTCAAAAATCGTCACGAAATTAGTGAGACGTGACGGAACGGACTGCACAGAAAACGATCAACTCAATGATTAGGCTTATCCAAAGTTTAAAAAATCCAAAAATTCAAAATTAAAAAATCCAAAATTTAAAAAATTCAAAATCCAAAATAAAAAAATTCAAAGAAACAAAATTTAAAAAATCCAAAATTAATAGATCCAAAATTAAAAATTCAAAGATCCAAAATTCAAAAGTCCAAAAATCTAGAATTAAGAAAAAATCCAAAATTAAAAAATCCAAATATCCAAAATTTAAGATTAAAAACATTCAAAAAATAAAAATAAAAAATCCAAAATTTAATAATAAAAAATCTAAATCTAAAAAATCCAAAATGAAAAAAGTCAAAAAACCCAATATTAAAAAGTCCAACAATCCACTTCTGTCTCGTGGCGTCCCACGCACACTTTTTTTAAAATTTGGTTTCAAGTTATGCTGTTCATAGACACTTTCGTACAAAAATTTCGTTGTTCTGACTTAACTCATTGCAAGAATTCCTTATTTTTAGGATATATATCGAACCTTTTATAGCTCTCTGTCCTCACCTTCCTAATTTTACAGAGACATATAAACTTAACGACAGTTTTAGACTTGTAGAACTTGAGGGAATATTTTCCTCCAGAGAGATTCGCACTTTTCACCTTAAAAGAGAAAAAAACAAAAAGCTCAATGAATTCCAGGATGAGAAAAGTTGGAAGTAAATTTCGTTTATTGTAGACGAGGCATGCAGTACGTAAAAAGCACTTACTACACAGAAAAATCTAGCACATGTAACACTTTTTCCTACAACTCTGGAACCTGGACGAGGGCTACAAGTGTATTGATTTGAGGGGCTGCAATAAATTATAGCAATATGCCGCAGTAATTAGGTAACTCAATATTGCCGTGGTTTAAAACACCATTGTAATAAATGGCCCTGCATTAATACGGCCAGAGAATAATTAAGCGTATAGTTTGGTATTCAAAGAGTATATCGCGATACAAAAGCGGTAGGCCTAAGTACCTCATTGGGGAATCTAGGAATAGTTTGAATAGACGAGCTGAAGGCATGTGTATTGCGTACTATTTTTTCTACAGTAGCGATTTAGCGAAGTATCTATTAGGCGATGACATAAACACAATCGAGAGAAATGCAGAAAGTTTTCGATGCCTGCAGGAATGTTGGATTCTTCTCCTAAAATTATCTAAATTGATACGGATCTTAGAGCTTTAGCTCGACGATTGCTTGTATAAATATACGAATTCTGCTATGAAAGGATTAAAACCAACAGTGTATGAATTGCGAATGAAGATTCTTATTTACCTCAAATAAGAGCCTTGTAGACATGTTAAAATTTGTTTACTTTGTCTATGTGATAAAGAAAGCGAGCGTTCCACTGTTTGCAGACCGAAAGTGACCTTTTTACTCTTCACCACACTAGAAATCACTGCTTTCGGATGTTCCAAACACCTAACAACTGCTTTATATACTACTTCTTACCCTTTCCTTGAAGACTGTGGGAAATTAAGGATCCCACACACGCTCTATGTAGTTTTAAAATGTCTTATGAGGGGGGAAAACCTAAATACTCAGATAGGCCTATGTTATGTCTAAATTATTATTTTATTTTAAAGGAGACAGATAGAAATGTTTCAGATATCAAATTTTAGAATTTTTACATCTATTTCATACTAGACCCCTATGAATTCAGTCGATGCTTGGATGGTCTCTTCGTCTCTTGTCCATCAGCGGTGGCTTCGGACTCGTTTCTGATTTATTAAGAAACTAATATTTAAAAAATTTGCATGATACTCTGTCCTTTTTTTTTTATTTGTTTAGTTACATTACAACCCGTGTTTCACCAACTGGTATATCACGGGATATTTACAGAATTATACATAATTACTATAACATATTATAATATGAAAACAGTTTATGTGATGGAGCGGAAGACGTGGTTGATAAAGGTGGTTATCTGTATCGTATTGATATGATACTTGAGCACAATTGGCAACGGTAGTGACTTTAGAATAGATGGTCTTTCTCTTTCAAACCTGGAGCACTGTGTTAGTAGGTGTATGGCGGTCTGAATGTCTTCCTCACGACAGCTGCATGTTGGTGACTCTGTTTTTTTCATTTTAAATAGGTAGGATCTGAAGGAGCCGTGATTGGTTAGAAATTGAGTGAGCATATAGTTGGGCCAAAGGGATAGAGAAAGCCTGTGGAAGATGTTTGGGATGAATGGTTTGGTGTGAGTGGCTACTTCGGAGTTTACATAAGTAGCATTCCAAAGTTCGATATAATGGTCTTTGAGGAGCTGTTTGCCCCTGCACAGGGGAATTGCACTGTAGTCAATCGTGGTTTTGTAACTGGCCGCCGTCTTGGCTAGATAGTCAGCTCTTTCGTTGCCCCTGAGACCCGCGTGACCTTTGACCCAATGAAGAGTGACTGATGTGGTCTTCTTTAGGTTGATTATTATTTTCCTGATTTCCAGGGCGATGGGGTGAGTTGTGTGCTTATTAGCTACCGCAAACAAGGCAGCTTTGGAGTCCACGTGTATGGCGAAGGAGGTGAAGTTTTTTGTTTGAAGTTTGATCCATTCAGCTGCCATGAGCATCCCGCACAGTTCTGCTTGGAAAACAGAGCAATTATGACTTAATCTTTTGACTCCTGTGTATATCTCACTGGATTTTTTGAAGGCAATCGCTCCAGCTCCGACATGGCTTTCCGTTTTGGACCCGTCCGTGTAGATCTGCACGTCAGCCTGTCCTATTTCTCCAGATGTATCCACTCGTATAAAGTTGTCTTTGGGGTGAACTCCCCTTTCTCTGGAAGGGGTTTCAATGTTCTTTAGTTCCGAGATTACGGCTAGCCTTAAAAAAGAGTCTACCTACTCTGTCCTTTACGATCATTGACATTTTGCGTTTTAGAAGCCTGAATTTATAAAATAATATAAGCAGCCATTAAGTGAAATCATCAGTGACATCTAATTTTGAAATCAATGAGGAGAATTTCAGTAAACTAGCTGGTTTCTATGTATGACAGTCATAACACAAAGATAAAATTCCTCACACTTGACATATAGCATTATAATGTAAATCTTATATTCCTGCTTCTATACGGTTTTTGGTGTGACAAATGTATAAGTCAGTAGCAGTGAAAAGATTCAGATTGACGCACAATATTTCAATATAAAGTCTGGTTTTTTTAGTAGGGCCATTATTACGAAAGGGGAAAAGTTTATATGATCATTGCATATCTGAAATTCAAAATAAAAAATAGGTGATCATCACATATATTATATTTTTTATTTAAAAAAATACCCTATAGCACATACCAGTAAAAAATAAGCCTTCTTGCATGAAATTTGTAGAACCCAAGCAAATGTATGCAACCAAGGAATTATGAAGCATTTTCTGTCGGTTGTGTATTGCGGGTTTTCTAGTCGTCGTTAGCAGGCGGTGCTGCAACCATAACCAAAGAAGGAATTCTTAGAACATTGGGGTATTCATGGGGCAGGGCTGTGGGGGGATGCCACCCCTTTGGTTCTGCATCAACTCAAATCTTAACTTATTACGTACATTAATTTTCAAATAACTTATATTACCTAATAAGGATGAAGGAACCACATAATTCGCGGGTACGCTGGCAAAGAGAGTTAAGTTCCCCATCCTCAAAAATTGAGATATGTCCGTAGAGTTAGGCCTATAGATAAAAATGTTCTCTATATATCCATATCCATATCTAAAGCGACGTTGGGCGGCTAAAGTGTGTTAAGTCACTCTAATTCTCAGTAACTAGAAAGTGGACTTAACTTTCTTTTCCCGCCCACCCGCGAATTAATTATTTTGAACTTGCAACGTAATTTAATATACCTATACTATTATAGGAACTGATCACTATCCTAATTAAAATTAGGGACAGAGAATATACGTCAGCGAGAAGTAATGTGGACTACAAGGAGCGATAGTGTTTAGCCTAATTCCTGTAGGGACTTATCAGCAGTCAGCTGATCGAAGAACAAATAGGAAGACTATTCGATAGTTAAGTTGTCTTCCTTCGGTTGTCCTAAGTGTCAGCAATGGGAGGAATGTGAACTATTTTGTCCTACAAATACTACAAACTATCATTTTACTGTTTAAATTTCACTCTCGGATATTCATAAAATTTGGTATACACATTTATAACGTCCAGGGGAAGAAGCCTTTTGATATTGGACCAAATCGGTTGACCGGAGTAATGACCAATTTAGTGCCTATTTTATGGTAATATATTAAGTTAGAAAGAATTTAACAAATGCAAATCAGTTATCATGACAACATATTGTTTTTTTGAAGTGAAACTTCTTTAGCCGCAGTAGAGGTAAAGCGAGAGCTTGTGTAAAAAATCCAAAATCGAAAATTTAAAAAATCAAAAATTAAAAAAAATCCAAAATCCAAAATTAAAAAATATAAAAATTTAAAGATTCAAGGATCCAAAATTTAAAAAATCCAAAATTAAAAGATCCAAAATTCAGAAGTCCAAAAATCCAAAATTAAAAAAATATCCAAAATAAAAAAATTAAAACATACAAAATTTAAAAATAAAAAAATTCAAAAATAAAAATAAAAAATCCAAAATTTAAAATTTAATAATAATTAAACCCAAAATTATTTATCAAAATCTTATATTAAAAAGTCCAAAATCCAAAATTATAAAGTCCAACAATTCAAAATTTAAAAAATCCAATAATCCAAAATTTAAAAAATAAAAAAATTAAAACAAGTTTCACTTCTGTCGCGTGGCGTTCTACGCACACTTTTTTTTTTTTTTTAATCCAATAAGCTATAGGTATGAAGATGTTTCAGTGTTCTGTCCTTGTGAATTTAGATGAAAAAAACAATTGCACGTACATGCGATAAAATGAGAGTGATAAAAACAAATCGATAAAATTATGACGATAGTCGATAGACGATAAAAACAAAACAAATCGATAAAATTATGACGATAGTCGATATCGATAGACGATAGCAGGGTCATTCCATGCCAAATCATCACAGCTCCCAACCCGACCATCTCAGATTTGCATGAAATTCGGTAAGAAGTTAAAATACATGAAGTTGTACACACACGAAAAATTTTACCCCTCAGTGATTTACGATATTCATAAGCAGGGTTGCAAACATGATAAAAATTGTAAAATTTTCCCTTGCATTCTCTTTAAAAATAAATCATAACTTTACTTCTAATTGAGGTAAAACCTTCATGTTGGTCTCATTTTGAAGCTAAAGGTACATAGTTCCCATTAAAAATAGTTGCATTTCAAAATGTTAATTTTTTCATTCCAAGGTCAAAAGGTGTAACCTTTGACCTTGAGTATCTAAGAAACTGTATCTTTAATTTTATTGAAGAAAAGATATGTTAGACAGTTAAATGCATTCTATCTTTGGTACAAATTTCATTTTGGGATGGCTTTGGGAACAGGAGAAAAAAAAATTCCCTATAATATAAAGCCACATGGCTGACTCACTCACTCACTCACTGTCATTAATGTTTGCTCACTTTCAGATGAGCTAGAAACTTGAAATTTGGTACACGTATAGCGTTTAGGCTGTAAACCACATAAAAATTCCAAAAAGGTTATTTTTTATTTTTAGCCGTATAAACCCCCCGAAAAAGGGCTCGGCTCGGCTCACTGACATTAATGTTTGATTACTTCCAGATGAGCCAGAAACTTGAAATTTGATACACTTTTAGTTTTTTTAAATTTTAGGCTGTAAACCACAGGAAAATTCCAAAAAGTTAATATTTTAATTATTTTTAGCCCTAAAAACTCCCGAAAAAGGGCTCGGCTCTGCTCACTGACATTAATGTTTACCCACTTCCAGATGAGCTAGAAACTTGAAATTTTGTACACATATAGCGTTTAGGCTGTAAACCACAGGAAAATTCCAAAAAGTTTTTTTTAAATTTGTGTGGGTTTCTGCCTCGCGGCGGCTGCAGCTCTATCTCTTGACCGGTTGGATGAAATATCTAAAAATTAAAACAAAAATTTGGGGGGATTTTCCTGTGGTTTACAACCTGAAAGCTATATGTGTACCAAATTTCAAGTTTCTAGCTTATCTGGAAGTGGACAAACATTAATGTCAGTGAGCCGAGCCGAGCCCTTTTTCGGGAGTTTTTAGGGCTAAATATTAAAAATAAATAAACTTCTGGAATTTTCCTGTGGTATACAGCCTAAAAGCTATAAGTGTACCAAGTTTCAAGTTTCTAGCTGATCTGGAAGTGGGCAAACATTAATGTCAGTGACCCGACCCGAGCACTTTTCGGGGGGGTTTTGGGCTACAAATTTAAAACAAAACTTTTTGGAATTTTCCTGTGGTTTACAGCCTAAACGCTATACGTGTACCAAATTTCAAATTTCTAGCTCATCTGGAAGTGGGTAAACATTAATGTCAGTGAGCAGAGCCGAGCCCTTTTTCGGGAGTTTTTAGGGCTAGAAATAATAAAAAATTTAACTTTTTGGAATTTTCCTGTGGTTTACAGCCTAAAATTTAAAAAGCCTAAAAGTGTATCAAATTTCAAGTTTCTGGCTCATCTGGAAGTGATCAAACATTGTCAGTGAGCCGAGCCGAGCCCTTTTTCGGGGGGTTTATAGGGCTAAAAATAAAAAAATAACCTTTTTGGAATTTTTATGTGGTTTACAGCCTAAACGCTATACGTGTACCAAATTTCAAGTTTCTAGCTCATCTGAAAGTGAGCAAACATTAATGTCAGTGAGTGAGTGAGTGAGTCAGCCATGTGGCTTTATATTATAGGGAAATTTTTTCTCCTGTTCCCAAAGCCATCCCAAAATGAAATTTGTACCAAAGATAGAATGCATTTAACTGTCTAACATATCTTTTCTTCAAAATAAAATTAAAGATACAGTTTCTTAGATACTCAAGGTCAAAGGTTACACCTTTTGACCTTGGAATGAAAAAATTAATATTTTGAAATGCAACTATTTTTAATGGAAACTATGTACCTTTAGCTTCAAAATGAGACCAACATGAAGGTTTTACCTCAATTAGAAGTAAAGTTATGATTTATTTTTGCAGAGCATGCAAGGGAAAATTTTACAATTTTTATCATGTTTGCAACGCTGCTGTATTAATATCGTAAATCACTGATGGGTAAAATTTTGCGTGTGTGTACAACTTCATGTATTTTAACTTCTTACCGAATTTCATGTAAATCTGAGATGGTCGGGTTGGAAATTACACTTTATTGTGATGATTTGGCATGGAATGACCCAGCAATCGGTTAAAATTCCATTTACTCTTATACTGCATTGGACACTGATACAAGAGTTAAATAGTCAATGTACTTAATTCAAACTTATGCCCGGTTTCTATAAACTCGCGAAATACCTATGGGTAAATTATCCAATGGACAGAATTTACACAAGAATAACTTTTACAAACTCAAATAATTTTAAAGTAACAATCACATACACTTGTGGCGAGTTTCTAGATAAATGTCCTCTGGGTAAATATGAAAATGACAGAAAAAATGTTCCTACAAACTCAGGGCTAGATCTTTCCAAGGGTAAATCGTCGGGTTAATTTATCCTTTCGAGGATGGCTGGATAAAATTTAACCTCTTGTAGGATCAATAATAATTTAAACAATGAGAATCACAGCCTTCTGAATTAAATTAACTGTACACCTCCAAGGCCTTCATCATTATATCATTGTGGGTGATAGGAACTAATTTGCCCATGGATAATTTACCCATAGGTAATTCACAAGTTTATTGAAACCGGGCATTAGTCATACTTCTAACGCTACAGTTATGAAATTACAGCAACAAAAATGGCATGTACTTGTGTGGGCCCCTCGTCTTGGGTACATATTCGCCTTTTCTTATACTTTCCTTCTCTCGCGTTCACAGTGTTCTGCATATCTTCCGTCTTCCTCCTCCAATGCCTTTTGTATTCCAGGGCGACTAGGATCGACTTGCGGGTGACATTAGATGAAGAATGACGCCTATTTCGCAGCGTACGTGGCGCCCGTCTTTAAGAAGGGTGGCAAAACCTTCACTTCCTACTCTTCCTCTCCGGTAATATTTCACTCGGCTTAGCGCTACGTGCCTCGAGTCTCTAGGTTTGATTCTTCGGATCGCTTTCTGTGACCATTAAATCCTGGGTTTTCGTATTGATTTATCAACTTTCTAGTATTAGTCTTTACTAAATGGAATCAGGTTTAGTGACCTTCATAACCCACTTTTTCTTCCTCCTTTCGCTGTACATTTAGAAGGTTTATCAGAGAATATTTCGTCACTTGCTAAAATTTAGAATTAATTTAAAGATAACACAAGAACTCCCAGTCCATGCATATGGTGTAAGAAAAAGGAAGGCCAGAACTTGGGGGAATCATTCCTTGCATAAATAGAGGGTGAAATTATGATACATGAACATGGCTATATTTCCTGGTTGCACCTCCAGTACCCGCTGCGCTACAAACCGGAAGGTCGCGGGTTCGATCCCCGATGAGTTTTTCATTTGGCCTAATCTTTCAGGTGGCACTATGGCCCTGGGGTCGACTCAGCCTCTAACAGAATTTAGTACCAGGAGCAATCCGATTAGTAAGGCTGACAACCTTACCACTTTCGTTTCCGAATGTCCAAAATCTGGGAGCCTCAACCTCCTGGAACCCTCTGGGCCTCCATGGCTTGCATAGGGAACACTTTACCTTTACCTCCAGTACCGGATTTTGAGAGTTCAACAAATTTGTTCCTGTGACTTTTTTCATTTGTCTATCGGTTATGCCTTAGATAGAGTTAGATTTTTTTTATTTTAGGTGAATTTCGAACTTTTTCACACGGCTAATTTTTAACGTATTTATAGGACAGATAAAATAAGATTTTTAGGTGGATTCAACACATTCAAGTCAATAATAAAGCGAAATAGGGTTAAAATTTTCAAAAAATTGACTTCATGCCTTCTTAGTGATCGAGAAAAACCTGATTATTAATCATTCATAAATAGCTAATCATAATTTAGAGTTTCGATAATCTGCAAAATTTATAGACCAATCACAAGACTGGCCATTTTTGTTTTTGTTTTGTTTGTTTGTTCATAACTCCAGTGTTAACAACGAAGTTCTTTTATAAAAATCAGTATGAAGTCTTTTATACAGTAGATTAAAATTAGTCAAGCTTTAAAAACACTTGTAGCTCCACTTACATTATTTATGTAGAACCGGTTTCGAGGAAAGCAGCTCCCTCATCCTCAGCTGATGGTTGACTGGCACTAGGTTGATATGGATCTGTAAGTGGAGCAACAAGTGTTTTTAATGTTTGACTAATTTTAATTTTAAACGAAGTTCTTTGTTTTACTTTTTTTTTTCAAACGTTAGAAGGCAGTGGTTGCCATGCCCTGGGAGATTTTATGCTGTAACAGGAAAAATTGATTGCATAGAGCAAAAATCTCCTAATAAAAGTTGCTTGTCTATGTCCCTTCTATACACAGGTAAAATATTTCGGTGTTATTCATTAACACTCTGTATATTAAGAGGACATTCCTATTAGGTAATAAAAAATGAAGGAATGCTGTAGACTCTCTATTTGTATGAGAAAGTCTAATCGATATTACATACCAGTAAGAAATTGAAAACCACACAATTATACGAACACCCAGTGAAAGGATTTTGTTGAAAGCTATAATCTGTACCTCATTTGATAATATTGCCGCAATTTAAATGTTTACCTTCCCATTAACTCTAATTATTTTATACAAACACACGTTAATAAATTAACACATAGTCCACACATACAGAAGGACGTCATGAAAGGAGCTTTCAGTTTCGTTTGACATCGCCCATCTAAATCAAATAGGCCTAATTTAACCTCAGTTGCCGAGTGCTCCGTTCACTCTCCGTGCCTTGCCTTCTGATTTTCCTTCTTTTTCTTTTTCATTGCCATCATTAAAACCATGTAACCAGGATTATAATTAGAATAAAAATTTACATATACTATTCCATTGATTGTCGGCTGCGGTGTTGTAGAGATAGCGTGCCCACCTCTAGATCCGAAGGTCGCGGGATCAAACCCGGCCGCGGTCTGTGGATTTTTTAGGTCGCAAATTTGAAATACTGAAATTTAATAGCTGAGAAAGAGGCGTGACATCCAATGAAGCTTTTTAGGAAAAGGGCTCTATCTAAAGAACTAGCAGCCAGAACTTAAAAATGGATATTTGAAGTGAAAGAGAAAAGTTTTTATCTAAATACGCCGTTTAAAAAATGCAATTTTTCAGAATTTGTTGGTTACTTGCGTGTACAGGTAGGGAAAAAAAGCGGACCGACTTTTTTAGCTGATTTCAGAGCCTTGTGATACGTAAATAAATGTAAGAGATGTAACGGAAACGTTTGTTTTCACAAGCAATGCAAATTACTTTAAATTATTTCTCAGTTCAAGCAATTTATCGGCTGTAGAACAAATTTCAATACATTCCCTGCTATCCTGTGAATGCCACTAGGCATGCGCAATGGCTCATATCGGCAACTTAAATATTTTAGTCGGTCCGCTTTTTTTTTCCCCTACCGTAGCCTATATATATCTAAGTAGGCAGAAGTAGAAACCTCCACTTGGAGGCCCTATGCCCCACAGGAAATTCAGATCAGATTCCATTCAACGCCGGGTTTCTTTATATTCATCAATAACGTTTAACAATGCCTCAATCACGGTGGTTTATCTTTTATATATTTGCAAGGAAAGGATTTCATTGGGTCCCTTCGTCACAGAGTACATCAAAATATCAATATACAGGGATTAATATTTCGTGTGAGGTGAACAAACGTTGTCTTCTACATTGTTCATGCAGTAATTTCAAGAGAACAAAGGACATGGACTACACACCGAAAATTATAACCCTTATCGAACAAGGTTAAGATTAATTCTTAAATTATTATGTTAGTGGATTGAATGGGATAATTCCTACTGGTGGTCAGATTGATCCAATTTCGATTTTGGAGATAACTTCTATGGAAGAAAGCTCAACTTCTACGAATCTAGAGGATCTTAGCCGTTTCGGCCATCGCGGAAAAAGGGAAGCAGGGGTGGTGAGTGGGCTTTTACACACTTTCTATCACTTTGCATGAAGAAAGGACTGGTCTGAATAGAATCGCAAATAAAGAGGTGGGCCAGATTTAATATTGACTGATCATGCTTTCGACAGACTGATTGATTAACTATCTATCATGTTGAAAGTCAGTCGTGCAAATAGAAGACCTAACGTTGAGATGGAATAATATATTTTAGTCTGCTTGAATTAAAAATAGAACTTTTAACATGAGACACAAGATGGATAGGCTATATATAAGAATTCATGAACCACAAATTATTGTCTCTGTTGGACATTACATGAGAATATTATAGGAGAAAATTCCTCCGACACTGGGACTTGAACCCAGGACCTTTGGCTATTCGCACTTATGCTCTACCAACTGAGCTAAGCCGGAGTTCAATTCACAGCGCCAGATGGAACCTCTCTCCTATGACTAATTGCCCTAATGGTCTACCTCACTGATAGACAATTTATGTCATATGCAGTACTGTGGGGCACACTAATTAGTGATTTTTGTGACCGGGCTCCCACTGTTATTTTACTCTAGTATTCTCTAGTATCTTTATGGCCTGGGACATTCCTGGTATTTGACTGTCACATAAACACCCCGTATACTGTAGAAAAGAGTGCATGAATGCTGGAATTTATCTCGTTCACAGTATTGCATTCTTACACTTGAATAAAGAAGTTAGAAACTGTTTACTTTGAATCCTGCGAAATTTTGCGTTTGTTCCGTTAATAGCTGTTGGGAGGGGGACCCACACGCAGAAATAACAAATAGGGAATGTATTGTATTGTATAGGGTGGCGTGTGGACAGTCAGGTCTACACTTCATTAAGTGCTTTGCAAACTGCCGGCGCGTATAGCCTGCTAATATGTTTATGACCCACACCCTTCTGTTCTCTCAGAGTTACACAACATTGTCTAATCACAATTGACCTCTGAAATAGGCCTATACTGAAAATTCTACTTGGGTGATGAACATAAAACATAAAATAGATATGTAAGCTTTCATGAACCACAGTTTATTGTCTCTGTTGGACATTACATGAGAAGTTTATAGAAGAAAAATTCCTCCGACACTGGGACATGAACCCAGGACCTTTGGCTGTTCGCGCCAATGCTCTACCAACTGAGCTAAGCCGGAGTTCAATTCACAGCGCCAGATGGAACTTCTCTCCTATGACTAATTGCCCTAATGGTCTACTTCACAGACAGACAAGTTATGTCATATGCAGTACTGTAACTGTGAGGCACACTAATTAGTGATTTTTGTGACCGGGCTCCCACTGTTATTGTACAGTTAACATACAAGATAGATATGTAAGCTTTCATGAACCACAGATTATAGTCTCTGTTGGACATTACATGATAATTTTATAGGATAAATTTTTCTCCTATAAAATTCTCATAAAACATAAATTTCTTTATAAATTGCAATTACCATCTGTGCTCAGTATATAAAACCTTAAACATTTTAACCTACTTTGGAAAACATAACTAATTTTAACACATTCAACAGATAACTTATAAGTAGCGTAAGCTACTAGTCTAGAGGTATAAAAACTTGTGATACATGCTAAAAATTCTTAAAATTGTTAAATAATGTATTTGAAGTCCATAAAATAGAAGTCTTGTATTAAAATGCAGATACTGTCCTCTTCCTGCTACGCGTTTCGATGCTAATACATCATCTTCAGGTGATTTTCTGCATGATTTGTGGAAATTATGTTCTGGGCTGGATTTGCAGCCTTCTGAGAATAGATGTGTACACATAAATCATGCAGAAAATCACCTGAAGATGATGTATTAACACCGAAACGCGTAGTAGGAAGAGGACAGTATCTGCATTTAACACAAGACTTCTATTTTATGGACTTGAAATACATTATTTAACAGTTTTAAGAATTTTTAGCATTATCACAAGTTTTTATACCTCTAGACTAGTAGCTTACGCTACTTATAAGTTATCTGTTGAATGTATTAAAATAAGTTATGTTTTTTCAAAGTAGGCTAAAATTTTTAAGGTTTTATATACTGGGTACAGGTGATAATTGTAATTTATGAACAAATTATATAGCTCAGTAGGAAAATGAAAAAATTGAGATGTAAAACATAAAATTTCCTTTCTTAAACATTTAATTATGGTAAAAAAAAACTGTAGCATGCTACTTGTCCATAATGGTAATTAAGATATCTTATGAAAATTATGAAATACGCTTCACTCGTTTCATAAAAATATCAATAAATTCCATGATAGGCTCGTCATAATGTACTATTAAATTAATAAGTTACAGCTATAATACAACATACATCCCCTATAATATTTGTACATCTAAAGCAAGGTGTAAATTGATAAAAATCTAATAATATTGTAATGAAGGTTTTCTCAATTCAGTACACTTATATCAAGAATGGAATTAACTGAAGCCATTGTTTCTACTTTCAGACTGACGTAAATAAAACGTTATTAAGTGTCTGAATGGTACTTCATAAGATTGTGTGGGGGACGAGAAAATGTCTGTCCGTCCGTCCATGTGTTCGCGCGATAGACTAACTCGAATACACTTTATCGGATTTTCATGAAACTCGGTATACGCATTTATAACGTCCATGGGAAGAAGCCTATTGATATTGGACCAAATCGGTTGAGCGATACCAGAGTATTGCCCAATTTAATGCTTATTTTATGGTAATATATTAGAATAATTTGTCAAATGCAAATCAGTTATCATGACAACGTATTGTTTTATCTGTTCATATACGGCTTTGGAAGTTGCAATACAGTTAGCTATGAGATATTCCTTCATATCTGATTTTCAAACTAGTCAGAAGTTTGTTTATTTCGTTGATCAAGTTGAAATGAGTACTACATGAATACTGTTATATACAGAAGGTATATTACTGTGAAATAATTAGGCCTACGTACATTAATGGGAAGTGTATTTTGTGAAATGTTGACATATTTTTAGTATTTCTTATATCAGTGTATACAAGTTTGAATTAAGGTTAAGTAACACACATAAGACCTTTGTTCTTCCGTAAGCCGTACTTAATGAATCGATCTGAAGCTTAACTCCGAGATCGATCACAAAAATAACTTATTTTCTGCATATCATAATCGCAATTATCACTGATTAAACAAAATCATTCAGGCACTTTGTTGCACCAATTTACCCGATGATGATGATGATGATGATTATTATTATTATTATTATTATTATTATTATTATTACTTTAATTCAGTAATAGGCAGTTTTAGCATATGACGATCGGTTTTATACTAAAAACGGATATTTTATATAAAGAAACGTGTAACCAGAAAGAAAACAGAAGAAAGAGACCAAAGCAGGGCATTTAATATTCTGTGTGATCGTGTTTCAGTGGCTCGTTATGATCTTCACAAATGGCGTGGAGTGAATTTTGAACCACAGTTTAATGGAAGAAATATTCCATAGGTTACTTGTAATTCATTTTTGGTCGAAAATCATGATAATTCATAATAGCTTTCCCTAACGTTGTCTCTCAGTTATACCACACTGCCTAATCACAACTTTCTATAAGTTACATAAGTTAACAATGGATCTGATTTCTCTTAACAAGACGTCTCTAGGCAGTTATCTAAGCCTCATGCAAAGCCATTGTTATTATTGAAACAGTACTTCAAAACCTGGGATTAGTGAATAGATGGCTAGTTTGCCACTTTCCCTATAGGCAATTTTTACTAAAATAAAGTTTCATCTAAGAAGTAGATGTTAGTGTAAACATCAAGTGTACAAGATTTTTAAAAAATCTTGAGATCACTTTTCGAGGAATTATCTAAGAAAAAGGCTTGGATTTTTCAATTTTGAGCTATGCTATTCACAGACAAATACTTGGATATGCAATGGCGGATCCAGAAGTGCCGTAGGGTCTTGGTGTTTATTTTCATTAATTTGACATTTTTAATTCGTCGGAGTTAATTACCTAATAAAATAAAATTCAAATTCAATTAAGTTCAAAACAAAATACAAAAGCATTTACGGCCTCCAGAATGTAGGATAGCCCCGAATATTGTTGAATAATTAGTCGCGGACAGACGACATGAGATGGTCCTCCAGCTTTGGGTTTGGCGTGCAGTTACCAACCTCGTGGCCGCTTACTCTTCGGGAAGAACATAATCTGAGTGTGTTCGAAAACAGGGTACTTAGGAAAATATTCGGGCCTAAAAGATATGAAAATGGGGACTGGAGAAAACTGCATAACGACGAGCTTCATAATCTATACTCATCACCGGATATAGTAAGGGTAATTAAATCACTTAGGATGAAATGGGCTGGACATGTTGCGCGCATGGGGAGGAAAGACATATCTCAAAAGTATTGACTGGGAAACCCGAAGGAAAAAGACCACTTGGAAGATATAGACGTAGGTGGGAGGACAATTTTATAATAGTTTTAAGGGAAGTGGAAGTAGGATTTGCGAGGGATGGTTGGATGGAGTTGGCGCAGAATAGGGTTGAATGGCGAGCTCATGGTAAGCGCGGCAATGAACCTTCGGGTTCCATAAAATATATCATATTCCTTTAACTTGCTTAGGCATTGTCTATTGCCATTGAGTAAGTAAGTAACTAAATAGTAGGCTATTGCATACACTCTGACTCAACAAACTTTTTTTTTCAGGAAGAAAGGCATGTTAAATTATAGCTATATTAAATTTACAATATTAGTAAATAATAGGGTAAAACGTACGAAAAACAGTATGCAAACTACCTTTTTGCACGACTTAACTAATTAGTGGTAGGCCTACTTACGAATATTGTTGCCGTGGATCGTAAGTTGACATTCCCGCACGCAGTCTTGTTGCTATGGAAACAAAACAAATTTCCATACGATAAGAGTTTCCGTGCGGTAAGAATTTACTTACGCCACACATCATAATACAAGCCTTAATGGACAAGGCCCCCCAGGACAAATATTCGGTTCCCATAACAACAAACACATGCGAATCACTTTCTGAAATAAACATCTATCTTCAATAATGTAGGCCTATATACATAATATTTTCAGGTAATATCTCAATTAATATAATTAAATTGATATAAATAATCATCGTGCAAAAAATAGCATGCAATACTCGTGCCTTAAGCGCATAACGGATCTCGGAAAATTGAAAAAACTCGGCGCGAGCTCCTCGTTTTTCAAACTCTTTCCTCGATCCGTATGCATCGCTTACGACACTTGTATCGCAATATACTATTTCCAATTATTGCAAATATGAAAACAAACCGAAACGTACGGGTTATATTTAGGCAGGGTGCACAAGACTTTCTTTTTTTCTCGAAGCTTGCTGTAAACTTCAATTCGAATTCCAGGATTGAACACAGTAGGCCTAATTCTTAAGTACTTAAATCTTCTGTGGTATGGTAGAAAAAGTATATAATTTTCTATTTATACCCTAACACAAAAGAGAATATAGAAGAAAATGTGTTTCGTTAGATGATATTAGGCAGGAAAGGATGTCTGAAAAGAGACTCTGAACGTGTATGTATATAGAAACTCTGGGAATCTGGTCTACTGGGACTATATCGTTATACGCAGTTCATTAAATCTCGCCGCTCCTCCCATGGCCCACATCGATTTTCCATTTAAATAAATAACATTGGAAAAGCTGTTGCACACTTACTTGTATTCCAGTCGCAAATGTCCTACCAAAAGGTCTTACGATTTTACGTAATGTTGCTATATAAAACATGGCCTCCTATTTACATGCAGCCAAATGAAGCCATTTGTATATTTGATGATATTGCACAGTTGGTATTCGTGTATAGTGTTATTCTCCTGTTAGTTGTGCAAATATGCATTCAGAAACCAGTATCATCTTACCCCCTTGCAACATGCTACAGTGTTATGTTCAGTCTATATAGGGTCGTCAGTTCACAACATGACATTTTCATACTAATATCGCCAGTGAATAGGGTTCCGAGCCTTTTATGCGTCACGATCTTCATAAAATAGTTCGTTGCTTTATAAGTTTTTCTCTCTAATTTAAAATACAATTATATATAAATATATTATACAGTGCACGCCGCTTATTGTGATCACTTCTGGATGAAGCTAATCTGTTAATATAAACCAATTGACAACAATAGCCGAAGGAATTAATTGAAGGTTATATATTCATATATAAGAAAATACACTACAAAACAGAATTAAAAATATTTATTCATAAAGTAATACGAAACTGTGAATCTTGAATCACCCATAGCCTAATACAGTAGTAGACGGCAATCAAGTATTTTTTCAACCAGTAACGAAGTTTTAATTGTTTTTAACTTCCTTTAGGAGTGCATTAACCAATACTCCATACTCAGTTACGAGTTATCTTCATATCTGTTGACTGTTACCTTCATGGATCGAAAGCTGTAGCTTAACTACGGGGTGAAACATGTTTTATTGCTTAAAAGAGAAAGTTAGGTAGGGCCACCCCCTCGAAATGGTCATCCTGTGAGCTGGGAACAGTATTGCTACCTCCATTACAACACTCTACAGTTGAGTTAGAAACGAAACCCTTAAAAACGAAATTTTGAATGACGTACAGTAGCCTACTTGGAAATAAAGCAGCAAAAAACAAAATGTGATAACATAAACCGAATCTTTGGTCACAATTAACACTACTTTTTTAATGTATCAGTATTAATCCGTACGGAACTTCATAAAAGTGATAACATTACCCGTGATTATATTAAGCGGCGTGCACTGTATAAATAACTTTTTATTCCCTGTGACAACCATTTTGGCCTGGTGGTTAACGTTGCTTACTACAGATGCATAGCAACTCTAGGATCGATCATCGGTACCTCATAGGATTTTTCTGAGATAGGGGGGCATGGAACGGGGTCCACTCAGCCTCGTGGCACAACTGAGAAGTAACGGTTCCGATCACGAAAGCCATCAATAACGGCCGTGTGAATCGGTATGCTGACCACATGCCCCCAATCCTGCCATCTGGCAATGGTAGAAGATGCAGCGGTCGGGTGGGAGGCTAGTTCCAAAAGAGAGTTTTCCATTCTCTGTAAACTCGTATAGTATTTAGAAAGTAGTACCGGTACATATTGTAGGCTACATATTCGTTTAATTTTATAATAATTGAAAATGTAGGCCTAAATACATCCTCTGCCCGTATCATAGGTAGGTTACTATAGGTAGAGGAAGTGTAGTGTTCGACCTCGAAATTCAAAGTCAAGATTCTAACAATCGTTTTGAGGTTCCCTGAATAAAAAAATTATATATATATATAGGTATATCTAGGAAGAGAACGAAAAGTCGTATAAAAACAAAATTTTATATTTGTTGCAGGTATTAGATGTGACACTGACTAACGTAATCATTGCAGGCCTATGTAGCATCATTAGTAGTGTAGCATTCAATACAATGACTTTATTCTTCTTAATCTTTTCACTGCTACTAACGTATAAATGCGTCACGTAAAAGTCTTATAGAAACAGAAATTTAATATCAGAAAAGTGATATTTTATTTTAAAAAGTGAGGATTTTTATCGGCATGTTATAATTGTCATTTCCACACACCAACTATTCTACTGAATTGTTTTTCATTGATTTCAAACTTAGAGCCCACAGATAATTTCATACAATGGTTGTTAATATTAATCTATATAATTCAGTTCTAAAAGTGCTCAAATACTAGACTGAGGATCCTTCAGTAAAATTAATAATTTACCTTGTGTATTTTCATCTCATTGTCTGTGTTGACAGTGACTTTGGCATGTCTCTCCTAGTGTCTCCTCAACTCCGGACTGTAAATTGCATTAACCTGAAAAAAAAAGAAGAAAAACAGAGTCGAAATGCAATGTAACATTTGTAAGATGACCACACGAGCGTAAAATTAAATTTCTTTTTGTTCTATTTGCTATCCTTTTTTTTCTTCTTTTTATTGTGCATAACGCTTTGTACCTATGTATATATTGTCTCTCCTACAAAAGCACTATGTAGAACAAGTAATTTGCAGTAAAAATACTGGACTTATTTAATAACAACAAACAGAGTAGGTATGTTACAACGTGCAGTAGTTATGTGACGTAGCTCTTAGCCTATTCTCTCTTTATCTCTTTTTCTCTCTCCCCCTCTCTTCTCTCAAGCATAGACAGCGTTCGCTGAACAGTATGATTAATTTTATACGGTTTCACGTTTCATTATCCAATGTTGGTACCAACAGCATTGATAAACAGCGTATAGATGAGGAAATCACACAAATACATTACTTACTTACTCAATGGCAATAGACAATTCCTTAGCAGGCTAAAGGAATAGGCTATTATCTATTTTACTGAACCCGACGGTTCATTGCCGCGCTTACCTGAGCCCGCTATTCAACCCTATTCTGTGCTAACTCCATCCAACCATCCCTCGCAAATCCTACTTCTCTTAAATCTAACGTAATATTGTCCTCCCAACTACGTCTAGTTCTTCCAAGTGGTATTTTCCCTTCGGGTCTCCCAGTCAATATTTTTGAGATATGCCTTTCCTCCCCCATGCGTGCAACATGTCCAGCTCATTTCATCCTCCGTGATTTAATTACCCTTACTATATCGGGCGACGAGTAAAGGCTATGAAGCTCGTCGTTATGCAGTTTTCTCCAGTCCCATTTTCATCTCTCTTAGGCCCAAATATTTTCCTATGCGCCCTGTTTTCGAACACACTCAGATTATGTTCTTCCCGAAGAGTAAGCGACCACATCCATATAAAACAACCGGCAGATTAATAGTCTTATGAAGAGTTCTTCTATGACAGTTGTGTAAATAGTAGTAAGTGTTTTGTTTACTTAAATAACTTGTATTATATAGAAGTTGAAAACCAGAGTTCTGTTCGTTCCTACCCAGGACATATAAGCATTAATAGGGTTATTAGATGCATCCTCACAACACTGAGATATGCGAATATTTTACTGACGTTGCTAAGTGTTTTTAACCCATTCCTTACCAAAGTTCCAGTGCACGTAAACGTTGCATTTTTATCATTCCTCCCCTGACGATATTTGATTACGTGTTATGCCAGTCTTTTCCTCCCATACGTTGTTTACGTAACGAGTTTGGTCATGATTACTCAATACACAAATTTACA
Source organism: Ectobius pallidus (assembly GCA_964059195.1). Taxonomy (NCBI): domain Eukaryota; kingdom Metazoa; phylum Arthropoda; class Insecta; order Blattodea; family Ectobiidae; genus Ectobius; species Ectobius pallidus. Next base: position 207,530,417 of record CAXKWD010000001.1, on the reverse strand, counting down.
AACAGACGAAATGTCAAACGGTCGAGTTAAAACAGAATCTCTCTCTTAGCTCTGTTAGTTATGTGTATGAAAGATAACATTTACGAAAATACAGTTTTTCTAAGAATTAGGCCTACATAATTTGATGTTGTTGATAGTGATGCAGTACATCCCTAAACATAATGTCTATAAAAGTCATTATACTTGATCCAAGATGTGTACGGAGCAAAAGCAAACAACCGAGTGAGAAAGTAGGCTAGAAAGCACTGTTCACCAGGAGTTCGTTTTTTAGACTTTAGTCGATTACATATTATAGTAAAGTGAATTGAACTTTCTTTTTTTATAGAGTTCGTTTTTTTTTTGTTTTTTTTTTGTTTTTTTTTACTTTACTTTAGTCGATTACATATTATGGTCAAGTCAATTGAACTTTCTTTTTTATATTAAGCGCCAAGGGTTGATTTCTAATTCTGCCAAGCGATTTTTTTTTTCTTTGATTTTGGTTTAATTTTGACCGGTGACTTCACACCTCCTGTAGATCTGTATTCTTTTAGGACTTTGAAAACCGTACTAGAAACTACACCCACGGATGACGCCACTTTCACTCCTAAATTTTGCACAGACACATCAGGGGTTTCTTTTAACGTCTGTATCTTCTCGCCGCTAGACAAACCTTTTCCTCGCCCATTTCATTATTGGTGACGTAAGTTCTGAAGGCCCTGGCTGGGAATTTTCTTCTATAATCATAATTGTTATAGGCTATGCCTATCACTTTTACTTACAATATGTGTTGTACTTCATCACACATTATGTAAATGAAAATTACAACGAATTAATTAATTATGTTATAAAATACGTCTTATATTTAGTAACTTATGTCACTTAGGCCTATATTTTTCAGAATAAAAAAATTGCCAAGGCAACGATAAAAACAAATGAAATAATGTTTGCTAGGTATACGTTGTAAAACATGTGAGCCTATGATATAAATACGAAAGCAACAAACTCACTTAACAGAACTTATGTTTTCAGAATTACATAAGATATAAATAATTTCACGATGTGTGTGTGGAATGGAAGTAAACATCTGACGAACTTGTCGCACTATCTTGAAGTATGCGCTGGTGCGATTAACCAATGAAACGACAGGACACAGTTAGTCAAGGCAAGTCTGTTGTTTACTTTTGCTTCGTACTCGTATTGTATCAAATATAGCACACCTACCAGGCCTACCAGAGAAGATCACATTTTATATAAAATGGTGTCTAAAAATTAAACGTTTGAAATCATCATTTCCCATTTGGGAAAAACCCTATTAATCACATTTCACCCTTCGCTAATGAACAAAGCCACAGCAGAGTTCTGTTAATCCAATTAAAACACTCACAGTCCCATCCCCAAAGCCACCCTTAACATCATGAATGTATCATAACTCTCACAGAATTTTAATATCACCTAGGTTATAAATCAAAACTAATTGGAGAGTATATCAAGAAGACTTATTGCTGAAAAACAATCCCGTCTATCACAATTGTATTTAAAGAACCGGAAACACTGGACAGATTGTCCACACAATTCAGAGAGAGGGGGCGAATGGTTTAGGGGATGAGGGAGTTTTGAACCGTAACTACAGAAAGAAGATTACATTTAAGGCCATCAAACTCGATCAAACGATTTATGAAACAGACTGCTGCGTGCAAACTGACGAATAAGTTTTTTATCAACCAGTTATCAGTTTCACCAAAGGTAAAAACCTTTAGAGTTTTGTAATATGCAATTCTTGCAGAAAATTCATACTTTAAGCCGTTTTCGAGAAAATCGCGAAAATGAAATTATCTTCAAGTAGAGTGATTTTCAAAATGAAGGTAAAGTCATTGTTACGAATAATTGCTAAGATTTTGTTTGTATTTTCTGCACGAATTGTGTATTATAAAAGTCTAAAGCTTTTTTAAAAACACTTTTCCCAATAAATTCTCTGAACTGGTTGAAATCGCAGGCGGCGGATTTCTACAGAGAGGGTATCGAAAAGCTTGTGCCACGGTATGATAAATGTTTTAATTTGAATGGCGATTATGTAGAAAAATAGCCTAAGAGTCCACCTTCAAAATGTAGGTAATAACATTTTTTCTTTTTGTTTATTTTTATTTCAAAACGTCTGTTACTTTCTGGACAGCCCTCGTATAACGGAAAATCTGCCTATAATTAAATCTTGAAAGAAGCTACCTGTTTGTTTATGCTCTTTTAATTCCATTTAATTTAATTTAATAAAACAATTAAAATCTTCAAATTCTTTGAACGCGGAAGACTGAAGAAGAAACAAGAAGTTTAAAAATGTGTCAGTGCTAGGCTTTAATGAAACGTTTAGAAAATTTAATTATTTTATCAGCATGACAGTGACATTTTGATTTTTAATAGTTAATGCATCTAACACCAACACATCAAGATCCCTTGAAGAAACCACGAAAGAGAGAAAAAAAAATGTTTACCTAATCTAAAGAGTACAAAATATACATTACCTCATTTTTCGCAAAATTGGAGTTAGCACACTCCAGCATTCATCTGACGATAATGTTAATTGGTCACTATGAGACTTCCCTCAACTGTCATACCATACAGACTAAAGCATCCCCTCATTTTGTATTATATCTTATACCGTTAACCCTTGCTGACGTATTGAGGGTAGATGTGGGCATGGACAGAAAGGTTTCTATAGTAATTATTCCTACTGGATATTGTAACCACGGCTGTACCCCCGCAAATTAGCCTTGCGTATATCTACTAATTAATAGGGGTTAGGTTTATATTGTAAAGGAGATGTCTTTTCAAGGACTGGGAGACCGGGAGCCTGTGAATAATCATAAGGGTCATTAATTATTTCAGAACGGTATTATACTGCTAGGTTGTATGTCACGTTAGCATATTAGACAATGAAGTCTAAATCCCCTTATTAGGAGTCACTGGTTGGTCGACCTATAATTACGATTTCGATCGATATTTTAAAACTCCCAACCGGGTATTAAAGCGAAAATGAGATTAGAAATTGTACGTACCTCTGCATAAAAATGGCATTTTAGTAACTGCCTGCTACGTTATGGATGGAACTAAATGCCTGGATTTAAATATGGAACATAGAGCACAATACAGTAGCGGGATTAAAGCTATTGAGTGCCTACCGCAACGAATTTTAACGACTACATTCCGTTAATGGATATTATTAGCCTTTCATAGGGTCCATGAGATTGTTATAGGTTTTCATGTAATGAAAGTGCATTATCTTCCTCAATATGTTTAAGGGAAATTTACACTTTTAACTGGCAAAAACTTGTGTAAAAGTAAAAATTTAATTTCTTCATTTCTTCCAATGCATCATTGTGCTAAAAAATTGCCTATTGATTACACAGTACTTCTGCATAATTAATACATTTTTTAGTACACGCTCTCTAAAACAGCTGCTTGTCGGACTGGTAACACGCCGAAAAACTGCATTTTAGCAACCAAGGCCACTAAAATTGCATAAAACTGCATTCAAACTGCATTCAAAATGCTGTTTTATCGGCCTTGTACTTTAAAGTCGTCAGAGCGATCTATAAACAAAACTCAGATGGCATTGACCAGTCACACCAACTTTAACATGGATGTTAATATGTTTAAGAGACGTGTACATTTTTAACTGGCTAAAACCAGTGTACAAATAAAAATTTAATTTCTTCATTCTGTCCAATCCATCATTGTGCTAAAAATTAGCCTATTGATTACACAATACTTCTGCATAATTAATATGTTTAATGCCCGGTTTCTACAAACTAGTGAATTACCTATGGGTAAATTACCCATGGACAAATTAGTTCCATTTAACCTACAATGATATAATGAGCAAGGCCTTGGAGTTGTACAGTTAATTTAATTCAGAAGGCTTTGATTCTCATTGTTTAAATATTACTATTGATCCTATGAAAGGTTAAATTTTATCCAGCCATCCATGAAAGGATAAATTAACCCGAAGATTTACCCTTGGAAAGATCTAGCCCGAGTTTGTACGAACATTTTTTCTGTCATTTTCATATTTATCCAGAGGACATTTATCTAGACTCGCCACAAGTGTAAGTGATTGCTATCTTTAAATTATTTGTGTTTGTGTGGTGTTATTTTTGTGTAAATTCTGTCCATTGGATAATTTACCCATAGGTAATTCGCGAGTTTATAGAAACCGGCCATTAAACATCTAATAGCCTAAATCTAATAAACATACAAGTTTATAAATAAATTTGCTTAACAGACGTGATCATTTATATTGTATTTCTGAATACTATCTCCTTCAGCTTCCAGCTGTAATTTATCAAAATATAGGGATAATTTATGTTAGGTGGAACCTCTCAAAATTATTGATTGTCTTATACCACTTGAAATATGAAATAGTCCATTATCTCTCTTCTAACTTGTAGGACCATACCACTTGTGTCATAAGTAACTATTATTCCTTAAAACCCACATTCTAATAGCACTGAACAGCTGTTCGGCAGGCAGGGAGTGTGTGCGGAAAATTAAGTCACTGTTGAATTTTTTGGAAAAATCGCATTGTAGGGGGGGTACTTTGAAAACCAACTTTCTTTTCATGAAACTCCTGATATCACACGTATTTTGTTATAGATAGTTCTCTGGAGAGGAGATGTTGTCTCGACGAATGATTTGATGATGCGACCCACCCGCCCTAAACGTTATACCCTTAGCAACCAGGGAAGGCGGTTGAGGCCAGGTAGATTCCTTCACCCGCATGGACCCTCACATTTACAAGGGCAGGAGATTTAGGACCAACCGTAATTTCCACCCCATGAGTCACCTAGTCTACTTCAATCAATCAATCTTAGATTTTTTAAATATGTCATTTTATCTTAAAATGTTTGTTATATATCAATTCTACACATAATTACAAGAAAAATGACACCAAACAATGTATAATTTGCTTTAATAGGAACATAGGACTTGAAAGCAGTTTTCTCGTAACTTTTATTTATGTATTTGTTAGAAATGTTCCTATTAAAGTAAATTATACATTGTTTGGTGTCATTTTTCTTGTAATTATGTGTAGAATTGATATGTAACAAACATTTTAAGATAAAATGACATATTAAAAAAATCTAAGATTGATTGATTGAAGTAGACTAGGTGACTCATGGGGAGGAAATTACGGTTGGTCCTAAATCTCCTGCCCTTGTAAATGTGAGGGTCCATGCGGGTGAAGGAATCTACCTGGCCTCAACCGCCTTCCCTGGTTGCTAAGGGTATACAGTTTCTTTTATAACACGATCTGGCGAAAAGTAGCGTGAATTCCGCCATAGTTTTATCTCCATATGATGAAGAAACTCGTGATTGGACGTTAGAGGTGTGACCTAACACCAGCAGAATACGTAGCTTTCTGGGAAACAGATTCACAAATATAACCAACTTCGGGGAAGAGATACAATGTGGCACATTTACGAAACTGGAGGATTCAGAATGCCCTATTAAATTAATATCACTGTTCATTATCTAACAGAACCTATCCCTAATACTAACATCACCGTTCCTAACCTAACTGGCACATGTTGGTAACATACTTCGCTGAAAAACAAAAAAACATCACCCGTCCATGGAAGCCTGATCACATCGCGAGAAGGGCTTCCCTACATTGCGACTTCGTCGATTTTTTTTCTCCATATCTCCTAAAGGAAATTTTTAAAAATTCTGTCTTCAAGTGTAGGCCTATCACATTAAATTTTTATTTTCTTTCTTTCTTCCTATCTTTATCTTAGTTTTACCTCTCCATTTTAGGATTTAAGCGACCCAAACCTCTCGGGCCTTACAGGGCCGCGACCTTTCGGGAGAGGGATTATCTATGGATCAAATACATACTTTTTTGACCAGACAAGCTCATGGAGGGCCTCCCCGGATGAGTGATCACCCCAATGCTGGGGCCACCTCCGAGACAACACGAACACATAGGACGAGACACACCATTCACACACTCACTCCAAACAAGGCGAGGATGGGATGAAGATGACGGCCAGATGATATCCGGGGACCACAAGGGCCTAAAGTTACCCGACACTTTTCTCACAGGTGAGGAAAACCCCAGAAAAAACCACCTAGGTAACTTGTCCCGACCATGAATCGAACACGGACCCGCTGCGTGAGAGGAGCGAACGCATCCCCTACACCACAGCGGTGGACTAAAATTTTTAATTTCAAATAATAATTAATTTAGCCTAATATCACTAGCAATTTTACTTGTATAGTTCTTCAAAATGATACTGGGTTTGCCTAACAATTCGAGGGTGAACTTTGTCAGTGAGAGAAAGAAGAAACTATACATGAAATTACTCGTAACAACTTGGCAGAGAATAATACGCGTCATCATTGCTATACCCTCAAGCTTTTACTTTCTATTCTTTTGTCAGATTTAAAATTTGAATTACAAAAATAAAAAAAATGAAAAGCGTAGCCCGCTCCCCTATCTTCCTGTTTCTACCCTCTCTCTTATGAAGTCATTATGGCCTTACGGATGGAATATCCTTTGTAAAGGGTGTGTCCTGTCTTTCTCACGCTGGGATGCATGTTTGGTAAATTACGAGAATAACAATTACTACATACATACATACAGCAGCTATTGTGATTCTTAAAGGAAGTGAAGGAAATATCTCACAGAAATTCTGCCCTCAAGTACTGGAAAATTATTTTTTGTTCTAGATAACACAGGGGATGAGAAGATATGTTGGTGTTATCAAAGCGTGAAACATCCCCCCTTTCACCCCCCAGTAAGGGTGAATTGAAATACAAAGTGCAAATGAGATTCAGCGACGTGTAGCGTGTATATTTGGTATCATATACTGCAGTAGGGTTGTTGAAATTAAGGTTTTCCGAAGCATCTTTTATCTTTACTTTATTTTTGCTATCTCATTTCTAATTAATGTTCTAAGATGCGAGAGAAGGCTTAGACTAATACGAAAGGAATGATCCAAGGAAATCACTTATAAGGCCGCATGGCTAACTCACTTTCGTTAATATTTAAGCTTACTCACTTACATTATAAAGGGACTTTAAAAGATGGGTTAATTTAGTTTTAAACTTGTGTTTTTCGTGTTATTAAGGGCCGGTATTATAATCATGGTTTAACCTTTAGTTTTAGTTTAAACTTTAGTTTTTCAGATTTTTGCGTATTATAAACGATAACTACAAGTTAATCTTAAGTTTAACCTAAGTGGACCTTTTCTACCGTTTAATCTGCAGTTTAAGATGTAATAATTGTTTTAATGAAAATTACTATAAAAGCACGATAATACAGTATCAACAAATTCGATTTCGGATACAACATGCTATGAGAAGAAGAGACAAAACTTATTTTATTACTTTCCGGAACGTAAAGTATTTTAATGTAGGCCTAAACAGAGAAGGTTGTACTGTGAGACAAATGCTAATACAAGATCATTTTTATGAGCAATGAATAGCTTCTTATTTTAGCTGTGATTGAAATAAACTTAACTTACACTGAACAAAACTGAGTTCAATTTAGATTTAGATTTTCCATTCTACGATGTCACTATACTTTCGAAATAAATATACTAACGATTCTATTTCATTGGATGAAAAGTTTTGGCAACGTTTTGAACTATTTGTGTCAGTCATTTTCGTCGCAATATACAAACAAATACAAGAAAGTTAGCAGATTTTATTGTTTTTCTTTTATTTCCAAGGCCAATTCGTCTTCTTTTCCCAGCCAACAGGTCTACCAACACCATTGCACTACGGTTTAACATAACCAGAACATTATAAAACGGCAACTAGAGTTAATCTTAAGATTAGGTTTAACTTAATCTAAAGATCAACTTTGTTTATAATACCGGGCCTTAATATTATAAACCTTAATCCCCAGTTAAACTTATCTTTCGTTTGACTGGAGGTTAAGGCGATGTTGCAATATGGCGGCCCTAGGTATATCAAGAAAATTATGAACGATGATAAAGTTATTCCCATAATTGAAAGATCTCGGAGACCCAGAATTTTGCGAGACATATCTGATCATCTTCAGATGTGGGATGTATATGAGGTTTTAAGTAGACTCCGATTGACGAAGGACAGAGTCCTAAACTTATTTTTAAAAATCCAAAGTAAATAGTACATGCAACAAGAAGATAATCAGTCCATCGTTTAAACCTTCTTTATAATACCTGCCCTAACAGCTGGTCGTTTGGCAAATGAATTAAGCTGTGATGCTTTCTTTATTATATTGGTTCAAGTAATAAAGTTGAGATTTTTCGCTTAGATACGACAATTAAAGTGGTATAGAACCTTTTTGGCTTATGGTAATACACTAACGTAGGCCTATAGGCCTATTGTTTGTTCATTTCTGTATATATATACTTGTATATATACAGTATGTGTGTGTGAGTGAGAGAGAGAGGGGGGCGGGAGGGAGGTGAGGAAGAGAATGGTAAAAGCAGGTAGTTAATCCCTTCATGCTTTTAAATTTAATTTAATTCAATAATGTGACTACAAAGAAATTCGAATCTGCTGTAATTAGACCAACTGCTAATCGTAATGATGTCTTCTTGCAATTTACCATTAAATAAATCCGTGTGTGGAGTCCAATTAAATAATCGTGTTTCTAATCTCTAGACTCTCATTATGTGATGGTTCGCTGGGAATGTATTGGATAGGGGTATTGAAGGTTTTCTATTACACAGTCATTATGGTTTGTATATGTCTAACAAGGGAAATACGTATATCCAGCTAAATTATTCCCACTTTACTATTTATCAAGCTTAAATCCATTCTTCCATTTGAAGCTTAATTACTATAATTTTATAGGCCCAGTTTAATATCACTTAAGGGATGGTTTAGCCATTTAGGTAAAATAGAAATTCTATATATATTTTTTTAATGTAAAGGAGTGAAACTCTGTAAACTTTTATGCCGTTTCGGTGCATGAAAATGTGTTACTGATGTCATTATAAATTATCGTGCGCTTTAAACTTTCATTGGATCTCTCGTTTTCTCAGTTTGAATTTTCATGTTTTAAGTCAAATTTTAATAAAATTCAAAATCTACCTTCTTGCACAAAAATATAGATATTGCTCTGAACATTTTTTCACAATGTATTTCGCAGTGTATGGGACAAAATTATTCATCACATTTTTGTAAAGGCATTAGTTTTTTTTTTCATATTAACTATCATCATAAGTACATTTTTAAAAGCTTTTCATTTTTCTGTGGTTTTTTAAAATATAATATCCGTCAAATATTTTTTTAAAAAGTCTTCAAAGAATGTTTCATAACAATTCAGGTTCATATTTTAATATTAATCTGAGAATAAAATAATTTCAGTCTTTATTTAAAAGGTCAAAACAAATTTACATATTAAACTGAAATGTGAAACTTTGATTTCTGTTAGGATTGTAATTATGTATTCAAATTTCAAGTTTATATCACAAATAGTGTAGAAAATCACTCTCAACACTTCGGACATCCCTTAAATGTAGAATAAAGAGAAGTATATAGTCAGAAAGATTGCCTTTCAGCTTTCCACATCTGGGATTGTCACTCAAGACGAAAGCATAACATTTACAACAGTTTTTAAAAATGATCATTTTAGCTATCACAAATATAAATAAAAATTACTTCTATTAGGACTAATACCATACTTAATTCTTCATTATTAATTGATCTACGTCTACATAGTAATGCCCTGTAAAAGATTCAAAATTATCGAAATGCCTAGACAAATAAAATCAGGTAAACTGATGTATGTTTTTTTTAATCAGTTATGACTGCAATTATGATATGCAGAATGTGTTTTTTAGGTAGATTTTCGAAGAAAAATCTACCTATTGCAATGGATACCACTTTATGATTTTCGAAAAATTCTTTCATGTCTTTACGTTTCATGCTTCCCTAAGTACGAAACCACCGCCCGTTCAAAATTTTTTTTTTGTGATATTTATATATATATATATTTATATATATATATATTTATATATATATATATCTTTACACGATAGCGGCCGTAATTTTGAAGATATTTGAACCAAATTTTATTATGTTATTTCTAGGCCCAATAGTTCGGACAAGTTCGTTAATGGGCAAAATTGGCCCAAGGGGGTGGTCGGGGGAGGGGGTTGAAATTTTGAAAACTTTATATCTCGGCCCCTATGAAGTATAGAGGGAAACTTTGTTTGAATAAATTAGAGTACTCCCTATGGAGTTCACAGTGACACCAACGATTCGGGGGTTCGAGTGAGGGTGGGGGTGGAGGTGGGGGATGAAAATTCGAAACTTTTGAAACCACGTCTTGTGGGGTATCGTTGAAAAGCTCTTGATGAGTACTCTACAAATCAATAAATAGTTTCTTGATAGCTCTCATATGACGCGAGATTTTAATGTTTGAAAATAATAACACTTAAAAGAATTATTATAATATCATAATTTTGTCTTGTTTAGCGGCTTTGCTAATTTTATTCATTGCTGATCTTGCGCACGGCCTCCCAGAATATTATATCCTATTCTTGTTGTCAAAACAAATGATTGTAGGCTCTTCCTCTTTACCGAATTCAGTTCTTATTACTGTAGGTTTACCATGCCAAGGCTAAAGAAGAAGAGTGCTATGCAGCGACAATAAATTAAACCAAAAGCACTTCGAAATCTACCTCCGCCTGTAGGCCTGCCTAAAGGGATTTTTTTTAAATTGATTTCCAAGTTAAGCTCCAGATTTATTCATTAAGCAGGGCTTACGGAAGAAGAAAGGTCTACCATCTCGGCCACCTGGGTCATTTTAACGGTCTAGTTGGATAAGCGCATGTAAATCAATATGTTTTTTGTCATAGCTACCTGTATTTTAATTTCCAAGGCCTTATACGATCACAGTAAAACAATAGGCTATGTTGTTAAGATAACTGATTTTCATTTTTTTTATAAATTCTTTCGAATACGTATATTACCATAAAATAGACACTAAATTGAGCATTACTCCGAAACAGGTCAACCGATTTTATCCATTATGAATAGACGTCTTCCCATGGACATTATAAATGTGTATACCAAGTTTCATAAAAATCCGGTAAAGCGTATTTGAGTTACCGCGTCTTTATATTTTACACTAAATTGGTTTTACTCCGGTACCGGTCAACAGATTAGGTTCAAATTCAATAAGGCACTTCTTATGGACGTCATAAATGGGTATACCAAGTTTCATGGAAATCCGATACAGCGTATTTGAGTGATTAGAAAGGCGCCATAATCTATTAAAATAGGCACTAAATTGGGCATTACTCCGGTACCGGTGAACCGATTTGGTTCAATATCAATAGGGTTCTTCCCATAGACATTATAAATGTGTTTTCCAAGTTTCATGAAAATCCGAAAAAGCGTATTTGAGTTATGGTGCGTACAGACACACGGACAGACATTTTTTCGTCCACCACACAATCTCATAAAGTACCATACTGGCACTTAATAAAAAAGGTTGTTGAGCTGATGGTATCAATTATCAATTTATTTTATTTTTATTTTATTGGATAAGTAAAGTTTAAACAAAGCTGAGATGTAGTGTAATGTGTATAATTTGTAAATACTGAATTAAATCGCTTATGCAGGTTAGCTCGTCTGTGGAATTCCTTACCTGAGGATATAAAATGTTACCGAACACTCAGAACGTTCAAGATGAAGTTAGTTGACCACTTGACCACCAGTCACTAATATTTATAGTATATGTTCTACTTTCATGTTAGAAATGATTGATCTTTTTTGTATTGTTTCATTTATTTTATATTTTATGTTATTTCTTTCTACCTATTATTTTCTTTTCTTTCATTACGTCTACTTACAATTTTGGTTTTCATTATTGTAGTTTATTATAGTTTTAACTATACTTTTCTCTAACATAATTTACATTTATATAATATAATCATATTTCTGTCTTATTTATTCTTAATTAGATTATTTTGTAACATTTGAATGTACCCACCTCTGGTTAGTGGAAGAGAAGGCCTTAAGGCCTTAACTACACCAGAGGGAAATATAAATAAATAAAATAAATATTAGCAATAGTTCTCCGGTTTTTTTTTCATTCATTCCCGGTGTAGAAGTTACACACGGATTATTAGTAACACTACTAGGATTTGCGTCGTAAACTACGAAAGCGTGATTCCACTGCCATTTTTGCCATTAAAAAATCAACATCAAACAAAGATTTTCTTTCCCCATCATTCACAAGCGTAAAATAATAAAGAGGCAAACGCATCTTAAAATACCTCGGAGTCCAATACGAAACTAACTGAACTGTCGGATAAGGTTGTTTTCCCTGAACAAAAGGCATCGCTAAATACTACAGAGGCGTGTTTCTTTGTTGTTATGCAGCCCAGGCTTATCTGTATAGCTCTAGTAATGAATACAAGCCGAGGCAAACAGTTTTTTTCCCCTTGCTTCTCGAAATGCGGCAGCAATGGCTTGATATGACAACCCCACAACAACAATTAAATTTAACCCGACCACGCTTTCAATGGCATGTTAATGAAGGTTTTGTAGACTCTGGTAATGTGATTATGAAATGTCTTTTCATATCATCCTGCCTTTCATTCACAGGAACATTCATATTATTTTCTTGTTGTGGTGCTTCGTGCATTCCTATCATAATGTAAGCCATTCTATAGTTTCCTAGAAATTTTGTTTTTGAGCACATTTCGTCGTTATATTAATATACATAGATCTATCCGATTTTGTAAAAACCGTATGCATTGCATTGAAATTGCTACATTTTCTTTACCTTCTCACATTATAGTTGATCCTAAACTGACCTGGGAACCTCACATAGACCAGTTAACTAGTGTGATACTTCTTTTAAGACAAATCAAGCCTTTAGTACCCATGAGTTATCTTATAATTAGCGCTGAAAATAGTTTAAAATTTCTAATCGAGTTAACGTTTGACTTTAATCGATTAATCGACCGATTGTTCGACTGATTAATCGACAAACAGGTCGGTATTTTAATCGAAACCAAAGTGTACATTTAATATTGTTTTACGCGTTTAATAACTACTACACTAATCAGAAGAAATCCTGAATTAAAGACCATTATTAGTTAACTAGTGAAAAATATATACAAAACTGTGCGTGCAGCAAAATCTGCTAGATTCCAGTAAGATAACTTTCTTCCTTTTAGCATACTGATTATTCAGTATCACGGTAAACCTTGCAAAACTAAACTATCCTTTAGGTTTCTGAATAACGGGAATTGTTTGGTCACAATAGGCCGAATGACACATGATGTGCCAAGGCCGGAGAAGCGAGAGAAAGGAATTTGGTCATTTGACCCATTTATCGAAAAAAGTTTTTCAGAATTCGACTAAACCGATTAATCGGAAAATGTAATTGATCGATGATCAAGTGTTTAATCGATTAATCGGTACAGCCCGACTTATAATTGCATATTTTGCATTTTTAATAGTATAATGCCATATGGTATAACCATTTGGGGTAATCGTAATGGAATTATCAAAGTTTTAAAATTGCAAAAGAGTGATATTCCAATTTTAACGAATTCAGCATATGACGCGCATTGCAAGCCATTATTTGTGTCTATATATATGGACATTAATTAAAGTTATATTATATTAAATATAAATAATAATTTAAATAATCATAACAGTGTATCTTCTGTACACAGTTATTCTATTAGGAATATATAATCTTGTTGAACCATATGTTAGACTAGCCAAGACTAAAAACTGGTATAATTCTATCGCCATTTCTATGTTTAATAAATCGCCCCAGCAGTGTCACATTAATGACTTTACTGAATTTAAAAAATCTCTTCACAAATGGCTACTAGATAACCCCTTTTATTCTTTTAAAAATCAGTTTTACTCCGATCGTAGCAGTATAATTTGATTTTACGTGTTAGTGTGCATGTTCGTTGTTTATGCAAAATCTTTGACCTTGTCCATAGCTACCTCACTGAAAGCTCATGACAATGTACACACAATATTATTATTATTATTATTATTATTATTATTATTATTATTATTATTATTATTATTATTATTATTATTATATGTAACTTAGAGGAAGTAAAGCGATCCAGGAAGAAATATAAATCAGCATACCGCCGAACTTACATGGCTTTCTATAGGTACATTTAGGGCCGGTATTATAATCATGGTTTAACCTTCAGTTTCAGTTTAAACTTTGGTTTTCAGATTTTTGCGTATTATAAACGGTAACTACAAGTTAATCTTAAGTTTAACCCAACTGAACCTTTTCTACCGTTAACCTGCAATTTAAGACGTAAAAATTGTTTTAATGAAAATGGTTATAAAAACACGATAAGACGTTATCAACAAATTCAAATTCGGATACAACATGCTATGAGAAAATGAAACAAAACATAAAGTAATTCTATTTGTTTATTTTGCGGAATGGCCTAAACATATAAGGTTGTGTTGTGAAACAAATGCTAATGCAATATCATTTTTATGAGCAATGAATAGCTATTTATTTTAACTGTGATTGAAATTAACTTACACTGAGCAAAACTGAGTTCAAATTTTTATTTAACCGTTTCTTTAATAATAAAATTTCTAGCTTCAATTTCTCTTCCTACAAGCAAACAAATACAAGTGAATTAGCAGATCTTATTGTTTTTCTTTTATTTCCAAGGCCAATTCGTCTTCTTTTCTCAGCCAACAGGTTTACCAACATCATTGCACTACGGTTTATTCATGCTAAAATAATGAAACTTTCAGGAATTCATTATAGATGGATGACAAATCTCCCTTAGTAGAATTATGGGAAAAGTCTTGACTATACAGAATTTTCAACCATTTTTATTTAAAACAAAAAATATTTTTTTGTCGTGAAGTTTTCATGCAGTTTTCATGTAGTAATATTGTACACATTAGACTGATTGTGCTAGGGTAAATAGTAGAACCTATTGTTAGTAAGTTCCCAAAGTTTCACAAAAATCTAAGCTACAGAATTTGAATAAAGCGTACCTATGTCAAGGGAAGTAACTGTAAAACTAAATTATCACCTATGTGTTAAAAAATTCTTTCCTACCAAACAGTGAGTTCTAGAACAACCATTCTCTGCTTATTTTAAACTACAGAGTGCACTTGCAAAGCATAAAAAATTCAACTAAATCTGACTGTTAACACCTGAGTTAAGGCTTCTTGAACATACGCTATATTTTCTATCGTTTTGCTAGCGGTAACTACCATCTCCCCTTAATGTTGTACCGGTACGTTGCCATGGTAATTCAATGGTAGAGCATCGGCACGGAGAGCCGAATATCCTGGTTCAAATCTTGGCTATGGCACTGAATTTTTCAGTCTGACTCAACTTTTCCACAAAAATATAATTGTTCCTAAACTACTTATCGAGTCAATCAGTTGCACCTGGAGACTCAATTTGGAACAGTATCAGTAACTGGCATTGCAGTCTCTGCAGGGAGTCGACTAGTTTGGAGCCGCAAACACACTACAAACAACACACACAAAAAATACGTACACTAATTGCAGGAAGGTCTTGTTAGTGTCTGTGGTTGCCTTAATTGTGGAACAGTTAGTTGGTTGGGTACACGAGTTGTGCGCGCTCGGTGGTTCATTAGACAGCACTGCATTTGTCAGTCACTTCCTTACAGTTCACACCCCAGTAGCTATTTAAATCCAGATTTCGGAAAACCGCAGTTTTAACTGTTTTGAGCAGGAGAAAGAAATGTGATTGCTATTAGCTTAGTGGTTCTCAAATTATCTATGTATCGTACGACTGATTAAAGCAGGGGTTCCCAACCAGGGGGGCGTGAGGCTCTTTTTAGGGTGCGTTCAACAATTTGAAATTCATATTTTGATTTAGTGTTGTTGCCTTGTCGGTCGACAAAAATTTTTTAATCGGTTAACTTTAACCAAACAAATACACAGACACATACCGTAAATAACAAGAATAACAGAACAGTGTGAATTTACATTTTATAATCTTATAAATTGTAACTATATTTTCCCTGTCATATTAAATAGTCATATCTTGTCCTCAACACATTTATATTAATTTGGAAATCCAAATACGAGATACGAGTGATCTACGTTGTGCTCTGTCAAACATAAAACCTAATATCTCAGAGCTGGTGAAAGTAAAACAGTGCCAATCATATCACTAATATTCAGTTTTTAACTCTACATTAATCATTTGTGTTTCTACATGTAACTTTTTTTTATGAACTGTACTGAGACTCAAATAAGATCCACAATAATTAGATATGCAATCTCATATTTTATATATGTGTGCGACAACAAAAGCATCACAGGATAAATAATAATAATAATAATAATAATAATAATAATAATAATAATAATAATAATAATAATAATAATAAAAGAGATGAGCAATTTCAATTTTATTTTTACAAGTATTTTAGAGATCTTTTAAAGTACAAAAGTACTGACAATCACGTTTTTAGGCCTTCTTCTCCCCGTCACTATCAAAGGGGGCGTGAGGTTTTCATGATATTCGAAGGGGGGCATCAGCTGAAAAGGTTGGGAACCATTGGACTAAAGTTTAGCGTACAGCTATAAGATTTCCGGAAGCGCAGTTTTCAAGATGGTATCCAAATTTGAGTACAATTTATTATAGGGCTAACCTGTTATTTTTTATTTATTTCCAAGAAATAAGGGTTTTTATAACTATATTACTATTGATGTTGGATTTTTAAAATTAGTTAAACAGTAGTCTATTACCACTCATGAATTCCAGATTGACCAACGAAGAAATAACATAAGTTATAATTGCAAAGAAACTTCCTTAAACACTTAATGTAATAGGGGTATGTTCCCAGAAGTCTAGGACTAGTAAATTGCAAGTAATTAATTAGGGCAAGGCATTTGATGATTTTGCATCTTTTTTTTCTTGAAGATTAAAAGATAGCTCGAATATACATAAATGTGCATCATGAAATAATTGTTAAATTAAGGGAAATTTGTTTTGTCATTTTTTGCTTTATTTTGCATTTTTCATCATTTTCAAGAGATTGGTCATTTATTTGGCAATTTTTACGTCATGGCGTATATCCTACAACTTTCTGGCAGAAATGCTCAATACGACCTTATGCCAGTAAAGCGACTACATGTGCTATACTCCTTGATAAGCTACATCTCTATAGGGATAATGATAAAGATACAAGTGGAAAAAGTCCTTAATCCTGAAAAACAAATATACACCGTGCTTATTATGTGTCCGCAGAGCTTTATACCTTGGTAGAGGGTCTTATGCAAATCAAGGTAGGGGTGATATTTTCAAGACGTGGTGGGGAGATTTCTTTTTGTTTTAGAGATCAACCTCGAAGAAAAGGGGCTTACGTGCACCATCCCTAGCTATAATTAAAATTCAGTGATGAAAAAAAAACTAAGATGCCTGGGGAATGTCGTCATCTTTGCGTATATTTCTTAAAATGAAACGCGCTTTTTTTTACTTATTTGCATTTTCTGAAAAAGAAAAGAAGGGAAGCTTGTTTGCTGTATCCTCCACTCCTTGCCAGAAACTCTTGAAATGCCCCCTAGAGTGCCTTCCAGGAGAGGTCACCCTTATGTCAACAAGGGCAGAATTCTGTATCTGAGTAACTCTTGGTATAGGTCTAGAAGTTGCGCAGATTTCAAAATTAAGATTGTTGCATAGTTTTTCATTACAATCTTTGAAAAACTTTCAGCACGGCAAAAATAATATATAGTTATATCTACCGCATGCCTAAAAATAAAATAAAAATCAGGAACACAGCACTTGCTTTTTTAAAATAATAAATGGTGAATAATGTGTTGTATAAACTTGCTGACATATAACTTACGTGTTAAAAGCTAGCATACCTGCTGCAGAGAGACAACAAAAATAAACTTTAAACATATTTATCCACATAATTATCAGATATGCTACAATTCAATAAATTATTATTTGTAACTTTTTTATTGGTGTAGGAAAAACAAAATAACATCATGTTTATGAAGATTTAGTGCATGAAATTACATTTATTTATTTCATTTATATCTCGATATCCCATGAATTTATTTTATGAAGAAATCTATAAGACAAAACGGTGCCTTTTTATTGTCTTTAAAACTTGACTGTGCCAAGTTTTCTTGTTTGTTCTAGTACAATGAAAATAGTCAAGGAAAATTTAAAATGGACACCAGTAAACTCTCCCCTAAGTTATTATTTTTTCAGAAAAAAGTAATAGCCTGTAGCCATTTTGTTAGTCATGGATAGAAGTTCTGAAACATACATTTTTATTAAAATAGTTGGGGCCATTTTATTTTAAAAAATAATATATTTTAAAAAGTTTTCAAGAAAACTGTCCTTAATATTGTAGATACAGAAATCAAATTCTATCAATTAACTTTTCGCAAGGTGAGTACAGTTGCTCGATTATGACAGCAGTAAGAACTTACGCTGTGCAGTGGAATAGTATATTGCGATACAAGTGCCGTAAGGCACGTTTACGGGTCGAGGAAACAGATTGAAAACCCGAGGCGCAGCCGAGGGTTTTTAAGTTTTCGAGACCCGTAAATGCCTTTACGGCCCGTGTGTTGCATGCTATTTTTTGCACGATGATTATTTATATCAATTTAATTATATTAATTGTGATATTACCTGAAAATATTATGTAAATACATTCTTGAAAATAGATGTTTATTTCAGAAAGTGATTCGCATGTGTTTGTTGTTATGGGAACCGAATATTTGTCCTGGGGGCCGTGCCCATAAAGGCTTGTATTATGAAGTGTATCGTAATGAATTATGACGTAGCGCTTGGACCGTAAGTAATTTAACCTCATCGCAACCGTCCTTAGCAACAAGACTGTGTGGGAATGTCAACTTACGACCCATGTAAACAACGTTCGTAAGTACCACTTACTAGCTAAGGAGTGCAAAAAGACCTTTGTAGTTTACAATGAGGAAAAATAATATTGTCAGTTCATTTGTCTATGACTATAATCCTTATCTCTGTTATGTAAAAGCTGTTAGTTTTTGTTTGTATATATATATATATCTCTCTCTCTCTCTCTCTCTCTCTCTCTCTCTCTCTCTCTCTCTCTCTCTCTCTAATATTGCTGCAGCATATTTCGGCATTGTGAACGCGCAGAATCCTAAATGTCCCATCTCTGGTTGCAAGTGATTTCAAAGTATGAAAGATTGAACTTGAAAGATTATAGTGTTTTTTAAAAATTTTATTTATTTAATTTTTTTATAGTTACATAAATACAGTAAATAATATATAAGGTCCTGAAACCCCGAAAGAGCAGGAGGTCGTGCTCGGGGGCAGTTTCATGCTTATTTTTACAATAGTATTCAAGAATTTCATGATATCCAAAGAGAGTGCGTAGTAATAGTTTTTTGTTTGTACAAGTTTTACATTATTGAATCATAATCTTAACCTAAAATTACCTTAAAACTAAATAGACAAAATATTGTGAAATAGTAGGGGAAAAGACAAAAGCTGAGACTCAACTGACATAAAATAATTATAATAATGAAAAATGCATTATCTTTTATAGCACCAAAAGATAAACATATTTTTAAAGGGATGAAAATCTATGTTATATGAGTTTTCAACTTTAGATTTAAAGACTCCATAACTACATTTGGCTAAAACTGGATGTAACGTGATTTTATAATTATACAGACGAGGACCGAAACTAGAGCTATGTGATAGACTGATAGACCAGCAGAAGTCAAACATTTTGGTTCTACTAATGTACAAGTTTTATTCTGTCTAGTGCTGTGTTCAGAGCACTTTAGCATTTTCGTTTACACCCCATTTTTCAAAAGTTTAATGCCCACTTTTATTTTTTAAATACCGCAAGATATGATAGCTATTATTTTTTACTACCTATGAAAATATGTAAAAAGTGGTTTCGCAAGATCGTTACTGTAGAAATAAAAACCCCATACCTCAGGGGATTTCTTGTGCTCAACTCCTCATCGTTCAACCATCCTCCTAGTCCAGGAAACCCACCCCGAAAACTGGAGTAGGGAAGATAGAGATATGGGGGTTGAAATTATATGAGAGGCAACAAGCTCATACTACTCAAGAGTTGGCTCAGGAGAATGGGGGTGGTTGGCGAGGCTAGTTTACGTGTGAAGAATGTGGGAGGTAGGGAAGGGAGAAAACGAGGGAGGAAGTAAGGTAGAAAATTAATGAGGACAGTGGTTATAGTAGAAGTAGCCCTGAATATAGCGCACTTCTTGACCCTTGTATTCTTTCCATGCTTGTATCATGATCCTCGTGCTAGATACCAGCTACCCTTAAAACTTTTTATGACCCCCCTTTATCCGAAAATATATCACCCACCCACTTCTTTCTCAACTCCATAATAGTTCATTTTTCTCTCTCGCTGATAAAGTAATAATGCGTCGTAATTTTAAGTTCTCTGTGATAAGAAAGTGCTTTCGGTAGCCGTGTTGCAGGAGATCATATGTCTTCTCCTGAAGATGATACAGCACGGCTCTTCTACTGTTAAGATCTGGTATAGGCTAGATTCTACGAGGGAGAATCAAATGAAAACCGCAGTTAATTTTTTTCCTCTATTTTACTGCAGGAATAATCTTTCCTTGTACATTATTTTTCCACATAGTCCCCTCCCAGTTAAATGCACTTACGCCATTGGATAGGAAGAGCTTCGATACCGCATGAGAAAAATTATTTTGGTTGACTCTGCAGCCACTCCTGCACCATCAGATTTGAACTTCTGCCCTCCAAGGAGATCCTTTAACGGTGATAGTGACAAAGCGAAGGGGGTTGCTGAGAGTAGGTGTTTTGCTTCAACGTGATAACGCCCGTCCTCATGCTGCTCGTGCAACCATGAAAACCATCAACGACGTATGCTTCAAGTGCCTCCCACATCTGCCATACTTGCCAGTAAAATTTACAGAATTAGAGTAGAAGAATTAAACAATGAGCCTAATCATTGTGTTAAATGCTTTCCATGCAGTCCGGCACGGATTTATAATTTGCGTAAAAAGCTGAGGTAAACCATAATATGAAATTGAGTTATGAATAAATTGGTTTGGTGGTTGATTTAGCAATTTTTTAGTGTTGTTTATGAAACTTGCGAGGAATGCGTATGGCAAAGAAAAATATAGCAGTTTAATTTCAACCTACAGCTTATAAAGGGGAAAATGAAGGTGGAAATTTAGTAGCAACAATGATATTCATTATACACGTGACACATTGGCGCGTCAATTTCCTAGATGGCGTGAAATTTTAGAGTGTATTGCGTTTATTGTTGTGCGCATTTTACTATAGCCTACAAAAACATCCAGGAATTCTGAAATTTTAAGAAAAAGCCTTTTCTACTGCTTTAATTTTTATAGAAATAATAAATTATTACTTGCTTTACTTTTTTTAAATTTAGATTTTATCACACTTTCAATGAAGAAGTACGCAGATGTAAACCATTTGAAGATATTCTGTTCCAGAAAGTTCAGATGTACTTTCAGAGTCTTCCTCATAAGGAATAATAATTAATGTAAGCAATGTTTCTTAAAGCAATGAATGTTTCAGTGCAAGTTTTAACAATCTAAAGTTCTATAAAAATGTACGCGGTGACGACATATAGAATTTATTCTTTTCACCTACTTCCTTAAAATATTTGCGCATTTTATTGCATTTTAATATTTTTAGGTAGATTTCGAAGAAAAAATATCTACCTATTGCAATGGATACCATGTAATGATTTTCGAAAAAAAATTTCATATCTTTACGTTTCATGCTCCCCTAAGTACGAAACCACCGCCCGTTCAAAAAAAAAATTGTGATATATATATATATATATATATATATATATATATATATATCTCTCTCTCTTTACACGCTAGCGGCCGTAATTTTGAAGATATTTGAACCAAATTTTAATATGTTATTTCTAGGCTTAATATTTCGGACATGTTCGTTAATGAGCAAAATTGGCCCACGGGGGTGGTCGGGGAAGAGGGTTAAAATTTTGAAAAATTTATATCTCGGCTCCTATGAAGTATAGAGGGAAACTTTGTTTTAATAAATTAGAGTACTCCCTATGGAGTTCACAGTGACACCAACGATTCGGGGGTTTTGGGGGTACGAGTGGGGGTGGGGGGATGGAAATTCGAAATTTTTTGAACCACGTCTTGTGAGGTATCGTTGAAAAGCTCTTGATGAGTACTCTACAAATCAATAACTAGTTTCTCGATAGCTCTCATTTAAGGCGAGATTTCAATGTTTGAAAAAGTGCTCTTTCCTCTTTTTTGCAATTATTATTGCGGGTTTGTCATGCCAAGGCTAAAGAAGAAGAGTGCTACGCAGCGACAGTAAATTAAACCAAAAGCACTTTGAAATCTACCTCAGCCTGTAGGCTTGCCTAAAGGGATTTTTTTATATGTTTGAGTTAATTTCAGAAATGTGTATTCATACCACGTGTATAAAGCACATTACTGTAAGTAGAGAATGAAAATGCATTAATTATTGACTTCATACATCCTAATTTTGAGTGGTCAAAGTTTAAAAATTATTTCCTGCAAAACTTTGATTTTTTTATATTCCTCCTTCATATGATAATACCGCTTACATAATGCTTTCCTCTAATCCTGTTTATCCAATACGACATACAGTTGTAAACAAAACTGTGGGGCAGG
Source organism: Ectobius pallidus (assembly GCA_964059195.1). Taxonomy (NCBI): domain Eukaryota; kingdom Metazoa; phylum Arthropoda; class Insecta; order Blattodea; family Ectobiidae; genus Ectobius; species Ectobius pallidus. The sequence goes on along the minus strand of CAXKWD010000001.1, from coordinate 207,507,767 downwards.
CTGTAGCGTGGGAGGGTTCGGAAGGAGCGATGGCTTGGTCCAGCGCGGGATCCGATGCTGGATTGTTCCCTCGAGAAGTGAAGAGAGCACCACTATTTCCAGGGACACCTATTAAATTATATAAACCGGTTACCACACTTCGGAGCCAGCAACTCTTCTACCGAAAATATCTAGTGCAGCGGTCTTCAACCCGCGGCCCGTGGCTTAATTTTTGTCGGCCCGCAAACAAGTACTAATTTAAACTACAATGCCAATATTGACAATTTAGTGATAAGTAGGGCACCTTTAGGTGCTTATAAAAACGAAAATATATTTTTTTTGTGGTTAAAAAGTCGAAAATATGTTTAAAAAATGTGAAAATATTTTAATTAACTTATTTAACCAATATTTACAGAAGTACTCATCTAGTCATTCTACTCAACAAGTGTCGAACTGTTGCAGTGAGTGACAAAAGTAGATTTAAGCTGTGACGATTTTCACGGAACAGAGACTTGTATCTTGAAAATGTACGTTCAACATCGCAGGATGTTATTCTTGCATGTTTGTAACACGCAATGTCACTGAAATCAAACACATTGAAAACAAAAACTTAACAAAATCAGAAATCATAAATCACAAGTAATATCAACAAAAAAATGTATTTACCTAAAAGTCCGAGCCCTAGTGATAAAAAAAGTGTCAACAGTGTCAGGTCTCACGTTAAATTCAACAATATTTTTCATAAACAGAACATACGTTTTCGTAGATTTTATTATCATTACGATTTTAGGTCATTTTGCTGTTGTAGAAATTAATAAATCGTGTGTAAAACGCTTAGTTTTTTTTTAATTTATCTATTTAAGGTCGCTTTTTAACTGCCAGGGTCACCAGCTTAGTTTATTTATGTCTCACTGGTGGACAAAAAACATAACATCTGACTACCGGCAGTCGGGTATGCTGACATTTTATTGTTTACCACACAAGTAGACATTGCTTATTATTAAGGCAGGGAAAAAACTACTAGGGAGAATAAAATGAAAACCAAAATTAATTTTTCAAGTTATTTTGCGTTATTCTCTTGCAAACTACCAGACTTGGAACATGTTGGGAGGGGGGCAATAACTGGATTTTTGTAGTTATACATTGGTCTTATTTATGGAGCAGAAAGTATTAAAATTAAATTCTAACATAGCATTCAAGAAAAAATTAGTATCACAATAAAGTAAGAAATTTTGAAAAATTAGGTAAAATGTTATTTTTTATAAGAAATCAATCGATAGAAAGAACAAAGGTGATGAGTTAAGCTTTAACTGGTATGCCAGAATTGTATGAGTTAGTTAAATGTAAGAGCCGTTTTGTTTGTTTGTCTCCTATTGTTTAATCGTTATAGGCTATTTGTAGCTTTTTTTCTTTTTCTAACTCATAAGTGGATTTTGTTGTGTAACTGACACCTCGGATGAACAGAAATGTAACTGAAAGTTTTTTTAAATTAGTTATGCATGACAAATTTACTCCTACGCTTAAATTGGCCTGCATTCTGTAGGGTACTATAAGCATTTAAGGCTACTTGAATATATAAAACTTTCAAATAAATTCTTGAATAAAAATTTTGAATACATAATTAGTACTATAAAAATCTAAATTATGTATCACAAAATAACTCAAAATAACTCAAAATACCTAACATTTAATTCTTATTCGGAAGCTTGGTTGTTTTGCGAAATAGAAAGGGACATTCCAGGAAAACTAATAACAGTAAATATTTCTGGCACACTAATAAAGATTAGGACTAGAAAATTTCCTTGAAATTAATAGATATCGTAAGCTACCTAATATCTCTGTGCTAAGTTACAATAAATATAAGATTATTTATTTCTTTATTTCCAGTCTATTTTGCATTTTTGTCACAATTACCTGTTTCTTACTTTTCAACTTTAATTTAAATTACACAACAGTTGCTATTGTCAAGCCTAGAGATGGCACAAAAGATTAAGGCATTCTCTGTTTTCGTCAATTGCTTGTCTCGGAAAATACTGGAGTAGTGCCTCGTGTCGCCGCTAGTAGTGCGAGCATCTTATTATTTCAATGAAGCTTCAGGGACAGATTGTGTTTGGCAACTCTGCTGTTGCATGCGTAGATTTCTTCCCACCAATTTCCATCTTCCTTTGTCTCATTTCAAGAGACAGTGAATTAGACTTGAACTAAAAACTGTTGGGATAAATCTGTTTCAAACAAGACTGCATTTTGTGCCTTCTGAAACAGAAGATAAGTTTCTATCCTAGACCATTTCTCTCATAAAGTTGTTATGGTTCGTATATCTGAAAATCAGGAGTAACAATTGAAGAGCTTTTAGCAAAACAACCATAGTTCGAAAACAAGATTTTTTCAATAGAAGCAAAAAACTTTCTTCATTTGGCAGTTATTACTTCATGAATTTAAAATTTATTGTATATTTAAGTAAACATATATAGAACGATTTTGATATAGTAATTTTCCTTTATATGTGACTTCAGTGCCCTGAAACCAGACCTGAAAGCTGAAGAGACATGGACTATGGCTGTTTTTGCCAACAAATTTTAATCCACTATCTAAGAAATTTTTAAGAATGCAAGGGAAAAATATAAAATCCAATAATAAACAAGAAAAATGTTATTCAAATTCTTAATTACACGTCACACTATTAATGTTATTGAAATATATCAATATTAGCTACTGTATGAGCTAGGATGTTTATGGATCCTCGATTCCACTGCTTTTATCATCAGATGAGACAGTGCTTTACACAACAATGAAACAGCTGATTCTAAGAAGCAGATTTCTGCATGATAGCCAACTTCTATCAGCAAATTTACTAGGTATTTGCAAAAAACTGAATGGACAATGGTTGTTTTTGCTAAACTTGGTAAACTTTGTAATCCTAATTTGAGGGACTATGGCAGATTTTGCCATATCATGTAGTTTAAACAATGACCAGTGGGTTGAAGCACCCAATGACACAGAAAACTCAATTTTAAAATGTTTGGACTAAGGTTGTTTTTGCTACAAACTCTTCAAATGATACGCCTATACTAGTCCCTTAATTGCACGAGACTGTTCCAAACGCAGTATGCAAGCCCATGCCGGACTGCATAGAAATCTCTTAACACAATGATTAGGCTCATAGTTCATTTCTTGTACCTTATTCTGTAAACTTAACATTCATTTTAAATTTTCTTTTGAGTTATTTTCCGTTATTAACTGCCAGAATGGCACTTTCTGAGATTGTGTGGTGGACGGGAAAATGTCTGTCCGTCTGTGTGTCCCTGTGTCTATTCGCGTAATAACTCGAATACGCTTTATCAGATTTTTATGAAACTTGGTATACATGTTTATAACATCAATGGGACTAAGCCTACTTATTTTGGACTAAATCAGTTGACTGATACCAGAGTAATTCCCAATTTAGCACCTCTTCTATGATAATATATTAGACGGAATTTATCAAATGCAAATCAGTTCTCATGAGAACATATTATTTTACAGTGTTTGGAAGTTGCAATACAGGTAGATTTGACAAATAACACTACCCACATATCCTTTCGCATATGATTGTTCAACTTTAGACCTTTGTTTTTCCGTAAGCCCTGCTTAATGAATCGATCAGGAGCTTGACTCTGAAATCGATAACAAAAATAACTTATTTTCTGCATATCATGTTTGCAATTATAACTGATTAAGCAAAAGCATTCTGGCACTTTGTTATATCCGTTTATCTCATTTTATTTTATTAAAAACTAGCATGTGCCCGCGGCTTCGCCCGCGATAATTATTTCAAAAATTAAAAATTAAGTACATAATAGTTAAATAACGTGGACTACATACCACGATTAGATAGCGTCGCCTAGTAAAAGCGACCTCAGGTTCGAATTCCTTGGCCCAGAAAACCCCTGTATAGTGAGTTTCGTCCAAATCGAACAATGTTTGACCATATTTAGGCCTATATTGATTATCCCTCTTTCGTGTAGGTTGAAAATTTCATATGTCTACGGGCCTTGACATTATAAACAAATGAATCGACCAATGTAAGCTTACAACCACTGCCTTCTAAACTGTATTAGGCCTACTCGTGTATACACTGCCTGTCCTATAAGGCTAATTTTGCGTACTCGGCGACATTACAGATGGCAGCACCTTTCACACCCAGATTGTTTCTTGTTTTTTGCTACAACATTGTTGATTATGTAGTGCTGTCACCGCCGTCTCGTAATATAGTAAAATTTTCTTGGGAAATATTCCCTAAAGATGTTCTCAAAGCATAAACTGAATGTTTAAACTTGTATTATTCTAGGTATCGGTACTAAATTGGTATGAATAACATTTTGTAAAATAATAATTATAAAATTTACTATCAATGCGTCTAATTAATTTATATTTATTTTAATTATTGCTACAAAATTCCATTTCAAGGTAAGAGTCATATACTGGAATAATATTATGTTCTAAACAAATAACACAAGTAAGTTATGTGTCTGTTTAATGCTTATTTTGACGCAGCAAACGCATAGAAGCAATGTTCGGTAATGTATAGGGCACTGCCTTCTAGACTCTATTACTCGTGTATTCTCGAAACGGCGGTTGTATAGGTGGCGGTGATTGCTGCAATCTGGGTGTGAACTGTGTCGCCTCTACTGGAGAAATTAGGCAATTGAGCAATTCTCCAAACTCCATGTTAAAATAAAGCATAGGACAGGCAGTGTAATTCTCGAGACGGCGGTGCTTACAACATTCAAGCGATCGCGATGCTTTTATTTCAAAGGTATGACGAAAATAGCCAAAGCCAACTGTAATTGATTTGACACTGAAATGTATTACTCAAAACTGATGCTTCGAAAACGCAAAAAATGCACGTTTTCTGCCCGTTATTCACTCATAACTCACGAACGAAAGCGAAAATTAAAATTCCGGCTTCGAGGTGCATTTTCCGACCCTTCATTACACCTATGTTTAAAATTTCAGATCTCTGCGTTGAGTAGATTTTGCTGGGCATCGCGGACGGACAGACAGACAGACACTTACTTTTATTAATATAGATGTATGGCAACTGTTGAATGCTGCATCCACTACGCAGTTAGGCGGAGAAACGATTTCTTACTGTCTTAAAAAAAATCTGATAGCGTGAGTTAATATTGCGAGAAGTGAAACTATTCCTTCCATTTTTAAGTATTATTTTAGTATGGTATGGTTGATGTGGATGATGTGAAAGTCTATGCGAAACACTTGTTTGACCAAGCCCATTGCAAAGTGCCGGGTGGAGAAGGGTGGTGTTAGAAGTGCTTTTTATTCCACCAAGTACAACTTTTCAATCTTGCAGCTCAACCCTAGGTCTCTCTCATGTTTGATTCATGGATGATTCAGCTCCGATGTGAAAATGAATTTTTGCTGTTTCTACTAGACGGACTCTTCTCTACTCCCAACTGTTTAGTATTGTAGTAAAGTTTGAATCCAGGGGAGTCCAGACGAAAATTTTAAAAAAGAAAACACGAGTAGCATATTTTCTTAATTGGTAGAACGGCTAGAAAGGAAATTTTTGATAATACATTTAATCTTGAAAACGTTACAGATAAGTTATTTAGAGACAGTATTTATAATTCTGTAATTTAATTTCCATATTTCATGTTTTTCGCCTGTCTAATACAGATGACTTGAAATGGGAAACAAATCCCACTTTTATAGTTTTCGAGAAAAAAAAAACTTACATCCAAAGTTGGCCGCAAACCTTTTCATCGATATGAACTCTCAAAAAAAGATTACGCTGTTATCCCTAAGATAACTTATTCTTCTAATCACTAAAAAAAAGGAAAATATATATATATACACCAACAAAAAGAGTTAATATTATTATATTAAATTTATTATATTTCTAATAGTTTCGATAGGTACTATAAATGGTATAAGAATTGGTGGAGTTCCTCGGGCAACTAGGTGGGCAAATAGATGTTGAGTATTGTTAATTCAACCGAAAATTATAAATCTTAATCAAAGAGGTATCTTGGAAATTTATGTTCCATAGAAAACTTGCAGGTCTAGACACTGTTGATTGTTTTGATTGATTGTAACCTCAATTATTCATTCCTCTGATTTACATAATAGGCTACTTTTTAATATTCAAGACTTGTTCCTTTTATAGAATAATTCGACAGTGTTGTGTAAACATAAGAAGATTTTAATTTAACTTATTTACTTTTAGACTTATGGAACAAAGTATTCTTCTAATCAAATTATATATAAGGTTAATTAACATATTGTAATATGTGCTGATGTCGATTAGTGTTCCCTCATTCGGAGGGCTGTCAGTGAAAGCTGTCCAGTTAATTGTTCCTCTTTCCGATTTTCTTATTGGCACCCCACCCACCTTCGTTTCTTGTTTCTCCTGTATAACAGATATTCGTAGCCCAGCTTACTTCTCCCTGAAGATGGAAGCGGAACATGCTGCCGAAAGCTAGGAATCAATCCTCCTATTTACCCGGTTGGAAGCCCGAGAAACCATTATATATTTTCAACACCGGAAAAGCCTCAAGTTACACACATACTATTAGATCTATTCACCGAACACTCAACGAATCTAGTAACTCTTTGCAATTAACTGACATCCCCCTATGAGTATGAAAGGGAAGCTAAACGGTTTTCACTCTAAGAACAAAGCTGAAGTAAACACAAACCAGTAGGCCTACATCAGTCTCACTCTAGCATAGTATTCGTATGACGTAAGGAGACGGACTGGTTTTTGTTTACTTTAGCCTTGTTCTTAAAGTGACTTATTTATATTTTAAAATCAATGGAATCTTTAGTCGGCTTTATAAGTCACTAGCTGAAAAGGCCCGGCGTCGCCCGGGCTTTGTATTTTGTAATTTGAAATTAACTTATGGAGGACTTTCGATTTTGAAACTCTAGGTCCTTATAGCCTATAATATGTATGTAAAACTTGAAATGAAGAAAAAGATTTATCAAACTATTCCATCAGAAAACGCTAGATATAGCTTTTTATGGCTCATAGAGGATGTCGAATGCTGCATTCCGTTGCTTCTACTCATCATGCCTGGGAGGGGTTGAAATAAGAAGAAACATAAATTACATAAGATTGTATTGACTTGACGGAAAATTTTATTTCTCATTCTCATGTTACCATACAACGGTTTCGGAGCTGAAATAAAATAGAAATGCAGTATCACTTTCATACTTTCCTCCCCTAGAACCCGGGACATAATATACTGCGAGCATAGGACTCAAAATGTTCCATCCCATGCTTAGGGCCTATGATAAATCTCAACTAATAAAAAGCCTACAGCTATGGATAACTGACTATTTACCGACTTCTGATATAGCATACTCACACACTTAAGTTGTACCTGTAATACGACCTCTTATTCTACATCAAAATGTGAAGTGAGAAAATATTTCTTATGTCTAGGGTAGAGAAAGTTGTGTGACTGCATCACACTTTGCTTTATTTTCGTGTAATTCATTTTTCAGTAATTATTTTCGCCAATATATTGCATCGATTCAATCATAATTCCTTAAAGTCCAGTTGTCAAGGCCCAATGCTATCAAAGTAAACAATACACGGTTGTCATGTGAACTGAACAGCATTTCATTGTTTTTAGTATAATATTCTCAGAAATTATATAATTTTCAAGGGAAGGACTGATTTGTTTGAATTTTAATGTTGACCGCTATACTTCCCGGGCTTAACTGGGCATGTGTGCAAAATTCCGTGTAAATTGGTAAAGAAATGTAGATTTGTATAAGGAACAAACATACATACATACATACATACCCACAAACACACATTCGACTTTATATATTAGATGCTTTTGTAGGACACGATTCTCTTTTACGCTGATCTATAGCTCGATAACAGAGAAACAAAATGTAGGCCTATATTTCAACTTATTTTTGTAAGAAAGTAGACCTGTTTCTTTTTTCAAATCACCGATCATTTATAACCTTTGCTCTTCAGTCTGAAGAAGCCATAGGTATTTATTATTTATTTATTATACAATTTCTTTTAGCCCTATTTCACCGTATGATACATTACTTGTAGGGCTGTAGTTTTATGTCAATTTCAATGCCTAATGTACCTGTTTTCTTGTATACTAGAGTAGCCTGTTTTCCTAAAGTTTAAATAAAATTATTGTAGTCTTAAATATAGAACATATGAAATAGTGGAATTCTCTAAAACAACAATCCTTGCTAAAAATGTTTTAGAGTGGTTTATTATCATATTTTACACCACAATAGTTTAAGTGTCCTATTAACGAAAATCTTTTCCTTGCAAAGAGTGGGCAATCAAAAAGTAGATGTTCTACTGTCTGTTTTTCTTTGCAAATACATAAATATCCATTTTCCCTTATAATTTTAAACCTTTCAAAGTAAGAGCCAAACATTCCATGGCCTGACAAGAATTGAGTTAATATAAATTCCGGTTCAATTTAAATATTTTGAAAAAATAAGTATATTGTAATTGTTCCTTTAGCACTAGATAGCCATAGGTAGGCTTGCCAGATTTCTGAAATGTTCAACCGGGATACAGGAATGCCCCCCAGCGTCGCGGGTATTCAAGGGTACACACCCTTGTCGGGTTTTTAGAGTGTTTTAGAGGGAGTTTATTCTCAATGCTATGAATAAATGGTTACTGATTAGGTACCTAAACCAGGGGTAATAATAAATGACATAAGCATATAAATTTAAACATTTTATTTCTAACATGTTAATATTTAAAAGTTACTTAAGTAAGAAGAAACACTTTGAATGAGGAACAAAAATGTGAACAATATTTACATGCACTTTTCATTGGCTAATGTCCAACAGAGACAATAATCTGTGGTTCATGAAAGCTTATATATCTAGGACTTCTAGACTATTTTGGTCATCTAGATTCTAGAAAATCAAATTTAATTTTTACCGGGAGTAGCGTTGCCACCTGCCCCGAATTTGGCGGGACATCCCGCATTTTAAGAACATTTTCAGCGTCCCGAATTATGCCTAAGAGGGACGCATATATATATTTTTTATTATTTTGCTAGCCTTTTCTTGTCTAATGTTAGTGCTACTGTTACACAGCCTATTCAGTTTTGGCTTTGTAACGAATATATACCATCTTTCTCTTATTAATAAATTGTTCCATGTACAAATTTAGGTATGAAGATCGGCGATATGCATATATTCGATAATTGTCCCGCCTTAGCCTTACCAAAAGGTGGCAACCCTACCGGGACGTGAAGTAAACCGGCCGGGACACCGGGATTTTGTCTGAAAACCGGGACTGTCCCGATCAAACCGGGACGTCTGGCAAGCCTAGCCATAGGTATAGGAGAGTCTCTATAATTAGTTTTGGATGAGATAGCGAATACCTCGAAGAACAAAACGATGTGATTCTGCCACCAACGTGTTGCTGTTATAGAAATGAGAATATTATATTTTTCTTCTTGTGATTCTGAGATGTTCCTAACTAAGGAGGATAGCCCTGCTCTTCTGTTTTTAAAGTAGTTACTTGAATACCCCCTGCCGGAAATAATTTGGAGCTGGAGGGGAAAATAAGCAGAAGAAATCCAAAGAAGGGAAGATAAAGAAAATGAGAGAATAGGGACAAAAAAAAATGTGTATAGTTTTATGAGGAGTGAAACTTTATATTGCAAAGTACTAAGTGGTTACTATCCAGGGAGAAGAAGGGAAAGCTAGGGCTGAAGGGAACTGAGTGGGAGTATGCAGGGAGTAATATTATTTCTCCCCTTTTTTTCCATTCCCATCTATATCATATTGAACCCTCATTTGAAGATACAGTATGTACTGTTCCTTGTGGACTTTCATTGTTTGAACAATATCCCAAGGTTCTCGCATGAATTATTCCGCTATAACGCACTCCGAAACGATGGTACAGTCTTGGTTGGTCTTGCCATTGGAGCAGTGGCGGCTGGTATTACAGAACTGTACAACATTAGATCTGGGCCCTGTTTCATAGAACTTGCTAATTATATTAGTTAATAATAAAAGAACTCATAATATTATACATTAGCTATCAAAAACTTATTTCATAGAGATATGAAAAGAAACTCATAAAATCTCTTCACTAATATTATTAGTTCATGAGTTCATGACTAGACGTAAAAATCCTGGGCACGGAGTCCTCCGGGAGGGACTGGATAGTGTTTTGTCATAGCCTATTTTGAGTTTGTGTGAGGGGCGGAAAAATGTCTGTCTGTCCGTGTGCTTGTACGCGCGATAACTCAAATACGCTCTATCGGATTTTCATGAAACTTGGTATACGCATTTATAACGACCATGGGAAGAAGCCTATTAATATTGGATCAAATCGGCTGACCGGTACCGGAGTAGTGCCCAATTTAGCGCCTATTGTATGGTAATATATTAGAAAGAATTATCAAATGCAAATCAGTTCTCATGACAACATATTGTTTTACATTGTTCATATGAGGCTTTGGAACTTGCAATACAGTTAGCTGTGACAAACAACACTACCCACATATCCCTTCACATATGCTTATCAAACTAGACCTTTGTTCTTCCGTAAAGCCTTGCTTAATGATTCGATCTGGAGCTTAACTCTGAAATCTATTAAAAAAATAACTTATTTTCTGCAAACGATCCGAGGAATTGCTAAACGTTATTGGCCAATATCAAACACGCTGCGTACGAATGGAATAATCCATGAAACGCCACTGTATAACTATCATCTTGGGACTTGGCAGTTTCGTATCATGATCGAAAACTTCACCTCAAAATATGGACGCGGATAGAAAGGGTAGAAAACCAAACAAAACCCTTGAGATTTCTAAATTTAAAAAAGGAAACGCAAAGAGTGCGTTCTGTTGGGCCTCTTTTCAATCTCCATGCCCTTACTTTTTTTCATCAACCTTTCCTGGCAAGAAGAGTATTCTGTTATCTTTTCTGCTAGTCTAGGGGAATATTTGCCAGGACTCTTCCAACTTCTTCATTTTCTGCGTCTCTTGGCTATATTTGTATTTCTTTCTTTGGTTCCTCTTTAAACTACCTCGGATATGAGCTTGAGACCGCAATCGTGAATCCCCCTCCACTCCATGGCATCCCCTCTATACCCCTTGCCTTTCTCCACCTCTGGGCTATTCTTGCGTCAGTCTGAGATCAATGAATTTAGAGAACTGAGAAATGAGGTTATTACTATGACAGACAGAGTGCTACATCTTCACATTCCATAAGAAACTTGCTTACGCGGGAAATGGACATGATAGTTCTGTTACATTAACAAGGATGTGAGGCCTGAGAGACCGCTCAGAGTTAATTGGCTTTTAATAATTGAAAAAATTGCAAAATTTTAATTTTAATTATTATTTCAGGAAATTGGTTCCTATAGTTTAATTGCTTACTTACTCAATGGCAGTAGAAAATTCCCTAGCAAGTTAAAATAATATTATCTATTTTATGGAACCAGAACATTCATTGCCGGGCCTACCTGAGCCCGCCATTCAACCATAGTCAGTGCCAACTCCATCCAACCATCCCTCGCAAATCCAACTTCCCTTAAATCTATTCTAATATTGTCCTTCCACCTACGTCTAGGTCTTCCAAATGGTATTTTCCCTTTGGGTCTGCCAGTCGTCTTTCCTCCCACATGCGCGCAACATGTCCAGCCCATGTCATCCCCCCTTACTATATCCGGTGACGAGTACAGGTTATGAAGCTCGTCGTTATGCAGTTTTCTCCAGTCCCCATTTCCATCTCTCTTAGGCCCAAATATTTTCCTAAGCCCCCTGTTTTCGAACACTCTCAGATTATGTAAGGGGCCATGTCTCACATCCATATAATACAACCGGCAGGATAGTAGTCTTATAAATCTTTTTTTGTTTTAATTTCCGGACAGAAGACGAGAAGATAAGAGTTTCTGAACTGCATAAAAACAAGCATTTCCTGATTTTTGTCGACACTTAACTTCTGCCTTAATATTATTTGTGTCTGTAATTATTGCTCCCAAATATTTTAATTTTTCCACTTGTTCAAACGATTTACCGGCTATTCTAATATTTTGTAGACCATTATTTTGACGTAATTACTGTTTAATTATCTAAGCATTATTCTTACATCATTTTATGGTGGTTTTCAGGTCACACGCGAGGGGACTGTGTTCCTTCCAAATATATTATGAATTTTTAAGTTTTCAAAAAATTAAATAACTTTCCGGAAATTTATTTTGCCGGAATAGTGTTATAAACTACACTTTTATGTCAAAATTCTTCATAAATTTTCATTCTCTTCAGAACCCTTCTTTATGGAATCTACTATAGTGAGTCCTCCCAATTTTTTACATCCAAAGCACTGCATGTAAGCCTATACGAATCTCGATATCTCGAAAACTTTCAAGAATCGAATAATTTTTTATTCCAGAACTCCGTTCAGTACTGATAGGGAAAGTAAAAATAATTGTGCCTCTCGGAGAGGCAGATATGGTTTCACCCCTTTCTCACGAACCCTTGTGGGGATTTTTTAAAATAAAACTGATGCAGTGCTAGAAGGGTGGCAGAGGGTGAAAAATTCACGAGAGTTCGGTGAGTACAAAGAATTTTTGGGTGCACCTTGCCGATACCAGGAATCAAGCAATCAGAATGGAAACGAAAACTCCGTCGAGTGGATTCTTTTCTCTTCACAGCAAGGGCGAAGAAAAGGAGACTCCTAATTTTTTATTCTCCGTTCTAGGTTCACACTCGAGATCCGCTTGTTATTATGCTTCTCTGTGATTCTTACATTTTGCTCCATGCTTCCTCCCTTCTTGGTATGCGCCTTACTCACTGTCACCACTTTATTTCCACCCACTGATTATAAGTTCTCTCATCTTGATGCAATAACAGCTTATATTCAGAACTGAGGAGTTCAGAGCAACAGTGATCTAAACCACGCTGACGGGAGAAAATTAGAGTGCCGGCATAATACGAGGGTCATCCCATAATTAAACAGACAAACTGATCTGGAGAAAAACTGTTTATTTTTACAAAACAAGACTTTTCCTACTTTTCAACATAATCCCCACCAACATTTATCACTTGACCCAACGGGTTACTAGCTTTTTATACTGGCTGCAAATAACTCTTTGTCTTGGTGTCGGAGCCAATTTCCACAAGTTTCTTGACATCCTCGTTATCCTGGAACTTCTTCCCACGTAATGCCTCCTTCAGTGGACCAAACAATTCGAGTTTCAAGTGAGGAAGTAGCAATTTCAACAGGCCGGCCTGAACGGTGTTCGTCATTCACTGATTCTCGACCACTTTTGAACTATTCTACCCACTTGTAAAAATTTCCACGGTTCATACAACTTTCACCATACACTTTAGTAATTCCAGAGTATATATTAGCTGGTTTTTCACTCTCGGCAATCAAAAAACGAATCGCAGAACGTTGTCAACCAATGTGGAATTTTCAAGAAGACCCGACTTCGTTAAACTTAATTTTGAGGTTATAAACAGAGCAATGTTGATCCATGAGCTGATTAGACTCATCCCAGTGATGCCAACTTAAAATCCTAAATGTATCAACAAACTTGTACTACCAACCGTATTTTCCCCAGACCAATTTGTCTCTTTAATTATTGAATGACCCTCGTAATAAAGATTGAAATGGAGTCATGGAATTCAACCATGACCTACCTTGACTATATGACCAAACACTGTTATATAGTATCATATCAAAGTTGTGGGTAGGTTTCATAGAACTTGCTAATAGCCTAGTATTAGTTAATATTATTTAATAGTTAACAAAATCTTTTTTTATAGATATATAAACACTACTCCTAAAATCTCTTCACTAATATTAGGCTATTAGTTCATTAGTCAGCTGATTGATTTGGAGGTTTTGTCTGTATTGTTGTTTATGTTTTTTTTCCCCTTCTTAGTCTTTTTGTCAATGCTATTTCAAAGCAGCACGGATGTGAAATCAGTCCTTAAAAGGTCCTTAATAATGTTATAGGATGTGAAATCGGTCCTTATAAGGCCCGATTTCACATCAACCAACATTATTAAAATCTAATTTTCCTTCCCGACCAATCAGAACTCTCCATTTAATTAGTCAATTTCTAATTTTCCTATTGGCCCCCCACCCGTTCTAGTACATCCAGTATTTTCCTAATCCAGTTCACTTCTCCCAGAAGATGGCAGCGGAGATAGCTGCCGAAAGCTTGGAACCAAACCTCCGGTTGAAAGCCCGAGAACAATAATACAAAAACTGAATAATTCTTTACAGATCCTTTTTTAAAGAAGGAACGGTATTGAAACTATGTAAACTGAAATTATATGGCAGACGAAAATAGCGATGCTGTTTTTTTTATTTCTTCTCTTATAATAAAATAGCATCATTTTAATATAACTTCATGCTTAAACTCTCCCACATATACATTTTATGCGACATGGCTGTTGTAACAGTCTTTCATTTCCTGTTTAAAAAATATAGCGGTAGCGTTTTCACAAGTAGGTGAGCCATTTCGCCCCACCTCCTCTCAATATTAGCGTGTTTTTCCGACCACCCCCTCAGAACACACAAACTTCCATCTAGGAGGGGTGTGCATGATAGAGATTGAAAGTGGCTGGCAGATTTAAATTTAAACTGTTCCATTTCCTTTAAATGTCTTTATTTTTCCTTCCACTCTCGCTATTCGGAAATGTAAGAAGAGTTTAGATCGTTTTTGCAAGCTTGCAACGCTTCCTATGTTTGTGATGTGCTTTTTCATATAGAACCTTCTTTCCACTTTCGCTTTTGACTTGCTTGCTCTTTGCCTTTATTTTTACTCTCATTCTTAACCTTCCCTCTCTCTTGCCGACACTTCATTGCTGCCTATTCAACAGCATTTTAAAAAAAACCACATTCAATCCATGTCTTCATGTCTCTTACTGATTTATCTCTTGCATTATCTTTTTCAATTTCTTTCGGTTCATTTCCTGATATCTGAGAGTGGGTTTCTCTTGTTAGACTTACTGATTCAGAGTATAAAATTACTTTATATTCATATGTACTTTACACTATTACTTCCTCTGCCCGTATCACAGGTAAGCTTACTATAGGTAGCGGAGGGCATGCCCCCCAATCCTGCCATCTACCTATGGTAGATGACGCTGCGGCCGGGTGGTAGGCCAAATCCCTCTAGGGATGTAGAGCCACGGGTTGCAATAGATAGATTTTTCTGTGAAATCTACCTAAAATCAAAATGGTCGGAAGGGTGACAAATTCACAGTCATCAAGGATGCTATGAATCAGCTGTTCGAGATCAAACTGTGTGTCTTTACTTAGTCACTTCAGATTTAATTATTATATTTTTTTGTTTTACTCGATATTGAATGTACACTTGTTTAAGTTATTCTCCTTTATACAATATTCTGCCAGCCTTTACCTTTATTGCGTGGGTGTTGCATTAGTTTTTATTATAAAGGCTTAATTTGGATCCCAGGCACTCGCTGCTATTTCCTTGATTTTAACATAGTCTTCGATTGAAATACCGTCGAGAGCTGTGCTTACGATTGCCAGATCTTTGGTAATGTGGATCTGATGAATAACATTGTGCTGTTTGTATGTTGTATCCTAGGAAATAATAATACTCACTCATAGAAAGAGTTTTACAATTAGCGGATAGATGGCATGAGTTGTCAGAATACCAGGTCACATAAAACAGTCAATTTCTTGTAAATAACTTTTTGTAAAAGGCAAATTTTGTTCTTATATGAACAGTGTTTGTAAAAACACCACCAAATACAAAAAAAGTACATTTTTAAAAATTTCAAAAAAATTTTTGCTTCTAAATTGCTCACACTGGCGCTAGGACCTTCAATAAACCTAAAATTTAATTGGCAATACCGTCGAAAAAATACAGAGATACAAGTGATTACATTTTCTAAGTTCTGTGATAGCAACATAATTCTAAATGAAGGAAATATCTGCATTTTCCACAAACCAAATTTTTGTCACGTATGAAGTATATATAGAACCGATTTCATGGAAACGTCTTGGTGTAGGGAGCAGGTATCTCAAGCCCATCCCAGACATACTGAAGGGAACCAGATCTATGCAGTGGGTTGTGGGCTGGGGGATGGGGCTTGGGTTGATGAACTTTGCTAGGAATGACTGACCGACAGACGGGGGGGTTGGGCCAGGTGTCTGTTCTCTACTTTTTCCTCCGTGTACAGTTTTTATTTTTAATACCCTAGCATACGAGTAGAGGAAGTCTTGGGTTCTACTCTAAAAAATTGATTTTTTTCAGCATAAATATACATTTTAAGATCCTCTGATTCTAAAAATGTAATTTTCAGGAACGTATATATGCGTCAGTCTGTCGATCTGTCTAGGAAGGAAAATCGTAAATTTATATTTGGGTTAAATGTTGTCTGGCTAGTGAACACGAAGACAGACGACGTTTTTTTCTAACTTTTATTACCACTTTAGATAACGAAATTTTTACTTTCCGTTGTTTTCTTGTAATTAATAAGTAATATTTTCAGTATGACTATTATTATTATTATTATTATTATTATTATTATTATTATTATTATTATTATTATTAATATTATTATTGTTATTATTATTATTATTATTATTTCCGAAAGCCTGATTTTAGACCAGGGCGCAGCTCGAGATAAGAACAGGAATGGATGTTAAAAAATATATATTTATGATATTTCAACAAAACTATTAATATGGTATGGACAAGGACCTGTGACGGAAATGGGTAATGAAAGATTACCGCATATTCCTTTCGAATGGATGTCAGCAAGGAGAAGAGATTGAGGACCAGCTGCAAGAACATGGTTGAATGAAGTTATGATAGCAAGGGATCAACTAAGAGGGGGACAATGGATGGTTAAGACGAAATGACTTTTTTCGATACGAACTGGTGTCTAGTTTACTGTAATGAACAAATAGTGGTATTACAAGTTAAATAAGTGTACTGTGAACTAATTCCTGATTGAAGTTAATCAACATTCTAATGATAAAAATGATATTTTATTATGATCGACCGAAAATCTATTCCGGACCTCAATTTCAAATGATTAGACTAAACACATTAATATTCACTTAGTTAACCGGACCGTAATTATTTTGAACCCCAGTTGAATTTGACGAGGCTACGAAGTTTTTAAGTTAACAAATTACGCTCTTTTGAGCAACGGTCTTGGCGACGTATTATTATTAGGCCTGGGATTTTAGGGCAAATGCCTATTTTGTTCCTTATGAAATAACATGAAAATTTTTAAATATGTGGACGTTTCATGATAAATCACGTACATTTATAGAGTTTTACAGTGCCCTAAAATGCCTATTTGGACCTTTAGAGCCTATTTTACTATTTTAGTGCCTAAAATGCCTATTTTGAACATTTAAAATAAAATGCAACTTCTGTAATTTTTACAATCTTATAATGGACATCCCTCAATGAAAAGCAGAACAGCAGAGGTGGGTTTTTCACAGAAACTTGATTATTCCAAACAATTGTCGCTAAAGAAATGGTGACTGTCGAGGGAGGGGGAGGATTAAGGGGGAAGGACTACTGTGTCAAGTCACCAGTGAAAGAACATCTGTTTAAGTGAATATAGTTCGTGATGCCTAATTTTGCAGTTAAGTCTGTTAACAATAGGTATACCACGTACCTTGCAGTAAAGAAAGACCACGTTACAGTTTAAGTGTATATTGTAATATTTTAAAGTATATTTTCAATCTATTTACACATTTTTAAAGCATATTTTAAGTGCCTAGTTTCTCTTTTAAAAGCCTATTTTAGGCGCCTAAAACTAATTTTTTTAGAGCCTAAAATCCCAGGTCTAGTTATAATGTTCTACTGCAGTCATTTATAGAGTAAGAAATAGAAGTAAGATAAACTTACCTATTCACAGAAGGCGTTGTGAATGTACCGATTTCTTGAAGACACAAATTGTTTAATTGTTTAATGCAAGAAGGAAAAATTCCATGTTAAAGTGTTGTCATGTCTTAGTCGGAAATGAGAATCAAAGAAACGCCAAAATTTTGTACTATATTAGGCCTACTGTTGTTATTAGATTGACTTGGCACCAGAGTCTTTCACCTTCTTGGATTTGAGAGTGCACACTACTGTTTGCCCACAATAAACAACAATATAATCTGGCAGACAACAAAAGGAAAAGCCGAATTTTGACTCGCCTGTGCCTCAGTGCCAGTATAAATTTCCGTTAGAAAAGAACATTCACATCATTACAGTTATTTACAATGATGTACAAACTAGTCTGTAACTTTGTGTGTACAATAATACTTTTTTATAAATAAAATATCAGTTTTTAGGTAATCTTTTACAGTTATTAAGTCATTTTCTTTAAAATCTAGGGTCATTTTATAGGTCTTTTTTCAAACAATTTTAGGTCATCAGAATCCGGGTCCTGGTAATTACTTATTCCCGTTTTCGACTCATCCACAATAGCAGACAGGTGCACACCAATAATTAACGTGGCTTACTCCGGTATACCTGCTACGAATTTGAAAGGAAGATGGGAGAAAAAACAACTTCTCATGAATGGCGAACATAACCAGATCTGCGGAGAGACTTCTTGATGGTTGCACTGTAGCATATAATACACCATTAACGATTAACTAATTAAATATAATCGGTTGCTAAGAAACACGTGAAGTTGGTAAAAAACAAAGCGTAGTTTTAAATTTAAAGAAAAAGTTCAGGAAGATACCTATAGGTTTTATTTAAATTTAGCAGCATTTAAATTAGAAATAAAAGCCCCCTTTAAGGGGGCTCATACACCAAGAGACCATGCCCGAGCAAGCATTGCAGTAAAAGTTCAATATGTTCAACACTATTTGCAATAACGAAATGAAATTTTGGAAATTAGAAGTATACTCTTGGGGCTTGAAATGTGCACAAAAATTATTATAATGTCACAAATATGAAGGTTGTTATTAGAAAATTATTTTATTTTATTTTTCAGCATGCGATAAGGCCTAAGAAACATGATTTCTTGCAAAGGGCCAATCTGATTGGTGTAATCTTTTAGTCTGTTCACAGCTGACACTATAATCTAGAAGATAAACTATCAATGTATACTGTGGTATGCCTGATACAAATTTCAGGGATTTTAAAATTTCAAAATCAAATTATTACTAATTTTTTCACATTATGTTCACAAGTGAAATAATCTTGTGTCTTTTTGTGTTGAAAATATTAAGTTACGGGAAAATGGCTTTGCAAATTCAACATGCATTTCAATTTACATATAAGCCATACCCACTCGACGCACATACTGGCATTTAAACTTGTATATTTCCAGTAAATGACCGAATTTAAATATTAAAATTATAGAGTATGTTCAGAAAAGTGTGTTCTTTAATATGAGAGTAAAAAAATATCAAAAATTTTGACATTGGTTGGTGTATGAGCCCCCTTAAGCATGTGAACACACTATGGCTGCCATCAGTGGCTGTAGAAAGAATTTTGATATTGTGCTAAAATTTGGGATAAGTGTTTTGCACTGCACCAATAAATACATGTGAACGAATCTTCTCCCATAAGCCTAAAATACATAAGAAATTCATTTAGTGCCAGCGAATATGACAAGATTTTTACAATATATAACTTAGCTTGCACTGGTTTTAAGTTGCAGAGTTCTTTTAAAGCTGGCGTGAATTATTAAAAAAAAATACTGTACTGTATTTTCAATAGGTGAATGTACCCCTGCCATCAACTGTAAATGTAGTGCGGTGGAATGAGGAAGCTATGTTCAGAAATTAGGAAGTTGAGTGAGGTGGAGCAGTGAGACATTCCAAACTTTCACTTATTTTAGTCCAGTGTCCATTCAGCTGTTAAACACTACACCACACTTACAGTTAATCAGTTACATGGACCACATGATATTCAATCTCTTAGTGTACTGCAGCACTGGACATATACTATAATAAATTGAGTTACTGTACAGTATTTAATTTTGTGCTAAAGTTATGTAGGCTATTTTCCTTTTGAGAATATTGTAGGAGAAAAATTCCTCCGACACTGGGACTTGAACCCAGGACTTTTGGCTATTCGCGCCAATGCTCTACCAAGTGAGCTAAGCCGGAGTTCAATTTTCAGTGCCAGATGGAACCTCTCTCCTATGACTAATTACCCTAATGGTCTACCTCACAGACAGACAAGTTATGGCATGCAGACACACTAAGTAGTGATTTTTGTGACCGGGCTCTCACTGTTATTGTACAGTTAACATTCAAGATAGATATATAAGCATTCATGAACCACAGACTATTGTCTCTGTTGGACATTATGTGAGAATATTATAGGAGAAAAATTCCTCCTCCGACACTGAGACTTGAACCCTGGACCTTTGGCTGTTCGCGCCAATGCTCTACCAACTGAGCAACAGCGCCTGTAATATTCTCATGCAATGTCCAACAGAGACAATAGTCTGTGGTTCATGAATGTTTGTGTATCTATTTTCCTTTTTTTAATTGTTCGTTCATAATACAATATAGTAAACTAGCTTAAAAGACCCGGCGTCGCCCGGGTTTTGTATTTTGTAATTGGAAATTAGCTTATGAAGGATTTTAAATTTTAAATTCTAGGTCCTTATATAGGCATTTATAATTTGAAATAGGAAGAACGACTTATTACACTCAAACTATTCCCTCAGAAAACGCTTGATATAGTTTTTTTATGGCTCATAGATGATCTAGAATTTTGCATCCCATCGCTTGTACAGTGCACAGCAAGCCTGGTAGAGGTTTAAATAAGAAGAAACAGAAATTCCAGTAACATAAAATTGTAAGATCGAGGCGGGAAATTTCCCACTCTTATGTTACCATAAAACCGTTTTGGAGATGAAATTAAACAGGAAGCATTATCACTTTAATACTTTTCTCTCCAAAAACCTGCGATATAATATAATAATATACACATTACCATACCTCGTTTTGTTTTCTCTATGTCCAGGGTAGAGAAAGTTATGTGATTCCATTATTTTAGTGGATTTCATTCTGTAATATTTATTTATAACATGAATTATTTTCATAACTTCTCTTATTTGTCAAAAGTGCATTTCAATTGTTTTTTCCAAGCCCATCATATACCATTTGGCAACAATATATTCTGTGATTTGGAATTGATAATTCTATGTAAAAAGGGATTAAGTATTTTCAAAAACATTTAATTTTTGGCATTTAGAATCAGAGTTTTTCAAAATCCTTTCTTAGTGAGCATCTACATTATGAAACGAAGGTACTATCAAAATTCCAAGTCTCTTCCTGTTATAGTTTAGGCTGTACGTTGATTCCTGTCAGTCAGTCAGTCAGTCAGTCAGTCAGGACAAAGCCTTTTATATATATAGAGAAGAGATATAGTAAATTAATACCATTTTTATTTTTAAAATGTTTAAATATTAAATTTTGTTTTAGTGCCACTAAATGTTAGAGAACGGATGGAGGCATTATATCGAGGGTTACCTGTAATTGCAGAACGCTATTTATTTCAAAGACTTTATAGTAAAATTTATAATGTCACTGATTATATGAAAGAAGTTATGTTGCTTCCAGTTTCCTCTTCGTTTTTGTTTTTCCATTTATTGTTTGTTCTCATATTTCCCCAAGTCTGAAGTGGATGTAATCTACCTTCAGTTACTGAGTTCAAAGTTGATAACGAGTTCAAATTTCATGTTGATGTTAGCCTTCACTTCAACTTAAGAATTTATTAACGCACTTAAAAGTTTCTTCTCAGTATTATGAAACTTTAATTTGACTTTGATCCTTCTTGAATTTTCAATATTATTCTGCATTTCTGTGGGTGGACGCATCAAAGCTTATTGCCTCTTTCGCCCTCCAGAGAGCCATTTCATCCTATTCACTGTTTTAATATGTTTCGAGATAATTAGTTATGAGTAGGCCCCGGAATTTTAGGCTTTTATAAAAGGTATTTTAGGCTTTTATAAAAGGTATTTTAGGCTTTTAGTTTCATGGAGTAGCCCTTTTAAGGTTTTAAACAAACGGTTTTAGCCGTCTTAATTACATACCGGTACTAACATTAACAGCGAAAATTGTATTATAATTATGACACAGATCCTCCTATACTTCTCTGTCGTCGGTCGGCAACTTGTTGTTTAAAAGTTGAAACGACAATGGATTACTTGCAGATTTCAAAGTATTGAAGACTGCTCAAATTTCATTTCCTGCGACGGCGAGGAGGCACATTTTCGAGTTACAAATACAAGCGATAAAGTGACATGTACATTGTTAAATTCAGTGTGTTGTATAAATTTATTTTTATTATGTCTTTTCTTAAAATGCACAAATTCACATTATTTATTTTCCTTTGCATTACAGTAATTGGAAAATCTATTTAAAAATCGCGTTTTTCAGCAAAAGTCCTCTTTAGCCTCTTTTAGGCCCTTCAGTTTGATTTAGTCCTTTTTAGGATCTATAAGATTCATATATTCATTTAAAAGTAGGCTAAACGAATATCTCTCCAAAAAACCCTAATATTTTTGTTTAGGTATAAATCATTTGCGTTTTATTGTTTCTTGTATATTGTTGATCTAAGATAAGATACTTACTTTTCTATTGTAACACACTTTGCTAATATAGTTTTATTTCATGTAACATAGACTCAGTTATCTACTGTATATGTATATAATTAATGTATTCTTACTACTTATAGAACTATGTTAGTGTATTTGTATGTTTCTTCTTTTCTGTCTATGGTTGAGTGTAAGAGAAGACCCTAAGGCCTTAACCCTGCCAGATTAAATAAAGATTTATTATTATTATTATTATTATATTCGGAAGCTATGGGTATGAAACGGAAAAATACATTAAAATGCTCTAATTAGGTAGCTGCGGAAAAAATAGGTTAAAACCTTCAAATCCGGGCCCTAATTATGAGGCTTACTCACATTTTGAGGCTATCTATTCTTTGTTCTATCCTTATCTCAAAGATTGACTCCACAACAAATATTACGAATTGCGAAAATCCTATGCCTATTACCCACTTTGCTGGTCGGTTGGGTGTTATATGGTTATTTAACGACTTGGATGTAGTGCAACTTAGGCCTTTGACAGTCGCTGGTGTGCCGGAATTTTGTTCCGCAGGAGTTCTTTTACATTCCAGTAACTTCTACATGCCAGTAAATCTACTGATAATGGGCTTGTCTCATTTATGCTCACATAAATGTCATCGACCTTGGCCGGGATCAAACCTTGGGTGTGCTGGTCGGGGCTTTGCTCATTTGTTTATAACATTAATTTAATCCTGCCTCATGGGAAATAACATAATCTGTTCACATGAAGTTATTATCAACGCTAAAAAGGGTTTGAAATGAAACCAACAATAGTTTATATTATTATGGAATATATTTCATTGATTTGTTAACACTTATGCCAGTGCTATTTTTGTTTTTTGTTAACTTATTTTTAAAAAAATTGAAGAAAATTTTAAAGTTAATGTAAATTACAGAATTAGATACAAGAAATAACCTAATCGGTCTAATCATTGTGTTAACTGTTCTCTTTGCGGTCCTGCTTCTGTTAACAATTAATCTTTTGTTTTACACCTTTTTAACCTCATAAATATTAATTTCAATTTTGAAAAAAGTAATTTCAATTTCGGAAAAAGTAGTGTCAATTTCGGAAAAAGTAATTTGTATTTCGGAAAAGGTGAATTTAAATTCTGAAAAAGTAACTTCAATTTCGGAAATACGAGGGCTATCTTTTTAAACAACCGATGGAGCATAAAGTGAAAACCACATTGAAAATCAAATCTGTTTTATTTGGAACATTTAGGTATACCTTCTAGCTATTTCTCTGCATAATCTCGCTTCGATTGAGTCATTTGTCTTAGCGTGGTACCAACTTGACTATACCCTCTTCATAGAAGCTTGCCGCCAGGCATTTTGAAGAGTTTTGAAATTCTTCGTTGGTGTGGAAGCACTGTCCTCCCAGATCTTAGGTTTGTTCGGGAAATGTGTGTGCATCCATTGTTTGGATTGTTCTTTTGATCCTGGATTGTTGTAACGAATCCACGTTTCATCTCCTGCCACGATGGATTTCAAAAACTCGTTCCCGTGCCGAGTGACTCATCTTTTTCGGCAGCTGAAGAAAGATCTGGGAGGATAGCGCTTCCACACCAACTTAAAGTAAAGTGTTCCCTATTACAAGCTATGGGGGCCCAGAGGGTCCCAGGAGGTTGATACTCCCAGGTTTTAGAAATTAGGCACATGAATGTTGTAAGGTTGTCAGCCTTACGCATCGGGCGCCTTTACCCCCAGGATTGCTCCTGGTACTCATTTCTGTTTGAGGCTGAGTCGACCCCAGGGCCATAGTGCCACCAGAAGGGTAGCGTAGTGGTTGAGGCGCTGCGCTACAAACCGGAAGGTCGCGGGTTCGATTCCCGATGAAGGTCGTTGGAGTTTTTCAATTGGCCTAATCCTAACGAACATAGAGATGTTATGAATACAAGTTCATTCTTTCCTTGTACCAGCATAATTTTTTTTATTTAGTTCAGTACTATTTGCATGATTAGTTAATAGCCGCATATTCTTAGACACACTGCTGTTTTCTTTAGAAACAGATTGTGAAAAACCTGTTTGTACCTTGTCCTGTTGTTTAAAACCTGTGGAATTCATATGTAGCCAACTTTGTTGTTAACATTATGCGAAATGTAAGAAAACTCGTGAAGAAATGAACACTAATATAACCTAAAATGGCATAATTTGTGCTCGAAATTCACGAGATTCGACTACTTCAAAAATCGATCTCATCCTGAAGCAGTGCAGGAAACTTGACAGTAGTGACGTTGGTAAATATGTTAACTATTTGTCACTAACCTCGCGCTACCTGTCACAAACCTTGCGCTGTATATCACTAATATTAAGCTACATTCTTTTGTTCTTCCCGCGTGTAAAGCCATTGACAGCATTGTATGGTGTAATAACTAGACCTGGGATTTTAAGGCAAATGCCTATTTTGTTCCTTAAGAAATAACATGATTTTTTTTAAAATATGTTGACATTTCATGATATATCACTCTATAGAGTTTTATAGTGCCCTAAAATGCCAATTTGTACCTTAGGAGCCTATTTTTACTATTTTAGTGCCTAAAATGCCTATTTTGTACATTTAAAATAAAATCCAACTTCTGTAACTTTTACAATCATTTAATGGACAACCCTGAATGAAGAGCAGAACAGCAGAGGGTGAGTTTTTCACAGAAACTTGGTTTTCCCAAATAGTTGTCGCCAAAGGAATGCTGACTGACGGGGGAGGATTCGCTCAAAACAACAGGTAGCAGGTACAGTCGGTCAAATAAAAAACGTCGGGCGGTATTTGATTAAGTATCACGAACGAGCATATGCGCATGTACAGGAAGACTTAAGGTTAGGTTCACACACGCCTCTTGTCTATCCATGTATTTTCTTGATTATTTAGTCTGTTTTGTTCCAAAACAAACATGTATAGAAGGCTGTGGCTATATGCCTCAAATCCGCCATATTCTTGGTTGCAAATTTTTATAATATTAATAATTAATAGATTCGCGAGGAATATGTTTATTCAAGGAGCATTTTTTTAAGATTTTATTTTATAATACCGGTACTTCTAGTGCAAAATCAATAACGTACGCTCAACTTCTGCAACCAATAATAGCATCGAAATACGCGTCCGGCCAGATCAACGTTTGCTATGAAAACTTCCGGTCGCATTATAGTCAAGTTCCCTCCTCTGAGCTGCTCTTTCATAAATATGGAACCTTCTCGCTGCTTCAGAGACCGAAAAATGCAGGTCAATTACAGCCCTAACTACACTTTCTCTCACGTTAGCATTTGTATGTGGCGATGACACAAAGCAAAATGAATTATGACAATGCATTAAGTTGAATATCGTGTGTTGCGCTTTCCGCGATTTTCATTTTTTTCCCTCCTTGTTCATATTTTCCATCCTGCCGCATGGCCTCATATGTTCCGAAAATGACCTGTATTTTGTGTTTTTTATAGGAAACTTGTGAACTAATGCGTCAAAACTTTAATTTTAACTGCATACGAGTCCCGACGTTTTTTATTTGACCGACTGTACATATATAGAAAGAAGGGACATACTGTGTCAATTTTTCATATAATCCAAAACTGTTTTTGATAATTGTATTTTTAATTCTGTCTTAATTTTGCAATTATTTCTGTTGAGATTAGGTATACCACGTTTCTAACAGTAAAAAAAGATCACGTTACAGTTTAAGAGCATATTGTAGTACCGGTAGTATTTTCTGTCTATTTACACATTTTAAAGCTTATTTTAAGTGCCTATTTTCTCTTTTAAAAGCCTATTTACTTGTTTTAAAAGTCTATTTTAGGTGCCTAAAACTAATTTTTTAGAGCCTAAATTTCCAGGTCTAAGTAATAACATACAGGTAGAATAACTGCCTGTTAGGAGTGTCTAAGTAGACCCACATAAATTATACTGTGTACAAGAAAATAAATGGGGAAATTTTCTTTGTGTTGCAGGTGAACTGGTTTAGGGATACAATGAAGCTGGACACGACGGAAAGGAGGATAATGGATTCCAGGGGGAGCAGACATACCCTTATCATCCGTAAGGTTCAGGCTTCAGACTTTGCCAACTACACTTGCATGGCTGACAACGCTATCGGAAAGGCACGTCAGAGGCTCGAACTGTCGGGTAAGTTTCGTGGAAATATATCTTATGGGACTGCATATTTTTAGATCGTAGATAACGTTCCCGCACGAAATATGTGCCGATTGCCTATATCTTTGCATTATGTTTTATTTGTAAAGGTCAAGCTGCCTCTCTTTCTCGCACAATAGCATGTCTCTCTCTAGCGAGTAACTGTCTCATCGGCACAGATATCGTGCGAGATCTTTACTCAGTTGGGTAATAGCATTGGACAATAGCATTGTCTCGTCATCCAGCATAGGTAAATTTATATTGTACAACATTTTTTTTATGTTACAGCCTATATTGCTTAAATTTGTTAATTTTTTAGTTTTGGGTTTCAATTTTAATGTATATTATGGTCTAATATATGTATTTATAGTCTACTTAAACGCACACAAATATATATATATATATATATAACTTATATATACTGGTTGAGTACAAGATAAGGTTCTATGGCCTTAACTTTACAGGAAAAATAAAACATTATTATTATGATTAAGTGCCAGAATGGAACTTTCTGAGATTGTGTGGTGGAAGGGAAAATGTCTGTCTGCCTGTCCGTGTGTCTCTACGCTCGATAACTCAAATACGCTTTATCTGGTTTTCATGAAACTTGGTATACACATTTATAATGTTCCTGGGAAGAAGTCTTTTGATATTGGACCAAATCGGTTGACAGGTACCGGAGTAATTCCCAATCTAGTGCCTATTTTATGGTGCTGAATTAGAAAGAATGTATCAAATGCAAATCAGTTCTCATGACAACATATTTTTTACAGTGTTCATATACGGCTTTGGAAGTTGCAATATAGGTAGCTTTGAGAAATAACACTACTGTACCTACATATTCCTTCACATATACTTATGAAACTAGACCTTTGTCCTTCCGTAAACCCTGCTTAATGAAATCGATTACAAAAGTGACTTATTTTCTACGTATCACAATTGCAATTATCACCGATTAAATAAAAGCAATCTGGCACTTTGTTACATCAATTTACCTGATTGTATTATTATTATTATTATTATTATTATTATTATTATTAATAACAACAACAACGATAGTTTTATTTAACCTGCTGAAATTTAAAAAAACATAGTGTAAGGTCTTTTCTTCCACTAATAATACATTCAATGATATAATAATACATTAATTATATTAAATACATTAAATGATATAAAAAATGACATTAAATTACACCAGAGCATTGAACGGTATTGCCTAAAACACATCAATATAATGTTCTGTCAGTAATTACTAATAATTTTCAAGTACTTGAAAAATTTGAGAGTAAGTGATGCTTTTACATGTTGTTGCATGCTGTTACATAATACATCTAATTTACCGTAGAACATGAGAAAAATGCATTAATGAGTATTTTGTACATGTGCTGTTAACCGCGATCTGAAAGTTGTTAGTGAGCGGCAGGCCTTGATGTGAGATGGTAAAGAATTCCACATTCGGATGACTGAAGTAGGGAAGGATTAACTCATAAGTAAAGATATTTTTTATGCTTACGACAATTTGTAACTCCGAAAAATCCCGAGCGAAGTGACCGAGATGGTAAGGTCTTGGACTCGCAATCCGGAAGTCCCAAGTTCAAATCCTGTGGCCGGCCAATTTGACATGGGGTTTTTCATGGATTAACCAGTCAAATCAAATGCCGAATTGGTTATTTACATACCATGAACTTCCTCACCATTTCATCTTGTATCATAGCCATTTAAATTAATATCAGTTGAAATTTACTCCATAAAAATACACTAACAATAGAAACAGTTGACATGCAATAGTTCCATGGCCTAGCCTACTGTACAGACACACATCGTGAACTCCTGATAGACCAGGGGAAGACAGAAGGTTGCTCTGTGACGTCACTGCTTTCTGCCCTCACTGCTCGCGTTGTACCTCTGCGAGGAGTATGTGAAATGTAGGCATCAGTGAACAGGGGGGAAGAGAGAGGTATTAGTATTGCGGGCAGGGGGAATTTAGGGGGTTAGAACTTACGTAATACGTGTTTCCGAGTTAATGAAACATCAATCGATTTTCTTGATAGTTTGTCGGTTAATTACAGCACAGTAGTTTAACATATTATAAATGATTCTATTTTTCTATTCTGTGAGAACAATTGCCTTTCCACAAAATCTATGTTCTTTGACAAAAATAGACAATACTATCATTTGAATTAACATAATTCACTACTATAAAAATAATTAAAAAAATGAACTGAATTAATTACCATACAAGCTCGTCTGCACCTTAGATGATACAAGATTACAGTAACAATTTTCTGACTTTCCTGTCTCTTTTTTCTTTAACAAGTTTATCAGTGTTGGGACGTAACGTTTGAGCAATATTTAATCGAAGACTACATTTAGGTTGTGATTTGACAATGTACTTCTTGATTTGAGCTTTGCAAATTTCATTAGTGAAAAAAATTGTTCGGCCACATATGTCGATCCAAAATTACATAATATTCGTGCGGCAAGTTTCGGGAATCTGGTTTCAGAGAAATTTCTGTAAAAGTTACCCAAGACCACTTTACGTTCGTATTTGTCCTTTAACAGATCGTCGCATTGTAAGTTTAGCAGTTCCAACTGATACGGGCAAGGAACGTCTTTGACATTAACTAAATATGGGGTAGCAAAAAGTTTAAATATTGGAGAAAGGTTTTCCACATCCTGAAACCTCGATTCGAACTGAAGAAGAATGTTTTGCAGAACTAACACATGTTCTGCAGAGAGAACACTATCAGGATCGCATCTTGCATTAACTTTGAAAAATGCTCCGTATTTCCAACCAGAAGTTGTTCTACCCACAGAGCTAAAGTGAATAGGTCCTCTAGTACCTAAATCTAGCGTACTCTAAACACCCCTACTACCGTGCGCTCTTGCTGACGTCACACACATGGGATCCGCATGCTCTTGCTCCACAAACGTCATCACAAGACGTAGTTGACTTCCCCTGTGATAGACTGTGGTCTCGCTGCTGAAAGGAGTATAAACACAACTGAATTAAATTAATAGAAGAAAACTCTGAAAATTTACTTTTTTCATTTAAAGTAAGAAATTATACTGGTGACTTAAAACTGAACTATCATGAATATAAGCTACTGCACGTTTAAATATTTTTCTTGGTTGCATTATATCCTCACCTTGCATGAAAGTTGCATAGTTTATATTTTCAACATTTGAGATCATACGAATTAATTACAGGATGCTCTTTTAGGGAGCATTCACACCGAAGTATCGTAGCATGCGAGTCGCAACACTTGGATGCAGGTTGTGCGCTACTTATTTTAAATCCCAAATAAACCTGTTCAAGTCTTCACACCGAAATAGCGTGGCAATAATGAATCTCGCAGAGTGCGACATTAATTTCTTCTAGGTTACTAGACACGTTTGACGTTTTCATGGTAACACTGCGGCAGTGTGTGACACAGGTTAAGTATATTTGATATTTTTTTCGACCCGTGCTGTGTCTCAACAGCCGAGTCTGGAACCAGCTGTGTCACCCGACAGCGGACCATGCGGCATCACTGGATCCACCCAGCTCTATAGACACCGCCTTGCTGTAAGCTCCCTTACTGTATCGCGCCAGTACTTGGGAGCCCAGCGTTAAGTTCTTCTAACAATCTCTCATGCTTAAAGACCAATGCTGGACCGCACAGTAAACATTTTCCCAAATGGTTTCAGTGCCCTCTCATCTATAAAGACCAATGCTGGACCGCACAGTAAACAAATTCGTAAATTACTTGTGCAGTCTCCTGCCAACGGACGCATTGTTTGGCTATGATAATAATGGGACGAATATGGCACCATTTTTCGATAATTGTCTATTCTTTATTCTTCAAAGCTATGTTTTATTTTTACTTAATAAATTTACCTCGCATTTTTCAATCATGTTATCAAGTTAAGAAGCTCGTAATTATGCAGTTTTCTCCAATCCCCGTTTTTGTCTCTCTTAAGGAGCATTCACACCGAAGTAGCGTAGCAAGCGAGTCGCAATAGTTGGATGCAGGTTATGCGCTACTCATTTTAAATCCCAAATAAACAAGTTCAAGTCTTCATACCGAAGTGGCGTGGCAATAATGAATCTCGCAGAGTGTGACATTCATTTCTTCAGATAGATCTGGATTTATTTCATTCGGCGCTACTCTGGATGACGCATGCGTACAGTTGCCTTTTCAGCTGTTTTCTAATTGTTACACATATTCGCATGTGTAGCGGCAAAGATTCACGAAAACTGCTGGAAAGAGAGGTACAATTTGTACATGTGTAGGCTGTACGATATGGCAATCGAAACTAGTAGGAAAAAAGCCTGGATTAAAATTCCTGAAACTATATTCTCTTTAGGTAAATTACATTATTTTAAATGGGTTTCTCAATAGTTCAAGTGAAAAAATATAATTTACGTTAAACTGCAGATCGCATTCGCTACTTCGGTATGAATGAAAAACTGTGAACCATGCAACTCGATATGCAGCCTGCATCGAGGTGGTGCGATTCGCATGCTATGCTACTTCGGTGTGAATGCTTACTAAGTGATTCTAACTATATTCTTTAAACACACGGGATTTAAAACAACAGCTAAAATAAACCAATTGAAGAGCGTTTTTTTCAAAAACCGATATCTACATAAAGTATAGTTTTGAGATAGCCTATCGGACTTTGATAGAGCGCCTTAACCGTAGATATCGGATTTTGCAAAAACTACCGTTTTTCTACCATTTCTGAGTGGAACAGATGTCAGAATATGAAAGAACCAGTATGACCATTGGAAAGGCAGCTACTTAAACTGTACGAAACAATATACATCTCAATTTCGTCAAAACCTTGTAACGGTTCGCGGGTTGCAAAACCAATTACAGCCACGGTGTCGCTACAGTCAGAGCAGAGGTTATCTTCAGTATCATCGGGGGCACAATCTGGGTATTTATAACTCTTAGAAACAGTCTACTTTATATTCTTATGCAATTAAAACTCCCTGGTTAACTGGTATGAGTGTTGTTTATTTTAATATAATTACAGAACAGTTAATAGGCTTTTTGTAGAATATTCGTCGTATGTGAACTTCGACTTCAGATGAGTGGATTTCGCTATTAAGGTGTCTTTCTCCCTAACCTCGCGTATTCACAAGAATGCCTTGTAAAGTCGTTGATTCACTGGTACTTACAGTTTGATACACACTGAATTTAAGTTGGTACTCAGCTGTAATTAAGCCGTACCTCAAACCTGAATATATTCGTAGATTTAAATAATACTGCAGTAAATGATACTTAAATCATTTACTGACCGAAGAATATTAATAGCTTCCCGACTTCTATTAAGTCGGAAGCTAGATGCTGAGAAGATCGCCTCCACTCACTTAGAGCGTAGACGAGAGAGTGTCGATCCCAATTTCTGCGTGTCCCCACTTCTCATCGTTCAAAGTCCAATACGCCTTGTATTTCTTTTAGCCTCTAATAGCTATGTTTACAGCAAATTACATTGTGTATCAGAATCTTCAGATACAAACCCTTATTTCATTGGCTATGCTCCTTACCCAGCATAGACGCTAATACACGTGGATGGCAGTACTTGCCCACGCTGTCAGTAACCAGAAATGAAGCTAGATTCCCCGAAGCGCCATAGAGTAAGAACTTTCCCACTTACTAAGTCTTTAAATTTCAATAGAGCCAGTAAGCTCTTCTTTCTCTACGTTTTTAGTTCAATAGCAGTGAGTTTCGTGATGAATGACTGTCTCCTACACCCCACTGAGATCCTTTAGTATAGTTCTTAAGCCTATTCTTACGTTCCGGGAAATCTGTCTCGTTTCAATATTCACACAAGTCCAGCCGGAACATGATATTGCAAATATTATGTTCTTATTCCATTTCTGCTGTAACTTGTTCAGATAATTTTAGTGAATTTAACTTATTCCTATAATGTTATTAGAAATGCAAAGCTATAATTGATTAATATTTATGTTATTATTCTAATTAATAAGTTTATATAATAAACTTATTTTGTTCATTATAATTATATGGGTGGAGTAATTCAATTGCAAAATAGCAATCGTCTCACATGCCCAAGAGAATTCTACGGAAATTTATGTTTTGTATTCAAAATTTCAAATTTACGGAGTAATTCTGTTTTACTCCTGACATGAAGTGCTTAGTGTGACGTAAGTGAGCAGAGTTTGTTATGGATCCCAGTACGATGACCTTTGTGCTAACTCGTATTCTGTAACATGGAATACTTTGCACCCTTCTCACAGTACTACTATTTGTTTTGATGAGTGAATGACATTTCCTATACCTGGCACAACTGTTTCATTCATCCTTCTCATACTACAATATTTCCTTACTCTCTCACACACTACACCCTTCGCACACGGTAGGCTATCTTAGATCGTGACCACAGATACCTCACCTCATCAGGTAATAATGAAACATTAATACAAAACCTAATTTACCCTATGAATATAAACACTTGAAAACACTTATTAAATATATTCTAACCTAGATAAAAGCGTGACCGGATATATTTGGTACAACGTCCAGATTTAAAAAGAGATAACAACAATAAAAGATCGACGGATATAAGTGTCGAGGTCCGTATTACAATTAAATAACAACAATATAATCGGCATAGGATATATTTTATGCACGTCCAAAGAATTTCACACTTTTAGAGGTTATATTGAAAGCCTACATTTCGCTACATATTTGCTCCGCGGACAAGTATACTTACAATAATAATACCCTCAGTTTCAGTGCCTTAATTCTAGTGAAATGACCCGAGCCTACTCCACTGCTGTTTCACCCATTTAACTGGTTATTCTTTGTATGGCCTCACAAATGAAAGATTGTACCGTCCCACTACTTTATTAGTTTTGGGATCAGTCACTTCATAGCAGATACCATTAAAAATGTTGGTCACTATAAACGGTCCTCTATAAATTAACTCGAGACGAGACATTCTTTTATTTGCTGCGTTTGACAGATTCTTTCTGCGTATCAATAATTTATCTCCCACAACAGGACTCCATTTAGCTTTGTGTCTCTTAGCTTTTTCCTTGCGCTTCGCGACACTCTTTCTAATGTTTTCAATTGCAATGCGACAGTAATCTGTTAGCTTTCTGTTTACTCCGTCATGCGGGATAGCTATTGGTAGGCCTGGAATGAGTGTTTTCGGTTCGTCATCTGCCATAAGTCTTACGGGCTCGACTCCGGTCACCGGATTCTTCGTGTGGTTCAGTATATCCTCTATTGGCTGAATATACCGGACCCACGCATTGTGCCTTTTATGACAGAGCGCACGCAAGTACAGAGACAGATCGCGCAACCCTCTTTCTGCCACGTTTACTTGGGGATGGAATTTTGCCACGTTGTACCGTCTTATACCAAGTTCAGATAGCTTATCTTTAAACTTCTTGCTAACAAAGGGTGTCCCATTGTCCGAAATGATAGCAGAGATAGGCTGATACTTCGGCAGATAGTCCGTTTCCAATTTTCTTATGATCGCAGTCGTAGTTGCCGTACGGGTTGTATACAATTTAACAAAATGGGAGAATACATCATAAACTATCAGAATGTACCGCATACCATGCTCTCCAGCGACTAGTGGTCCATGAAAATCTAGCGCTACTAATTCCCCTTTACTTTCCCTAAACACGGGCATGGGTTCTCTATCATATTTGATGTTCAATGGCTTCGCTTTCTGACATAAGTCGCAACAGCTCACATATTTCCTAATCTTCCTTCCCAAGTTCTTTATGTACATTTTATCTTGTATATACAACAACATTCTGCCGGTACCTGAATGGCCTAACCGTTCGTGAACTATTGCAATAATTTTATTCTCTAGCTCTTCCGGTATGTACATTTTCCATTCTTTCTTCCCTTGGCCACATAATTTATATACAACATTATTCAGTATTTGGTACTTCACGTCCTCCGTTACGTCATTGTCATTCTGATCTAATTCTGTTAGGCCTAATCTGACTAACTCTATTTCCGGGTCACGCCTCTGGAATTCCACTATATGCTTAAAGTCCCGCTGCAATGTCAGCTCTTTAAACATCTTGACCTGCATTATAGCGACAGGGTTTGTTTCGCCTCCGGCGACTTCAGAAATACCTGTTTTGTTCCTTGACATATAGTCACATAGCAAGTTATCTCGGCCCGCAACATGTCTTATCTCTAGATCAAATTGACTCAACTCATGAACGTAACGTGATAATTTACTGTTACCAAGTCTCATTTTATTCAGGAAGGTTAGGCTTATATGATCTGTGTATACAATAGTTTTTCGATTGAATATGTACTGCTGAAACTTAGTCAAAGCGTGATACATTCCGATAATCTCTAGGCATGTCACCGACCCTTTACTCTCGACAGGTGTCAATCCCCTCGATGTAGTGGCAATCAAATGTTGACTTCCGTCTTCATATTCTTGCATTAGCGCACCGGCAACGGCTACACATGAGGCATCCACATATACGATATAGTCCAGGTCATCTCTCGGTCTTTCTAGCAACACCGCTTTCTGAAAGAGTTCTTTCGTCTTTTGGAAGGCTTCCTCTTCCACCTCAGTCCATCTAAATTTATTTTGCTTTCTAAGTAGCATTCTGAGGGGTGCCACATGCTCTGCATAACCGGGGAGAAACCTATCCTGGTAATTAAATATTCCGAGGATTTTTCGGACTTGCCTCACCGTCTTCGGTCTACTAATATTGCTAATTGATTTTATCCTGTCTGGATCTGCTGACACTCCTTGCCTAGATATGATGTACCCCACAAATTTTACTTCTTCACGGAATAGGCTCAATTTCTTTGGGTTTATAGTCATCCCACAACTTAAGAAAGTTCTCAATACTAAATCTAGTTTTTCCAGGTGGGTTTCGAAATCAGGCGTATGAATTAAGTAATCATCAACATATGCAGTAATATGCGGCCCAGTGCCTTCAGGGAACATAACGTTAAGTGCCCGCAGCAACGCGCTTCCTGAAGTTTTCATCCCGAATGGTGTGCGTGTAAACGAGAACACCGACCCTTGGTGGACAAAAGAGCAGTATTTTCTGTCTTCTTTCCTTAATGAAACCTGCCAAAAGCTAGAAGTGAGGTCGATACTTGAAAAGTAGTTTGCTTCACCCATTTTTGCTAATAGGTGGTCAATCGGTTCGGTTTTGTACCGATCGGGCCTCATATACATATTCGCTGTTCTCAGATCCAGGGTCATTCTCAATGTTTTATCCTGCTTATATACCCAACAAACCGGAGAGACATATGGGGAGTCTGATTTTTCTATAATCCCTTCCTTTAACATCTTAGCGATAACTTTATTCGCCTCCTCTCTAATTGATAATGGCAGTGGCCTACTTTTGTGATTAAAAATCGGCGGGTTGTCCATCTGTATGGCATGTTCATATACAAGGCAACACCCCGGAGAACTACTATATACGCCCATATTATTAATCAGTACAGTAAACAATTGTTCCTTTTGTTGATCCGTAATAGACGTGATGCTGGCCACTTTACTTCTTAAAATTTCTAAGATCTCAGATTCTCGCAATTTTTCAGCCTCGTCATCTCCGTTATTCTCACTATAATTTTCCTGATCACAGACATCTGTTTCACACAAGTTCATCTCATTACTCGATCCAATTTCGTATACTTCCTCTACAAATGTATTATTAAATTCATCAATTTCCGTGCGTTTCTGATACTGATCTGGCGTTCCGCCATTCTGATTCTCAATATTATTGCTTGGGCTCGATAGGCCTACATTCTGCATAATTGAAAACTCCTCCCCCTCATTATCTAATTGCACAGTTGATAAACTCTCAATAATAAAGCATTCGTCTTGGATAGCTAATTCTTGTTCGGAGCATGTATGATGATTTGTTGTATGAGTCGTGAGAAACGGAATTTCAGTAACTTTATTTCCATCTTTTACTGTAAGACTATTTGTGCCAAAATCTAAAATCCCTTCATATTGTTGTAACATGTCACACCCTAATATAAAATTATGGGTAAGATCCTTAACAATTAACATGTAAATCTCTGTGTGCCACCCACCTATCTCTAACGGTATCATTACTTGTTTATTAATCTTGTACTTTGTTTTCTTAATGGCAGTAGTACAGTACATTCCAGGTACGCTCATCTCCTGCATTTTTATGTTATGCGCTTTGAGTTCTAAGTAATATTTTTCACTACATACACTTAAAACGCTACCAGAGTCTACGAGAACTTGTACATTTAATTTGCCTATCTTTGCGTTAATCTGTGGTGGACATAAAATGTGTTGGTTTAACTTTTTATTCAAGTCATAAGACACTTCTACGGTATTTACATCATTTCTATTTACTTGTGGGGAGTCCCCTGAGGTCACTGGGCACGAGTTAGATGAGATATGACCTGCTATCGCATCTATGCTGAGTTTAAAGCCTCGGGCTGACATCTGTCACTTCCTACACCTGTTGTGTCGGCTTGAGAGTGATGAAATGCATTCACATTAGGATCTAATCTATGTTGTGAATCTGGCACGTGGTTACAATTATCCGTCCCGTTATTTTGATGAGGAATGTATCGACCGTCTTGTAACTGTCCATATCGGTAAACTTGATCTACATTTCCTCTCTCTTGTTCCTGAAAAGCTATGTGATTTATTCCCACGCTTTGAGGTCGTGACCTATTTCTGTCTTCAGTGTGATTATTGTTGGTGTTACGTAAACCATTATTAGTATTTTGGTTTTCTCTGTAACTATTATTATTTACCCTCTCATTCCTTCCATTTCCGTAATTAGAATTATTCTGATTTCTTCCGTTATTAGTCCACGGCTTATTTCCCCTGGCATCCTGATAACCTTGTGTAGGCCTACCATTACCATCATTATAATTCTCATTATTTCGGCTGGCACCTGCGTACTGTGCTTGATTTCCTCCACGATTTTGAGGGTTATGGTATCGCTGATAACTATGGAATTTCTTTATGGCTCTCTCGCCCTCCTCAAACTCCGTTAATAAGCTAAGCATCTGCGCGTAAGTTTGTGGTCTTGCCACAGTTAACAATTTATGAATATCTGGACCGAAGTGTTTCATTGCAATTTGGATGACCTCTTTTTCGGAAACTATATTTAGCGACTTGGCTAATTTTATAAGTCTTACGAAATGTTCAGTACACGACATTTTCCCTTGTTCATTATAATGCCCTGAATAGAGTTCAGTCCTAGCTTCACTCTGACGTGAATCGCTCCAATATTTATCCATAAATAACTTTTTGAATTCTTGGTACCCAGTTCCCTCTCTCATCACAACTGGCATCCAGTCTTTACAACTACCTCCAAGCGACCTCTGAACAACCAATATCTTAAATTCTTCACGAATGCCTTTAACTTTAAAGTATGTCTCTAGCTCTCTTATAAATTCATGAGGATTAGCATTTTTCTCATCATTATAATAAGGCAAAGGCCAATCTAAATCCGCGATTTTATTTACATGGGTATTATTATAACCAGTTACTGGGATAACAACATTGTCGTGTAGGCCTAGGTCACCTCGCGAATTTTCTGATTCTAGGCTTATGCTCGGAGTCCTCAGTTCACTATCTTGACTCCCGTGTGGGTTAGTATTTTCCCCATTCGAACACTGAATTAATTGAGAACAAACCCCTCTACCATTAGCCTGAATTCCGGTACAAGAAATGTCATTACTCATCCTATTTAGTTTATCAGCATGATCATTAACCTCTTTAGTCACATTATTCTGTACTGCAACTATTTTGTTTAGTTCAGTTTTAATGTCATTAACCTGCCCTTGAATATTAGTACTTATTACCCCCATATCCACTGACAAAGCTTGAACTAATTTATCCTCCAAGTTTTTATTCTGAGTTCTTATATCCTGCTCTATTTTCTGTTCCAACTGTTTTCTATTTTCTTCGACTTTGTTTTGCACGTGGTCGATCCTTTTAGTTAATTTTACAGTTGTTACTTTACATTCGTCTGAGAGTTTATTTACCCTATCCTCAGTTTTCTTTGCTTTATCAGATAATTGATCAATCATTACCCTCATCTCACTGGTACTCCTATCCAATTTTTCCCCTATCTTTCTAGTTTCCTCTTTACTCCTATCAATCTTTTCAGCTAATTTACGGTTATTTTCTTCTAACTGTTTAGCTAATGTCCTATTATTTTCCTCCGTTTTGCTACTTAATATTTCATCCCTCTTTTGATTCTGTATTTGCATATCAATTATGAAGTACTTCATCCATGAAGGCGGTCCCTCATTTACTTGGTTTGACATTGTATTTTCGCAAGACCTATCTTCCTGTGCTGATACAATCTCTAGTTCCCTCTCCTCACTAGTCTCCTGATTAATTACTAAGCTTTCGTTATCTAATAGCATTTCAGATTCATTACTATTAATTTCCTGGTTACCTACTACAATTTCGTTCCCTTGGATTTGATCTATCTCACTATTAGTTAGCACATCCTGACCGTTATTCATTTCCTCAATTTCCATATTTGAAATTACGGCTTTTCCGTTCCTTAACGTCATCATTTCTACACAACCCTAGCTTTATTTATTGCACTGGGATCACTCAATGTATAAAAATCATGCTCACTCACCTTTGCATACATATAAATCATACCCTTCACAAAACACAAATACGTATAATATCCTCTTATAGCTAGCAATAATACCCTCTTATAAACTAGATTTTTACAAGGCTTTTTACTGCTGCTCCGGTATTCTATCTTCGGTCTGCCCACTCCTGATTCTTCTTACTCGGATCTTGAATTTATCTATCCCGTTAATCGTTGCAATGTCTGTAGTCTCTACTTAATGATGCGTGTAACAGTTATTGTTTTAATTTAAAATATTCTGATTCAACACAATTTAGCTTCGAGTCTTTTCAAGCCCCATCGATTGGGTAAGCCACGTATGTAACGGTTCGCGGGTTGCAAAACCAATTACAGCCACGGTGTCGCTACAGTCAGAGCAGAGGTTATCTTCAGTATCATCGGGGGCACAATCTGGGTATTTATAACTCTTAGAAACAGTCTACTTTATATTCTTATGCAATTAAAACTCCCTGGTTAACTGGTATGAGTGTTGTTTATTTTAATATAATTACAGAACAGTTAATAGGCTTTTTGTAGAATATTCGTCGTATGTGAACTTCGACTTCAGATGAGTGGATTTCGCTATTAAGGTGTCTTTCTCCCTAACCTCGCGTATTCACAAGAATGCCTTGTAAAGTCGTTGATTCACTGGTACTTACAGTTTGATACACACTGAATTTAAGTTGGTACTCAGCTGTAATTAAGCCGTACCTCAAACCTGAATATATTCGTAGATTTAAATAATACTGCAGTAAATGATACTTAAATCATTTACTGACCGAAGAATATTAATAGCTTCCCGACTTCTATTAAGTCGGAAGCTAGATGCTGAGAAGATCGCCTCCACTCACTTAGAGCGTAGACGAGAGAGTGTCGATCCCAATTTCTGCGTGTCCCCACTTCTCATCGTTCAAAGTCCAATACGCCTTGTATTTCTTTTAGCCTCTAATAGCTATGTTTACAGCAAATTACATTGTGTATCAGAATCTTCAGATACAAACCCTTATTTCATTGGCTATGCTCCTTACCCAGCATAGACGCTAATACACGTGGATGGCAGTACTTGCCCACGCTGTCAGTAACCAGAAATGAAGCTAGATTCCCCGAAGCGCCATAGAGTAAGAACTTTCCCACTTACTAAGTCTTTAAATTTCAATAGAGCCAGTAAGCTCTTCTTTCTCTACGTTTTTAGTTCAATAGCAGTGAGTTTCGTGATGAATGACTGTCTCCTACACCCCACTGAGATCCTTTAGTATAGTTCTTAAGCCTATTCTTACGTTCCGGGAAATCTGTCTCGTTTCAATATTCACACAAGTCCAGCCGGAACATGATATTGCAAATATTATGTTCTTATTCCATTTCTGCTGTAACTTGTTCAGATAATTTTAGTGAATTTAACTTATTCCTATAATGTTATTAGAAATGCAAAGCTATAATTGATTAATATTTATGTTATTATTCTAATTAATAAGTTTATATAATAAACTTATTTTGTTCATTATAATTATATGGGTGGAGTAATTCAATTGCAAAATAGCAATCGTCTCAACCTGCAGTTATCGGCTTTTGAAAAAACGCTCCTCAATTGCTTAGCCTAATCCTACTGCTAATTTTATTATGTTAACTATAACAATAAGCATTACATTGTTGTCCTTGACCCTTAAATACATAATGTATCCAAAAGGATACAGTAATTTGTCTTAAGTTTGTAGTAAAATAATGGAAAAACTCCAAACAAAATTAAAATTCATGTAAAATTTAAAGAATATAGTGCAATATAAATGGACCTATTCATTGTTTCAATTGTTTTCTTTGCAGTCCGCACGGATTGTAATTTGCATGAGGAATTGAGTCTCGTGCATTTAAGGGTTAAATACTGGTTTCGTGACATAGGGGATGTAGGCATATTTTCCATTTTTCACATTAGTTCAGATACAACATTTATGTAATTGGCAAATTAGTTACAACAGCAGTTTTATCCAGGTAGCGTTTTTATTTCCTGCAGTCCCAATATGTCCTTTAACCTATGAAATTGAATGTA
The DNA here is from genome assembly GCA_964059195.1 of Ectobius pallidus. NCBI lineage: Eukaryota > Metazoa > Arthropoda > Insecta > Blattodea > Ectobiidae > Ectobius > Ectobius pallidus. The sequence goes on along the minus strand of CAXKWD010000001.1, from coordinate 207,466,452 downwards.
TATTTTGCAAATATGTTATTGTAGGCATATACTTTAAAATAATTGTGCGTATAAAATGGTATTTAGGCTAAGTTATATTGGAATGCATTTGAGTTGTTAACGTTTTACGTGTGCACTACACAGCTTCTCTTTTCACCATATGCAATTTTCTCAACTGCTAAACTTTCACTGCTACTGGCGTATAAATTCGTCACCTTAAAAACTATTTAAAAGCAGAAATATAAGATAAATAGACAATAGTTGTACACTAAATGAAAGGATTTTTTATCAGCAAGTTATAATTGTAATTATGGAAACCAGCTATTGAGCTGAAATTTTCCTTATAGATTTCAAACTCAGAGCCCAGTGATGATATCACTTAATTATTTCTTATACACAGTGCTGTAAGGGTTAATTGTTAATCAGCCTTTAGTATTTCAGTTTTTTTTACATTCGCATTCTTTGATCAAATAGATTTCTTTCGGTATGGGCAGGTAATATATTTTGTCAATGCATGATTTACTTAGAAAAAGAAAATTTATTGACTTATGTGTACACACTCTCAGAATATCCATTTTCTGCCATTGACTATTATTATTGTTATTATTATTGTTATTATTATTATTATTATTTCATGGTAAAAGCAATGAACGTAAAGATCGGCCCTCCATCCTAGATACAGTACTTGTTAGTTTTATGAAAATCTAATAAATAAAATGTAATTGTTTTAATAAAATGTAATTGTTCTAATTTTAAAATAGGTTCCTCCTGAGTTGATACATCGCTTCCAGCGAGATTTCCAGGCATCGAAGGCGGCACGGTAGGCCTTTTCCGGAATGTCCTTAGGAGCCTTGGTGCAAGCGTCTTTGACTTTGTCAACTGTCCCGAAATGATGTTCTTCCATGGGAGTTTTCAAGCGTGGGCACAAGAAGAAGTCGGGGAGCCATGTTAGGACTTAGAACGGCTGGGGAACCGTTGTGACCTTTGAATCGGCCTTGAAGCGGGTCATGAAGAAGGCGTTGTCGTGGTGAAGTTTCCAATTGTCCACTATGTCGGTCCGGATGCATTCGTTTGAGTCTCTTGACCACTTCCACTTAGAATTTGGCATTGACGGTTACACCATGAAAGGGCGTCATTTTGGGATAGTTGACAAAGTCAAAGAGGCTTGCACCAAGGCTCCAATGAATATTCCGGAAAAGGCCTACCATGATGCATAAATGATGCCTGAAGATTTCGCTGGAAGCGATGTATCAACACAGGAGGGACCTATTTTGCAATATTTAATGTTCATCCTCTGACATTGATTATTATTGTTATTATTATCATTATTATTATTGTTATTATTTCATGGTAAAAGCAATGAACGTAAAGATCGGCCCTCCATCCTAGATACAGTACTTGTTAGTTTTATGAAAATCTAATAAATAAAATGTATTTGTTATAGGTAATCCCACGAGAGTTGACGAGTTTATCGATAGATTCGCGACTGCGCAGCAGAAGCGAATTTATCTGATGAAACTCGTCAACTCGAGTTGGATTTATTAAGACTATTCCATGAATAAAATGTAACGGATTATACAAATAATAATTACTTTCGTGCTTTGTTGTATAAAAACAAATCTAACAGTTGTGAGATCACGGCATACTGTGAATCAACCATCCATGAATCGATTCGAGCAACCGTGGTGTAATCAGTGGTACCAATAATGCATATATGACATAGTTAACTTCATTCAGGTAAGCACCGTAAGCTAACAGCAGAACAGAATAAAACCACTCGAACTGGCTTTCACTGAATCGAAATTGTGTTCTTAATCAATATACATTTATATTATTTCAATTTTCAAACAAGTTATGTTATATCAAATAATCTGTTTTCGTGCCGCTTAGTGGCAGCATCTGACTATTAATCACTGCACACGGATACTTGCGTCTCCAGTAACGAGCAGACGGTTTTATCGCGAAAAACACCCTCCTCTCGATTCCTACAAGAATATTGCAAGATAAACGGCCGTGATTGGTCTATATCCGAGGAATTGCTAAATGTTATTGGTCAATATCAAACACTCGGCGTATGAGTTGAATAGTCTCTGTAATTTACCAATCGGAACAATAAATATCTTGTAATTGACTTGCTGAAATTTCTTTCCGGACAGACCCTGTATATGCGAAAAAGTTTGTGCAACATATTTTGCACATTTATTTTAATTTTTCACTACACGGTATCCGACGATATTCTGAATTACAGTTTTAAAAATAGGTTGGGCCATTGCCGCAATATATCGGTGCTTGAAAGTTTTCAACTCTTTCTCATTTTGTTGACTTGGGACCGGCAGAGTTTTACTGGCACTCATGTTTGTGATGGGCAGTCAAATGGAACCAGACTCTCTGTCGTGTTTTGAGTGTTGTACACGAACTCCATGTTTACGATCTGACTGCTCTGTTACAATGCCCATTTATAAGGTATAACTCCCAGTTTTCAACACATATTTTTTATACCGGTTCCTCCTGTGTGATGATTTAGTACCAGGGTCTATAGTTAGGTCAAGGAGACTCATAACGCAAACTGGGAAATACAAGAAAGAGAAAAACATTCAGAGGGAAAAATAGAGTGATATGTTCAGAAACCTGATCCGATTTATGTGCGATGTTTTATAGATGCATAGTAGATGTAGAAAGGAAAGTGGAAGCTTAGAAGGAAAGTTGTATAATTTATTAATGTATTTTGCTATTTTCATCCTCCCAGTGAAAGTCTGGATGAGTCCATTTCAATGTTGAAGACGCGGTCATAGAGAATAAACCAAGGAGTCAGTTTATTTATGGAAAGGAGCTTGAAGAAATTAAGAATGTCAGACAGGATGCTTATACAAGGGTTTCTGGTTCAGATCTGGCAGAGTCGAGGATAATATAACTTAAGGTTACCCCATCCCCATTGTCATTCCCCCTATTCCAATATTTCCTCACCCAGTCTATTCTAACCTTGTTTCACATGCTTCTTATATTCATGGCACAGACTTTGTACTATTAATATTGTTACATAGGCCTATCTGAAACATAAATCTTTATTATTAATAGAGTACTCTATTTAGGTCCACCGCATTCGCTCCTCTCACGCAGCGGGCCCGGGTTCGATTCCTGGTCTGGACAAGTTAGCTAGGTGGGGTTTTTTCTGGGCTCTTTCCTCACCTGTGAGACAAATGTCGTGTAACTTTAGGCCCTTGTGGTCCCCGGATATCATCTGGCCGTCATTATCATCTTCATCCCATCCTCGCCTTGTTTGGAGTGAGTGAGTGTGTGTGTGAATGGTGTGTCTCGTCCTATGTGTTCGGCATTGGGCTGATCACTCATCCGGGGAGGCCCTCCATGACCTTTTCTAGTCAAAAAAGTAAATCCCTCTCCCGACAGGTCGCGGTCCTGTAAGGCCCGGGCGGCTTGGGTCGCTTAAATCCTAAAAGGGAGAAGTAAAACTAAGATAAAGAAAGAAGGAAAGAAAGAAAGAAAGAAAGGAAGAAAGAAAGAAAGAAAGTAAGTAAGAAAGACTGAAAGAGTACTCTATTTAAATATTATAATAATATGTCTAGTTAGCACTTCATTAGCACTAATATAAATACCCTTCGCAAACTATAAATTACTATTACTACCAGCGTATGGGTTTACAAAATACTCACAAATATTTATCTTTAACGTGTATTTACTTGCCATGAGTTATCTAAAGGTATAAAATTTTCTCTGTGAATAATATTACAGGTATCCATTTAAGCAGTCTGATTCAATTTTAGGACAATTTAAACAGTTGGCATTATTAACTTATTACGATAGTACAGCCAGAAACACAATAATTATTAGGGATTTTCTCTATTTCTTTATAAAAAGACAATTTTTATCCAGCATAATGTAATTGCTGACTCATGAATTCGGCCTTCTATGAATTATATATATATATATGTATATATATACATATATATATATATGACGTATTAACTCAGCTGGGAGGCCGTGGTTATGGTTATCAATGCGGCATTGTTGTAGTATAGGCCTAATCATGATTTGCCATTTAAAAAACATGTAACCGTTAATTGGTTGTTATTCCGGTACCGGTCAACCGATTTGGTCCAAAATCAATAGGCTTTTTCTCTTGAACGTAATAAATGCGTAGGCCTATACCAAGTTCCATGGAAATCCGATAGCATATTCGAATTATCGGACGTACAGACACATTGAAGGACGTACAGACACCATACAATCTCATAAAGTACCATTCTGGCACTTAATAATTCGGAACACATAATGTATGAATATCTTGTTTCTTCGAAAATAATCTGTAATATGAAAAATCCGCTGAATTAAGTCTCCTATGTCGTGTATAAAATAATTCCACCTGTTCCCTCGTATAAAATGTTTTTGTTAAAATATCAGCTCATAGCTTTGTCATATCTAAAATTTATACTTGTCAGTATTATAAAACGTAATTAAAAATTATAGCTGTCAATTTTATAAGACAACTTTCGTATTTTGTGGAAAATTTATTGTAATGGATTAACGAACAGAATAAGATCGTCTGGAGAAAGAAAAAGGACCTGAAGATGGTGGAATAGCCGAAATATATTGTCCACAAAATACGAAAATTGTCTTGTAAAATTGACAGCTATAGTTTTTAGTTATGTTTTATAATATTGACAAGTATAAATTTTAGATTTGACAAAGCTATGAGCTGATATTTTAACAAAAACATTTTATACGAGGGAATAGGTGGAATTATTTTACACTATATATAAATCCCTCGTAGGAGAAAAACAACATGAAATTTATCAACACAAAAAAAATCTCCTATGTTTGTGTTTTTCAGGGCGTCCAAATCCAGCGATATTCGTGAGCGATCCTCGAGGGAGGTACCGGGACATGTACAACATAAGCTGGAACGTGAACAGTTACACCCCCATAGAGGAGTTCAAGCTGTCCTTCAGGAAACTGCCCATGAACGGTCCTCAAGCCTTGCCAGGACATCAGCAGCCCCCATCCCCCCAGCAGCAGCTCCAGCACCCACCGTCCAATGCCAGGCGGCCAACAAGGAGGGTGAGTCAAAAGTTTTAATTGTACTAAGGGCCTATAGTATGATCGCGAGATAAACTTCCTGATATGAATTTTTTATTACACGCTCCGCAAAGTGGCTGTTCCAATAACTGCTAACACGCCTTAAAGTAGCACTTTACCGTTCTTGGCCGGTAAAGTAAAGTAATTTTAGCGTACTAGGCCGGTAAAGTTTTCATTATGCTAAGGGCCTATACTGTCCGTGCCATTTTAAGAAGGTCTCGTTCCCAACCATCGTTTATCTACAAAAGAATAATATAACAACATTGTTCCCTAATCCGAAAATCAGCATCGACTCCAACAAAAAACAGGTGCTCCTGTAGTCGAGTGGGTTTCCCAAGTGTTGCCGCTTTTGCCGTGATTTCTGCGTATGTACTATAAATTGGGCGTGTCTGTAAAGTATGGATGTACACTGAAACATATTTTTTGTATTTTTAAAGACGCCCGTTGTGAAATGGTTATGCGCTCGGTAGTTGAATGTGCTTGGAGCGACTACAGAGCCACCTATGGCCAGAAACTAGAAAAGTACGTTGGAAAGGTAAAGTCAGTCTGGAACTTCCATCTGAGTGAGTAACATGTAATTGAAAGTTTTTTCGTTTGTGTGGGTGTATCTCCATGAATCTTCATGGCTGTCTGGGTGAGCTTATTCCTTTTTGATTTTGAAGACATATTTCAACTTTAGTTGCTGAAAGAAAAAGAAAACCTTTTGCTCATCCATCTTTCGACTCTAAATTCCGTTCCGAGTAGTTTGTTTAACCATGAATTTTTCAGTTTTTCGATTATGTTCTGGTCTTTGAAAATCTACGCCCCTTTTGTTTTTTTATAGCTAAGTTTTTCATTGTCGGTCTGTCCGTCAGTTTTCTTGTCGAGTAAAAATGGTTTCCACGTCTTACTAGTTTCTGGTTTCTGGAAAAGGGTTTTACAAACAATTCAGTTTCAGTAATATAGATATTTTATAATGATATAAGTCTGCATATTTAGAAATAAATTCACTCATTGAACAAGTTCCTTTAAGACATAATTTGTATATTTGGAAGATTCAGGCATTAAACGCAAACTTCCGTTAAGATATAAATTGCTATGTCTGAGAGATAATCCAGTTTTCTTTAATACTCAAATTCTGTTATTATATAAATTTGAATATTGTTCACATCAGTTACAAGTAGTAATTGTTAGCAACGGGGAATTTTTTCTAACAGGAATGAATACTTATTACTGCCATTTGTTATGGGTTTGATAGAGATTCAGGTGATTTTTTGGAATAAATTAAGAATAACTTGTCTAGTGAAATAGTACCGTTAATACATACATATTAAGGATAATTTCCCTCGATTGTAGTTCTAGCAGTGTTACACGTACATTCCGTAAAGCTACTTTGTTTAGTATGTCACGTAGCATATTTCTGTCCATTGGGCTTTGTTATGCTGGTCGAGTCAGTGAACTTCGCTAGCTGGAATGTTCCCTGTGACCTACTTTCTGTTACGGCATTTGTTAGTAAGTTTTGCGTGAAATGAATCAAACTTAGTCTATTTCAAGATCTGTACGATATTCAAAGAAATTAACTTCTAGTAGGCCTACTTGTAAAATAAAGGGTGAATAAAATAAAAGGATACAAGGAATTCTGGATTTGTATAGTGTGAGTTTTAAACAGAAAAGAACGGTACTGAGGTATCTAACAAAAATTATAATATTGAATGTCTATTTTGAATACAGTGTCAACCCTGTATATAGAGAAATGTGTTGACTGTTTTAAATTAATGTGTATGATTCAGGGTTTACTGGACTTAGATATAACCTTGTTGCGAAGGTGCGTCAGAAAATTAACAAAAGAAAAAATAGGGAGTTTTCGGGGTATTTCCCAAAAAGGACGTTACTGATGAAAAGTTGTTGGTCAAAATAATGTGTTGAATCACGTCAATTGGAAACAAGACTGATTTCATCCATTTTTGAAATAGAAAAAATAAATATAGGCTAGTCCTTCTGAAGAATAGTCATTTACCGTGAATCGCAGTGTCGTAATTCCCTGTAAGAATTTCTAAACTGCTATGTAAATAGTTTTAAAAATAGTTTAAGATTCTGGATTTGGTGTTTGAATTATTTTAAGGGGAAATTTCCTTAGGTGCGTTAATTAGAAAGAATTTTCATGCAAGATATATTGAAATGTTTGTGGTGTAAAAAGGGAAAAAGGATACATTACTTGTTAACTTATTGCTATTTATTATTGTTGGAAAATAAAGATGTTTTGAAAAGAATTTACCTTAACTTGTGCTATGGTCTTATCCATACAGTCATTTTTTCTGAACCTGAAAAGCAAAATACTTCATCGGGCAGTATGGGCATCAGCGACTGAATAAAATTGTAGCGGATTTACTAAATTTGGAAATTGTCAAAAATCACGATCTACATTTCAGAAAGGCACTATTAGCTTCCTGGTGCGAAATACACCACACGCTGTCATTCACCATTTCTCAAGTGAAGTAGGCTAAATGTGTTGTGGTACATATTTTGGCAACATTGTACTTTACTGCAGACAAGTGTGAATACGCCTAATTACCTTTCTATTCACTGATTGACAGGCCGAAGAGAATTACGGTGAGACAGTTCTTGGGGGGAAAAAGTCTTTAAGAAGTGGCACCTGACCGCAAGATAAACTTCCTGATAAGTATTTTCCAGTCTTAGTTTTTACATTATTATATTGACGTGGTACCCGATTTCTACAAATCCACGAATATACATGACAGCAGCGTTTCCAAACGTTTCTGATGTCGCGGACCCCTTGTAGCAAACTGCCAATTCTCCGTGACTCCAATCATATCAGAAATTATTTTTAAAATATATTTTACATATGATAAAAGTTAAGCAATAAATTACAATTTTTCCTACAGTAAATGGTTATTTTATTATAATGCAATAGTGATATAAATAGATCAAAACTAATATCCCGTGCGATTACCTATGATAAAAAAGCATTTTAACAAAAGCCCGAAAAAGAAATAGAGAGAAGTTGCATCTGGAACATTTCAGGGCCAGTTGATTTAATTATTACACCTAAATTTACTTCCAACACGCAGATTTACACTCATATACGTGAAATTTCTATGTACCTTGCTATTTATTATTGAGGCCCACTTTTAAATACTTTTAATTGTCTATTAAAGACAGTAAGTGAGCAAGGAGGCATTGGACAGCGAGAAACCGTGCGAGGGATGAATAATAACCAGACAATGTGACCAGAGCAACGCAGGGTAATTAGGTTTTGTATAATGCATTTCACATCACAACCAACCCAACGAGCTGGATGTAGCTCAAATTTCAAGTGACGACTCCAACTGGCAAATAAGTGATGAAGTGATGAGCACCACTGCTATAGTCACATACCATTACTGGTAACTCTGCCCTGAGTTAAGATACAGCACGTGGCAGGTTACAAAGGGATCCAGCCTTGAAAATGTCCGTTTCTACATACAGGGACTATGTGCAACTAATGCACAAGATAGCGGTTGAATTATCTTTAATAGGGCAAGGCATTTGATGATTTTGCATCTTTTTTATATGAAGGTTAAAAAATACCTCGAATGTGTATCATGAAGTAATTGATTAAATAAGGGCAATTTGTTTTTGCATTTTTCATAATTTTCAAGAGATTGGGCATTTTTGGCAAAATTTAGGTCATTTTCGGCATTTTAGATCAATTTTTGACATTTTAGGCCATGTTTCAGTAGAGATAGAGAGGAGTTTTTTCATGTACAAATCATAATTTCAGACAACAGACATTCCTTTTTATTTGAGAATCCCCACCAAGTGTACATAGTTCATTTTAATTCAGGTTTATTGTAAACACCATAGCAATTTGTCTTGTAGCAATAAAGATTTTTTTCTTCTTTTTAAATGGCACATATTTGCTAGGGGCATTTTGATGGGTACCGCCAGTTCAAAAAGATTTTTTACGCTAAGGGTGTCCATACAAATGTACTTACTTGTTTAGTAAGAAAATTAGGAGGCTTTATATTGTAAATTAAAATATATTGCACTGTCATCCATTAAATTGCTTTTACCAATTCATTACTCTAAAAAAACTAATTATAGTTAATAATGGTAAATTTATTGGTCATTGTTTTTATTTTTATGTCATTTTTTCACTAGTTTGAATCATAAATGCATTTTTTATTTTGCATTTTTTAACTATTTTATAGTAATTAGATGCCTTGCCTTAATCATTATACTTCCGCATATGAAGAGATCAAGTGCAAAACCCAAGTTATCTTATATTCATTTTGGGGTCCCCTGCATGCAGAGGTGAAATATTAGACAAAAAAAACTAAGGCATGTACAGAAAACCAGTTTAGTTATTTTGTAACACTGTAAAGTACATTGTGAAGAATTTTCACAGCTTTATCTTTTTTTTGTGTGGGAAAAGATAGATTTTTTAATATGTCAAAGTAACGTGCAAATTTAAATTGAGAAAACGGGCAATTCAAGTTTGCATCCACTGATAATTTAAAGTGCACGGAGGTTTCATAATGGCGCCATCAGTACCTGTTCCATGCGCCCAATTTTCAAAGTCATACTTGACGGTATAACTTCACTTAATTTTTTACCTTAAAATAAAAAAATCTTATTATTATTATTATTTTTTTTTTACCAAAGTGGCTAAACTAACACTTCTGTGATTCCTTAAACTCTATCCGTGACTAATTTTTGTTCCTTAGGGTGTGTATTAAATAAGCTGGTAAGATATCTAACTCACTTTATCATGAAAATTTGTAGTACCTTATGAAAAGAAATTTATAATAGTTACGAGAGATTAATCTTCATATTATCATCAAGTGTAAAGTGATGTTCTTATTGCTGTTTATTTCATTATAACGACTTCTAAATACAGGCCTATGTACACACGTGTTATTAAGTTTTATTTTAGATTACACAAACACGAAATACTTAAATATCAGCTTCTTAACACAACAGCTATTTGAGTATAACATAGGGAAGATAATTCCTACGAAGATGCTAGTTGATTATATTAATCGCATAAATTATGTCATGCAATTAAGATTATTTTATGAAATATGACACACTTTTCTTTTTTCGTATTTTATAACCGATAACTAACCTCACAGGTATTAGGATACCTAAGTACATTATCACGTAAGCTGTGTTGCCGTAAGCATACATTAACCCCCTGTTTAAATATTCCCAGAGAGATCTTGCGATAATAAAAATTGCCTATACCGCGTGTTGACATGCTGTAATTAGCCGCCATTAAACCTATAACAGAGTGTTAAGGAGATAACATCAGTTGCTGCAACCACGGCGACAATTCGTCATGGTTTTGTTTTATGATGTTTACATTCAATGAAGGTGCATTTATCTAAACAAGGAAATAGTGAAGGGGAGAGGGAATCTGAAGAGTTTTCAGATATCTTCATCTTGAAATATGACATCCCCTTTGCGTCACCCCTTCATAGAGTTAATAAGTAATCCTTCTCCCTCAGTACCTCCGTTCACTCTCTGACTTGATACTGCACTGGACGTTGTTATACAAGAAGGAGCTATGGATCATGTTAACACGTTCGGCGGTTACCATTAAAAATACTTTAATTACGCACAGGAAACTTTTCTGGGAACCCTTGAAATGAGCAAGAGAAAAATTATATTTTTAATATTCCTTGTCAAAAAATTTAGTATTAATATTGCTCTAAATAAAACTTATCAAGAAGTAATAAGTTAGTAACAATAATATTACTGAGAATAATACCTGTCAAAACGTACTGATACGCAATACTTTTTAAGCAATCCAAGCTACTCTCGTTTATTTCTCAAAGCAATGACGCGATCTTATTCAGACTAAATTCATCTCTTGCCAACATGAAATTTTTTAAGTGCATATAATAATAAAATCAGGTAAATTGATATAACAAAGTGCCTGAATGCTTTTGTTTAATTAGCGATAGTGATATGTAGAAAATAACTGTTTTTAATCGATTTCCGAGTTAAGCTCCAGATCGATTCATTAAGCAGGGCTTACGGGAAAACAAAGGTCTACTTCGATAAGCATAGCCTATGTGAAGGAGTATAATGGGTAGTGTTGTTTGTCAAAGCTAACTATATTGCAACTTCCAAAGCCGTATGTGAAAACTGTAAAACAATATGTTGTCATGAGAACTGATTTGCATTTGATAAATTCTTTGTAATATATTACCATAAAATAGGCACTAAATTGGGCATTATTCCGGTAAGTCAACCGATTTGGTCCAAAATAAATAGGCTTCGTCCCATGCGTATACAAAGTTTCATAAAAATCCGATAAAAGGTATTTGAGTTATCGCGCATAAAGACGGACATTTTCCCGTCCACCACACAATCTCATACAAAGAAACATGTTGGCTTAAATTTCTTGTTTTATGACCAAATAAATGTTTAAATCCATGTTAAAATAGGTATGACTGGTCAATGCCATTTTGTTTAAAGATTGCCATGTCGACTGTATCGTAGTAGGCTGATAAAACTTCATTTTAATGCAGGTTTATGCAATTTTTCGGCGTGTTTTCAGTCTGACAAGGAGCTGTTTTAGAGAGCATATACAGTAGATTCCCGCTATTCCGAACTAATTGGGACCGAACTCTGTTCGGTTTAGCGGGAATTCGGAGTTGGCGGATTTCATGAATAATATCAACGATGACTTGTTAAGGCCTAAATTAAGTGCGGGGAATTGTATAAATGGAGCCGACATGTGCTGTAAGTAACCAGCTTTCATTCCAATTTGGTTTCAGGCTTAGGCTATATGTAGGTTTCTATTTAACTTCTTTGTATAACATATGTACGTTTTTTCACGAACGTCTTTTTAATTTCTCCGTTTTCAAGGTTAAAAATATCGGTATTTTTTCTGAACTCTGTTCGGGATAGGCAGATTTTCTTAATAGCGGGGTTCGGAATAGCGGAGCTCTACTGAACTAAAAAATGCCACTTTAAATGCAGTTCTAAACAATTTTACCGGCCTAGGTATCTAAAATGCACCTTTTCGACGTGTTGCCAGTCCGACGAGGAGCTGTTTTAGAGAGCGTGTAGGCTTACTAAAAATAATTTTCGCACAAACATGAACTTAAAAAGTTGCTACATATTTTTAACAATTATTTGGAACGGTCCTTTTTTGTAGTGGTATGCTACGCTTTACCTTACTTATCCTCTTTAAGTTTAAAGATAGATGGCAAAGGGATGTGTCATTGCTTACGGTGTGTATAAACAAAACTATTGAAATAGTGTTAAGATTGTTGGGCTATCATGGCGAGAGTATTCACATGGAAGAAATGTGTCAGGAAATTTTGCTGTGTTCTATCGAAAGAAAATGATTCTGAGTTTGAAACTACGAGTGATTTTTCGGCTTATTTTACATCATCACTTTACTACTGGACAAACTGTTGGTTAGTTCCTTATTGCATAAATAGGTTGAACTGTAATTATAGGTTATAGTCTTAGCCCTTGAGAAGGTACACAGATTAAACAAAGTACTTTGCTTTGCGAAATGGAAGGGGCCTGGTTTCATGTATGAAGAGGATGAGGGAGGTAGTAATGCTCTTAAGGTTTTGCTGTGTGTAAAGGGCAGTTATATAACTGATCGTATAATTGACCATTAAGCATTAGAAATGTTTGATAAGTTTGGACCGTGTAATTTAGAGATTTATCTGAGGTATGGAGAAAGGGGTGAAGAGGGAAACTTGGGGTGAAGGGGTTGTTGCGTGAGAAATGCAAACGTTATAGCTTGTTATAAGCCACGTTACATATTTCATAGCCTGAACTGGTTATAGCTGTTTGAATATTGTATGCAACCAAGGAATTAATGAACTTACAAATTGAGCAAAATGCGACAACCTATTTGAGGTTTTTATCGCTTAAATGCATAAAAGTAGGGTTCATAGATTGATATGAAGATATAATAATTGCTTTGCAGTAGTCATTACTTAGTCAACCTGACAAGCAAAGAGACAAGCTCTCGCTCCCAATCGATATAGACTCGTCCAGGCAGGTTGTAACAAATGTATTTTTAATAGGCCTACATTTTTAAAATATCTTTCAAGAAACAGTATTTTTGACCGGTTGATATAGCCAGCTCAATTTCTTGTGGTTACTGTGAAGGCATTCGTAGTGATAGAAGACTCCTATTTACTCTGAAGTATGCTGGGTATCCTACCAAAATCCAACAAAAGCGATTTGAACTTCCTCTAACTCACCTTGATTTTACAGATGTGTTGCTGCTATTAAACTTCCATCCCTCATATCTTCAAATATTAAATTTCAGCAAACATTACTTGAATCGAAGTATATTAATTGATCGTGTTTTGTTAAGAGAAAACCACATCTACTCTTATACAATCCAACGGCCTTAAATAGCGTGCTTGCTCCCTCACTTCGTGAGACAGGGTATACTCGGCGATGTTCGTCTCTCGCAGTCTAAACTTTCACGAAGAGTACAACATTAGGAAAACCGTTTCTTTATTGTACAAGGCCTACGTGAAATGAACACAATGAACAAATATAATAATTTTATTTTTACTTACAATTTTCATACCTCTGAACCACAAATATTTTTTTAATAAACTGCCAGTGTAAATTTCTTAAAAATCCTGGATTCAATTAATAATGGCGGGCGAAGCCGCGGGCACCAGCTATAATATATTGATAGTTTAACCCTGGAAGTATCGCGGACAATAAAAATCCAAATAAACCACTCCTTCCCCTGAAAAATTATATAATTTCTGAAAATTATACTGAATTTATCAAATTAAATTCACATCATATTCATCTGTCAACAAACAGTTGAGAAACAATACGTATTATCAGTGTTCACAGTTAGCTTTGGAACTGCATAATCGATTCTGAGATAGTTTTCCCAGGCGGCGCTTTCTAATCGTGGAATGTACTCTAAAGGCGGAATTTTAGCTGTTTCATTAATTGTTATTGGTTTAGTTTATGAATGATTCACGTGCAAGTGTTAATAAATATAATGCTTTAATAATTATTATACTCTTATTTTTTAATTTTTCAATAATTTTTTTTTTTTTTTTTTTTTTTTTTTTTACAAATTTACAAATTTTTATTACAAATTAAAAAATACAAATTGATACAAAATTATTACAAATACAAATAATATACACACAATTTGTACAATTTGAAAAGAGTATTATTTGCCCCGCATGAGCATAGCTCGTGTTCGGGGTCAGTTCAGTCATACTAAAATTATATTTTGAAAATTATATAAAAATAACAAAAAACATAAGTTACATATTATAGTTTTAGGTAAAAAATAAGAATAAAAATAAATAAGATTGCTTATATGAAATAAATGCATGAACAAAGATACGAAAAAATAAATTACAGTAACATAACAGAGTTACAAACAAATTACCCAACGTTAAAAATTAAAAATTTACAGTTGAGAATGATTAACATAAAAAGTGGTAAAAGTACAATTACAAGTTAGATTTAATCAAATCGAGTACTCTTTTTTTTAAACAATTTATTGTTTAGTGGTATCATATCAGGGTTTCTTCTAGTAAAATTGTTGTACAGCCTTGGTCCGAAATTTATACTATGCCTTAGACCTACTTCTGTAGCACACTTTGGTTCGAAAAGAGGACAAGAGATATTATACCTCCTTGTATTATATTGGGCAAAGCCGCGGGCACCTGCTAGTAGGTTATAATATGTTTATGAACGCCTTTTAATAAGCTTAGTATGGTCTCGATCTAAAATTCTTTCTTTCTTCCTTTCTTTCTTTCTTTATCTGAGTATCCCTTTTAGGGACGTCTAAAATGCTTACAAATAATTAAATTTCAAAAAATGTTATTAATTATTATTACATATTATTATTTAAATAGTCGTTATAAATGCAACTCGTTACTTGAAACTCCCCATTCGTGGCATTTCCTATGATTATTATCATCTTCATAGTCATTTACGTGTTTTGCTCTTCATAGATTATCTACATGGAAAGTATGGAGTCGACTGCATAGTGAAAATCAATATGGAAAAATTTAAATTGCAAAATGATTGATAATACCGCACAATGCGTTACCTATTATTCGAAAGTTGTATTAATTATGAATGCAATTAAGTTTTTATATCAGAAACTTGGCATCAATGCTGATGAATTTCGGAATTAAATTTGAATTGCAATCGCCGATAAAAATATGCGGTGACGAATGTGGGTGCAGTGATTATGCAAAGCGCTGGCTGTTAATCTACTGTGGTCTGTAAATGGTGAAATTATTGCTCGCTATAATGTTTAGAATCGCTACTGGCTAGCCTATAAGACTGTTTTCTGTATGTATCTACATGCTAGCTGGTGCCCACGGCTTTGCCCACGATAATTAATTCGAAAATAAAAAATTAAGAGCAAAATAATTAAAACATAATATTTATTAACACTGAAAAGAGAATCATGCATAAACTAAACAATTAATACGAGGGTCATTTCAAAAGTCCTGCACACTGTAAGATAAAATTGAAGAAAATAATTTATTTTACAAAATACCTTTACAGGCCTTCAATATAATCTTCATTCTAACTTATGACAGGTTCCCAACGTTTTGGCAAATTTTGTATTCCGGATAGGGCACCTTCATTGTTGAGCTGTCTGATTACTCAGGTCACCTCACTGGAAGCTCCATCAATTGTAACAAAACGTTTTCCACGTCTATGGATGGGAAAGATTTCCCCACCCACCATACAGTTCTGATTTGAGCCCATCAGACTTTGATTTGTTTCCCAAATTGAAGGAATCACTCCGTGGAAAACGTTTTGTTACAATTGATGAAGCTTCCAGTGAGGTGACCTGAGTAATCAGACAGCTCAACAATGAAGGTGACCTATCCGGAATACAGAATTTTCGAAAACGTTGGGAAGCTGTCATAAGCAAGAACGAAGATTATATTGAAGGCCTGTAAAGGTATTTTGCAAAATAAACTATTTTCTTCCTTTCTATCTTACAGTGTGCAGAATTTTTGAAATGACCCTCGTAATTATAATGAAACAACTAAAAATCCGGCTTTACAGTGCATATTTTGGTCATTTTCATGGTCTTGGTCATATTTCGGTCATGTAATTTAACGTCGTATTTCAGTTGCTTCTATTGTATTTGTATTTGACACTAGCGGTTCCCCGCGGCTTCGCCCACGTTGATTAGGCCTAATTGAAAATTAAGAGCAAAATAATTCAAACACTATATTTACGAACACTTGCACGCGAAACATTCATAGGCCTAAACTAAACTATTAATAATTAATGAAACAGCTACAAAAAAACCCGGCTTTGAGTGCATTCCACGATTAGAAAGCACTGCTTGGGAAAAAATGACCTCAGATTCGAGTTCCCTGGTCCAGAAAACCCCTGCATAGTGAGTTCCGTCCAAATCGTTCAGATAGAAAAAAAAAAGTTTTCTGCCAGGTAACATAAAAAATCCGGTTTCGAGGTGCATTCGGACACCTTTCAGTCCATCTACGTGTAAAATTTCATATCCCTGCGTTCGGTAGATTTTGCTGGGCATCTCGCACATGCAGGCAAACACTTCCTTTTTATTAATTAAGATCATAATCAAACGGATCGACTAAAGTGAGCTCACAGAATCGAAACAATCGATAATTCCACGCAAAGGCAAAGCCACCTGCAATTGATTTGACAACTGAAATGTATTACCGAAAACTGATGCTTCTAAAGAGCAAGAAATTCACGTTTTCTGCCAGTTTTTCACTCATAACTCTCGAACGAGAGCGAAAATAAAAAATCCGGCTTCGAGGTGTATTTGACCACCCTTCAGTTTATATATGTTTAAAATTTCAGATCTCTGCGTGCAATAGATTTCGCTAGACATCGCGCACAGACAGACAGACAGACAAACACTTCCTCTTATTATTAAGTTATAGGCCTACATTTGATAGATTTGTATGCCAGCTGTTGTCCACAGCTTCATTTGCTTGAATTTCGTAATTTGATAGAAATAATCCTTGAATGTGACCCGTTAAAACGAAGGGTTAGAAAAGAATTGAAGCGTTTACTTTTATAAGGGTCTAAGTCCAAAATCATGATTTTTCAGCTGATAATTTTTTAATTGATCTATGTACCCAGACCAATGCAATTCAGAAGGGTCCAAGGTCCAGGGAAAGCCACGTTAGTAGCAATAAATTCTAAGAAATAGCGTCATGTCTTATAGTCTTTCTGTGACTTTATGTATTGTTTTCTGCGCAGTCGTGATGTGGCACTTATACCCTTACAAAAGTAAAGGCTTCAATTGTAAAATTGTATGAGTCGTGCAACATAACGAACATTCGTGATAACTATAAATCAGTGGAAATATCGAATCGCACATGCAGTGTGTGTAATTTATATATTTTTTTTTCCTTTACTCCTAAAAGAGAGGGATTAACTGTGTTGCTTTCTTTCATGTCGTTTAATTTACTTAGGAAAATTACTTAATTTATGGCGTACAAACTTCACGTGACAATAGTTACGTTATCTGCCTGCCATGCGGAGCCACTGTGCTAGCTCGTATTCGTGCTTTTGTTTTCCAAAGGAGACTACACACACTCCTCTTATCCAGTTGCTTCCAATTCAAGGAAACTGGAGAATACAGAAGGGAATACAGGGGTTATTTCTCCAAGTACTCTTATATAGTAAGTCCATTTTCAATATATCTTAATAAATTTATTTATTTTATTTTTTATTTTTAATTCCCTCTGGTGTAGTTCTTACAATAACCAGAGATTGATACATTCAAACATTATCAAATAATATAATTAAGCGAAATTGTGGTCATATATAAATATCAATCATGTTAATGAAAACTATATTGATTAAAACTGTAATTTAAAAAGATCAATAAAAAATTGATGTAACAAAGTGCCAAAATGCTTTTGTTTAATCAGTGATAATTGCAATTACGATATGCACAAAATAAATTACTTTTTTAAATCGATTTCCGAGTTAATCTCCAGATCGATTCAGTAAGCAGGGCTTATGGAAGAAAGAGGTCTAGTCTAGTCTAGGTCTAGTTTGGTAAGCATATGTGAAGGAATATGTGGGTAGTGTTATTTGTCAAAGCTACCTGTATTGCAACTTCCAAAGCCGTATATGAACACTGTAAAACAATATGTTGCCATGAGAACTGATTTTCATTTGATAAATTCTTTCTAATATAACTTACTAGCGAACGAAAGCTAAAATAAAAAAATCCGGCTTCGAGATGCGTTCGGCCATCCTTCAGTCTATCCTTGTTTAAAATTTCAGATCTTTGCATGCAGTAGATTTCGCTAGGCATCACAAACAGGCAGACAAACACTTCCTCTTATTATTATAGATAATCGCACACAAACATTTCCTCTTATTATCATGGTACGAGTACTTGTGGTACAGGTATTATATAGAAAGTAAAAATATTTGGATGCATGTTTAAATCATTTTTGTCTTTTGTGGTTGTCCTGTTGAACGGAGCGCCTGCCGAGTTAAGTTAGACTTCCCGCAGTACTCTGGTGTCAGAGAAGTGGTCGCCGTAATACCGGCAGGCGATGCCGTAACTTGAATGGTTGATTGCCTCCTCATTTCTACTTCCATCCACTTTAATTTCTCACTACTCTACAGTGTAATTTCAAGTGACCATGGGAAATAGTTATGTTTCCGGTTTTTCAGAACAAATCGTGTCGAAGGAAAATTCTACATATAGAATGATACTTCTACATTGCATTCGTCTTCGAAAGAAAGAAAGAAAGAATGTCACATACTGTATATATCTTCTTTCGATTTTGACCAATATCGTATAAGAGTATGAAACACAGATTTTTTGTACTCAATCAATATTGAAATTTGGTTATAAACATGAAAGAGACGTAACCCCGATACCATTATATTTCATATTACTCCCACAGTAGTGAAGCGTAGGACCGGTGGAGGTTACTGTTTAAAATTTTGTTACGCTTATTTCCCGATAGAGGGCAGAGTGACAGGTGGTAAGCCCATCGCCTCACAACCCCCTGGTAACTAAGGTATCACTTGGACGTGAAAGGGCCAAGGAATTTTGTCCAGAGACTCTAATTTAGGCTTGGAGTTATTTTACATCATGAAAAATCCATCGACAGCGGCCGGGTTTGATCCGCAACCTTCAGATCTAGAAATATATATATACTGTATGTATATATATATAATACAATTATAATTTAAAACCTGCGTTATACGAAAATCTCTTTTGTACAGGTGGCATTGCTCATGAAAGACTGAAAATACTTTTACACCCTCTAACCCTCAATTCAGTAAGTGTGCTGTTTAGAGATCATTGCCTTAATTTAAACCACCTGACTGAGACAAAATAACTCAACATTCCTTTCTTTTCAGATTGTATACCTGGCTTCCAGCTTCCCTTATTTTGCGAACGTGACAAATGCACTGATGTACAGTCTAAGCAAAAATGTGTAACTATTTAATCCTTTACAACACCTTGTTTATAACTATGGTATTCCGGCAATATTTACCATAATTTTAATGTATTTAGAGCAGTGGTTCCCAAACTTTTCAGTCCGAGGACCCCTTGAAAAAACTTAAAATTTCGCGAACCCCCTCTGGGTTTTGAAATAAAGAACTAAATAAATACTTTGATTCAAATGTATTAAATTCAATAGATAAAATAACAATATCAATGGTTACAAACAGATTTTACTCCTTAATGTGAACAGTGAAGCTGCTTTTGATTAATTAGCTCTGCAGTGTTAGGTTTAATGTCTGAAAATTTCAATATTAAGTCACTTTCAACTTCAAGTTTATTTCTTAACTTTGATTTCAAGTATGTGAGGTGGGAGAATGCTGTTTCACATAGATAAGTAGTGGGGAAGACAGTTAAGCGCTTCAAAATTACGGGATATCCTATTTCTTCTTAAACCGCCTACGGGAACCATTGATTTAGAGAATATTATAGGAGAAAAATTCCTCCGGCACTGGGACTTGAACCCAGGACCTTTGGCTATTCGCGCCAATGCTCTACCAACTGAGCTAAGCCGGAGCTCAATTCACAGCGCCAGATGGAACTTCTCTCCTATGACTGAATGCCCTAATGGTCTACCTCACAGACAGACAAGTTATGTCATATGCAGTACTGTGAGGCACACTAAGTACTGTAGTGATTTTTGTGACCGGGCTCCCACTGTTATTGTACAGTTAACATTCAAGACAGATATATAAGCATTCATGAGCCACAGATTATTGTCTCTGTTGGACACTACATGAGAATATTATAGGAGAAAAATTCCTCCGGCACTGGGACTTGAACCCAGGACCTTTGGCTATTCGCGCCAATGCTCTACCAACTGAGCTAAGCCGGAGCTCAATTCACAGCGTCAGATGGAACTTCTCTCCTATGACTGAATGCCCTAATGGTCTACCTCACAGACAGACAAGTTATGTCATATGCAGTACTGTGAGGCACGCTAAGTAGTGATTTTTGTGACCGGGCTCCCACTGTTATTGCACAGTTAACATTCAAGACAGATATATAAGCATTCATGAGCCACAGATTATTGTCTCTGTTGGACACTACATCCATCTGGCGCTGTGAATTGAGCTCCGGCTTAGCTCAGTTGGTAGAGCATTGGCGCGAATAGCCAAAGGTCCTGGGTTCAAGTCCCAGTGCCGGAAGAATTTTTCTCCTATAATATTCTCATGTAGTGTCCAACAGAGACAATAATCTGTGGCTCATGAATGCTTATATATCTGCATTGATTTAGAGATCTTCGGACCATTAGACGCACCCGTTTCCAGGGCTCTGTTTTCAAAGTAAAACATACGGTAGTTAAAATTCATCAGTTTTTCAATTTTGTTCAGGAATAATTTGATGGTCAATCCGGATAGTGTGTAGCCTCCTTAGCTTTCTTTTATTTTCTCAGAGCATGTGTTTGCATGATGTGTAACAGTTAGTTACCATTCTACCTTTCCATTTGTTCATGAACTCGACTCCCCCCCCCCCTCATCAGCCTCTGCACTATTCCACATAACCTGTAGTCATTATGCAGAAAATATACATGTGTTTAGCTTCAAAGGAAATTAATTCCTTCCACGTTCAATGGCTTTTAAAATGAAATGAGACTTGCAAAATTAATTTCCTTTTTTTTTTACGTCCACTATTACTGTACTTAGCCTAGATTTAACATATAAATCTATTTTTAACTAGCTACAAATGCAGCCTAGATAGAGCTTTATTTGGCCAATCTTGACACACATCATTGCCTAATAAATTATTAGAGATATGTGAAATTCGCATGACGCGGTAATTCTACAAAAATATTTGCAGAATTTCAATTTACCTAACTCCAGTAACCCGAAAAGAAAAGCACTTCTGAATCGCGAAATAACGAAAATTCACATAATAACGTGAAAAATAAAATCAGGTAAACTGATATAACAAAGTGCCAGAATGCTTCTGTTTAATCAATGACGGACTGCGAAGAAAACAGTTAACACAATATATAATAAGTAGGGGGCGGATTTCTATGACCTAAAAAATAGGATATATGCATGCATTTATGACCTAAAAGTCATTAAAATATGACTAATAAAATTTAAAATATGACTTTACCACTTACACATTATGTATATTTTTTTAAGTTTCATTACAATTCATTTTATTAAAATATAATGTTAATTATTTAAAATATCTGTAAATTCTCAAAGAGTATCAGTATAATGCAAAATTTACAAAATATGATATGCACACAAATATGCCAAAATATGACCTAAATATGCATATTCGTACTAAATATGCTACAATAGTTGAAAATTTCCTAAATATGCAGTTACATGCACAATAAAAGCCGTTCCATTTTCACCAGGAGGCTTGGAATCGGGTTTAAATTAGTCGGAAACCTGAAATAATGCAAAGGGGAATAATATGACATGTCATAGAAATCCGCCCCCTACTTATAAGGTTCATAAATTTAGAAGATAAGTTCCTCCAGCTTTCGGTGGATGGAAAAATCAAGCTATTCAGAATTACTATTACCTTTTACCCTATGTAAGATTAAAAGAAAAGTTGAAACTTTTCATTGTAGTACAACTACACATTCTCACCCTTTAACTTTCTCGTTCTCTCTTCCTTCTCTCTCTCTCTCTCTCTCTCTCTCTCTCTCTCTCTCTCTCTCGCTTTTCTTCATCTCTATCTCTTGTGTAATTAGACCTATGCTTCTGCAATTAGAAACACTGCTCTAACTTTTTTTAAATTAATTCTTATTCCCGGTTTGCTTTGAACTGGTGCAATGGTAGCTACATTCTGGAATAACACACAACTTCTAACCCCCCCCCCCGCCCTCAACCTCTTTCATTTCACCACCCTAAACCTCATCCCATCTCGACTCTTTCTAAAATAAAATTTAAACCCGTGGAAATTTCTTCGAACAAAGTGAATTTTCTAGCTAGCTCATAAAAAATCTAAATGGCGGGATTGCCCAGAGGTGGAAAGAAGAAACCTCTGATAATTAAAAATGTCCCAAGTTTCCTAGTACACTTTCTATCGTTTTCTCTTTCTCTCTATTCCTCATCTCCCTCTACTAGGTTCACAGTTCCTTAGCAGAAATTGTTTTTAATTATTTTTCATTAAGACGTTAAGGCGGTATAGATTACTTATTAATTTTATAGGCTATATTAATCGTAGAAGCAAGCTCTAGTGTTATGTTTTAGCTTTTAAGGAAACTAGTCGAGAATTGGTGCTAGTCTTGTTTATTAATAAAGAAGACTTGTACAAGTTCTATAATTCATAACTTTTAAACTGATTAGAATTCAATTAAGGTACTTATACGGAGCATACGTACTTCCTTGTTTCAGTTTCTTTGAAATTCCTGAATAAAAATGGTTTATAAACGAGGGTGGAAACTTTAATAGCGGCAACATATCTATAAAACCAAGGTAAATTACAGGAAGTTCAAATAGCTTTTGTTGGATGTTGGTTGGATATCCAGCATACTTCAGAACAAATAGGAGCCTTCTATCACTACGAATACCTTCACAGTAACCAGAAGAAATTGAGCTGGCTCTATCAACTGGTCTAAAATGAATTTTGGATCTGACAGAAAGTCAATTATTAAAAATAATTCAATACCTTAAAATTATTCTTGATCTACAATAATGTGCAATAACATATTGAACTGTTTCAAGATTGATTAAAAATGCTACTCATCATGAAACGCATGATTGGACCTCCGCCGGAAGGGAGTGAAGAACAAGTGAAAGGCTTTGACCCATCTTGCTTTTTTTCGGTATGGAATTATTGTGAATAAAGAATAATTTTAACTATTGAATTATTTTTAATCTTTGGCTTTCTGTCTGATCGAAAATTCATTTTAGAACGGTTGACAGAGCCAGCTCAATTTATTTAGATCTCTCTAACTGTATCTAATTCTAATTCTAAACTTTTCATCTCTCTCTCTCCCTATCTTTTATTCCCTCTTTCTCTAATTTCCATCTGTTTATCTCTATATAATTTTGTGCCTAACGTTCTGATTCCATCTCTCTAATTCTCTCTATGTATAATTCTCTCTATATATAATCCTCTATATATAATTATCTCTATATATAATTCTCTCTCTCTCTCACTACCCACTCTCCCCCGACAGAACGTACATTAGTTTATAAACGAATGATTCAGTTATTTTTTCCCTGCTAGAGCAGACAAGATAGTTTCCATAGTGCAGGCATTAACAGTGGCACAAAATACATCACTGAGCGAATATGCTAAGACGATTCTGTTCTCTACACAGATCAGAGTCTTTGATATTCTCCCATTCTTAAGAAGATTTAAAACCGATCTACCGGTACTGCATATTCTCCTTGTGAAACGACATAAGACGTCGGAAACCAGAAATGTTCACCTTAAAAGCCATTAATTATGTACAAAGAACCCATACAAGATATTAACCAGCTTATGTCGCGAAGATGCTGTTCAGTGCATTACTTAGCACTTCCTCCACACAGACTGTTTCGAGAGACAATTCCAAGTACAGTGTGTGCCAGAATAAAGTATGTTATCATACTAAGAGTAAGAACTACAGAAAACATGATATGGATAGCTAGTTTTCTTATAAAAACTGCCTAGTTATGCTGAATCGTTATTTCCTATATATGTGACTTTACACAGCATATTTTCTTTCATTTTACTCTGTAAGCTCACCTTGGTCGATTCGTCAAATGCAGTAGAGGCACCTTATTTTTAGCTGTTCCATTAGGCCTATAATTATTAATAGTTTTACTTATTTTGCTCTTAAATTTTAATTTTGGAATTGATTAACGTGGACGAAGTCGCGGGCACCTGCTAGTAAGTAGTAGTAGGCCTAGTGATGATAATAATAATAATAATAATAATAATAATAATAATAATAATAATAATAATAATAATAATGTTGTTGTTGATATAGGGGGTTTTTCCTCACCTGTGAGACAAATGGGAAACTTTAGGCCCGGACATCATCTAGCTGTCATTATCGTCTTCATCCCATCCTCGCCTTGTTTGAAGTGAGTGTGTGTGAATGGTGTGTCTCGTCCTATATGTCCGTGTTGTCTCGGAGGTGGCCCCTGCATTGGGCTGAGCACTCATCCGGGGAGGCCCTCCATGTCCTGGTCTGGTCAAAAAAGTATGTATGTGATCCAAAGATAATCCCTCTCCCGACAGGTCGCGGCCCTGTTAGGCCCGGGCGGCTTGGGTCGCTTAAATCTCCCTAAAAGGGAGATGTAAAACTCAGGTAAAGAGAGAGAGAGAGAGAGAGAGAGAGAGAGAGAGAGAGAGAGAGAGAGAGAGAGAGAGAGGTTGATGTTATGATTAGACCTGGGATTTTAGGCTCTAAAAAAAATTGTTTTAGGTACCAAAAATAGGCTTTTAAAACAAGTAAATAGGCTTTTAAAACAAGTAAATAGGCATTTAAAGAGAAAATAGATACTTAAAATAAGCTTTAAAAATGTTTACATAGACAGAAAATAGACTTTAAAATACTACAATATGCTCTTAAACTATAACATGATCTTTTCTTACTGTAAAAAACGTGCTATACCTATTTTCAATAGAAGTAATTGCAAAATTAAGACAGAATTAAAAATACATTTATTTATGAAAAACAGTTTTGAATTATATGAAAAATTGACAAGGTATGTCCCTTCTTACTACATATACCTGCTACTTGTTTTGAGCGAATCCTCCCCCGTCAGTCAGTTCCTTTGGCGACAATTGTTTGGGAAACTCAAGTTTTTGTGAAAAACCCTCCCTCTGCTGTTCTGCTCTTCATTCAGGGATGTCCATTAAATGATTTTATAAGATACAAAAGTTGTATTTTATTTTAAATGTACAAAATAGGCATGTTAGGCACTAAAATTGTAAAAATAGGCTCCAAAGATCCAGAAAGGCATTTTTGGCACTATAAAACTCTACAAATATAAGTGATATATAATTAATTGTCAACATAT
The DNA here is from genome assembly GCA_964059195.1 of Ectobius pallidus. NCBI lineage: Eukaryota > Metazoa > Arthropoda > Insecta > Blattodea > Ectobiidae > Ectobius > Ectobius pallidus. Next base: position 207,440,916 of record CAXKWD010000001.1, on the reverse strand, counting down.
TTAAAAGTTTCCATGTTATTTCATAAGGAACAAAATAGGCATTTGCCTTAAAATCCCAGGTCTAGTTATGATAGATGATTCTAATTTGGGTGAAATATATAGTCCCTTAAGACTCCATTGTCAGGTTGATATATTATAGCAATGATATTATCAATGACTTGATATCATTCTTTGCTCTGCAACTTATTTCGTGGTAGATAAAAATGATGATTTCTAATATTTTGACAGTTCAGATCCTCTCCTCATCAGTTATGTATGAACAACTTGTAGAACTGCCTATATGCCTGGAGATACCTGCACTTCCTCTACTACTGTCTCCCTTCTTGCAAACCCTCTGAAGATAGCGAGGAAGATACCACTGTCTGAAGCTCATGAATAAATACTGAGCCTTAAGTGCATACAAGTTCAATGAGTCGAGGGGAACCACCCCACACGCACCTCTTAATGATGAAGTTATTCGCAAGAGAGGTACAGACCCTTAAAAAAAAGGAGCGACCCTTTACGTATCTCATAAGGAATATATGAGCCCCCCCCCCCACAACATTATGTTGCACTTAGGGTTATTACGAATTGAATATTTCTTATGAGGGAATGTTTACTACTATTACTTCTTTGTCTATTTATGAATTTCATGGCCGATGTATGAAGATTTTTCGCGTCTGTTTCTTAAGGCTTCTAAATAATACAGAGCGGAAAGGATGTTTACTGTGTTTTTGCACGACGTAACTAATTAGTGGTACTTACGAATATTGTTGCCGTGGATCGTAACTTGACATTCCCGCACGCAATCTGGTTGCTATGAAAACAAAAGAAATCTCCGTGCGGTAAAAATTACAAAAAGCACAAGTGCCGTAAGTAAAATCATCATAATACTGGCTTTTATGGAAGACCGGAACCAAGGCCCCCTAGTTTGTGGCGACTTTAACAGGACAAATATTCAGTCCCCATAACAACCAACACATGCGAATCATTTTCTGAAATAAACATCTATCTTAAATAATGTATATACATAATATTTACAGCTAATATCTCAATTAATATAATTAAATTAATATAAATAATCACCGTGCAAAAAATAACATGCAATACTCGGGCCGTAAGCGCATAACGGATGCACCGCTTACGGCACTTGTATCGCAATGTACTATTTTAGGTAGCTCTCGAAGAAAAATTTACCTACTGCAATCGATACCATGTCATGACTTTCGAAAAATTATGTCATATCTTTACGTTTCATGCCTCTCTAAGTACGAAACCACCGCCCGTTAAAAAAAAAAAATATTTGTAACATATATATATATATATATATATATCTTGACACACTAGCGGCCGTAATTTTGAAGATATTTGAACCAAATTTTATTATGTTATTTCTAGGCCCAATAGTTCGGACAAGTTCGTTAATGAACAAAATTGCCCCAAGGGGGAGGTCGGGGGAGGGGGTTGAAATTTTGAAAAATTTATATCTCTTGCCCCTATGAAGTACTGTAAAAAGGGAAACTTTGTTTGAATAAATTAGAGTCCTCCCTATGGAGTTCACAGTGACACCAACGATTCGGGAGTTTTGGGTGTACGAGTGGGGGTGGGGGGATGGAAGTTCGAAATTTTTGAAGCCACGTCTTGTGATCGTTGAAAAACTCTTGATGAGTACTCTGCAAATCAATAATTAGTTTCTCGATAGCTCTCACATAAGGCGAGAATTGAATGTTTGACAAAGTGCTCTTTCCTCTTTTTTGCAGTTATTATTACGGGTTTGTCATGCCAAGGCTAAAGAAGAAGAGTGCTACGTAGCAACAATAAATTAAAGCAAAAGCACTTCGAAATCTACCTCAGCTTGTAGGCCTGCCTAAAGGGATTTTTAGCTTAGGACTCGGAAGGGTGGATTTTCCTTTTGAATCATAAAGTACAGAATCCTTGTTCAACTTGTATCACAAACCACGAAATAATAGTGTGTTTCATCTCACCAGAAATCCCACATAATAACGATTTAGAGGTACAGGCTTATTAGATAGCTCGCATTATGTTTTGTTTGAATAATAACTTTGTGGATACTTAACAGAGGTGGAGAGGATAAAGTGGTTGTGTGGGGCTTTTTAAAAATTAAACTGCATAACTTTTTGGTGTAATTAAATACAAAATAATGACGTCGAATTCCCATTTATCGGGATTAGGTATAATTAAATTATCCGACTGAAAGTATGCCATAGTTATAATGTGATTAAAGTAACCATACACGTGTCGTCAGGCAGGCTTCGGTGTAAAAACGAATTATGCATACCTTTGTAGTCCTGGTTTAAACTGTTTCGATTTCTTCATCCAATTGAGATTTGTACAATTTTATTATTATTATTATTATTATTATTATTATTATTATTATTATTATTACCGTACTATTAATCACTATGGAAATAAGGGGTATGCCGTGGCGTAGTGGTTGAGGCACTGTTCTAAAAACCAGTAGGTCGCGGTTTCTGTTTCCGATGAGGTTGGTCGGATTTTTCCATTGGCATAATCCTTCTGGGGTCGACTCGGATCCCATACTGTTGGGGCGTGGGTCCGTCTGTCCTGATTCATTCTGACTATGTGTCCTCCCCAGCGCCATCGAGTGAAAATACTCATCAACAAATTTCAAGCGTTGAAAGTAGAGTACCAGTATCTGAAACTCCAATAAGGTCTACATTCTCGAGTTTATTCCTAGAAATGTATAAAATCACAACTTTTTTTTAATACCAACAGGACGGCCGGAACTCACCTAAAACGGGACTGTCCCGGTGAAAATGCGACGTATGGTCACTAGGCTATATCGAAGAACCTATTCAACATAACCTTCTAGATTTTATTTGGAGAGTAGGCCTACACATATTTAGATTAGGTTACATTAATGAGGGGTAGTGTAAGCCCTTCGGCTTCTCAACACTGCGACCTTAATAGATCTATTGTGGATACCCTATACCCTATTCTAGCAGTCGCCACTTTTAATTTAAGGCTTTCTTAATATAACTTAGCCTATAATTTTTCTGGGTGATGTCCAGTCCTGAACCCGGGATTTTTCCTTACCGAAAAACCCACTACCCGGCCGGGATTCGAACCTGGACCGCCAGGGTGGAAGGCAAGTATGCTACCTATACACCCATGGAGGCAGACCCTAAACATTATTTAATTGCTAAGTTAATTTTATAGGTGAAGATTATTCTGAAACACCCTCTAGAAATCATTGAAATCTAGAAATAGTAGGACTAACATCTTGGACTTGCATTCAAGAGGCCCCAGGTTCAAATCCAGTGGCCGGCCAATTTGACATGGATTTTTCATGGTTTCCGCAGTCGTAAAATAGGCAAATACCTAATTGGATATTTACTTACCATGAATCATACTCACCATTTCATCCTGTACCATATCTATTCAAATTAATATCAGTTGAAATTTACTCCATGTGGCCCCGCGTTGGGCTGATCACTCATCGGGGAGGCCCTCCATGTCCTTGTCAGGTCAAAAAAGTATGTATGTGATCCAAAGATAATCCCTCTCCCGACAGGTCGCGGCCCTGTAAGGCCCGGGCAGCTTGGGTCACTTAAATCCTAAAAGGGGAGGTGAAACTGCGAAAACGAAAGAAAGGAAGTAAGATTTACTCCATAAAATACATCAATAATAGAAATAATTGACGATCAATAGTTCCATGGCCTACCCTACTGTATAGACACAGATCCCGAACTCCTGGTAGGCTATGGCCTCGTAGCTAAAAGGATTGTAAACACAGCTGAATTTTTAAAAATACGCGATAGTGAAATGCAGCGATTCTTTTTCGCGATAATTTAGTGAAGAGCCACGCTTGTAAAGAGATGAACGATACAGAACGTAATCTCCATCAGTATATTGAATAGCACAAGTAACACAAACTGAATGATTTATATCCCGCTCTTTCATTGACTGGTTCAATTGTTTACCAGATATGTCAGCTTGTTAATGGAATACAGATTTATGGCTGGTAAATGAATGGAATTTAGTAATCTGCAGTGAAGGAATAACACTGACAGTATGCGCTTGTGACATTTTAATTGAATTTATAATACCTACATGTTTTATCCCCACTCTGCATGTCTGGGGATCAAATTCCTTCCACTTTAAACTATTTAATCCGAACAGCACATGGTTTGTCAATTGTGATCAAAACCAGAGGGCTATACACATTATACATGAATCGATAATAAACAGATAGAAAATAGATAGATTATTTGTTGTAGGCTATAAGTAAATAAAGAATTTGTTAATTAAACTGACTTTAAAAGAAAAAATCTGTTGCGAAACTCTCATAACTTCCTCTGCCCAAATAAAAGTTAGCCTCTTAGTATAATATAATTATTATGTATACGTTTTCTTTATGTAAAACTAGTTGTAAAAATGAAGAGAATGTAGTTACCGCGTCACATCTCATCCCCGAAGGATACATAACTCAAATAAAATCTTATTAATGCACTCTCGTAACTTTCTTTACTTTAGGCATGGCCAATACATTTTTCTCACTTCACATTCTGATTTAGAACAAGAGGCCATATTGCAAAGAGCACGTATTCAGAGTGGATGGCTTATAACTACCCTTCAGAGAATTTTCTCGCAAAAATGTTTCAAATAAAAGTTTTAGCTATTAATATAAGCAACCCATGTTCAAAATTTAAAGAAAATCGTTAAAGTCGTTTTCGAGAAAATCGCGAAAAACAAAAATGTCTTCATGTAAAGTCCCCTTGAAAATAAGATAAAGTTGTCGCCAATCTTCGTGTCACATTCTCAGAAGGTACCTAACCCAAAAATTTTGTCTTCATACAATTTTCCGTTCTGGATACTAGGCGGTTCAAAGACACACACGCAGACATGTTTTTGAAAATAGTATTTTTGGATTAAGGGGAACCTCAAAACGATTATTTATGTTAAAACTCAACTTCGAATTTCGGGGTCGAAAACAGTGCTTCCTCTACCTATAGTACCCAGGGCCGGTGAAAGAAAGCTAGGGCCCCAGGGAAAAATTTTCCCGGGCCCCCGTCAAATATTAAATTCACTACCCAACTCGCCCTTTATAATGTATGCAACAAAATGATCATGTAATGGTATTACATAATTAGTAAGTGCCAGAATGGTACCGGTACTTTATGAGATTGTCTGGTAGACAGGATGTTAGTCTGTCCGTCCGTGTGTCTGTAAGCGCGATAACTCAAATACGCTTTATCAGATTCTCATAAAACTTGGTATACCATTTATAACGCCCATGGGACGAAGCCTATTGATAGTGGACCAAATCAGTTAACTGATGCCTGGCATGAAACGGAAAAATAACTTAGATTAAAATGTTCTAATTAGGAACAATTTTATCTGTATGTATCAGTTTAATCTTTTGAAAATTATTTTAAATGCCGAACGTTAGTGAGGCCTACTCTTGAATCCAAAAGGATTTGTGCTTCTACTTTTAAAAAATAGCAATATTTCTTCAAGATTAATCCGTTTCAGATTAACTGATTAATTCCGTGTCACCGTTATACGACAGGACAATGCAGATAAAATAAACACATAGAACATAACTTAAGCTGTTTATTGACTTATAACCAATTTTATTTTAGAGTAAATATAGAAATAAAAAATACGGGCAGACGCTCAATAAATTGACAGAGGCAATATTACTATATCACTACTAGAATATGTATAATTGCCACAAGGCATGAAACAGTAGCCTGACAAACAACAATAAAAATATACAAACAAATAAAATAACAAATTTCATGAATATGATTGCTAAGCGAAGGAATGATCGATCAGATAGACATAAAAACACATCAGGCTGAAGGCAAATGAACTCGATGGAAGAAACATAAAATGAAAAAAAAAAAGAAGGGGGGAAACTAATTACGAAAAACAAAGCCGCCTGCGTGCGGAAATTGGTTGAGAATTACGGCGGCCAGTTGGAATAATGTGTATTGAACGAAATCTGCTTTATCTCCGACGGTTCGTCAAGTATTCATTTATTGATGGAATCCGGAGATAATTGACTTTGAACCTGCCGGACGTGTCCAGAATGCGGGGATTTCCCACGAATTATTCACGTTTGGAGGTACTAAAAACGAGGCCTCCTGTGAATGCTTCAGTAGTTTCCCCTGCATCGCCTGCAATACTCCTTTTGAAGCGCGAGCGAAGGGTTCGATTTAATTGTTAAAATTCTTTCATAAAACTCTGCTGCTGTTCCTGATTTATTTTATTTTTATTATCTACACCCATGTCGTATATTTGGTAGCGGAAGTATTGTATCCCTCCGTCTAATTTATTAGAAGTCGATTTAGCCATAAATAGATAGGCTAATAATATTAGTTATTTACGTTGTAAGGCCATTAGGCCTATATAGAATTTACCAGGCAAGCATGTTGTTTTGAAACGTAAATTTTAAAAGGAAAATAATTTTAGTTCGCGTGTGCTTAGAATAGTAATAAAAAAGTGTTTGGTAATCATTTTCATATGTAGCGGAATTCAAAATGTTTGGTTGGCAACAATTTGTTTTAAACATTCAAAGTTTTTGGTTGGCAACAATTTGTTTGATCAAATCACTGTTTGAAACTGTTGAACATCGCAAAATCATTATGTAAAAGATTGACCTATTTGTAAAGAAATTTATATTTATCTTGAAGTTAGGCTATACGAAATTCAAAACAAGGAACTAATGTTGGAAAATCCTTCACTATGATAAGGAATTGCACACTTTAAGTGAATGAGGAGAAATGAATGCCGTAAGTAATGTTTTGAGCGAACCTAAATAGGCCTGCGCTTAGGTCCGATAAACTGAAAGTGATAAAAATTAAAACGATCAACAGACAGACTCTGTGGCTTGGTTCTAAAAGGGTCAATGTCATAAAATCTGCTTTTAGATAACTGACTTTGAAGCCTTTGCAGAAGTAACATTTTTTTTTTGCTGAGAACTTCCGACGTTGGCCTCTAAGGTTTCTGCATTATGTATATTAATAGCAACGTAGATTGGCACTTTTATTAAACGAAAGATAAAGACTAACCGAGCTCAATAATGCATAGATCTTATTTTTACAACAAATTGACATTGGCCCTTTTAGAACCAAGCCACAGAGACGAAAGACATTTCCGATTGGTCGAAATTTCACATATTCTTTTAGTGGATTGGTCACTTATTTATGAGCTAAACAGTAGTTCAAAGCAATGACTAACATACATATTATCTTCTTTTAATTGCAGGATAACGACACCTATTCATACATGAGTTTTGGCCATCATGGGGTTAGGAGTGACTGGAATGATGTCATATTATCGCCCATCCCGAGCGGAAAACCTACCCAGAAGATGACGTACTTGATCAGAGGACTGGAACCATCGTCACAATACGAAGCAAGAGTTGAAGCGAAAAACCGCTTCGGCTGGAGCAGGGTTTCCGATAGCTTCACATTCTCTACCACAGGCATGGGTAAGTGGCGCCAATTTTAATCACTCTGTATGTATAATAGATGTTATTATTTTATAAGATGCGTAAAAAATATAATCACTCTGTATATAAATATTTTAAAAATAATGTTGTATATTTGTAATTATGAAAAATCTGTTAATCAGATGTATTTAAAATTATCTGCATTATTATTACTCTAGGGAATTATTTTCCAGTATAGGCCTAATAATTCATAAGAGTAGTGGGAAACTTTACAGAAAAGACTATTATTTTTACTCCAGTTTCTACTAAGTATTAAGTATTTCTATTATTGCGGTTCACCCGGTCCTGGCTATCAATTTTTCCACGGCGAAATGTAGCAAAGTAGAGCTTTTTCTATTAAGATGTATGAGGCACCAAAATGTTTCGAGTTTTCACCTCACCAATTTTTTTATTCTTGAAGGTGATTCACTTTTGGATCGCACAGGTAGATTGATTAAACTTATCTCCATTCGTTGAGCTTGCACCGAAAATCAGTTCTCAGATGACGGAGCAGCGTTAGTCTGTTCGAACTGTAGCGTGCCTTGCTGGAAAGACTGGCTTTACAGAAAAGAAATCCTCACGAGGCTAAATGCGCCCCGTTCTGGACCTCCGTAAGTTACTTAAGTTAACGACTAATAACAGTACTAAGTTAGGGAGATTGTCAATCAAGAATATTCGTCTAAAAGTGCCGATAATCAGTGAGGAAAGTTGGTTCATCAAGTAATAGGCTTACGATAATATGAGGATGGAAGATAAGATACCTAAGGGAATCCAGGCTTGTTATTTGACGTGTAAAATGCAAATAGAAAACACGTAATTAATCTAATAAACGTAAAATACTTAAAACTTATTACAGATTTAAATTTTATGCTTTGTTTGTTTTTTGTTTTGTTTTTTAATTCAGCAGTGTTTATACTCCTTTTAGCTACGAGGTCATATCAGGAGTTCGGGTTGTGTGTCTATACAGTAGGGTAGGCCAGGGAACTATTATTGTCGATTGTTTCTTTTGATAGGGTATTTTTATGGAGTAAATTTCAAGTGATATTAATTTAAGTGGATATGATACATTCTTAAACTTAACTGCACCCCAGCCCGAGGTTTTTGCTCTTTCGAGTGTTAAATTATTTTTGCTGAAGATGAAACTTGTAAATATTAAGTTCTTATCATTTGAATTGTAGTCTGTTTCAATTTTTATAATGTTTAGTAATGTTTTAATAAATATGAAACAATAAATAATAATAATAATAATAATAATAATAATAATAATAATAATAATAATAAATAGTGAGTGTCCGAATGGTCAAATCCAATTAAATGTAAAAGTTATACTAATTTACTTGCCCAACCTTGAACGAGCGTAGAATGACTGAGTTGAATATCAATGACTCACAAATAGGCTGATAATCCATCAGAAATAATGGTTGATAGAACAATGCTTAGCTTTAAGCTATTATGTGGATGGAGGATACGGTACTTAAAATGAGTCTCAGTCGACAGTACAGAGTTACTGAGATTAACAAGTTGTTAAAAATAAATGCCAATTTATTTTCGTGTTGGTCATTTCCTCTTTATTCGAATAGGAAACTCACACTCTGTCATTCGCATATGAATCAAAGCCTTCTGTACATGACGTATGCAAAATGGTGATAATGAATATTAATATAGGAAAATGCAAATTATTTTACCAGGCCTCTGTGGATTTCAAAACTCTCACCGAATGAGTTGCTCTCCGTGTAAAGAGAAAGAGAGAGAGAAAGAGAGAGAGAGAGAGAGAGATCATATAATTTACACTGTTCCTATGATGTACACTCCTGGAGAATAATGAAATAGTTATTACTTAAGCCCTAGATAAAATAACTAGCTTAAAGGGCCCGGCGTCGCTCGGGTTTTGTATTTTGACATTCGAAATTAACTTATTAAGGACTTTCGATTTTCAAACTCTAAGTCCTTACATTGGTATGTAGAATTTGAAATGAGGAAGAACGACTTACCACACTCAAACTATTTTCGCAGAAAACGCTTGATATATATTTTTAATTTGTCAAAATCCCGTATCATTTATTTCCAAACCTACCTGTGACCACTGCCAACAATACACTGTTGTCATGTGAACTGTACATGGAATGTGATTAGTGTTTGATAATTCTATGTAAAAATGTATTAAGTATCCTAAAAAATATTTTTAATTTTTGGCATTTAAAATCAATTGTTTTCAAAATCCTTTCTTAGTGAGCACTTACATTATGAATCGAAGGTACTGTCAAAATTCCAAGTCTCTACCTATTATAGTTTAGGCTCTACGTTGATTCTCTGTCAGTCAGTCAGTCAGTCAGCCATTAAGTCAGGACAAACCCTTTTATATATAAATTATAGAGATTTACTGAAAACTCGTTTTCCCTTATTAACTTACTTCCTCCTCCCGTACCATAGCTACTGTAGGTTTGATCATGAAATTCGATGTCATTTTTTAAACATAAATACACGTTTATAGGTCCTCTGAATAAAAAATGCTATTTTAAGGAAAATGCATGAGATTGAGCGTACGTAATAGCAACTATTTTTTCTCAAAGGAAGAGAATGGCACCATAAGATAATGTTTGTCACGGGAGTGTGCCATCTCTAGTATACGGACACATCATTTGGTAGCATTGAGATGTACGGTTATACGAATAGAAGCGATGGTAATTTAGTAGTGAGTCAGAAGCCGTGCAGAATCTATATGACAAGATGTGAACAGCACTCTTATGTCAAAATAGTCACTATCCGAGAGAGAAATGCCAGAGATTACCATAAGAGGCTGATGGAAGCTTTGGAGAATAGTGTCCCATCCGTACCGAACTTCTAGGGATCATGGAGTGCTTTCATGCTTCCAACTATCGCAGTGCATTAGAGTGGCACGATGCAGTCGCGTTTGTTTATTGGTGTCTGTTTCCTTCACTATCCTATATCTAGTACCCATAATCTGCATTATACATACATTCCGTACCCTGCCTTTCTTATATTTCAAAATCTAAAATGGTTCCACATTTTCAAAAGGAAAAAATAGTTGCCATGACTTACGGTATATTCCGTCCCTTATATCTGTATGTGTTTGAAATCGGCATAGGTCGAAAGCTAAATACCGTATAAATATAAATTTTTTTGACCATGCGAAGCGAGATACTATTTTAACTCGACTGTTCGGTATTTCGTCTAATTGTAAACTGTAGGCTGGACCGTATTATTTGGGGCTGGACCCGATCCGGAAAATCAAATATCCAGATTGTTGGACAAAACGTGAAAACGGTCATTTCTTTTTAAAAAATTAACTGTATACCTATAGACGCCTACTGTCATAGGCGTAACCAGGCCGACCATATGGGGGGGGGGGGTTATAACATCCGCGGGGTCTGGCGAGTATGGAAGGAGAGGGGGGTCCGGGGGCCCTCCCCCGGAAAATTTTAAAAATTAAGATGCAAAATAACGAGTTTTAAGCTTCCGGGGGTTCTCCCACGGAAAATTTTAAAAATTAAGATGCAAAATAACAAGTTTTAAGCTTCCTGGGGTCCTTCCCCGGAAAATTTTAAAAATTAAGACGCAAAATAACGAGTTTTAAGCTTCCCACGCTTTATACTTGTATTAAGCAATTTATGGGCAGACTTAAAAAAATTATACAATTTTCCTTTTTTTAATCAATGGGGGGGGGTTCAAACCCCCAAAAACCCCCCCCCTCGCTACGCCTATGCCTACTGTAGTTATATAAAGTGTCACTTCTTGAACATATCGGTCAGAGTTAGTATTGCTGACAAACTGCTGATTTCTTCGGCTAAATGTTCTGCTTTTTGGAAAATAATCGGCCCTGAAAGAGGGTTTCCCAATGCTCGCTGCTGTAAATACTATTTGAATACGGCCTCAAAGCGATCTGTATAATTGGCGATCCGGATAGTTGGACTTCGGATAATTGGAGGTTTACTGTATTTGTTTGTTATGCAGTGACGACCAAATGTGTTGTTCGATTTTCTTACAATTTGATATGAAACTTCGTTGAAGTCGTAAAAGAAGTAGTATTTTAAAGGATTTTTATTTTTTTATTCTGTTTCAAATCATGGCCGATTTAATGGTTAAATTTTATGTAGGGGAATCTAAATTTAAAATCCTTACACATTTGTCGTTTTTAATTACTTCAAGAAACATTTTTGCCAAATTAAAAGAAAATCAACCATCGCGTTTGGTCATAGCTTAATAACACGAATTGACAAACACGAAATGACAAACAGCCGAAAAATGTTGCCCTTAAACACCTCATTATACTTGTATTTCTTTCTTGTCCCTGAAGGTGCTTAGATTGTGTTGCCGAAAGCGTGAGATGAATACTTCGCACCCCAGTGGTTTCTCAAGAATATCTGATTAACAATGTGCGCCGGGATTTTTTTATATTTTTTTTGAGGGGTAGAGAGAATATTAAACAGAAATTAAATTACAGCATTCAGTATCAGCATGTCATGAAGGTTTGATTTGAAATACGCAGTGACATACAGAAATATTCTGAAAATACATGTGTTCTTTGAAAGATGACTGACGTAACTGTAAAATGTGTCAAAACTCGACGAAAGGATGTCAAAACAAAACCAAATCCGTGGTTTAAAAATGTACTATGCTTTCGAAAACAGGATTAAATTTACGCAAGACTGCAGAACCAACAGGGTAAAAGTTTTCACTCATCAATGTTATATTATGTGAAATACAGTCCGAATTTTCAATCAAAAGTTAATACGTGAAATACATCCCATTGCGGTCAATTTATTGGTTCTTGGATCCAGTGAGGATTTCATTTATCTTCAATAAAACTGATAGGATGAATATAAAATGTGAATTTTCCAACTTCTTCATGGTTCAAAACCCAGTAACGCATATTTTTATTCAAAGCTTTTTCCACAACGCGATGGTTTCCCTCAGCGAAAAAATACGTAAAAAATGTGTGTGCAGGAAGGATATTATCCTCTTTAGCATATCTAGAAAAATGTTTATAATGTAGGATACTTCCCTGATTTAGAGTTGCTGTCGCCACTTTTGCCCCCCCCCCCCGGAAAACAACTTTGTCATCAAGAGTTTGTAAACAACTAAAAATATTAAGAATATGACAAGCCAAAAGATGATCAGAGTTAAGGTATTTAAAGGTGAAAAAAAGAAACTTTTCTCCCCAATGAAATTGCTCTGGGCTGATAAAAAAAGAAAGAAAATTCATACATCGTTAGAACTAAAACTTCCACTTTTCATTTGAAAACTTAGAGTAAAGCTTCTTTTTAGAACAAATCCTTAATAAGTTTTTTGTAAAGTGTATATAATATAATTTTAATTTCTACAATATTATGTGAAATATATATTTTCTGATATTATGCCACAATTAATGTACCTATGTATATATATATATATATATATACAGTATATATACAGTATATATATATATATATATATATACAGTATATATATACAGTATATATATATATATATATATATATATATATAAAATTTCAATATTCACATTAAAATGTGTCCTATGTTGAAGCTTTAAAATTCTGCATACTTAGCAGCTGTCCCCTGTTAGACCAAAAAAATGTTGTCAGCCAAACATATTTAAGAGTATTTGTAACATGACTTCTCGCACTCCAGCTGGGTAAGATAGTTGAATATGTCTGAGCTTTCAGTTGCTGCTTCCTCTGCAGACATTGTCAGGGTAGAAGTGAGCGAAGATTGAGAATGGATGTATACATAATTCATTATGGTATCCAATGTAGGTGGAGGGGAACAATCAGGAGCGAAAAAAAAACCGAAGGGGCTGCTATTTATTTATTTATTTATTCTGTTTACTTATTCTGGAAGAGGTAAAGCCATTTGGCCTTCTCTTCCGCTCAACCAGTCAAAAACAATATTACAATTACATATTAAATACATTTAAACTCACTAAAAGTTTATACAGTATATCATATTCCTAATGTAAATTTAATTTTTAATAAAATAATTTAAAATGTTCAGCCTAAAAGCACCAGTATGTATAATACCTATCAAAAAATCTGATTGCTGGAAACATAGATTACAATGTTCACATGAAATTGTAGTAACAGTATTCACAGTAGTCTATTAGTAGGCCTATATTATAGAAAATGAGATTCTTATGTAATTTACAATTGATGACTAACATGAGATAAATTATATGTTAACACCTTTGTTATTTTGGAGTGAAGTTCATATGTTAGATATGCAGTTGTACTGAAATTGACTAGAAGAACAATTTAACATTAATCACATACTAATGGAATATTAATTTTAGTAGGCCTATGTGTAGTAAATAGTATATAGTATACAATGTTACACAAAGTATGTGTATTTACTACATTTCTTAGTGATGGTCAGCTTAACTTACACTTATAGTTGAATATGAACTAGGTCATAAGATAATAAAAGTTAATAAAAAATATATCTGCTTAAAAATTAAAAGTGATGTATGTAGGGTCCTACAATTGGTCGTAATAAATTTCTAGATATTACAATTTCTAAATTACATGAAAATATAGGAAGTTACTAAATTAGTGGAAAAAAGTACTAAAAATTTCACTTTATGATGTCTGTGAAAGATTAAAAAGAATATTCTGATAAATGAGAGTTAGAATAGATTTAATTTAAGGGTTTCAAATTATTAAAAAGAGCAGTGAGGATGGCTAGTTATTATGATGATAAAAAAAAAATAAGAACTGAATTACTACCTCGAATTAACATACTGATATATCTCTGAAATTCACCTAGCATTTGACAGCCTCTGACTTTGCAAGTGACTGTATTCTGAAAGGGTGTTGAGGGTGTGATGAGAAGACAAGTTAGGCAAGCGACTAGGTATATATGAAAGTGATGATGTATGAAGAATTTTTTTTATTGGTCAAAATGTAGGTTTATGGCATCCAATCAGTTGATCCTGATTGCCCATTCTCCAATCTCAAGCTTTGCCACTTCTTCCCAAAAGCAAAGACATCTTCAACTTTCTCACCCAGCTGGAATCCGAGAAGTCATATTACATAACCAACGCCAGGAAAGATTCAAGTCTCTTAAAGAGTGAAATGAAAATTCTTTCACACTGGCCGTGTGTAGGCTAATATGGAAAGGATAAGGCAGACTGAAAAATTAATGCCATAGCTGGGATATGAACCAGGATCTTCGGCTCTCCGTGCTGCTGCTCTACCATTGAGTTACCATGACAACATACCGGTACAACACTAAATTCTCCAACTGACTCACTTATCCCAGTATACCACCAGGCGTTCTCAATATGAGATACCAACTCAGTTGGTAAGAGCATCAGCACAGAGAGCCGAAGATCCTGGTTCAAATCCCAGCTATGGCATTGAATTTTTCAGTCTGACTTCACCTCTCTTAAAGAGTATTTGGTTATGATGAAAATAATTTAAATGGATAAGGTAAGTTCAGCACAATCAATGAAGATAAAGGAACTGTCAGCGTAAAATATAAAATTACCATTTCTGTTTGTACATATTAACTTTTGTAATTTGAGTGAATAACGCTTCTAGATAAGAGCTGTGCACTGCATTCAAATAATTTATGAAATGCTTGTCTTTATCATTGTTATGTATCTGCACTTGTATATAATGGTTAGATATTTGTTTGCCTCTGGGTAGGTGGTCAGAAAGGTTAAAAAGAACTTGACATTTTAAACTCCTTTCAGTTTGTATACCATGATGATAGAATAGAATATAATAGAATATAATTTATTTAGTCCTTCTAAACATGTATATTGAGGTTGTACATTAATTTTTGAATAGTAGGCCTACCTACTAAATTCTTTCGTGAATCTAAAAACCTCATTAATTCAAATCTTAAAATATATTTGTGAGAAAGTTTGTGTAACATGTTTTGCACCATTTATTCCTCACTATTTCACCACCAAATCATACATATAATGAATACTACTCAGAACAAGATCACAATCTGAAACACGACCAGCTCTATTCGCAGTTAAAACAGCCAAAAATCCAGTCAGGAAGGAGGTTTGGAATGTCTCCCCTTGGCTCTTTTACCCTAGTGTTCCACCAAACTTGTATGAATATGGTTTTCCAAGAAGTCCAGCTCTCTACATTCCGTACTAGTGGGGCAAGGGAAGAATACAGCTGTGACAGTTGACAAGACACCGCAAAACATTACAGTCATCTGTGATTTCAAATCAAGTCCTGTGTAATGAAAGATAGGACAAGGTTAGTGACATGTTAAGTTAGGTTATGTTAGAGAAAAGCTCTAGCGACAACACCATCACCACTGTCAAGTTTAATGCCCTGCTTCACGAGGAGATCAATTCTGCCCACCACTCCCCCACCATTCCGCCACAACTAATGTCATGCCCAGCAGCCGAATCTCGTAAGGAGGTTATATAAGCACCTGCTTCTTCATGATTTTTCTTAACTTTCACATATTTTTAGGAGCCAACTGAATTGATGTATATGCTGCGCGCAAGGGGGAGGAAAGACATATCTCAAAAGTATTGACTGGGAGACCCGAAGGGAAAAGACCACTTGGAAGACCTAGACGTAGGTGAGAGGACAATATTAGCATAGTTTTAAGGGAAGTAGGATTTGCGAGGGATGGTTAGATGGAGTTGGCGCAGACTAGGGTTGAATAGCAGGCTCAGGTAAGCACGACAATGAACCTTCTGGTTCCATAAAATAGATAATATTCCTTTAGCTTACTAAGGAATTGTCTATCGCCATTGATTAAGTAAGTAAGTAACTGAATTTATACATGAATTCTATAGTTTTTAATGTATATTACAACCTCGGCCGACTCTTATGTTCCTAAAAAATAAAAAAAATAAAAAACAGCATGTAGAATGTCGAAGAACCCCCCAATTATGTCCATCTGGGCTACATCAACTATCTGGAAGAATGCGCTGAAATATTAAAATCATCAACTTTGAAATTATTTTTAAGACAGTAAGTAATAATAACTGATAATACCATATCCACCCAAGCTTTCCGACCACCTACCTGTCATAATGTATATAAGAAATGACCAATTGAAGCAATATAACTGTGTATGTTTGTTTGTATGTTGCCTGTGCTTGTCAGTTTGTTAATTTGATTATTCTCTCTTCTCTC
This sequence comes from Ectobius pallidus, assembly GCA_964059195.1. Taxonomy (NCBI): domain Eukaryota; kingdom Metazoa; phylum Arthropoda; class Insecta; order Blattodea; family Ectobiidae; genus Ectobius; species Ectobius pallidus. The sequence continues at coordinate 207,424,320 of CAXKWD010000001.1, read as the reverse complement.
CTGGCACTCCACCCGGCAGAGATCTCCTTGTTTGAGCCCTCACCCGACCCTGAAGTTTTGGCAGGTCAGTTCATATTCACTCTCTCGTTTCTTTGCTTTCTTCTTCACATTTACTTTCCTTGCTTTGTACATGCTTAGCTTGTTGCTTTCACTTCCTGTATGTCAATTGTATAATAATATTGTTTGTTGCAATAAACATTTTCAAATATATACATATACATTTTGCAATAAATTAAGATGATTATATTAGTTAATGACATGGAGCTAGATTGTAAGTATTCCGATAGAATTAATAATATTATAAACAAGAAGTTGGATTAAATATATACATATAATATAGGTTGTATTATAATTAACAGCGCAAACCGAAATGGTTGAAAGTATACGGTAACAGAAGCAAAATAGTTCCAGCACACATGGGTCCGCAAACAAGCTGTTCGCGAGATTTATTGTTGCAAATGTATGGTTATGAGCCGCTACTGAGTCCTTAGTTGTGCTTCACTCGTTGCGCACTTAGAAGCGGTCTGCAATATGCTCTTGTTTACAAAACTGAACATTTCCACAAGGTGGAGTTGTCATCAAACCATACACAACAGACAATGGATACAGTACACAGTTGAAGCAGTCAGATCACTCGTCTGAACAGTGTCAGATGTCCTGAACTCTGCGTAGTCAAAATGGAACCATACAGCAACAGCAAAGAATTGTACGTGCTTGTCAAGAATTCAGAGATGATCCAGGGGTGTTTTGAAAGAATTCGAAATCACTACAGAGACGAGTGCAGTATTGCATCCAGGTGCAAGGACAACACTTTGAACATCTCCTTTAACAGAAAGAGTGTACAGTATTAATAACATGTAACATACTAAAGTAGAATTGTATTCCTTGTTATGTTAAACTACGAGTATGAGAGAATTGTGAGGCAACTTAGAATGGCAATTACTTGAAAAGTCTACTTTTTAAATTCATTTGTTGTAATTAGGATGATGTTTTAATGAAGTCTGTGGCACACATTCACAATAATAAATCTTGCAAACAGCTTGTTTGCAGACCCATGTCTGCTGGAACTTTTTTGCTTCTGTTATCATACACTTTCAACTGTTTGCAAGTTTGCGTTATTAACTATGATATTCCTACCACTGGTGGCTGCCTCGAGACAAAGTATAATGCACAACGTAATTATTTTATCTATAAATTAATTAATCAAACCTTACAAACATAAGTAACACCAGCATATTATAGAGTTCTGAAATTTCATAAACATTGACATATATAGCATAAATCACCAGAATCATGAAGCATTATGTCAAGTTGTAACAGTGGTTTCTATAAATATTGAGTGATCACTTCAAAGATAGAAGAAGAATTTAAATGCATTCAACATCACATAATTATTGTCAGCGAAAATTTACCAAATGAGCACATCAATGGGTTCCCCATCTTCATCAGCTGAGATCTGTTGACAAGTTCTTTTCTCTGTCCACCAGGTGTCCTCTAGGTTGTTTGAATTTGAAAATGAGGTCATTGTCCTTAGGGATGCCAAAATTTATAAGTTCATCTTTGTAGTTTTAGGCCCTTTTCACAGTGGGTCACTTGTGACGGTCACTGGTTTTTGCAGTGAACACACCTGTGTCACTTGTGACGGTCACCGCTAGTATTGCCAATAGTAGCTACATGATAAAACAATTTGTAATCGCTTTTGACATCCCAAATGGCAGGTCGACATTCCACTTCACTTATAAAATCTTCAGTATTAATCAAATCTAAACTCTTGGCTGGATAACTAGTTTCGCTGAGCTCGATTATACAATTGAATTATGTATACACAATTAGCATTGTTGCCAATCATAATAAAAGTGACCGTGCGGTGACCATGTGAATGATCCCATTTAGACCAATGCTTCTTCGCCGGTGACCGTCACAAGTGACCAAGTGTGAAAAGGCTCTTAGGTGCATACTTTTTCCAAATAGTTAAATCAAGTGGTTTCTGAACCCATTTCAGTAATTTGCCTCACTGTTGAAAATTGTTTTTGTGCATTCAATAGAATGGAAAAGGACATGCTATGAATTATGTAAAATTGTTGAAAGGAATGAATAATTATTATCCATATTCCATGCTTGGTAGGTAGAAACATATGAAGTGTCCTGTTTGCATAAATCAAAGAATCTACATTTAAAGTAAATAAATATAGAAAAGAAACAATCATTTGGAAACAAATATGAATATGTGTCTTTTTCCAAGAGACCGATTCAGTTATATCGTAATATAATTTACTCTGTGAAACATAAACTGCTAGTGTTGACTAACTGGGTTGGACCGCAACGTTTTTTAAATATCAAACATTTTGGACATTCTTTCATGTCCTTCGCTTAATTTTTATAATAATAAATAATATATTTATTTTATTTTCAATATTAGGCATAGTTTTAAATAAAATTGTTAAATGCAAATAACCTTCAATTCAAGAAATTGTTTAAGTAAGTGTATTCCTATGAGGAACACATTCTGTCTTTGAAATAGCCTAAATACAGCTATGATCTAAGTATACGGTAGCTAACAGGATTCAATCAGTGGCTTTTTGCCCACTAAACAACAACAGAACCTGAATAATATTTTTAATAGAACCATCATGGAATTTAGTAGAGTAGGTCAGTAAGCCTGTGGTATGTAGGATTGGTGTGTAATTTAACATCTCTGGATTTTTTGGGTTGTGTGAAAAAAAGTATGATAACTTAATGAAAATGTCTTTTATGAGAGATTGTTTTGACACCAGGATTTGAATCCGTGACCCCAGGATTTTCATGCCAATGTTGTATTAACTGAGCTAGCCAGAATTCAATTCACGGCACCAAATGGAATCTATTTCTCATTCACGATTACAATTGATGGTTGACATCACTCAAGGACATTTACATCATATAATTATAGTGTAGTGACTAATTTGGTGATTTTTGTAACCGAATTTCCACTTGTATTGTCAGTATCATGATAAACTGTAGATATGTCTACATATACCGTGGGGCTGTAAAGTCATGGTGCACTTTTGCCCGGTCACAGTACAAAAGTGAACCATGACTTTTCGGACACACAGTATATGTACAGCTTTTATGATACTGTAGATTATATATCTACACAGTGCTTTATTTCTGGAAGTACGTAGGGGTACGCATACCCCATAAAGATTTTTCCAGTTTCATACACAAGAAAATCATTAATTTCCACAATTTTGAAAACTGGAGAGATTTGTGTCAAACAAAATAATGAAAGTGATTATATGCATAATTTGCATTAAAGTAGCTATTTTTAGTGTTATGTTTGTTATCTATACCATGATTTTCGAGAGGTGTTGCCTGACATTAGCGCTGGCAGTGGCGATTATTCCATATAGGATGTGAGGATCATCCTACACTTCACAATTCATCTACATAAATGTTTACTAGCATTCATTGTCAAAATTAAAACAATAAAATGACAAAACAGCGTTATTGTAGAGCACTCGGGAAGGAAGTTAGCGGTTCTGTTTGAGCAGGTTGGTATTTGCGAGGATGTCCTCAGTGTTGATGTTACGTAGTCCATGCCGTTGTTAAAGCTTATGGGCATGTGAAGGGGCAGGCAGGGAAGGGAAAGGTGGTGAGAAGCCAGTTTCATATGGAAGAAGTTGAGGACGTCTTACAGTACAGTCCTTCCTCACGTTCGATAGCTTGTTTTCTAAGAGGGGAGTGATCATATTTTTATTAATATTTATTTATTTCATTTCTCGGTATATATTATAGGCCTAGCTATTATTAAACTTTACAGTGCTGTTTATATTTCAATATAAGTATTCCTGGAGTAATATCAAGTTTGATATCAACTATGAAAATTATAGCGGAATAGCTGATTTCCGTAAACGACAGTTTTCATACGTGGTTAAATATTTTCATATTTTAGGATAAAGCATTATTGTATTAAATTTACATCTCAGCCTTTATGTATTTTTTACGGCGACGCATATGTACGTCAATAGCAGTGAATGGGTTAATTCGCTCTCTCCACACCATCCTACACAATTAAAAAACCAGGAGTCGCCACTGAGCGCTGGGATCAGGAAAACAAATAATCGCTACAGATGACTATGTTGCCGATGTTAACTGATTCAACATTAGCACGTGCTGAAGAGACTGTTGTACCCTTTCCTCTTGGCTTCAAATTGCATTTATTTTCATTAATGCTGCTGCATATGACATTCTGTCTCTGGCTATTCTGTGTTAAATTATATATGTTCCCTTGTGAAAATGACACCGTTTACAGTATCCATTAAATTTTTAACACAAAATAAGCTCTGTCTACATCTTATATTTTACTGTACTTTAAAAGTGGAAACCAGGTTACAAAAATAACTAAATTCGTGCAGGCCTACCCCACAATACTATATAACTATGTGACGTAAATGTCTTTCAGTGATGTTGATCATTAAGGGTAATCATAGAGTGATTCCATCTGATGCTGTGAACCCAAATCTGGCTAGCTCATCAGCACTGAAAGCTTCCCGGGTCAGATAAATTTTTCTTATAAAATATTTCTGAATTTAAATAGATTTAGTGAAGAGATCTGATTTTTAATTTTTTTATTCATTAATAATAATAATAATGAACATTACAGGTAGAAAACCCAATTACAATATCCATGACTAAAATACAATTCATTTATACAATACAATAAAAAAAAAGATACACAAGATAAGAATACACAAAAGATAATAATAAATAAAAGATAGATTACTGCAATTTAATAAAAAGAAAAAGAAATTCCTATGCCACTTCTGGGTTCCAGCAGTTGCCAGGTTTCTTCTCTAAACACACTACATAATGCCTACAGAAAGAAAGAGGAGTAGAATGTTTAGCATGATACATTAAACCAATACACTAACTACAATAATTATTGTAACTGTGTTTAATAATTTTGATTCAATATTAAATTAACTTCAGCTAAAGCATGTTGAAAGGTGGTATATTTAATGGCAATTTAATATTAATAAAAACAAAAAGAAATTATAGGCTTAATATGCTAATCGTAAAAAAATAATAACAACCACAAAAGTATATCACATACAACAGCTAATTTCATTTATAAATAGTTTTTGGAGGAATATATATTTTGAAAATGTTTATTGTTCACTAAACGTTTTTGTTTTTGCCTATTTTTCAGAAAGATGTTTTTGCTTATATTTTTTCCCATCAATCCAATTGATGTTTGTGCACTGTATATACTCTCCTTTTTTTGTGCAATGCTATGTTTGCATTCCTTTTTTCATCAGATGTGAGTTCAGCTTTTTATCTTCCACGCCCCTTGAATATGCATGGCTGAGTCTGGCGGTGATTACTAAAATATTTATAACAGAGGCAAGTGCATCAAAAGAATGAAATATTGCGTTGGGACTACCTCATGTATTTTGACATAATAAAGTATTGGTAATTGCATTTTAAAAATGAAGCTCTGTTTACTTTTGCTCATATCGTATACAGAATTAAAATCTAATGCATATTTCAATATCAATCTATGATATTAAGCTCTGATTTAAAAGAGGTCATGCAACTTTTCAGTGAGTGTTCCATTCACAGTATAAATTGTGCCATAGTTTAATTTATCTAATTTATTCTATCTGGCTTCAGAATGAAGTTCATTAATGATAATTAAATAACACTGTAAAAAAAATATATGTGTTTAGTGTATACAAAAAGGGACTATAAATATTCTGTAAGAAATGTAATATGTAAAAGTAATTATATGTAAGTTGGTTTTGACGGGGTGGATCCAGCTGACAGATATAAGTGCCAAATTATGGCATGTAAGATTGCATGAGCTATGGGAGAGGTGGTCACTAACCTTAACTTTGTGAGCTGCAAATTTATGAAGATGTTTTGAAGTGAGCCATATTGTTAAGTCACATTGTTTTTACTATACACGTACAATTATTGTTCAATTACACAACAAAAAAATAAGATTTTACTTTTGAGAAGTGCTTCTTCAAATGTAATCATACAGCGTCGCCTTGTCGACATGGCAGCTTGGTGTGTGTGCAGTTATGTTGCCAAGTACAAGAAAGTGATGTATGAACAACGTTGCCTGGTCATTACAAAAGTTAAGGGTTGTGAGTTTGGGCAGAGTTTTCATTAAATTATATTAATTATATACTATTAAAATCTGTAACATATTTATTCATAGCTTGGTTTCAAGAGCCGCATGAGAGCCACCCCTGAGCTATAGGGTTCGTTTCAGTCATAGCAATGATCTAAACATGATTGAAAGTTTCTGATTATTTTTCAATATTTTGTATGTTATATAAATGTCTAAAAATATGTAGGTAATTTTCACAGTTTTTGTCATGTTTTGCTAACTGCAAACTGCCATTAACCTAGGAAACATGGGGGGGGGGGGGGCAAGGGGGGCACTTCTATCTCAAAATGTACCAAACATAGTTGCCAACCAAGGTTATTATTATTATTATTATTTTGATTTTTTGTGTTGAAGATGACACAGATTATGATATTAATCTGGTGGTAACTGTGTACTTATATATACATATTTCATGTTCTCCACAGAGCCTGAAGTTCGAGACTTAGGAATGACTGCATATAACAGCATGCCGTCTTCTGCCAGCACCATGATGCCAGTCATGGTAATGATCGTTCTTGCAGCAGTCGGATGGTCATAGATTCTGAGGTATGTAAATGTAGATGACCTATTATACTGTTTTTCTCAGTTTGATCCATTTAGTTTATTCCTGTCACTAGGTTATTGGATGTAGAGGTCAGATTTCTAACATCATAGGTTCCGCACTGTCATGATTATTTTTAAACATGATTCTATTGTAGAACATATTTTTGGGAATAGCATACATCTTAGCATAATTCTGTATTTGTCCCAAACTATCTGGAGACTGTATGATATACCAGGTGCAACTTTTCTTTAACCTGTGCTTGTTTACAACATTAGTGACTTATTCTGAACTCTGTTGGCCAGGGGCGTATACAGAGGGGGGCTATAGTCCCCCGAAATATTGAGACTTGCTAATACTTCACATAGGAACATTTTATTGACAGAGAGTAGACAGATTAACAGCACATCCTGACTTATGAAATGTGAAAGGCAAACAATAAAATTGAAATGTTGTTACTTCTTTAAATATATACAAAACTCAGCCTAACATTAGATTTTTGCCTATGCGGGCTCAAGCTGGCATGAACGCATAGCTAATTAGCTAGCTCGCTTAGCTATTAACAGCTGATGAAACTGGCAGTTCTGCCTGAATAGTGGAAAGACAAGAAAACCTAATTTTTTTCTGTGACTCAACACTCTCATGCCATTACCTTAGTTAGATTAAGATGTGACTGTGACGTATACTTCAATAAACAAACCTGCATACTTTGTTCGAGTATCGTTGTATAGTTATGTTATTATAATGTGTAAAGAAGGTTCAGTAATGTGAGTGTATGTGATAATAGTATATTACACTTATCACAGTCCCTTTGGAAGAAAAAAAAACTTGAATATCCCTGTGGCCAGCATAAACATGTACATTCTCAGAGGAAAAGAATGGTGCATCGATATCTTCTAAATTCTGGAAACGATTGGACAGGTTCACAATCAAACGACTAGTTGAGGTAATAAGATTTATTTTGTTTCCTTCTATGTCATTTCCAAGTATTCTGTAGCTATAAAAAGTTAAGGGCTACTGTAAATTAAAAAGAAAGAAAAAAGAGATACAAAGGGAAAAAATCTCGCATAACTGTGGGATCAAATGCAACCTACCCCATCTTAAGCAAGAGCTAAAACCACTATATTAAAGCCATTCATGATAGAAATAAAGAGTCAAATAAATTGGATATGATTTTGACTTACCGGTACTATTAGTTTAAATGAATTAGGATGTGCTTTGCATTAATTTAATTAACCATTAATTCATTTAATAAACAATCATGTTATGCTTTGTGATTTATTAATGAAAAAATTGTTTTGAATATTATTATTACTTTGCCATTTGTGATCTGCTTCCTGTTATCGGTAGGTGTTTATTTGTATCTCTGTTAAATAGAGTTCATTTTGTAAAGAAAATAATAAAATTAACCAAATCAGCTGATGTGCATAAAATTAGCAATGTTATTTTAAATAGAAAAATACATGGAGTCCAAAACAAACTCATGTCCTTCTGGACATGCTTTAGCTGTCACAGCTACAGAGACAGATTGAAGAGAAGCTTATAGCCAGCCCATTTGTTGTGAAGTGGAGATATAGAAGCATAGGCCTATTCATGTGAATCATGCATCAAAACTTGAAAATCTTTCCCACTAAGAATAACACTACTATTTTTTCTAAGTTGTACCTATACATATGGAAAGTTTGGAGGAAAACCAGCTAAACTAATAATGATTTGCTATTGTGGAGAAACATTTTAATTTTTTTTTTTTTAATTGATGCAATATTCTAAACCACTGTGAATTAGTGTATTGGCTTCTTTTGTCATTTTTATATTAGGAATATTGTGGCATTCAAAAAATAACTATCGGATACTATTGAAAACTTATTTTTTTAATTTCTGAGGAAAAGTGGATTTTCCTCTGGGCTCTATGCATTACTGAAAACTTTAAAATCTATTCCACTAAGAATAATGCCATTATTTTTTTTACTAAGATGGTATTTAAGCATGAGTTAATTATTCTTCAAAAGAGAATAAACAGATTGATTAGGCAAAACACCTTGTTGCCATTATGTAGTTTTTAGAAAGCTGAGGAGGCGATGGTTGCTATGCATGCCATGCACTTAATGGTTAACCTAACCTGGATATTGATGATTAAATTCAGTTAGTTTTTTCCTTCTTTCTTAAATATGAAACGAATTGGTAACTTTCAGAGTGAAATTTAAAAGTACTGACAATTTAAAATATGCAATTACTTGTAATAACTAAAATGTGTATTTCAAAGAAATAGTCAGTCGTTACAGGATTAAAATTTTACACCTTTTGAAGAACAACACTATAACATTAGCAAAATTGAGATCGGAAATATACACACTAACTTCACTAAAAGGTATATTTACCCAGTATGATCATTTCAGTGAGTCTTCCCATCTTCATCAGCTGATTCCTATTGTTCCTCTAGCGGTGGGTGAATGAACTTGTCGATGAACTTGAACTTTAATCGACAAGTTCATTCACCCACCACTATGGGACCAGTCGGAATCAGCTGATGCTGATGGGAAGACCCATTGATATGATCATAATGGGTAAATATACCTTTTAGTGAAGTAAGTGTGTATATTTCCGATCTCAATCTTGCTATATATATCAACACTTCACTGTAGATTTCCATCTAATATTAATATTGACAACACTCTAAATTTATCCATTTAAAATATCATGATCATGTGGTTCATTTGTTTTCGTACACAGGTTCCATCAGTGTCTACTATGATGGAATGGAAAATACGCTAGTTGTCAGATAAGAACTGATTAAATGAAAGGGAATACTGAAGAAAGATAAAAGCAGAAAAACAGCCAACTGAAGATGAGAAGATGTAGCCAGCTTCTTCGAAAGCATACAGATTGTGTTAGTTGGTGTGTGTGAATGTGTGCCATATACAGTGTTCCCAAGAAGAGACACCTTCAAGTATTTTTAAATACATTAAAAATAATTTTTTGTATCCAGAAAACAGTGAATGAAGCCTTTTCTTGTATGAAAAACAATGGCAATTAGACAATCTCTTCTGTATCTGCGAATCTATTTAAAGAAAATAATAAGCAGAGGGCTCTTTCTAAATGAAGAAGTCCATATGTGTTTTTTTTAAATGATTAATGTACGGAACGTGATTCTAAAAACTGCATACGTGGGGAAGTGAGAAAGACAAGATAAATATTTGAATTGTTGTAACATGTCAGAACTATTCATATCTCTAAGGAAGTTTTTTCTCTCTTTTGTCACCAACAATCTGAAGATTTCTACAGCCTTTTGTATGTTTGTGTGAAAATGTAGTTTGTGAACTCTGTTATGTGAATACGTTATTCGTTTTTTTGGATGGCTAATAACAAAGGATAATGCAAAAGGAGAGTGGAAACTAAACAAGGACATCATCATATAGATCTGCATTTTAAAATGCACACAACCGCAGGAAAATCAAGTCCATGGGGCCAAACACAAGTGCGAGAATTATTTCTTTATTTTGACGGGCCAGAATTCCATGCCTAAGTATTGAATAAGAGCAAATGGTTGGCTGAGAAAGAAATGGGGTTTTATCCTTTTCACTGCAAACTGGTGGTGCTGAATTGATTTACAAATTCCTTTTGTAATCTTAAATGGACAAAAAATTGCAAATAACTTATCATTTTCTGACAAAAGAAGAGCGTCATGTGTATTTCTTGATGTAGCAGCCGATTTACTCTACCCGGGGGAAGCCTGCATGACATCACAACACAATAGTGTATAGTGCATGGTGCAATACATTGCCAGAATCACTTAGCTGCAGGAAGAAAATAGGTAAGTGATGCTGTCAGAATGTAGAACAGTTGACATACTGTACTAAGGGCCTGTATTACCACCTGCTGACAATTTCTCCCGATACGTGACTTCCAGATAGCTTAACTGGAAGATGCCTTGTAATACCACCGCTGAACTGCTACCGGCAAGAACGCAGTAAAAATTTGTAAAATGGTCCTTACCTCGTTGAGCAGAGGGGTGTGCTTGTTGTAGTTCGGTAGTCCTCTGCTAGGTGCGGCAGCTCGGATTTGTATTTGTACAATTAAATTACATAATAACACATCTTTTTAAGTGCATTAATCGATTTGTACAATTCTATTTCATTCATATGTGAGCCTCATTTTTGTGTAAATTAAATCTTCCAGCATCAATTCTGATATTCAGGTGGCCAGGAAGGTTCGGAGTGCTGCCATCTTGTTTCAACCAAGATTCCCTAACTAGCAGTTGGTACTTTGTCAGCCACTCCATCCTCCTGCTAGCTTATCTGGAAGTTGTCTTGCCAGACAGATTTTGTCAGGAGACCATAATACGCAATTCTTGGCCAACTTCCAGATTGATTCTCTATCTGGTAGATAAATATGATATCAGGTGGTCGTCATACAGGCCCTAACTCACTTTGATCAGCTCCCAAGGAGAATTACTTTCGGGTATAGCAATGCAAAGAAGTGCACGTCCAGCATTGATGTACGCTGACACATATTTAGGTTTGTAGCAGTGAAAACGTTAATAATGCCTTCATGCCCTTTCATTTCCCATTTTATATAAAGATGCATTATGAGAATGATCGTTGTATCAATCATTCAACCCGACTTCCGCGATGGGAGCATTCATTATTGAATATGAAGTAAGATACATTTACATACCTGCAGAAGGCATAGTGACAGGAGGTAAACCTATTAACTCAGCAGCCCTTTAGGAGAAAACTATGATGTTACTAGGGCATGAAAGATTCCAGAAATTTTGTCCAGAGGCCCTAATTTCTGCTAGGAGAACTTTGTACCCAGTATTTTTATGTCTAGCACAAATCGGTCAAACTGAATTTGAACCCATAAAGCAGGCATGCTATCTCAGCCCCATCAAGGTCAACCTTTCCTTGTGCAATCAATATAATTCATTTAAGGTCATTTTCTACTGAAAAGAAAGAAATCAAAAAGATAACAATAAAATAACTATGAATTATAGTATCAAACATTCCAAATTTCAAGTATGTTTCTCTCTGTTATAGTAAGCTTGCGTTAAATTAATTTAGTTTGTATCTACAGCACTTCAGAAGGAGCTGCACATTTTAAGTAACATCATGGCTCAAAAAAGATCAAAGGGAAATTTCCATTTTAAACTATTTTAGTAGGCCTATTATTTTGTTACCGGTAATCTCTCTGCGAATTCATTATTGATGTCATGAAATTCATGTTCCCATTTCAGCTAGTAATTGGACCAAACTCCAGTCTTCTCAAAGATAAGCAGTCCACTTCTAACACCTTCCAGTTTTAACTGTCTAACAGATCTACCCTGAGAATATTTTTTTGTGTCAAAAATACTAAACTGGAATACTAAATTGCTTGAAATTCTTTATCTGACAGAGTCAGAAAAATATTTTTAAGATTTGAGATCTATGAGGGTCGCCCATGAAGTAAATGTCCCTGGGGTTGTTTACAAATCAAAACACAATTTCATGGAAGTATTTATTGCAACAGACACAGCAAGTGTTCTGCTATTTCTCAATATATTTGCCATCAGAATTGAGACTTTTGTCCTACCATGGGATCAGTTTTTAATACCTATGCTTTAGAAGTGTGCTGCCTGGGATTTGAACCACTGGGTGTCAACCATCTCCACATTTCTGTCATTCTATGTCATTTCTTGAGGTGTAGAAAAAAATGAAAATCACTGGAAGTGAGGTCCGGGCTGTAGGGTGGATGTTACACACCTCCCAGCAAGTCTGCAGAAGTTTGGCTGGGAGGTGTTTAAACATCCCAGCGATTGCCATCTTTTTAGAATGACAGAGAGGCGGAGATGATTGTCACACAGTGGTTCAAATTCCAGGCGGCACACTTCTATGACACAGGTATTCAAAAATTGATCCCACAGTATGACAAATGTCTTAATTCCAGTGGCGGATATAATGAGATGTAGCTGAACACTTGCTGTATCTGTTGCAGTAAGTATTTTATGAAATTGTGTTTTGTTTCTGTAAAGAGCTCAAGGGAAACTTACTTTATTGGAAGAGACTCGTACATTACATAACACCTGGGGAAAGAGTTTAGAATGATAGAATAGCTCTTTCTATGCCAACTATTTGCTATTTTGATTACTATAGAAAACAAATAGATGAGTACCAAGTACGTTATTTGTGAGGGTTAGGATTGGAGGGAAAGATGTATTTTGAGACTGAAGGGAAAATCAAATATTAGGATCATGATTGAATTAATTAATACCTTTTATAACACAGTTCATAATCTCTAGCCTATTCAAGAAAGCTAACAGAAAAGTTACATTGAAAGAATGTTGTCATCATATTTTATTTGCCATAACAGTTAAACATTCGTTTGTCAATCGGAGGCTCGAGAAAAAATAAACGGAAAAATTTTAAAAATTTGCAAATATAACTGTTTAATAATCAAAGTCAGTTATTCGGTATTTGAAACAGGATATTTCAAGACAATATAATGATTCAACAGAACTTAACTATTATCTATTAGTATATTTCTTTTCTTCTTTCAAATGTAATAATTGTTGTATTTTGCAGTTAACTGTATATATATGTATACTTCATGTATCTCTTTTGAATATGTTTCATCTAAGATTTAGAAAGTTGCTTGTTTGCATTTTTAATGCAGGTTATTAATCAGGTAGAAAATTAAATAATTAACTTTCTTGGCTTTTTCTTAGAATTACAAGTTGGCAATCAATTGATGACTGAATTCAGAACCAGTATATTAAACATGGAATATTAATGAATTGTAGAAGGATAGGCAATGAAAAACTTGTAATAAAAGTTTACTTCTGTTCATTAATAATAAAAAATATTATAAAAGCATTGCGGAACAATCATACTTTAGAAAAAAATTGCCCTCCAGTATAAATCTTCCACGAAAACCAAATAATTATACTATGGGCAGGAATGAAAATTAGTTTGATGTTAAAAGGAGTAAAATATCACAATGTTGATAATCCTGTAAAATTCTATGGGTAGCCTAAAGAGGAAAAAATAATTTAGAGATCAGTGTGGCTTATCAGAAAACAGACGGTGAAATTAAAAGATATTGATGATGACATTTTTCTTTATCTGACATACTTTGCAAGCATAGTTGATATTCTATGATAAAATTAGCAGCTGTGTAAATTTTCAGTAGCAGTCAAAGTAAGACTGTATTTCCTTTTGTGCAATTTATTTGTTTCTTGAAATTGATTAACTGAATATTATCTGTTGTCTAGAGGAGTGTGACCTTGAACTTATTACTACTTTTAATACCAACTAATCATCCATGGATATTCTATTGTGATAATACAATTAAACATCATCTCGTGATGATAATAATGTATGCTTTTTAAAAAGTATATCTGATTGTGATTTACGAGCACATAGGTATTACTTTTCGGCCTCACTTTTGACCTGTGCATTCAGAGTAGAAATCATTTCATTGCTTCTATTCTGAATATACGATTTGCAGCCAAATATCTTATGTATTTTTATGTACCATTGTAAAGGAACGATGTTATGTGCTTATGTATTTTTATGTCGTCGGCATTTAATTTACAGAACTTCAAGCATTCCTGTTTTATATAGAAATTTAAATAAAAGCAGAATCATTAAATGTAGACCTATGACACCACTTAGAATTTTGAAAAGTTATAATTGAACTTTCACAGTGAAATTATAACATTTTAAAAAAAATAATGTCAATTGACTTACACACTTAATTACTTCACTTACCAAATCCTCCAAATGCATCCTCAACTGCTTGTAAACTAATTGAGGATGCATGCAAAGGCATGCGAAACATGTTCTATAAAAAATTGGGTAAGTGGAGTAATTAAGTATATTAGTCAATTCACATTATTTAAAAAAAATACCACTTAGAAATTTATGTTTATATTTAAAAATTCATCTTACAAGTAAATCATGATGCGTATACGTAAAAATTGCTAAATATAATCTGTCCATATAGTTAGTTACCGGTAATATAAGATAAGAGACAAAAAAGAGCCTTCAGGGCATTCTACTCTATGTAGGGTAGATCAGTGTAATCTCCCAAGGTGAGCAAGCCCTTGTCCAGTAATAGGCTATATAAATTTAAAATTTAATACAAATAAAATGTAATTATTTACATATTTTTTTAAGTATGCAGGCCTTTTAGTCACTAAAAACATTACAGTGATGATCCATATGAATTAGGTCTTATTCCAACATTCTCTGTAATTGAGAAAAAGTCAAAGCTAACAGCAAACGCGAATCATCTTGGAGAAAAAAAAGAGCCAATTATAGGCTTACATTATAGTACACTTGAGGAAGGGATCTACAAGCATTTAACAATATAATTACAACTTTTTTTATTTTTTTTATTTTATTTATTTTTTATTTTATTTTATTTAAATTACATTTACAAACTTATGTACAAATACAAATACAAATACAAAAATACACAAATAAACACAAAAACATTTACAAATTTCAAAATTAAAGTACAGAAAAGAAAAAGAAAGAAAAGAACCAAATATTTATTTAGAAATACACCCGAATGATTTAATATTTTCATTTTGTTAAAAAATAGTTTTAAAAATTTCTAGCTGTGTACACCAGAATACATACTAGCTGTGTATACAGAATACCAGAATACATGGAATATAATAATGTTCTAACTGTTCCTATATATAACCAGCCATGCTACATAACTACATGATATTATTACATGAGTGTCTGCATACTTACAAAATAAAGTAAACGTAAGGTAAAGTGATCCGTGTAAGGGCCATGGAGACCCTCAGGAGGTTGACGCTCCCAGATTGACACATTGGCACAGGAAGGTCGTAAGGTTGTCAGCCATACGCACTGGCCGCTTTTTTCCCCAAGAAATACTCTGGGTACTCATTTCTCTTAGAGGCTGAGTAGACTCCAGGGCCATAGTGCCACCAGAAGGATTAGGCCATTGGAAATATCCCACTGACCTCATTGGGAATTGAACCCACGATCTTCTGCTTTGTAGTACACATGGTAAAAAAAAATACCTACCATACAAGAAAAATAGTTATGATATAATTAAAAATACTTAATTAAAGATATCTACGGAGTAAATACTAAAGAGACAAAAATATTTTATGGAAGATAAGGCAGCTCGTACTTCTTACATAATTGTTTAGTTTAATAATTCACTAATACAGTAAATCTTAGGTCAGTTAAAAGAAATCTGTTTCCTGACACAATATTTGGCTAAGTAAAAGAATAATTTTGAAAATAATATCATACAGTATTTTTTAGACAGCCATTAATATTTCAGAAATAACAATTTTATTTATTATATTTAGTTACATACCAAGTAGGCCTATTGGAGCGCTGAGCTGTAATGAATCCTACCACCACATATTCACATGTAAATTGATATTCTTAGTCTATTAAAATCACATACAAGAAATATTCTCAAATGTAAGAATATTTTCCATATGATTCAAACCAAAGTTGGTTACAATAGATTTTTTGTGCAGTAGTGTGCAATAATACCTTCATGTATCTTGTGTAAGAAGTTTAATTTTTAATTAAAGCTGTCTAAGAAACAGCTTTCAGAATGGCGCTTCTCTAAGGTCCCAACGTGTGTATCGGGCAGGTCGGCCACATCGAGAGACCCAACGTAACAACTTAAATCTAATTTTCAGAATTGAGCTCAAGAGCAATACTTTACAGTAAAGGATTTTTAAGAATTCTGCTTTTATTTACTATGAACTATGCCAGTTATTTTTTTCTATCTGTAAAAGTTCATTATGGCATTTTAGCTCTCCTATCTTTTTTAATATACACTGCTAAAATAATCTACATGTACATTTAATGAGATGAAAAATACCATATAGCTATATTATGTAAACTAGAGTATATAAGCACTGTGATTTTTCATTTTTCTTTGTTATTTGTACGTAATTAACTAAAGTAAGACAGATGTTGTGACTAATGTATCGTGTGAACTACCTGATGCCCTACACTCAAAATGTGTTGAATTGTTTACAAGAAGATTATTTCAACATTGGATGTACACGTATTTAAGAACTCTCAAAATTCTACTCATACATAAAAATAAGAGAGACTAATTTCAAAAGTTTCCAACATCGTTGGCAAATTTCTTCAACCCACTGTCAAAGATTAACTACTCATTAGAGGCAGATAGATCAAGACTTAAGGCTAGTTTTGAAAGAGACATAATAATATGTGTATCTTAAAAATGAGTTTCTGAAACAACAGTTGTCACATTCTTCAGAGCAAAGCTTCAGGATAGGCAGGATATGCTCTGCTATCCCAGGATAGTTTTGAAGACTTTGGGAAGAAAAATCCTTTAGGTAAAATAGAGATACAGCCAAACCTTCCTAAAACGGTCACCAGACATTATTCCGAAAAATGGCTGTTGACCGCTAAATTAAGATTATGACATTTTTAAAATTTCTCTTCTACCCAAGTATCGAGCTTAACAATAGCAACACAGTAACAGCTATTAAATATTAATTTGTCTTTGAATCACCCCTTAATAGTTTTGTTGTGAATTATTCAGATAGCGTACATAGGTACTGTATTTAATAATTTTTACAAGACAGCATACTACATGTTTCTGCTGTGGAATTAAATGTTGATCGTCTGATGCATCATACACGTTGGTCTTGCAAGTAGATAGATTTTGATATAAAAAACTGATGATACACAGTTTTTTAAAATTTATTCAATGAAAAAATCACAAACAAGTTAGTACGAAAAACAGTACTGCCACAAATGAATGTACGATACTAAACAGACAAATAAGATGATAGTTTGTTACCTTAAAGACGAAGTCTGGTGTTAAATTTACAGAAGCTCTTAGCAGTTGTCAGTACAATGGCCGGTCTCATGGTCAGAGGTTTTGGTTGCTAATCATGAGGTTCTGGGTTCGATTCACAGTTCAGCTAAGATGAATTTTATCTTTTGTAGATAGATTCCCCTGGCCAAAATGGCCTGGTTAGTTAGTAAGACTTTAGGTTTAAGGACCCTCCTGGCATTCATCTCATCGGGAAATGTAGCTCCGCCTAAAAGGTGTTCCTTATAGAGAAATGGGCTACACTTCTGCCAAGCCAGAGGGAATACTATAAACCCTACCAGAGTAATGATAGCATTGGACTAAAAAAAGTTATCGGTGCTGCTGTAGAAAGGGACATCGTTAAACTTGAAGTAGGTTGAAGAAATTGGCCATTGATGAATATTAATTAGATGAAAATATGAAATTAACAGACAGTTATTATCTTCCTGTATAGATGAGAGAATGTCCAGAGTTTTTTCTTGTAGTTTTTACCAGTGTCTTCAATCGTATCTCAGTTGTTAAATAATTTTTCTTCAGCAACAGGAAAATGTAGGAAGTAAAAAAAGTCAACACTTTATGAAAAAAAAAGATCATATTTTACCCACACCAAAGCTTTTTGATGTTACCAAGTATTTGACTGAGGAATACCTTAGGGGATCTGGTTTTTCTTGATATTATAAATATATTTTTGAATTTTGTATGAATGGCACGAAGATGTATCTGGCACATTTAGTGTTCAAAAAATTTATCAGCCACATTGAATTTATTTTTGTAAGTCCTTAAGGATTTCTAACTATAAATGGTCACGTATTGTTTATGGCAATAATCCTGCACTATCCAATACTATATATGTATTCCACAATGATAAACATAGTATGTGTAATATTAATATATATATGTCGCTAAAGCGTATTAAGTTTTTATGTACCGGTATATAAACTATCTATCACCGATGCCAAATATGAGCATTTTTATATGATTAAAGGTAATGTAAAAATATTTGGACTTAAGTGTTACCGTCTTGATATCTTAGAATACTTTTTAATATATCCATAAACGTATGAGGATTCCACATATGAGATTTTTTTGGTCTAATTAACAGAAAATAAGGGAATTTGGACTTGTCAAGCAATACCAATTTGAAATTGTGTATTCTTTCTTAGTATGATCATAAATATAGGATACCAGATGAGCGCATTTTGGTATGATAATACCAGATTGTAAATGCATTTCTTGATTAATGCCAACATGTTACAGTATTTACATTGTGTATTCTTTTTTAATATGTGATGATAAATTTGTGTAATATTCAATAGCTAAGTCAGTCTCACCGTAGACTTAAGATAGTTTTACTTAAGATAGTAGGACTAGTATTTCTAAAGCTATTTTTATATAACCTGAAATTCTTGGAGACTAAAAGTGTCAGATACAAGCAATGTTGATTGAATATACATATATGTGCTTCTATTGTGTGCGCTCTCTCCACCTTGCGTTTGTATACTAAATGTGCAGCCAACTTCAAATCTTTTAAATGGAATTGAGAAGCAATGTGAAAAAAATGTTTATATTGTATTTCATGTTTTGTGTATTAATAATACCTTGTTTATCCTTCCATTTTCCTGTCAACAGATGATACTATCATATCTGACGAGAAGGAGAAAATCCAGGTTATGTCTGAAGGAAGAATCTTCCTGTGTTTGTGCATGAAAGCATGTCTGGGGTAGCCTTTGGATGTGTCGTAAAGATTTCTGACCCTTCTTCAATTGCGGTAATAAATTAATATATTATAAATAATTAAATTTAATAGCATAAATTATAATATGAATATAAAATCCATAAGTTCACAAAATGGTAGAAATAATATTATAGTAATTGATAGAATTTATAGAGCGAAGCATCTATAATAAATTAAATCTCTCGTATACATTTGTTTTTTTCAAATTTATTGAGCATTTATTAATACATTATCTTAGAATTTCAATTCTTATACATCTATACAAAACCACCTAGTATACTTAATAAATACAATCAAATACAAGAATTTAAAAAAATACATACAAAATCAAATGTTAGTTAATGAAGTTAAGCCTAAGTTACAGTTACAATTATTTATTAAATTATGAATTGATTATGCTTCCTTTGTTGGTTCACTTTGGTAGTATATGTTACAAGGATCCTCATTGTTTTCAAAGTTGACAATGTAGTTTAAAATGAGGATGAGGATCCTTGAGACATATCCTAACCAAAATAATTGTAAGTGAAGCAACCGTGTGTGTATAATTAATTCATGCAATAAATTTAAATTTTTAAGTTCTGGAGCACCCTCCTATGGACACTGAACAAATTTTGAGATGAGGTCATCAGTCGGGATGTCGATGTTTATGAGTTCTTGTTTCATACAAATAAAAGATCTCCCAGATTGAAAGCTGTTTATAACCATGGGGACATTTTATTACCGTTAGTTGAGGATCCATTTTCATATCAGCACTAACAAATCAGTGGTACTGACCCACTTTTGGGATGCAGGTCATGAAATTAATAGGGTTCCAGAACTAATCAGATATGTACATGGTCGCATAGGACTTTCAGCCTGGGAAAATATTTTGTTTTCATAAGAAGAAAAGACATGAATTTCAACACCCCAATCGATGATGACCTCATCTCAAAAATACTTTCAGTATTCAAAGAATGGTGCCATGCCAGTTGAAGTATAGCTGTTGAAAGTGGAAGAGATGGTTTTTGAATCCTAAACTATACCACTAGTGAAGTTTAGTGTTAATATCGACCCCCTATATAATTATTATGTTATGTGTCATAACTGTGTTAACTTCCCATTCAAATTTAGTATTTACTTTACTTTTAAGTTGTATATTAAGATGTTACAGATAAGATCCCAAACTTTCCACTGCATATAGTATCGAAATATGCGTTTTACCTTTTTTTATATATAAATCCAGTGGATGGCAGATGTCTCTTCAACTCACGGCATTTCAACCTGAACCCCCAGGTCTTCATCAGGTGAGTATTCACCTGCAGGTTGAAACGTCGTGAGTTGAGGAGAAGTCTGCCATCCACTGGATTTGTATATTAAGAATGTTACATGATCTGTTGTTGCTTAATATTATAATGTCATTGAAAATTTATTAAAAAATCACTAAAATTCTGGCAGCTACATATACTGGTACCAAAGAAGCCAAGTCATATTTTTTTCCGTGATGCACCAATCAATAGAAGTTTAAATTACCAGTTTTCTGGTAAAAAGATATGGGATTTTTAGCCTCCTTTTCTGATACTAAAATATTTAAATCTTGTGTATGGGAGATCTTTTATTGTAGTGAATACCTTGTGAGTTTACTAGGTAAATTAGTTGGTTTTAAAGTATGAAAACCAGTAGACAACTTACTAAAGGCCATTCTTTGGTACATACCTGTAATTTGGCAATGTGGGAAGTAATTTTTATTGAACCTTTCATTTAACTCTTACCTAGAGACTATCCAAAGTGTTACACCAGAATATTAGCAAGACGTCTGGGAAAATTATATTTTTTAATTATTAATCATGATGTCATTTAATTTTTTGTTTCCAGTTGAGCTTTTGTTTGATAAATAGCATTCAACCATAGATCAATTATAATTTTGTTACAAATTAACCCACTAGTAGGCCTATATGGGCTGGGTATGTGAGAGCCAAGCAGTTTTATTTTCTTCATATTTTCATCATATTTTCTTCATGTAGTTTTATTTTCATTGTATTAGACATGTTCAGTAGATCTGTAGTTGTGAAATAAGGCTTGATATGATTTTATTATTATTATTATTATTATTATTATTATTATTATTATTTATCTTGTTTATTAAGGATAAATTCAGAATTCTAGTAACTTAGTAGGATCGATTCTTCCTTTGTGACTTTTAGGTTTAAGAGAAAGCAATACCATTATCTGAATGAGCCAGATGACTTGATGTTCTTAGAAGAACCTTTCTTCCAGACATTTCAGTGCAGAACTTCTTAAACAAAATATTTAATTATGCCTAATTAGTTTTTTATAATATTGTTCCTAACAGAATATCGTCGTTGATACTGCAATACGTCGTATGTAAAAAATTGCCATTTTAATTTTAGTGCTTTTGTGATCAAATGATCAGATCTACCTTCTTGTAATTTTAATTTTAGTACTTTTATGATCATAATGATCAGATCTACCTTCTTACAAGAAGGTAGGTCTGATCTGTTGATCACAAAAGCACTAAAATTAAAATGGCAACTTTTTTATGTATGACGTATTGCAGTATCAACGACGAATATTACCAGAGGTCAAAACACAGGGTTTCCGAGAAAGTGTGATGCGGTTTTATAAGGTTCCTGTGAAGTGGGTCTATGTATTAAATGAAATGAATTGAAAAATGCTTTAAAATAATTCATTAACTCAATCAGTTACCACATTTGACCACCAATAACACCACGACAGATGTCAAAGTTAAATTCAGTTTCAGGCTACTCTATGACAAAAACATCAGCTGGTATACTGTTGAAGGAAGGGGGACATTTCACAATTTTGGGAGACAGCTACATTCTTTTACTAAGAGTGCTCTTACTAAAGTAATAACAATATAAATTATTTCCCCCCTTTTGCCTTCTTGGTTTTAAACATCATGACAAAGTAGAAAACAGTCATCATTATTCGATGCCAAATTCATTTAAAAAAACAAAAATTTAAAGAAAAACACCAGTTAACAGAGGCTTCGACTTGAATTTTTTTTGGGGGGGGGGGGCCAAGAATTGGATTTTTAGTAATTGTGCATAGATCTTACGTAATGGAATCTTAAATGTTATAGGGGCAGAAAGTACTTTGTGCCCCCAAATTGGCACCAATGTCAGTTAATACGACTCGTCTATAGTGATGCACTTCGTGTTACAGAATGGCCACACAGGCCACGCCATAGACTAACAGTAACTTGGAATGTCGTATATAAAATAATTCCACCTATTCCCTCGTATAAAATGTTTTTGTTAAAATATCAGCTCATAGCTTTGTCAAATCTAAAATTTATACTCGTCAATATTATAAAACATAATTAAAAATTATAGCTGTCAATTTTATAAGACAATTTCTGTATTTTGTGGACAATATATTTCGGCTGTTCAGCCATCTTCAGGTCCTTTTTCTTTCTATTCTATTCGTTAATTCATTACAATTAACAGTGTATCCATTACAATGGATTAACGAACAGAATAAGATCACTGGGAGAAAGAAAAAGGACCTGAAGATGGCTGAATAGCTGAAATATATTGTCCACAAAACACGGAAATTGTCTTATAAAATTGACAGCTATAATTTTTAATTATGTTTTATAATATTGACGAGTATAAATTTTAGATTTGACAAAGCTATGAGCTGATATTTTAACAAAAACATTTTATACGAGGGAATAGGTGGAATTATTATACACGATATAGAAATTCCTCGTAGAAGAAAATAACATGAAATTTATCAACACAGTAACTTGGAAGTTGGAATATACATACGGAATGCTTCTCCAACGATCCTAAAGCCTGCTTATATGCACTTTCAAAGGTCATACTACTGGCAACGATTATACTATGTTTAGTTAAAGCTAGATGAAAATTTATAGGCCTACCAATGACAAATAACATGAAAACTTGTTCAGGTAGAAAGCGAAACAATTGCAGGACAAATGATGTCCTGCATGGGACATTTACAAAATACCTTAAAATGGAAGACGGTTGGTCACCTTATGTGTGCACATTGTCAATTTGCTGCATGATGAATCATGTCATTTGTCAGCAAACTGACAGTGTACTCACATCTTAATTGCCATGACTGTTTCTCAACATCTCCAGGAGTAAAGTAAATGTTTTTTGCTAGATTACTAACTTATTTAGGGTGGGGGGTTGATTTCATGTGCTTGAGTATGGTTATAATGGGTCTTACTCAATCCTAGTGACCTTAGGTTAGGTTAGCAACAGTGATATTAGTATAGCATTGGCATTTTAGGTTAGTGTTACTCTCCTTTGAAGATGGGAATAGTTGTATTTCAATAATTGAAAAATATGCCATGACACAAGTTTTGCTAAAAGACACATGCAATGAATGTTAGAGCCTTTTCACACTTGGTCACTTGTGGCAGTCACCGGCAAAGAAGCATTGGTTTAAGTGGGACCCACCCAAACGCAACTGACACTGCAGCGTCTACTCGGAACACATGTGACTGTCACTTGAGACTGGTCACCGGCGAAGAAGCATTGGTTTAAATGGGATCATTCACACTGGGTCACAAGTGACGGCCACTGCATTTTATGATTGCCAAAATGCAAGTTGTATATACATAATTCAGTTGTATAATCGAGCTCTGCGAAACTAGTTATCCGGCCATGAGTTTTGATTTGATTAATACTTAAGATTTTATAAGTGCAGTGGAATGTTGACCTACCATTTGGGATGTCAAAAGCAATTATAAATTGTTTTATCATGTAGCTACTATTGGTAATACTAGCAGTGACCGTCACAAGTGACCCAGTGTGAAAAGACCCTTACAAGCAGCCCTGAGTTGTAACCTCTATGCGAGTGGGTGAGTGATCGTAGGTAATTGATTTATTTCACTCAACAATACAATCACAGAGTAGGTTACAAATAAGATACGTACTCATGAAGATGAAGATTCATAGGATGTGCTAGAATCTTACAGTAGGATTTGCCTTTCTAACCTCCAAACCTGCTTGCAGCTATTCAGATGAAGATAATGATTACCATGCGATGTCTACAGGCCAGATCCAGACCATGCTTCGGGTTGACTTCAAATGAGGGAGTGGGATGGAATGTGCCAAGACAGGTGAGTTTTGCACCCATATTTGGAATTCAGCCATAATGAGCCATAAGTAAATGGTGGGGGACTATGGTCTATATTTTAAGAAGTATTTTATTTGAAAACTGACATACTTTTATATCCAGTGAAGGAAGTGGGGAAAAACCAGAAGCAGTATGCTGTCCCAAGACTTTCTATTCCATACAAAAAAAGCATGCATAAATATAATGTGATATGCAGGAAGTTCTATACACTTATACTGCATCAAACTTAAGTAAAGTATTCTGTTTCTTGGTTAGAGAATAGGAATGTAATAAAGTTATTATTTAAATTACATCGATAATTACATTGTTCACTGCCTTACTACTTTAAAATAAAATTAAATGAGCGACATAACCAACCCTGCTTTATAGATGATCGCCAAGCAGGAATGCAAAAAGTCACAAACATCTTGTACTGTCATAAGATTTGAAGCTTTCACAGTGCTCTTTACTTAAAATGGCTTCTCGAGTTATCAGCCATGTCAAATTTATTAGGCTTGTGCTTTCGGCCATCTATACTCTGTGGCCTAACTCAGGAATGTGTGTATAGAGGAATTGTGTCCGTATTTATAGGGGCTAGACTCTGTACACACATTCGAGGAAGGCCACAGAGTGAAGATGGCTGAAAGCTCAGCTTGAGCCTAATAATTTTGACACGACTGATAACCCTTGAAGCCATCTTAAGTAATCTTGTACTGTCAATTGACAAAAGTTTTATTTCTTTCAATAAAGATATTTTAAAAATACTTAAACAAAATAAAAGTTATTACGACATCAGATCGAGCAGTTTAGTGATTAAGTGCCTTTTCACACTGGGTCACTTGTGAAAGTCACCGGTATTTGCAGTGATGATGGTAACGTTGACCAACACAAGTAACCGGTCACAGCCTTCTATAGTGGGAATCGCTACCAGTGAAAGCTTATCAGCAATTAATGATCATGAATAGTAATTATATTATGATGCAAACAGAAAATATATCCTACAAAACGTTAAAATTCTTTTTAAGATCCACTGATTTTCAGAGGCGATATGCTATTTGTCCATTGAATCTAGTTCGGCATGCCATTAGGCTTTGAAACCATGGTAGTATTTCATACTGGTGCATATCATCTCACTACCCTCACTGGTTATATCTACATAAAGAGTACATGTTAGATTATTTTATAAATTTTTTCCTTCTTTTGGTCCACTAGTGACACAGACAAGAGTGATATAACTCAGAATTGCAACTAGCAATGTCATGTTGACATTTATGACCAAGATTGAACTTGTTAAATGCCGTAAGTTTAATCATTGGCTACTGATGCCAGTAATGCCTGAGACACACCTCCGTAGATGTCCACCGTCTATGGGCAAACGTCATGTCTTACTAATCCAAGAAGGCACAACGGTCCAGAAAATTTTAATCTATATATTGAACTTTTGTTCATGAAATAATAATGATACTGAAAGCAATGTCTTTCTTTACAGTAGTAGCATACAAGCAGATTTTATTTAGTGTACAAGTTGGAAATAATGATACCGTAGCAATAATTACTTCTGATAATTACAAGGGCTATTAAAGCACAATTATGTGTTTAGGCAGCAAGTAGGAGCCAGAAGTCAGGTCGTACACAGCTGAAAATTTTGGAAGAGGGCTGGGATATTGTAAAAGCTGGGCATCTTGGAGCTGGGAGAGTGTACTGTACTTCTCCAGGGAGATAATATAAATTCGGTGGTAAATATACTGGGGCCAAAGGCTTTACCTCTCTTCCTAAAGAAAGCATGACTAAGAATCGAATGATCTCATGTGAGTAATTTCAACCGGTTCACTGAGAGAACCTTGCTCTTCCATGTAGGGACCGTATGTTAAAATTTCACATCATTTAATCCATTCTTGGCAAAAAGTTATAAACCGAGGAATTGTTGAAATCACCCACCCAGAGTAGGCCAGTAATTGAGCAGAAAGCAAGGCCTGCAATATCTTTTTCTAGCCAGTCACTTTTTAATTTCTTTAATGGCATTTATTTATTGAACCTATTGAGAGGTTAGGTTAATGCAATATACCGCTGATTGACAAGGCCGTTTGGAATGGAGATTTTATGCTGGGTACTTTTAAAAAGAGCTATCTTAATTTTGTCGGTGGAAAATGCTATGAACAAGTTTTCAATATTAACTTATTTTCTTAAAAACATAACCTACGTGGACATGAGATGTAATCTCGAATCAACTTGTGATCGATATGTTACGGGAAATTTATAGAAACAAATGACCTCGATGTAATTTGTGTCATGCAAGTTTCATGAGTGGTACCCGTGTAGAATAAAAAATGGCGTATTGCTAAGTTCGTAAGTGTTTTTTGTACTCGTGTAGTGTTTTAATTTATATAAGTGCATAAGTGCGTGGCATCGTAAATATATACTGTTAGTGGATTATGAAGTTCCAGGAGGCATTTGAGACATTTCACACGACTGGAGCGAGTGGTGGTGAGTCATATTTGGCCTATCATTTTTCTAACATGTTCAGGAAGGCACAGTGCAAGGAGCCCATTGCATTTCGTGTGTGGTCTGAACGAAATACACCTTGTTATGGCCACGATATGTAGAAATCTATGCAATCCAATGCCATGTCATGCTAAAAAGTTACTTGAATGCAGTTTAGGATGGCGCGAGCGATGCTAGCCTAAACCATTTTTTACGGATAGTCAGGAGGAGATTTTTATAGCAGTAGCCCCATGAAGCGTGCTTCGCGCATGCGTACCAGTTATTTCCCCCACGGCATTTATCAGACTGGATCATAGGCGTACGGGGGGGGGGGGGTTGGGGGTTTGAAACCCCCCCCCCATTGATTGAAAAAAGGAAAATTGTATAATTTTTTTAAGTCTGCCCATAAATTACTTAATACAAGTATAAAGCGTGGGAAGCTTAAAACTCGTTATTTTGCGTCTTAATTTTCAAAATTTTCCGGGGGAGTACCCCCGGAAGCTTAAAACTCGTTATTTTGCATCTTAATTTTTAAAATTTTCCGGGGGAGGACCCCCGGACCCCCCCTCCCTGCGGGGTATTCCATACCCCCCAGACCCCGCGCATGCTATAACCCGCCCATATGGTCGGCCTGGTTACGCCTATGGACTGGATAGAAACACAACCTTATTTTCTGACCTCATACACATTGCTTATCTTTCTTGTGGTAATATAGATTGTTTGGCAGCAATTAACATTCAATTTAGAAATTTTAATGTCCCCCACATTGACGAAAGATAGTTTTAAGTCGCTCCGTTAAGCTCATCCCACTATCTCCCGCTTTCCAGTCCGTTGCCATGGGGGCGGTCAACTTCCCCTCCTTCTCTAGTGTTTGCCCTGGCTATCAAGCGGCTTAATGCCGGCAATGGAGCTCACTGTTGTACCCTTGTACCAAATCATATGCACTAATTAGTGATGATGATGAAGGCAGGTCCAGACTCGGTGATTACTGATGAGTAGGTTTCGGATGTTTATGACCTAAAGAAGTTTAAAATATGACCTTAAAAATGACTAAATTTGACCAAAAAATCTTAAGGGGGCTCATACACCAAGAGACCATGCCCGAGCAGGCATTGCAGTAAAAGTTCAATATCTTCATCAATATTTGCAATAACAAAATTAAACTTTGGACATTAGAAGCTTGAGATGTGCACAAAAATTATGTCACAAATATGAAGGTTGATACCGGCGACGGTCACAGGCCTAAATTTCAGTACATCCCGTCATTAGAATTCGAGTTTTTCATCTTTTCATAGTTCGCAAAGGGAAATTCAGGACTTACATACTAGTTTTTTTCGTTAACCTTGAATCCTCGATATTACATTTTTAACTTGTATATGTGAGAAAGTTTGAGCAACATATTTTACACCGTTCAGTTGTTCTTAAATATTAATATTATCTTTACGGTAGACAAGAATTCCATAAGTGATAGGCTATGTAGAAGCTAAGTACTGCTTATATCATAACTTAAAGGGAGAAGGTTGTATTGCCCATGCTTAAGGTAGAGAAAGTTATGTGATTAGTTATACAGTGAACGCCGCTTCATGTAATCGCGGATAATGTTATCATTCGGGTAATGTTATCACTTTTATAAAGTCCCGTACGGATTAAGAATTAAAAAATGCTGTTTATTGTGATCAAATATTCGGTTTATGTTATCAAAGTTTCCTTTTTGCGTTTTTTTTCCCAAGTATTGTACGTAATTGAAAATTTCGTTTTTAAGGGTTTCGTTTCTAATTCAACTGTATTATGGTGTACTGGAGGTAGCAATTCTGTTCCCAGCTCACTGGATGACCAGTTCGAGGGGGTGGCATTACATTACTTTCTCTTTTAAGCAATAAAACATGTTTCACCCATAGTTAAGCTGCAACTTTTGATTTATGAAGATAACAGCGTTGACATGCAGTGGTGGCTAGAGTAAAATGAAAAGACTAGAATAGACAGGCGTTAGATGTTTTGCTACGCGGTGTCCATCACAGTTCAGTATACCCTTCCAATACTCGTAACTCGTAACTGGGTTTGGAGTATTGGTTAATGGACTCCTAAAGGAAAGTAAAAATAATCAAAAACTTTGTTACTGGTTGAAAAAAAGAGTTGCTTGTAGTCTATTACTGTATTAACTTACCCTATGAGTGGTTCAATGATTCACAGATACGTATTATTTTATGAATTAATATTTTTAATTCTGTTATCTTATATATGAATAAATAACTTTCATTTAATTCCTTCGGCTACTGTTATCAGTCGGTTAATATTATCAGAATAGCTGCGCCCCGAAGTGATCACAATAAGCTGCGTGCACTGTATATCAGATTATATTTTTATAGAGAGAAATCCAGTGTAATAAATGTAACCTAAAGGTTAAATAAACTGCTTACCAATGTCAGTCAAAACGCCAAGAAACCGATCGCTTCAAAACTTCTACAACGATATAAAAAAAAAACTGTACAAAGCGAACAAGATCCAATTCCGAAGCAATATGTCATTGGTTTGTGAAGTTTTTTCTCTCCCTTGTAGATATATCACAACTGACATTCTACACAAAAAGTACACAGTCCCTAGAGAGCATGTTTTGTTATTCTTCCACAAAAGCGCGGCCTGAGAGGGTGGAAGGGGGTGGTTGATATATATATTTTTTCCCCAGTACTCGCGTTTCTAGACCAGTCTAAACAATAACTACTCTGCTGGTATATCTTGCTTTTTCCACGTCACTTCAGTAACAAGTCCGTCATTGCCACAATATGGCGCATGGACTCGAGCTGATAACCTGAGTACAATGACGGGAAGGAAACCTTAGGGGGAAGCCACGCACTGACCACAAGTGGTTGCCGACAAGACTTCATTCACAACTTCGCTCTCTGTTGATGTCGAAATATTTCCAGACAAGCCACTACAGTTGTTGTGAAAGTTCTGATTTTATCGCTAGTAACCTAGATCCTATTAGTAAAACAAAAGACCAGATTTCTTCCAGTGAATCCGGGGACATTTTCAAAATCTTGTGGAAGTATGTTTTGACAAGAATGGACATCTTAATTACACTCCACTTCCTACAATATAAACTAGACTGTTAAGGGAAAGAGTATAAGTCAAAACATATTATGTTTTGCACGACGTAACTAATTAGTGGTACTTACGAATATTGTTGCCGTGGAGCGTAACTTGACATTCCCGCAAGCAATCTGTTTGCTATGAAAACAAAAGAAATCTCCGTGCGGTAAAAATTACAAAAAGCACAAGTGCCGCAAGTAAAATCATCATAATGCAATCGATACCATGTAATGACTTTCGAAAAATTCTTTCATATCTTTACGTTTCATGCCTCCCTAAAAAAAAAAGTGATATACATATATATCGGCCGTAATTTTGAAGATATTTGAACCAAATTTTAATATATAATTTCTAGGCCCAATAGTTCGGACAAGTTCGTTAATGAGCAAAATTGGCCCAAGGGGAGGGGTTGAAATTTTGAAAAAATTATATCTCGGCCCCTATGAAGTATAGAGGGAAACTTTGTTAGAATAAATTAGAGAACTCCCTATGGAGTTCACAGTGACACCAACTATTCGGGGGTTTTGGGGGTATTAGTGGAGGTGGTTGGTTGGGGGATGCAAATTCGAAATTTTTGAAACCACGTCTTGTGGGGTATCGTTGGAAAGCTCTTGATGAGTACTCAACAAATCAATAACTGGTTTCTCGATAGCTCTCATATAAGGTGATATTTAGCACTTCGACATCTACCTCAGCCTGTAGGCCTGCCTAAAGGGATTTTTTTTTCTGAAAAAGAGTCACGAATATTTTGATTTTACTGCACGTATTCAAATTGGGTAGCTCATACCTAGCCTTCAGGTATTTTTTTTTCGAAAAAATGTTACAAATAAAAGTTTTAACTTTGGTATAAGCAAGCAATGTGAAAAATTTAAAGAAAATCGTTAGAGCCTTTTCAGAGAAAATAGCGAAAAACGAATATTTCTTCACGTCAAGTCCCCTTAATAATAAAAGAAACTCGTCGCCAATCTTAGTGTCACATCATCAGAAGGTCCCTGACTCAAACACAAAATTTTGTTTTTATATGATTTTCCGTTGAGTGATAGGTTGTTCACAGGCACATAGAGACACACACACATACATGTTTCCGAAAATAATATTTTTGGATCCAGAGGACATCAAAACGTGTATTTATGTTAAAAAATCAACTTCGAATTTGGGGGTCAAAAACAATACTTCTTCTATCTATAGTACCTATAGTACCTACGAGCAGAGGTAGTCGAAATTACACCACGTAGAAAAAAGTTAATATTACGATGTAAGACTAAAGAAAATGAGCGCTAGCGAGATAATATATTTTTTTACCATTTTAAAACAATTTTACCGCAGTCGCGTGAGATAATATTGCTACAGTGTTCATAAACGGCTTTGGAAGTTGCGAATCACTGAATTTTCACAATTAACACTTTGCGGCAAAGCATCTAATATGTGATTTTAACTAACTAAAGTCTCCTGACTTCAGAAATGTCACTTTTTTTTGTGACATCTAGTTTTTTTTATTCCTGTCTGAAAATGCGTGACGGCGTACGAAACTTTAAGGTCTGTGTAGACTTTCTTTGAAGCTTATTGTAGCTAAACGGTATGTCGTAACGAAAAACCGATTGCAGCAGATCTACAAGTTCATTTTCTCAGAGATAAGCGTAACTATAAGGTCATCACCCCCAGAAAATGTATAATCCAATACATAATTTTGTTTTCTATGTCTTCTCGCCTTCTAGTCATGCTGTTCGCAGGCAGACAAACATACAAAGCGGATTTCCATCTTTTTAGAAATGGCAATTTATGCGATATGCTATCCACTTTCTAACAATTTATCCAATCTCTTTCAATTTTGGCAGGGTGATTGAAAACATGCAAGGCAAATTCAACAAACAAAAATTCTCAAAATCAGACATAGGCTATTATTAGAGAATAATCATCGATAAACTGTGCCAAATGGGTACATTGTTCATAGCCAAACAATGCGTCCGTTGGCAGGAGACTGCACTGAGGTTCTCAAGTAATTTACTAAATTGTTTACTGTGCGGTCCAGCATAGGTCTTTAAACATGAGAGAATCTTAGAAGAACTCAACCCTGGGCGCCCAAGTACTGGCGCGATACAGTAAGGGTAGCTTGCAGGAAGGCGGTGTCTATAGAGCTGGGTGGATCCAGTGATGCCGCATGGTCCGCTGTCGGGTGACACAGCTGGTTCCAGACTCGGCTGTTGAGACACAGCACGGGTCGAAAAAAATATCAAATATACTTAACCTGTGTCAGACACTGCCGCAGTGTTACCATGAAAACGTCAAACGGGTCTAGTAACCTACATTGAAATTAAATACAATTTTTCTTTTAAATTTTCATCTGACATTTATTGAGGTATGAGATGTGCGATTACCTATGGCTTTTAAATTGTTTTGACACCTTTTTAAAATGTAGGCTACTTATATATGAGAGAATGTTAAAAGTTAGTAAGAGTCCAGCACGGTGTAAAAACCTGTAAGCCGTAATAAATAACCACAAACACCCTTGATGGAACACTTCCACCTCCAAGGGAAATTTCTTTTAATGCAGACACCTATGCGTCGCGGGCTCGATCCTAGCCCAGGTCTATGGAATTTAAGTGTTCTTAATATGACAGAACAATTTTTGTAGATTTACAGGCATGTAAAATAACTCCTGCGGAACAAATTTTCAGCACACCGGTGACGGTCACAGGCCCAAGTTGAAGTACAACCCCGTCGTTAAATAAGTATAACCAAACAACCAAGGGATCAATGCGGAATCTACTAAGTCCTAGGCGAAGAAACTAGATAAGTAGTAATGTATCAGTGAAAAATCACTATCGATGAAACCCTTATAGATCTACGTATGGTGTAGAAAAGTAGAGTAAGACTGTAGATTTTGAACCAGAATCTTCGGCTATCCGTGTCGTGCCGCATAACCGGGTGTGGCATTGAATTTTTCAGTCTTAGGCCTACTTTACCTTTCCACCTTAGCCTACATACGGCCTGTGTGAAACAATTACTCTACCCAGCATGATTTTGCGGCAAAGCATTTAATAAGTGATTTTAACTAAATACGGTCTCCTGATTTCAGAAATGTCACTATTTTTTGTATCACATCTAGTTTTCGTGTTTGCTGTCTGAAAATGTGTTATGTTTTACGCAACTTTAAGGTCTGTGTAGTCCTGCTTGGAGGCTTATAGTAGCTAAACGGTATAAAAAACCGATTGCAGCAACAGTAACGGATTTTGAGAGATCTACAAATTTGGTCTCATTACTTTTTGTCATTTCTCCATCGGTTATACCTAGGAATGAGTTAGATTTTTTTTTATTTTAAGTAAATTTTTTATATTTTCCTCACATTACGTATTAATTTTTAATACACATTGGACAAATAGAATTGTAAAATTTGGCAGGAATATTGGTACATACAACTGTCATAAGCGTGCAAAACTAGGGGGTTCTAGCTGTCTCATAAGTATGGAAAAACTGGCTAGCCTAACGTCATTCACGTCTACGACAATCTATTCATCCACTTATTAACATTGATGTTTACTCACATCCAGATGAGCTAGAAACCTTAATTTGGAAAACTTATAGCATTTAGTCTATAACCGATCTGAAAATTCCAAAAAGCTCAAATTTTTAACTTTCTCCCTACAAAATAAACTTTTAATTTTTTTTTTTAAATTTTTACGTATTTGTACGGCTTCAGATGTTTTGACAGAAAATAAAGGGATAGGCCTATTGTTGATGTGATGAATTTTCTGTAAATTCGTTCTGTTATTATTATAGTTATTCCATACATTCCTCCACATAGATAGGTAGATGGATAGATGGATATGGATATATATATATATATATATATATATATATATATATATATATATATATATATATATATATATATATATACATATATATATTTATTTATTTATAGAAACCACGGTCTAAAACTCAATAGATTGGGCTTGGTGTGTAGAAGCGATGGGATGCAAAATTCTACATCCTCTAGAGCGAAGATGGTGCAGATATAATTAAAAAGTATCATAAAGCAAGTGGAAAGTAAAGAAGTAAAGTTTTTAACATATTCCGTTATAATGACCTATAATTAACACCCAAAATATTAAGAATATAGGCCTTCTTTTAAAAATGGGATGTAAAATTAGGGGTCCGTAAGATTTTTTAAACATTTTAGTGGTCCTCGGGTTCAAAAAGGTTGAGAAACGCCATTAAAAGCTATATCAAGCGTTTTCTGAGCGAATAGTTTGAGTGTGATAAGTCGTTCTTCATTTCAAATTGTAATTACCAATATAAGGGCCTAGAATTTGAAAATCGAAAGTCCTATACCGGACTTCAAAGAAAACTTTTAACACAATGATTAGGTTCACAGTGTGTTTCGTGTACCTTATTCTGTGAAATTTATAGAAAGGATTTTGAACGGATATCATTGTTACCCTAGAAATATCACGAGAAAGTGACCTCACTGCCTTTTATTTTTCTTTTATTATTATTATTATTATTATTATTATTATTATTATTATTATTATTATTATTTAATATTTAACATTTTCTGTAAATTCGTTCCGTTAATATTCTAGTTATTCCATACATTCCTCCACATAGATAGGTAGATGGATAGATGGGTAGATATATATATATAGAAACCACGGTCTAAAATATGAAATATGGCATATTAATGCCATCTATACTTTGCTATATCAATTACCTGATTTTATTTTAAAACGAAAATAATATTTATTTCCTTGTGCTTACAATAGCTTCCATAATTTTTTTGGTATTTTCATATTATAGCGGAATTCAGGCTCTCTTGGTTGGCAACAATTTGTTTGAAAAGAAATTACTTAAATTGAATTGTGGTCTATTATATCTCAAAGTTTTACGAAAGGCAAATAATAAACTATGATAAAGAGTTGCAGACTTTGAACGAATGGAGAGAAATTATGTTCGTAAGCAATATTTTGAGCGTAACTAAATATTGTGTTGGCTTACGTTTGTGATTTATCAGAAACATAATTGTCGGTATCTACTTTAAACACCAAATGTTATTGCCGAAATAAATGATTAACAGGTTCACATTAATAGTAATAGAATAATAGTATTTGTAGTGGTTTCAATGAAGGAAATAGATCATTGTTAATTTGTAAAAAATGGGAGAGAACGAGTGTGACATATGCACCTTATTTTTTACCTTATCGTTTTCAATCAGTAAAATGAAACTTTACACAAAGAAGGGAGTTCTGTGAAAAAATGTTTACGATTCAAAATAATATAAAGAATTAAAAATACCATTCTCTCTTAAGACATCAGTTACAGTTGAACCATTTCACTACTATTAACGTATAATAATATAGCTTAGAAGGCCCGGCATCGCCCGGGTTTTGTATTTTGTAATTCGACATTAACTTATGAAGGACTTTCGATTTTCAAATTCTAGGTCCTTATATAAAAAATTAATTTACGATTTGAAATGAAGAACGACTTATCACACTCAAACTATTCGCTCAGAAAACGCTTGATAAAATTCTTTAGAGTGAATTTCTCAAAAACTATTCCACAAAGCACAGAAAAAGTTTTTAAAAATGTTAAATATTTTTAAAAAACGCAGTGAAGTCACTTTCTCGTGATATTTCTCGGGTATTGGTGATATCCGTTCAAAATTCTTTCTTTAAATTTCACAGAATAAGGTACACGATACAGACTGTGAACGTAATCATTGTGTTAAAAGTTTTCTTTGAAGTCCGGTATAGGGTTCAAATTTTAAATTTATAATATAAAAATTAACACTTCATACTTTGACAGCTCTTTCCATTTACTTACCACCCTATACGTAACTAGCTTAAAAGGCCCGGTGTCGCCTGGGTCTTTTATTTTGTAATTGGAAATTAACTTATGAAGGATTATAGATTTTTAAATTCTAGGTCCTTATATTGGTATTTATAATTTTAAATAGGAAGAACGACTTATCACACTCAAACTATTCCCTCAGAAAACGCTTGATATAGCTTTTTATGGCTCTAGAGGATGTAAAATTTTGCATCCCATCGCTTCTACACACCAAGCCTGGTAGGAGTTGACATAAGAAGAAACAGAAATTCCGGAACATAAAATTGTATTCTCTTTGCGGAATATTTTATTTCTCACTCTCATGTTACCATACAACCATTTCGGAGATGAAAGTAAAAAGAAATTCAATAGGCCTATACCTTTCATACTTCCCTCCCCAAAAACCCGTGATATAATAATATGCATAGTACCATACCTCGTATGGTATTCTCTATGTCCTTTTATACCATGAATTATATTGATAGCTTCTCTAATTTGTTGAAATACCGTGTCATT
This sequence comes from Ectobius pallidus, assembly GCA_964059195.1. Classification (NCBI taxonomy): domain Eukaryota; kingdom Metazoa; phylum Arthropoda; class Insecta; order Blattodea; family Ectobiidae; genus Ectobius; species Ectobius pallidus. Next base: position 207,388,026 of record CAXKWD010000001.1, on the reverse strand, counting down.
TATTTCCAAAGCTTCCTGTGAACACTGCCAACAACACACTGTCGTCATGAGAACTGCACATGGAATGTGATTTGGTTTTGATAATTCTGTGTAAAAATGTATGCCTCCTCTAAAACATTTTATTTTTGGCATTTGAAATCAAAATTTTTCAAAATCCTTTGTTAGTGAGCACTTACATTATGGAACGAAGGTATCGTCAAAATTCCAGGTCTCTACCTTTTATAGTTTAGGCTCTACGTTGACTCTCTGTCAGTCATTCAGTCAGTCAGTCAGTCAGTCAGTCAGTCAGTCAGGACAAAGCCTCCTTTATATAGAGAGATGTATCACAAAAAAGTAGATACATTATATGATTAATAGAACATAGCTTTATAGTGTAATGCTTTCACTTGACGAATACTTATATTATTATTAGGGTTCGGATGTTTGTAACATGTCATATTTTTATCCTGACCTCCATTCTTGCCGAAAACAGAAATTAACGCACTCTAAAGAATAGACGCGTATACAATATTTACAGTTTTGTCTACGGATTGTTTATATCTGACCCGGTCGGGGAAACCAGAGAATAATAGCATTCTCAGCATTTCTCACAATTACGTGTAGGGTAAGGGGTACACCGTAGCGTAGTGGTTGAGGCGCTGCGCTGCAAACCGGAAGGTCGCGGGTTCGATTCCCGATGAGGTCGTTGAGATTTTTCAATTGGCCTAATCCTTCTGGTGGCACTATGGCCCTGGGGTCGACTCAGCCTCTAACAGAAATGAGTACCAGGAGCAATCCTGGGGGTAAAGGCGGCCGGTGCGTAAGGCTGACAACCTTACCACCTTCATGTGCCGAATGTCCAAAATCTGGGAGCCTCAACCTCTTGGAACCCTCTGGGCCTCCATGGCCTGTATAGGGATCACTTTACCTTTACCTTACGTGTAGGGTAAGGTGGTACATTTTCGAACATGGTACAGTTCTGAACGGACTAAGATTTTTATCCACTTTTGGGTTTCAAATGTTAGCCAACCTGTTTTTAATTATATAGCGTACATACTGATTGTTTTGTTGACCTGTTTCCGCGAGAATGATGTTTTGAGTTGTCTCGTACCCAGGACCGTAGCAAGGTCCTTCTGCGGCCTTGGCGAGTTTGACAAATCTGCGCCCTCCAACACTGGGGGTGGGGGGGGGGGGGGCGCTGAACAATTTTCTTTTTATTTCTGTAAAATTGTTTATTATTTTAATATAAAAAGACTGTTATTATCAAACAAAACCTAAACCTCAATTGAAAATGAACTAAGTGTTAAACTTTCAAGGTACTAAAACCTTATTTTCAGACGATTGAACTACTTAAAAAAGAATTAAATAATAAAATCTAGTATCAAAAGTAAATTACATAATAGGCCTGAGGCCTACAAAAATGTTTAAAACATTAATAGGCCTATAGGTAAAAATATTTTTTCTTCGAATAGTTGAACCACTTTCATCTCAATAATAACGCATATTTTAATTTTTACTGTCGTTGTTTACTGTTAATGTCAATAAGAAGAACGTTGCATGACTGCTTTTTGTTTGTAGACAATCGGCATAATGCTACAGATAGTTCACGTGCAGTAATTTTTAATAACCTGAAAGATTTCTTCCAATAACGTAGAATTTTTATTGCTTGATAAATTGCACCACTAAAAAAAAGGCGGGTTTTTTTCTTGGCTAATTTTGCGCCTCTTTGTACCTGCGTCCTTGGCGGGGGCCCACCTCGCCACCGCCTAGCTACGGCCCTGCTCATACCCTTTGACTTATACCCTTTTGCCTTAACAGTCTAGAAAAGTTTATGTCTTTAATGTAAATCAAATAATACTTAATAAATGTTCTTTTCTGAAAGATTAAGCAGCAGTGAAATACTTGGGGATAATCTTGATTAACACTTGAAGTGGGAATAGTAACCGAGCGAGGTGGCCGAGGTGGTCTTGGACTCGCAATCGGGAGGTCTCAGGTTCAAATCCCGTGACCGGCCAATTTGACGTGGTGTTTTTTTCAGGATTTCCCCAGTCGTAAAAGCAAATGCCGAATTGGATATTTACATACCATGAATTATCCTCACCACTCCATCCTTATCATATCAATTTAAAAATTATCAGTTCAAATTTACTCCATAAATAATTACACCAATAGAAAAAATTGACAATCAGTAGTTCCATGGCCTACCCTACTGTATAGACACACATCCCGAACAGCAATATTCTGTGAGTCACATACCATTACTTTAATATTTCATAACTAAAAAACAAATACTTCATTCACTTTATTTTTGTTTTCAATAGTTACGGATTATTATGAACCGCATAGTTTGGAATGAATAGTACTGTATGTGCATTCTTTTCTGCTCCTACTCCATTGCTACCGGCGGACGATAAGCTATCTGCGCGTGTTTGGTTCAGGTACTAGCGTCCCAGTTATACTTACTTATTTACCTACTTACGTAGAGCACGATACAGTTATAACCAGGGCCCGGATTCTGATGACCTAAAATTGTTTGAAAAATAACTTATAAAATGACCCTGAATTTTAAAGAAAATTACTTAATAATTATAAAAAATGACCTAAAAACTATAATTTTTGTATAAAAAATTGTTATTGTGCACACAAAGTTATAGACTAGTTTATACATAATTGTAAAAACTGTAAATAACTGTAATGTTGTGAATGTTCTTTTCTCACGGAAATTTAATATTGGCACTGAGGCACTCGCAATTCAAAATTCGGCATTTCCTTTGTGGTCTGCTTGATTAAGTTATATTGTTGTTTAATTGAGGGTAAGCAGGTGGCAGACTCTGGTGCCATGACAATCTAATAACAATAGTAATATTATACAAAATTTTGGCGTTTCTTTGATTCTCACTTCCGACTGAGACATGTCCAACACTTTAACGCCGAATTTTTCCTTCTTGCATTAAACAAACATCACTTCGAAGACAGCACCGCTAGCGACGAAAAAAAAAACGTTAATACACTCTATGTTAATACATGAAAATGACTAAGGAAGGAAATGACACGAAAATTACAAAATAATGACCTAGAATTTAAATAAATGCCCTAAAAATATAAAATTGCATAAAATGACAAAAAATGACCTAATAAAAAGGTATTTCTATAATCTAGAGGCCATGATTAGGATTTATTTACAAGTTGGCAATGTCTATGCAGCATCAATAAAAAGATGACATGTCATCAGGATCCGGTCCCTGGTTATAACAATACTCTTTATAACAAAGTATTCTCTGACCCATTTAAAGACCATAAACTCAAGCTTCCACAATCTTGATCGACAACTTATTCATCTAACTTACGTATCTCTGTACAATCAACTACATATCCAACTGAATTGAAGCTACCTTATGTGTTTGTAAGAGCGCATCTCGATTCCGGCATTAACGGCGATTTCCACAGGCCAGTTTTGGAAAATAGTCCTTCTCATCGTGCGTGACTATAATTCAAGATCTATCGCTGAGATATAACAGAAATGGCTTCCGTTTATGATTCAGCCGAAAATTGGATCCTCACAGCCTGCATTCAGTTGCGTCAATACCACAGCGACTTAAGTCCATTTCAAGACGAATCATGAGGATGAAGTCCCACTTAAGATTTAGTACAAGAGCGGAAGAGAAATTAAATGTCACTGCATTCTGCATTTTGCCTGGGATGACCGAAATACTGAGGGGTATTTCTAATAGTACAGTAGCCCTATGCAACTCGCCTACAATGGCCTTTATTAAGACACTAGTAGGTTTATAAAACGAGTTTAGAGAAGTAGCTAGTAGCTCCGGTCATGGAAACCATCATTAACGGCCGTGGGTGTCTGCATGCTGACCATATGCCCCCAGTCCTGCCCCCAATCCTGGTGCATGATGCAGCAGTCGGGTGGTAAGCCTTGTCGCTTCACGGATTTAGCGCCACGTAGTTTAGTGAAACGAGTTCCGGTCATGGAAACCACCATTAACTCTCGTGGGTGTCGGCACGCTGACCACATGCCCCCAAACCTGCAATCTGCCTATGGTAGATGATGCAGCGGTCGGGTGGTAGGCCTTGTCTCTTCAGGGATGTAGCGCCACGGAGTTTAGTTTAGTTTCAGTTTAATGAAGCGAGTTTCATAATTTTCATACGAGTGTCTTAATTAGCATAGTAGGCTAGTTGCATACGACTGTTTTTGTTTGGTTTTAAGTTTTTAGATTCAACGGGATGGCTGACCTCGGCAGTCAGCTGTTATTAAGCTCTCATCGTTCTCATCTTTTGCGATAGCTGATAGCTTAGGGGGAAATCGGAACTTTCTGTTGTCATTTTAACCTCAAACTAAGGGACTTTAAAACATGAAATGAACTCAATTTACTATAATATTAAAATTAACAAGAACAGAATTGATTTTATTTTAAGCACATGTTGTTTATTATGCAGTTTGATTTGCAGCTCTCAAGACTTAAGTTTGTTCCTTTTTCGATATGAATCGATACCACAGTAATTAGCACTTTAAATGTCTTACTATAGTCCCATACGGAATGGACTTGTAGGTTTGTCGTAGGCCTATTTCTAATTTTACTCCGGTCATTTGATTTTTCGTATATTTCACCAATATGTTAGTAGGGGTAATGTGCGAATCTTAACAGACACATAACTCATAGCTAGGGTTCAGAGGACCTAAAAGTGGAAAATATGACTGCAAAGATTACCTTAAAAATGACAAAATATGACCCAAAAATCGTAAATATGACCTAATAATTTAACGTATTTTCAAAAAATAAAAGTTCCAATTTAAAACGTTCAAAGACGCTAAATTCTTACATCACATGAATTCAATCACTTTTTTGGTGATTTACAGTTTTGCTTGTATTGAACTTCTATTTTTAAAGAATTTGCTCATGTTTGCACGCGTTATCACCTCCAAATACTCGTAATATTTTGTAGACCTTGCGTGTCCCTGTAAAATATGAACAATTGCATTAATTTTAAAATGTAAAATGCAATTAATTTGTCATAAACGTTAAACTGAAATAAATTTCAAATTTAACTTGACCATGTAGTACACATTGTATAATTGTGCTGTTTTACAGAATTTATAACTGAAATATGACGTTAAATTATAAATATGACCGAAATCTGACCAAGACCATTAAAATGACCAAAATATGACTTTATATGCAAAATAAAAACAGTCCGATTAGGATAACAAATGTGCAATTCATGTGTAATTTGTGTTTTTTGGCGAGAATAGAGGTCAGGATAAAAATATGACATCTGAATATCTCATAAACATCCGAATCATATTCATAGACTACTAATGGCCGGTTTCTATAAACTCGCGAATTACCTATGGGTAAATTATCCAATGGACAGAATTTTCACAAAAATAACACCACACAAACACAAATAATTTAAAGATAGCAATCACATACACTTGTAGCGAGTTTCTAGATCAATGTCCTCTGGATAAATATGAAAATGACAGAAAAAATGTTCCTACAAACTTGGGCTAGATCTTTCCAAGGGTAAATCTTCGGGTTAATTTATCCTTTCATGGATGGCTGGATAAAATTTAACCTTTCATAGGATCAATAGTAATATTTAAACAATGAGAATCAAAGCCTTCTGAATTAAATTAACCGTACAACTCCAAGGCCTTGCTCATTATATCATTGTAGGTTAAATGGAACTAATTTGTCCATGGATAATTTACCCATAGGTAATTCACTAGTTTGTAGAAACCGGGCATAAGTCGTCTTGTGTATTTATGTTATTCAAATAGCCCCGTTTTCAGTTATTAATGTAACCCCAAATTTCCTCAAATCTTATCCTTAAATAGTTCCTTGAAAATCCTTAGACGGTAGAAAAACCAGCAGCAAAATATAGGAAGGTCGAAGAAACATACCCAAAGCGTTTTTCAAATACATTTCTTCTTGAAATTCCATACAGTTTTAAGGAGCAGAAAGTAAATTTGACTAGAGTTGGATCGCTCACCATCCTAACTTCAAACAAGTTTAGATGCGTCATTGCTTTTCATCTTGAAACGGAATAAAAAAATTAAAACACTTACACTTATGTCATTTTGTGACTTAAAGACACTCATACTTATTTTGAGTAAACGCGTTTGGTCGTGACTGTTTAACAAACAAGTTTACAAATAGACGAAATGCCGGTCAAGTAACGTAAAAAAATGTACTGAAACGAAGTTATAGAAAATGTTACATTCGGGTGGGATAGTAATCTTAAAACTTTTAAAGCATGAACCGTTGAATCGTTAGCTAGAATCGTTGAAAGAAGCTGAAAATTACATGAAACGGAACCATTGAAACAGTTGAAACAGTTCACTTCCTTCGGCCATCAACAAAATATAGACGTGTTAGTGTATTTAATTATAAGCTAATATCAGGAAAGGAATTATTACGTAATTCATAAAAATTGTTAGTTTGAGAATATAGAGGTTAATTATAAATTAAAAATTACTATTTTTAATCAGTTCCAGTAGTTTTTCTTTAAATCTTGGTTGGTTGTATGGTTATTTAACGACGGCGATGTACTGCAACTTAGGCCTGTAACCGTCGCCGGAGTGCCGGAATTTTGTCCCGCAGGAGTTTTGTACCGTTGGTGCCATTTCAAGAAGGCCTCGTCCCAAACCATCGTCTTTCGACAAAAGAATATAATAGCATTATTCCATAATCGGAAAATCTGCACAGACTTCGACACCGACAAAGAACAGGTACTCTTGTAGTCGCTTGGATTTCCCCAGTGTTGCCGCTGTCATTCACTACTTCTGAAGTGAAGTAAACGTGCTGTGTTACGTATTTGACAACATTGTACTGGACTGCAGACAAGTTTGAATACGCCTAATTGCCTTTCTATTCACTGGTTGTCAGGTCGAGAAGGATTAGGGTGGCAGCAGGTAGAGGCATCTCTTGGAAAAAGAAGTGGCACCCACAATACACAAGATTCTTCATGTGACCCCCTAAAATGTCACGCATACATCTACGCTATTCAAAATCTCTATAGTCTATCACTTCAGAACTGTTTTGTCACTAGACGTTTCATGTTAAAAATTTCGTCTGAAAGCACACCCAAATTATCTTAACTCTTGTACGATAAACGTAATTACTAATTTTTTTACTGTATGACTTGGGCCACTTTTGCTCTCAACTGCCTATATGATGATGTGACCATTGGCACACAGTCCGATTCCAAAACTAAGAGGATGTAATCATCTCTCTCCCACCGCCTTCTATCCGCCTTTCAAGGAACCAACAATCCAATTTACTCAAGGATTTACGGTCAGACCTGGCTATAGAGAGGGAAAAGACGATGTTCAGGAATGTATAGTCTCTATCAAATACCAGTGCATACCGAAATATAGGCCTATGATCAAAAATATATTTGAATCAATTAGTCTGGTTTATCTGTATCAATATAAAAATCACTTTAGGCAGGCCCACACGCTGATGTAGATTTCGAAGTGCTTTTGGTTTAATTTATTGTCTCTGCGCAGCACTCTTCTTCTTTAGCCTTGGCATGACAAACCCGCAATAATAACTGCAAAAAAAGAGGAAAGATAACTTTTTCAAACATTTCTAATCTCGTCTTTATGAGAGCTATCGAGAAACTAGTTATCGATTTGTAGAGTACTCATCGAGAGCTTTTCTGCGATACCCCACAAGACGTGGTTTCAAAAATTTCTAATTTCCATCCCCCCACCCCCACCCCCACTAGTACCCCCAAAAACCCCGAATCGTTGGTGTCACTGTGAATTAAATAAGGAGTACTCTAATTTATTTAAACAAAGTTTCCCTCTGTAGTTCATAGGGGCCGAGATATAAATTTTTAAAAATTTCAACCCCTTCCCACGACCCCCCTTGGGCCAATTTTGCTCATTAACGAACTTGTCCGAACTATTGGGCGTATAAATAACATAATACAATTTGGTTCAAATATCTTCAAAAGAAACGTAAGATATGAAATAATTTTTCGAAAATCATGACATGGTATCAATTGCCTTTAGGTATATTTTTCTTCGAAATCTACCCCAAAAAAGTTATAATTTTCACTCCCATGTAGGCTATTTAAAACAAAAATTAATATCTATTTAAAATCTTCATAAAACATACTGTTATACTTCTAACTATATTATCTCGATCCATTGCTCACATACAACTAAAGTACAACAAATATTACGAGAGGTGAAAGTGCACAACATGGAATATATGTTAATGCAGATCATGGCTATTAGATGTAGGATAGGGAAGGAAACAGACACCCATAAACATCCATAAGCGATTACATCGTGGTAATCTATTATATTGCGGTAGTTGAAAGTATGAAAACACACTCAATGATCCTTTAAAATTTGGTACGGATGGGCATTATTCCCCAAAGCTTCCGTCAGCTCCTAGAGGTATTTTCTGGCATTTATCTCTCGAATAGTGACTATTTTGACGTAAGAATACTGTTCACATCTAGTCACATCCATTCTGAACGGCTGTTGACTCACAACTAAATTACCATCGCCTCTATTCGTATAACCGTACATCACAATGCTATCAAATGCTGTTCCATATACCAGAGATGCTACACTCCCGTGACATAAAGCATCCTATGGTACCATTGCTTTACTTTGAGACATAGAATCATACATAGAATCATTAGTCCAGGCAACGAACGAAAAATAGAAAAAAAAAATCGTGTAGTTTTGAAATTTTGCAGAGATGTCGGAGGGAGTGTCCCGAACAACATACTAAAAGTCCCCGAAGGTGGGGGGTGAGCGGGGGGCAGGGGGGCCCGCAGAAGGTCCCAGTTTTAGGTTTTCCGCTTATATCTAAACAACGGTGCATCATAGAGGAAAAATTGCTATATACAAAATTAAAGCTGATAAAATTTCCTACAAGACTGATCCTACACATTTCTTTCTATTTCCAATAGTTTTCGAAATATCCGCCAACGAAAACAACAAATTTTCGAAGAAAGCTCTTTCGCCTCGCGCTTTTCGACACACTTTGCCTTCTAGCGCTTCGGCCCTTAGGTATACTGCAATGTTCTCATGAAAGAAGTTGTAGCCAAATAAATTCGCTTTAAAATTAGTAGTCATTTGTTATTATTTATTCAAATGTTCAAAAGTTATAACAATTTAAAGTTTCGGTCAAATTTCGAGATTTCGAAAGGAAACCGTACATCGCACTTTCTCTATATTTAGGGGGTAATATATTAGTATATAAACTGTATATTGTGTATTTACATCACGAAACAAGTGGAGAAATATAAGAAAAACCATTAAAGTTGAATTTATTAAAAATCCGATCACGGTACAAGCACAGGACATGTAATGGAAAATACATTATATTTTAGGCAAGAAAGGAAAAGTGGGGACAAAAAAAATCATGTAGTTTTAAAATTTGGCAGAGATGTGGGGGAAAGTGTCTTAAACAACATAGTAAAAGTCCCCATGGATAGGGGTGAGCGGGGGGTGGGGGGAACTTTTGAATGTAATTTCTCGCAGTTTTCCCTAAACACACTAAGGCTATGGGTTCTAGCAAAAAACAGTTTATGCACAAAATTAACTACATAAAAGTTCTTATAAAATTGATCTGAATGATATTTTTGTGGATTTAATGGTTCAGGAAATAGAAGGATATGAAGTATGACATAGTTCTGGATATTCTGTTTTACATACACATATATATTATATTTTTTAACAAAAATGAAAGGAGATGATAATTAAATTAGCATGATGCCAAGCAAGCAAACTAGTTCTTAGAAAAAATACTTACTAATGGTTAACGTCACACATAAAACTCATTATCGTTGTTATTATTATTATTATTATTATTATTATTATTATTATTATTATTATCATTATCATCATCATCATAATTATTATTATTCTTGTTGTAAAGCTTAGCCGTTCTATGTTACGTTAAAAAAATTACCGGTATTTTGAAAAATGGTAAGGAATTAGATATATTGAGATATTGTAAGAATAGTAGGCCTACCTATTACTTTAAATAAATGTTTACTTGTCTATGTGGCTTCTGAGAATATTTGAACATCATATTTTGTCACTGTGCAACTCGGTGTGGTGGCAGATATGGATGCCGAAAAGCTGGTATTAAATGCTCATCCGTTTGTGGAACCTGTCATGTTACATGCACCAACAAGTATACCATTAGAAGAAGAAGAAGAAGAAGAAGAAGAAGAAGGAGTTTAAAATTGATGACGTCCAAGCAAAATAAGTAATTGTTCAGGCACTCCTTAATTAATGTTGTATATGTGTATAAATGCTGAATGTTGATAGAACAATTTAACCCTAAGTTATCATACGATGTACTAGGATTCCAGTGTTGGAGACTGAAAAAAATAGACAACTATACATTTATTTCAAGTATTATGTTGGCCTACTAGGTCTTATAATTACTAAATAATTATATCTAACTCCTCACAATTTTCCCAAATGATATTTTATAAGAAAAATATAATGGATAATAGGCCTGGTTTATACTTCTTATAACGTACACTCATACCATGAGATTTTTGTAAGCTTTATAATAATAATGAGTTTTATTTTTCATGTTTACCTTTAGTACGAATATTATTCTAAGAACTAGTTTGCTTGCTTGGCATCATGCTAATTTAATTATCATCTCCTTTCATTTTTTTTTAAATATAATAGGCTATATGGGTGTATGTAAAACAGAATATCCAGAAATATGTCATACTTCATATCCTTCTATTTCCTGAACCATTAAATCCACAAAAATACTATTCAGATCAATTTTATAAGAACTTTTATTTAGTTAATTTTGTGCATAAACTGTTTTTTGCTAGAACCCATAGCCTTAGTGTGTTTAGGGAAAACTGCGAGAAATTACATTCAAAAGTTCCCCCCACACCCCGCTCACCCCCTATCCATGGGGACTTTTACTATGTTGTTTAAGACACTTTCCCCCACATCTCTGCCAAATTTTAAAACTACATGATTTTTTTTTGTGCCCACTTTCCCTTTCTTGCCTAAAATATAATGTATTTTCCATTACATGTCCTGTGCTTGTACCGTGATCGGATTTTTAATAAATTCAACTTTAATGGTTTTTTTATATTTCTCCACTTGTTTCATGATGTAAATACACAATATACAGTTTATATACAAATGCATTACCCCTAAATATAGAGAAAGTGCGATGTACGGTTTTCTTTCGAAATCTCGAAATTTGACCGAAACTTTAAATTGTTATAACTTTTGAACATTTGAATAAATAATAACAAATGACTACTAATTTTAAAGCGAATTTATTTGGCTACAACTTCTTTCATGAGAACATTGCAGTATACCTAAGGGCTGAAGCGCTAGAAGGCAAAGTGTGTCGAAAAGCGCTAGGCGAAAGAGCTTTCTTCGAAAATTTGTTATTTTCGTTGGCGGATATCTCGAAAACTATTGGAAATAGAAAGAAATGTGTAGGGTCAGTCTTGTAGGAAATTTTATTAGCTTTAATTTTGTATATAGCAATTTTTCCTCTATGATGCACCGTTGTTTAGATATAAGCGAAAAACCTAAAACTGGGACCTTCTGCGGGCCCCCCTGCCCCCCGCTCACCCCCCACCTTCGGGGACTTTTAGTATGTTGTTCGGGACACTCCCTCCGACATCTCTGCAAAATTTCAAAACTACACGATTTTTTTTTCTATTTGGGGTTTTTCGACGTTTATTGACTGGACTACATACGTAGAATAAACGTAGGCCTAAATATTGAACTCAATTTCTCATGCAATTTATAAACGCTAGCCGGACCGTAAAGAAAACTGTTAACAAAATGATTAGGCCCATAGTTTATTTCTTATAGGCCTACCTTATTCTGCATTTTTAAACGAATCTGAATAGTTTCTTTCAATTCCTTTTCCATAATTTTATTACAGGTCTAGAACAAACTAATGTATCCTATACGATACATTACCAGTTTAAGGGTTTTACCGATAGTTTAAAGGTTTATGAATGATTTGTGTATAAGGGCAAGGTTCATGAACCTGTGGTTCATTTTAGTTGTTTCATTTTTAATATTTATGGCCTTATGGCAGCACAAGATTCTTTTTATTTATTTATTTTAGCTGTTTATTTTTACTAAGTCAATATAATTAAAAATAAAATCATGCAATTTAATTTATGTAAAATCGATGTCAGTGTTTTAAAAAATGTCATTATTTTTTTTTAAATAAATAATTTTTGCACGACGTAACTAATTAGTGGTACTTACGAAATTGTTGCCGTGGATCGTAACTTGACATTCCCGCACTCAATCTGGTTGCTATGAAAACAAAAGAAATCTCCGTGCGGTAAAAATTACAAAAAGCACAAGTGCCGTACGTAAAACCATCATAATGCAAGCCTTTATGGAAGACCGGAACCAAGGTCCCCTAGTTTGTGGCGACTTTAACAGGAGAAATATTCAGTCCCCATAACAACCAACACATGCGAATCACTTTCTGAAATAAACATCTATCTTCAATAATGTATATAGGCTACATAATATTTTCAGCTTATAATATAATTAAATTGATATAAGTAATCATCGTGCAAAACATAGCATGCAATACTTGTGCCGTAAGTGCATAGCGGATCTCGGAAATTGAAAAAAACTCGGCGCAAGCGCCTCGTTTTTTCTAACGCTTTCCTCGATCCGTATGCACCGCTTACGGCACTTGTATCGCAATATAGGCTACCTACTTTAAGAAAACATTTAGTAGGTGAGTAAATAATCGCGTGCACCTGCTAGTAACTTATCTAATAACTGTAGGCCTAGTGTGTGTCAAATACTCAATTTAAAGATTCTTGTGAAGGAAACAAATCAAAGTTTTATCCTTTCTCCTCTTGCACCTTTCTCTGCATTTTCTCCCCCCCCTCTCTCTCTCTCTCTCTCTCCCTCTCCCTCTCCCTCTCCCTCTCTCTCTCCTCTCTCTCTCTCTCTCTCTCGCGTACACACAACACCTTCTGTTTTCTTGTTTTATATGTATCCAGCTTTCATACAATGTAGAAATTATATATGCAAATGATAGTGACATAATACAACTCAGGTATTGTTGCGTCCTACGGTAGACATGGCCTCCTTTAAAAACACGAAAGTAGTGTTATGTCGTTGTTATTAATATTTCGCAGTAGCCAAATGGATTTGCATAACATACGAAGTACTGACCTATTTAAAAGGAAACACAATGCCGCTGTCGCAGGAAGTATTGTGTACGTCATACAAAATGCTTCAGGCACTTGGCATAATTTGAATTCGGTGTTATGCTAATGCTGGGTATTATTATTAATTCCACTCTTGATAACATAAGTCTTTGTATTTTATGACGGCTTCCAGCTATAATTTTCTGTTCATACTGTAAATCTTTAGTAACAAGATTACCAACTCTTTTTCTTTTTAATATTATTCTTCTTTATTCTTCTTCTTCTGTCTGGTTTTTTGAACGACGTTTGGGGATAATTAATTTACATTTTCCTGACATTACGCACGGATTGGAGATAAAAATCGGCCCAAGAAGTATTTAAAAAGTGGCCCACAGCCACATTAATAATAATAATAATAATAATAATAATAATAATAATAATAATAATAATAATAATAATAAGTAGTAGTAGTAAAATAAATTCATCATTAAATGCATTATTATATTGTCTGACAGCGAATTTAATTTTTTAGCTAAATGTCCAGTTTTCATGATTACCTGTCAGAATGGGCGAACTGCAATATTTTCGAAAGGATTTAATTGTAAGAATTTAAATGAAAAAGTTCAGATTCATGTAAAATGCAAGTAAGGTATGCCTATAATAAATAAACTATGGGCCTAATTATTTTGTTAACAGTTTTCTATACGGTCCGGCATGCGTTTATAAATTGCATGAGAAATTGAGTCTAACAATTCATTGTAGTTTTTTTCCGTCGCCGTTCAAAAGGTTTCTTGATATAGGCCTAAGTAGTTACTGTGAACACGTCTTCTTTGTAGTGTACATTATATATTTTTTTCTATTACGCTCTGCCTTAGGGCAACCCTTAAGTGAGGGAAGCTGGGTGTAAATAAATAACATTAAAATATATAATGCCGTCACCCTATTCAATAATATTGGTGGTCTTTGTCCTATACTGGTGAATACTGGAGTTATTGAGAATTGAAGATTGCCTATCATAATATGCCGTAATGCATCCTAATATTCTTCACATTTAGACTCCACCTCAGAAAAACTCATACCAACTAAATCAAATCTCTTTTAAAGACTGACAAACATTTATTTCATACATATTTTATACGAGGGATGGAGCATATGTCATGGCAACTATTTTGTCTATTTATATGAGCAGCCTACCTTAAAGAGTTGTATTTTACAGCTCTGACATCATTACTTTGCCATTTATACCATTACTGAATGTTCTTATGTGAACAGATTGTAAATCTGCAGAATAAATTAAAAAAAAAAAAAAAAAAAAAATTATACGAGCAAATTCGAGTTTTTCTTTCTGCAGAATAAAATGCTTTTACAGTGGACTCTTAGTAATTCGAATCCCAAGGGGAATTAGAAAAAATCGAATTATCCAAATTTCGAATTAACCAAAACGGTGACCTTTTAAACGAGTGTCGTAAAAATTTAAAAAATAAACTCATTGCAATAAATAATAATTATCGTACAGTGAATCTTACCTTAATGACTGCCACCCTGTTGTTATGATGTTAATTGAAACCATTTTTCTTTACACACTAAAATTGTAACCCTAAATTTAATAAAGGAACACAATGGCCCATTTACGGGATGTTACGATCACACGACTGCTTAAACCATTTTAGAGTGAACTCGTCAACACTGGGAAATTCCCCGCCTCTCATACGTTTCCTATTTCCCCCGTTTTGTGTAATCTAACTTTCCAAGATTTTGTCCTTATTTTTTATGTAGATGGACAAAGTGTTCGGTAAAATTCCATAATCCTTTGCAATGTCACACTTCTTTCTTTCCCCTCTCTCCACCTCTCGTAACACTCCACTTTTTTTGCAGGCGTCAAACTGGTGTATGCTCCACGCTTTGACATTTTCAAACACAGTCACACTTTGAGGATAGAATGTACACTAAAATTGTAGCGGAGGGGGTGAACTTCGCATTCCATTGGACATCTATTCGGCAGAAGGAAGATAACGGTGGTTAAAAATACACTTTAGTACGGTACCTGCTGGCTAGGAGCGACTAAGGTTCTTCAGCGAATTAGAGAATTCTTGTGGAATTCGTGGAAGGAATGAACTCTTGGAATCCTTACAACATTAACATGAGACAAATTTTGATTTCGATTTATCCAAATTAAGCTTAAAAACTTCGAATTAATTGCAATTTTTTAACATACATTTATATAGCAATTTCAAGGGGAATGAGTATTTATTCGAATTATACAATATTTCGAATTATCCAACGTAGAATTAACCAAAATCGACTATATACTGTATGAATTAGTGGTAGCTTGATAGATCAGGGCTCTTCATATTTCCTTATGCCATGAGCTATAAATGCAGTTCATAGCATGTCTTCTTTTCGCGAATAGAATACTGGAGTGAGCTTTATCCGAAATAATTTGCCGCATGATCGCCTTGGAGTAACACTTTCTCTCACAATACCTGCAAACTTCATTGTGTTCCCCTCCTTCTCTCCCAAATATCGCAACGTCTGGCCGGGGTCGATAATAATACTACTGGCTCCTCAACCTTTCTAAGTTTGGCTTTGAAAGCACTAAAGATATCTGTCTTCAAATAAATTTCTCAAGTACATGGATCCCAATGGGACCATTGAACGTGGGAGCGAGATGGGGAGTCTAGTTATCAGCACTGACAGCCGCTGGATTTAAAGGGTTAGTGGGAGGGGGGCGTAAGCCTTTCCTATGAGCAAGGAAACTGGGATAGAGCACGCTGGTTTCTGCTCCCAGCTTTGTCGTGGGAAAGAAATATAAGCTTCGGTTATTATAGAGAGTGTTTGAAAATTGCTGCAAAAATTCAATTAAGGTGTAATTGATGATATAAGATACATATGTATATTCATCAGGGGTCTTTTTTGGGGCCAGTCTTGTTTTTTTTGATTGCTGTTAATGAATACCTCAAATATTTTATGCATATTGATGGTACTATTTCTTTTTAAACGCACAGAAGTCTTAATAATATAAACAAAGAGGTTGATACTATATCCTGTGTGCCTGCGTGGTTCAGCTCGAATGGTTGGTTGCTGAATCAGAATAAAACTAGTTCCATTCTGGACTGATAGTTAATCGCTGAGAATGTTAAATTTCTTATTAGACTGGATTGTCATTGGACTGTTTTTTATCATAGGTAACCCCACGAGAGTTTACGAGTTTATCGATAGATTCGCGATTGCGCAACAGAAGCGAATTTATATGATGAAACTCGTAAACTCGAGTTGGATTTATTAAGACTATTCCATGAAAAAAATGTAACGGATTATACAAATAATTAATTTCGTGCTTTGTTATATAAAAACAAAACTAACAGCTGCGAGATCACGGCATGCTATGATTCAACCATGCATGAATCGATTCGAGTTACCATATTGTGACCAATGCTATCAAACATCGTTAACCTAATTCAGGTAAGCTAACAACAGAACGGAATAAAAGCGCACGAACTGGCTTGCACCGAATTGAAAATTGTGTTTTTAATCAATGTACATTTATATTATTTAAATTTCCAAACAAGTTATGTTGTACAAAATAATGTGTTTTCATTCTGCCCATTGGCAGCATATGACGTATTAATCACCGCACGTTGATGCCTTACATGCCCATTAACGAGCTAACATTTTATCAGATAAAATTGCATCCTTGCGATCCGAGGAAAGATATAAGATCAACAATCGTGATTGGTCTATATCCGAGGAATTGCTAAACGTTATTGGTCAATATCAATGCGCGTCTTGAGTGAAATAGTCAACTAAAATCCCTATGGTAAAAGGAGTTCAAAACATGCAATTGTTTACAGTAAAAAAAATAATGTTCTAGTTATAATAGTTAGGAAAACTGTTCGGGATTCCACTATATAATGCACTCAGAACTTTGTACCTCATTTCCCGTAAGTTTATTTATTTCTTGCTTTATAAAGAACAACTTCCTCTAAGACTATAAGACCTACAGACTTCACATCTTCTGGGCTTCTATAATGTAATGCCACAATACACTTCCTATCACATTCTTTTTTTTTTCTCTGACATCTCGTCATCAAAGATTTTTGGTTGTATAATACAGTAAAGAATTATAAAATACTAGCTTAAAAGGCCCGGCGTCGCCCGGGTTTTTATTTTGTAATTTGAAATTAACTTATGAAGGACTTTCGATTTGTAGGCCTACATAGAACTTGAAATGAGGAAGAACGACTTATCACACTTAAACTATTTCCTCAGAAAACGCTAGATATAGCCACTACATGCTTGATTTCCTTTTGCCACATTTCTGGCGTCACCATCAATACTGCTCTGTCAAACCGTTTCCTAACATCGCATAATTTAAAAGTTTTGTTATTTCTGGCCACAAACCCTTTGATAAAACTCCATACCAGTTCAATTGGATTCAAATTGCTATGATAAGGGGGCAACCTCAGTACTTGATGGCCCGCTTTATTTGCCATATCATCAACCACATATTTATTTTCATCTTTGTCCGCGAATTCCTGTGCTAAGATCACTAACTCTGCCTTAACACTTTTATCATTAAATGTTACATTCTTTTCTTGTAGGCATTCCACAATATCTTGCTTACGCCAAGAAGTATTTGGACGCCGATAGAGTTTCACACTGTGGTATGATGCATTGTCCATAACTATTAAACTGTTGGGTTCAAATTTCGGCAAAACATTAGCAAACCAGTTACGAAATACCTCTCCATTCATGTCTTCGTGGTACTCACCTGTTTTCTTTGACTCAAAAAGGAGCAAACCCCATCTACGAAGCCTGTTTCACTACCTATATGCGTAACTATTAGGCGTTTCCCCTTAACCCATAGGATTTTTTAAACCTTGACTTAATCCTGCCCTAAAAGCTTTTTCCTTTGATTCATTAGTAGTGTCATGCCAAATTTTAGGGGTGGTGTGTCCTGCATTAACCCACGTTTCTCCTAAGTAATAAAACTTTCGACCCTCTGCTCGGTATTGCCGTACAGCTCTAAGATATCGTCTTCTCCAAAGTACAATATCATCACGATCTACTATAACATTAACCTCACTTCTTTTCACATATTTCATTCCAATGTCCAACAATAACTTATAAATTGTTGTTCTTTTAAAATTAGGTAGCTCGGAGTCCTCATTGACAGCACAAAGAAGTTTATCCACAGTTGGAGGTATGTTATCAAAAAAGAATTGATGAACTTTTGCTCGAATTGCACTTTTCACAAAGTCATCAATGTTATCTAAAACACTATGCAGCTTTTCAGCCTTTCTTGGGGGAGTTTTCACTACACCAGAGTCTCTGTATTCACTACGCACTTTCCAGATACTTCTGGTACATATACCGGTGAATTCAGATGTCAATTTTACAATGTCCTCAATTGCAAGTGCTGGATATACATATTTTTTAAACCCATTAAACACATTCAATATAATTTCCTTCTGTCCACTTCGCAAAGATTTACCTCTCTTATTTTTAATTATGCCACTTGGGCCTGGTTGAATTTCAGTCATTATGTTTAATGCTTCTCACAGACTGGGTTATAAATTATAAACACCACGTTTCACTGTTCACTGAAATTTGTATGTTTACATTATTCACAACAATGACTCTCGCAAACTGGAGGGTTATATCACTAATGCCACGTTTCGCAATACATTGAAACATTTGCAATAAGTTGATATTGTTATCTTAAAAATTTTCGTCACATTTTATGAGCTTTTACTGTTATAAAAATAAAATCTAATACCGCACTATATTGTCTTGTAGCATGATATGTGGTGTGGTTCAAATCACGTACATTTGTTTACACGGACTTGCATTCTCAAAATGAATGGATAACACACTTTCGATTTGGTTTGGTTGCAAGACTCACTTTTGTTTTTCTTTGTTTTGTTATGAAAACATGTGAAAGTGGAACTCTAAAACTGTGAATGTCACACTTCAATTTTTTAAATCTTTTTTTTATGTAAACAATTGACAGCAGAACTCTCTAACTTTGTCTAACTTTGCCTCATTTCATCACATTTCCGACTTTCCCCGTAAATTTTCCAAAAATTTTCTTTCATACAAACCTTCTCCAGACAATTATGATCACAACAAAACAAAAATCAGCCAAATCGGTCGAGCCGTTCTCAAGTGATGCGGCAACAACCCTTTTGTAAATCCATTTTTATTAATATAGATAGATTCTTCAACTATAAAAATGATATCTTTAAGAAAAGTAATACTTACTTACTTATTTACTCAATGGCAATAGACAATTCCTAAACAAGCTACAGGGAATATTATATATTTTATGGAACCTGAAAGTTCATTGCTGCGCTTATCTGAGCCCCCCATTCAACCCTATTCTGTGTTTACTTCATCCAACCATCCCTCTCAAATCCTACTTCTTTTAAATCTGTCCTAATATTGTCCTTCCACCTACATCTAGGTCTTCCAAGTGGTCTTTTCCCTTCGGGTCTCCCAGTCAATACTTTTAAGATAAGTATGTCTTTCCTCCCCCATGCGCGCAACATGTCCAGCCTATTTTATCCTCCGTGATTTAATTACCCTTACTATATCCGGTGAAGAGTACAGGTCATGAAGGTCGTCGTTATGCAGTTTTCTCCAGTCCCCATTTTCATCTCTCTTAGGCCCAAATATTTTCTTTAGCACCTGTTTTTGAATACTTTCAGATTATATTCTTCCCGAAGAGTAAGCGACCATGTCTCACATCCATGTAATACAACCGGCAGGATAATAGCACACAAATATCCCCGTTACTGTAAAAATCCAGCTTCCTAGTACTAAAAGTGTATGAAAAAAAATTCCTTCCATTCACTTTACAAGTATAGAATATTCAGGGTGCCTTTAAGAAAGTCTAACTATATGCCAGAGTGTCTGCCGCCGGCGTGGTCTTGTGGTTAGCGTCGCTGACTACAGATCTGTTTGCCCCCTCGGATTTTTCTGAGGTAGGGAGGTCTGGTAGGGGTGCACTCAGCCTCGTGATTCAAATTGAGGAGCTACTTGATAGAGAAGTAGCGGCTCCTGTCATGGAAACCACCATTAACGGCCGTGGGTGTCGGCATGCTGACCACATGCCCCCCCCAATCCTACCGTCTGCCTATGGTAGATGACGCAGCGGTCGGGTGGTAGGCCTTGTTCCTTCAGTTATGTAGCGCCACGGAGTTTAGTTTTTAGTCTGAAAGAGAGAGTGTGAAATTTAGGTATTAATAACGAAACTTAGCAACATCAAAGTAGAGTTTGTGATATTAGGGTCATGGTCATGGTATCTTTAATGAATGGGTCGTGAAATTCCTTGAGCAATCAGAATCTTGTGATCGCTGGTCTGGATTAATGAGATTAAGTTCCGCTGCTATACAGAAGGCGGTGTTTCAGATAAGCCAGAACACCTCCCCACTTGAGCTTGCTTGAGCTTCGTTCAATTGCACAATCACTAAACTTGTGTAATGGGAAGGGCCAATGAGATGTGATATGTTTGAACCATTCCCAAGATACAGTACTAAGTTCTCAATATGCTGTCCATGTGTGAAAACCTCATTTCAAATGACTGAAGATCGTCTTTGCGCTAGTGTTTCTCAGACCCTGGCGCACGTACCATGGAAGTTCCAAGTCGATAAATCTAATAAATAGGGGCCGGATTTCTATGACATGTCATATTTTTCTCCTTTGTACTATTTCAGGTTCCCGAATAATTTAAACTCGATTCCAAGCATCCTGGTGAAAATGGAACAGCTTTTATTGTGCTTATAACTGCATATTTAGGAAATGTTCAACTTTTGTAGCATATTTAGTATGGATATGCATATTTAGGTCATAATTTTGGCATATTTAGGTCATATGTTTTGCATATTTGTGTGCATATTAAAGAAATATTGAAGTTTCATATCATATTTTGTAAATTTTGCATTATAATGATACTTTTTGAGAATTTACAGATATTTTAAATAATTATATTTTAATAAAATGAATTGTAATGAAATTAAAAAATATATATATATACACAATGTGTAAGTAGTAAAGTCATATTTTAAATTTCATTGGTCATATTTTAATGTTTTTTTAGGTCGTAAATGCATGCATATATCCTATTTTTTAAGTCATAGAAATCCGCCCCTATTAATAAAATATTGATTTAGGAAGACTTATTGTCCTAATAATCCATGCGTAAGATTTAAACCAGGAATATACACAGCCGAGGAGAAAAATTTACTAAAAATCCTTGTGTAAAAGATTGAATGTTTGCAATACTTTACACAGCCTAACGCCCTTATACAGTATAAACTTGACGTAAATAATACAATCAGGTAATCTGATGTAACAAAGCTCCAGAATGTTTTTTTTAATCATTGCAATTATGATATGCATAATATAAGTTATTTTATAAATCGATTTCCAAGTTAAGGTCCAGATTGATTCATTGAGCAGGGCTTACGGAAGGACAAAGGTCTGGTTTGATAAGCATATGTGAAGGAATATATGGGTAGAGCTATTTGTACTAGCTAACTGTATTGCAACTTCCAAAGCCGTATATGAATACTGTAAAACAATATGTTGTCATGAGAACTGATTTCCATTTGATAAATTATTTTGTAATATAGGCATGTTACCATAAAATAGACACTAAATTGGGAATTTCTCCGGTATCGTTCAACCGATTTGGTCAAATATCAATAGGCTTCTTTCCATGGACGTTATAAATGCGTATAGCAAGTTTCATGAAAATCCGATAAAGCGTATTTGAGTTATCGCGCGTACAGACACACGGGCGGACGGACAGACAGATGGACAGACAATTTCCCGTCCTCCACACAATCTCATAAAGTACCCAACGGGCACTTAATAAAACATTAAGAAATATACAATCAGGATATTAAATCGATATAATATGCTATTCCAATAATTATAATAAGTTGATAACAGAATTTTCATCTACAATATGGAATGAAATGATGGTAGAAAAGAGAATGCATCACTATTCCTCATTCTGTGTAATGAAGGACTGGAAATATTAGCTATGTCCTGCAGTGAAAACAAAGGCAATATGATGTGAAATTCCCAGGTTGCTTCATGTCGGTGGAATTTCATTTTCTAGGCCACCCGTCTGGTTATGAGAGCTTCATTGTCAAGACACATACCGGACGCTCCTACCCTTTCGTATCTCCCTCAGTCAGTCCCGCTTCTGATGCTGCTACTAGCCAATTTCAACAAACAACCGTCACTTCGCTTGTAACATTTTTCGTGTTATTGATTTATATTAGGCCTATATCAAAATATGGTGAACGATCGTCAATGTATGAAAGTCGTAAATAATTACCGTCGTCTTAGAAACAGTTCAAACATGCTTTCCTTTTTTTCATACGGATTTCAGTCATAATGACTAGGGAAAGGCATTTAATGACCATAAAATAGTGAATAAAATGCAAAATAAAAATGCATTTATGACCTAGTAGTAGTGAAAAAATGACCTAATATTTAAAAAAAATGACCAATAAATTTTTCGTTATTACTTATGATTAGTATCTTTTTCAAGTAAAGAATTGCTAAAAGCAATTTAATGGATGACACTGCATTATATATGAATTTACTATGTAAAACACACTCATTTTATTACTAAAGAAGTAAGTAAATTTATAAGTTACTACTTGGACACCCTTAGAGAAAAAAAAATTTTCTGAACTGGCATGCCCATCAAATTTCCCCTAGCAAGTATGTGACATTTAGAAAGAAAAATAATTATTTATTGCTACAAGACAAACTTCTATGATGTTTACAATAAACCTGAATTAAAATTAACTATGAACAACTTGGCGGAGATTCTGAAATAAAAACGATTGTCTGTTGTCTGAAAGTAACGATTTGTACATGGCGAAGCTCCTCTCTACCTCCACTTAAACGTGACCCAAAATGCCAAAAAGATCCATAAAAGCCAAAAATGACCAAAAAATGCATAAAATGGCCTAAAAATTGCCAAAAATTGACCTATCTCTTGAAAATGACGAATATGCAAAATAAAGCAAAATGCAAAATAAGTTGCCCTTATTTAATCAGTTATTTAATTATACACATTTATATATATTCGAGCTATCTTTTAATCTTCATATAAAAAGATGCAAAATCATCAAATGCCTTGCCCTAATAATGACTATTGGGGATCATGGATCAGTGACCATTCTGGAATAAAAACATGTGGGATTTCTGTAAAACACAAGTGTCTATTGTCATAATTTTATCTTCTTTAAGATAGGTGATTTAATCACTACAATTTGGATTTTCGGCGAGAGATGAAAGCAGCGAAGAGAGCGCTAAAATTGTCGCGGCGATGCGTTGCGCTATCCCCGGTGATGGCAACATGAATTGCACGGTATAAATTCGGTGGCTTCATGTTTGATTCACACTGTAGAAATCAAAGCCGGGGAAATATGGCGAACGTTTGTTGCTACAATGTTAGAGAATATTTTATTCCTTTTTTTCTTCATCTTCTTATTGTTTTTTTTTTAAATTTATTCATATTAAACTCGCTTTAACTAAAAAGTCATATCGCGACTGTAGCACTAAAATACAATAGATTTAGAAAAACAATTATTATTATTAGGCTATTATTATTGTTCAGTGCCAGAATGGAACTTTATTAGCTTGAGTGGGTGACGGGAAATGTCTGTCCTTCTGTTTGTCTGTCTGACTTCCCACGTCAATGGGAAGAAGCCTATTGATATTATATCAAATTGGTTGGCTGGTACCGGAGAAGTTCCCAATTTAATGCCTATTTTATAGTAATATATTAGAAAGAATTCATCAAATGCAAATAAGTTCTCATGACAACATATTATTTTACAGTGTTCATACACGACTTTGGAAGTTGCAATTTAGGTAGCTTTGACAAATAACACTACCTACATATTCCTTCACATTATGCTTTCGGACAATACCTTTGTTCTTCAGTAAGCACTGCTTAATGAATCGATCTGGAGCTTAACTCTCGGAAATCGATTACAAAATTAACTTATTTTCTGCATATCATAATTGCAATTATCACTGATTAAACAAAAGCATTCTGTACTTCATTACATCAGTTTACCTGATTTCAGTATTATTATTGTTATTATTAGTATTATTATTTCATTACCATGGTCATCATTAATAGTTATGGGAAGAAGCCTATTGATATTAGATGAAATCGGTTGACTGGTACCGGAGAAATGCCCAATTTAATACCTATTTTATAGTAATATATTAGAATGAATTCATCAAATGCGAATAAGTTCTCTTGGCAACATATTGTTCTACAGTGTTCATATACGACTTTGGAAGTTGCAATTTAGGTAGCTTTGACAAATAACACTAATCACATATTCCTTCACATATGCTTATCAAACTTTAGACCTTTGTTCTTCCATAAGCCCTGGTAATGAATCGATCTGGAGCTTAACTCGGAAATAGATTACAAAAATAACTTTATTCTGCTATCATAATTGAATTATCACTAATTAATCATAAGCATTCTGTCACTTTGTTACATCAGTTTACCTGATTTTATTATCATTATTTAATTACTAAGGGGCGGATTTCTATGACCTAAAAATAGGATATATGAATGCATTTATGACCTAAAAACATTAAAATATGACCAATAAAATTTAAAATATGACTTATACATTATGTATATTTTTTTAAGTTTCATTACAAGTCATTTTATTAAAATATAATGTTAATTATTTAAAATATCTGTAAATTCTCAAAAAGTATCATTACATTGCAAAATTTACAAAATATGATATGAAACTTCAAAATTTCTTTAATATGCACACAAATATGCCAAAAATATGACCTAAATATGAATATTCTTACTAAATATGCTACAATAGTTGAAAATTTCCTAAATATGCAGTTATATGCACAATAAAAACCGTTCCCCTTTCACCAAGATGCTTGGAATCGGGATTAAATTAGTCGGAAACCTGAAATAATGCAAAGGGGAAAAATATGACATGTCATAGAAATCCGCCCCCTAATTATCACTGATTAAATAAAAGCATTCTGTCAGTTACATCAGTTTACCTGATTTTATTATTATTATTATTATTATTATTATTATTATAATCATCATTATTATTACCATCGTCATCATTAATAGTATTTTATTAGTGTACATTTTTCGTAGTGCCTGCGTATGTGTTTATCAAACATGGGTAACTGAAGTCGGCAATGCGGTAACCATAAATTAGACAAGGAGTCGCGATAAAGCTTGCAATTTAAATACCAAGCCAGCAGCAATCTGTTCCACACTAAACATTGCGTGAATTTTAAAACATGTCACGTAATATGAAGATGATAAGTGTCCCTCCACGCCAAGTTCCTCGGATCACATCTCGGCACATAAAACTGAGAGAGTCGTTTCTCTATTTTCTACTATCTGCACATGTTCCTTGTTTAGAAATAAAATTTTAATTGCGATAAGGGAATGCAACTATATACTTAACTACTTCATAGGGGTGGTTTTGTGTTATATAGTGTGGTAGGCTTTAGCGTGCACTAAAATAAGGAAATTCCTGTTTTTTGTTCAATTAAAAAAAATTATCTTATCGTCTTCTGTCGAGAATTCTAAAAATTAAAAAAGTTTTTAAGACAATTATCCTGCTTGTATTATATGGATGTGAGACATGGTCCCTTATGCCGCATTCACATGGAAAATAATTAACCGTATAGTTAAGAACATAACACATAACGCAAACTTTAGCACGGCATTGAGCATTCACAACGAAAACTTAACGTTGGTAACAGCCAATCAAAAATGAGAACGTGAACAGCTGACAAAATGGCTGCCCCAAATGAAAATACTTTCATGTGTTTATTCAACACGTGTAGACCTCTAAAAATTGAAATCATACAAGTGTATGTAGACATATACAAATTAACATCATATTATGTGGATTCTATTTACTACTGTAGTTCATTTCTTGGGGTAGGTAGGATACAACATTACGAGTTTCTCATTCATAGTCGCCATCTCTTGGCTACTTCCACTTCCGTCTCCTCTTCTGTGGAATTGAGAGCTTTGATTGGTTGTATCGTTATTTTTGGCATCAACTTACCAAGAAATCTTGGAGTTTGTAAGGTTCTAAGTTAACGTTTAATTTTACGTTATGTTTAAAGTTTAAGTGATGCATTATTAATTGGCCCATTGAAAAACATGGCTCCAAACTTTTAAGTCTACGTTGCGTTTACGGTTAAATTTCTGTGTGAATGGCCCATTACTCTTTGGGAAGAATACAAACTGAGGGTGTTCGAAAACAGGGTGCTTAGGAAAATATTCGGACCTAAGAGAGAAGAAAACATGGAGAAAACTGCATAATGAAGAGCTTCATAACCTGTTCTCGTCACCGGACATAGTAAGGGTAATTAAATCACGGGGAATGAAATGGGCTGGACATGTTGCGCGCATGGGAGAGGAAAGACATATCTAAAAAATATTTACTCGGAGACCCGAAGGGAAAAGACCACTTGAAAGACCTAGACGTAGGTAGAAGAGCAATATTATGATAGATTTAAGGGAAGTAGGATTTGAGAGGGATGTTTGGATGGAGTTAGCACAAAATAGGGTCGAATGGCAGGCTCAGATAAGCGCGGTAATGAACCTTCGCGTTCCATAAAATAGATTAACTTCTTAGCTTCCTTAGGAATTTTCTATCGTCATTGAGTAAGTAAGTAAATACAATAGAGTCCCGCTATTCCGAACTAATTGGGACCGAACACCGGTCGGTTTAGCAGAAATTCGGAATAGGCGTATTTCATGAATAATATCAACGTATTGACTTGTTAAGGCGTTTATTAAATGCGGGGAATTGTATAAATGGAGCCGACATGTGCTGTAAGTAACCAGCTTTCATTCCAATTTGGTTTCAGGCGTTTTCATCAAGCTTAGGCTATATGTAGGCCTCTATTTAACTTCTTTGTATAACAAATGTACGTTTTTTTCACGAACGTCTTTTTAAATTCTCCGGTTTTTAAGTTAAAACAATCGGTATTTTTTCTGAACTCTGTTCGGAATAGGCGGTTTTTCGGAATAGCTGGGTTCGGAATAGCGGGACTCTACTGTATTGTGAAACATCAGGATATATTTGATTGATATACAATTCTTATCCAGATGTAAGATATATTTGTTTTGTAAAAGGGAAATTCCTTTATACTTCATGACGATTTACTCTCGCGATTCACAGCAATAAGGTAAATTACTATAATTATGTTCAATCCGGCTTAGATGTAACGCACTAGAATTTCCACACGTGGAGAATGTGTCCCCATAGATTTGTAACAGTGATTAATGAAATAATAAGACGTTAAAACGCGCAGGTTACATTGTTATCAGATACAATTAGAGTTGATTGATTTCTGTATTGGGGATTGCTTCAGGTGTTGCTACTGTAATTGAACAAGCTCCTGGTTAAGTGGCGGATTGTATCTGTTCGATACGAGAGTCGATTCTATAATACCTTCAACCTCTGTAATAACTAGACCTGGGATTTTAGGCTCTAAAAATAGTTTTAGGCACCTAACATAGGCTTTTAAAACAAGTAAATAGGGTTTTAAAAGAGAAAATAGGCACTTAAAATATGCTTTAAAAAGTTTAAATAGATAGAAAATAGATTTTAAATATTACAATATACACTTAAGCTGTAACATGGTCTTTTTTTTTTACTGCAAGAAACATGGTGTACCTATTCTTAACAGAATTAACTGCAAAATTAGGCATCACGAACTATATTCACTTAAACAGATATTCTTTCACTGGTGACTTGACACAGTAGTTCTTCCTCCTTAATTCTCCCCTCGCCCGTCAGTCAGAATTCCTTTAGCGACAGTAAATTGTTTGGAATAATCAAGTATCTGTAAAAAAAACCCACCTCTGCTGTTCTACTTTTCATTGAGGGATGTCCATTATGAGATTGTAAAAATTACAGAAGTTGAATTTTATTTGAAATACACAAAATAGGCATTTTAGGCACTAAAATAGTAAAACAGGCTCTAAAGGTCCAAATAGGCATTTTAGGCACTATAAAACTCTATAAATGTAAGTGATTTATCATGAAACATCCACATATTTAAAATTTTTTATGTTATTTCTTAAGGAACAAAATAGGCATTTGCCTTAAAATCCCAGGTCTATTTATAACATATGCTAGCTCTTCATTGGTCACTATAAAATTCAATTATGTGAATTGGAATGTTCTTAAATCCTTCACTGCATGCAATATACCTGCGGAAACAATTGTATAAATTTACAGGGAGCAATCTGAGTACGTTACATGCTGTTTGACGGGAGCAATGCAAGTAAATATCACATAAATTATGAGCTCTAAAGCTATTCAGTCTCAGAAATTATGAATTATGTTACCAGTAACAACATTGTAATATTACATACGGGAAGCGAATGCCTTATTAAGATACCCGAGTACTTCCATCCGTATGATGGATTAGACTCCCGTGTTGATTAACTCAAACTGCAAGGTGTATACCGCCTCCTTAATACGGTTATAATTCAATTTAATTTTAATTTGATACAGTCTTATAACCCTACGAATATTCTTCTTCCTATTCTCTTTCTTCTGCTCAGAGAAGACATCATATTCAATCTCTCTTTTACACCAATAAACGGATAGTTGGTACATGAGTATTTCCAAAATTCGATTTTCTTATACCCTTAGCAGACAGGGATGGCGCGTGGGTCCAGGTAGGTTCCTTCACCCGCAAGCACCCTCACATTTAAAAATTCAGGGTAATAGTACCGACCATAATTTCCGCCCCATGAGTCACTTAGTCTACTTCAATCAATCAATCTTAGATTTTTTAATACGTCATTTTATCTTAAAATGTTTGTTATATATCAGTTCTACACATAATTACAAGAAAAATGACACAAATATATGTACAATTTACTTTAATAGGAACATAGGACTTGAAAGCAGTTTTCTCGTAACTTTTACTTATGTATTTGTTAGAAATGTTCCTATGTTCCTATTTTAATTATGTGTAGAATTGATATATAACAAACATTTTAAGATAAAATGACATTGTTAAAAAATCTTGAGATTGATTGAAGTAAACTAGGTGACTCATGGGGCGGAAATTACGGTCGGTACTAATCCCCTGAGCTTGTAAATTTGAGGGTGCTTGCTGATGAAAGAACCTACCTGGACCCACGCGCCATCCCTGTTTGCTAAGGGTATAACTGGCAACCCAAGAAGGATCCCGCCTCTAGGCCCGAAGGTCGCGGGATCAAACCGACCGCGGTCGATGGATTTTTCAGGACGTAAATTTTCTGGTTACGGAGTCCTCCGGGAGGGACTTTAAGCTAGGGGCCCGCGTAGTAGATTTCCGGCTTGTAGAAGAACTCCAAGCCTAAATTATTTTTCAGGCCTAGGCTGATAAAGTGCTACTTTTCGGCGTGTTAACTGTCCGAGCAACATAAGCAACATGATGAACATTAAACTCGGAAATGACAAAATACAGGAGGTGAATGAATTCTGCTACTTTGGGAGCAAAATTACTAAAGATGGACGAAGCAAATAAGTTGTGAAAAGCAGACTTTCTTTAAGAAGAAAAGTCTATTGGTGTCAAATATTGTCCTAAAAATTAGAAAAAAAGTTTCTAAAGTTACATGTTTGGAGCATAGCACTTTATGGAAGTGAGACGTGGACTTTAGGAAAAAGTGAAATGCATAAAATAGAAACTTGTGAGATGTGATGCTATAGACCAGCGTTTCTCAACCTATGGTCCGCGGACCACTGGTGGTCCGCGATGATGGTGCAGATGGTCCTCAGACATAATTAAAAAATATCATAAAGCAAGTGGAAAGTAAAGAAGTAAAATTTTTCACATATTTCGTTTTAATGACCTATAATTAATACCCCAAATATTAAGAATATAGGCCTTCTTTTATAAATGGGATGTAAAATTAGGGGTCCGTACATTTTTTTAGACATTTTTGAGGTCCTCGGGTTCAAAAAGGTTGAGAAACGCTGCTATAGACGAATGTTGAAAATCAGGTGGACTGACATAATATCTAACGAAGAGGTCTTATAAAGAATAGAGGAGCAAAGAATTCTATGGACGATACTCATTAGAAGAAGGGCCAGACTAGTGGGGCACATTATGAGGCATCCAGGCTTGGTCAATAATATATTAGAAGGAACAATAGAGGGGAAAAATTGTAAGGGAAGATCACGATTGGAATATGCAAAACAGATTATTGACGATTTTGGTTGTAAAAAAATATGTAGGCATGAAGAGACTGGCTCAAGATAGGAAGAACTGGAGAATTGCATCAAACCAGTTGTGAAACTGATGACTACAGAAAAACTGTCCGACAAGCAGCTGTTTTACAGAGCATTTAGGCCTACTAAAAAGTATTTGCATATGATCATTTGTTAAATTTTTCACGATGGTCGCAAAAATCATACTGAATTGGCTCGTATATCAGCAATTAGAGAATAGCGTCACCAACATAACATAACAAACAAAAATACGCCTGGGATTTGAACCACTGTGTGACAACCATCTCCGCTTCTCTGTCATTCTCTGTCATTTATTGAGGTGTAGGAAAAGATGAAAATCACTGGGAGCGAGGTCCGAGCTGTAGGGTGGCTGTTGAAACACTTCCCAGCCGAGACTTGCAGGGAGGCGTTGAAGTCTCCACCCTACAGCTCGGACCGCGCACCCAGAGATTTCCATCTTTTCCTAACCCTCAAGAAATGAGAGAATTGTAGAGATTGACAAAGAAACGGAGAAGGTTATCACACAATGGTTCAAATCCTAGGCGGCAGACTTCTACGACACAAGTGTTCAAAAGTTGGTCGCACGGTACCTAAAATGTTTCAGTTCCTGTGGCAAATAAGTTGAAAAATAGCTGAACACTTGCTATATCAGATGCAATAAATATTTCCATTAATTTTTTTTTTTTTTTGTAAACGGGCCTAGGGAAACTTATTTTATGGACGCTATTAGGGTATATAGGGATACGCCGTAGCGTAGTGGTTGAGGCGCTGCGCTACAAACCGGAAGGTCGCGGGTTCGATTCCCGATAAGGTCGTTGGAGTTTTTCAATTGACCTAATCCTTCTGGTGGCACTATGGCCCTGGGGTCGACTCAGCCTCTAACATAAATGAGTACCAGGAGCAATCCTGAGGGTAAAGGCGGCTGGTGCGTAAGGCTGACAACCTTACCACCTTCATGTGCCGAATGTCTAAAAATCTGGGAGCCTCTAACTCCTGGAACCCTCTGGGCCTCCATGGCCTGTAATAGGGAACACTTTACTTATTAGGGTATATAACCTGTGATATTGTAATCGCAACTTCTAGTTTTGTTAATTAAAGCCATTAATTCAAACAAATTTCAATTTATGCAAAAACGAAATATGAGAATACATACAAGTAGACCAGTAATGAGATTTGATAGGAAGTGTTTCATTGGCTAGCTCTCAATGAACAAATGCACGGATTTTTACGATTGAGGATATAAAGTTTAACACAGCTTTTATTTTCCAACGTCGGGAGGCAGTGAATTCCTGTTTCCATGCCTGTTCAATTTGAGTGGTCGAAAGAGACCTCCTGCATTATTTAAAAGGTCAGTGGAATACGCTTTTCAACGCATCAGACATCTTTCGCTCGAACACAGAACCTACATTATGCACAAATATAACGTCCTCCCCTCTCGAGTTCGCCTGACATCAAATGATTGACATACAGACTCTCTGTATTGAAGTCAAAGTGAAATTAAAAATAAGCCCATGTCAAGCCTTATAGAGTCCCCCCCCACCCCACAGAAAGTTTCAGTAGTTGTTCATGCCGCTATTTTTAGGTAGAAGAAAAATCTACTTGTTGGGATCGATACCATGTCATGACTTTCGAAAAATTCTTTCATATCTTTACGTTTCATGCCTCCCTAAGTACGAAACCGCCGCCCGTTCAAATTTTATATATATAACTTTACACGCTAGCGGCCGTAATTTTGAAGATCTTTGAACCAAATTTTATTATGTTATTTCTAGGCCAAATAGTTCGAACAAGTTCGTTAATGAGCAAAATTGGCCAAAGGGGTGAGTCGGGGAGGGGGTTGAAATTTTGAAAAATTTATATTTCGGCCCCTATGAAGTATAGAGGGAAACTTCGTTTGAATAAATTAGAGTACTCCCTAGGGAGTTCACAATGACACCAACGATTCGGGGGTTTTGTTGGTACGAGTGGGGATGGGGGGTGTGGGGGGATGGAAATTCGAAAATTTTGAAACCACGTCTTGTGGGGTATCGTTGAATAGCTCTTGATGAGTACTCTACAAATCTATAGGTAGTTTCTCGATAGTTCTCATTTAAGGTGAGATTTGAATGTTTGAAAAGTGCTCTTTCCTCTTTTTTGCAGTTATTATTGCGGGTTTGACATGCCAAGGCTAAAGATGAACACTGCTGTGCAGCGACAATAAATTAAACCAAAAGCACTTCGAAATCTACCTCAGCCTGTAGGCCTGACTAAAGGGATTTTTTAAATTCAGCTGTGTTTATACTCCTTTCAGCTACGAGGCCATATCAGGAGTTCGGGATATGTGTCTATACAGTAGTGTAGGCCATGGAACTATTTATTGTCAATTATTTATATTATTTGTGTAATTTATGGCTTAAATTTCAGTTGATATTAATTTAAATGGATGTGATACAGGATGATTCATGGTATGTAAATATCCAATTCGACATTTGCCTGTACGATTGGGGAAACTATGAAAAAGCCCATGTCAAATTGGCCGGCCACGTGATTTGAATCTGGGACCTCCAGAAAGCGAGTCCAAGAATTCCGCCATTCTCGTCATAGTTAAATGCGAGTCCAAGAATTAATTTATATATATATATATATTTCTTGTTAAAAAATTAAAACGTAAAATATTTAATATTAGGCCTACATTTAAAAAAATTAGAAGATACATCAACACTGGTTCATTACATAATAAAGTACAGCTCATACAGTGAAAAATTAGGGCACAATTCACTGACAATAGAAAACTACTACAATTAAACTAAGTTCTACTTGTTAAATAAGTTAGTACATTTGACAAGCATTATCTCACCAAAGAAAAGTGTAATGATAAATCTGTTCGCTTTTGTAATAATATTATAGGAGAAAAATTCCTCAGACACTGGGACTTGCGTCCAGGACCTTTGCCTATCCATGCCAATGCTCTACCAACTGAGCTAAGTCAGAGTTCACTTACCAGTGACAGATTGGCAATCAGTCATAGGACAGAGGTTCCATCTGGCGCTGTGAAGTGAACTCTGGCTTAGCTTTGTTGGTAGAGCATTGGAACGGATTGCCAAAGGTCCTGGGTTCAAATCCCAGTATCAGAGCCATTTTTTAAAATGATATTATCATGTAAAGTCCAACAGAGACAATAATCTGTGGTTCATGAATACATATGCATACATCTACGTGTTCGCCTAGGTTAAAAAAAAGTTCAGTCCTGTATCAGACCTGCAGCAGTAACTATTAATTTTATTTATTTAAATTACATTTACAAACTTATGTACAAATACAAATACAAAAATAAACAAATAAACAAAAAACATTTAAAAATTTCAAAATTAAAGTACAATACTTTTTAAGAAAAGAAAAAGAAAGAAAAGAACCAAATATTTATTTAGAAATACACCCAAATGAGCAAACTGCTCGTGCTCGGGTGTAGTTTCAGAACATCAGAGTGGAGAAAGAGGAGAAACAAAAAACAAAGTGAGAAAGAATGACACACTTATAAAAAAAAGGTGAAAAATGTTAAACAGAGCTAGAAAAAGAAAAGACAAATTTATAAAAAGGAGACAAAAAATATTAAACACAAATACTTACAATAAATAATAATACAAATAAATTACTTAAAGCTAATAAAATTACAAAAATTACATTATGTCCACAACTTTTTGTAGTCTGCAATAAAGGCCTAGTAAGTGAAAATCCTGGATAGAAAACAAAGTACTCTACCCAAATCACGGTTTATAATGGTGTATAGGCTCGGTTTAATTAAAACAGACTCAATAATAAGGTTAGGCTGTTTGTGGTAATGCAGTGGTTTTCAATTTATATTATTGTGAATGTTTATCCATGCATTGTGGTATACATCTGCTTGCTAGTGGCTTTACCTGGGCCAAATAACTGCAGCAATACCAGCATTGTTAAATATAGGCTATTAAATTATAGAATTACCATTGGATATTTCTGTAGGTCAAAATCCCGGGAAAAGTGTATTATTTGTGAAAACCAGGTCGTTAATTGTAAATTTTCAGAACTCCGAGAAGTTGCGTAGGCTACAGTGGAACTACAATTATTCGGATTAATTAGGACCGGTTATTAATGTAGATAAGAGTCTACATGTAACTTTCACGCTAAGACGAGGCACTTGCCCTCCAGTAAGAATCAGGCTTTAAAACTTAGTGCCCGATCGAATATGTTAACAGCAACTGTACTGTACAGACTTTGCTCGGCGTATGCGCTAGCTACCATATGCTAGTTCACGTGATAGTAAACAAACCGGATTACAGGTATAGGAAGGCCACAAAATAACTTCTCATTCTCTAAACTCACATTACAAGCATGCAAAACGATACGTTCTCCTGTTTGTGTGTAATAGTCCCTCCCAAATGTTTCAATATATGTTTGCGTTTTAGAACACTTTACTTTCGGTATTCCGAACACGTATTATACATTTATAAACACGCATAATGACAAGGTACACTGTTGACCAATTTGAGAGGCACCGTACTACGAGCGGATTGACTTCCCAGTACTACTATCAATGACTGTCTTATCAGCCTACGCAATCACCCCCACCCCCTATACTCAGGTTGTTGGTAACCGGAATCAAATCCCTCTGTGGGTTCGGGCACTAAGTTTTAAAGCCTGCTAAGAATCAACGGTAACACTCTACCCTCAGTTAGAAGAAGTTAAATATTTG
Organism: Ectobius pallidus; assembly: GCA_964059195.1. Taxonomy (NCBI): domain Eukaryota; kingdom Metazoa; phylum Arthropoda; class Insecta; order Blattodea; family Ectobiidae; genus Ectobius; species Ectobius pallidus. Next base: position 207,352,851 of record CAXKWD010000001.1, on the reverse strand, counting down.
GGTATCCACCTTGATTGTCGTTTGACCTGGAAAAAGCATGTAGGTACCAAACGCAAGCAACTAAATCTAAAATTCAGCAAATTGTATTGGCTCCTAGGACCCAAGTCAAGGTTATCAACTACGAACAAACTTCTAATTTACAAACTAATTATTCATTTCCTTCATTTTAACCAATACAAATATTGTACTTTTATTCCTAGTTTTACTACGATCGTGTACCTAGGCCTAATCATTTACAATATTCAAATTAACAAATATTTCGGTAGTAAATTTTTTTTTTTTTTTTATCCATTTCGACAAACACAAACGTAGGCCAACAAAATATTTAGGCCTAAATTTGCTCAAGATATTACGATCCTCATTTCTCTCCATTCATTTAAAGTCTGCGAAAGATTTTTCAATTTATTAGTTTATTCGCCTTTTCTATAACTTCAAGGGAGGAATATAGGCCTACTTCTTAAGAAATGGGCTAATCTTGTATGCAAATGTTTCTGTGGTGTTCAATTTTTTCAAAGAGGGATTTGTTTCAAACATATTGTTGCCAACCAGAAAATCCTGATTCCACTATATACGGAATTACCCAAATGGTTTTGATTATTATTCTAAGCACAAGCAAATTGAAATTATTTTTCTTTTAAAATTTACTTTTCAAAATATCATATAAACGTCGTACGATGTTCGACCGTTATAAGAACTTAACTGGCTCACACGATTCTTGCTTGTCTGTTAAGTTCTATCATAAATAACTATTTCAATACTCCCTAAATATTATTTTTTATCAATTATCGAAAATGATTAATATGAAAATCATAATAATTGCATTTTAACATTAAATATTGTAAACAAAGAGGTATTGTAAATTGCATAAAATCTAGCATTATTAATTCCTCTTTTGTTGTTTTAGATTTTAATTTCAACAAGCCTAATTTCAACTACTCTGTTGTGAGATGTTCAAAATTTCTGAGCGGTTTTAATAGCGATAAATCATAAGATAAACTTGCTGAATCACATTCTAATATAATAGTTGATCAGAAATACACAGATGGCTTAGGACTTAGTTTATAATACACACTAGCAATGTTTGGGACCATCACAGTATATCAATATCTCATCGTCGGCAGATGTTGCGAAATTTGACAATACGTACGGGACTGGAATGGAATTAGTAATGAAGCCATCCAATGAGTGATTTCGCAAGCTATTATCACGTAATGCACTTCCACCGCCGCCTATATCTGCTCTGCTTGAAAGGTCACTGGGTCAGGTATTCTTTTGAACAATTATCGGCTCTAGTTTGTTTCATGGCCTGAAATATTTAGGTCACGTCATATGGTTAAGTAGATTCCCGGTAATAGGGAAGTCGGGTTGGCTTTTCTCATTGTGCGCCGTGGAATAAAATGCCTGAATTATTCACCGCTGCTCCGTTATACTCCTGTATGCTTGCTGGCTGGAAGAATCTGGAATAAAACGTTGTTATATCCACAGGTGCTTTGCTGTTATAAACGATGCAAATTGAATCCCTGCACAGAACAAAATTATATCGTATACTGGCTGCTGTAGAATTTGCAATCCATATTCAGTATGTGAAATTCAGAAACCCCCTTGGGGTGTTCTGGTATAGGGGACAGAATATCTGTATTCATTCTAATATTAAACTTTATTAAAATTTGTAAACACCAACTTTCTTATTAAAACCAGTTCCAGTAGTAATAGTATTTGGGCCTAAGAGAGATGAAAATAGGGACTGGAGATAACTGCATAACGACGAGCTTCATAACCTGTACTCTTCACCGGATAAAGTAAGAGTAATTAAATCACGGAGGATGAGATGGGCTGGACATGTTGCGCGCATGGGGGAGGAAAGACATATCTAAAAAATATTGACTGGGAGACCCGAAGAGAAAAGGCCAGTTGGAAGACCTAGACGTAGGTGGAAGGACAGTATTAGGATATATTTAAGAGATGTAGGATTTGTGAGGGATGGTTGGATGGAGTTTGCACATAATAAGGTTGAATGGCGTGCGCGTATAAGTGCGGCAATGAACCTCTGGCTTCCGTAGAATATTCGTTCAGCTTGCTTAGGAATTGTGTACTGCCATTGAGTAGTAAGTAATAATAATAATGATAATATTATAGGAGAAAATATTATCATGTAATGTCCAACAGAGACAATAATCTGTGGTTCATGAAAGCTTATATATCTATAATAATAATAATATTGTTATTAACTTTACTTCTTATAATGATGATGAAAGTAACAAATAAAATCAGTTAACGGATATAACAAAGTATCAAATGGAGTTAATAGGCCATATTTCACATGCTTTTGATAGGCCTATACATGGTATAGACTTCCTGCTATTAATATTGTTATATAGGCCTATATAAAACGTAATATTTATTATTAATAGAGTACCCTATTTAAATATTATAGTAATACGTTAGTAAGCAATCCATTGGCAGTAATGTAAAAAAATACCCTTCCAAAATTAAAATCACAGAAGAACAATGAACCGTACCAATACGAAATGCGGTGTAGATGCATTATGTAAGTAATTTGTTTGTAAACAATAATGCATACGAACTAGTATTTATGAAAAGCTTGTGATAATATGAGTGATAATCCCGAGGAAATTTCAATCCAAGCCAAAAACATTGAATTAGAGCTACTGCCAGCAACTTCACGGCAGCAGTAGACTATAAGAAGGAATATATTATTGCATTCAAATGCTGGAACATCCATGGTAAGCAATGTTTCTTTTGTCAACCAAGATGTGAAAAGTTGTTGGCTTATATTATGTTGTTAGCCTATATGATGAAGTAGGCTGCAGTGTTTTGCGAAAAACCCTGGTAAAGTTTCTGATTATCATAAAGAATCATGTTGGCTTAAATTTGTTTTATGGCCAAATATATGCTTAAATCCATGTTAAAGTTGATGTGACTGGTCAATGCCATCTGGATTTTGTTTATAGATTGCCATGACAACTTTAGCGTCCTAGATAAAACTGCATTTTAAATGCAGTTTGAATGCAATTTTATGCAATTTTAGCGGCCTAGGTTGCTAAAATGCAATTTTTCGTCGTGTTACCTATCCATCAAGCAGTTTTTTTTTATAGAGCGTGTACTAAAAAATAATTTACTATGATTATTATTATTATTATTAATCAATTTGCGAATGAAATTCTTTAATTTTTCATTTGATACTAAAAGATTTACTTTTGCGTTTTTTTCTGTGCTCTTGGATACTTCATGCTGTGAAAATATTATTTCTGACTCTGTTAATTTACGGTTTGCCATAGGACTAATTAAAAGCGTATAAAAAATTAACTCTTAGTAATGGAGAAAAGCCATTTAATGAAATATACACAATTGGAACACAACATCCATCGAGTATATCTAAATACCTATACAGAACACAGGGGTTGTTCAGAATATTTGAATTTTTCATATCAACGATCAAGTTATATCAATCACATTGGTATTGTATGATAGTGACAGTTGTATATAGCATAAGGGCTAATGGGGTGAGTGTTCGGAATTGAAATTCATAATATTTTCATCATTTAAAACAACATGTTGGAAAAATAAAGCTAAATTTTATTCTGTGTGAACAGTTTTGATTTTTTTTTCCCTTTTTACTCTTGACTGGCGACATTTCCAGTTAAAATAGATATATACGTATAAAAAAACTGCGGTGTTTTGAAATCCATTGCAGTGTAACAGAGCAACATTTGAAATGTGCTTGGTTGCCTTTATCAAAGAACGCTAATAATCATTGAATGACGGCTGTTTTAGGAAAAACAAGTGTCAATCACGAGCTGTCCCCCCGACAACGCGGAATCACAATTATTGTTACATAGGAGGCGTTGGTAGCATTTGCAGTTTTAACGTCGAGATTTGCTGGCGTAGCCTACTTAGATATTCTGTCATATCGCCTCGTGCGCCAGTACATGGCCTGTCATTCTGAAATGTCAAACTTCAGATGGAGTATCGAAGGGTGTGACCTAACAATCAATATTTAAGTAATACTTTGACATGAGGCATGAAGCTTATCAATTATTTTGTTTGAAAAGGATTAAAGATTTTGTGAGCAAAACGTAACCCCGCGTTTGTCAAGTTGTAAAAATTCGTTTACAGTATTCCAACGGACTAGAAGACGTTGATTTTTAAGGGGTTGTACAGTCGGTCAAATAACAAACGTCGGGACTCGTATGCAGTTAAAATTAAAGTTTTAACGCATTAGTTCACAAGTTTCCTATAAAAAACATAAAAAACAGCCATTCTCGGAACATATGGGGCCATGCGACAGGAGGGAAAAAATGAACAACGAGGGAAAAAATGAACAACTCAGAAAGCGCAGCACACGATATTCAACTTAATGTATTGTCATAATTCATTTTGCTTTGTGTCATCGCCACATACAAATGCCAAAGTGAGAGAAAGTGTAGTTAGGGCTGTAATTGACCTGCATTTTTCGGCCTCTGAAACAGCGAGAAGGTTCCATATTTATGAAAGAGCAGCTCGGAGGTGGGAACTTCACTATAACGCGACCGGAAGTTTTCATAGGAAACGTGAATCTGGCGTATTTCGATGCTAGATTGGTTGCAGAAGTTGAGCGTAAGTTATTGATTTTGCACTAGAAGTACCGGTATTATAAAATAAAATCTTTAAAAAATGCTCCTTGAATAAACATATTCCTCGCGAATCTATTAATTATTAATATTATAAAATTTTGCAACCAAGGATATGGCGGATTTGAGGCTTATAGCCACAGCCTTCTATACATGTTTGTTTTAGAACAAAACTGACTAAATAATCAAGAAAATACATGGATTGACAAGAGGCGTGTGTGAACCTAACCTTATGTCTTCCTGTACATGCGCATATGCTCGTTCGTGATACTTAATCAAATACCGCCCGACGTTTTTTATTTGACCGACTGTACATACAGGTACCGTACATTAAAATAGGTTTTTCATAGGTAATATAACTGGGGATCAGGATTTTAACAAAGTTGCTCATGAATTTGTCTTGAGAGAGTTATATTTTTTGCGTCTATTACTGAATAGGCCTACTCACTGAATTAAGCATAGTTAATTACTCCTTCCTTTCCATATTATTTTTCCACAGTAAATACACGTCTACTACATAAAAGACAAACTTCTTATTATAGGCCTATGCACTGCCTTCTAAATCTTACAAGCCATGCTGCTTGAAATCTGGCAACACAGGAGGTAGTCCTATCTGTGGTGGTCTGTGGGAAGCATTTGAATACGTTTATATTGCTGATAATTTTCTTCATCACAAATACTGACTTTATTTAGGCCAAATCAGTAGGCCTATATTACATAGCCTATACTTGTGATGTGCATAATAACGTAACGTGCGGTGACTCCACATATCTGAAGGAATTCGTAGTTTTCAGTGTCTCCTCATTATACGTTATGATGTCGCGTTTTTTCTTATTTTATTGGTAATAACCTCACTTATCCTGTTAGGCCTACGAGCTCTGTTATTTGACCCACAACAGAGTCATATTTTATTAAGCTGCTACACTTCTCTGGGTCATTTTGTACCACCACTGAACTAGTTTTCTCAGGTAGGCTATAATATAACCTAGAACACTGATATCTATCTTCTTGTCACATGCACTTTATGGAAGACTGTGCCCATGACTGTCACTGAAAATAATAACTTTGCTTGATTCCTTGGAAGCACTCGGCTTTCCGTTATTTGCTGTCTAAAAATAATCCATTCGTTATCCTTGGCTCCAGTGGTGAACTGTGTTGATTCGCCAGGTTAAGGTTTGAATCCCGTTCATTGGCTTCACCAAACTGTAAGAAAACGCTGAATCGATTTTCTAGTAGTAATATTGGGAGAATAGGAGATTGCATATACTACGATTTGGCGTCTACCATATTGAGATGAATTAGGCCTACTGTGAGCAGCTTGATATTTTGATAAAAGTTCATACCAGTAAAAGTGACTATATTTCTCTTCAATTCTTCTTTAATACCAGCCAATTCTTCCTGAAGGACACTAATATCATACCGTACCTCTTTCTTGTATTCGTTTGTAGATGGTAATAGCTGATGAACATGAAAATATTCTATGAAAAACTATTCTCTGGTGTACTCAATTAGAGGTGACGGTGTATATAAATATCTCATTTTGTACACGGTTTTTACCTTCTCTATGCTCTCCAGTTGCTCTTCAGGTGTGTCCAGATGTTCTCTAAACCATAGGCGATGATGACTGGGATTACTTTAAGCTGAAATATGCTTAATTTGCGATGATTCTGATGGAGTTCGTTGCTTTATTTACGGCATGTTGATAGCCGATAGGACTACCGATGCGATGTTTCCAGATTTAACAACATGGCTTGTAAGAAATAAAGAAGGCAGTGGCCTATGTGATGAACGCACTACCAACGCCGCCTATTAATAAGACAGTATTCAGTTTTGAGATTAATTACCATAGCAACCGAAAAAAAAATTGAATGTCTGGTACGAAATGCATTATTATTATTCTTTTTTTAAGTTAGAGAACTCGAATCTCCTGTCCTTTTTTTCCCCGGGCAACCCACTTTAATAATGAAATGTCCATCGAAACCGAAATTTTAGTCGTTTAATTATCAATTGTTTAAATTTTTAAGCATTTTTTGGGTAAGGTACATGAGTCTGTAGTACGTTCTGATCATGTCATTTCGAATCTTTATGTCGATCTATTCGTTTAATTATTGATATTTTTTACTGAAAAAATATAATTAAGAATAAAATTATGTAATTCATGCAAATTATGGAAAAAAGGATGTAAGTGTTTATAACTATAATGTCATAACTATTTTTCTGATAAATTATTTAAATAAAACATATAGCAATTGAGTAAATATTCGAAGGCGAAGCCGCGGGCACATGCTTGTTTAATATGTAAAACTATCCTTGGTATATATTATGTCATGAAGCATCCAACGCCTTCTATTAACAAGGCAGTATTCTCTTCTCGGTTGATAGCTTTATTCATTTGATTTCCATTCGCAGAGATTTTTTTTTTTTTTTTTTTTTTTACATAAGTGACCAAAAGAGGATTACGAATTCATTTCTAAATGGGAGGACATTCAGTGATTTGGACGGAACTCAATGTGTGGACTTTCTTGGGCTAGGGAACTCGAATTTGAGGTCATTTTTCCCCCGGGTGGCGCATTTTCTCGAAGTCGGGTTTATAGCTTTTTAATTATGAATCGTAACGTCTTGGACTCGCATTCGGGGGGTCCCAGGTTCAAATCCCGTGGCTGGTCAATTTGACATGGGAGTTTTCATGGTTTCCCCAGTCGTAAAGGCACAAGCCGAATTGGAGGTGTCGTGCACATCGGCACAGGTGCACATCGGCACAGTCGCATTTTCCTGCACATCGTCATAGTATTTTTATCTTGTAATATTATCGTGCTCATCGCCACACAACCCGTTGGGGCTAGGGGTGGACATAGAGACTCAATCCTACAGCCTCCTTCACCACGGCTCCAAGGCAGCACCCCTTAGCTACCGCGGCTAAGGAAACCGGCCGTTGATGTCGTAGGTAGGTTAAGTCAGGTTAGGTTAGGTTAGGTTAAATTAGATTAGATTAGATTACGTTAGGTTCATTCAAAGTCTCATTCAATCGCAGGCAGATACTTTATGATTGATTTCTAAACAATACAATAATAATATTAATGTACACAGTATGTATCTATAATAATAAAAGGAAGTGTTTGTCTTTCTGTCTATCTAGCAGTTACTGTGAACTCCATTGCATTCAATACGATAATGTAATTTCAACTTTGTCTCTATGTCCACCCCTACGAAGGGGGTGTGGCGATGAGCACGATGATATTGCAAGGTAAAAATACTATGCCGATGTGCACGAAAATGCGACTGTGCCGATGTGCACACAACCGAATTGGATATGTACATACCATGAATCATCCTCACCCTATCCATTTAAATTAATATCAGTTGAAATTTACTCCATAAAAATACACTAATAATAGAAACAATTGACGATCAATAGTTCCATGACCTACCCTACTGTATACACAGATCCCGAATTCCTGATATGGCCTCTCAGCTAAAAGGGGTATTAACACGGCTGAATTAAATTAAGCACTTTTAAGCAATATAAGTGACTTACAATATAAAGTAACCTGGTCTGGATGATAAGACAAGCTTTTAATTAGTGGAAAAATGCTTTAGTAGCTTTGACCTTAAAATCTGTAGGCTCAGACTACTGATATCCTCTGGTAGGGATATTTGTTAGTGTTTTTAATTATTATGAGAGTATTTGTATTATTACTAGCCATCATAAAAAAGTATTCTGAATTTAATAATTTTAATTCCAATTTTCTTTTATGTTTGAATACCGAAGCCGGTTTTACAATGAGAAACGAGATAGTAGGAACGACATTGCCTGATCGTTTTCCTTTTATTTCTATTGGGTACTTTGGCTTTCCTTGTTTTATATCTGCTCGTGTGGAGTCTTCATTGGCTGTTTTCATAGCTTCTCGGTTTGATGTTCTTGAGTCGGTACTGTGATGAACGAGACAATGAGACTTTCATACAACGCAGTATCACAGCCACTAACTTTCATTTCTTGTAATCTTAGAAGGTAGACTACTAATGCCTCTATTTTACATGTTCTATATTAGAGACTAAAATGAAATCTTTTTTTCCTCGATATTGCGGGCCAGACAAAATTTCCTCTTAATCTATGTAAGATTTATTTGACACTAGCTGAAAAGGCCCGGCGTCGCTCGGGTTTTGTATTTTGTAAATGCGAAAAAACTTATGAAGGACTTTCGATTTTCAAACGCTAGGTCTTTAAGGTCTTTATATACGTATTTAGAATTTGAAATGGGGAAGAACGTCTTATCACACCCAAACTATTCCCTCAGAAAACGCTAGATAGGCTATAGCTTATTATAGCTTAGGCTATAGCAGATCCCCGCGGCTTCGCCCAAGATAATTAATCGAAAGATTAACAATTAAGAGCAATAATTAAACTATTATATTTGTTAACACTTTGCACACGAAACATTCATAGGTCTAAACTAAACGATTGATAGGCCTAATTAATGAAACAGCTATAGGCCCTAGGCCTAAATTCGGCTTTGAAGTGAATTCCACGATTAGAAAGCGCAGCATGGGGAAAAGAACCTCAGACTCGAGTTCCCTGACCCAAAAAACCCTGCATAATGAGTTTCGTCCAAATCGAACAATGTTTGCCCATTTAGGCTATATTCATTATTCTTCTTCCGTCTAGGGTGAAAATTTCATCTGTCTGCGTGCCTTGACACTATAAACAAATGAATCGGCCAGAGTGGGCTTACAAAATTCAAACAATCGCGATGCTTTTATTTCCAAGATATGACGAAAGTAGGCAAAGTCATCTGCAACTGATTTGACAACTGAAATATATTACTGAAAACTGATGCTTCGAAAGCGCAAAAGCGTTCGTTTGGAAAGAACGGGCTTGAGCAGTTTGTATTCGATCAGCTTCTAATCTTGCTTCTCGTTGCTCGTCTGTTTCTGAAGCTCGTAATGCCTTTTTATTTTGTGCTTGAGATGTAGATCGACCAATCGATTTCCGTTTGGGGGCATAACTGTCGACGATGCTCGCAAATTCGCAAAAAATAATAATAAATAAATAAATGGAAAAATTCAGTATTCGAAAGATTATGAGAATTGAAATCGATTAAACTCACGATGAAAAAAGTGTGTAAATGTACTATGTGACAGACAGACATATAACTTATTCGTTTTTATTTATATAGATGAAAAATGGGATAAGCCATTGAGGCCGTGGTTTCTCACGTTCATTTGTCCAGACTTATAATTCCGTTACATTTCAGGCAGATTTAACGACCCTACATAAGAGATTTTAATTACGATTACATATAGAAATGTTGTAGCCAGGACCCCGAACTAAGCAACTTCCCCGGAATTTTCTGTAAACCATCTTTCATAAGAAGCATATTCCATCTTAAATAAATATTTAATATTACCTTATTATAAACTTCTCTGGCGTTTACAATAACTTGCGATATCCATTGCCTTCCATAGCGATCGCGATGCTTTTTTTCCCCAAGATATGGCAAAAATATACAAAGCCTTCTGCAATTGATTTGACAACTGAAATGCACCGCCGTCTCGAGAATAATACAGTTTAGAAGGCAGTGCTGAAAATTGCACGTCTCATTCCCGTTTTCACTCATAACTCGCTTACGAAAGCTGAAATTAAAAATGTAATATGCCAGAAACCTTCCCGGGAATGTACTCAACAACTTCCCAAAGTTTCATGGCGATCGGTTGAATGGTTTAGTAATGTATAAAGGACAAACAGACATACATTCATTTTTATATATATAGATTAGAAGGTTCTGTTGCCCAGGCTTCAGGGCAGAGAAAGTTATGGAGAATTTCACATAAGGGTTTTCTATTCAAAGAATCTCAGAACATATATTAATGCTAATAAATCGACATAGAATTTGGGGGTCGAATCAGTGGCGTAGGGAAGGGGGGGTCCAGGGCTCCGGATCCTCTCCGAAATCCAAACCTAAAATTTTATTTAAGTCATTTAAGCTCCAATTTGTCAAATATTTAATTATTTTATTTAATAATAAAATACTGAACTTGTAAATCTAGGCCTATTATTTCCAATGTTCCATGTGTTATTTAACTTTTCTTATAAAAAGTAATAAGTGCTATAACTTAGGTAACTTTCTTGTTTAAATTAGATTGTCTTGGAATATAGTAAGTTAAACAAATTTGCTAACTAGTTTTTCAGTGCTAAACTAGCGTAAAATGTGAGTTTCATTAGTTGAATATTTAAACATTTTCCGGAGCTGGACCCCGTACTCTCCCTCTATTGGGGATTTGGACTACCCCCAAACGACCTGCATTTTCGACTCTCCCCGAAATTATCTTTTGGCTACACCTCTGACTTAAGAGAACTAAACACAGTTTTAACCGGTATGTCCCAGAACCAAGATTTCCTTCCATAAATTTAAGAACGGAGTCCTAACGAATACAAAAATGTTCGTCATTTTACTTATTTTCCTTGAATGTGTCCCAAAATACGTGTTGCCATATGGCAATGCTGTATAGAGATAAAAATCTGTATAGAGATAAAAACATTATATTATCCTTCTTTATCGAATTCTATGTAGAGAAAATCATGGAGTATACCACATCTCATTTTTCTATTCAAAGAATCTAAGAACATATATTATTCCTGATAAATCTACATAGAATTTGATGGTCGAATACAGGTACAGGTACAGAGGGTAAATTGCTATTAAGAGTGAACTTACAGTTCAGGCATTGAAAAAAAAAAAAACTAAATGACTAGATTTAATTACAGTATGGTTTCATGCACGGCAAATCTACGCTTGACCTAGTAGAATACCAACCCACTTTACCAGAAGAAACTTATCATTGTGAAAGTTAAATTCGTTGGACGTGTAAACATGGAAGATGAAACTCTGGGGGATACGCTAAAAAAAAATCTCTCACACACTCACAGGCAGCAGTAAAATGTAATTGTGCCATGCGAAAGGGAGGGGGTTAAACAAGTTCGTATCTCTGAAATAGGACATATTCATATTACGGGAAAGAGGAAAGTGGATATACTTGTGCGTTTTAATATCAGTGTAAGTTATATTTCATTTTAATATAAAAACTGCCCTGTTATAACTGTTTTAATTAGAGCAGAATTATTTATCCCCGGTCGGGGCTGACTGGGAGTAAAAGGGGCTCGGATGAGAAGGCGTCACCGCAATATGGGGCCTGGCTTCAATTCGAACTTCCTGTTGAACTCATGGAAACAAGTTCATATAATACGAGGTTGATAATAGAGGATCAAATTAATGCGTATGTTTAATTAATTTTCTTTCGTAGGTAAGCCTAATCTATATGCAGGGTGTTAATGAATAACACCGAAATATTTTACCTGTATATAGAGGGGACATAGTCAAGCAACTTATATTAGGAGATTTTTGCTGTATGACGTAAAATGTGTATGCTACAGGGCATTAAAGTAATTACAATTTGGTGCTCATAAGTCAATAATAATTTTTTTTATTCTGGTAAACTAATATAACAAAGTGCCAGAATGCTGTTGTTTAATCAGTGATAATTGCAAGTATGATATGCAGAAAATAAGTTATCTCCGAATTAAGCTCCAGATCGATTCATTAAGCAGGGCTTACGGAAGGACAATGGTCTAATTTGATAAGCATATGTGAAGGAATATGAGGGGAAATGTCATTTTCAACTTTCAAAGCCATATGTGAACACTAAAACAATATGTTGTCATGAGAACTGATTTGCGTTTAATAAATTCTTTCTAATGTATTACCATAAAATAGGCACTGAATTGGGCATTATTCCGGTACCGGTCAACCGATTTGGTCCAATATCAATAGGCTTCTTCCCATGGACGTTATAAATGCGTATTTCAAATTTCATGAAAATCCGATAAAGAGTATTTGAGTTACCGCCGACTGACAGACGGACAGAAATTTTCCCGTCCACCATACAATCTCATAAAGTACCATTCTGGCACTTAATAAAAATAAAATAAAAACATTGTGTACTGGTGTTCCGAATTCTTGGAACATGGCACTGTACTTCATATTATGAGAAAGATAGAGTAGGGCAAATGAGCATCTTGATACGTAATCCCATCGCACTTAAATTCTCAGTATGAAGCGGAAAGGAGAGTTTTTCAATTTAAATATGCCACAGAGTTGTAATTGCACATGGAGCTGATTATCTTGGACATGCTGGACTGTATAGAATCCCAACGCAGCAATCTCTTTCCCGCTGTCCAGTATTTACTGCAGTCTTTATTATTTGCCTAGGTTTTATTCTAGTTGCAATGTCTACTCTCTGACGTTTCCAGAGAAAGTTACCAGTTCCGTTGCCAATTATACAGACTGACACTGAAAAGAGAAATTAGACACTGAAAAATTAAAAAGACAAGGATTGCTCTTACAGTACAACTGACCAGTAGATTCCAAGAATACAGTCGAATGAAAACACTCCAGTTTTTGTTATGTTTTAACTGTTTTAAATGTCATAGTGTGACGGCCGGTATTCATAGTCGCAATAAGTCGTACTTATATCCAAGTAGAACTTTAATCTCGTCTTAAGTTGAGTTTCTGACACAAACAAGTCGGACTTATGACGTAGTTACTTTATAAAGTCAGACTTGACAAAGTCGAGCTTATTGGTATTCATAGTCACTAAATTACTACTTATTTGTCGAAATAAGTCGAACTTTATCAAGTCAAGGGTCCCCCTGACTTATTTCAGTTTAAGCCAGAACCATGGACAGTGATTTTGAGGATCTTGGCGAGGTATTAGAATAAACTCGTTCCCCAAAGCGTTATTTGCGAAACATGATGAATCTATTCAAATTCTTCCCACCTGACAATGAATTTAAAAAGTGATTTCGTTTCAAGAAGACACAATTTTGGAAATATCAATCGCCTACCTTTCATCGGTATTTCTCTTTGGTGGTATTTCATATCGGCCCAAAGCTTGTTAAGCTGTATTCAATCTTTCTAGAACTCAGTTAATATCGAAATATATAGGCTACATAAGCGAACCGGTCTTAATTCAGAACGATGTCCAAGCTAATATATACACAGAATATTATAAAGAAACTATTGATCAGCTTGCTTACACGCCGCATAATATGACTGGATGAATTGAATCCTTTGTTTACAATGAACAGCGCCGTCTGTATTCTTATATCACAACAGCCAAATACGTACTCAGACGGCTTTGCTTTACATAAAATCTGAAAAAATCTTAAACAGGATTGGCTAATTCAATTGTTATGGCAGTGAACGCATGGTTTTTCATATTATTAAGTGCCAGTATGGTACTTTATGAGATTGTGTGTGGGGACGAAAAATGTCTGTCCGTCTGTCTGTCTGTCCGTCCGTCCGTCCGTGTGTCTGTACGCGCGATAACTCAAATACGCTTTGTCGAATTTTAATGAAACTTGGTATACACGTTTATAATGTCCATGGGAAGAACCCTATTGATATTGAACCAAATCGGTTCACCGGTACCGGTGTAATGCCCAATTTAGTGCCTATTTTAATAGATTCTAATAGAAAGATTCTAATAGAAAGGCGCCATAACTCAAATACGCTGTATCGGATTTCCATGAAACTTGGTATACTCATTTATGACGTTCATGAGAAGTGCCCTATTGAATTTGAACCTAATCTATTGACCGGTACCGGAGTAAACCCCAATTTAATGTCTACTTTAAAGGCGCAATAACTCAAATACGCTTTATCGTATATTTATGAAACTTCGTATACGCATTTATAATGTCCATGGGAAGACGTCTATTTATAATAGATAAAATCGGTTGACCTGTTTCGGAGTAATGCTCAATTTAGTGCCTATTTTATGGTAATACTAGCTGAAAAGGCCCGGCGTCGCCCGGGCTTTGTATTTTTTAATTTGAAATTAATTTATGGAGGACTTTCGATTTTGAAACTCTAGGTCCTTATATAATATGTATGTAGAACTAGAAATGAAGAAAAATATTTATCACACTCAAACTATTCCATCAGAAAATGCCGGATATAGCTTTTTATGGCTCATAGAGCATGTCGAATGCTACATTCCGTTGCTTCTACACATCATGCTTGGGAGGGGTTGAAATAAGAAGAAACATAAATTAAATAAGATTGTATTGACTTGACGGAAAATTTTATTTCTCATTCTCACGTTACAACCGTTTCGGGGCTGAAATAAAAGAGAAATGCAGTACCACTTTCATACTTTCCTCCCCTAAAGCCCGGGACATAATATACTGCGAGTATAGGAATCAAAATGTTCCATCCCATGCTTAGGGCCTATGATAAATCTCAACTAATACAAAGCCTATGGATAACGTATAAGCGGAAAGGATTATTTACAGACTTCTGTTATAGCATACTCACACACTTAAGTTATCCCTGCAATACGACTTCTTATTCTACATCAAAATGTGAAGTGAGAAAATATGTCTTATGTCGAGGGTAGAGAAAATTATGTGACTACATCACACTGTGCTTTATTTTCGTGGATTTCATTTTCAGTAATTATTTTCGCCAATATATTACATCGATGGAATCATAATTCGTTAAAGTCCAGCATTAGGCTATGTAGTTGCCAAGGCCCTATGTAATCACAGTAAACAATTCACTGTTGTCATGTGAACTGAACAGCATTTCATTGTTTTCAGTATAATATTCTCAGAAATTATATAATTTTCAAGGGAAGGACTGATTTGTTTCAATTTTAATGTTGACCGCTATACTTCCCGGGCTTAACAGGGTATGTGTGCAAAATTTCGTGTAAATTGGTAAAGAAATGTAGATTTGTATAAGGAACAAACATACATACATACATACATACATACCCACAAACACACATTCGACTTTATATATTAGATACGTATTCGAAGGAATTTATAAAAAAAAATGAAAATCAATTATCTTGACAACACTGCCTATTGTTTTACTGTTATCTTATAAGGCCTTGGAAATTAAAATACAGGTAGCTATGACAAAAAACACTATCGATTTACAAGCGCTTATCCAACTAGACCGTTAAAATGATCCCGGTGGCCGAGATGGTAACGCTTTGGCCTCACATTCTGGAGTCCATGGTTCAAAACCCGAAACCGGCCAATTTGAATTTTTTTTGACATTTTTATGTGAGTGTGCGATTGTCATGATATCACATATCTGTACAGTTCAGGCGATGCTGGAAGATTTTAATCTCATTAAAAAAAAACTAGACCTTTGTTCTTCCGTAAGCCCTGCTTAATGAATAAATCTGGAGCTTAACTTGGAAATCAATTTAAAAAAAAACATATTCTGCATATCATAATTGCAGTCATAACTAATTAAACAAAAACATACTGGCACTTTGTTACATCAGTTTACCTGATTTTATTATAATCTTAGAAGAATGCTAAAGGTTGAACCTTAAGGCCCTTTTCATACAAAAGGGTTAATTTTTACCTTCGAGTTACTCGTTCTAAACTCTTGATTTGACGAAAATTTTGTTTGATCTACAAGCTACTACAGTGAAACCTCTGTATAGCGAAGATCGATAACGATAAATATCGATCGATTTATAACGACTATTCAACTCATACGCCGCGTGTTTGATATTGACCAATAACGTTTAGCAATTCCTCGGATATAGACCTATCACGGCCGTTTATCTTACAATATTCTTGTAGGAATCGCGAGGATGGCATTTTATCGGGTAAAAT
The DNA here is from genome assembly GCA_964059195.1 of Ectobius pallidus. NCBI lineage: Eukaryota > Metazoa > Arthropoda > Insecta > Blattodea > Ectobiidae > Ectobius > Ectobius pallidus. The sequence continues at coordinate 207,336,522 of CAXKWD010000001.1, read as the reverse complement.
GGTCTGGTCGTTACTGGAGACGCAAGTATCAGTGTGCAGTGATTAATAGTCAGATGATGCCACTAAGCGGCACGAAAACAGATTATTTCATACAACATAATATGTTTGGAAATTGAAATAATAGAAATGCACATTGATTAAGAACACAATTTCGATTCTGTGCAAGCCAGTTCGTGTGCGTTTATTCTGTTCTGCTTTTAGCTTAATTGAATGAAGTTAACTATGTGTTATATGCACTGGTGGTAGCACTGATTACACCAAAACAGCTCGAATCGATTCATGGACGGTTGATTCATAGTATGCCGTGATCTCCCAGCTGTTAGTTTTGTTTTTGTAGAACAAAGCACGAAAGTTATTATTATTTGTATAATCTGGTGGATTTTTATTCATTGAATAGTCTTAATAAATCCAACTCGAGTTGACGAGTTGCATCAGATAAATTCGCTCCTGCTGCGCAGTCGCGAATCTATTGATAAAGTCGTCAACTCTCGTGGGATTACCTATGATAAACCCGGATATAACAACATTTTGTTTGGTCCCAGCGAATTTCATATCTTAATAATGTTAAATGTAACTCACTATAACGATGAAGCTATTTTAGAAACGCCCTCTTATAACGATATTTGGGGGTTGAATTGTTACTGCAAACCAGTAGCTTACCCCTGTGGATGGTAGAAGGTTTCTTCCCAGCCACTAATATTGTTTTCTGGGGGCCTGATTCGGTTACATTTCTTAGAAATTCCAGAATATAAGGGTTCATCAGGGGATGGAAATTAGGATCACTGAGGCTAAAATAATCACTTATCTGTGCAAAAAATACTGTGAATTGGGTTGTTACTTCAACATGCACATGATTTGCAATTAAAACACCATAAGGAGCAACTGTTAGTTTTGCCTTAGGTATGTGGCGTATACCAAGTTTCATGAAAATCCTATAAAGCGAATTTGATTTATCGCGCATACAGACACACGGACGGACAGACGGACGGACATTTTCCCGTCCCCCACACAATCTTATAAAGTACCATTCTGGTAATAGGCAGTTGGAAGGTCACGATTAGACCGCGGATCTTTAGGCTAAAATCTATTCTTTCTTTTATTTTAGCTGCATTTTTACTCCTTTTAGCTACGAGGCCATATCAGGAGTTCGGGATATGTGTCTGTACTGTAGGGTAGGCCATGGAATAAAGTACCATTCTGGTAATAGGCAGTTGGAAGGTCACGATTAGACCGCGGATCTTTAGGCTAAAATCTATTCTTTCTTTTATTTTAGCTGCATTTTTACTCCTTTTAGCTACGAGGCCATATCAGGAGTTCGGGATATGTGTCTGTACTGTAGGGTAGGCCATGGAATAAAGTACCATTCTGGTACTTGATAATTTAAATTCATAGGCAATTTAGTAAGTTTTTCGTTGTTAATAGCCTCTTAACCCCGAGCGGTCACCCAGACCTCACGTTTTTGTTAATATAACAGAATAATAACGTCCATGGTTAAATGTTTACATCTACGAGGGATGTTCCAAAAGTAAGTTTCGTCGTTTTTTTAAAAAGTGAAGATGGTAAAGCAGATGAAGCAAACAACTGCCATAAGAATCGACACCTATTGCTGGTTCAACGACGGAAAGAGCGTCAGCAGAGGAGAAACGATGCATGAGTAGAGTCCCGAAGAAGAGAGAGTAGCAGTAGACTGGCGTGCCCGAGGTTATTTGAGTACAAATCACGATGGCAGATGGACGTGTACTGAAAACGTGGTCGACAATGGAAGTACATGCTGTTATCCGGTATGAATGGGCATGTAGGACTAGTGTGTCCATCATCCATGGACGCCTACAGACTGTGTATGGTGAAGAGGTCATGTCTCATCAAATTGTTGGTCGCTGGTGTTGCATGTTCAGTGAAGGAAGGCACCTGTTCCATGCAATGAAAGCCGCACTCTCGGGACGTCACTTCCAAAACAATGCTGAGGTGGAGAAGGCTGTGCGACAATTCCTTGCATAGCAGGGCACCGAGTTTTACCAGAGTGGTTTCTTCAAACTGATTGCAAGCTATGACAAATGTCTCAATGTCGGTGGAGACTATGTTGAAAAATAGTGCAAGGGGTATATTTCACGATTGCATGGTGTATTTGTTTTGGTAATAAAGTTTCCATGTGAAAAAAAATGACGAAACTTACTTTCAGAACATCCCTCGTATTTTCCCTTGGGTTAAATGTGTAAGGCAAGCGTTTGATGTAGAATAAATTACTGCATTTGAGTTTGTTAAATATAGAAAGCAATGAGAATATTATAGAAGAAAAATTCCTCTGAAACTGGGATTCGAACCCAAGACCTTTGGCTATCCGTGCCGCTGCTCTACCAACTGAGCTAAGCCAGAGTGGAACCTCTCTCCTATGAGTCATATGAGAGAGGTTCCATCTGGCGCTGTAAAGCGAATCTCAGTGTAAGAGGAATTTTTCTCCTTTAATATTCTCATGTAATGTCCAACAGAGACAATAATGTGTGGTTCATGAATGCATATATCCAAAGAAAGCAATACCTAGAAAAAACTAATATGAAATTTTACCTGTAGATCAATTTATTTCAGAAGATATATGTAGTTTATTACTAGACCTGGGATTTTAAGGCAAATGCCTAATTTGTTCCTTATGAAATAACATGAAAATTATTAAATATGTGGATGTTTAATGATAAATCACTTACATTTATAGAGTTTTAAAGTGCCCTAAAATGCCTATTTGGACCTTTAGAGCCTATTGTACTATTTTAGTACCTAAAATGCCTATTTTGTGCATTTAAAATAAAATTAAACTTTTGTAATTTTTTACAATCTCATAATGGACATCCCTCAATGAAAAGCAGAAAAGCAGAGGTGGGATTTTCAGAGAAACTTGATTATTCCAAACAATTGTCGCTAAAGGAATGCTGACTGACGAGGGAGTGGGTGGATTAAGGGGGAAGGACTACTGTGTCAAGTCACCAATGTGAATATAGTTCGTGATGCCTTATTTTTCAGTTAATTCTGTTAAGAATAGGTATACCACGTTTCTTGCAGTAACAAAAAAAAGACTTTGTTACAGTTTAGGTGTGTATTGTAATGTCTTAAAATCTATTTTCTATCTATTACTTGTTTTAAAAGCCTATTTTAGGTGCCTAAAACTATTTTTTAGAGCCTAAAATCCCAGGTCTAATTATTACCGAAGTGGCAGACTGTAAAGTTGTGGATGCATTTCAAGAGACTGGAATATGCATCGGAAAGAATCTGGCGTCTTTCCGCTATGTTATTAAATTGTCTTGCAATATTTTACTAATATTATAGGCTACTTTGTCACACGCCAAATTAACAGAGACTTGGCAAATAACCGAATAGTTTGTACATCGACTTCTCTTTCTACCCTCCTCCAACTTCGTGGTTGCCACTAAGAATCTAAGTACGTTCATAAAAGATTTTTCAGCACTGACTTCTAGATTACTACTCTTTCTATTTCCTGCGAATGTTAAAATGGTGTTTGTTAACTCCCTGACGAAAAAAACAACCCCAGAATAGCTAGGTTATATTTTTATAAAGAAGAGTTAAAATTCAGTTTGTCGTGCAGATAATTTATAAATTCGTACCGGACTGCAAAGAAAACAGTAAACCAAAATTATTTGCCTCATAGCATTTCTTCTATATTATTCTGTAAATTTTACATTAGTTTTAAATTTTCTTTCGAGGTATTTTCTGTAAATTCAATACAAATTTAAGACAGTTTATTGCACCCCAAAGGAAACTTGATGTATTTAACGGTAAGTACAATTAAATACTATTTTCCCTCTCGAATGTAAAAATTTCTACAACTCTAATCGTTTACCAGCGTTTCGTTTGTTTCTCTGTAATTTGTGCGTTACGCAGTTACGAACAGACGCGTTGTTCGATGTTCTTCCAGTTTGGCAAGGTCTTTTATTTTTTCATTCCGTTTCAAGATAGTGGTTGCTTTAGCTGATAAATGGCAGATATTAGTTTCTTTTTTGATGCGAGGTCCACTAGTGAAATAATAAAACTAATCATTAATGAACTTCCTTATACTATTTGGTTGTAATGTTATTGTTTTTTGTATAGGTAGGGGGAAAAAAGCTGACCTACTAGAATATCTAAGTTGCTGATATTTTAGTACGTCCGCTTTTTTCCCCCTACCTGCACACAACCTAACCCTCTTAGGCTATATACATATTGCCTTAGGCCTATATAAAATGTACAGTATTTCTTTGTATTACGTAAACCTTTTTGCATTATACTGTATTATATATTAGCTTTCTTATGTAGTAAGCTTATACAGTGTCAAGAGACAAAAACTAAAATTAGCTCATGTCATTAATAACATGAAAGCACACTGATAGTTAAAAATATAAAATCTCTGATCCTTCTGTTCACTTGCTGGGATGCATTTCGGTACATGTTATCCCATCTTAATAATAATAATAATAATAATAATAATAATAATAATAATAATAATAATAATAATATGAAACTAAATTTGTTTCTCGGCATACTGCGACTCAACTGACTATTTATAGATAACGGTGTTTAGTAGTCACATAACTTCCTTCTTATCCGCGGGCGGGAAACTAGACATAAATCATTATGGATATAATTATATGTAGGGACCGGATTTTTAGGTTTTTAAAAACACTGTTTTAGGTTTTCCATTAGTTGAAATAGTTTTTTTTTTTTTTAGGTTTTTTGTCCAAAATATCATTTTTGGGTGGAATAATTGGTTTAATGAATTTGAATGTGCTACATAGGATTCTACACATAATACTTGTAAAGTTTAACTTAACAAAATTGACTTAAATTTGTGTAAACTTGCTTTATTACAATATTATACAATTGAAGATAGAAAGCATAACCAAATCAAAAGAAGCAGTAAAAATAAGATTGCCTCACATTTCCTGGCTACAGTATATCACTAAATATCTTTCAAGATTCTCAACTGTGAAGTTCTTCCTGTTATCTCTTAGCTAATAGTTAATACTGTATCTACTGTATCAGTATTCGAATCCGATGCTTCTAATTCAGTGAGTAAAATACTTTATGGTTGGATCTGGATAATGTGAAACTGATTATTTTCCTTTCTTCGGTTGTTACGCATGCTAACCGCACAACAGATCAACTAGGGACGAAAACTTCCCCCTTTTCTAGAAAGGTAAATAACACTTACGTGTTTCTGGCAAGCTTGACAAAATATTACTTTGCCATCGGTAGTGAAATTCAGGTCATCGCCAATCCACTCCCGGAATAAACTCGAATTCATTTGTTTTGGCATAATTAACACGTCTACTTAAAACTCACAGTGTGACCACTCAGTATGAATAACACGGAAGTACTAACGGCAAACAAGCGCTTTAAAACACAGAAATCTATATCCTTGTTCATACACGGCAACAATGGTTGTTCGTACAATATTTTAAAAGGAATACGCCGGTACTCTACACTTTCTCTCTAGATACTGTCCATCCTAAACGACAATGGGTTGAACGAAACGCTGGTGGTAGTAATTTCAACCCGACAAAAAATATTGTCTCTCCGCTAAATACCGATTTCTCAACCGACAAACAAAAAAGACAAAAAAGTAACCTAAATTAGATATTTTAGGTTTTATATCCCGTTTAGGTATATTTAGGTTTTTATACCCCATTTAGGTATTTTTAGGTGGTACAGAATTAATGTGGGTGAATCCTATGGACATGATTCGAAAAAGTGTATGAGCGCTTTTTGTTTTGGAAGTAAGGAAAAAAAATAGGTAAAAACCTAAGAATCCGGTCCCTAATTATATGCATTCATGAACCAAAGATTATTGTCTCTGTTGGACTTACATGCGAATATTATAGGAGAAAAATTGCTCTGACACAGAAATATGCAATTTCTCATACCTTGGAATCGCATATATACCTTCATAATTCTAAGGACATTTATAATGTTAATGAAACCGTTTATAAATATTATAAGGGAGCTGTAAATAAAGAACCAGTAGTTTTCTCTTTTTTTTCTCTTTTGATGATACTGTGCTTTGTGTGACGGGATGACAGCGAAGACCACGAGGATTGCTATGAAAAATTAATGATACACGACAATACTCTCCAAGCTATGTCCCTTCTCTTCAAGAAAATGTTTTAACATTTTTCCCCCTCTCAGCCTAGTTCGGAGATGCAGGTAGATTCGGTCGTTAATTTTGCATCAGAGTCTTCTTGCATACATTATATCCGTGTTTTTTTCTCTTTTTCTAGTCTATTCTTTCTCTGTTAACGCGGGCCTGTCCCTTGACGTCATTCTCCACTGGCAAGCTTGCAAATCCGAACTTTACTTTTCTCTTTGTTCTACTATATCATCTGCATGAACTTCAAGTTTCACGTTCGGCCGTAGAGTTTAGCCTTTGGTTTTTATCTGTTTATATATTTCCCCGACTGTTTAGTTTATGAATCAGTGACAAGTCCACATAAGTACATGTCGAATTTCAACCAATCGCAAGAGTCTATAATCGTTCATCACTTCATCGTTCTATTTTTATCACTTACATTTTATCACACTTACGTGGACTTATTTTTAAATGTAAATTCACAATTATACAAGGAATTGTTGTATTTAATCCACCTTATTAACCATTACAACATTGTTAAACACAATTATTTCACGATTTAACGTAGACAAATAATTAGGGCACAATTTTTATTGTAGTATATTGTACTTACATATATGACATAACCTTTATAGTTTATAATACATACAAGTAGGCTTAAGATATTTACTTATTTAGGTAAGAGAATTACAGGATATATTCTTATATATGAACCAATTTCGCACCTAATTATAATACTTGCACCTATTTACAATTTTTTATATAGGCCTATGTATTATAAACTTTAAAGGTTATGTCACATATGTAAGTACAATATACTACAATAAAAATTGTGCCCTAAATATTTGTCTACGTTAAATCGTTAAATAATTGTGTTTAATAATGTTGTAATGGTTAAGAAGGTGGATAAAATACAACAATTCATGGTATAATTTATAGCTAACCATTACGGAAATGAAATTCATCAACTATAAATTCACAAGGACTGAAGATAGAAATTCTTTCATAAATTGGTTTTATATTGATGATTGTGGAAATAAAATTAACTGCCCCTAAAATGGAAGATACGCCGGCTTCTTTGATCAAAAGTAATCATACAATGTGATTAAGTACTGTATTTATAAGCTGCACATCAATAAAAGGGGATTTAAAATTAATGTATAATCAAGCATTTTGAATCTCGTATAGGAATAAATGCAATATTAATAAAATCAAGTAAACTTATGTAACAAAATGGCAGAATGCTTTTGTTTAATCAGTTATAATTGCAATTATGATATGCAGATTTTTTTTAACGATTTCGGAGTTAAGCTCCAGATTGATTCATTAAGCAGGGCTTACGGAAGAACAAAGGTCTAGTTTTTTAAAAAAAAAGTTCAGGTTAACATCGTCCAGCATCAGCAGAACTGTACAAATTTGTGATATCTTGACAATCGCATACACACATAAAATTTTCATAAAATGCCAAATTGGCCGGCTATGGGATTTAAACCAGGGACCTCCAAAATGTGAGTCCAAGATGTTACTATCTCGGCCACCTTGCTCAGTTTAACGGTTATTATTTGTATAATCCGTTACATTTTTATTCATCGAATAGTCATAATAAATACAACACGAGTTGATGAGTTTCATCAGATAAATTCGCGATTGCGATAAACTCGTAAACTATCGTGAGATTACCTATGATAACATTTTAACTAATTGTGTTATTAATTCTTTATGCCAAAGAGATTAGTTTTTTTTACTGTTTCCGTAAACAATGGATTCCATAATATTTTAGTTGCATTTCACATCCATCCAAGACTAAAGTGTGCACACCGCACCGTTTTACTGTTTACATAAATAATTAATTTATTCATGATCTTAATAGCTTGGATATAATGTGAAATAATGTTTCCAGTTAGGCCTGTGTTAGCGAAAATTTGCTGCATCATTCTTTCTAAATCCATGTTGTGTGTTCAAATTGATGTGCAACATTAGTATTAGTATTAGTATTAGTATTAGCCCATAATGTCCCCGAGGGGCACGGGCCTCTCTCCTGGGAGAGGTGGCTTGTGTTCGCAATCCCGGTTAGCCATTCCGGGAAGGATCTTCCTATTATTACTTATGCCTATAGTCTATCATTTATGGTCCGATATGTAGTCTATCATTTTTTTTTGTCCTATATATAATTCTAGCACTATACACTGTGGGTTTAGGTCTTCGCTTTTCGGTCGTGCACTGCTTTCCTGCTCCTTGCTATTTACTGTCTTCATCCTTTGTTGTTGTTTTGGATTGCTGTCTTGACTAGAAGTTGCCATTTTCCTCTGTCTTTAGCTGTGGTGGTCCATCTGTTGCCGAAAGTTGCCCTTAGTTCATCCGACCACCGTGTTCTCTGTCTTCCTACTTTCCGTCTTCCCATCCTTGGTTCCCATGAAGTTATTCTGTGAGTCCAGCGAGCAGGATCTTGTCTCATTATGTGTCCGGCCCATCTCCATTTTAGGTACCTGCTGTCGTTTCCTGCATCTGTTATTTGTGTTCTTCGTCGTATTACGTCGTTCCTTATTCTATCTCTCCATGTGATGCCCAGCATTTTCCTTTCCATTCTATTTTGGCACGTTTGGATTGATTTTCTATCTTTTTTAGTTGTGCTCCAAGTTTGTGAGCCATAGGTATATCAGCGCGGGTAGTATGCAGGTGTTCATAATGTGTCTTTTAATGTTTATATTGAAAGATTTTTCTAACAGTATGAATCTCAGCGCCCAGAACTTTGACCATGCTGTAGATATTCTTCTTGTAATTTCCTTGGGCATCCTTTTCTGGAAGGAGATTGTTTGTCCCAGATAAACTATCTCTTGTACGTATTCCAATGTTAACCTATTATAAATCCAATAATATTTCATTGAATTTCATAAATTATTCCTCATGACATGAGAATTGTTTTTACTCCCCACGATAACGGTATTTCTCCGGTCAATTATGAGTGCTGTATATTCATAAGTAGAGAGGGTAGGGAGGCAGAGAATGGAAATATTGAATGCTAAAGAGTGAAAATGTTCTTAAAGTTGAAATGCTTACATGTATCCTCGTGGCTATAGTTGAGGTAATCCAGAATTTCCATTCACTTATGTGTAGAGTGTTCGGAAGTTGTTGAATTATCTAAGAACCGGGAAATCACGAAAGCAGCAAACTTAAAATACATAAGAAATATTATAGGAGAAAAATTCCTCCGGCACTGGGACTTGAACCCAGGACCTTTGGCTATTCACGCCATAGGAGAGAAGTTCCATCTGGCGCTGTGAATTGAGCTCCGGCTTAGCTCAGTTGGTAGAGCATTGGCGTGAATAGCCAAAGGTCCTGGGTTCAAGTCCCAGTGCCGGAGGAATTTTTCTCCTATAATATTCTCATGTAGTGTCCAACAGAGACAATAATCTGTGGCTCATGAATGCTTATATATCTGTCTAAAATCCTTAACTTAAATGGGTCAGAGATAGGCTATAGGCTAGCGGTAGGTTTTAATTTGTACTCAAGAGAACTCTCTCAGTATGAAATGGATATAGCTACTTTTGCAACAACATTAGATAAAATATTTTTAGAACACGCTCTCTAAAACAGCTGCTTGTTGGATTGGTAACACGCCGAAAAATTGCATTTTAGCTACTTATGCTAAAGTCGCCATGGCAATCTGTAAACAAATCCAGATGGCATTGACCAGTCACACCAACTTTAACATGGATTTAAGTACATATTTGGCCATAAAACAATAAATTTTAGCCAATATGTTTCTTTATAATAATCAGAAACTTTACCAGGATTTTTCGCAAAACACGCTAGCCTACTTCATCATATAACAAAAAATATAAGCCAAAAACTTCTCACATCTTGGTTTACAAGAAAAACATTGCTTATCATGGATGCAACAGCATTTAAATGCAATAATATATTTAATCTCATTGTCTACTGCTGTCGAGATTTTACTAGCAGCAGCTCCAATTCAATGTTTCTGGCTTGGAGTGAAATTTCCTCGGAATTATCACTCATAATTTCATAAGCTTTTCATAAATATTAGCTAGCTCTATGCATTATTGTTTACAAACAAGCGACTCATATATTATGCATCTATACCGCTTTTCGTATTGGTACGTTTCATTGTTGTTTTGCGATACAGGTGGCTGGAAGAATATGACGTTAACAAATGGATGACTAACTTGTGCGTAAGACTACATGATATCAACTGTGAATCTGATTCATGTACCTGCCAGGCTGTGAAGGAGACAAATCAGGTCAATTACCTTGGTATTATTATAGATCGTCATCTGAAATTCGACAAACACATCACATATTTATGTACCAGATTAAGAAAAACATTATACAAATTTGTCTGTCTAAAACAATATTTACCGACTGAAGTCTTAAGAACAGTCTACTTAGCTCTAATACAATCTGTCCTCCAATATGGTATCATTGGCTGGGGGGGAAGTGGCACATCTGTATTGACTCCTTTGATTCTAATACAGAAGAGAATTATAAAAATTTGTTTAAAAAAGCCTATAGAATATCCAACAGAATTGATATTTCCTGAATTTAATGTGATGACTGTAGAACAAATTTATAAGCTCACACTTTTAAAATACTTTCAAAAATACCGCAACGTACATGTATCGGATCCTCATAACTACAATACTAGAAGAAATAAAACATTGCCTTTAATAGAACCAAAATACTTCACCTCTTCTGGCTCTAAACATAGCATTTATTATGGTCCAAGACTCTATAACTCTATAATTAGGTCACATCCAGAAATAGTACATATGAACAACAAAAAATTCAATAAGTTTATCAAAAATCTTATTTCATAGTTCAAAAGTTACTTCACTCTGTACTTAGTAGACAATTAAGGAACGATTTTATTTGTAATAACTCAGGGTTTCAATTTTTGTTCTTACTACTTTTCCTTTTTTCTTTTTACTTTTCTGTTCTTTCTTTATTATTATTATTATTTTTTAGGTTTTGATTTAATTATATTTTCTTTATGTATTTTGTAATTTGTATTTTGTAATGTAAATGGCTGAACTGTGCCCGAGCACGAGCGTTTGCTCATTCGGGTGGTCTTGTTTTGTTTTGTATAAATATTTTGTATAAATATAAATAAATAAAAAAAAAAATAAAAAAATAAAAATACCTTTCATCGTAATTAATTATATGGCATTTTTGTTTCATTTCACATAATTTAGTTTTACTAAAACTATTTTATGCACCAGGTACGCAAACACTTTGTCGGACTAGGCTACAGTGTATACTAGACTCGTCTGCTAGTACTGCGTACTTGATACATAAATAGCTATTATTAAATAACGTCATTTTTTTAATTTTGGACAATAAAATTTTTTCGGAATATCTACCACGTACAGCCTAAGCCTACTGATTTTTTTTTTAATTTTTTAATCTCTTGCCTTACCCTGTGATGTGAAACCGCTATTAAACTTCGACTGATGGTTCCATGCGAATTCGGGGTTTTAGAGGCTTGCTTATTTATAGGAGGAAGTTTTTTTTTCAGAGAACGAGTTGAACTATTTTCATATAAAATACCTTGACATCCATAATCATGAACTCCTGAACCATCCGAGCTATGAACCTGTGTGAGTTTTAATTGGCAAACTTTTCCTGCCGTTTCGTATTCAATGCCATGGTTCATGATGGATTTCCACTCTACTCTTTCGATTTATAAATAGAAAGTTTTGTCACAATAAAAAAGTTATTTTAATGAGTGCTTTGCGCATGTACCGAACTGCCAATGAATTGTCAAAAACCTACAATTTTCACCCAATCAGAGCCATTTATCATTGCAATATTGTCAATATCTTGAAGTTTATAGTTTTTTATTAATAACTTAAGGGGACTTAAAGAAATTTTCGTTTTCCGCGATTTTCTCGAAAACGGCTCTAACGAGTTTCTTTAAATGTTGCACATGGGTTGCTTATATTAAAAGCTAAAACTTTTATTTGAAGCATTTTTTCGATAAAAATCTGTGAAGGTAGTTTTAAGCCACCCACTCTGAATACGCGCCCCTTGCAATACGGCCTCTTGTAACGGAAAATTATATGAAAACAAAATTTTGTATTTGGGTTAGGTACCTCTTGGGGATGTTACGCGAAGATTGGCGAATTAAGGGGACTTTACATGAAGAAAATTTCGTTTGTTGCGATTTTCTCGAAAACAGCTCTTATGATTTTATTTAAATTTTACGCATGGGGTGCTTATACAAAGAGTTAGAATGTCTAATTCGTTAAACTCAGAGTGGATAGGATCCGTCAATCATTGTAATACGTCTTCTTCTTCTTCAATACAAGGATTAGGCTTCCAGCCTGTTCCGGCTTCACATTGCATCTATCCATCTTTTTCTAGGTCGCCCCAGGTCTCTCCTTCCTCTTGGTCTATAGTTGAGAATTTTTTTTGGAATACGGTTAGAGTCCATTCTAGAGATATGCTGAATCCATTGATCTCTGTAATTACAAATTTTTTCTTCTAATGATATTACTTGTAAATCTTTCCGTATATCTTCACAGGAATGAGTTGTAATACGTTTCGGTAGCAATAATAGAGGAATAAGAATAGATTTCAATAGAACAGGTAATGGAAATTAAATTAAGAAAACGGCTCTTGCATGACTGGAGGTTAGTCAGAATGCTTTACCTGAGAACTGTAGGAACTGTGAAACACAAATACAATTCTTACGTAAGCTGACCAATGATGCCATAGTTAGGGACTTGGTTACACATTAATAACAACAATAAGTCATCACATATCTAAATACTGTAAGTGTTTCCAATTATCCATAACTTTTAATTTTTCTTTCACATTATATTTCTTAGTAATAGTTAAACTTTTAGTAATAGTTTAAATCTTAGTAAATGGCAAATTATTTAACATATTGGTTTTGTACATTGTGTTATCTGTAGAGAACTGCCGTATTTTACGGGTTATAAGACGCTCCGGACCATAAGACGCACCTATATTTTAGGATGGAAATTTAAAGAAAAATAAATTTAATGTGATTCTAAACAAAAAATTTTAAAGGGAATAATATACTTCATTGCATAAACAAGTTATAACCTTATACAATGGAATCAGTGTAAATCACTTCTAACTTAAAACCTGCGTTGTACGAAAATCTCTTCTGTGCAGACGGCACCGCGTAAATTTTAACAACTGAACTGATTTCTTATGAAAGACTGAATATACTTTTACACCTTCTAATCCTCAATTCAGCATACGGTAAACGTATTGGGACAAGGTTGTTTACAGGTCATTGCCTTCATTTAAACCAACCGGCAGAGACAACTCCTTTCGTATAAAAGAACTCAACATTCCTTTCTTTTCGCATTGTATACCCTCATTTTACGATTGTGAAAACTGCACTGAAGTAGGCCTACCGTCGGCCAAAATTTATAACAGTTTTATCGTTTAAACACTTTGTTTTTAACTATGGTATTCCGGCAATATTTACCGTAATTTTAATTTTTTCAATGTGCTTCAGACCATTAGACGTACCCAACTTTCAAGGCTCTGTTTTCAAACTAATAATGTGCGTCTTATAGTCCGTAAAATACGGTAGTTCTTAAGCCTTAAATGATAGTAGTATATTCGTGTTTCTGTGTATCTGTAACTTTGTATTGTACTTTTGTCATACTTGTTGTATTGCATTATTGTAAAATTCAGTCGTATTAATCCTGGTTGAATGGAAGAGAAGTCCTAATGGCCTTAATTCCACCAGGTAAAATAAAACATTTCTAATTCTAATTCTAGTTGGGGAGAAAGGTGCCCATTAAACGGAGGGGAAAATGAGTGTTTCTTTGGGGTATTATATCTGCTCTTAGAAAAATCTGTCGCTAAGGGTGGATTCACTAAACAGGATTGGTGTTCCCAAAGGGCTCAAGGGGTAACATGAACTTCACTTCAGCATTTTTCAGTTTACTTTTCTCTTGGCTTTGCTTTTAACTGATTTGCAAGTTCTTTGAGAGTCAGTACTCAAAACCAAAAACCCCATCAGACTAATACAAAAGTCCCCTTTTGCTAAATGCCGTCTTTTTAAATACGCTTTTAAGCGTAAGGGTTCTTGGATTTAGTAATAATTGATGCTAATGGAAGCGTGGCACATTGTCACCCCTGTGGTCCATGCGGTGGTACAAAAGTCGCTCAGAACGTTGTCACCTGTCGCAGACTGTACACAGGGGTAGCTGGCCTTTGCGGCTGGGTTGATGCAAACAGGCAGAGGGGGATGAATATTTAAATCGCGTCACCTGGAGGGATGGCCTGACCTAGCCACCCCCTCATCCCACAGTAAGAACTCTCTTTTCACCATATAATGTCATAGAAGCTTCTCTAACAATAGAGAATTGCCTTGCTTTATAATGTATTCAATCCAGGGTTTCATTAAATATGAAAATGAAATTCCTTGTGCAATGTCGTGTGAGTTTTGTATATTATTTTCTCGCAAAGATAGAAGGATGATGGTGATGGTGACGATGATGTACAGTGCTCTCATTTTCATCGTCCCCACTCGGCGAGCCAAACGTCGGCATTTCCTTTTGTAGTTTGCCGTATTATATAATTATTTGTTGAGGGTAGTTTGCACTCTCAAATCGAAGCAGCTGGCAGATTCTGTTGTACAAAGTTCATCTATTACAATAGTAGCCTAATTTATAAAATCAGGTAAACTGATGCAACAAAGTGCCCGAATTCTTTTGTTGAAATCAGTGATAATTGCAATTATGATATGCCTAAATTAATTTTTTTTAATTGATTTCCTAATGAAGCTCCAGATTGATCCATTAACCAGGGCTTACGGAAAAACAAAGGCCAAGTATTTTTCTTATTCGTTCCTATGCAGCGATATACCTAATGTAATTCCTGACAGATAGATTTCAGATTGACTTTGTATTCATTTATAACATATAAGGCTAGTTTAAACTTGAAACAAACATGTCAGCGAATCGTAGGCCTATTGCATCATTAATATTATTGCCAGTGCATTTTGTTTTTGGAGTTTAACTCTGAGATCTATTACAAAAATAACTTATTTTCTGCATGTGCCTATCATAATTGCAGTTTACCTGATTTTATTTTTTATTATTTCAGAAGTATTATTTTTTATCTTCTTTCTTGAGGTATTTTCACAGAAGTCGGTCTCCAACAATTCAAACGGGATCAATTCTTCCACCAGTAGGAATTATTTCATTTAATCCTTTACAAATTGAATATTATATTTTATAATGTTTGTCTTTATTTTTTTCACAGGTCCACAAGTTTACCATGCTGTTTGACACAGACTTTGCTTCTATGAAAAAAGGCTCAAAAAAGAAGATGAAGAAAAAAATCTTCAGAATGTCTAACCTGCAGTACAGGAAACAGAATGGTGAGCTAAATTTATTTTTTATCCCATACTTCATAACTAGGGGGCGGATTTCTATGACATGTCATATTTTTTCCCTTTGCATTCCGACTAATGCAAAGGTTTCCGACTAATTTAAACCCGATTCCAAGCATCCTGGTGAAAATGGAACGGCTTTTATTGTGCATATAACTGAATATTTAAGAAATTTTCAACTATTGCAGAATATTTAGTATGAATATGCATATTAGGTCATATTTTTGGCATATTTGTGTGCATATTACAGAAATTTTGAAGTTTCATATCATATTTTGTAAATTTGGCATTATAATGATACTTTTTGAGAATTTCTAATATGAAAATTCATTTATTCAAAGTATAACAAGCTGAGATGAAATGTGATAAACTGCAAATATTTTCAGTATAGACAGATATTTTAAATAATTAACACTCTGTTTTAATAAAATGTATTGTAATGAAACTTAATAAAAAAAGATACACAATGTGTAAGTGGTAAAGTCGTATTATAAATTTTATTGGTCATATTTTAATGTCTTTTAGGTCATAAATGCATGCCTATATCCTATTTTTTTAGATCATAGAAATCCGCCCCTGATCATAACATAATAGTTTGTTCTCGATCAAAATGTATATTATTATACAACTTTCTTTAACAAGTCGTCTAACTCTTGAGTTTGTTTCCAAGCTATTTTCCGAAACCACGCTCGTCATATAGATTGTAGCGCTGTGTCTAAGTAAATATAATAACTTAAAACAAGAGTTTTCTTCAGGAAAAAGAAAATTCGATCGCTGCGAAGGGAAATGAAATACAATTTGCATCCTTATTTCATTTTACCGGCGTGGAAGACGAAAGTTAAGAAACAACTTTGTGAAAAGCGATGGGGAGAAAATTCATGTCACCCTCAATATTATAATTTAATAACCCTTATTCAAAAGCGGCATAGGTTGGTGATTTAGCGCAAACAAATGTCACCCTTACGTACATGAAAAATAAGGTTTGTTTTCGTACAGCACTACTGTCTGTTTAGAACCTTCTTCTCGATGTCGGTAAAAATCGCTACATTTTATGATTAGGTGTTTTCTGTTTGGTGCTTCTTTGTATGGAGATGGAAATCCGAATGGCATTTTCAGTTGATGCATTCTTAATACGGCTATTAAAAAGAATATTACAAGGTTAACACGAAAATTTACTAGCAATCTATTTTATACTTTAGATCAGTGTTCTTCAACCTTTTTTAACTACAGGGCCATTTTCTTTTTGGTGCAAGACTGGCGGGCCGCATCGATTTATTGATTATTAATAACATAAGACTTACATAACACGTACCATGTATAAATTATATTAAATATATAATAATAAATATTTATTTAATCTGGCAGAGTTAAGGCTTTGAAGGCCTTCTCTTACACTCACCCAGAGAAAAAAAAAACAAACAAATACAATAACATAGTTCTAGGACCTATATGCCTGAGTAATAAGCAGGGCCCGGATTCTGATGACCTAAAATTGTTTGAAAAATGACCTATAAAATGACTCTAAATTTAAAAAAAAATGAGTTAATAATTATAAAAAATGACCTAAAAACTGATATTTTATTTATAGTTATAGACTATTTTGTGCATAATTTAAAAACTGTAAATAACTGTAATGTTGTGAATGTTCTTTTCTAACGGAAAAATATACTGGCACTGAGTCACCGGTGAGTCAAAACTCAACACATCGATTAGTGATCTGCCGGATTATATTGTTGTTTATTGAGAACAATAGTAATATAATAGAAAATTTTGGCGTTTCTTTGATTCTCACTTCCGACTGAGACATGTCAACACTTTAACGCCGAATTTTTCCTTCTTGCATTATACAAACAACACTTCAAAGACAGCACCGCTAGCGACGAAAAAAGTTAATACACTCAATGTAAATACATGAAAATGACTAAATAAGAAAGAGAATGACACGAAAATGACAAAATAATAACCTAAAACTGAAATAAATGACCTAAAAGTAAAAAATTGCATAAAATGACAAAAAATGACCTAGTAAAAATGCATTTCTGTAATCTAGAGGCCATGATTAGGATTTGTCTACAAGTTGGCAATGTCTAGGCAGCATCAATAAAAAGATGACATGTCATTAGAATCCGGGCACTGGTAATAAACCATACATTACAGGTTGTGAATATATGTTAGATACTGCATAAAATGATCATAATAACATTGCTTCGTGAAAATTTTTTGACACATGGAAATTTCGTCACAATCTTCAAAAAGCAAATTTAGCTGGAGTCTCTTTGTTTCGAACATAGGACAATAAGAACAAAACATGTTTTATAGTTGGTATGGATTCCTGACACTTATTCCATCGTTATAATAAAATTGTTTATGCATGATTTATGTTAGATTCATAAATCTATGGTTCATTTTAATAGTTTCATTTCGAGTATGCCAGTATAAGATTCTCTTTTAATTTTTTATATTTTTTAACGTTAAACAATTAAACAGTATAATTAAGATTTAAATTATGTAATTCCTGCAATTTATGTAAAAACGATGTCAGTGTTTTTAAGTATGTTTTAAATTATTTTTCTGTTAAATAAATTATTTAAACAAAACATCAAACAGTAATGTAATTGATAGTAGCAATATATATATAAGCAATCATCAAGTGAGGTTCTAAGATTGAAATCAATGGGAAAAATTTCAGTAGGATAGGTGGTTTGTATGAATGACGGTCTTAACATTCCAATAAAAATCATCAGATTATACAATAAAACATTACTGTATTAAACTTATATACACATTAACGAATGAAGAAATTTTAAGAAGGGTTGATGAGAAGAGAACTATCTTGCAAGTTGTAAAAACATTAAATCTGCTGGAATTAAGCTTAATTAATGAGTTTTGTTCAGAAATAACAATGGCTTAACTTGTCTTTAACAAATAAATCTGAAAATTTAGATTTATGATTATAACTCACAGATGATTTCACACAATGTCTTCTTCATAAAGTTTAAAACAGTTCAATCAGTGCGTTTCTGACTTGTCTCTCGACCAAATCTTTTAATTTTTGTAATCGATTTGCGAGCTAAGCTCCAGATCGATTCATAGTATCCTGAATTGTGTTTAATAATTATTTCGAAGTTTTTTTTTCAATCTTGACTAAAATATGTGATGCAGGGATAATTAATTCCAATACTAACATCTGCTGAATTTAATCAAAGGAAAAGTAGGTGAGAAGGTTAACTTGGTAGAAGAAGAATCTTCAGATACGGCTTGTTGAAGGAAGATGTAGAGAGTTAAAAGATGCAACGGAAGATCGAATTGAAAATTGTAATTTCACATGGGGGAATGGGAATATGATATAATAACTGAGCTCTTGTTTCCGTGTAGATACAACGCCACCTATTAACAAGACACTATTCAATTGTGAAATTAATTCAAGTTGGACTTAGGTTTGCATAGCAACCTGGAGAAAAAGAGCATTGTTCAATACGATTTCTTGCAATATAACGCATTAATATGTCGGTCGCTTCTACACCTTTTCAACCTCAATTTCGGAAAAGGTAATTTCAATTTCGGAAAAAGTAATTCCAATTTCGGAAAAAGTAATTTCAATTTCGGAAAAGGTAATTTCAATTTCGGAAAAAGTAACTTCAATTTCGGAAATACGAGGGCTATGAAGAGGGTATCGTAAAGTTGGTACCACGCTAGGACAAATGACTCAATCGGAGCGAGATTATGTAGAGAAGTAGCTAGAAGGTGTACCTAAATGTTCCAAATAAAACAGTTTTGATTTTCACTATGGTTTTCATTTTATGCCCCATCGAATGTTTTATAAAATAGCCTTCGTATTTCCGAAATTGAAGTTACTTTTTCCGAAATTGAGATTACCTTTTCCGAAATTGAAATTACTTTTTCCGAAATTGGAATTACTTTTTCCGAAATTGAAATTACTTTTTCCGAAATTGAGGTTGAAATGGTGTATTTTCTTAATCCGCTCTACATGATTCATTTGATATAGGCTATTACTACAACACGCAGACATCTGATTTTTTTTACATAGGTAGATAGAAGGGGTTAATGAATGCATGCCTAAGTGGGAAAAATGGAATGATCTGGACGAAATTCACTATGCGGAGGTTTGTTTGGGCTATCGAATTCGAATCTGAGGTTTTTTTTTTTCTCCAGAGCGGTGCACTTAAATCGTGAAATGCACCTCTAAGCCGGTTTTTTTTCTTTTTAATTAATCGTTTTACTTGTTTATGCATGATTTGGTTAAGGTTCATTAATCTGCGGTTCGTTTTAATCGTTCCGAATCTGTATGCCCATATGGCAGCACAAGATTAGTTTTATTCGTTTAATTATTTATATTTAGTAAAAAAAACAATATAAATGAGTATAAAATATTTCTTCGTGCAGTTTATGTTAAACGATGTTAGTGTTAATAAATATGTTTTAATTACTCCTTTTAATTAAATGTTTACGTAAAACACCTAGCACTTTAGTACATAATCGCGTGCGAAATGGCGTGCACCTGCTAGTGTAATATATATATAGGCTATATAAGGCTAATTAGTATAATAAATTATACTAATGATGTCAAATATAGGCTAATAGTTTAAAACGAACATAAATAGATGTAACACACCATAAACGTTGGCTGCGTACTGTCGGGAAGAACCTAATCGGAGTTTTCGAAAACAGGGGACTTAGGAAAATATTTGGGACTAATGGCCGGTTTCTATAAACTCGCGAATTACCTATGGGTAAATTATCTAATGCACAGAATTTACACAATTTACACAAGAATAACACCACACAAACACAAATAATTTAAAGATAGCAATCACTTACACTTGTGACGAGTTTCTAGATAAATGTCCTCTAGGTAAATATGAAAATGACAGAAAAAATGTTCCTACAAACTCGGCCTAGATCTGTCCAAGGGTAAATCTTTGGGTTAATTTGTCCTTTCATGGATGGCTGGATAAAATTTAACCTTTCATAGGATCAATAACAATGAGAATCAAAGCCTTCTGAATTAAATTAACTGTACAACTCCAAGGCCTTGCTCATTATACCATTGTAGGTTAATTGGAACTAATTTGTCCATGGGTAATTTACCCATAGGTAATTCACAAGTTTGTAGAAACCGGGCATAAGAGAGATGAAAATGGGGACTGGAGAAAACTGCATAACAGCGAGCTTCGTAACCTGTACTCTTCACCGGATATAGTAAGGGTAATTAAATCACGGAGATTGAAATTGGCTGGACATGTTGCACGCATGGGGGAGGAAATACCTAGTACATTTCTCAAAAATTTTGATTGGGAGACCCGAAGGGAAAAGACCGCTTGGAAGACCTAGACGCAGGTGGGAGGTCAATATTAGGATAGATTTAAGGGAAGTAGGATTTGAGGGATGATTGGATGGAGTTGGCACAGAATAGGGTTGAATGGCGGGCTCAGGTAAGCCCGGCAACTTTCGGGTTCAGTAAAATTGATAATATTCCTTTAGCTTGCTGAGGAATTGTCTATTGCCATTGAATAAGTAGCCTAAGTAATAACACACCATCAACGATTGAGTCATTAAAAATAATAGGCTATTAATGCTCAGAATCAATAATATAATTTGCATACATGCAGAGCCTAGATAATTCTTATGAGCAGCTTTTAATTATAATTTATTTTCTGATAATGCTTTTATATCATTGGTTAGACAATTAAACAGTTTAATGCATTCGTAATATTAATAGGTTAATGAAGATGTAGGCAAATGAAGATCACGTTTGGTTTTAATACTGAAAACTATGTTCTCGGTAAATTTACTTTGATTATTCACATAGAAGGTCAGCAGAAATAAATAAAATCATTCCGATGGGAAAGTAACATTTCAAGTTTTTTTTAAAATTAAAGTTTAAAATAATCTCTTTTGGTGGACCAGCTATTGTCCGAATGGTCTTTTCTGTACGTAAATATATTTCTCCTGTCTACCGATTTTCCCTGAAATATTAATCAGTATTTCATTACTGAATGAAAATGCTCAAAGCAAGCAAATGTTGTTATACTATATTAATTCCACGAAGATTTATTATCGATCTAATTGCATAAGGCACAGATCTCAATTTCAGTGAGATATTTTTCATTGTGTTCTTTCCAGCTTAAACACTGGTCTATATCGGGGCACTCCCTGTGTTTGGAACAAGTAGAAAATGGCAGTGGTCAATGTACAGGTATACCGGTACTCCTTTCTCTTTGTTATACCCTACTATTTAGGTAATAATTTAAAATTAATATAGCTATAATTTAACATAATCTTTTCCTGTTAAATTTATAGAATGTACACTTGCTTTTCATATGTTAATAATTCATATGTTAATATTTTAAAAATTAATGTAGTTATATTTTAATACTAACAGGTGCCCGCGAATTCGCCCACGATAATTAATAAAACAAATAAAAATTAGAAAACGCCGCTTGGGAAAAAGACCCAGAAAACCTTGCATAGGGGGTTTCGTCCAAATCGATCAATGTTTGCCCATTTAGGACTACATTCATTATCTCTCTTTCGTCTATGTAGGAAATTTCAGATGTCTTGCCATTATAAACAAACGAATCGACCAGGTTGAGCTCACAGAATTGAAGCGATCGAAAATTCCATGCAATATGTTGAAAAAATCGCGATGTTTTTATGTCCAAGTTATGACAATAAAAGGCAAAGCCACCTGCAATTGATTTGACAAATGAAATGTATTACTGAAAACTGATGGCTCGATAGCGTTAAAAATTTCACGTTTTATGCCAGTTTTTTTTACTCATAACTCGGGAACGAAAACTAAAATTAAAAATCCGGCTTCGAGGTGCATTCGGTCACCCTTCAGTCCATCTATGTTTAAAATTTCAGCTCTCTGCATGCAGTAGATTTCGCTGGGTATCGCCCACAGACAGACAGAAAGACAAACACTTCCTCTTATTCCTTGTTAAATTTGTATATCTAAGGCAAGGTGTAGGCCTACATTTAAAAACATCTGACTGCATTGTAGGCAAGGCCTTCTGTATTCAAAATCAACATGTGTATAACCCTACTAATTGGTTTCTTTACTCATTTGTCCAGACTTCACATATTTATGTGAGGTTTTAGCAAGACCGATTTTACTTTTACATGTCAAAATATCCAGCTAGTATCCATGCGAAAAAAAGAACCGTACCATATTTTGGGATTTTTAAAGCACGTGATAGATATGCCAATAAACTTCTATTACAGGTCCAGACAGAAAACACAACCATCAGCGATGGCAGATTGGCTAGTGCAATATATGAGAAGCCAAACTGTAGTCGAAATAACATGTTAACAGAGTTTGCTGTAACACCTGATTAGCTAGGTATAAATTATGTGACATATGAAGTAATTGGCTAAAAGCGAAGTGATTTATGGCCGACGTTGTTGTTGATTCCAGAAGAGCTTGTACATCACAGCTAGTCGGGAAAATTAATGCTCGGGGTAAAAAATAATGGCTCCACTAATCTTCAAAATCAAATCAAACGGACAATGAAATACCTTTGGGTGATCATGGACGTTGAGCTTATCTTATTGTGACATAGAAACGATATATTAAACTGTTACTCAATCATGTTATGGTGAATTAACCTTCCACGACCCCTGGCAGCTCAATTTTCAACTAACACACGTCTAAAATCACCGTAATGAGAATTAAAACTGACTGGTAAACAAAGGGGTGTTTGTTGTCGCCCATCAGGACAGTCTCGTCTATTGAAAATGCGTCAAGGTTTTATTTCATTTGCAGTATAGGGAACTTCGTAATGTAAAAGAATCGTACTGTAGAATTTCCTGCTATTAGTACAAATTAATGATCATGAAAAGATTTGAATTATTAGACTGTTTCTAAGGTTTGGAGACGGGATTTCGTGGGGAAAATCGAGATAATTTAGATATTTTTGAAGTGAAACTTCTTTAGCCGAGCTAGGAGTAAATCCAGAGCTAACCCATGTATTATATTGTATTATTATTGTCATATATTTTCGGTCATTAGTACATTTTTTCTTTCTTTTCTTAATCTTTTTGTATAGCATTACTATTTTATAAGTTTTCGTATTATATTGTTTTGTATTATTAGTGTTACATTTTTTTCTTCTTTGTCCTGTGCATAGTAAAAGCACGAACGGCCGTCTAGGCCCGTGCGTTGGATTTATTCTACGGATAATATATTTAATATGTATATAAGAATAAATATGGACCTTACCATACCATACCATACCAAACTTGCGTTACGAACAAAATCGTTACAAAATTAGTGGGGCTGTGAGAGAACGGACTGCACCGAGAACAATAAACTCAATGATTAGGCTTAAACAAAATTTAAAAAATCCAAAAATCGTAAATTAAAAAATCTAAAAAAACAAAATAAAAAAATAAAAAAAATTACGGGCTCGCGCGGGGGAAAGGTATCAGGCATTGGCTGGGGGCTATTACTGCTTCGACCTAGTGGCGTGGTGAGCCCTTCATCATTATAAAAAATCCAAAACTTAAAAAATAAAAAATCCAGAATTAAAAAATAAAAAATTTAAAACATAAAAAATCCAAAATTAAAAAATTGGAAATATAAAATTTAAATAGGCCTAATCTAAAAATTTAAATTAAAAGGTCGAAAAACCAAAATTAAAAAATTAAAAACAAATAAAAAATTCAAAGATCCAAAATCTAAAAATCCAAAATTAAAAATTAAAAAATTCCAAAATTGATAATAACCAAAAATTAAAACAAGCTTCACTTCTGTCGCGTGCTTAACTCTTTCAGAGGTGAATATACATGCTCATATAAGCAATCGTCAAGTGAATTCATCTGTATACTATAAGAACGAAGTCAATATGAAAAATTTCAGTATACAGGTAATTTATAAGAATTACATACGTAACACCGAATAAAAATCCTCACATTTTAACATAACGTATTGAATATATTAGGACTAAAGAAATAAAAATGCATAAACCTCTTGCCCAAAGTGAAAGATGATGGCATAAAGGGCAACAGATTAGAAGGAAAACCTTTCGAAACTCTCAAAGCAACATTTCTTAATCTTGGACTCGCATTCGGCAGGTCCCAGGTTCAAATCCCGTGGCCGGCCAATTTGACATAGGTTTTTCAAGGCTTCCCCAGTCGAAAAGGCAAATGCCGAACTGGATATTTACACACTATGAATCATCTTCACCATTTCATCCTGTGTAATGTCCATTTAATTTAATATAAGTTGAAATTTACTCCATAAAAATACACCTACCATAGAAATAATCGACAATCAATAGTTTCATAGCCGACTCTACTGTATGAACACAGATCCCGAACTCTTTATATGGCCTCGTAGCTTAAAGGAGTAGGCCTACAAGTACAGCTGAATTTAAAATAAATCTTAAATACATGCTTAACTTTATTGCTGTTCATCGAACATTTTTTAAGCATTGATGGTTAAATAGAAGTGCTTTAAATACTTTTAAAAGTAAAATGTAAAAAAAAAGTTTGAATTTACCTTTAAAAGTGACTTAGATATAGCCTATCGATTTTAGTAAAACCCGGTTTTAGGCTTTTGTTTTGAAAATCTTGGCCCAAAATATATTTTCCATAGTTCTTTTTTTGGTTAACTTGCTATATAGCTTTGACGTCTCTATATAGAAAACATTAACATTCTACACGAAATAAGAAAAAGCTTATTTTAAAAATACCTTCCTCTCCCCTATTCTTCTTCTTCTAGTTGTCAATCTTGCGATTGGTTTGTGACAGCTCTCCATCTACTTCTATTCATGGCCAATTCCTTCAGTTCTGCATATGTATTGCATCCGGTTTCCCTTTTGATGTTGTTTATGTAGGTTAATCTTGGGCGCCCACTTTCATTTTTTCCTTCTATTTGCTCCTTTGTTTTGTTCGCAGAAAGTTCTGATGTCTGATTAGGTGTCCTAATAGTGAATTCCGCCTCTGTTTAATAGTATATATAATTTTCCTGTCACTATTAATTCTTCTTAATATTTCCTCATTGGTGACTCTGCCAATCCATCGTATTTTTAACATTCTTCTGTAGCACCACAATTCAAAAAGGCTTGCTATTATTTTTACAAAAATAATATATATTTTTTGTAATAATGCAGCTATCCAAGCATATTGTTCGTAAACAATTTTCGTTACTTTTTTTCGAAGTTAGAGAGAAATACTTTATTCAAGTCATCTGCCTGGCAATCCAGGTGACCATACAGATCCAGAATAAACAAAGAAAAAGAATCATACATTACATAGTAACATGAACTGAATTGAAACGGAACATAAGAATTCTAAGTACCATATAAATGATTGTGCAATAAAAATAGCGAATCTTCTAAAACCCTAATACATATTTTAACAACAGTGTCTTTAGAAATATTGAGAGACTGAAGAAATGAATTAACAAAGGTGAAACTTGCACCGCGTGCTCCGAAAAGCAGACCCTTCACCTCCCATGCATTGACAGGTAAGTTATAGCTCTCACTAAGGTGAGGGATGCATGGTTGGTATATGGCCTCCTTTTCCGTACTCACACGCTTAGCTTGTTCTCTATCCTCTTCTAAGCGAACTGTAGGATCCAAAATTAACCCTCGTTTTACAGTTCTATTGATGGCTATTATGTCGGCTCTTCGATTACTGCCATCTTCCGCGATGCAATGCACCTCTTCATACACTTCCCAGTCTTTTTGTCGTCGAAGGGCTGTGGCAATCGCTGAACGGACACGGTGGTGGCGAGAATTTCTCAATAATTCACCCTTTTTACAACTACCCAATACATGGCCCAAGGTTTCTGGATTATTGCAACCTGTATGCCGGCAGAGTGATGTAGTTTGACTCCTTCCAGGTACAGACCTCACCGCAGAGATATTACAACACATCTTGATTGCATTAGTCCACTGTGAACAAGAGAGACCTTTTCTATTGGATATCCATGTGTTGGTATTGGGATTTTCACTATAGACTGAAACGCCTTTACCTTTGTGAGGGAGTCCACACCATTTTTCAAAAGATCTTTTTCTCATTTCATTTCTTAACCATCGGCCTGTCTTGGTTAGTGTTGTTTCGTCACACCTAATGCTGAAATGTGACAGTATGTCCTCCTTTTCTTTATCTAAATCTCTACAAAAGGGAAGGTGTTCATCATATATTTTACTAAGGCATTGAGCGATGTTGAATTGTTGAATGTGAGCTTCCCATTCGGCATTAACGAGTCCCAATCCCCTGAATTTCCTCGGAGAATAAATCATGTCATTTGGACAATCATTTGGCAAGCTAATAATCTCTTTTATGGTTGATCGTAAGAGTTTGTCAACATCTTCTAAGAACTTGGTTGGAATTTTATTTAATGGAGTACTTTGGATAGGGTATACAATACATGGCCAAATATACTGATTGATTATGTTCGCTTTTTGGTCTGGATTGAGAAGATTTGAATTTGACAGATATGATAAATTATCTTCCAAATCTTTAATTATTTTATTCTGATCAAAAACAATTTCATCATAAAATGTAACTCCTAGGTACTTTACGGTTTCATCACTTTTTAAACAATTTAGGTTGGCAGTTCCCAATTTAACAGTTGAATCTTGACTAAGTTTACCATTTTTAATATTAATCATTTTACATTTAGTTGAATTAAGACTGAATCCAATTTCAGTCAAATGGCTTGTTGCTAGATTCAGTAGTGACTGGGCAGATGTTTCATTCTTAGCAACTAGAACTATATCATCTGCAAATGCCAATGCTGATATATTTTTAGTAGAGTGATTTATCTTGAAGCCGTGGCTTTGCTCAATTTCATGATCTGTTAAATTTTTAATGGTATCATCTATGGCTAAGTTAAATAATGCGGGAGAAATAGGCGATCCTTGTGCAACTCCTTTTCTTAGTTCAATGCACGTCGTTTTGTTTTTATTACATTCTATTTGAATGTGATTTCCTTGAATTAGATCAGCAATTAACTCTCTTAGGTTATTTGGCATGCTAATATGCATTAAACACCTTTTAATATGATCGTGTCCCACATTGTCATAGGCCTTTGTAATATCAAGGAATATTACACTACAATCTTTCTTATTTATTTTGGCATCCTTAAGGCAACCATTAATGATAGATGTATTTAAGTGAGTACCAGGAAGGGAGATAAATCCTCTTTGATGTGCTGAAAATTCTAAATATGATCGTAATCTCAAGTCAATTGCTTTTTCAATTACACGTCGTATCACCGAAAAAATTGAGATCGGTCTCCAATTGGATAATTGCTCAGCATCACCGCCTTTAAATATTAGAATCGTCCTAGCCCTTTTAAATATCTCTGGGCATTTCTTAAGGCGTAGCATTGCATTGGCTATTAAACACAACATTTTGTTTGTATGCAGCTCTTTTAATGCCCTAATAAGAACATTGTCTGGGCCAGGTGAAGTGTCAACTTTTATTCTTTTCATAGCAGAATTAATTTCATCGAGAGTTATTTCTATATCCTCTTCAGAAATTGGATCAACCTCTTGCATGTTAGTCAAATTATTAGCTTCTCCAAATAGTTTTTGATAGTACTGAGTAATTGTGGAAGTTGATACTTTACACTGAGGAGAATTATGTTTATTCATTACTTGTCTCACAACTTTCCGACGTTGATTATAATACAAGTATTGAGCAACCTCATATTGGTATTTTTGCCTATTGGCTTGTCTTTTCCTTTTGGTTAACCTAGCTGGGTTATTACTTATGGAATATGAATTACTGTGATTGCCTTGCCGGTTCTTTCTCATCTTATAATAATGAACTGCAGGATGCTTTGGTCCTGGAAGTGAATGAATAGCATGAGATAAGAACTCTGAAATCTCCACACATACATCTTGAAGTACTTCAAGGTTAGGATTTATTACAAGTTCTTCTAATGCACTTTCAAATTGCTTGATTACTTTGTCATTTTCATTGGGTAAAGCATTATCTGCTGATAAAGTATCGTTATTCACATTATTAGTGATACTCTCTTTGCTACTATTAATTGTAGTACAATCATTGCTACCATTAGTATCTTGTGATTCATTATTGGAATTTCCGATTTGTTGTGAATTTCCATTCCTTTTTTCGTATTTAGATACTAATTTTTTGCGATATATTTCTGGATGGGCTTTACTTATGTGTATATTTATAGATTTAAACTCTTTTCCACAATGCGGACAAGATTTGGTATCTACAGATGACTGTGAATCCATGTTTAGATGTCAAATATGAAGGGTTCTTTCTTCAATATTTTGCAAAGCATTACACAAAATGTTCTGCGAATATGATCACATAGACAAAAAGTTCCTTTGATGATTTACACACTGATTAATCTCTGTAATTATTATTTGTGATTATTCTAACAGTACAAATAATATTGCAAAAAATTCTTCTTCCTGGCCTAGTAACCGGTAAACAACCTAACACAAATTGACAACAGTTCTTTCTTGAATATTTTGATAACTATCGTATAAAATGTTCTGCAATTATTGTCACGTAGACAAAACGAAATTATCTTTCTTCCACACATTAAAAAAAACATAAATGAATGCAGATGATTTCTTAGTTATGCCTAATTGGATTTTTACGTTAATTTTTACCTGAAGTTGTGATCTTCCTTCCCTTTTCTTTCCTTGTTTTATGTATAGTTTTGTAGAAAGATTAAAAAAGACGTGTTTAACACTCACGAAAAATACCGATATATCACGGTATCAGTACAGTTTGTATTTTACCCTAGGTTAGTGGCAATTTTGTTAGGAACATTGATAATAGTTTAACAAGGCATATTGAATTATGAGAATATTTTAGGAGAAAAATTCCTCCGACACTGGGACCATTAAGGGCATTCAATCATAGGAGGAAGGTTCCATCTGGCGCTGTGAATTGAACTTCTGCTTAGCTCAGTTGGTAGAGCATTGGCGCGAAGTCCCAGTGTTGGAGGAATTTTTCTCCTATAAAATTCTCATGTAATGTCCAACAGAGACAATAATTTGTGGTTCATGAATAGCCTACTTACATATATCCATCAGCATATTGAATTCCTAGCGTTTCCAAATGTCATATTTAAACCTTAGAATGGCATTGTATCCTATAGGATATAATCGGTTTTCGTAAATTTATATTAACATGAGGGAAAAGAAACTGAGAAAAATTTAATTTCATATACATTTTCAGAATCGAGTGGTAAGGAATAAATTATGGGACTAATCATTGTGTTAATTGTTTTCTTAACAGTCCGGCACGGGCTTATATGTTGTATGAGAAACTGAGTCTCGTCAAATGAAGGGTATATGGATTTCAAGGGTCTGTTAACCTTTTACCTAGCATTCTCATTGTTTTCGCTTTTGCGTATTGCATATACCCAGACCCCAATTGCGCATGTCCAGACCCTAACAAAATAAGAAGCCAGTGTTGTTTATTTGAAATTCATCTTTAAGTTACTCAGTAGAGGCTGGGAAACGGTTGAGAATATTATAGGAGAAAAATCCATCTGGCTTAGCTCAGTTGGTAGAGCAGTGGCACGGATAGCCAAAAGTCCTTGCTTCGAATCCCAGTGTCAGAGGAATTTTTTTTTATAGGCCTAATGTTCTCATGTAATGTTCAATACTGAGTGTCCCAAAAAAATGTACTAACACTTTGAATGAGTATAAAAACATCATTTATGAACATAGAGACAAGTTTAAAGGCTTGAATTACAGAAGAAACATGTAATTAAAGAATCATGTTCGCAAATGTTCAAATTGATGACCGTCATTGTCCAGAAAAAGCTGATAACGCAGACATCACGACACAGTTCATTTGGAATTTCGCGACATTGTCTTCCAATTTCCAATTTCAATGCATCAATTGTTCTTGGTTTTGTGCGATAAATTCTGTCCTTGAGGTATCCCCATAAAAAGAAGTCCATTGGCGTGAGGTCTGGGGAACGCGCAAGGTATTCAATGCTACCCCTTCGTCCAATCCATGTGTTTGGATAAGCTGCATGGAGGTGAGCTTTTACATCTCGATGGTAGTGTAATCTGTATTCTATACATTTGTAATTCAAGCCTTTAAACTTGTCTCTATGTTAATAAATAATGTTTTTAGACTCGTTCCAAGTGTTAGTACATTTTTCTGAGACACTCTGTAGAGACAATAATCTGTGGTTCATGAATGCATGAATATATCCAACCTAATATTACCCGAGCAAAGCTAGAAACGTATATCTTATTTCAAATCTACCCAGTGCTTTAGAATTTTGTGAATTTTACCCGAGTAAAGCTAAATTTATCCAATACTAGCTCTGCCTGTAATATACTGGCATATACTTGGTTGGGTTGCATTTAGGTTATTTATTTATGTGATCAGTTGTAGCTGCATTTCATTCGTAGTAGGGAATAAATTGATAGTAAAGTAGCCCCTAGGCGATCAGTAATATTGTCAATATTCGCTTCAATATTGACGGAAGACCATATTGATGGAAATATAGGTGAGTATTGAAGCGTCCTATAAATTTTGACGGATATTGATAGAAAATTATGTTTGCTATCAATATTGAAGAACCGTTTGATTGTCTAGGAGGTTTATTGTCAATATTTCCTTCAATATCAGTTGTTTTCGAGACTACGAAGTGATTTTTTGTTGTCATCCTGTTCTGTAGAACGCAAAAAATTAAGCAAATGTTCGTGTGAAAAAGCGATACTCACCTTGTACCACTCTTTGGACCAGCGTCTATTTCTCTCTTTGATTTTTCTTTTTTCGCACAGTGTAAGAGTCAATGCCAGAAAATCCTAATCCGAACTAGAAAACATTTAGAAATTAACAAAAACAAACAAACAAACAAACAAAAACAAAAAACAGCCTCGATCATGCAGCACGAATATTTTTGCTAGAATAAATATTGGTGAGAATATTGATGCGTTTTGAAGCATATTGTTACATACTTCAATATAGAGCTTCAATATTGAAGAGAATATTACTTTTACCACAGAAAAAATAGAAGAGATTGACTATTAATCCAATCCTTTGGCAAGACTGAATTTCTCACATAATATTGTAACCGCAAGTCGGACTGCACGGAAAACATTCATCACAATGATTAGAATCGGAATCGAATTGAGAATATCTGCAACGTACATTTATACGTGGCTCCTTCCTCTTTTATGCCCACTACTATGTAGTAGGAAATGGGTACCTAGGCAAAGCCCATTTGCCCCATAATTTTGAGTATGATTTGGAGGTGGTGTCATAGTTGTACGGTAGGGGTGGTTAGCATGCTTCATTCTATTGTTGTTGCCGAGAAGACAGTCTATTGTAATTTTCAATGATTAGACTTATAGTTTTTTCTTCTTACGTTATTCTGTAATTTATATGAAATTAAGACGTGATCGTTTAGGGGGCTCTTAACGAATAACCATCTCACATCGGCTGCATTTTGAACGATTGGATTTTCCTGATTTCAGCCGGACAAAGATTTGAGATTGACCGACCTCTCTCACAATTCGTCGCGCGTAGTAAATGGGATTGCATGATCAATATTGCATGAAGTCTGTCCGTCTGTTGGTATGTGCACGGGTCTGGCTGAGTATACGAGTCATAAATCTGTGTGTGTGTGTGCGGTGTGTCATGGTATTGGCATTCCATCATGAGTTGCGTGCAAACACGGCCCCATGTTATGCAATAATCTTTCCTTCACACCCCATTCTTCCCTCCCCCTTCCCTTTCAACTTCTGTGACAATGCAGTAGCAGAACACGTGATATTCGCAGAATCCAATCGTCAGGTTTCACTACAAATACAAATAATTTAGCTATCTCTTTATTTATTTATTTTACTTATTTATACCCTTAGCAAACAGGGATAGCGGTTGAGGCCAGGTAGATTCCTTCACCCGCAAGCACCCTCAAATTTACAAGCGCAGGAGATTAGGACCAACCGTAATTTCCGCCCCATGAGTCACCTAGTTTACTTCAATCAATCAATAATTAGATTTTTTTAATATGTCATTTTATCTTAAAATGTTTGTTATAGGCCTATATCAATTCTACACATAATTACAAGAAAAATGACACCAAACAATGTATAATTTACTTTAATAGGAACATAGTAGGACTTGAAAGCAGTTTTCTCGTAACTTTTATTTATGTAATTGTTAGAAATGTTTCTTTTAAAGTAAATTGTACATTGTTTGCTGTCATTTTTCTTGTAATTATGTGTAGAATTGATATATAACAAACATTTTAAGATAAAATGACATTAAAAAATCTAAGATTGATTGACTAGTTGACTCATGGGGCGGAAATTACGGTCGGTACTAATCCCCTGCGCTTGTAACTGTGAGGGTGCTTGCTGGTGAAGGAAACTACCTGGCCCCAAGCGCCATCACTATTTGCTAAGGGTATAATACTTTAATACGTTTGGCCCCTGTCCTGGATTCCTGTCAGAGGCCTCTATATGCACTGTACAATTTGCTACTTACTAATTTATAATTACATAGGCCTGCATCCAGCCTATGGATAAGAAGTAGTAATATTGCAAATGTATTGTCTTGTAACTATAACAACAATATACCTCCGGGTGGAATAGGGTTTAAGTAATTGCATATTCAATAAATAAATAAATTACATAGGTTATCTAAATTATCTGTCCATGGTGTTCGCTCCATTCTTCTCCATATCCACATCTCAAATGCTTCCAGTCAGATAAAGTTAAAAATAAAGATGTGCTAGGCAGAGTGGGAGAAAGAAGAGTCTTATTGGAAATCATTAGGAAGAGGAAAAGAAATTGGATGGGACATTGGCTAAGAAGAAGTTGTCTGCTGAAGAACGTCAGGTAGCTAAAATCTATAATAAATAGTTATACCTTATAGGCTTCCCCACCTATTGTGTGAAGTGTCTTACACAGTTGAATACCAAAATGAACACATCTTTAGACAGAAGTCCAGTTTGATTCACATATAGGCGAAGAATGCTTGTCTGAGTAGAATTTCCTGATTTGCTATAACTATGATGTGCTAGTAGTTTTCTTCGGTGGGTTGCTGCTTCCTGTATTGGTGTCCAGTGTGTTGTGTGTTCTTTTAAAAAAGAAGATGCATTTCGGTTACAAGCATTTACCATCATCAGTACTGTTAGGATTTGAAAATAACGTATAATACCGTATAATAACGTAAAAACTAATACCTTAGTTTCCGGAGGGGGTATGTGAGGCGATGGGCTTACCATGTCCTGCGTGAGAAAATAACCGTATCAAAATTAATCTATGTACTGAAACCTCCAATTGGAGGCCCTGTGCCCTACCGTAGGGATCACAGAAAAGAGTCAGTCAGTCACCCTAACACAGGGGAAGTCAACTACGTCTTGTGATGACGTTCGTGGAGCAAGAGCATGCGGATCCCTTGTGTGTGACGTCAGCAAGAGCGCACGGTAGTAGGGGTGTTTAGAGTACGCTAGAGCTAGGTACTAGAGGACCTATTCACTTTAGCTCTGTGGGTAGAACAACTTCTGGTTGGAAATACGGAGCATTTTTCAAAGTTATTGCAAGTACGCGATCCTGATAGTGTTCTCTCTGCAGAACATGTGTTAGTTCTGCAAAACATTCTTCTTCAGTTCGAATCGAGGTTTCAGGATGTGGAAAACCTTTCTCCAATGTTTAAACGTTTTGCTACCCCATATTCAGTTAATGTCAAAGACGTTCCTTGCCGGTATCAGTTGGAACTGCTAAACTTACAATGCGACGATCTGTTAAAGGACAAATAGGCCTACGAACGTAAAGTGGTCTTGGGTAAATTTTACAGAAATTTCTCTGAAACCAGATTCCCGAGACTTGCCGCACGAATATTATGTAATTTTGGATCGACATATGTGGCCGAACAATTTTTTTCACTAATGAAACGTGCAAAGCTCAAATCAAGAAGTACATTGTTAAATCACAACCTAAATGTAGTCTTCGATTAAATATTGCTCAAACATTACGTCCCAACATTGATAAACTTGTTAAAGAAAAAGAGACAGGAAAGTCAGAAAATTGTTACTGTAATCTTGTATCATCTAAGGTGCAGACGAGCTTGTATGGTAATTAATTCAGTTCATTTTTTTTATCATTTTTACTGTAGTGAATTATGTTTATTCAAATGATAGTAGCCTATTGTCTATTTTTGTCAAAGAACATAGATTTTGTGGAAAGGGAATTGTTCTCACAGAATAGAAAAATAGAATTATTTATAATATGTTAAACTGCTGCGCTGTAATTAACCGATAAACTATCAAAAAAATCGATTGATGTTTCATTAACTCGGAAACACGTATTACGTAAGTTCTAACCCCCTAAATTCCCGCTGCCCGCAATACTAACGCCCCTCTCTTCCCCCCTGTTCACTGATGCCTACATTTCACATGCTCCTCGCAGAGATTTTACACGAGCAGTGAGAGCAGTAAGCAGTGACGTCACAGAGCAAGCTTCTGTCTTCCCCTGCCATAACATGTTCTTCTTTAGTCTTCAATCCTTGGATTGGTTTGCAGCGATTCTCCATTCTGATCTTCTTTCTGCCTTCCCTTTTTAATTCTTTGTATGTCTTACAGTTCATGTCATCCTTAATTTGTTCCATGTACTGTAGTCTTGCTCTTCCTTTGCTATTGTTGCCTTCAATTGTGCCTTCGATAATGATTTTTTAAATACTTTGGTGCCTTAATAAATGCCCTATGAGTTTTGTTCTTCTTTTTCTTATTTGGTTCCAAATTTCTTTCTCTGCTTTTGCTCTCTCATAAACTTCCTCATTGGTAATTTTATCGATCCAGCTAATTTTCAGCATTTTTCTGTAGCACCATGTTTCAAATGCTTCTATTCATCTTGTTTGCAGATGACATTGCAATTTGAATGGAAAATAAAAGAGATTTAGAACTTTGTATTAATAGATTGGAGAACACATTAAGAAATAATTATTAATTAAATATTAATAAATCGAAAGCAAAAGTTTTAACTTGCAAGAAAAAATAAAAAAAAATCTTTTTAGGCAGGCCTACAGGCTGAGGTAGATTTCGAAGTGCTAAATCTCGCTTTATATGAGAGCTATCGAGAAACTAGTATTGATTTGTAGAGTACTCATCAAGAGATTTTCAACGATACCCCATAAGACGTGGTTTTAAAAATTTCGAATTTCCATCCCCCAACCAACGACCCCCACTCGTACCCCCCAAACCCCCGAATCGTTGGTGTCACTGTGAACTCCAGAGGGAGTTCTCAAATTTATTCCAACACAGTTTCCCTCTATACTTCATAGGGGCCGAGATATAAATTTTTAAAAATTTCAATCCCCGCCCCGACCCTCCCCTTGGGCCAATTTGCTCATTGACGAACTTGTCCGAACAATTGGGCCTAGAAATAACATAATAAAATTTGGTTCAAATATCTTCAAACTTACGGCCACTAGCGTGTGTATATAAATATCAATTTTTTTTTCCTTTCTTTCTTCAACGGGCGGTGGTTTCGTACTTAGGGAGGCATGAAACGTAAAGATATGAAAGAATTTTTGGAAAGTCATGACATGGTATCGATTGCAATAGGTAGATTTTTCTTCAAAATCTTCCTAAAAAAGGAACTAATAAAACAAAAATTGGATTGAACGGAGAATTATTGGATGAAACTGAAGAATTTCAATATCTAGGCAGCAAAATAACATCTCATGGAAGAAGTAAACAAGAAATTATAAGTAGAATATAACAAGCAAAACTTGCCTTCAGTAAGAAAAAATAAATTATTCACATCCAATAATATTAGTTTAGAAATAAGGAAGAAATTGATGAAAACATAATTCTGCGGCTTGGTTCTAAAAGGGTCAATGTCAATTTATTTCAAAAATGAGATCAACACATTATTGAGCTCGGCTAGTCTTTATCTTTCGTGTAATAAAAGTGCCAATGTAAGTTGCTATTAATAGACAAAATACAGAAACCATAGAGGCAAATGTTGGAAGTTCTCAGCAAAAAATGTTACTTCTACAAAGGCTTCAAAGTCAGTTATCTCAAAAGCAAGTTTTATGATATTGGCCCTTTTAGAACCAAGCCACAGATTATGTATGGAGCACAATGTTGTATGGATGTGAAACTTGGTCAATCCTAACATGTTAAATATCTGTAATAGCCTATGTTCGAATAAGCGATTCCAAAATCTTCACAAGAACTCGGGTCCAATTTTGTTTTTTTGTGTTTAATAATCTCCCTTAAACCCCGGGGTGCCAAGAAATTATGTCATACCTCCGGACTTAACCACAATCTGGATCCAAGAAAACATCCCAATCTTCCTGTTATTTAGCCCTTATTCTACATCCACCTGGGATCATTTGTGGATGACGTGAATGAGCTATGTTCATTGTGGTCTTGATTCTTTCGAGCATGTTTGTATGAAGTTGATGAATTTCATTTCCATAATGGTTAGCTATAAATTGTACAAGGAATGATTGTGTTTAATCCACCTTATTCACCATTGCAACATTATTGAACGCAATTATTTCACTATTTAACGTAGACAATTAGTTAGGGCACAATTTTTTTATTTTTATTGTTGTAAATTGTACCTTCTGGACAAAATTTCTCGGCCCTTTCACGTCCAAGTAATACCTTAGTTTCCGGAGGGGGGTTAAGGGGCGATGGGCTTACCACCTGTCCCTCTGCTCTCTCTAGGAAAATAAGCGTAAACAAAAATTCACATCGGTACACAGAAACCTCCATTTGGAGGCCCTTCCCAACATGGGGGCATAGGATTCGAGATATATATATATTGTACTTACATATGTTTAAACTTTACAGTATATAATAAATACAAGTAGGCTTAAAATATTTACACAAATCACAAACTGAGTTTTGAGTCAAAATTTAAATGGATTTGGCATAAACTTTCTATCATGCAACAGTATAAGTTGATATTTATAGGCTTTTATATAAGCCTTAGGTTAATGTATCTTAGAATTGTCTTGTGCGGTAGAAAATTCTGTCATACGTTTATACAC
Source organism: Ectobius pallidus (assembly GCA_964059195.1). Classification (NCBI taxonomy): domain Eukaryota; kingdom Metazoa; phylum Arthropoda; class Insecta; order Blattodea; family Ectobiidae; genus Ectobius; species Ectobius pallidus. The sequence continues at coordinate 207,298,996 of CAXKWD010000001.1, read as the reverse complement.
ATCTATTATCTATTGTAGTAACAGATTAAAACTTTTATTAGTGGTAAAAAATGTGTATAGTGTCTTGTCGCTTATAGCTCTGTCTAAAATATGATCGTATGTATCTGCCAATTTCTATCCACTATAAACACAATCATTTATAAATATTTGTCTGCCGTTGAAATGGAAATAATCGTGTCGAAGTTCAATCTTTTTATTTTTATTTTTAGATTTTATAAGGAATTGTAAATATTTTAAGGCTACTTGTATGTATTATATACTGTAAAGGTTATGTCACATATATAAGTACAATATACAATAAAAAATATTATGCCCTAACTAATATTTGACTTTGTTAAATCGTGAAATAATTGTGTTCAATAATGTTGTAATGGTTAATAAGGTGGATTAAACACAATAAATCCTTGTACAATGTTTGTATTAAATATTCACACTTTTACTACAAAAAACGCAAAGCCAAAATTTACTGCTGTGCTGCACAGTAAATAGTATAAGCAAAAATATGTTTCTTAGAAAAGTACTAACTTGGATAAAAATGGTAATTTTATTTATTTGTCGGGGTCAAACCTTGTACAGTAGGCCTACCTGCTCTATCTATAGAACCTTTCGTACGGTTAAAGGAATTATAAGTACACAGAAGCAAAAAGTTTGTTGAAGTTAGTAGTGGGCATGTCCATGGCTAGATTCCACTACACCCCACAAGAGGCACCCTTGAGTCCATTGGACTAGAGTTTACCGCGTCCGGCACTCCTTATGCATAGCGGGGCGGGCGCCTAGCCAGAATCCCACCGGACTTCAACGATATATACGTTTCCAAGCATTTGTATATATACTTACTTCGCTGCATAAAATTGTGTTGCTGGAATGGAGGTGTTGCTGGACGTGTTTTACTCGATTAAGATTTTTCTACACATCGCAGAACTTTAACATTATATTAATTTGTATGCTGGAATTTTTTCGTCGGTTTTGGCATCAAAATTTTTAAATTAGGGATTATATAATCATGGTGTAGTATTACTCAAAATTCACAAAAAAATTTTGAAAACGGAAATCAAGCTAGGTTGCTTTTCACTGCTATTTGAAATCATTATTGATCACTCACCTTGTTTAAAAATTATTCGTTTAGGTGCACTGATGATTTAAAGTGTGAGAGTAATTCGCTACTTTACTGCCATCTAGTAGCCTACAGTGGTATTTTTTCATATCCTAGGTTTTGAAAAATCACGAAGTTCAGAGTTCGATTCCTGGTCCGACCATGGAAATTTTATATTTTAAATATCTGTTCCCGTGGTCACTGCTTACTCGATATTAAGTAAGAATTTAATTTTAAGGATCTCTTGGATAATATTAATATTAATAAATTAAAATTAAAATATAATATTCAAAATGTTTTACTTTGGTTCAATCACTGGGCAACGCCACAACAAAGCAATACCTATGAGGCCTTCATTCACTTTGAGTCAGAATTGAAACTTTACCAGTTAATTATTCCGTTTTATTGGTCTTTAGTAGTTTTATAATCCCGTCAAGCAAAAACGAGACATGAATCAGTTTGCTGTGTATGTACTCAGGTCGATTCCAGGTTAGCGTCATTTATATTTTTTCTATTTCATCACATTCTCTGTGACACAAGTTGATGTTTTATTTGCGTGTTTATTCTGCACAGAACTGAAATCTATTTCCTTAAACTAAATTATAGATGTGCAGTGCTTCTGTCCGTTATCGGAATACCGAGAACACCTTATGAACTTTCTAGGCCTACATACTTTTCCATAATGAGCTTTTCTGTAATACGTCTATGCCATAAAGACTTGTGGAAGACTTGCTAACTGAAAAAATTGATGGAAGAGAAAACCATCAGCATAATATTTTAAATATCTAGGGTCTATTAGGCTATACCACGGGTGCGCATCTATGGCACATTGTGCCACTGTGCGGTGGGGTAATGTCTCCCACTACAGTCGCAGTTTCGACGTGACACTGAACATGAAGAGCAGGTTTCATACGTCACAGCATGGGTGGGGTACTTAAACGTTTCCCCTCAGTTGCTCAGGTATGGGCTATACAAAAGGATGCAACAACAAATTTAGAGATTCAAAGAAGAATAACGGATGGGAAGGGAATTGTAGGAATGCTAAATTCAATCTTATGGATTAAAAATATTTTACATATAACTAAAAAATTAATATATCAGGCATCATTTCAAAGTACAAACTTGGACCATAAGTAGGCAACAAGCAAACAAAATAATGGTATGAGAAATGGATTTTTGGAGGCGTTCAAGCAAGAAAATCCACGAAAGAAAAAATTCGGAAAAATAGAATAAGGGAAATAATGCAAGTTGAAAAGAATATTTTGAAATCTGTAGAAGAAAGACGCTTGAGATGGTATGGACATGTACTCAGAATGACAGAGGATAGAATACCCAAGAAAATTTTGGATTGGAAAGTAGAAGGAAAAAGATGAAGAGGTAAGAGTGTTGGATAGATGGGGTGAAAAGGAGTACGGCGAGAAAAGGATTAAGTGAAGAAGATGCTATGGACAGGCAAAAGATTGTTGTGGGGTGAAGGAAAACCATTGTATTGTGGAATACTAGCAGGTGCCCGTGGCTTCGCCCACGATAATTAATTTAAAAATTAAAATTAAGAGTATAATGCCTATTAAAGCATTATATTTATTAACACTTGCACGCGAATCATTCATAAACTAATCCATTAATAATTAATGAAACAGCTAAAATTCCGGCTTCAGAGTAGGCCTACATTCCACGATTAGAAAGCGCCGCCTGAAAAAACGATCTCAGATTCGATTATGCAGTTCCAAAGCTAACTGTGAACACATAATATGTATTGTTTCTCAACTGTTTGTTGACAGATGAATATGATGTGAATTTATTTTGATAAATTCAGTGTAATTTTCAGTAATTATATAATTTTTCAAGGGAAGGAATGGTTTGTTTGAATTTTTATTGTCCGCGACACTTCCTTGGTTAAACCACCAATAATATTATAGCTGGTACCCGCGGCTTCGCCCGCCATTATTAATTGGGATTTAAAAAAAAATCGCACTGGCAGCTTATTAAAAATGTTTGTGGTTCAGAGCTATGAAAATTGTAAGTAAAAATAAAGTAGAATATTTGTTTATTGTGCTCATTTCACTTAGGCTTTATGTAATAAAGAAACGATTTTCATAATTTTGTACTCTTCGTGAAAGTTTACACTGCCAGAGACGAACATCGCCGAGTATACCCGATGTTTCACGAAGCGGGCGAGCGAGTGAGCACGCTATTTAGGGCCGTTGAATTGTATAAGAGTAGATTATCCGTTTCCTTGTCATGGCAGTCACGTAGTCCAATCTTGTAAAACCTAAAACTGGCCTTGACTTTAAAAACTAAAAATGGCTAAAACTGCTTTTCAATTAAAATATGATAAAATAACAATAATAATTATAATAATTCATCTAATCATTATAGGCACTAAGAAGCAAAGTGATATAAGTGACAAATTTGAAAAAAGTTATATAAGTGCGTATTCCAAATACATAACATCACTTCTGTTCAGAGAAAACAGTAATACAAGTGTAGGTCCAGTCAGTGCTGCTCTCTATTGTCCTAACTCTTATACTACTATGACTCTAGCATTTTTCCTGAGAGGTAAAGTAATATAAGTGAATTGTTGTGGATCTTGTTGCTGTTAAACTGCTTGTATTTGATTTATTTGCAACACTGGAGAATAGTAAGACCTTTTCAATTTATTTTGACTAGTGTATTAAAGTGAACGCCGATTAATGTAATCGCGGATAATGTTAGCAGTCGGGTAATGTTATCACTTTTATGAAGTCCCATACTTTTATCAGAGAGGATCCAAAGATTCGGTTTATGTTATCACATTTTACTTTTGCAGCTTTATTTCCAACTGTATTGTGTTGTGCTGGCAATATTATTCCCAGCTCACAGGATGACCAGTTTGAGGGGTGGCTACTGACTTCTTCTTTTAAGCAATATAACATGTTTCACCCCACAGTTAAGCTGCAGCTTTTGATTTATGAAGATAACAGCGTTGACATGCAGTATGGCTAGTGTAAAATGAAAAGACTTGAACAGATAGGCGTTAGATGTTTTGCTACGCGGTGTTCACCACAGATCAGTATAGACTCCCAAAAACACTCGTAACTCGTAACTGAGTATGGCGTATTGGTTAATAGAATCCTAGGGGAAAGTAAAACAATTTAAAACTTTGTTACTGGTTGAAAAAATAGTTGCTTTCAGTTTATTACTGTATTTGGTTAAGTGATTCACATTTACTTATTATTTTATGAATAAATAGCTTTTAATTCTGTTTTGTAGTGTATTACCTTATAAATGCATAAATAACCTTCATTAATTCCTTCGGCTACTAGTATCAGTCGGTTAATATTATCAGATTAGCTGCGTCCCGAAGTGATCACAATAAGCGGCGTGCACTGTATATAAGTATATGTATGACATTAGAGGTGCCTAGATATTGTTCAGAAAGAGGAACGTTTCAATGTTCGTTGTTTTGAATAACATTTTTTAACAAAACTTCACTTATATCACTTCAGCTCGAAAACATTTTGATCGCAAAGTAATACAAGTGATTTTAGGCCTTTAGGTATCCTGGATGCATTTAGGTTACATTATTTAATTTTATTGTATGGGAAGTATAGGCTCTAGTGTACGTCACTGTAAAGTTACAACACCATAGCCCTGCAATTTATTTTTTTAGTGCTATTTTAACTTCAAAGTACTTTATCTTGAAAGGAACTAAATGTCACTTGTATCACTTTGCTTCTCAGGCCCTCTATTGTTACACTAAAATTACTCTCTTAAAAAATGCATTTAAATATCTACATGTTGCACATCGCTCACTGTTGCCAGTACATTATTTTGCAAGATAATATAACATTGCGCTTTCTAATTCTGTCATTTTGTACTCCATTGACCCGGTAAAGGAAATCTTAAGTGAACCAAAATCCCCGGTTTTTTCAGAAGCTAATTAAAAGTATTCTTATTCACAGTGTTTAGACCAGCAAGACGCCGAAAGTGAAATATTCTAAAATATCATTGGTTAATTGAAAAACGTTCTCGTTGAGCTTGTGCTAAGCTGTTTTAGTTTTGTGGTTCAGAGCCATAAATATTTAAGTAAAAAAGTTTAAAGTTCAAGCGTCATTTAATATATTTAGTACCTGTACAATAACATTTAGGAATTTATGCTAATTAGTAGGGCTGAAAAGCGATCAAAAACATTGAAAATGAACTTCAGGAAAATATGAACAAACCCACAGTGCCAAATAAAGTTGACTTTACCTCTCCCCAAGAACTAATCGATGTTATAAAACGCCTTCCTAATAAAAAGGCTCCAGGACATGACCTAATACCCAATATTGTATTAAAAAACCTTACTAAAAAAGCGTTAGCATATTTGACTTCAATTTACAATGCTTCAATGAGAATTGGGTATTTCCCTCGGATATGGAAACTCGCAGAAATAATTGTTTTCCATAAGCCTAACAAATCGAAACATTTACCATCTAGCTACCGCCCAATCAGTCTGCTTCCAACATTATCAAAACTCTTTGAAAAAATACTACATAAAAGGATGTCAAAGTTTGTTTACTCCAATAACATTATCCCAGCATTCCAGTTTGGTTTTCGACCAAAACATTCTACAACGCATCAATTATTAAGAATCACCGAATCCATCCTCAAAGGTTTTGATAGAAGAGAACATACTGCTGCTATTTTTCTAGATATTGCTCAAGCCTTCGACAGGGTTTGGCACGAAGGATTGCTGCTAAAATTATATAGAATTGGCCTACCAGATTACCTTATACATACTGTCAAAAGTTTTCTAACAGAGCGCCAATTTCTGGTACGTATTGATGGTTTCAAATCAACTCTCCGGCCAATAACTTCTGGAGTACCACAAGGCTCAATATTAGCTCCTTTACTATTTAACATCTTTATGTACGATCTTCCAACATTAGAATCTACGTGTACAGCAATGTACGCAGACGATACAGTTCTCTTCTGTTCACATTCTGATATAAATTCTGCTATCAGTTTTCTTCAGACATCACTATCTTTAATGACGGAATGGTTCAAAATGTGGCGCATATCGCTAAATGTCAACAAAACAGAAGCAAAGATATTCTCTTTAAGATATTATCAAGATCCTGCTCTACTCTATCTTCTGAATGAACATATTCCATGGTTACAATCTCAATCTCCAGTTAAGTATCTAGGAGTACTACTGGACACAAAACTGACATGGAACGCACATATAACTCGTATTGTGGCACTTGCTTCTTCTCGAATTATAAAACTTTATCCCTTAGTAAATAGACGCACATCACTTGGATTGGAATGCTCTATGCTACTGTACACATCTCTTGTAAGACCTCTCATCACATATGCAGCACCAATATGGGGTGCAGCTAGCAAGACGCACATTCACCGATTACAAGTTGTGCAAAATAAATTTCTTCGTAAAGCTACAAATGCGCCTTGGTACGTAAGAAATAGTCAACTACATAATGAACTTGGAATCCTCCCGATTCAAGAATACATTCAAACCCTCTCAAAATCATTTTACAGTAAACTTCTAGATGTTCCTGGTGCATCTGTTTATAACATTGGACAAAAGTCATTGAACAGATCAAGACTGAAAAGAAAACTTCCCCAAGATGTACTAAGTGAACTAGAAGAAAGTGATAATCCTGTGTAAATAAGCCTACTATCTTAACTGTTAAATATTAGAAAACAGTACGTGCACTAACGAAACTTTTGTTATCAATTTGTGTTTTAGCTAGAGGAGCTGACTAAGGCGTACCTCAACAGGTTATTATTATGTTATAGAGTTTAACAATGGCCTGTATAGTTTTTTTACTGATCGGTCAAAATATATATTAAAAAAAAAAAAAAAAAAAAAAAAAAGCGATTAAAATTTCTAATCGAATTAACGCCTTACTTTAATCGATTAATCGACCGAATTAATGTATACCATTATTAGTTAACTAGTGAAAAAAAAAAATATATATAACTTACATTTCCGGTTACTTTTTCAGGCAAGACTTGCAAAACTAAACTACCCTCAGGTTTCTGAATAACGGGAATTGTTTGGACCCAATAGGCTGAATGACACCTGATGTGCCAAGGCCGGAGAAACCAGAGAAAGGAGTTTGGTCATTTGACCCATTTCTCGAAAAATATTTGTCAGAATTCGACTAAACCGATTAATCGGAAAATGTAATTGATCGACGATTAAATGTTTAATCGATTAATCGAGCCGATTAATCGGTACAGCCCTTCTAATTAGTAATGTATATATATACCTATATTTTTTCTTTACTTTTCATTATATTTTGTAATAACTAAGAATGTATTTTTTAGTCTTTCATCTACTTTTATTTTCATTTCTTTATTTTAGTCATTTATATTATATATTATTCAAGTACTTATGTTTAAATTTTTTCCTTTGTATTTAATGTACGTTTCTTGTTTTGAGGTATATCATTTCTTGTTTTAATTTATTAATAATAATAATAATAATTATTATTATTATTATGTACTTCATGTTTTTGCCCTGGCTGAGTGGTAGAGAAGGCCTTATGGCCTTAACTCCGCCAGGTTAAATAAATAAATAAAAATAAAATTAATAATCTTTTCATCGTACTGACTGTAGGCCTACTTACTGAAGTGAAACTAAAAAAATGGTCTGCAAATGGTAAAAAACTAAAATGTTTAAAAACCTAAACCGAGTTTACAAAAACCTAAAAATCCGGGCCCTAACTACCTATCGACATTTTTTTCTTCTTCTTTGGATTTAGGCTATAATTATGTATTTACTTTATTTTATAATTACCTAAAACGCTTAAAAAAATGTTATTTCCTCAAGCTATGCAAAGAAACATATTCGGTATGTCCTCCCATGCCTGGTATACAAAAATAAAAAGTTGCCTCCGCGGGACTCGAACCAGTCTTACCCCTTATCAATCACTATATTATATTATATTATATTAGGTTTTTAGTGTGTTAGTAGATTGCTTTTCTAAGAATTCACATTTCCTTAGAAACCATATTCGGTAAGAGGTTTATGTAAATAAATTATTTCTAACGAACGTTTCGACTGTAAAAAGCTTCAAAATTAGAAGCAGATAAAAATATAATTAATAATTTTAAAAATGTACAAACGCTTCACGATTAACGTGTCATCCTTGCGCAGGGACAATGCTAATCTTCTCTGTATCGTTTGTTATTTCCAATATTACATTAATAACATTTTGGAAGTTGTATATATAGTTACCACGGAACTAGAATTTGTGTTTGTGGATTCCTCTTAATTTTCGAGTTCGGTAGTTTTAAAAATACGAAGAGATTTTATCACTCAGTACCATCATTACCTGCAGAAAAATATAGTCAGATCACCTGATCCAACGAAATAACTCAATTTTAAGGAATAAATTTTCTAGAGCTGTTCAAAATTCGACTCAAAACGCTACTTTGAGCCTATCATCAAATGCTAAAAGCCTCAAATGTATCCACCCACATATTTTAAGGCTAAATTAACGACACAATGGATGTTTCATCTATAATCGACCCGCCTATCATGATTGTAATTAAGTTAGAATTGTTTTTTTATTTGTTTCACTTTCGTACGAATTATAATATGTATTAGTTACTTGTTTAAATAAATAAATAATGTTATATAGTGAGAACTATTACATTATGTATGGAGAATCGTAGCAACTTCGAATATTTTAAAAGAAAAATTAACAGCTTAACATAATGCCGTAAAACTTGCTAAATGAATGTGCCGAAGTAATGTATAAATGGAAAAAGAAGTACTGCAAATTTTAATTCTTTTAATTCATTTATTTCGTTCAAATTTGGTCAATATATTCATTTAATCAGAATTTTCTTAGAAGTCTTTGTGTGTCTGTCTGTTGTCTGTCAGTCTGCCAGTCATAAACATAATATGTAGTTTCGATTTAATATTTTTATTACGTATCTTCGATCCTAAAATATTGCACTTACAAATATATTTTATTAAAGTGTTAAAAATATTATGCACACACAAATGCCATCCACCTTGGACAGGATCGAACCCGCAACCTTGGACACAGAAAGCCAAAACGATACTAACCGCACCACCCAGGCCAACTTTAGTGTTAGTGTTAGTGTTTACTTTCTTCTCCATACTGTAGGCCTATTATTCTTGTAATTTGTGTGTTGTAAATGTAGTTTTTGGAATCCTGGTAGAGAAGAAGAGAAGATTTCATAGTCTTTTAATCTACCAGGCAAATTAAATAATCTAAATAAAAAAACTAATGTTTTTATCTTTTCTCCTTTTTAACTATAATTTTCCTTTATTCATCCTTTCCAGTTTAAAATGTTCTTTTTAATATCTTGTCTTTGCATATAAGCTATAAAATACACCGATAATAAATAATATGACAATATTTTACCGATTTTCACTTAGCTGAATGGTTTAAGTCAATAGGCGTTTTACATTACATTTGTGAAAGTGAATTATTCGCGAAACTGTCACATACAACACAAGCTGAACCAAATTTTCGTGGTATACTTGTAAATGCCAATTATGAACTTGAGGCCTTGCATAAATTTTGATCTTGTACAGTACAGTTTCATCCACAAAAGCACACGAGAAAATAATACTTAAAATTTATGTCCTGTAACGACATATCAACCCTAATTTTTCATACTGAAAAAATATTCTGGAAATGGCCCATTAGTTTAATAGGTCAGTTCCCATTCCCATGAAATTCTGTCTACATTGACATTTTCTGAGGGACAGCGGATGAATGTCAGCTGGTTTTTGTTGTATGTTTGCTTTCTTTCTAATTCCACTGTGGATACTTTTGTATGTGAACAAGTTGATGAATGGAGAGAATGGACGAGATAGAGAGGGAAAGGAAATGGGGCAAAAAAGACGACAGAACTAACACATGGAAGAATAAAATGGAAGAGATACAACCACAAGAGAAAGCTTCCTGAGTTCTCCATTCAAGTATATAGTACGTAAGGTGTAAGTTGACTATTTGCTTCATTTATAAAATCTGGGAATATTAATTAAGGTCGAATGGTACAGGGTGGAAAGACATTATTTTTCTTATCACATTTTTTTTATTTAATATCCAGTGCTTCCGTAAAGTCATGGTGGGGTTTCAGGATCTTATACAGCCAACCCTCGATATAATGCCCGCCATTATTAATTGACTCCAGGATTAAAAAAAAAAAAAAAAAAAAAAGGAAAAATGTTTGTGGTTCAGAGCTATGAAAATTGTAAGTAAAAATAAAATTAGAATATTTGTTCATTGTGTTGATTTCACTTAGGCTTTATATAATAAAGAAACTGTTTTCCTAATTTTGTACTCTTCGTGAAAGTTTAGACTGCGAGAGACGAACATCGCCGATTATACCCGATGTTTCACGAAGCGGGCGAGCGAGTGAGCACGCTATTTAGGGCCGTTGAATTGTATAAGAGTAGATTCCTTAATGAAAAAAAAAAATATTATTAGTATGGTTGAGTTCTTACCTTTGTTACTGATTGGTTTTAATTAGAGACCGGACGTTAGGCACTTAAAAATTGCAAAATAGGCAGGTAAAATAGGCACTAAAACTGTCAAAATAAATGCTAAAAAATCTACAGTTGCATGCAAAAGGAGACAGTAGGTCGAAAAATATGAACTCGTTTTGGATGTCTCTTGTTACTAATTGAAATAAAATATTTAAATCATGGAGTATTTAATCGAAATAACATAGATCTACCCGATACACATAATACAGATGGATCTAACCGAAACACTATATAAACAATATTGTTCATTTCATTAGAGCACTGTACCTGTACCACATCAACGCACAATATTACCTTTACAAACACCTTTTGCCAATCATTAACCAACATCATTGATTACACATAATAACAAGATACAGTACTTTTTTCAAATGTTCTACTCTTAGGTTATGCCTAATATCAGACAGTACATTTTTTAGTACCGAAAACGACCTTTCCACTTCTACAGACGTTATCGGAGCGTACTTGTAGAGTGGAAGAATTTGTGGATCAATATCAATTCAAACACTGTTTTCATCATTAAGACTCATTCCTATGTCTAATTTATAATTATTAAGGCATCTGACGGTGGGTGTAATGTCATTAACCCATGAGATGCAAATTGGATGGATTTCACAAATTTTTATGTAGATTTTCAATAAAATGCTGTTTTTTCTTCGGAAAAGCGGAAATAGGCATTTATAGGCATTATAAGTTGAAATAGGCAAAAATTAGGCAGAGTTAACTTTATGAAAAACAGCTCTAAGAATAGTATCTTGAACTTCTATTACCGTAAGTCATTTTTATGATATCTATAACGGTTAAGAATAGGCATTTTGCCTAACATCCGGTATCTAGTTATAATAGCCTACTCGAATTCAGCATTATGCTACTATATTTGTTGCTTAAATAGAAAAATAGGATGCTAACGACTTTCTACTGAGCACATGAATAATGCGTGTGAACAGGTTGGGGCTGGATATATATTTTTGTGATACAGGTGCTGCTGAATATATTCTCTCTCATGTGCATGTAGCGTCATTATTACCCTGTACACCAGCTTGCATATACCTGGAGAGTGTTCGTCATTATTATCATATGTGTACGCTCGCTTCCTGTATGTCTAGACCTGTTGCTACAGTAAGAGAGACATATCCGTATAGTACATAGCGAAAACGTTTTCAGGCAGCTTGAATTTAAAATATGACTTCTAATGCGTTATTCACATAGAAAAGTAACCGTAAACGTAACGTAAATTTACGTATCGTAACGTAATTTCTAAATAATATACTTATAAATAAAATTCTGGCATACTCAGCCAATAAAGTTAAAGCAAATCCTCCTTTTTAAATAAATCAGTAATAAATAGGGCCCGGATTCTGATGCCCTAAAATTGTTTGAAAAATGACCTATAAAATGACCTTAAATTTTAAAGAAAATGACTTAACAATTACAAAGAATGACCTAAAAACTGATATTTATTTATAACAATTTTTATTGTGCACACAAAGATTTTGACTAATTTGTACATAATTCTAAAAACTGTAAATGTAGGAAGGATATTGTATGTCTAAAAGCTTTGTTCTTGATTGGAACAGTTGAGAAGAAAAATAAGAAAATTGTTTTTAAAGTAGATTATACAAAAATGTTGCATTATAGTAACCTAGTCATTTATTTAAAGTAATTGCAAAAAATGACAAAATATGGAAGAAAATGACACGGAAATGACAAAATAGTGACGTGAAATTGAAAGAAATGCCCTAAAAATATAAAATTGTATAAAATGACAAAAAATGACCTAATAAAGATGCATTTCTATAATCTAGAGGCCATGATTAGGATTTATCTACAAGTTGGCAATGTCTAGGCAGCATCATAGGCGTACCGAGGGGCGGTTTGAACCCCCCCCCCCCATTGATTAAAAAAAAGAAAATTGTATACTTTTTTAAGTCTGACCATAAATTACTTCATACAAGTATAAAGCGTGGGAAGCTTAAAACTCGTTATTTTGCGTCTTAATTTTTAAAATTTTCCGGGGGAGGACCCCGGAAGCTTAAAACTCGTTATTTTGCATCTTAATTTTTTTAAATTTTCCAGGGGGGGGGGCAGAGGTATTTCATACCCCCCAGACCCCGCGGATGTTATAACCCCCCCCCATATGGTCGGCCTGGTTACGCCTATGGGCAGCATCAATAAAAAGATGACAAGTCATTAGAATCCGGGCACTGGTAATAAACCATACAATCAATCTAATTAATAAACGAATTCGACATAGTTTGGTGCCATGTTTTACAATGGGACCATTTACAATGCATCACGCAAACTTTATACATAACGTAAAAAGTAAACGCAAACTTAGAACCTTGCAAACTAAAAGCTTTCACGTTACGTTTATGCAAAAAATAACGATACAATCTCCAAGTTCGCGCGTTCGATCCCGGCCCAGGTCGATGGCATTTATGTGTGCATAAATGTGACAGGCCCATGTCAGTAGATTTACTGGCATGTAGAAGAACTCCTGCGGGACAAAATTCTGGCACACCGGTGACGGTCACATGCCGAAGTTGCAGTACATCCCTGTCGTTAAATAACCATATACCAATCAGAGCTCTCAACTCCACAGAACGAGAGACGGAAGTGGAAGTAGCCAAGAGATGGCGTCTATGAATGAGAAACTCCTAACGTTGTCTGTATGATAAAAGCAATCCATTATAATAAAGATGCGGCATTGAGAGAAAATATATGGATATTAATTTCTCAAGAAATGAACTACAATAGTAAATGCAGTCTATATTATAATATGCTGTTAATTTGTACAGCCCTATATGTAGATGATTTCAATTTTTAAAGGCCTACAAGTGTTTAAGAGACACATGAAAGTATTTTCGTTTCTGGCAGTCATTTTATCAGCTGTTCACGTTCTCATTTGTGATTGGTTGTTACCAACGTTTAATTTTTCGTTGTGAAATCTCAATTCCGTGCTAAAGTTTGCGTTACGTTTTATATTCCTAAGTTTACGGTTAATTTAGATGTGAATGCGGCATAATACGAGACACACGAAATAAAAATTGAACATTATCGCACTATTGCTGTTATCTGAATTATTATTATTTATTATCCAAGTTTTAACCTTATTTTACCCGAAGGTATATTAAGGTTATAGTTATTAACAATCACTTAGCATATATAAATATTAAAGTACCGGTAATATATGTACAAGAGTATTGAGTAATGAGATGGCTAACAATTTAACATGAGATGATTAACACTATTTGGTTAAAGTCTAGTTTTAACAAATATATAAATTTAGAAATAGTGTATGAAATGGCTAACAACATACGCTAATAGTTAACTTAGTTGCTGATACAGTATATGATATACATTTCTAACTATAGAACTTAACTACTGGTACAATTTTATCTTTGGAAATATTGTATTTAAAAATGATATAAAGTATTTGTATGATTTACGGTTTACTAAAACATCTGTGAGTGTCTTAGAAAGTGTGCAGTCCACAGATTCCAACAGCAATCTAAATTCGTATCTCTCACTATGAAATAGTGGACAGTCGAATAGTATATGTGTGACATTTTGGGTATCTTCTCCACAGATGCATTCCGGGCTAGGTTTAAGATGGAATCTATGTAGATATTCTGTAAAACCACCATGTCCAGTCAAAAACTGAGTCAAAACAAAATTGGGTGTCAGCAATTTGCACTTCAATCTATCAAAAAACGTAGGAAAATACAGTTCTTTTGTCAGCACACCTTTATCGTTGTTCCGCCATTGTTCATTCCATTTCTGAATGATATCATCTTTCATAATTAATTTAACATGTGAGACAGGGCATAGGCCTAAATTATAACAGTGTGGAAGGTCTGAATTTGCTGCTAGCTTTGCCAATTCGTCTGCTATCTCGTTTCCTTCAATACCAATGTGACCTTTGACCCATGAAAAACAAACATGAGCAGTACAGTTTAGGATTAGATTTCTTATTTTTGAAGCTATGGGATTATAATTATATTTATTATTGATAGCAAACAATGCTGACTGTGAGTCACTATGAATACACGCACTGTGATTGTTGCTATCGCACCACTTCACTGCTTCTTTTATTGCGATCAGCTCTGCCTGGAAAACTGAGCATTCTGGAGCAAGTTTATATATGGTTGAAGATAATTCTGTATGTTCCTTGTAGACCACAAAATGAATTACGTCATAAGTTACAAAAAAATTGTATAGATTATATGAATCCTCTAGATTCAAAACCCCCTAAATAACATTCAAATATAGAGTTTTTTTTAAGTTTAAAGCAGTGGGATAGAGGGGTTTTTGAACTTAACTCTGATTTTCAAGATGGCATTATATAGGCCTAGTACTTTAGTTGGTTTTGAACCTAGTATATAAATAAACCAATTTAAACCATCCATACAAATCTGGTGATGTACAAAAGTAAGTAAATATAATTTGGCGTTTAGGGGATTTTGAGTCTAGTGGATTCATATTACAAATCTTAAAAACAAGAAAACAAATGAAACAAGGTTAAGGCAACAAATTTTACTAAATGAAGTGAAACATACCTGCATATTATACAACGAGTTCCGAAAACATTAGACCATCCACTTGGCCACAGATGCTGTAAATGTTTGAAACGACAAAATATATATGCACAATTTTTCAAATCTAATATCAAATCAATAAAATAGGCCTAATTAAAAATAATGACCTCGAAAACTACTGTCTTGTTGGTTGTCATAGCATGTCTACACATTTGACCCAAGGCATCTAGAATATAAATACTATTCAACTTGCATTTTACAATCCTCTTTTTGAAATAGGGCGAGTGCATAAATGCGTTTATTTTACATTGTTTGTGTTTAATTAAATGTGAATGTCATTTTATTAGGTAAATACTTTCGACGAATAAAGAACAGGGAAAACAGTGAAAAAGAGAAAACCAAAGGATGCGGCCCTCTACGGCCCTTCCCCTGGATCCGCCACTGGGCGTAATATACTATTAATATTACCAACCCTCTACGGAAATGAAATTCATTAATGAATGTCCTATACAGGAACCAACTCTTTCGGTCAGCTGCATGGAACAGGAATGTAGAAACATGTAATGCAGGTTGCGTTCTGCCGATATCAGGCGCAGTTACACAGTTCAAATACTGTCCCCTCACTGTGAGTGGATTATTCTGACTATTCCTTTCATACTCCACGTGTTTAATACTAACCAATAACGTTTAGCAATTCCTCGGATATAGACCGAGCACGATCGTTTATATTATCATGCAGGCTAAGGCATTTATTGACCACAAAATAGTGAAAAAATGCAAAATAAAGAATGCATTTGTAACCTAAAAATAGTATAAAAAGACCCAAAATTTAAAAAAGAATGCCCAATAAATTTACCATTATTACTTATAATTAGCTTTTTAAGTAATGAATTGCTCAAATCAATTTATGACAGTGCGTTATATATGAATTTACATTATAAAACATACTTATTTTGTTACTAAAGAAATAAGTAGATTTATGCTACTTGGTCACCCTTGGCGAAAAAAAATTCTTTCTGAATTGGCATGCCCATCAAATTGCCCCTAAGCAAGTATGTGCTATTGAAAAGAAAGAAAAAATCTTTATTGCTACAAGACAAACTGTATGATGTTTACAATAAACCAGAATTAAAATGAACTATGAACACTTGGAGAAGATTTTCAAATAAAACGAGTCTGCTGTCTGAAAGTAACGATTTGTACATGGAAAAGCTCCTCTCTACCTCCACCGAAACATGACTTAAAATGCCGAAAATGACCTATAAATTGCCAAAAAATGACCTATCCCTAGAAAATGAAGAAAAATACAAAATAAAGCAAAATAATGCAATCACAAATTGCTTTTATTTCATCAATTATTTCATTATACACATTTATGTATATTCCAGCTATCTTTTAACCTTCATATTAAAAAGATGCAAAATCATCAAATGCCTTCCCCTAATAATATGCTTCCTCGGATCGCAAGGATGCAGTTTTATCTGATAAAACATCAGCTCGTTATTGGACATCAAGGCGATTCATACTTCACTCTCTGCCAGTGAACAGAAAAAAACACATTATTTTATACAACATAACTTGTTTGGAAATTGAAATTATACAAACGTTCATTGATTTAAAAACACAATTTCTATTCGGTGCAACCCAGTTCGTGTGCTTTTATAGCGTTTTGATCTACGACGACGCCCTCTCTTGGTAGCATTGGTAACTCGGATCGATTCATCGAATCTGAATCGATTCTTGACCATTCATTCGTTTCTTATACCGTGATCTCACTGCTGACAGAATATTGACAACAGAGTAAGAAAATAATTATTATCCAGAACATGCGTTTTTTTTTTTTTTTTTTTTTTTTTTTTTGGTGATGAAAGTTAAATATATTTAAGTACCAGGTCGCCAACTGGACCCATGCCTTTACAGTGACATAATACACAATTTGAAAAAGTTGTAAAATGTAACAGTTAATTCACAGCTTGTCTACTAGAAGTAGAGGCCGAGTAATGAGTGTAGAATAGTGTTTATGTATTTCTACAAGTCACATTGTATTTCCCTTAGTAAGGGATTTGAATGAAGTTTTAAGGACTCAAGGTATCTGGATCTGATGCGCTGCAAGTAGACACTCAATAACTCGATGTCGAGATCACTGTAAAGTTGAGCATTACGTATGTAATAATCAGCTCCCGTAATAGTTCTACAGACTGCACGTTGTATGCCGTCTAAACGTTTCAAGTGTCTTGAATGAGCCGTAGCCCAAACTTCACATCCATAAATTATATATGACCTTATTAGTGCAGTATACAACAAGAGTTTGGTCTTAAGTGGAATATAACTCTTGAACATAGGGTATAAAACCATAAACCGCTGAAAAGCCCTATCTCTCACAGTCTGAATATGTGGTCTGAATGTAAGCCTTTTATCCAAGATAACTCCAAGATATTTTGTCGTAATTTCGAGTGGTATTTGTTGGTTTTGAACAGTGAGAGATTGGGTTATGTGAGGGAACCTCTTTGTAAACACAACCAATTGGGACTTTTCACCATTCACTTTCAGTCGCCATCTGGTGGACCACTGTGTAAAATTATCTAAAGCGGACTGTAGTTGTTTACATGCAGTGTATATGTCCTTATTCCGTGTGTACAATACTGTATCGTCCGCATATAATCCATGTAAGCATGCAGGATGGGTAGGCAAATCTTGAACATATATACAATAAAGAGTTGGGGCTAAAACAGAACCCTGTGGAACACCAGCTTCAGCAATTTGCACATTGGAATGATGCCTATTATGTACAACCTTGAATCTTCTGTTTTGTAAGTAACTCGCTATTAGTTTAATATAGACGGTAGGAATCTTGAGTTTGAAAAGTTTAAAGATGAGCCCCTCATGCCAGACAGTGTCAAACGCTTGTTGAATGTCTAAGAAAGTAGCAACTGTATGTTCCTTTAAGCGAAATCCTTCTTCAATAAATGATGTCAGCCGGTATAGAGCATCTCTAGTACCATGATGCTTTTTAAAACCAAACTGTTCATTTTGTATCCTTTCAGGTAGATAAAGAATTGGGAGAAGCCTTTGAAGAATAAGACGCTCTAAAATTTTACCCAGGAAGTCAAGAAGGCTGATTGGTCTATAACTAGACGGAAGAACTGGGTCCTTACCCGGTTTAGCAATCACAACAATGTTAGCATTTTTCCATGCTGTTGGAAAATAAGCGAAGCGGGCACATGCATTATAGATTTTTGTCAAGTGAGTTATTCCTTTCTTTGGTAAACGTTTAAGAGCCATTGGTGTAATGCCATCTGGTTCAGGAGCTTTATTCAATGATAAATTTTGAATTACTTGTTTAACCTCAATAGGCTGGATCGGAGGAAAGATTCCAGACAACGGGTGACAAAGTAGTTTATTAACTTGTCTTCTAATTTCTACTGTAAATTCTTCGTCACAGGGATGATGCTGAGGTTTGAACCTTTCACAGAGAGAATTTGCTAGAATTTGTGTTTTCATCTGTGGATCGTAGACATTGTCACCATTGTTATCTTGAATTGGTGTATTTTTTGTCTGGGGAGATTTACCCATAACACGCTTAGTGAAGCTCCAGAAGTCTTTACCGCACGGTTTTAAGCTTTCAACTTTTTCAGCGAAATTATCCATTAAAGCGCGTTTATGAATTCTCCTAATAGCTCTTTGGTAACGATAAAATGCTCTTTTGTATGAAGGGTCACCAGAAATCTGCCAATGTTTCCTTGCTCGTGTTTTGGCTCTTAGAAGGAATTTTAATTCTAGATTTTCATTTTCCTCCGCAGTGAATGAAGATAAAGTTGTTACCTCTTCCAGCGTTGTTTGTACAGTGTCAGTCAAGAGCTTTACTGCAGTGTCTATATCACTAATGTTAGATATAAGCGGGTTTCCAGGAACACTAGAGTGTATTCTTTTGCTATATTCATTCCAGTCGATTGATCTGTTAATCTTTCTGGATTTCGAGTAATTTGTGACACGACCCTTGAAGGACAAAAGAACTGGAACGTGGTCAGAATCAAGGGCTGTTAGACAGAACTGTTGGTTTGGTACACACGCAGTTCTATATAGACAAATGTCCAGAACATCAGGTTGATGGGCTGGCGCCCAAGGAAATCTTGTAGGTTCAAGCGGTCCAATAATTGCATAGTGAAACTTGTGTGAATGGTCTAATAAAAATTCTCCCTTTTTTGTATTAATGCGTGAATTCCACGCCCTATGCTTAGCGTTTAGATCACCACAAATTATAAAATTTCTATGGACATTAACAATAGCATTCAAATCGTTTTCGTCCATATGATTATAAGGTGGATAATACACAGATGAAATTAATATTTCACTTCCATCGAAATTAATATATACAGCACTTGCTTCAAGCATGTTGAATTGAGGTAAGTTTGCAAGACGATGTGGAATTGATGTTTTTATTAATATAGCTGTTCCACCTCCATTTCTATTTTGTCGATCTGTACGGTAAATAGTATAGTTTCTTAAGCGAAACTTAGTAGATGGCTTCAAGTGAGTTTCGCTGATACAAGCTACATCTATATCATAATTTGTTAACAGTTGTTGCAATTCATACACTTGATTTATGATTCCATTAGCATTGAAGTTCAATATAGTAAGATCTTTCTTCAAGCAAGGAGAACTACTGGCCATTTTGTTCGGGGTCAGTATCTGTTAAAAGGGCAATGCCTTCAAAAATGTTGATTATTTTTGTCAGAGGGTCCTTTGCCGTCTTAATTTTATGTATTGTAGTACGAATAGTTTGTATTACATTTGTAATATTGAATCCTCTTAACAGATTGACTATATCTTTGAGAGAATCTGTTAACGATTCTGTGGTCTCCACGTTATGAAGAAGTGAAGCGTTCCTTGTTACAGGGAGTGAAGGAAAGTCACTCTCTTTCCAAATCGGGGTTTGTCTACTAGTTTGAACCCGTTCTTGAACCTTATTTCTTAGCTTTTCTTGCAGCACTGACCTTTGTTTCATTTGAAACGGGCACTGTCCATAACTAGCGGTATGATTCCCACCACAATTAACACATTTTGGTTCATGATTGAACCCTTTTACTGGGCAGTCAGTAAAGATGTGATCATTGCCACATTTTACACACCGAGTAGGCAAATTGCATCTACGCGATGTATGATTGAAACCTTGGCACTTATGACACTGTACCACATGCGGTTTAGGTCTGTAAGATTCTACTTTTATTATATAATTGTTAATGTCTTGTATTTGATAGATTGATCTTGAATGTTCATTGTTATGGAGTGTGACGACCCATATTGGTATGGGGCGTCTGACAACATTTCCCTCCTGTAGCTTGGAGGGTACGGTCATCTGTCGAACGTGTTCCACGTTGAAATTGAGTTTTACCAGTTCGTCTTTTAGCACACTGGATTCAACAAAAACTGGGAGTCCTTTAACTACAATCTGCAAAAGCTTATTTTCGCGAGGCTCATGAGAATAGAATAGAACTTTTTCCTTCTGTAGTGCATTATATAGTGTGTCAAAATCGCTTCTACACGAAGTGAAGTATTTGATTCCTTCTTCTGAGTAGCTCACCTTCATAGGTTCGCTTAGCAATGCCTGTAGTACACGATTTTGTTCAAAAAAGTTTCCCTCCGGTAGCTTTTTAACTACTATAGGTGGCATTCTGCTCTTCTTCGTCATTTTAGGTTGTTCTTTAGTAATGGATGTGTCTGGTTGCATGTTTTCTGCAGTATTAACTTTAGATAACGGTTCATATGTATTTTTTGTTGGGATATGACTTGCAGTATCCGAAAACAATTTCTTAACATGCGTTAATTTTATTCGTGGAATAGTCTTAAATCCTAATCGAGATTACGAGTTTCAACGAATAAATTTGCTCGAACTTCGTTCTCGCAAATATATCGATAAACTCGTTATCTCTCGTGGGATTGCATATGGAAATATTCAGCTTGAGTAGTTATGGCATTGTGTAACGATTTTACTAGAAACTAAGTACACTCCTTGAGATGATATAATTATATGTAAATCAAGTAACTTTAGAGTAGGCCTACGGTTGGGGATATTGCGTATTCGTCAAAAATTAACTTTATGTGGATTAATGAATCTGTGATGATCAGGGAAAACAACCAGTAAAGGGTTGAACTTAATGGACAGTAAATTAAAGACACATGCCCAAGATTAAATTTCATTATAAATCCATGCCGGACTGCACAGAAAACAGTTAGCAGAATGATTAGGCTCATAGTTTATTTCTTGTGACTTATTCTGTAAATTTTACGTTTAAAAATAATTATTTAAGCTTTAAATATTATTATGTACTAGCAGGTGCCCGCGGCTTCGCCCACGATAATTAATTGAAAAATTAAAAACTAAGAGTATAATAATTATTAAAGCATTATATTTATTAACACTTGCACGCGAATCATTCATAAACTAAACCATTAATAATTAATGAAACAGCTAAAATTCCGGCTTCAAAGTACATTCCACGAAATGAAAGCGCCCGCCTGGGAAAACGATCTCAGATTCGATTATGCAGTTCCAAAGCGACCTGTTAACACTGATAATACGTATTGTTTCTCAACTGTTTGTTAACAGATGAATATAATGTGAATTTTATTTGATGAATTCAGTGTAATTTTCAGAAATTATATAATTTTTCAAAGGAAGGAGTTATTTTGTTTGGATTTTTATTGCCCGCGGCTTCGCCCGCCATTATTAATTGACTCCAGCATTTTTAAGAAATTTACACTGGCAGTATATTAAAAATGTTTGTGGTTCAGAGCTATGAAAATTGAAAGTAAAAATAAAATTAGAATATTTGTTGATTGTGTTCATTTCACTTAGGCCTTATATCATAAAGAAACGGTTTTCCTACTTTTGTACTCTTCGTGGAAGTTTAGACTGCGAGAGTTGAACAACGCCGAGTATACCCGATGTTTCACGAAGCGGGCGAGCGAGTGAGCACGCTATTTAGGGCCGTTGAATTGTATAAGAGTAGATTCTCTTCATGTAAATTGGTTGTGAAAATGAAAATGTCGTTACCACATTTATCCTCGAAGGATAAAGAACCAAAATAAAATCTGACTACCCTTACTCTTAGCATTGCCAATACATCTTTCTCGCTTCACATTCTGATGAGGCCGTAAAAGAGCGCGTATTCAGTTGTTCGAATCTGATGAAAAGCTTTATTGTACACCAAGCAAGACTAAGGTTCTACAAACAGTGGATGGCTTATAGCTACCCTTCAGATAATATATTTCGAAAAAATGTATCAAACAAATATTTAGTTCTTGGAATAAGCACACCATGTACAATTTATTTGGTTTAAAATCGTAGGATCGCAAAGAATAAAATTTTCTTCATGCAAAGCTCCCTTAAAAATAAGAATAAAGTTGTCGCCAATCTTCGTGTCACATCCTCAGATTATGCAACACAAGAATAATAAATTTTATTTTTTAGAATTCAGAACTAGCATTAACACTAATAATAATAATAATAATAATAATAATAATAATAATAATAAAAATACTTTGTCATAGACTTATTATTACCTTCGTTACGTTCATAGCTAAACAATGCGTTCATTGTCAAGGGCGCTGAAACCATTTGGGAAAATGTTTACTGTGCAGTCCAGCATTGGTCTTTATAAATGAGAGAATTTTAGAACAACTTAACGACTTGTGCGACTTAACTGTGCGATTTACGATTTTACGGCAACACTGCGGCAGTGTCTGACACAGCTTAAGTAAATTTGATTTTTTTTCGACCCGTCTGTGTCTCAATAGCCCGGGTCTGGAACCTGCTGTGTCACCCGACAGCGGCACCATTGCGGCATCACTGGATCGACCCAGCTTTAATTATAAATATAAATATAAATAAGTAAAAGAAAATATTTCTGTATTCGTGACATTATTTTATGTAAATGTACAGTCGCGATTAGACTCTCACGAGTTAAGAGGACTAAAAATAAATCATATTAGGAAAAAGAAACTTGAGTAAATGGATATTTATGAACTATTTTGTTTCCGTACGGTGTACGATCGTGTTTTGTTCAAAACGTCCTCTACCTATAGCAGGTTAGAGAAAGTGGAATTACACAGCCCAACAAATAGAACTTTTTGTTTGGTGTCTCATATGTTCCAGATTTTGGCTATACTTAGTGTGCTTATTCCAAATATGTAAACAGTTTTTCTCTACCAGCTCTACTTTTGTCGAGGGGGGGATTTTATTCGTGAACTCTTAGTCTAGCGAAACGAAATCTTGCTTGATAATATAGCTAATGAAGGTTCTTGACCATACTTTGGACACGTAGGACGAAAACTGTACCAAGTACAGAAAAACTAAAGGTTGGATTATTTTTTGGCCCTCAAATTGACAGCTCATAAGTCATAAACGACCGTACAATATGTGATAATATAATTTTTTTTAAAGACCCCATGTTATATTGTTATTGTAATGGTAATGTAATGTTAGTGTCTTGCTTTTATCTTCACGTGATTTAGAAGCTAAAAATAGGCACTGCTTTTTACTTATATCAAACGTAAAATGGGATAATATGCATTATTTATTTATTTAACCTGGCGGAGTTAAGGCCATAAGGCCTTCTCTACCACTCAGCCAGGGCAAAAACATGAACTACATAATGATGATAATAATAATGATTAATAATAAATTTAAAAAGAACTGATATACATGAATACAAGAAACGAACATTAAATACAAAGAAAAAATTAGAACATAAGTACTTGAATAATTAATATATAATACAAATGACTAAAAATAAAGAAATGAAAAAATGATAAAAGTCAAAACAAATACATTCTTAGTTATTACAAAATATAATGAAAATTAAAATATATTACTAATTAGCATCAATTCCTAAATGATATTGTGTACTAAATTTATTAAATGGCGCTTGAACTGTGAAATTTTATAGTAAAATTTAAAAATCGTACCATCATTTGTAAATCACTGTCATTAATATTGTTTAAATATCTCACACACTAAGGGTGGCGTGCACCATCCAGGAGTAAATCTTACTAAAGTAGTAAATTTAAGACGGAGACCTGGAGTATACAAGAACCAGTACATCTGTCTCACTCTTAAGTCATACTAATGTATGTGCTAGAGTGAGACAGACAAACCGGTTTTTGTTACGTAAGGTTCCCTTCCTAAATTTACTACTTTAGTGCTACTCTTTTAGTAACTTACTCTTTTAGTTGGTGTTGGAGAGCTCAATTGATAGTTACTTCTTTAGTTGTTACTAAAGTAGTAAGCGATTTTTACTAAAGAAGTAGTCGAATTCTGCGCAGAACAGAGCAGAAACGTTAGTGCAGCGCAGCAGAACACGTGCATTTCAATTGCCAGTATTATTCAAGTGCCAGATAATGAAAAGGAAAGGTTCGCTGAAACAATGAATATGAATTTGGGTTGTTCCAAATATTACTAATGCCAATCTTCATGTTTTAAAATAGGTCTAATAGTAATGTTTTATTCATTACTAATTTTAATTCCTTCAATTGAGTATTTTCAGTTTAGTAGCCTACGTATGGGTACTGTGATTACAATTTTTGAGCAAACTATTTCTGTATTATAATGCAAACAATTGGAATTTCCAGTTGATTTTCATAATTGATTCACTGTCAATATTATAATTATTTCTCTCATAATAATAATAAAGTTCTAAAATATATTAAAATATTTATACTTCCTAAAGTTACATATTCTTCCCCAAAAACGATAAATCAATTATTCTATAGTTGTTTATCATAAATCTCACTATAATGAATTATTAATACTTATTGACTGTTTAACAATATTAATAAGAAGTATTACACAAAATCATGAAAAAGGGGGGATAAAAAGGATAACAAAACTAATAAGGGGCATTATGTTTCTGTCCTTTTTCAAATGCACAGAATATTTACTTAAAAAATATTACCTTATAAAAATAATAATATTACCTGAGAAATGTAATATTTAAACAAAAAATGGCGGTACAATATTTCGGAAGCTATGAACTCCAATAATAATTATGTAGATGGTTGTGTGTTTAAAAATAATTTCAATGACTACTTCTCTAGATCCTGTGCAGCTTCAACCTCCGGGCCCCTCCTTAAAATTTTCTTTCGGCACTCATGTTGGCATTTTTTTTTTGTATATAGTTTATAATGCTTCTCACTTTCCTGTCCACAGGGTTAATTAAATAGTTAGCAGCATACTATAGACTGCAGCATCTGTTATAGTTTATTCCCAAACATGAAAGTCTCGTCTCACTCCACCATTCGAGACTTGGGGAGTCTTTAAGGAATGGTTTTACAATGTGTCCCCTTTTCAATGTACGCTAATCCCAGAGTCAGTCAAATTTTCTTCCGATGTGGCCTGTTTGGACATTTTTACACCTGGGTTAGAAAAAAGGACATATTATTCATTAACACTGCGGGTGCAACTATTGAACTTTTAGCTCTTATAATTATTATTATAATCTGGCATTCGCAATATTGTGCTTTAAGTTAAGCTATAGAAGTGTAATGTAATAAAATTAATTTGCAATAATTACATTAAATCGTTTAACAATGAGAATCACCTATTGTTCAGTAATTCTATGGTTAAGTAGCAGAGGGAAGTGTTTTCTGGGTAGCTCCAAGAACGGAGGCTTTCATTTATTGGAATTTACTATATCTCGCCGATATCTGTATCCTTATGATTAGCTTGAAATACATCGTCGTTTTCTGACACAAAGTTAGGGAGAACTGCAACATCTAAAGGCCGATCCAGCTAGGAAGATATTTAAGAGCACATGTGCTCCTTGTACCGTGCAATGCAAACGTCCCTTCCACTCACTCTTCCCCTCACCTTTGGTGGACGT
This sequence comes from Ectobius pallidus, assembly GCA_964059195.1. Classification (NCBI taxonomy): domain Eukaryota; kingdom Metazoa; phylum Arthropoda; class Insecta; order Blattodea; family Ectobiidae; genus Ectobius; species Ectobius pallidus. Next base: position 207,272,959 of record CAXKWD010000001.1, on the reverse strand, counting down.
CTTCCTAGTTGGATCGCTCTCCGCAATGATATTTCCACATTTGACTGGCTGAAATCACATGCATGTAGTGAGAATCTGACATCGTTTCTTCCAAACGCCAAAATTTCATGTAAGGATTTATGAGCTTAATTATTTACGTTATTAAATGCCCTACTAGGTATGGTTCGCTTAATATTCATTAAATCAAATGCCACAACTCTCATTTTTGGTATACAACCTTCTTCATCTCAATAACTTATCCTCAGTTTGAACTATGTAATCCATTTAATGTGATATGTAACTCATAACTCACGCAAATGCCACAGAACACACTTACTCCACAACTTTACTCCACCCCCTGAGTAGGAGTAAATATTGGCCTTATTTACTCCACAACTTACTACGTTAGTAACGTACTCCGTGTTGGTGCTCTCCACCACTTGTGGAGTAAGTTCATTTACTCTGGGAGTAAATAAAATTTTTACTTCTTTAGTACATTCCTCTATGTTGAAAGCCGCCGAGTTTAGTTTACTCCTGGTTGGTGCACGCCGTCCTTACTAAAAGAGTACGGTTACTAAAAGAGTAGCTTACTAAAGTAGTTAGAACTAAAGAAGTAAGGCTTACTAAAAGAGTAAATGGCATGAGTTTGGTGCACGCCACCCTTAAACTGATAGGGCAAAACTAATGGCACATTTGACATCAGCAACCTAAATATATTCAATAATAGGTATAAATTCTAAGGCACCAAAATGGCTGTTGGTCTGTGTTATTGTTGTAAATAAGTCACGATTGACGTAAAAGTTACCGCATTGGAAATGCATTGTATGAACGTTCATTATTCATAGCGAAAGGAAATGCGCAATTTTGCACATGTTCCTGAATGTATCAAAAGCATAATGTAGGCCTTGGATGTGTGGTGTAGGTTAATCTTTGCCCTCGCATATTAATATCGCATCATCATAGTATTTACGTAATCAGACGTGTGCATGATATTATAAGCCATGCATCACCATAGTAACCAAGAAAAGAAATGACGGTTAATAGAGATTTAGCTTCCACGTCAAGTCTCAAATTAATTATTAGAGAAGCAGTACACCCTCAACATTTCACACGTCATTTAACCTGAAATTCGGAACGAGGGAGGGGGAATATTAGTCAATATGCATCCAATGTAAGTATGATATACTACTAGTATATTAAGAGGGGTTTGTACGTATTTGTCACTGAGAATGAACGTGATGTAGGTAAGTGAAGAACGCTCGTTGGTTTATTGTCTGCAGCGCCAGACAGTGGCGAAGCCAGAAAATAATTTCGGGGGTGGTCGAAAGGGTTTTTTTTAAACCCCCCGGAAAATGTTTACATATTGAACTAATGAAAATAACTTTTTAGTTAGCAAATTTGTTTACTATACTTTAAGACATGCCAACTTCAACAAGAAATAAATTACCTAAGTCACAACACTTTTTGCTATTTATAAGAAAATTTAAATAACACGTAATAAAATAATTAATATTTGACAAAATGGAGCTTACATAACTTAAATAGAATGTTAGGTTTAGATTTCGAAGTGGGTCCGGACCCCTGGAAAATGGAACAGTTTTTCTTCTTTATTAAAGCAATGGCATAATTTCAACATATTAGGTTTGCTCTGGCAGTATTCATAAACCATCATCAGACCATTAGGCCTATCTTAAGGGATGACAGAAGTGTGAGAGTGATTTTATAAAGGATTTGTGATGTCAACTTTAAATTAGCAGTTATTGAAATTATACCCACTTAACTTAAGGGGGACATACAGCTTTGAGTGAAATTCATAGGTGAGAAATAGGTGAAATTCATTACTGTATTTTTTTTCTCAGCAATGAATTCTAGAGTGATAGGGAAAAAGTGAATAAGTCAAAATTCCAAAGTTTTAGGAGAGACAAAAAATAATTGATTTCCACAGCATTGTTACACTATTTAGATCAGCCCACCCAGATATTTTCACATAGTATAAGGCACTGTGTAAAAATATCTGGTGGACTGAATATGCCCTTTATTGACTTCTTCTACAATTGCATACCATTTTCAGAATTAATCAAACCATTACAGTTACGGGTATTTGCCGTTACAAAATGGGATATATATACATTTATATACATTTATATAAATATATAGTTTGTAAAATTAAGTTAATTTTTTGGTACCATTATAACATTATATTTTAATTTTGGGCATTTTAAACATGGTTAACTGTTTTTAAATTTTTAACTTTCATGCTATGTATTTTTTAAATGTCTCTGTTTCTGTAAAATATGATTAATTTCTAGCCTCTAAACGCGAGTTTTAATTATCTGGGTGCAAAAAAATTGTTTTTGTTTTGTTTTGTATTTTGTAAGAAAATTTTTGTATATGTAGATCTATATTTCTGTAATAGTAAACAAGTTCTGTAATCTCTATAGGCTATATATATAAGGCTATGTCCTGACTGACAGAGAATCGACGTAGAGCCTAAACTATAAGAGTTAGACATTTGGAATTTTGATAGTACCTTCGTTTCATAATGTAAGTGCTCACTAAGAGAGGATATTGCAAAATTTTGATTTTAAATGCCAAAAATAAGATGTTTTTGAGAATACTTAATCACTTTTTACACAGAATTATCAAATCCAAATCACAGTTCACATGACAACATATTGTTGCCAGTGGTCTCAGATGGGTTTGGAAATAAACGAAAAGGGACTTTGACAAATTAGTGAAGCTATCAATATAATTCATGTTATAAATAAATATTAAATAATGAAATCCACGAAAATAATGCAGTCACATAACTTTCTCTACCCTGGACATAGAGAAAACAATACGAGGTATGGTAATATGTTTAGGGGAGAGAAGTGTGAAAGTGATATTGCATTTCTGTTTAATTTCATCCCCAAAACGGTTTTATGGTAACATGAGAGTGAGAAATAAATATTCCGCAAAGACAATACAATTTTATTTTTCGTCTTATTTGAACCCCTACCAGGCTTGGTGTGTGGAAGCAATGGGATGCAAAATTCTACATCCTCTACGAGCCACAAGCGTTTTCTGAGGGAATAGTTTGAGTGTGATAAGTCGTTCTTCCTATTTCAAATTATAAATACCTATATAAGGACCTAGAATGTAAAAATCTAAAGTCTTTCATAAGTTAATTTCCATTTACAAAATAAAAAATCCTGGCGACGCCGGGCCTTTTAAGCTAGTCTGATACAAAAGAAACGAGCCCAGAAATGGAGCGGACTTTTTTAAATCCCCACAAACATAGAAGCTAAATCAGTTTTAGTAACAAAAAAAGCAGTGTGTCAGCATTGGTTTCTTTATCCAATATATTATGTTTAGGGAATGGGGTAAAAATAATTAAAAAGTCGACCAATAGTTGTAAGTCCAAAGCAGTTACATGGGTTTATGGTTCGGAAATCGTTATCATCCGCTTTTTTTCCGGTTCTTTATTTTAATTTTTATGGTTCGCAAGTTACGACCAGTTATAAATCCCGTCAAGAAGATTTAATTACCTCCAGCGTCATTGCCGATAGCCGGCCTGCCCACTTCTATTTCACTTTCAGAGGTCTGAAACTTCGTAATTATAAATTCAATTTGTAGCGTTGTGTTTGTAGATTAGTTGCGTTTATAATAAATTGTACAAGCTCTCCTGATTGAGGAATATATGGATACGTTTGCAACACTAAAATGTAAAGGAAGTGAAACAGAGTTTTTGCTTATTTAAGGAATTTACTGACGAATTTCAGTTTATGAAAGTGCTGTTAAGGGGGACATACAGCTTTTGGTGAACTTCATAGGTGAGAAATAGGTGAATTTCATTTTTTTTCTCAGCAATGAATTGCTCTACAATCTTGCATCTGACATATTCTTTATTGACTACTTCTACAATAGCATAGGCCTACTGTTTTCAAAATTAATCACACTTTTACTGTTATGGGTAATTAGTGATTCAAAATGGCAGCCTCGTTTCGTGCACTAAAATGCCGTTTCCTCTATAATTTCCACAAATTGCTATGTTTTTGAGTGATTCTTTTTTTCTATCTATTTGCAAACATCATATGAACAAAGTCTTCTACGATCTTTGGAATATCTATAGTATAAGTATTATTTAAATATCAATAGTTTAAAATTTTCTTTTTCATTAATATATTTATATTTAAAAAATAAACTATTAATGTTAAATGAATGATGGTAGATACTGTTGTTCATGCGATATTAACAAATACACAGAAAAATAATCACATATTGACAATTCCTTTGGCAAATAATACTATTCCTTCACATAAGCCTACGCTTATGAAACTAGACCGTCAAATCGAGCACGGTGGCCGAGATGGTAATATCATTTACTCCCATTCTGGAGGACCAGGTTCAAGTCCCGTAGCCGGTCAATTGATATATATATACACACAGAAAAATAATCACTGAAAAATATTGATAATTGCGGAAGTTATCGAGAAAACGGTATTTAGTAAAAGAAACATGGCTGCCATTTTGAAACTTGACCGGTCGAAAGGTCAAGTAAAAACAGGATCTCGCTTCTTTCGACCAATTACACGCAACGTAAAACTATTCTTCGGAAGTGACTGTACTTAGAAAGGTGGTGTTTGGGATGAGAAGCCTGCAGGTGGGATCAGAAGAAAGTCCTTCTTGTAATAAAGATATCACAAGAGAAGATCCTGCGAAGTGCTCCTTCCAGTGACGAGATTCCTGAGCGAACAGCTATCGGATGAGAACACAATTTGCTGGGGGTATATAAATGTGATAGAGAGAAGGGCTTCCTAAATATTACATACTACCAAGAGGGTAAGTGCTATATAATAGCTCCAAGATCTCCAGCGGTGACGGAGAATTTTACTTCAAGGGAAAAGAAGGAGCCGACGTATGCATTCGGATCACGTATGAGAATGAAAGTGTGTGAAGAGAATGGGATATTTCGCTTTTATATCCTTCACAGCTTTGCTATGGGATATAGGAAATAAGGGATGAATCCCTCAGCTTATATTATAGGCTTATATGGGGTAAATAATCATTTTTGATTGTGTAATTGTAAAGGGTCTTCTCCCGCAATCAGCAACGTACTCTAAGAAGAAAACTCTCCTTCCCTACTATGTTTATTCCGAAATTAAATATAACGTTATTGCCTGTGAGATCTGCTGCTCAATATAGTATATTGCGACACAAGGGCGGAAAGGCACGTTTACGGGTCGAGGAAACAGATTGAAAAACCCTCGGCTGCGCCTCGGGTTTTTAAGTTTTCGAGACCCGTAAATGCCTTTACGGTCCGTGTGTTGCATGCTATTTTTTACACGACTGTTACTTATATCAATTTAATTATATTAATTGTGATATTACCTGAAAATATTATGTAAATACATTCTTGAAAATAGATGTTTATTTCAGAAAGTGATTCGCATGTGTTTGTTGTTATGGGAACCGAATATTTGTCCTGGGGGCCGTGTCCATAAAGGCTTGTATTATGAAGTGTACCGTAATGAATTATGACGTGGCGCTTGGGCCGTAAGTAATTTAACCTCATCGCAACGCCCTTAGCAACACGATTGTGTGGGAATGTCAACTTACGATCCATGTAAACAACTTTCGTAAGTAACACTTACTAGCTAAGGAGTGCAAAAAATACTTAACAACAGAATTATTGTCCTAAAGAAAATGTTAAGACTCATATTTAAATTGAAACCTACTCGCACCAGTAAACCTATTTTAATGGAACACAAAATACTAACCGTCACTAGTATTGTTATTTTTAGTCCCCGTTATCTTATTACAATAAAAGGAAGTGTTTCTCTGTCTGTGCACGATGTTCAGCGAAATCTATTGAACGCAGGGGTCTGAAATTTTAAACATAGATGAACTGAAGGGTGGACGAATACACCTCGAAGCCGGATTTTTAATTTTCGCTTTCGTTCGTGAGTTAAGAGTGAAAAACTGGCAGAAAACGTGCATTTTTTGCTCTTCCGAAGCATCGGTTTTCCCTATTACATTTCAATTGGCTTATCAATTGCAGTTGGCTTTGCATTTTTTTTTGTCATTACATGGAAATTTAAGAGCATCGCGATTTTTTTTCAATGTATCGCATGGATTTATCGATCGCTTCAATTTTGTAAGCTCGCCTTGGTCGATTAATTTGTTTATAATGTCAAGGTACGCAGACATCTGAAATTGTCAACATATACGGAAGAGGGATAATGAATATAGGCCTAAATGGTCAAACAATGATTGATTTGAACGGAACTTGCTATTGCAGGGGTTTTCTGGGCCAGTAAACTCGAATGTGAAGTCGTTTTTTCACAAGCGGCGCTTTCTAATAGCGGGATGCACTCTAAAGTTGGATTTTTAGCATGTATCATCATAACTATTAATCGTTTAGTTTACGAATGATTCGCGAGCAAGTGTTTATAATGCTTTAATTATTTTACTCTTAATTTTTAAACTTTGAATTAATTATCGTGGGCGAAGCAGCGGGAGCCTACTAGTTTGTGTATAGGCCTATAGGTTAATAATATTTTCTTGACATTGAATGGTGACTTTCATCGGGAATATTTTGTGGTTCACTTGGTAAAATTTTCTTTTTTTTTTGCTCGTATGTTTGCTAGGCTCATGAACTTTTCGCAAATATATTTGTTTTAAAAATAAAATAAACATTTCCCTTCCTATTATAAATAACTTTTCTGGGCTATTCTTGTTTTTAATGAATAGGGTTCGGATGTTTATGAAATGTCATATTTTTATCCTGACCTCCATTCTCGCCGAAAACACAAATTAAACATGAATTGCTCATTTTTTAATCCTAATCAGACCGTTTTTATTTTGCATATAAAGTCATATTTCTGTCATTTTCGTTGTCTTGGTCATATTTCGGTCTTATTCGTAATTTAACGTCATATTTCAGCTATAAATTCAGTCAAGAGCACAACGATGCAGTATATGCACTAAATTGTCGACTTATTTTTTTTCCGAAAAAGAGTCACGAATATTTTGGTTTTACTTTAACTGAAATGCGAAGGGACAGTAACAGATAATAGTACAATTACCTTTTCCTCCTTGCTGTTAACAACTTCCAATAGACATGTTTCTAAAAGATTTTCAGTTCACAGTTTCAGTGGTAACTGGAAACATTAACAGATTAAAAATTCTTTACAAATAAGCCTGTAAATCACCTGTAAAATTGTTAAAAAGTGATTATCTGATGGAATTAATGTGATGTAGGCCTAATAATTTAGTGTCATAGAAGTTTTAAATTGGAACATTTATTTTTAGATAATATGTTCTTTTATGAAGGTATATTTAGGATTTTTTGGTCATATTTTGTCATCTTAAGGTCATATTTAGTAATTTTTAAGGTCATATTTACAGTTATATTTTGCACGTTTTAGGTCATAAACATCCGAACCCTATTAATGAACTCTTTGTCACTATTTCTTAATAAATTAATGCAAATCGGAAAGAGTAAGCCAATTTGCGGACAATGCACTATATTTCTAGTTATGTATTTGAAATAAAAGGATGAATACTCAGTTTGAATGCCCGTGTATTTCTCTTGGAAATGGCCAAGTGCAAGCTGATAAACACTAAGGGGTTATTCTGTCTCCAGTATTGGAGATGGTTGTTTCTGCAATACTGCAGGTTTGAGGTCGGCTTGGAGGTTTGCAGAGTGCGCGGGCTTGACGAGATTTGACCTCAATCTCCTTGTGGCTCTGAATAACGTATAATGATGGTCAAACTTCCCTTTCAATGAAATAGTTTATTCCCCAGTTCAGTACCTCGCGCCGACGTTGTCTCCTATATGGGGTATATCTTTATCTTTGATACTCTAATGCAGCGTTTCTCAACCTTTTTGAACCCGAGGACCTCTAAAATATTTTACGGACCCCTAATTTTACATCCCACTTTTAAAAGTAGGCTATATGTAGGCCTATATCTTAATATTTGGGGTATTAATTATAGGTCTTTATAACGAAATAAATTTTTTTAATTCGACAGAACACAGTTATTAAATTGGAATTAAACTATTGACAGTAAAATTATATTTTGAACAGACTTTAATATGTATTACCAATTTGATAATATAATTAGGAATTATGTTATTACTCACTTTTAATGAGACGGTTGAACTTGTCACCTCTTGCAGAGCTCCTGGATATTTGGCTCAATATTAGTCAAATTTAGTCGAAGTTCATCAGATGCATTAAGGCGGTTTCTGTATTTTGTTTTTAGTTAAACGAGCAATAAAAATCCCTTCTCACAAAGATAGGTTGTTGAAAACTACATGGCGCCTCTAAAACAAATTCCGACAAAGTCTTATTTTTTAGGGTTTTGAATGAAAGAGGGAACCATAGACGTCAGTGCATCAGGGGTTTGAAACTATGGTTCGTAACTGCAAAAGTAAGGAAACTTGCAATATGACCTGTATTTTCGAATATTTTAAAAACTTTGACATCTAGTGTCCATTTTGTGTGAAAAATTTTTACTTCTTTACTTCCCACTTGCTTTATGATATTTTTTAATTAATTATGTCTGCGGACCATCTGCACCATCTTCGCGGACCACTGGTGGTTGAGAAACGCTGCTTTAATGTAATGCATTAATGGCTTCCAGAGTTACAGAAAATTTAAAACCTGCCGTAGGCTACAATCGGTCAGTATTTCATTAAGGTGACTGTATAACTCATGATTCAATGGCCAATCCACTATCAGAAAACAGTCAGATCTCTGTATAACGAAGGTCGTTATAACGATAAACCCGCATATAGTAATATTTTTGTTTGGTCCCGGCGAATTTCCTATCCTAATAATGTTAAATGTAACTCACTATAACAATGAATCTATTTTAGAAACCCTCTTTTATAACGATATTTGGAGGTTGAATTGTTCCAGCAAACCAGTAGCTTACCCCTATGGATGGTAACTGGTATCAGATCAGTATCCTTCCCAGCCACCAATATTGTCTTCTGGGTGCATGATATCTATTACATTTCTGATAAATTCCAGGAAAAATAAGTTCATGAGGATAGAAAATAGAATCACTGAGGCTAAAATCATCCCTTATGTTCAAAAACATGCTGTGTATTAAGTTGTTTCTTCAACATGTACATAATGTGCAATTAAAACAGGAAGCAACTGTTTTCGTTTTGCCTTAGCTATTGTGTTGAATTTGCTTGTCTTTCTCTTCTCTCTTACCACCAACTACGAGTTTGGAATTTCTGACACACGGCGAGGCTCAAAGCGTGCCATGATCCGTGATATTATACCAGAATGAATAGTAATTGTTAAAGTGCGGGTGTAAGGTAGCTATGGTTACAATTCAACGGAAGTGAGTAAGTTAAGTAACAAAATTATCGTTCTACTCCTTCGCATGTCCGTTCCAAGAATTATCCTGTAGACTACACAGTTTTCTGCATATAGTCTTTCTAATGGGTGATTCTTCTATTGTAAAACATATACAGATGATGCACTGAAACTGCACCCGAGCACGAGCTCCTCTTTCGGGTCTCGGTTATGAAAAAATCGGATGTAAAATTCACATAAGTTCCTCTGCCCAAATAAAAGTTAGCCTCTTAGTATAATATAATTATTATTAGGGACCGGATTTTTAGGTTTTTAAAAACACTGTTTTAGGTTTTCCATTAAGTGAAATAGTTTTTTTTAGGTTTTTTATCCAAAATATCGTTTTCGGGTAGAATAATTGGTTTAATGAATTTGAATGTGCTACATAGGATTCAATACATCATTAACACGTCTTCTTAAAACACAGTGTGACCACTCAGTGTGAATAACAAGACAGTACTAAAGGCAAACAAACGCTTTAAAACACAGAATTCTATACCCTTGTTCATACACGGCAATAATGGTTGTTCGTACGAATATTTTAAAAGGAATACGCCGGTACTCTACACTTCCTCTCTTGATATACTGTCCATCCTAGACGACAATGGGTTGAACGAAACGCTGGTGGTATTAATTTCAACCCGACAAAAATTATTGTCTCTCCGCAAAATATCGATTCCTCAACTGACAAGCAAAAAATTAAAAAAAAAGTAGCCCAAATGCGATATTTTAGGTTTTATATCCCGTTTAGGTATATTTAGGTTTTTATACCCCATTTAGGTATTATTAGGTGCCACAGAATTAATATGGGTGAATCCTACGGACATGATTCGAAAAAGTGTATGAGCGCTTTTTGTTTTGGAAGCAAGGAAAAAAATAGGTAAAAACCTAAGAATCCGGTCCCTAATTATTATGTATGGCATTCTCTTCATGTAAATTGGTTCTAAACATTAAGAGAATGTCATTACCGCCTATTGTATAATGTATACTTAACGGCTTGCATAATAATAATAATAATAATAATAATAATAATAATAATTAGGGACCGGATTTTTAGGTTTTTAAAAACACTGTTTTAGGTTTTCCAGTAGGTGAAATAGTTTTTTTTAGGTTTTTTGTCAAAAATATCGTTTTCGCGTAGAATAATAATGGTTTAATGAATTTTAATGTGCTACACAGGATTCAATACATAATACTTGTAAAGTTTAACTTAACAAAATTGACTTAAATTTGTGTAAACTTGCGTTAGGACAATATTATAGACAATTGAAGAAAGAAAGCATAAACAATCAAAAGAAGCAGTGAAAATAAGATTGCCTCATATTTCTGGTTACAGTAAGGAATACGCCGGTACTCTTACACTTTCTCTCTTGATACTGTCCATCCTAGACGACAATGGGTTGAACGAAACGCTGGTGGTATTAATTTCAACCCGACAAAAATTGTCTCCCCGCAAAATATCGATTTCTCAACTGAGAAATTTAACAAAAAAGACAAAAAGTAGCCTAAATTATATATTTTAGGTTATGTATCCCGTTTAGGTATATTTAGGTTTTTATACCCCATTTAGGTAATTTTAGGTGCCACAGAATTAATGTGGGTGAATCCTATGGACATGATTCGAAAAAGTGTATGAGCGCTTTTTGTTTTGGAAGTAAGGAAAAAAATAGGTAAAAACCTAAGAATCCGGTCCCTAATAATAATAATAATCACGTCGCATCACCGAATGATACATAACCTAAATAAAATCTGATTAATGTGCTCTCTTAACTTTCTTTACTTTAAGCATGGCCAATACATTTTTCTCACTTCACATTCTGATATAGAACAAGAGGCCGTATTGAAAAAGCACATATTCAGAGTGGTGGCTTATAACTACCCATCAGATTTTTTTCGAAAAAAATGTTTCAAATAAAAGTTTAAGTTCTTAGTATAAGCAACCCATGTGCAAAATTTAAAGAAAATTGTTAGAGCCATTTTTCAGAAAATCGCGAAAAACGAACATTTCTTCATGTAAAGTCCCCTTAAAAATAAGAAAATCTTGTCTCCAATCTTCGTGTCACTTCCTCAGAAGGTACCTGACCCAAATACAAAATTTTGTTTTCATACGATTTTCCGTTCTGGAGCAACGCTGTTCACTGACACACATCCACACACACAGCCACACAGACATGTTTCCAAAAACTACTTTTGGATTCAGGGGACATTAAAACGTGTATTTATGTTAAAAACTCAACTTCGAATTTGGGGGTCGAAAGCAATACTTCCTCTAGTTATATTAGGCCTACCTATGGTATGGGCAGATGAAGTAATAAAAAAAGAATTAAAAATAATAATGATATTTGTTTCCGCACATTCTGATCTACCGATTTCTATAAACTCGCGTAATACCTATGGGTAAATTATCCAATGGATAGAATTTACACAAGAATAACTTTTACAAACTCAAGTAATTTAAAGATAGCAATCACATACACTTTTGGCGAGTTTCTAGATAAATGTCCTCTGGGTAAATATGAAAATGACAGAAAAAATGTTCCTACAAACTCGGGCTAGATCTTTCCAAGGGTAAATCGTCGGGATAATTTATCCTTTCATGGTTGGCTGATAAAATTTAACCTCTCATAGGATCAATAATAATTTAACCATTTATCTGGCAGACAAAATTAAAATTTATGCCCACTGGATAGGCAATGTTGCTCTCAGGCAACATGGTATATCACAAGTATAATGGTTATTAGTTATTACCCAGCAATTATACCTCCTATTCTGCAATGGTGCCTACAAGCAACAGCTACAATATCCCGGATAACATCTACCAACAATTTAGGTCATATTCTAACAGTTAGATGGCCGTAGGAAGTGTTTTTGTGGTCCGAATGCAAAAGAGGCTTGCCAGGTTTAGGGAGGTATTCATAGGTGTTGCCTGAGAGCAACACTGCCAGATAAAGGGTTAAACAATGAGAATCAAAGCCTTCTGAATTAAATTAACTGTACAACTCCAAGTCTTTCATCATTATATCATTGTGGGTGATAGGAACTAATTTGCCCATGGATAATTTACTCATAGATATTTCACGAGTTTATAGAAACCGGGCATTAGTCGCTTATGATTTAATTGTCATCATGCAAGGAAGCCTATATTCTGGGAGCTTTTTGAAGCATTTGAAATCCTGTCCTAATTATTTGTCATGGATTGGAAGCATCGTCTGGAATAGGCCTACAAGGCAATCTCATGACCCGATACACTTCAATGGTTGTGGTATCTAAAGTTAGCTGGCCACAAGGAGTGACTGCGGGCGTACTTGCTACTATACCGAGGAAATTACATGTCGGCAATGTGTTTGCAGTGTACCTGGTCGGTTAGCTATTAACACAGGTTATGTGGCGTCTTCAATAACATGCGTGCTCAATCAATATCACCTCCCCTGTATGTGCTGCTCTTTTCAATGTGATCCCTCTAGCGTGAACTGATTGTCTATTATTGAATCTTGATCAGAATGCTTGCTCTGAAAATTCGGGGGAAATATCGTATTTTGTCATTATTTCAGACATGTTATTTTTATTTATATATTTACTTATTTATTTTGTTACACTGCAAGTGGGTCAACAGCCTGGTGGCAGTATTGCAATGAATACCAGTCATAATTAAGAAATTTCATTTGCTCCAGTTAAGGGTTATGATATTAAATATTTTAATAAAGTTCCGCATTAACCCTTAACACACAACTTATCTTGATCCTCTTAAAAACAGCATTTATAAGACAGACCAAATAAAATATTGTTGTCACATATAAAGGTCACATGATATGTAAATGAAAGCTGGTTTCTTCTGCGTGGAACCAAGATGCGTCACTACTTAAAAAGAATATGCATTTCGGCGTATTTGATGCGCCATCTTCAGTTCTGTCGGGTTGTATTCAACACCACACTGCTCTGATATAATGTTATAATGCTTTTTAAGTAGTGACTCATCTTGGTTCCAAAACAATATTTCATTTGTGTCGATCTTATAGGCTAAATGCTCTTTTTAAGTTGTATGTTATGGGCTAAGGCGGAACTTTTTAAAAATATTTAATACCAGTCATATAAATATACATACAATGACACACTATACATTACAATGACACACTATACATATAATTACACACATTAAATATCACAACGAGCTATCTACATACCAATACCCTATCAAAAAGAAATAGTTGTCTATTCAAAAGTATAGGATATGAAAATATTTACAAATATAACTACATAATATTATAGGCTACATTCTTATCACATAGGCCTACCCTTTTCAGTACGGTATATATATATTTAAATTTTGGCATTAACAGGAAACGTTTCGAAAGTTTCTGCAGGTAGGACATTCCAATTCTGAATCCCTCTATTTAAAAAAGAAAATTCAGTTAGGCCTACGTAGGTATTTCACCCGAGCTTGAAGTTGGATAATAAAGTGTAAGTATAGGTTAAACTCCCACATATTTGAAGAACTTAGACAATATCACAAGAGAAATTAACTCTTATCTTGGAAGCTGAACTTATGAGAGTGAAAGAAAATTTATAGAAAGGTGCCAGTGTTGTGTGAATGCAAGAGGAGGACATTTCCAACATATCTTGTGATGAGGTACGTGGTTATTTTCATTGTACTTTTAACTGTATCATTATACCGTTAGCGGCTTTATTTGCGTAGATATTTCACCCGATCGCCCGGGAGTTGGAGCTGTGGCCGCCACGACGCAGAAACCCGTGAAACACACTGTATATTATGTAATGTACAGGTAGTGGGGAAAAAAAGCGGACCGACTCTTGTAGCTGATTTCAGAGCCATTGTATGCGTATTCCTTAGACCTGTGTAGTTGGACAACAGCCACGCAGCTAGTTACTGCTTTCGTCTAAGTTGAATAGTTCAGGTTCTTGGGGCGCATAACCTTCATGCGAAAGGTCGCAGGTTCGATTCCCGTGTTTCTTTAATGCGCATTGTTTTCCCACTACTTTTCGATTGCCGCAATATTTAACTACTTAATTAACGGATTATTCCCAGAAAATGAATTTTACTAGCTTCTTTTCTAATGGGTTTCGAAACGGGCTAAGTCAACAGCCGACACTAGAACAAATTTCAATACATTCCCTGCTATCCTGTGAATAGGGTGGCCATTTCTAAAATGTCAGAAAGGAGGACACACTTCTTCGGTAATCTAGCATAGTATAAAACTTCGGGCATGGACGGCTGGACAGCAGATATTACATGGTATAATCCTGACTAATGTCAGGCTTAATAACTGAATTTATATAAAATAAATGATTATACACTGCAAAAAAGGGATTTTCATATCTATTTATATTTTTGTCCTTTCTTTGCCCTCCGCAGGAGGTTTTTATTGGTCAGAAATTCCTTATACATGGAATTACACTCTTCCGAGAACAAATTTTATTAATACTCTTTACAGATCCATCCAAGGGGGACATATCAACGTCCGGCATAAAGCCGCGCCGGATGGAGGACTTCTTAGCAAAAAGCCTTACAGTCCGGCCAAAATCCGGACGTCTGGCCACCCTGCCTGTGAATGCCGCTAGGCATACGCAGTGGTTCATATCGGCAACTTATATATTTTAGTCAGTCCGCTTTTTCCCCCCTACATGTGCAGATAATGCTATAAACTGAACACTTTGTGTTACAGAAACCAGCAACATAGCACACTAAAAAAGTTTACTAGATAGTTGTTAGTAGTTTGAAATTGATTATGCGTTAAACACCTCTGTAAGCGTACTCTCAATAAACCTTTTAGTCTACGAAGCACATTATTCTAACATGGAAAAAAAAAATCTCAATTGTAAATTCCATTGGAGGGAAAAAATACGTAATAAAAACAAAAGACTTGCTGTCTATAAATATTTAATCGCTTTTCGTCGTTTACAATTTAAATGCGCTTGGGTATTTATTTAACCTTTTTCCTTTTATGATGATTGCAACTTCAAAACAGTTATGTAACTCGTCCGCAAGGTTTCTCTCGCACAAAAGGAAAGCAACATTACCCTGAATGACTTCAAACGTATGTAAATGACGCTCCAATGGGTTATATTGAAATACCTTGACTCGGTCGCTACAAAACAATGCATTGCTTCTCTTGTTTTCACAAAATATGAAGGCTGTAGTTGTTTTTTTTTATAATATAGAATAGCCCATACCTTTGATGTAAGGTTACTTCGTAATATAGTACATCGAACAACCGAATGAAAGAGCAATTTTTATAATAATTATAAAGGAAACATTCCATTGGAAATGTATCCTTTGTCTGAAACAAGCATTTTCTATTCATGTAGGTCTAGTATGTTTGAGTTGTATATCCGCTTTATTTTTATTATTTAGATAAATCTAAGCTTTCGACAGTTCATGCTTGATACATTCTTTTAATAAAATAATGTAGGTCTAATTTAAATAAACGCTGCAAAATATCAATATTAATATTAGATGGAAATCTACAATGAAGTGTTCCGATTGTCGGAATCAGCTGATGATGGTGGGAAGACCCATTTAAATGATCATCCTGGTTAAATAAACCTTTTAGTGAAGTTTAGTGTGTATATTTCCGATCTCAATCTTGCTACAGTCGGAATCAGCTGATGATGGTGCGAAGACCCATTGAAATGATCATCCTGGGTAAATATACCTTTCAGTGAAGTTTAGTGTGTATATTTCCGATCTCAATCTTGCTACAGTCGGAATCAGTTGATGATGGTGGGAAGACCCATTGAAATGATCATCCTGGTTAAATAAACCTTTTAGTGAAGTTTAGTGTGTATATTTCCGATCTCAATCTTGCTACAGGCGGAATCAGCTGATGATGGTGCGAAGACCCATTGAAATGATCATCCTGGGTAAATATACCTTTCAGTGAAGTTTAGTGTGTATATTTCCGATCTCAATCTTGCTCCAGCTGCAAAATATGTGGCACAAAATTTCTCACATATCCATGGTAAGATTTGTAATTTTGAAGTTTTAAAGTTGACGTAAGAAACTAGTATTTACCATTCAAAAATAAGTCCTGCTTTTGCTTTTACGAATGAGAAAACCATGAAAAATCCAAGTCAAATTTAGCCGGCCACGAGGTTTGAGATGTGAACCCAGGATCTCTTGCGTATACCACCTCTCTCTGATTGGTTTTAATGTATTCATTACGACTCAGGTATACTGCATTTCACAGCAATAAAGTAGGCCTATAATGTTCATGTTACTATGGGAAATAAAAGAATATCGTTCATATTTTAAATTATTGTTCACTGCATTCTGCGTAAGTCATAGGCTCTATTTATTTAGTTTTTAACTTGATACATATTAATTTTGTAAAAAAAAATGTATTTGACAAAAAAGTTCATTTTAATTTTCTTCACAACTTCACTTTCTTAGGTTTTCATATAACTCCTACTGTTATGGAGATAGCGTACAAAAGTCGAAAATGCGATCAAAATACCCCCTGAGTAATTTTTATAAAAACGGATATAACCATTTTACTATCTGAGATATTTCCATATCTATATTTTAATATAAATCGTTAGAAACATTTTTCGACAGTCAAGTTTTTTTTTAAAACGTTATCATGAACAGTCCTCTTAAAATTACAGTTATAAAAACAAAATTCTGGGCGGTACGATAGAATTCCAAAAAAGTCCTTAATTAAATAAAACGAAGTAAATACAATGAACCGTTTACCCGCTGTGCTTGTCCATAGACAGACAGACAGAAAGAAATACGTCATTCCAAAAACACTTTTTTCGGATTATACAGGGTGTCCAGCATCCTTGAAAATCGGGAAATTCGGGAATTATGCTTGAATTTTCCATGTCGGAAGAAATCCTTGAATTATGCTTGAATTTTGTGAACCGTCGGGAAAAATCGCATAGAAGAGAATATATATTTTTTTAATTGATAGTTTTTACGAAAAGTGTACCATTTTCAGAAATATTTGTCATTAATATTTTTTAAGTTGATAGTTTTTACGAAAATTTTACCATTTTCAGAAATATTAGTCATTAGTCAATAATATTTTTTTAAGTTGATAGTTTTTACGAAAATTTTACAATTTTCAGTAATAACTTATTAGTCATTAGTATTCACTCTTTGTGTCCTATGTTCATACATTTTTAATATTAGTAAATAAAGCTATTGTTTTGAATTTTGGAAATTCAAGCCTTGAAATCCTTGAATTGTGCTTGAATTTCTTCGGCTTGCCTCACTGGACACCCTGTTATAGGTATCCTGAAACATGTTTTCCCGGCGTTATGGCGATTTCTATTTTTGTCACAATTCTTTCTCTATACTACGTATACCTAGGTATGTGAGAAATTAAAAACTCTCTCTATTTTTTATTGTGGCCTTAGCGTATTCCAATTTTAGTTTTAAAAATGAAAGATTAAGCTTACACCTCATATTCCTTTCTTCATTTTATACACCCATTCATTACTATCATGTATAGAGTTAAAGCAATTAGGTCTCAGAAGTTGAAGACCTATGAATTGCTTAACAGAGATGTATAAAAACGCCAAAAAAATCTTAAAATGGACCAAATAATTGAAAACACTGTTAACAGTAACGAATATAATAAAAACATCTATAGGCCCTACATACGTATATAGGCTAATACTTACACGCGTATTTTCTGTAACAACTATCTTATCACATCTTTTTTCTACTGGTCATGCTATCTATTGATCAGTTGAAAATGTAACAAGCTATTCACTTCATCAGTGCTTGTAACCTAATATACGTAAAATAAGAAATAATATCTAAATAAAATCATGTAAACTGATATAACAAACTGCCATAATGTTTTGTTTAATCAGTGATAATTGCAATGTGATGTTCACAAAATAAGTTATTTTTTTAATCGATTTCCGACTTTAAGCCCCAAACAGATTCATTAAGCAGGACGTACGGAAGAACAATAGTTTAAAGTTTGATAAGCATATGTGAAGAAATATGTGGGTAGTGTTATTTCTCAAAGCGCAACTTCCAAAGCCGTATATGAACACTGTAAAAGAATGCCATGAGAACTGATTTGTGTTTGATAAATTCTTTCTAATATATTACCATAAATTTTGTCGAAAATCAATTAGGCTTCTTCCCATGGACGTTATAAATACATATACCAAGTTTCATGATAATCCGTTAAAGCGTATTTGTGTTATCGGGCAGACATTTTCCCATCCTCCACACAATCACAGAAAGTACCATTCCGACGCTTAATAAATTGTTCAGTTGTTTCACACGGTAACCCTGCTTAAAGCTATAGGCCTACTACTTCTTTTGAGATGTTAAACGTCAACTCATGGAATTCATGGATCATGGAACCAGACAGGTTTAAATGCGCAGAGCTTATGATCCTGAAACGCAGGCAAAAAACGGAATGCGAAAACCGCTGAACTCTTTCTTTTTTAATATAATTCCGGGGAAAAGTAGGTATGTACGTACGTATGATGTATAAAGGCTATCTAGCATCATAACTCACATTATTGTAATTGCTACAAATTGCATTTTTCTCTTCTTTTGAAGGTAAGTTTTAAGCCCTGATGATTATGACTTTGAATTGGAATTAGATTTTTAACGTTTCTCTTTGCTTATTTGATGAATATTCTGTCTCTCTCTCCCTACACTTGTGACTTCAAAAAGAATTAAAACTTCTTTTTTTGTGTGCAGGATAAATAATCAAAAGTCAATGCTAACCATCTGTAAAGATGTAATTCGGTTGATGTGCATTTCGTTAGGTATTGAAGTAGGCTATTCCCTGGCGTGTTATGAGTTTTTGTCTGACAGTCGTTTCGTTTAAGTGGTCTCATTAATAAGGACTTAACTTATTAGGCCTATAGTTAAATCGTACAAAAATAAAAAAATAAAAGGTTGAAGTCTCAAACAAAAACAGGACACGGCAATGATATGGCAGACGAGGCAGCCAAATCTGCCGTCCTAAATCTTTCATGTAACACAGATATTCTTACACTCCATTCAGACATTTCTATAACTTACACATCCGTACCAGAATCAATTCAGCTTGGAAAACACAATGGTCTCAACGACAAGGAACGAAGCTTCATTCCGTAAGAGGATCCTCCACTGCTGTTTGCTGCTTTAAAGGCCTAAATCGTAGACACCAAGTCCTTATAACCCGTCTGAGAATTGGATACACAAAAATGCCCCACTCCTACCTAATTACAAGAGATAATGAACCTCAATGTACAACTTGCAATTCTCCACTGTCAGTGTCCCATATGCTCACAGAATGCCGCCGCTTCGATCACATCAGGAAAAATTACAGACAACTTACAAGTTTTTAATAATGTAAAAATGTACAAAAACGTTATATTATTTCTAAAAGACATTCACGTTTATAGTAAAACTCTGTCATTAACATTGTTCTAATACTCATAACTGGTTGTCAACGCGACTAATGGCCGGTTTCTATAAACTCGCGAATTACCTATAGGTAAATTACCCAATGGACAGAATTTCCACAAGAATAACTTTTACAAACTCAAATAATTTAAAGGTAACAATCACATACACTTGTGACGAGTTTCTAGATAAATGTCCTCTGAGTAAATATGAAAATGACAGAAAAATGTTCCTACAAACTCGGGCTAGATCTTTCCAAGGGTAAATCGTCGGGTTAATTTATCCTTTCATGGATGGATGGATAAAATTTAACCTCTTTGTAGGATCAATAATAATTTAAACAATGAATTAAATTAACTGTTCAACTCCAAGGCCTTGCTCATTATATCATTGTGGTTGAAATGGGACTAATTTATCCATGGATAATTTACCCATAGGTAATTCACAAGTTTGTAGAAACCGGGCATAAACCATATTAAAAAAAAGAGCACTCAACAATATTATAGGAGAGCTATTTGTTTTTCAACCTCCGATGGGGCATAAAATGAAAACCACATTGAAAATCAAAACTGTTTTATTTGGAACACTTAGGTACACTTTCTAGCTACTTCTCTACATAGTCGATTGAGACATTTGGCTTAACGTGGTACCAACATTCCAATGGGTGTATGTAATCTGCGCCACGGTTGACACCTATTTGAAATAGAATAAAAATGAGATATGTAAACTGCGCCACAGCGATATGTACCCATAGGTTGCGGCAGTAGTTATAGGCAAACAAAAGTTAGACCTAATATGCGAATGTTCGTTTCTACCTGAAAACGATAAAGTCACTAAATTCTGTGACTATGTGCTTGATAACTATATTTCTCCAGAGTCCAGACGCCCCGTTTCCACCCTCAGTATGGGCGAAAGAACATTCCACAGAATGCAAAGAAACGACTAATGCAGTAGAATCATTTCACGCAAAATATAATTCGATATTTTACCACGCTTTTTCCAACATCTTTCTTGTGTTAAATGCACTTCTCCAGTTCCAAACAAGTGCCTACATAAAACTGAGAAGTAATGAGTAAGGGATATCTGTAAGAAGAACAGATAAAAAAAATGACAAGTATTCTCGTCTACTCAAGTGGAGAGAACAATACATAAACAATGAAATGTCCTGTTTTGATTTTATTAAGAAGGCGTCATATGAGAACAAAGTGCTCATTCAAAAAATTATGCTAGTGCTTTAACAATTTTATAAGTGACGACGAAGCGTTCATGCAAAATAAATTAGAATATTGTTTTTAACATTTTTTTAAATGACAAAGCCACTAAGCCTAACATTTTTAACCACACCTATGCAATTTCATAGCCTGTCCTAAGTCTGGAGAGGTGGGAAGGAAAATGTTAGTGCGTTAATATGACGGTGACGCCATTTAAATGTCGGTGGCGCAGTTTACATATGTCGGTGGCGCAGTTTACATTATGTCGGTGGCGCAGTTTACATATTTCGGTGACGCAGTTTACAACGTGTAGGTTGGGAGAAAATGTAAAAGTGGCGCAGATTACCTTTACCCTCTTCATAGAAGCTTGCCGCCAGCGTATTGAGAAGAGTCTTCACGGCATTTTGAAGTGTTGTGTATTATAAATAATACTAATAATAATATAGGTGAAAAATTTAGCATATATTTTCAGAAATAATGTTGTATCCACAATGCTCGCTTTTACCTATCTCACGCGTCGCCACTACAATTGAACTAGCCAGAATTTGACTTACGACGTCAGATAGAATCTGTTCAATGTATAGTTAATGTATTTTTACCTGATAAAAAATCTCCTTATACCCTCAATATATTGTATTTTTCTTTTACGTTGATACTGTTAAAGAAAAAACTAGTAGCTGCGAATATTACAGGTTGTATTTTCTTTTTATAGAGATACAGCTTACAATTTACAATATATGTTATTATTTGGTAATAGGCCTATGTTGTTTATTATTATATTTTTATAGCTGAGTATAAAACTTTAAGATAGTTTAAACTTAAAAAACAGCCTTAAAAATTCTGTTAGAATATAATCATAACTTGGTATCGATTGCAATAGGTAGAGTTTTCTTCGAAATCTACCTAAAAGAGGCAAATAAAAATATAACAACATTAGTGTTTTCAAAAAATATGGAAACGCTTCACGATTAACGTGTCATCCTTGCGCAGGGGCAACGCTAATCTTCTCTGTATCGAAACCAATTTCCAATATGTATTCCCATGGGAATACACATATTAACATTTCGGAAGTTGTATATATAGTCACCATGGAACTAAAATTTGTGTTTCTGGATTCCTCTTAATTTTCGAGTTCGGTAGTTTTAAAAGTACGAAGAGATTTTATCACTCAGTACCATCATTACCTGCAGAAAAATATAGTCAGATCACCTGTTCCAACAAAATCACTTAATTTTAAGGAATAAATTTTCTAGAGCTGTTCAAAATTCGACTCAAAACGCTACTTTGAGCCCATCATCAGATGCTAAAAGCCGCAACTGTCCCCGCCTACACACTACTAGGCTAAACTAACGATAAAATGAATGTTTCCTCTGTAATCGACTTATGCGTCATTAAATTAGAGGTTTTTTTAATCATTACAATTAGTTATCTCTTTATTTAAGCATTAGTTATGTATTTAAATAAATGTGTTATGTTACATGATAAAAAATGTTACATTATGTTTAAAGAATTGTAGCAATTTCCAAATTTTTAATCGAAAAATTAACTAAGAACATTAATCCCCTAAAACTCGCTAACGGAATGTCTCGAAATAATGTATAAATTGAAACAGGAATGTTATAAAGAGTTTTATCTTCCTCTACATGCACTATGGTTACTATATTGTAGACAAAGAAAGAATTGTATTCTACCCCGAAATTCGATGTCGCGTTTTCAACGTAAATAGGCTACACTTTTTGTCCATCCCTGAATCTAAAAATACTATCTTCAGAAACGTGTCTGTTAACAGCATAGCTCGAAAACGTAAAATCGTATAAAAATAATAAAAAATAAACAATATATTTTGTGGACACGAAGACTGACGAAGACTTTCTCTGATGGCGAAGTTAGCTCAAGTCCCTTCGGGAAATTTTCATATGTAAATTCATCTGCCTTTCTCTACCAATCTGTCGCCCAATATCTACATTTCTTCTTTTCCTCATACTATAATGTCTTATAGCATTACTAACACATTAAGATAACCGAGGTCTCTCTTCTTCTTCTTCTTCTTCTTCTTCCTCCTTTTCTTTTTCTTTTAATGTGGGATCATTTTGAAATTTTGAAATACACAAAAGAAAGGCCAGGATATGGAATGTTGATGCAGATTATGGGTACTAGATGTAGGGTAGAGTAGGGAACCTACACCCATAAACATGCATACACGATGGCATCGTGCCACTCTACTGTAATGCAGTAGTTGAAAGCTTGAGAGCAGCCCAACCTTTAAAACCCTACAAGTTCGGTACGGAAAATTCTTATTTCCAATCCTTCCACCAGCTCCTTGTGGCACTTTCTCTCTAAGAAAAAGCTATTCTGACGTAAGAACGCTGTTCATATCTTGTCACTTCCATTCTGCTCGGCGGTTAATTCATATCTTAATCCCTCTGAACGTATAAAAGTGCCTATCAACACTTGTCTCTATGTCTGTAAGGATATTGTGACCGAATGGGTAAAACTTTACTACATTTGAAGCGAATTTAATGGAAAATATAAATTTGTTTTTTTAATAACTTAATAAAATATGATTTAACTTTTTGGATGATATAACAGTGCTAATTCGCAAGAGGTATAACATTTATTAAGTGTCAGAATGGTACTTTATGAGATTGTATGAGGGACGAGACAATGTCTGTCTGTCTTTCTGTCCGTGTGTCTGTACGCGCGATAACTCAAATACGCTTTATCAGATTTTCATGAAACTTGGTATACGCATTTTTGACATCGATGGAAAGAAGCCTATTGATATTGGACCAATTCAGTTGACCGGTACCGGAGTAATGCTCAACTAAGTGCCTATTTTATGGTAATTTATCAAATGCAAATCACTTCTCATGACAACATATTGTTTTACCGTGTTCATATACGGCTTTGGAAGTTGAAATACAAGTAGCTTTGACAAATAACATTACCCACATATTCCTTCATATATGCTTATCAAACTAGACTTTTGTTCTTCCGTAAGCCCTGCTTAATGAATCGATGTGGATCAGGACGAAATATTTTATTGAAACCTATTTTTCAATATTCTTTGAAGGGTAATTGTAAACCACTCATCTCATACATACACAAAGGTTTTTAATATTATCTCGCGAATAATGAGACTTTAAATGAGATTGATACAACTGCAAAATAGCATTCTCTACTCTACGTTCATATACTGTAGGCCTACTGCTTTGGAAGTTGAAATACAAGTAGTAGCTTTGACAAGTAACAGTTCCCACATATTCCTTCCCACATGCTTATCAAACTAGATAAACCCTGCTTAATGAATTGATCTGAAGCTTAACTCGGAAATGAATAAAAAAATTATTTACTGCATATCATAATTGTAATTATCACTGTTTAAACAAAAGCATTCTGACAATTTCTTACATCAGTTTTACCTGATTTTATATTTGAGGTGGTCAGCGCAACAGTGGTCTAACCCCTCCGACATGGAAAATGAAATAGTAATGCTATTTTCATGACTTGGAGGTAAACTTTATTCTTATATAGAGGTTGGACAAATTAAGTTTGCTGTAGGTAGTGTTGAAGTCGATATTCTGTTCCCTGGAACAGAATTCCTCTTGTGTAAGGGCAACCAAAAATTTTAAAATCAAGATAAATAAATCCAAAGTAACTAGAGACTATTAACGGTCTTCAGATATATGTACCGTTCATTTATAATTAATTTAATGATAATATGATTTCTGTAAATGAGTTAAGTGTTGAAGAAACTGGGGAGAATGGTAGTGAGCTTTTTCATTTATTTCATCGTGTGTAGAACTGAATGATCATTGGAACTTATAAATTAAATTCATATGACTCCTTTCCTCTTAAAATAATGTTTTAATGCATGTAAAAATCAAATATTTATTGAAATAATTTTTTCTCCTGTCAAGTTTAAATAAATGTCAGGCCAACAGTGGTCTAACCAAGAAAACAGTGTTGCAGCGTCTCATAAAAATTATAATATCTCTGGACACTCTGAACAGTAGACTAGGTAACATTGCAGTTAAGTTGAACAAGCATCATAGGACACTCCACTACCAATAAAACTGTATTTTTCAAATTGTATGAAAAACTACAAGTGTAGAACTTGAACTTGCTTTTTCTCTAAACTATAAAAAATGTGGGATAGATCACTGTTGCGCTGACCCCCTCATTTTCTAGTAAGAGGAATAAAATTGGCCGAGTTCAATGTTTTGTGCATGCAGTTTTTATTTGGTTTCAACTCATACTGGTGCCGGTGAGTTTCTAGACAAACTAGAGTCTGTATTTGAACGTGTCAGACTGGCTGGCAGTGTATACCTTCAATTTCTCCCCTGCTGAACAGAAAAGAGACAGACACAAAAATACTGATCAAAACGCTCATACCCTAGCTCGTAACCATTTACGACCTGAATTCCAGGTAGAATACTGCCATATACTACCTGCGATATAGCTGTATGACTGCAAGAAATATTGGAATATATTGTTATTGAGACAAATCAGTCATGATACCCTCTGCCCCTTCCTCTCCTATGCTGGTAGATAATTTTATTCCGCCCTCATCCCCTACTATTTCATGCTTTTTAAAAATATGAAATGTACAGTCCATTCCAAAGTAATACGGCACTTGTAGTGTAGACCTACTAGCAGGTGCCAGCGGCTTCGCCCACGATAATTAATTTAAAAATTAAAAATTAAGAGTATAACAATTATTAAAGTATTATAAATTTATTAACACTTGCACGCGAATCATTCATAAACTAAACCATTAATAATTAATGAAACAGCTAGAATTCCGACTTTTAGAGTACATTCCAAGATTAGAAAGCGCCGCCTGGGAAAACTATCTCAGATTCGATTATGCAGTTCCAAATCTAACTGTGAACCACTGCCTTCTAGACTGTATAATTCTCGTGTGTAATTCTCGAGACGGCGGTGGATAATACGTATCGTTTCTCAATTGTTTGTTGACAGATGAATATGACGTGAATTTTATTTGATAAATTCAGTGTAATTTTCAGAAATTATATAATTTTTCAAGGGAAGGAGTGATTGGTTTGGGTTTTTATTGTCCGCGATTGATTTGATTTGATTTGATTACGGGGGGCTTATTTAAAGAGTTTGGCACCTCTTGCACGTCAGCCTAAAAGGCTTATTGTGCTGCCCCTTTTTGGTTAGGAAGCTCATGTCTTCCTTCCAAAACTTCCCTGGCATGCCAGGTTTCTTGCCAGACAGGGTATCTAAAGTTAGCCTCCACTGACTTGTTCGCCCCACGAGTAGGGAAATTCATTGTTTCCCAAAATCTGTTCCTTGTACAAGTTGCAGTATTTTGGTTCCAATGTCTTTTCCATTTCTTAAATCTTTCCTGGAAATGGAGAGGGCATGTCTCTTCCTTGCCAGGACAGGACAGTCAAACAGGATGTGTGAGGCTGTTTCTTCCTCCTGCTTGCATAATCTGCAAATGGGTTCATACTCATAGAGCCCCACTTTGCATAGATGTTTTCTGAAGTGACCATGCTCAGATATTAATGCAACCACCCTCCTTATTCCCCTTCTGTCTAATTTCAAGATAGAAGAGGAGAGAGCGTTGTTTGGACCCAGTACTAGCTCCCTAGCCTGTCTTTGTCCTGGATAGGTTTCCCATCTATATTGGTGTTTCTCCCTTATCCATGTTTTAACCGAGGTTCTCACAGTAGTTGTAGTGATTCCCACCACAGGTTCAGGTCCAAAAAAGGGTATCTGAGCACCCCTTTTTGCCAACAAATCTGCTTTCTCGTTTCCTTCAACTCCCTGATGCCCAGGCACCCACCTCAGTTCAAGACTGTTGCGGGATGAGAGGGCAGTGAGGGAGTTTAGGCATTCCCATACCAGTTTTGATTTTACCTGGTCAGAGGAGAGTGCTTTTAAGGCACTCTGACTATCTGTGAGGATGAGAATTCGCTTACCTTGGTAGCCTTTCTCAAGTCCTCTGAGTGCACACCTCAAGATAGCAATTGTTTCTGCTTGAAATACTGTGCAGTATTTCCCAAGGCTTATGCTAATATTTGTCCTTGGGGCTTGGCTAAATATGCCTGCTCCTGATTGATTCCCTATGCGGGATCCATCCGTGAACCATACAAGCTGGTCTCGTTTCTTATCAGGAGTAAATCCCCCTTCCCAGTCATCTCGAGAGCCAAGAGTGATCTTGAAAGAAGGAGGAGAGCAGTATTGAGTATTCATGATGTCTGACCTCATACTCAACTCTGTAGTATTCAGGAATTCCAATATGGAGGTATGAGCAGTTGTTGAACTGCTGTTCCTCCAATTCCCTGTTTGCTCTAAGCGATAGGCAGTGAGTCTGGCCTCCGCTTGAATATGTATGTCTATGGGTGGGAGATTCAAAAGAGTCTCCAACGCGATGGTAGGAGTACTTCTAAAGGCCCCCGTAATGCATAGACATGCAAGTCTCTGCAGTTGGGTTAGTTTGCCAACTACAGTTGTTTGTAACGTTTTGCGCCACCATACGATGGCACCATAAGATATCTGGCACCTAACCATTGCAACATAAAGCCAATGGCTTATGCAAGGTTTTAAGCCCCAGGTTACTCCGATAGTGCACAAGCTATCTAGCCCTACGTATGATATTTCCAATATGATTGTTCCAAGTCAGTTTCTTATCCAGTGTAAGTCCTAGATATTTAACTGTCTCGGAGTATTCCAATGTTGAATTACCTAGTTTAAGTACACCTAGGTCTTTCAAGTTTCTCCTATTTGAAAAGGGAACCACAACTGTTTTACTGGGATTAATGGACAAACCTTCCTGCTTGCACCAGTTGTGTATTTTCCTCAGACCACGATTCAGCATGTCTGAGATTGTATTGAGAAATTTCCCAAAAACAACCAATGCTATGTCATCTGCATAGCCTTGTATATAATATCCTTCTTGGGTCAGCTCATTGAGAAGATCGTCCACCACGAGACTCCACAGGAGTGGTGAAAGCACACCCCCCTGCGGGCATCCCCTCGTAGCGACTATCCCCATAAATACCCCAAGAAGGCAGGCTATTATTTTCCTGCTCTTAAGCATGGAGTTCACCCATCTACAAAGAGTGTCATTGACTCCACGTTTCCGAGCAGCTGTTACCATAGACTTAAAGGAGGTGTTATCAAATGCTCCCTCTATGTCCAGGAAAGCCGCTAGAGCTGTTTCCTTCCATGCCATAGAGTCTTCCAACCTGCTAACTAGGCTGTGTAACGCCGTCATGCAGGATTTGGATGGCTGATAGGCATGTTGATTCCTGTGAAGAGGAGTATCTGAAAGTACTCTCTTACGAATATATCTTTCAACCAGTCTTTCTAAAGCCTTCAAAAGGAACGATGAAAGACTAATTGGTCTAAATGCCTTAGCCTCGGTGTAATTATTCCGCCCAGGCTTAGGAATAAATACTACTTTTGTTACTCTCCAGGCCTGAGGAATATAGCCATAAGCTATACTGGCCTTGAAGATATTACAAAGATGTACATACAGTGAGTCCGGCCCTTTCTGCAGTAGTGCAGGAAAGATGCCATCTCCACCTGGTGATTTAAATGGTTTAAATTTATTTATTGCCCATTTAACACCATGTAGTGTGACGACCTGGCGTGCTGATTCCCAGTCTCTTTGTGATGCTCTTGGTCTTGAGTTTTCACAATGGACTTCGGAATCGCCCGTATTGTCATCATTTTGGCTGCCGGGAAAGTGAACCTCAAAGAGAACTTTGAGTGTTTCTTCGGCCGAACATGTATATCCCCCTGTAGGCTTACATAATGTTCCTACAGGGTTAATTGGTCCGAGGGCCAATGATTTCTGTAGCCTGGCTGCCCCTGACAAGCTAGATATTTCTTGACAGTACGTTTGCCAGCTGGATCTTTTGGCCCTTCGTATACTTGTATTGTAGTCTGTGAGGGCTGTATGATACGTCCCCCAATCTCCAAGTCTTTTTGCCTTGTTAAAGAGATGTCTGACTCTCCATCTCCTATATTCAAGGTCCTTTGTCCACCATGTCACATTCTTATTTCTTTTCCCTGTGGGCATGGGGCAGTTTTGGTGATAACAATCAAGTATAGCCTCTTGTATAGAATATGCAGCCTTGTCTATATCACCAAATGATCTAATTTTCTCTATTTGCCCAATCCTTCCTGTGAGATCCTCTTTATAGGGCTCCCACCAGGTTCTCCTGGGATTTCTATAGAGATTAGTATTTATTCCTACATTAACATTAAAGAATACGTAGTTATGATCCGAAAGTGATGGTTCCTCTAAGACCTTCCATTCGGTTATTTGAGTATAAATGTACCCAGTACAAAAAGTGATGTCGATAACTTCCTGCCTTATGCGATTAGCAAAGGTAGGTTTGTTACCAACATTAAGTATGTATAAATTATTTGAAAGCAGAAAGTCTAAAAGGTACTCACCCCTTTTGTTTGTGTCCTTGCTGCCCCAAATTTCATGATGAGAGTTGGCGTCACACCCAAAGATGGTTTGTTCCCCTCTCTGGGTAGTATGTGCGACCAACTGCTCTAGTTCCCTTGTGGGTGGGTTGCTGCCATCGTAGGGGAGATAAACAGAGCTCAGTATAAGGCCTCTGCTCCCTCCTCCTTCTTGACTGTTAATTTTCACCGTAGTGATGTCGCTGGAACAAAATTCCAGAAGTGGTAAGCTTTGAATTCCATTGCGTACTACAATACAGGTTCTAATATGATCATCCCTGCTACAATAGATCAGCTTACCTCGACATTCTCCCAGTCCTGCGATTCGTCCCCTGTAGATCCAAGGTTCCTGAATCAGGGCCAGGTCAATCCCTTCAGTATTGAAGGTTTTACAGAAGGCGGCCGAAGCTGCCTTATTATGCTGAAGGTTTATCTGAAGGACCTTTATTGGCATCCTTGGCTAGAATTGAAATCGTTATTCTACCAAGGCCCAAAAAGGCTCTGTTGCCCAGATCTTTTATAGCCTTTGTGGCATCCTTGTCTACCAGGCAGACAAGAGTTTGTCCTGATGGGTCTGACCTGGAACTTATAACTTTCCAGTCTCCCCCACGTAGGGTTCTGTTCTGATCCTTCAGCATGCTGATTAAAAACTTGGGATCAGTCTTTGCAAACAACTTGGGTGTCTTGAAAAGCACCTTAGTAGTTTGTAAGATCTCTGCTCTGGACCCTATGGTAAGTTTGATGCCTTGCCATGGTTCCATTTGTGGGATCTTATTCATCACCCAGTCTTTGGTGGTGTCATTAGCGCAGGAGAGTATGAGGGCGCCTCTCTCTCCATAGGCTCCTGTGAACTGTGGGAAACTACCATCTTTAAGGGGTTCAAAGGCCCCTACTATCGTCGCTTGGAGACTTTCAATTTGCTCCTCCGAGAACTTGGTGGTAGGATAATCTTCAGGGATTATAGCTGCTTTAAAACTAGTAAGAGACTCCCTGTATGTTTCTTTGGACGAGGTGCTAGTGGAAGCTTTCCCTTCTTCCTGGCCCTCATGGTGTCTTGTCCTTTTTACAACTCCAGAAGGCGAAGGGGTTGATCCCTCGGACCGGTTGCGTTTAGCGCCTGTCCTTGGTATTTCCTCCCTTGTCTTCTGGAGATCAGTTGATTTCGGTTTACCTTTGCCCCATTTCTTGGGATCCCAGGCAATCCCTTGTTCTTTCAATTTCTCTTTGAGGGCTTTCTTTCTCTGAGCCCCTGAGGGTCTCTTTTGTTTGACTTGGAGCCTGTCCAGCCTTTCCGTGGCTTCTTCTAAGCCCGGAGGAGGCCTTTTAGGCTCTTTCTCCTCAGCCGAGGTTAAAGTTGCTTCCTCGGACGAGATTGTACCTGTGCCCACTTCCATATCAGAGGCTTGCTCCAGAAGAGCTTCCTCGTCAAGGAGAGTGGTTGCAAATGCTGAGGGCTCACTGTCGTGGTCCTCAGAGATTGTTTTTGTGGTTTTCGAAACGCTTTCCATTTTGGTCCCACGAGAAGCTAGGGAACTAAGTAGTCCACCCAAGCAGAGCCCCGCTTGCCCGGGTAAGGCTTGTACTCTGGAGGTCGCCTGGTTTCCAGAGGCCCCGTTTGTGACACATTAGCCCTGTGCCATTCACCCCCTCAGCACGGGTCGCACTACACCTTAGGGTTGGGCTTGGTTAGCCGCTTCTTCGTCTGGTATCTCCCCTGTGGCCACCCTGGCATGAGTAGCTCTTCGGTGTTTCCACCTCCAGTACAGCCCACAGGTTCTCAGATACACGCAAGCCCCCCCACCTACTTCAAGGTCTTGCGGCTACTAGGGGGGGATTGTCCGCGATACTTTTAGGGTTAAACTATCAACTGTAGTCCGCAGCTTCGCCCGCCATTATTAATTGAGTCCAGGATTTTTAAGGAATTTACACTGGCAGTGTATTAAAAAATGTTTGTGGTTCAGAGGTATGAAAATTGTAAGTAAAAATAAAATTAGAATATTTGTTCATTGTGTTCATTTCTCTTAGGACTTATATGATGAAGAAACGGTTTTCCTAATTTTGTACTTTTCGTGAAAGTTTAGACTGAGAGAGACGAACATCGCCGAGTAGGCTATGCCCGATGTCTCACGAAGTGAGCGAGGGAGTGAGCACGCTATTTAGGGCCGTTGAATTGTATAAGAGTAGATGCATTCTGCAACATGGTTGGGCAAGATTTATAAACAGTTTCAACATGCGACAATGTATAACTGGGACGCTAGTACCTGAACCAAACACGCGCAGATAGCTTATCGTCCGCCGGTAGCAATGGAGTTGGGTGCAGAAGAGAATGCGTATAACTTACTGTACTATTCATTCCAAACTATGCGGTTCATAATAGCCCGTAACTATTGAAAACAAAAAATAAAGTGAATAAAGTATTTGTTTCTTTTAATTATGAAGTATTATTTAAGTAATGGTATGTAACTCACAGAATATCGATGTTGTGTCTTCACTATTGAATGCCGTGAGGCTAACTAAGATGTTTTTACACGGTATGTACAGTATGAACTGGCAAAGAACATCACGTGCTATGAAGGTCAGGCAGGTCTGGATTACGTCATCGTAGACTACTGCGCAGCCGTTTGTTTGGCTCAGGTCTTACCGATCGAGTTATAGTTTGTGATAGATTGTGACGAACTGTAGAAAACCGTAACCTATCTCCAAGGTTGCCAGATTTTTCTCTTAAGAATCCGGGGATATTTTGGGATCTTTGACAGGAATGGACGGCTTTATTATACTTCACTTTCTATAGTAGGTAGCAGATTTGTTTTTAATATAACTGTATTATAAATAGGCCTACTGGACAGTTATAGGCTATATTTAAAATCAATTCAAACATCTGATATTTTCTGACATTTTCTTTTTTAATATTGGAATGTCATATGAAAATCACTGTTCTAACTTATAATGTGAATATTATCAACGACACGTATTCTTTACGTCTTGTTGACTACGGAATCAATTCTGCACTTCAGTCCGTGTTTACGTATGATTACCAGTAGTAAAAAAAATGTAAACATATAATTTTCTCTAAAAAATCCTAACTTTTCACATAAAAAGTCGGACAGGACACTGATTTTTAAAATGCATAAATAAAGTTATTGTAAATTGTTAAACATTTTATAAAAGAATACATAATAACTATAAGTTATTAGAAGTAATATTAATTGATATAGCCTATCTATGTGCTATGTAGAACATGAATATACCTTTTACTTTTTCGTTTGTTGTTGACCCGACTTCAATTAAAAGAAAATTAATTTCCTTTCACTAGCCTACTTCTAACATACCTTCAACATCTTAAAAGAAATGAAGACTGGATAATATTAAAAGGATGCGGAAAGTGAAACACTAAAGAAGTTCACACGAGTCTGCCATTCGTATGCTTACAGAAAACAAAAGTTCCGGAAGTAGGTAAATCCGCACCTTGTGATCGTAGCACCGCGGACTAGATCAGGTCATACGCGGTCTTGATTCATATGTAGATT
Organism: Ectobius pallidus; assembly: GCA_964059195.1. Classification (NCBI taxonomy): domain Eukaryota; kingdom Metazoa; phylum Arthropoda; class Insecta; order Blattodea; family Ectobiidae; genus Ectobius; species Ectobius pallidus. The sequence continues at coordinate 207,240,036 of CAXKWD010000001.1, read as the reverse complement.
CTAAATCTATTTAGGATGAACTTTAAAGCGTTGCCTATGTAAAAAACACGTGACAGCCTTTCAAAATCAGAAAAATTCAACGTGATAATACGTAGTGATTTATTAGGTATCAGAATGGTAAAAATGTCTGTCTGTACGTCCACTTTATCAAATTTTCATTAAACTTGGTATATGAATTTATAACGTCTCTGGAAACGTCTCTTGATATGGGACCAAAGCGGTTGACCGGTACCGGAGTAATGCCCAATTTAGCGCCAATTTTATGGCAATGTATTAGAAAGAATTTATCAAATGCGAATCAGTTCTCATGAACACATATTGTTTTACAGTGTTCATATACGACTTTGGAAGTTGCAATACAGTTAGCTTTGACAAATAACACTACCCAGATGTTCCTTCACATATGCTTATCAAACTTTATACCTTTGCTTTTCCGTAATCCCTTCTTAATGAATCGATATGGAGCTTAACTCGTAAATCGATAACAAAAATAACGTATTTTCTGCATATCATAACTGCAATTATGGCTGATTGAACAAAAGCATTCTGGCACTTCTTTACATCAGTTTAACTAATTTTATTATTAATTGTATTCAGAGTGATTACGTGAAACCAAGGAATTGAGATTTAGCTTTCTGCTTTCTACAGGTTCACACAAAATCGTCCTACAAGTTGGGACCTCAAAACTTAAGTCCAATGTCAGTTAACGTAAGAAGTACAGTCGGTCAAATAAAAAACGTCGGGACTCGTATGCAGTTAAAATTAAAGTTTTAACGCATTAGTTCACAAGTTTCCTATAAAAAACATAAAATACAGGTCATTCTCGGAACATATGAGGCCATGCGACAGGAGGGAAAAAAATGAACAACGAGGGAAAAAATGAACTACGAGAAAAGCGCAACACACGATATTCAACTTAATGTATTGTCATAATTCATTTTGCTTTGTGTCATCGCGTCACATCCAAATGCTTGCTTGAGAGAAAGTGTAGTTAGGGCTGTAATGTATGAATGTTTATTTTTACTACAGTTAGGCCGTAGTCTGGTGGTAGTTTTACAATCATATTGTAATTGACCTGCATTTTTCGGCCTCTGAAGCAGCGAGAAGGTTCCATATTTCTTAAAGAGCAGCTGACCGGAAGTTTTCATAGGACTGGCCGGCCGCGTATTTCGATACTAGATTGCTTGCAGAAGTTGAACGTAAGTTATTGATTTTGCACTACAAGTACCGCTATTATAAAATAAAATCTTTAAAAAATGCTCCTTGAATAAACATATTCCTCGCGAATTTATTCATTATAATAAAATTATAAGAACTTCCATGCAAGAATATGGCGGACGTGAGGCATATAGCCACAGCCTTCTATACATGTTTGTTTTGGAACAAAACTGACTGATTAATCAAGAAAATACATGGATAGACAAGAGGCGTGTGTGAACCTACCCTTAAGTCTTCCTGTATATGCGCATATGCTCGTTCGTGGTACTTAATCAAATACTGCCCGACGTTTTTTATTTGACCGACTGTACTTGTGAAGAGATTTGTTGGGACGATGGACTTCGGACATTGTTAGCTAGGCATGGAACTTTCTCCTGTAGAGATAATCCGCATTTCTCATTAAAGGGAACGATTTTAATACCAACAACAACAACAACAACAACAACAACTCAGTCGTAAAAGGACGTTATATAACTCTAATCTGCACTTAACTATGATCAGAGCTTCAGGGCTATTAACGATTTCATGAATAATTCAATGGGCTATTAAGTCTAATTGCTTTCGCAACAAGGAATAGTAGCTTCGAATTATTTTAATCATTTCGCTTTCTGTCTTGCTGCAAAACGACCCGAGTTCTACTGAAAAATACCTTTTATTGTTAATCTGGAACGAATGGAAACTCTCATTGGAATAATAACCTGCCCTTAATGATACTTGAATTCTCGTAAGGTACGACTTGAATAGAGTAAATGTGAGATAAAATGAGACTGTCTAAATTCGGAAGCATCGGTAAAATGATGAGTGAACAAACAATAGAAACAGAAACTCCGCAATAATAAAATAAGCCAACTAAAAGATCCAATCGTTAGGAGTTTGATTTTAGGTAAAATAAAATCAGGTAAACTGATGTAACAAAGTGCTAGATGGAATTAACAGCCCTTATTTAAGAAACTATTGACTTTTATACCACGGTTTCTTGTGAAAGTTTGATAGGCTAAGCATAGCCTAAGGTGAAGGAATAACTGGGATAACTAGAATATTAACAGAACGAATTTAGGCCTACAGCAAAGTCTTCCTTCATTCTTGTCAAAACATCTGATGCCATAGCAGTCAAAAAATTTCAAAGTTTATTTTGGAGTGGTAAAAATAAAAAAAATAATTAATTTACCCAACGGGAATCCCCAATAGGACTAATCCAGTCAGCAAAAACGACAGATATCGCTCACCTAGCAGAAAGCACTAAATGGAGATGGGGTGGTGAACGATAGATGGACATACAGGAGTACCATATGGGACCCCAGACAAGGAAGAAGGCTGCGCGGAAGACCAAAAAGGAGATGGGAGGACCTTTTCAAGGATAAAGTGGGCCAACAATGGACCAGGGTAGCCAAAAGAAGAAACGAGTGGAAAGAACTGGGGAAAACCCTGAACAATACGCAAGACTAAGTGCTCAAGACTAAGTGTTAAAGTTCAAGTGTACATGACGCTCAAAATCACAAGCAACTTCACTAGCGCGGAGTAGCTCGCCGTGCTAGATAAGAGGAGCTAAACCCTTCTTAGGAGGCCTTTGCCCTACATGGGACACGATAGGCTTATTTTATGTATTTATTTATTATAGGCTAAAAGCTATAAGTATTCCAAATTTTAAGTGTCTGGCTCATCTAGAAGTGGGAAAAAAATATGTCAATGAGTGAGTGAGCCACGCGACTTTAGTGATATTTGCTACTTTTAAACCTTTAATTGGGCGTTACTCCGGTACCAGTCAACCGATTTGGCCCAAAATCAACAGCTTTTGTCCAATGGCTGTTATAAATGTGTATACTAAGTTTCATGAAAATCCGATAAAGCGTATTTGAGTTATCGCGCGTACAGACACACGGACAGACATACATTTTCCCGTCCACCATGCAGTCTTAGAAAGTTCTGGCACTTAATAAACCTACTGATTTCGGTATTAACTTCCTTCCGTTTTGGTGGATATTTCGCAAAATTTCTTATTTTATTGACTAGTAGATTTTCCATTGAAAAAGTTTACTTATTTAAGCCTAACTTTCATATTTTATATTCAAATAAATAAGCCTACAACCAAAATTATTGTAAACCTTATTTGGGTACGAAAATAAATTTTGAAAGATAAAATATTTAATTACTTATTCCCAAATAATATTGGTTATGAATTATGATTTACGAGAGAAAATGAGTGCATTTAAGGGTTGACATAAGTTTATCTATATCAATATATTATAGGCCTACATTATACGAGGATGGATCGAAAAGTAACGCACATTATATATATATATATAAATATTTACAAAACTTTTGTTAGGTACAATTACAAACAAATGCACACATGAAGGGACATCATTTTGTCTATTTTTCTATATAGTCGCCAAGTTTTTCAACACATTTCTCCTATCGTGATACCAGTTTCAAAATACCCTGATCATAGAAGTCCGTTCGGTTGGAGTATAGCCATCTGCGGACTGTTGTTTTCACTTCTGCATCTGTCGAAAAGCGTTTACGGACCAGGAATTTCTTCATGGGACCAAACAAATGAAAGTCCGACGGTGCTAGAGCTACATATGAGAACAAAATAGCGTCCGTAGCGGAAGCTTCAAATTCCATCTTGGTGAAAGTTCAACGTCCCAGCCGGAATACCAAAGCAGAAAAAGATTATTGTGCGTTATTTTTCAATCCACCCTCTTACATGCCATGAATTTCATCTGAAAACCTTATAAATCTTAACCTGGACCTTGTTTGTAAGCTCCAAGATGAGAAAAGCTCGTGTTCAGAGAGTGCAATCAACTCATACAAATAGGCCTGTCTACAAAACGTTAACACTTAACTTGAGTTAAACAATTTTACAGAAGAAATTTGAAGTAGGTCAAGTATACAGACATGCAGAAATCAGAATGTGCTTTTCAAATAAGCACTGTGAAAAAATTAAAATTAAACAAACTAAAGCGAAAGTTCTAAGAACATCACAGACTTCATAGAACTTTTTAGACATAGAACACAGACATCTTACCATATTCCTTTCCCCTTTTCATAACTTAATTTGTATGATAATATAAGCAAGAATCAAGTAAACATATCAGTAGGCTCTAAGTTTAAAGTCGTTAAAGAAAATTTTGTTAGTAAAGCCTCAATTCCATGAATGAAAATGACAACAAGAAGATAAAAATCCTCACATTTCACATAGAACTTTACTCTAGAATTTTATTTATATATACTTTTATATTTCTTTTGGTGACGAATTTATGAACTTAGAATTTTCTGAAATAAGAGGATTAGCCTATAAAGTTTCAAACCATAATTGAATTGATGAGAAGAAAATCTACTTATTCCACAATACTAAGGTTGATTGAACTGAGATAGCCATTTTGATCTTTATTTGCACCGGCATAGGCCTATACACCCCTTGAATGTAAGAAGGACATGTTAGTCTACTCCATGTCTGTGAAATGACCAACGGAAACAAAAGAGTTGAAAAAGGGACATGTTCCATTTGATGTACTCTAGTTCAATTCAAATATGAAAGAAAAAAAGTGTAAGGTTAGTTCAGAATAACACTGATTATTAAAATGTATCAAGTTCTATGTATCAAGTAGACGTAAATGTCATCAAACACCATAAACTTGATTTTTACCCCACTAAAGCACAAGTTAGCTTATTCTAACGGAACTAATTTAAATGAAGCACACTTACTAAAAAATTCTCATAAATAATCTTTATTTTAAATATATTTAAGCAAAATGCAATTTAAAAAAAAGGAGTGCGTGGAAGGACACGCAACAGAAGTAAAACTTTATTTTTTTTTCCAATTTTTTATTCTTGGATTTTTTCAATTTTGCATTATTGGACTTTTTAATATTGGGTTTTTGGACTTTTTAAATTTTGGATTTTGGACTTTTCAATTTGGTTCTTTCAATTTTTAATTTTGGATTTTTTAAATTTTCGATCTTTGAGTTGTTTATTTTTTTATTTTTGGATTTTTTAATTTTTAATTTTATTATTTATTAAATTTTGGATTTTTAGATGTTATAATTTTTAATTTTGTTTTTTTAATTTTGGAAATTTGTATTTTTTAATTTTGGATTTTTAATTTCTTTAATTTTTTATTTTTTATTTTTAAATTTTGGATCTATGACGTTTTTAATTTTGGATTTTTTCAATTTTGATTCTTTGAATTTTTTATTTTTTGGATTTTTTAAATTTTGTATTTTAGTTTTTTTAATTTTGGATTTTTAGATTTTTTCAATATTGGTATTTTCGACTTTTAGTTTTTAATTTTTAATTTTTTTAATTTTTTAATTTATTATTTATTAAATTTTGGATTATTGGATGTTTTAATTTTTAATTTTTTTTTTTAATTTTGGAAATTTGTATTTTTTAATTTTGGGTTTTTAATTTTGGATTTGCGCGGTAATGAACTTCGGGGTTCCATAAAATAGATAATATACCTTTAGATTGCTTAGGAATTGTCTATTGCCATTGAGGAATTAAGGTCTGAAAAATTTCCTTTGATTACTCCTAACTATTGAGTTGATTGTTTTCTGTGCAGTCCGCTCCGTACACGTAGTTTTGAGTGTGACTGCGCGAGAAAAGAAGTTTTACTTCAAAAATAATTTTGTCTCTTTTGCTTGGAAAAAGGGATACAGCCCATTACTTTTATGTCAGTTCTTATGATATAAAAATAAGCAAACTCTGTTCTACTTACCTAAATGTTCTTGTTGTAGTAAAAACATGTATCTGGTGGGGAATTAATTTTTTCAATCTCCCGAAAGGTGATATTCGTGGTATATGTACCTTTTGTCTTCTCACCAATTCAATTTAGACCACATAATTGTCTTCCGGCGTTTTATTCCTGCAAGGCGAATCTTGGACTTTCTTCTAGGGTTTTGAAATTAGATTTTGATCGATTATGATAAAAATACTTGACTGCAATACCATAATCAATTCAATTTCCATATCTTCTTATGGAAATGTGTTGAGGTTATTGCATACGCAGTTCTCAGAGACGGAATAATGTTACCAAATTAAACAGACGACATCTCATCTGAGAGAGGGGTAGAGAGAAAGCTTTGTATCATACAATAGTGTTCAACTCTTGATCAAGTATCGTTCTCTACCCACCAGTTTCTACTTCTGTTAGTAATTAATCTTCTTGCTCATTATCCAAAGTACGGTTTGCTTCCACCAACCCCAGTTAAATTTAACCCTAATTACTACCTTACTGCACTGGCATTTGATTATGAAAGCAGGGTCTGTTCAGTTGCACGATTCGCTTCATTTCCTACAGCCCTTCTGAAACTCACAGTCGGTTGCGTTTTCGAGGCCACTTTTTTTCTTAAATTTAGCCTGTTCAATATACATATCTTTAGACGCTAGCGGCCGTAATTTTGAAGATATTTGAACCAAATTTTATTATGTTATTTCTAGACCCAATAGTCCGGACAAGTGCGTTAATGAGCAAAATTGGCCCAAGGGGGTGGTCGGGGGAGGGGGTTGAAATTTTAGAAAATTTATATTTCGGCCCCTATGAAGTATAGGCCTAGAGGGAAATTTTGTTTGAATAAATTAGAGTACTCCCTATGGAGTTCACAGTGACACCAACGATTCGGGGGTTTTGGGGGTACGAGTGGGGGTGGGGGGATGGAAATTCGAAATTTTTGAAACTAGCCTACGTCTTGTGGGGTATCGTTGAAAAGCTCTTGATGAGTACTCTACAAATCAATAACTAGTTTCTTGATAGTTCTCATATAAGGCGAGATTTGAATGTTTGCAGATATTATTGCGGGCTTTTCATGACAAGGCTAAAGAAGAAAAGTGCTACGCAGCGACAATAAATTAATCCAAAAGCACTTCGAAATCTACCTCAGTCTGTAGGCCTGCCTAAAGGGATTTTTTACTTAAATTTAGCATGGCTTTACCACAATTTTTTCTGCTTTTATAACATAGGCCTATATGATAAAAGGAAGTGTTCGGAAAGGTTGAGTGAGAAAGACTGAAAAATTCAATGTCATAGTCGGGATTTGAAACCGGAAGGTCAAGGGTTCGATCCCCGATGAGGTCATTGAAGTTTTTCAATTGTCCTAATCTTTCTGATGGCACTATGGCCCTGGGGTCGACTCAGCCTCTAACAGAAACGAGTATCCAAAACCACATTACATCCAGTTTTAGCCAAATGTAGTTATAGAGTCTTTAAATCTAAAATATAAAATCTCATATAAGTTAGATCTTCATCCCTTTTAAAATAAGTTTATATTTTGGTTCTAAGTACTATCAAGAAATTAATTTTTATATTAATATTATTATTTTTATATCAATTGAGTCATACCTTTACTCTCAGTTTTTGTCTTTTCCCCCTAGTACTATTTCACAATGTTTTGTCTATTTAGTTCTTTGGTAATTTTAGGTTAAGATTATATTTCAATAATGTAAAACATGTAAACATAAGCATGGAACTTCCCCCCGAGCACGAGCTCCCGCTCTTTCGGGGTTTCAGGACTTTATATATTATTATCTGTGTATTCATGTAATTAAAACAAATAAATGAATAAATCTAAATACTTTCTCTTTTTTCAGGTGAGTCTCTTTGCTGTATTACCTGGGCCTATTAGTTTAAAGGTAATGTGTGTTAATTAATATTAGTAGTAAATCGTTTCCTTATAAAAGTTATAGTATTAAAATATAGAGCTAACTTTTTTTAATAATCTGACCGACTCCATCAAGATTTTTAATATGCCTGAAGGGTACCCAGTCAAATTACAGAATGGACATTTCATTAATAATTTTCTGAGATTTTGTAAAAAGACTGAATTTACAATTAGCCTACAACATAGATACAAACACAAATCTCTGATCAAAATTGTATGGTATAAGTACATAACGCAACAGTTCTAATTTAAATAATTGGTGCAACCATTTATAGAGGGGAATCAAACGCAAGATTTACGCAGTTGGTTGAAGCCTGATAAGGCAAGAGGGATGAAGTAACAGACAGGAGGGATGGGAAGGGTGAAGGAATGGGAATCAACTCTTCTTCGTTCGATACAACCGCCTTGACTCCCTCTTTTCTAAGGAATAACTGCAGACTTGATTGAAAAACGAGGCGGGGGAAGGAGGGATATTTGAAAATTAATCCACAAGAAGCAATGCTTTATAGGGTTTCTGTAACGGGTGGATAAGCGCTGAGTTAAATAAATAATTGTTGTCGACTGAAAAAAAATACAGAAGTACCTCGCAGTTAAGAATAGAAGCAGCATTTACGGGCCAGGAACGTAAATGGATTTGTAAAATACAAATGAAGATTACAGTCTCTGGCATGGATTAACACCTTTGTTACAAACGATAAACTCTTTACATTTCTTCAGATTCGGATTAAATTTGTGTAACTTGGAGGTAGACTTTTGTAATAGAGAAATATAAATTACTTTTTATTGTAATATTTAGCTGTTTATATTTTACGAAGACTGCAAGGAAAAGAACAAAAAATGACACAAAAACTTAAAGCAGAGTTGAAAAACTTTTATCCCTTGTTTTTTTTTTTTTTTTTTTTAACTTTTACAGTCTTGTTTAGTTCTTAAAATTAGTAATCTCTCTCTCTTTCTCTCTCTCTCTCTCTCTCTAGTTTCCTATATACCCTAGCGTTGGGGCTTGGGGCCTCCAATTGGATAGCTAAGTGAATTTTATTACGCTTATTTTCCGAGAGAAGACAGAGGGAAGGTGGTAAGCCTATCGCCTCACACCCCCCCGGAAACTAAGGTATTACTTGGACGTGAAAGAACCGATGGATTTTGTCCAGAGGCTCCAATTTAGGCTTGGAGTTCTTTTAGGTGCCGTAAATGTACGACACGGGCCCCCCAGCGTAAAGTCCCTAAAATTAACAGTACTTTGGTAATAATAAAGTCTTTTAAATAATTACAGTGTTGATCGTTGAAATAGTCCACCACTTTTACAACGGTTTCATGCTTTTTGCCACGGACAGTCTTTGTTCTTCCCTATGTATGAAAAGTTCAAGCTTTCATTTTACTGGGATATTCCATTATCTACCCAGTTCTGTCACTCTCAATCGAGAAGGCCATGGTTTTAAAAATATAGCTAGTTATCTTTCTCGCTAAGGACTAAAACCTTTTTTTTAGTTTTTATGTTGTTACTTTCAAGAAATACATTTTCAGTTATTATTTTCAAGAACTACATTTCCGGTTGTTATTTTCAAGAAGTACATTTCAATTTTTTTTTAACTATACATTAAAATGCATGATTCCGTACAAACAATTTAAAAAGGAACAAATTTGAACAGGAAGCTAAAACTTTTATTTGAAACATGTTTCGTAAAAATTAACTAATATGAAGGGTAGTTATAAGCGAGCAATCGTTATGTTAAAACTCAAGTTTTAGTCTAAGCCTTACGTGGCAAAGAATACATCTTTTCATTCGGCTGAAACAACTGAATACGCTCCCTGTAGGCCTAATACGGCCTCTTATTCTATATGTCAGAATTATTTGAAGTGAGAAAGTTATATTGCCTATGCTTTATGCCGGTTGTAGACCAAGAGCTAAGCTAACTTAGTTTAGCTTAGCTCACCTCACGTACAGTGAGGGATTTCAATATATAGTTGTGCCGGATTTCATACGTAGCTTTTTCGGCACAACTACATATGAAATCCCGCACTTTATGTGAGCTAAGCTAAACTAACTTAGCTTAGCTCTTGGTCGACAACCGGCATTAGCCTATAGTAGAGAAAGTTATGTGAGTGTATCACATCAGATTTTTGTACTATGAACTGTATATTATGCTTTCAAGATGGAAATTAGTTCCGTCCATAACTTCACGCATTGTAATTGTAAAGCTACACCTTTGTGTACAAGAGATTGACATGAAGTGTACACGCCCAGTTCTATGTAACCAGGCACAGGTTGTCACTCCCTGTTACACGCTGCAGAAAGTCACGTGACAACTTTGTAATTAGCTGACAAAAAGTGTTACAGCAAAAGCTTCAGCCTTTGTATGATACATTTCTCTTACTTTCTTTCCTTTACCAAAATATTTCAGGTTTACACTGTAGCGTCGGCTTTCACTCCTATATGAAAAGCATCCTGTGATGTTTCGTTATTCTTTTCTTTTAACCTTCTCATTGCTACTGACGTATATTTGCGCCACTTTAAATAGTTGTAAAAAAGCCAAAAATACAAGTTTAATGACATAATATTTTATTTATTATATATAAATTATTATCTAGATGTTAGAAATGCCATTCGTAGAAGCCACCTAATTTTTAAAAATCTTCTTCATTGATTTGAAACTTATAGCCCACTGATGGATTTGCTTGATGATTGGTTATATTAATGTTTCTACAGCTGAAATCCATTATAATTTTTAAATTTCTATTACTCTCTTTGTTTGGTTATCTTAGTTGTTACTAGCATGTGACTGCGGCTTCGCCCGCGATAATTATTTTAAAAATTAATAGCATAATGTTAATTTATAATTAATCATTATGTGTAGATATAGATGTAGATATCTCGTCCTGTAGATCCTGTGTTGAGCGGGGCTCAAGGATATAGAACAAGTCAGATAAAAAAATACATGCATGTTATAACAATAATATACACTAACTGCAAGCTGCCAAATTTATCCAAGCTGGAAATATTCCTCCAAATTGTAGAAGGTGTGAGTTATTAAAAATTTCTTGACAGATGTTTTGAAAGGTTTCCTCTTTCTTTGAATACATAATAATTTAATGTTGTTTGGAAGCTTGTTATATATATGTACTGCAGAATAATAAGCACCCTTCTGAAAGAGTTTTAACGAGTTATTTGGTCTGTGTAGATCATTCATGTTTCTAGTAGTACGTCCATGTACACTAAAATTAGTTTGAAGTTTATCAATATTTTCCACTACATAACACATAACAGAGTATATATACTCCCCTGTAAGAGTGAGGACTTTTAATTTTTCAAATAGCGGTTTACAAGATTCCCTTTTTTCCTTTCCACATATTATTCTTATTGCCCGCTTTTGTAATCTAAATATTTTCTCCCTATGGGATGAGTTGCCCCAGAATATGATCCCGTACCTCATTACCGAGTAAAAATATGCAAAATATACCATAAGTAATGCATCCTGTTTTAATATAGCCTATTATTCAAAATTCTTAAAGCAAAGCATGCTGAACTCAGTTTTGGACTTATCATTTCTATGTGTGTCTTCCAATCAAGATTTTGGTCAATTTGCAGTCCTAAAAATTTTACATTGCTAATTTCTTGTATGATTTGTGTTCCATAATATTAATTTCGAGATTTGAGATACATCTGTTTTTTGTCCTAAATTGTATAAAATGGGTCTTATCAATATTAAGTGTAATTTTATTAGCTAGAAACCATGTGTTTAACTCGTGAAAAGCCTTTGTAGCTATTCTTGATAAATGTTCTTGTGACGTTCCTGTTACAAGTACACTAGTATCATCTGCGAAGAGCAATACCTTTGATTCGTCACTTCACTTAAGTTATAGGGCAAGTCATTAATGAAAATTAAAAAGAGAAAAGGTCCTAGTATTGATCCCTGAGGTACCCCATTCTTAACAGCCCCTAAGTTATATTCATTTCCATTTATTATTACCTTTTGAGTTCCATCAGAAAGATATGATTTGAACCACTTAAGTGTTAAATTATCGAACCCATAATGATCCAATTTTTGAAGTAATATTTCATGATTTATACAGTCAAACGCTTTATATATATTAACATCTAAATCATGTGAACTACATGGTATTTAAAAAATTCTGACAAATAAATGTCATAGCGTACTAAGAGACACTCTCAACCTCTTCCAACTTTGTTAAAATATCAGGCCTATTTATGCTCACCAAAAAGATTTCACTGAACCTTGTTGACGATATGAAATGCTGACATCTTAGCTATTATTACGATAAAGATGATGAAGAGAATGTCTTGTAGCTGAAAGCATTTTAAAGAAAATTCCAACGTAGCAAGCATTTTATAAGCATTATAAATGATAATGCTTAGTTTAAGCTACATTACGTTTCTTAATTATCTCACCAGTGAACTAATAAGACTGTCTAATCCGGAGCTCTGGTTTGGAGATAATAACAGACACTTCATTTACATGACGGAACTTCTTTGGGATAAGCGACTCAAGGTTTACTTCTCATCACTTTAATCTTTTCGGGTTAAAATAAAATATGGAAATTAGTATTTGCTATTCACTTCAGTCTCCTTGAGATTTCCCTCTTTTTCCTAAAAAATATAAACGGAAGAAAATGAATTTATAATTATACTATCCTCGTGCTTTTCTAGACGCCTTCACAGATATAAGCAGTGTCGTTATTCATGTCCCATGAATGAGCATATTAAGGGGAGACATACAGCTTCCGGTGAAATTCATAGGTGAGAAATAGGTGAATTTATTTATTTTTTCGCTCAGTAATGAATTGCTCTGTAATCTTGCAATCTGACATACTCTTTATTGACTACTTCTGCAATAGCATGCTATTTAAAAAATTAATCAAACTGTCACAGTTACGGGTAATTATCGTTTCAAAATGGCAGCCACGTTTCATGCACTGAAATGCGATTTCCTTGATAGGCCTAACTTCTACAAACCTAAATATTTCTGAATGATTATTTTTCTGTGTATTTCTTATAATATAATATAATATATATAAACTTATATAATATATAATATAATATAATATAATATAATATAAACTTCTGTGTATAATATAAACAGCACTATCTATAGTGCAGTTACTCATTGGATGGCCAGTCGGCTTCAAAGGTTTCGGTGTTTCTTTATGTTAATTGATCTGACTAAATCGGTCTTGGGCTTCCGCTATCCAAAACAAAAGCAGCGTTGCAATATTCTCTCATTGTTATCACTGACCTCTGTTCTTCCTTCGCTTTATTCAATTCACCCGTGTTATTGTTTACTGTAACTTGATCTTTCAACAACGCATTTCACTCCACGCGGAGTAGACGAGTAGCTGTCAAAATCGCCACAGGACATTCTTAGATTTTGATTGGCTGGGGTAACTAGCTGATTGGTGCGGTAAAACAAAGAACATGGGATGAGCTGTCGGCAAACTTTTCCTCCTAACGAAAGGAAGCCGCCTGGGTATGCAATGAGTAACTGGACTATACAATCATTCATTTAACATTAAGAGTTTATTTTAAAAAAATATATATTTTAATGAAAAGAACAATTAAAGAGATTGATTTTTTTAAAATACTTATAGGCCTAATGTAGATATTCCAAGGATTGTAGATTATGTTGTTCATATGATGTTTGCAAATAGGTGTAAAAAAGAATCACTCAAAAATATTGCCATTTCTAGAAATTTTCACGGAAATGGCATTTTAGTGCACGAAACATGGCTGCCATTTTGTAACGATAATTACCCATAACAGTAACAGTTTGATTAATTTTGAAAATAGTATGTAATTGTAGAAGCAGTCAATAAAGAGTATGTCAGATTACAAGATTGTAGAGCAATTAATTGCTGAGAAAAAAAAAATGAATTTCATCTATTTCTTACCTATGGATTTCACCGAAAGCTGTATGTCCGCCCTTAATGTACGGTTTCAACAATTAGCGTTTAATTAGATTCCTAGTTAAGATCGGGCAACAGATCACCATGGCAACTGAAATTTTGAGGCGGGCGACAGAGATTCAAATTTGAAAAAACTTCTACCTTATTTTCTATTACTATTTTAGCTTCCTCAACAACAACAAAATCACCGAGCGATGTGGCCGAGATGGTAACGTCTTGGACTCGCATTCCGGAGGTCCTAGGTTCAAATACCGTGGCCGGCCAATTTAATATGGTTTTTTTTCATGGTTTTCCGAGTGGTAAAGGCAAATGCCGAATTTACATAGGCCTACCATGAGTCATCCTCACCATTTCATCCTGTATGATAGGCGTACCGAGGGGAGGGTTTTGGGGGCTTGAACCCCCCCCATTCATTAAAAAAAGGAAAATTGTATAATTTTTTAAAGTCTGCCCATAAATTACTTAATACAAGCATAAAGCGTGGGAAGCTTAAAACTCGTTATTTTGCGTCTTAATTTTTAAAATTTTCCGGGGGAAGACCCCCGGAAGCTTAAAACTCGTTATTTTGCATCTTAACCCCCTCTCCCTACCCCCTCTCCATACCCCCCAGACCCCGCGGATGTTATAACCCCCCATATGGTCGGCCTGGTTACGCCTATGTCCTGTATCATATCCATTTAAATTAATATCAGTTGAATTTTACTCCATAAAATACACCAACAATAGAAAATAATTGGCAATCAATACTTCCATGGCCTACCCTACTGTATTGTATAGACACAGATCCCGAACTCCTGATATGGCCTGGAAATGCCATAGATGCATAGCGTAATTTCAGTCGGTATCGTTTTTATTAGTTTTTTCTTCCTTTTTTAAAAACTAAACTGCTTGTAGAAAACATAGGCTACGTAGAACATATTGATTAAAATAGAAATCCCCTTTTCTCAGAGACCATGTTTGACATAGAATTTCATAGTCACATTCTGAACTTTCTCTACCGCAATGAACTAACAGAAAGAGTGAAAAAAATTACTTATTCAGCACAGTTAGTTCGCACATTTATTCTACTGTATATAAAACGCATGCCAAGCCCTCTAAATATGTCATGAAATCGCAGTATTGGTCTATAGCACATTTGACGAAAATTGCTAGCATCTAGAAATAGTTACGTATGCACTATATTGTATATTTAACATCGCGCGTCGAAGGTCATTAGTTCGATTTACGGAATCAGTTTGAGTTAGCGGTTAATTTCTCTCTGAGTGATGGGAAATGTCAGCACTTTAGCTATCAACCATGAATTATTAAGTGAAATTCATATGAGGATCACTTCTGAAGTGATATGCAGAACAATATCAAACACACTTCAGGCATCAGAATTTTTTATGAAACCTATTTTGAATCTGTGAGTTGGGTTTAAATGAATGTGGTAAGAATATTATAGTTTTCTTGGATTTGTTAATGGACTAAACAGCGTTTCTCAACCTTTTTGAATACTAGCACCTCGAAAATGTCTAACATTTTTTACGGACCCCTAATTTTAATCCCATTTTAAAAGTAGGCTATATATAGGCCCATATTCTTAATATTTGGGGAATTAATTATAGGTCATTATAACGAAATAAATCTAAATACATTTTTTAATTCGACGGAAACACAGTTATTGAATTTGAAAAATATTAAAACCGGAGTTTTACTTCTTTACTTTCCACTTGCTTTATGATATCTTAAAATTATGTCTGCGGACCATCTGCACCATCTTCGCGGACCACCAGTGGTCCGCGCCTAATATAATGAATGTCAGCAATACGTCGTTCTGGTAATGAATATTTTAAAAAATATATTAAATGATAAATTATTATAAATATACGCATTATGTGAGGCCCTCAAGATCTTATTCAAAAAGTGATCCAAAGATAATACCTCTCCGGACGGGTCGCGGGTCCTGTAAGGCCCAGGCGGCGTGGGCCACATAAACGTCCCTACAAAGGGAGAAGTTAAGCTAAGAAAAAGGAAGAAAGGAAGGAAGGAAGAAAAAAGAAAGGAAACTATAAGATAGAAAGAAAGTGTCTAAATTGTTAGAATCAAATAAAAGTTAGTTTATTGCCTCCCAGTTTTTACACATTACATAATTTAGCCTTAATACTTACATGTAAATTACTCTTCCAATCTTGCTGGTTACATACTGCAATTACTATCTAACAGACCGAAGACAGAATATCTTAGTGACTGAAATGAATCTCAGGAACAACTGACACATTTGTGCCCAGTACTGAAGAACAATAAAGTCTATAGCTTCATAAATAAGGAACTTTTTTCGACGATAGTGTTTTTCATCCCCTCCCGTTTATGTTAAGTTATCATGGTAGAAATTTGAATTCTCTGCCCTCAGTGTCGGTGACCTAACCTACCTGCGTCTTTGCCTTTTTAACAGCCCACATGCTTCATTAATTGAAATCTTTTAATTTTGACAGGCATATATTTTTTATTGTAGACATTGACTCATATTCTCCAGTTGAATGTTGCTATTTCAAGCTTACTTGAATCTTTACTTTATTTTTATTTTTTATAAAATTGACTTACGATTTATATTATATGATGCGAATAGTTACGCTTGCGCAAAGTAATCCATGTATCGACCATCACCAATATTAAAATAGTCACTAGTTTTTAAGGTTCGTATCCCTTGGAAATTGAATGCCATCTTGACAGCTGATATCAATACTATTATTTTCACGTAAGTGATATATTTTTAAGCCTGTTCGCTATCGTTAAAAAAAATGTATGCACTACATACGCATAAAGTGCATTAGAAAATCTCGATTCTCCGATGTTGTAGGCTATATTTCGAAGGCATACAATTTAAAATTTAGAAGTCTGTAAATGGTCCGAATTAGGTAACCGGTTGCTTAAGTTGGACCGATGGTAAAACTGTGAGTAACAAAATAATAATTGTAATATTTTAAAGAACCTGCATTTTAACAAATTTATTAGGTACACATGGCATTTAAAGTAAGTTATTTAGGGCCTATTATACAAAACCATTAATTATCATTTGTAAATTAGAACCAAACGGTTTTGTACTGATAAAGTGCTTCAAATAAGAAACAAAGAATAACCTAGGAAACAAATTGCATTAAAAAATGTAAAATATACCTAATATACCAAATCTGCTCAAGAATGGAAGTTATGGTGGTCAAAAATAGGAAACACGCAGTGGTCCAACTTCGGCAACTGGACGCCATGTAAAGTGCTTCAAATAAGAAACAAAGAATAACCTAGGAAACAAATTACATTAAAAAATGTAAAATATACCTAATATACCAAATCTGCTTATATGCTGAGATCAAGAATGGAAGTTATGGTGGTCCAAAATAGGAAACACGCAGTGGTCCAACTTCGGCAACTGGACGCCATGTAAAGTAGTATGATGCTACAAGGACTCACAAAATGTAAAACTAGTTTTACGATATCTAGTTATTAACTAATGAAAGGCAGTTGTAAAATATAATGTAGGTAATTGTTTTGCTTACTCTTACTCTGCACAATAGCTTATCATTTGTAGCGCGACTCTTGTTATGCAAACGAGGAGAACACAATAATTGCAGTTATTGTTTTTTCAAAGGCTGTAGCCAACTGAACGTTGGATCACGCGTCCTTGACAACATTTCTCACCAGTAGAGCCAACTTGAAGGTTTAAGTTACTAACACATATCGAAATAGGCAATGAAGGAGGTCCAACTTAGGCAACAGTCCAACTTCGGCAACTCTCCCCTACATCGTTGGTAGATTATGGTTCCAAGAAGAAGTTTTTGGGTTGAATATGTTGTCGTCATAGACTATCTATGTAACGAATGCTGGAATCCGTATAGACTCCACGCACTTTTTTAAGGACAGTTAGACCATTCTTCTTCAATGCATCAGCTAGGAAACTCCGAACAACTTTTACATCCTCTGCCCGTACCATAAGTATAGGTAGAGGAAGTATTGTTTTCGACTGCCAAATTCGAAGTTGAGTTTTTAACATAAATACACGTTTTGAGGATCCCTGAATCCAAATATCTCTGATGTGAGACAGTTTTGAAATAAATGGCCATGATTAGAGTAAAGAAAGTTACATGAGTGCATTAATCAGATTTTAGTTGGGTTATGTATCCTTCGGGGATGCGATACGATGTGGTAACGACATTATTTCATTTTTATAACCAATTTACATTTACCGAATATCATACATAGTATATTATACTAAGATGCGAATTTTATTTGGGTAGAGGAAGTTTGCACATCAGAATTTTAAAATCAAGATACAAGAATAAACTTAGAACTTGATCATTGTATTCAAAGTTTTCGTTGCAGTCCGGCAAGGGCTGTTGTCAGTCTCACATAATTTATTATGTTTTATTATGTTAGCATAATAAATTGGGGCTTGTATATGTGCGGTAATATCTTAATCTCAAGTTTACAAACATTTCCACAGAAAACGTACATTTAAATGAATAATTCTGCGATAACCAATGAAAGTTAGACTCGCAAGATCACAAAAATAATGCGAATAAAGCAATAATTCCCCACTGAATAAGCAACACTAAAATTCCATGGCCCACTCTATATGCCAGATAAACTGAATACTGCGAGTGAGGAATCTTACAGAGATCTTGGTAGATTATGGTTCCAAGAAGATTTTTTTGGGTCATTGGCTATCGTGTCTATGCGACGAATGCTGAAATCCATACCTTTATTTACAAATGTGACTGTCGCGATTAGACTAAAAATAAATTATATTAAAAATAATAACCATAAATGTGTTGTGATATTTGCCGATTTCACAAAGAAATCCCACACAAAATCCTAACACTCTGTATACGTAATGCAACGATTTGGAATAGGAACGAAAGAGAGGCTTTACACACTTACATAAAAAAAATCCCTTTAGGCAGGCCTATAGGCTGAGGTAGATTTCGAAGTGCTTTTGGTTTAATTTATTGTCGCTCCTCAGCACTCTTCTTCTTTAGCCTTCGCATGAAAAACCCGCAATAATAACTGCAAAAAATAGGAAAGAACACTTTTTCAAACATTCAAATCTCGCATTATATGAGAGCTATCGAGAAACCAGTTATTGATTTGTAGAGTACTCATCAAGAGCTTTTGAACGATACTCCACAAGACGTGGTTTCAAAAATTTCCAATTTCCATCCCCCCACTCGTACCCCCAAATCCCTCGAATCGTTGGTGTCGCTGTGAACTCCATAGGGAGTACTCTAATTTATTCAAACAAAGTTTCCCTCTATACTTTATAGGGGCCGAGATATAAATTTTTCAAAATTTCAATCCCCTCTCCCGATCCCCTCCTTGTGCCAATTTTGCTCATTAACGAACTTGTCCGAACCATTGGGCCTAGAAATAACATAATAACATTTGGTTCAAATATCTTCAAAATTACGGCCGCTAGCGTGGAAAGATATATATATCACAAAAAATGTTTTGGACGGGCGGTGGTTTCGTACTTAGATGTACCTAATAGCAACCGTATTCATAAGCCATCTGCAATAAAGGATGTTATTGCTGACAATTAAAGTAGAAGTTATAATGCCACTCTAGAAGGCAATATAAAGAATCTTTAACATTTTTTAGCACCCTGTGTAAACGAATCTGAATGCAAAATGACGACAACGCCGACAAGCAAGCTGAGGAAATAGGACGCCGTCGTGAAAATCTTAAATAACTTTGTTAATCCTTTAAATTTATTTTTCTCTGTCCCTCTTTCCAACGCTGCCTCTCTCTGTCATTGTCTCTTTCTTTTCCTTTCTATCTCACTTTCTTCGGCATGCTACTACGAGCAGCTATCCCTCTTTCCACAGCCACCAAGTTGGCTTTAATTCGATATTTAAATAATTGAGTGAATTCGCTGCGAAAGAAAAGTGAGTTAATGACTTTGAATAAAGTATAATCAGGGGAACAGAATGAAATTCATCTAGATTTCAACTGTTTTCATTTTCGAGTTTTATATTAATGTATATTTTAGAGCAACGCGAAAAGAGACGAATAGCTCAGGCGATATCTTTCTTGCTTCCTAGAGGAGAAGTAAGAAGGCTGTCAGAACGGGGTTTTGCTTCTTCCGTTAAATTATTTCATAAACTGTGTCGCTTGCATGTAAACTCGACTTGAATTTAAATGATTTCCAAACTAGAATTTAACTCTGAACAATAGATCTCAACGTTTTCTTCAATCTGTTTGGACGTTTCCACAAACGAACCAAGTCTTTGTCTGTTGTCTTTCTGAAGAGAATGAATCCAATTCCCTCTTCCGTTCTCGAAAGAGGAGTAAGTAATAAACAGTTCTATTGTTTTGTAAATTTGTACATTAATGAAATCTAAACTGTAATCACTTGATTTGCAAAATACCGGAAAGAAAGCATTATGTTGCGTACATTTATCTCATAAAAGCAATGTCAACTATAAATGTTCTATTATTCAAATATCGACAAAGAAGCAGACTGCATAGAAATATTCATTTATAAAAGCAATGTCATCTATAAGTGTTCTATTATTCAAATAGCGACAAAGAAGCAGACTGCATAGAAATATTCATTCATATTTAGGAAAATTTAGACAAAGTAAGATTAACAATTCTAGTTATAGGGGAGGACACAGCTTTCAGTGTGTATATATGTGTATATATATATATATATATATATACATATATATATATATGTATATATATATATACACATGTGCACTCACCTGCTTAACACTAAATTTTTTGGGGGGTGGGGAAATTTATGTCCAAAGTGAGGCAGCTTAGGATGGAACTGGCCGAGGGAGTGGGACCGAGGGAGTAAGGGGAGTACTCCGATGGGGTAGACGGCTGTATATAGAATAAAATGAAAAATATTTTTGGTTCTTGTGTTTAAGGGTATTGCTGGTGTATGTGCTATTTTTGGATGGGAGTGTGTGTGTGTGTGTGTGTGTGGTGTTTTGTTTGTATATTTACTAGTTTTTAACTGTTTGTCTGTGTGTTTTTAGTTTTACTTTTAGGGTACATTTTTGCTTGTGCACAGTTAAAGCATGGACAGCCTAAGGGCTCATGCAACGAATAATGTAAACAGATAGTTTTTCTTGTTAACAATAAAAGCACTTCATTCATTCATTAATTCATACTTACTCAATGACAATAGACAATTCCTCAGCAAGCTAAAGGAATATTATCTATTTTATGGAACCCGGAGGTTCATTGCTTACCTGATCCCGCCATTCAACCATATTCTGTGTTATCTCCATCTAACCATCCCTCTGAAATCCTACTTATCTTAAATCTATCCTAATATTGTCCTCCCACCTATGTCTAGGTCTTCGGGTCTTCAGTCGGTATTTTTTAGATATGTCTTTCCTCCCCCATGCGCGCAACATGTACAGCCCATTTCATCCTCCGTGATTTAATTACCCTTACTATGTCCGGTGACGAATACAGGTTATGAAGCTCCTCGTTATACAGTTTTCTCAAGTCCCTTTTTTTTTTATTAGGTACAGCGAAATTAATGTACCCTATTTTGTCCTAATTAAGAACAGCAAGTATATGCGTTCCTTGGAACATTCTGATCACTAGGGCAAGGCATTTAATGACCATAAAATAGTGAAATAATGCAAAATAAATAATGCATTTATGACCTAAAAATAGTGAAAACATGATCCAAAATTTAAAAGAAATGACCAATAAATTTACTATTATTACTTATAATTAGTTTTTGTAAGTAATTAATTCTAAAAACAATTTATGACAGTGCGCTATGTATGAATTTACAATATGAAACACACTTATTTTATTACTAAATAAGTAAGTAAATTTATAATACTTGGACACGCTTAGCGAAAAAGAAATCCTTTCTCAACTGACATGCCCATCAAATTTCCCCTAGCAAATATGTGCCATTTAAAAAGAAAGAAAAAATATTTATTGCTACAAGACAAACTGCTATGGTGTTTACAATAAATCTGAATTAAATTGAACTATGAACAGTTGGCGGGGATTCTCAAATAAAAGCTATTGTCTGTTGTCTGAAAGTAACGATTTGTACATGGAAAAGCTCTTCTCTATCTCCATTGAAACATGACCTAAAATGCCGAAAATGACCTAAAATGCCGAAAATGACCTAAAAATTGCCAAAAAATGACATATCTATATAAAATCACGAAATATACAAAATAAAGCAAAATAATACAAAAACAAATTGCCCTTAATTAATCAATTAATTCATTATACATATTTATATATATTCAAGCTACCTTTTAACCTGGGGTACGCCGTAGCGTGGTGGTTGAGGCGCTGTGCTACAAACCGGAAGGTCGCGGGTTCGATCCCCGATGAGGTCATTGGAGTTTTTCAATTGGCCTAATCCTTCTGCTGGCACTATGGCCCTGGGGTCGACTCAGCCTCTAACAGAAATGAGTACCGGGAGCATTCCTGGGGGTAAAGGCGGCCGGTGCGTAAGGCTGACAACCTTACCACCTTCACATGCCGAGTGTCTAAAAATCTGGGAGCCTCATCCTCCTGGAACCCTCTGGGCCTCCATGGCCTGTAATAGGGAACACTTTACCTTTACCTTTTAACCTTCATATTAATAAGATGCAAAATCATCAAATGCCTTGCCCTACTGATCAGTGTTTACAGTTGCATACGCTCAGCGCGAAATTCTGTGTGTTACACGTGTGCTTTTTCTATGGGGAACTCTGTAATCACGCTCTCTGAACTTCATTCTTTGAGTTTCCGCTTCCTTCCTTCCGTTACATGAGGCAATTGAATGGAATTCAAGAGAGGTATTCACATATCTGCATTCCACATGGGACTGATATTGAGTGCATATATTACGAACACCACACCGCGCGTCATCAATCTCGCTTTTATTGAGTCTAGGTGCATACCTCTCCCGCGAGCTAACTGCCTGGTACTTTATACGACGTCACAGGTAACATGGCGTTCCAGGTGTACCGCAAACGTTTGACGGAGTCATCTGTAAATTACGCTCTTAATTTTTTTCTGACCTTACGTGCCTTGAGGATTTCAAATTACTGTACAGTAGAACCCCGATAATTCGAGCTAATTGGGGCTGAGGCTACCTCGAATTACAAAAAAACTCGGATTATACGGAAATATCACTAAATCGATGGGTAAATCATAAATAAATGTTTAATTAGCACAATTTGACTTAAAAAAATAAATAAATAAACAATATATTAGGCCTAGAAACTGTGTTACGCCTATATGTATATTGGCAAACATTTCTAATTTGCTACATCGGCATCCTTTAAGGATTAAGTCAATGTCTGACCCTTAATGGAGTGGAACGGGAAAGCGGCGCGACTAGGAAAACACTTTTAATTACCATTGTTGCTGAGCAGGGATTCTGAAAGGATGGTATGCACTGTACGATTGATTGACACGAGGTCCCGATAAAGAAAGGTCGAACCTAACGGTTTCTGTCAATCTGTAATAGAAATGCATTAACAGTCTGAAGCAAACACCATTTCTGTGTATTATGAACGCAACCCCTAAGTGGGACAGTTTTACCTGCATTTTTGTAGATGGAAAAATTGAAAGAAATCTCAAAATGTAACACATTCAGAAGTGCGTAAAACTTACTTGCGGACACCGTATATAAACGGTAAAACGTTAAAAGTTTTATGGAAAATTTTAATTTTGTTAAAACCAGCTCGAATTTCACGGAACCTCGAAATACCGGGGCTCTACTGTATTTCATTCAAACGAGGGTTTGGAAGCAAATGTCTGCTGAGCTTTGGTTCGTCTACCGCATGCATTCGCATTTACTGGTTCGCGAACCACTTGTGGTTCTTGACCTTCCCGCATAACACACAAGATGGCATTGCGGACATTCGGTGTACGTGGTGGATTATTCCCATCCATGAGTCATATCTCTTTGCAAGCAGTGACGGGTCGCGACACAGTTCCGATTGGAAAGGCGTTATGGCACATTCTAAGCCTTTGTATGATGAAATAATTGCACACGTAAAAGAATAATGAAAAATACAAAATTGTTTGTATTATTTGTATATTGTGGTGTATATTAAAAAGTGAAATTAGTGTTTCCCTAAGAATGAGCAACCGCCACTGCGCTTATTGTCTGTTTGTGTCTCCATCTACCCGTTCATTTCGAACTATGTGTAAGTTGACCAAGTTTGCGGGTTGCGTGTCAATGGATAGGGGTTTGCCCATTATTGGTCTACCGGTACGTATACAACATTATTGTGGGTGTGTCTGAAATTTGATTTATGGTCAAAATAATGCGCTGCAAAATATTAGAATAGGCGGTAAATCTTTCGAACAAATGGGGGAATTGAAAGCTGGGAGCAATAATTACATATAACTTATAAATAATATTTGGGTAGAAGTTAAGTGTAGACTGAAATAAGGAAATGCTTGTCTTTATGCAGTTCATAAACTCCTATCTTCTCGTCTTCTGTCCAGAAATCTAAAAATAAAAATGTATAAAACAATTATTCTGTTGGTTGTATTATATGGATGTGAGACACGATCGCTAACTCTTCGGGAAGAACATAAACATAATCTGAGAGTATTCGAAAACAGGGTGCTTAGAAAAATATTTGGGCCTAAGAGAGAGGAAAATAGGGAATGGAGAAGACTGCATAATGACCAGGGCCCGGATTCTGATGATCTAAAATTGTTTGAAAAATGACCTATAAAATGACCCTAAATTTTAAGGAAAATGACTTAATAATTATAAAAAATTATATTTTATTTATAAAAAAATATTATTATACGCACAAAGTTATAGACTAGTTTGTACATAATTGTAAAAACTGTAAATAACTGTAATGTTGTGAATGTTCTTTTCTCACAGAAATTTATACTGGCACTGAGGCACTGATGAGTAAAAATTCGGCACATCCTTTTGTGGTCTGTCGGATTATATTGTTGTTTATTGAGGGTAAACAATAGTTTGCACTCTCAAATCCAAGCAGGTGGCAGACTCTGGTGCCAAGTCAATCTAATAACTAGGGGGCGGATTTCTATGACCTAAAAAATAGGATATATGCATGCATTTATGACCTAAAAACATTAAAATATGACCAATAAAATTTAAAATATGACTTTACCACTTACACATTGTGTATATTTTTTTAAGTTTCATTATAATAAATTTTATTAAAATATAGTGTTAATTATTTAAAATATCTGTAAATTCTCAAAAAGTATCATTTTAATGCAAAATCTGCAAAATATGATATGAAACTTCAAAATTTCTTTAATATGCACACAAATATGCAAAAATATGACCTAAATATGCATATTCATATTAAATATGCTACAATAGTTCAAAATTTCCTAAATATACCGTTATATGCACAATAAAAGCTGTTCCATTTTCACCAGGATGCTTGGAATCGGGTTTAAATTAGTCGGAAACCTGAAATAATGCAAAGGGGAAAAATATGACATGTCATAGAAACCCCCCCCCTAGTTATGATATTTCAAGGGACGATTGTCTAAAACTCAGGTATCCTTAACCTCCAGTGGACGTAAAGCCCTCCATGACCTACGTAAGAGTGAGAAAAACACCTTCCCATGCAAGTTTATGGACTAGCGCCTTTGTGTAGCCGGGATACTGCACGCAGTACACCGGTGTCGGAGAAGTAGTGTTCGCTCCTGTAAGGCGCTTCCCTTCGTATAGTGGAGTTCATGCGAACAGCTTTGAGAAAATGACTCTCCAATTGGAATATGAAAAGCATATTGTATTTCAATGCTTAATTATCATTTATTAACGTGACTTAGCTTAATTTAAATTATTGTAGGAATTTTTTTCAGGGGGTTTTATACAGTATGTTTCCTTTATCTACATGCACCAACATTGTTAAAAACTCATATTGAGTACAGAACATTTGGAGGTAATACAAGACGAGAGGAATGTATGTTAGAATATTATAAATTTAAAATTTCAGTTTTTAGCTACGTACAATTTTACTGGAACTAAAAGTTGAATTCTTTAATTACCTTTTTAAATGTGTACTGACTCTATAATGTAAAAAAAAGTGGTTTCTTTTGTACATTAGAGCTTTCTTCTTTTTGCAGTTTTCTTTCGTAAATTTCATTCAAGATAACTATTTAATTAATTGCTGAATTATAACTCTATAAAAATAACTACTGTAATCTTATTACGGTGTGCAATTTAAGATTATTAAATGTACATCTTCTTTGTACATGTTTCTTGTCTGTCTTATTATAACAGGAACTGCTATAATTAACTTTTATGTAATTCACCTGCTCTCTCGTTACACTAATTTTTATGTTTTTTTTTTCTTTTCCTTGCTTAAGTTTAAACTGGAGTTGAATGGCTTTGAAATAACAGAAGCAAAGTTGAGAGAGGGATAGAAGACATGTCTATTGTGCAGGAAGCAATGGAACTGTTCTACTATCCTGCTCCTTGCTTATGCAAATGTATGTCGCATTGGTGTGCAAATTGTTTCTCCGAATTGCAAGGGATTAAGTCTCCTT
The DNA here is from genome assembly GCA_964059195.1 of Ectobius pallidus. NCBI lineage: Eukaryota > Metazoa > Arthropoda > Insecta > Blattodea > Ectobiidae > Ectobius > Ectobius pallidus. The sequence continues at coordinate 207,213,721 of CAXKWD010000001.1, read as the reverse complement.
CTCTCTGTGGATGGATGAATTGATGAATGGTTTCATGGATGCTTGTGACCTGCCTGGAGTAATGATTACTCCAGGATATTGATGAATTTCATTCTTCTTTCTTCTAGTGATGATAAATATGAAATATATTTAAGAAATTTGTCTCAGCCTTGAAGCACTAGTAACTTACTGGACATTGGTAAGATAGGATGCTGAAAGAGAGTCTACTAAATCAATTTATCGTAACCTACTTTATTTGTTATATCATGACTACTGAAAACGTGTACAAATATCTTATTGTCTTCCAATGTACAACGTGGATTTCCTTGTATTGCATTATTCAATTACCAAATTCACTAGAAAATGATAGATACCAATTTATTTTAGTCAGTTTTTTTCTTTGTGTTGATCTTGTAGCCTATTTCATATCTTAGAAAGATGAGTCATAAATTGCCTTTTAAAAAACCATATGTACATAATATATACACAATATTTACTCTTCTGTTAGCATTCAGCAGTTATTTATCTTAAATTAAAAATCAAAAGTCTAAAAATCCTAAAAAACATAGTGTGTTGTCCTATAAAGTTTTTTTAAGTTACAGGATAATGTGTTTGAAATTGGTACCTATCATTCCTGCGCCGGCGAGCGGGACATTTTTGAGTTACAAAGACAAGCGACAAAGTTACATATATATTGTTAATTTGAGTGTGTTGTATAAATTTATTTTTATTATGTCTTTTCTTAAAACGCATAAATTCAAATATTTATTTTTCTTTGAAATAATTTGAAAATCTATTTAAAAATAGTGTTTTTCTGCAAAAGTCCCCTTAGCCCCTTTTAGGCCCTTCAGTTCGATTTATCCCTTTTTAGGTTCTGTAAGATTCATACGTATATTCGGAAGCAAGTGGCATGAAACGGAGAAGTACGTTAAAATGTTCTAATTAGGAAGCTGGGGGAAAAATAGGTTAAAACCTTCAAATCCGGGCCCTAGTCATGACTAGACCTGGGATTTTAGGCTCTTAAAAAATAGTTTTAGGCACCTAAAATAGGCTTTTAAAAAATAAATAGGCTTTTACAAGAGAAAATAGGCACTTAAAATGTGCTTTAAAAATGTGTAAATGGATAGAAAATAGACTTTAAAATATGACAATAGTCTTTTTTAATGCAAGAAACAGAACTAACTGCAAAATTAGGCATCACGAACTATATTCACTTAAAAAGATGTTCTTTCACTGGTGACTTGACATAGTAGTCCTTCCCCCTTAATCCTCCTCCTCCCCCGTCAGTCAACATTCCTTCAGCGACAATTGTTTGGAATAATCATGTTTTTGTGAAAAACCCACCTCTGCTGTTCTGCTTTTCATTGAGGGATGTCCATTATAAGATTGTAAAAATTACAGAAGTTGAATTTTATTTTAAATGTACAAAATAGGCATTTTAGGCACTAAACTAGTAAAATAGTGCCTAAAGGTCCAAATAGGCATTTTAGGCAAACTCTATAAATATACGTGATTTATCATGAAACGTCCACATATTTAAAAATCTTCATGTTTTTTCATAAGGAACAAAATAGACATTTGCCTTAAAATCCCATAAATTGTTTTAGTAGACTCTCTTTCAGCATCCTATCTTACCAATATCCAGTAAGTTACTAGTGCATCAAGGCTGAGAAGATTTCTTAAATAAATGTCATTTTTACTCCAAGATAACTAGGAAAGGAGAGCTTGCATAGTGAAAACGCTATCAAGATTCAACCTTTTCACCCGTCAATTCGCGACGATATTGCAGTGGACGTTCAGCGCTGTGGGGATGCGTTCGCTCTGCTCATGGAGCGGGTCGAATCCTGGTCGGGACAAGTTACAGTAACTTTTTGAAGTGAAACTTGTTTAGTCATGGTAGGGGTAAAACGAGAGCTTGTGTCACGCTCAAAATCGTCACGAAATTAGAGAGGTGTGAGAGGTGTGACGGAACGGACTGCACAGAAAACAATCAACTCAATGATTAGGCTTAACCGAAATTAAAAAAATAAAAAATAAAAATTAAAAAATCGAAAATTTAAAATCTAAAAATCCAAAATTAAAAAATTGAAAATCCAAAATTAAAGAATACAAAAAATAAAAAATTCAAAGATCCAAAATTTAAAAATCCAAAATTCCAAAATTAAATTCAAAGATCCAAAATTAAAGAGTCCAAAAATTTAAAATTTAAAAAATAAAAAATCGAAATCCAAAATTAAAAAATCCAGTAAATAAAAAATTCAAAGATCTAAGAATATAAAATCCAAAATTCCAAAATAAAAAAATTCAAAGATCAAAAATTAAAAAAAAATTAAAAAATCCAAAAACCTAATATCAAAAAGTCCTAATATCCAAAATTGAAAAAATCCAATCCAACATTGAAGAAAAAAATTAAAACTAGTTTCACTTCTGTCGCGTGGCGTTCCAGGCACACTTTTTTTTCCTGACATTGGCGAAACGCGAATGAGAGGAAAGCTATTCAGAGGTGGGAGTTGAATTCACAGAGACAAGCCATCTTCTTTTCCCGCCAGTCATGACAGCCGTAGCCTTAGCCGTATACGGTATTCAGCGCGATGTGACCGTCTTCAATACAGAATTAATAAATTTCATTTTGACCAAAGAGGGTGAATTTATTCCAAATAACTTTTCTTCTTATACCCTCTAATCAAATGCAACACACTGTATCCTTAAGGACCTGGACCAATTTATTGTGATGGCTTTTTTCATTCGTTAACATTAAAATGAATCATTAGGTCTACATACAGAGAAAGTTGCGTCTCCAATTCAAATAATTAAAGTCATTATATGTACATACTAAAAGCCTTAAGATGATGTAAGTCCTTACCTAAGTAGGCCTGCATTATCAAAAGTTAAAAGATAAAATTACCATAAGAGTTTTTTTTACAATAAAATAATTGGACAGACAGACAGCCAGACAGACAAGTAGACTGCCAGCCAGCCAAACAGACGGAAAGAAATTTTCCCGTTCACCACACAATCTCAGAGAGTACCATTCTGGCATTTAATAATCACTATTTTTTTGTCTTATAACGCCTGATGAATAAAATTAGACTACCCGCATAACAAACTCCGATTTTGTCATGCGGGTAGTCTAATTGAATTTATCAGGCGATTCAAGACAAAAAATAAGACAAATGGAGCAACTATTTTTTTCTTTTGAAAAAATGGCTTCTTTTAAAAACTTTGAAATATTGGCTACACATGAAAGGGCACGGTATGGAATGTATGTGTAACGTAGATTATGGGTACTAGACGTAAGGATAATGAAGAAAACAGACACCCATAAACTTCCATTTGCAACTGCATATTGCCACCCTGATGTAATGTTGGAGGCATGAAAGCACACATTCCCACTCTATGATCCTTTAAAATTCTTACCAAACTTAGTGGAGCGTCTATGCAGTGTGTAAAGTCCTTAGAGTTTTACACTATAAAATACTATTTAGGTTTAAAAATAGTCAAATGTCCAATTAGAACTCTTTTGAGTTTTATATAAAGAACGCTGTAAAAGATGATGTCTTCAATACATACCTACGAATGAAACGTCACCCCTTCAAATGACAATATTTCGATATAGGCTCGCCCACGCTACTGCGCATTTCTCGGACCAAGGCCAGGTAGAGAAAATTCACTCTACCTAGGTGAGGTTCTTTCCGGGGTTTTCCTTGCCTGTGTGACAAATTTTGAGTAACTTTAGGCCCTTGTGATACCCGGATAGCCTATCATCTGGCCGTCATTATGATATTTCATCTCCTCCGTAGTTCTTTCGGAATGAATGAGTGTGTGTGTGTAAATGGTGTGTTTCGTTGTATATATTCGTGTTGTCTCGGAGATGGAAGCGGCATTGGGTTTATTACCTTTCTGAGAAGGCCCTCCATATCATTGTCTGGTGAAAAAAAAAAAGTATGTTTGCGATCCAAAGGGCTCTGTAGGGCCCAGGCAATGTGGGCCGGATAAACGTCCCCTACAACGGGAGATGTTAAACTAAGAGAATGAAGATGAAGATTATGGTGGTCGCATACTCTCCGGGAAGAACATGATCTGAGAATGTTCGAAAACCGGGTGCTCAGGAAAATATTGGGGCCTAAGATGAAGATGGGGACTGGAGAAAACTGCATAACGACGAGCTTAATAATCTTTTCTCGTCACCGGATATAGTAAGGTTAATTAAATCGCGGAGGATTAAATGGGCTGTACATGTTGCGCGCATGAGGGAGGAAAGACATACTGTATCTAAAAAATACGTATTAACTGGGAGACCCAAAGGGAAAAGACCACTTGGGACGTAGGTGGGAGGACAATATTAGGATAGATTTAAGGGAACTAGGTTTAGCGAGGGATGGTTGGTTAGAGTTAGCATAGAATAGGGTTGAATGGCAGGAAAATAAGCACAAATAATTTAGGGAAATAGTTTTCATGCCAATAATATCATCTTCACTGCCGTATTCTTACTCTCAACTTCATGATTCAGATTTGATCCTTCGTAACTATTAATTGAATGTAAGTGCTAGAAAATGTGAAAGAAAATAAAATAAGAGATAAAATTAGGGTCAACAGTGACGTCGAGCACAAAAAATAAATAGTTTAGTAAACAAAGACACTCTTAAATGTGAGACTATTTTTCTCACATAGTATATAAATCTATGCCGGACTGCACAGAAAACATTTAACACAATGATTAGGCCCATAGTTTATATTCGTCTGTTTTATTCTGTGATTTTACGTTAAATTTATTATTATCCTTAAATTTCTTTCACATAATTTTGTTACGAACCTAACACAAACTACTGTATGCCATATGACATTTAAGGTTTAAGATCAGGATAGTAAAAGTGATGTGTTGCATAATATCGAACTTTCGGAATTCAGAATAGGATTTTAAACTGGGGTTTTTTTCGAATTTTCATATTATTGTGATTTTCTATCCTATTCTCCGTCTTATTTAACTGAGACAGTTTTTCGTATATTTTTTTTCATATCAATTTTCGGGTACTAATTCATGTATACGAGAAGTACATTCCACGTACATAAAATGATGTCACGTGTTTTGCACTAGTTTCGAATACTTAATGAGTTTTTTTAATTGTGAGATTTTTCCAAGTCGGTCAGACTTCAGATGTGAATTGTTAGGGTTTTTATATATTCAAATTTTATTCTATTTTCAGGTTGACATACAAGTATTCGGGCTGTCCATTTCTAGGTTAATTTTTGCAGGAAGGTATGTGTTTTACGTGTGAAATATGAGTGGAAGTATGAATATTTAGAGCCCAGGTTATAGTTCACCGGACTTAGGCTACCTTGAGTTGAATGCAAATGACTGCGGTTCCACTCAATCCCTCTTTCACGTCCCCACGTTTAAGCAAGGAAGGTCAAGTTTTAATTCCTGATCCTGGACTTCTTGATTGTGGTTAAATTTGTATAATCCGCACTCAAACTTGTGAAAGAATTCAGTTCGTTCTGTTGAAATGTCTGTTGAAACGTATGTCACATATATTAAAGGTAACGTTCCGTTCATATCCAACGCCACCTATTAACAAGGTAGTATTCAATTTTCAAATAAATTGAAGGTAGCCTTACACGGGTTGCCATAGCAACTGGAAAAAAAAGGACATTCAATGATAAAATAGTATATTGCGATACAAGTGCCGTAAGCGATGCATACGGATCGAGGAAAGAGATTGAAAAAACGAGGCGCTCCCGCCAAGTTTTTTCAATTTTCCGAGATTCGTTATGCGCTTACGGCACGAGTATTGCATGCTATTGTTTGCACGATGATTATTTATATCATTTTAATTATATTAATTGATATATTACCTGAAAAATGTTATGTATATACACTATTGAAGATAGATGTTTATTTCAGAAAGTGATTCGCATGTGTGTTGTTGTTATGTGAACCGAATATTTGTCCTGGGGGCCTTGTCCATAAAGGCTTGTATTATGGTGTAGCGTAAGTAAATTCATAACCGCAAGGAAACTCTTACCGCACATAGCAACAAGATTGCGTGTGGGGATGTCAACTTACGATCCACGGCAACAACATTCGTAAGCACCACTAATTAGTTAAGTCGTGCAAAAATATAATTGCAATGCTGAATCACTGAGCGAGGTGGCCGAGATGGCAAAGTCTTGGACTCGCATTCAGGAGGGCCCAGGTTCAAATCCCGTGGCCGGCTAATTTGACAAGTGGTTTTTCATAGTAAAGGCAAATACCGAATTGGATGTTTACATACGATGAATCATCTTCACCATTTCACATTGCATCATATCCATTTAAATTAATATCAGTCGAAATTTACTCCATAAAAATGCACCTATTGGCAATCAATAGTTCCATGGCCTATCCTACTGTATAGACACACATCCCGAACTCCTGATATGGGCTCGCAGCTAAAAGGAATATAAACACAGCTGAATTTTAAAAAATGCTGATTCGTGAACTGATGTATGCGTTCTTTATTTTCAGCATTGCCAGAAACACTTCTTATATTCTTTTTGTTCCTAGCAATTCCGGGGTGCGCGGGCAAAGAGAGTTAAGTTCACTTTCTTGTTACTGAGAATTAGAGTGACTTAACACACTGTACCAGCTCAACATAGCTTTAGAGATGGATAAACCCATGAGACACACATCCATAACTACCGTACAATTTTGAATATGACTTACTGGACTTAACACAAATGTATCTATAACTCTATGGACATCTCAATTTTTGACGATTGTGGACTTAACTCTCTTTGCCCGCGCATCCCGGAATTTATATTGGTAAATTCTCATGCTATCATGGTCATGTAACGAAATTCCGGTAAAGATTGAATGAAGCAGGTCTGTGATTCAGCTGATTTTAGACTTGTCCTTACATTAAGTGTAATTAGTTCCTAATGCCATGATTTTCCAGTGAGCTTATTCAGTCTCCGAATTAAAACGCAGTAACGCATCGCTTTAAACATTCAATCGATCAACGCCATTCACGGAATTCCGCGAACACGGAAGTGTTTGGTATGAAACGGAGAGTCAAATTAATGTTGTAAAGCAGTCTTTCATTCTGTGTTTGCTGTCTGAGAGTTCACTAATGACTGAATTTACTGCACGTGCCTCCAGGTGCTTTGGGAAATTAATTTCATATACACTGAGCTTCAGGAGTAGGAATTTAATGTCTGGGTGTGCCTGACGTTGATAGAAATACAGCATTTGCGAAACGTATATATAGCAAGATTACTAGTACATGTGAATCATTTTCAGGTTTTCCTAGAGTGTATAACGCATTTTTGTTCGACCATACTATAAAACTCTGTGACGTAAGAGTATCATAATTCGAGGGTGGATCGAATCTTACGCACAATAATTTTTGAACTGAAACTTCCTTAGCCGCGCTAGGAGTAAATCGAGAGCTAACCCAAACTTAAATCATGAAATTGTTACACACAAAATCATCACGAAATTAGTAGGGCTGTGACGGAACGGACTGCACAGAAAACAATCACTCAATGATTAGGCTTATCCAAAATTTAAAAAACTCAAAAATCTAAAATTAAAAACATCTAAAAATTTAAAATTAAAAAATAAAAAAATCCAAAATTAAAAAATCCAAAAATTAAAAAAAAAATTATGGTAGCGTGCGGGGGAAAGGTATCAGGCATTGAGTAGGGAGCTATTACTGCTTCAAGCTAGTGGCGTGGTGAGCCCTTCACCATTATAAATCCAAAATTTAAAAAAAAATTCAGAATAAAAAAAATAAAAATTTAAGAAATAAAAAATCCAAAAATAAAAATCGAAAATCCAAATTTAAAAATCTAAAAATCCAAAATTAAAAATCGGCAATAAAAAAATAAAACATTCAAAGATCAAAATTTAAAAAATCTAAAATAAAAATAAAGAATGACAAAATTTAAAAAATCAAAAAATTAAAACAAATAGGTCTATCTCTTCTGTCGCGTGGCGTTCCACGCTCACTTTTTTTTTACCACAAAATGAATAGGACACATGAAGGGACATCTTTTGTCTATTTCTCTATATAGTCGCCAAGTTTCTAACCAATTTCTCCCATCGTCATACCAGTTTCAAAATACCCTGTACATTGAAATCCATTCGGTTGGAGATAGCCATCTGCGGACTGTTTTCACTTCTGTTCTGAATCTGACGCAAAGCGTTTACCGGCCAGGAATTTCTTCATGGGACCAAACAAATGAAAGTACCTCCCAACCAAATTTGTTGATTTTCTCACGAACAGCTGTAGCAACATGGGGCGTGAAGAAGTTTGACACCATCAACATGAATGTTACAGTCTAGTCCTGACACCGTCGAACTTTCATTTGTTTGATCCCACAGATTAATGAATTTTACCCTTACGAGGAAATCATTCACAATCAATTAATAGATGAATAATTAAATACTTAAAAAACCAGCTTCGAGGTAATTTCTCAATTATTAGAGTGGGCCATCCATCGGATTCGAGTTCCCTGGCCCCAAAAACCCCGCATAGTCCTTTTTTCCAAATCAATCAATAGCCTATTTAATAAACAGGGCCCGGATTCTGATGAACTAAAATTGTCTGAAAAATGACCTAAAAACTGATATTTTATTTATACAAAATTATTATTGTACACACAAAGTTATAGACTAGTTTGTACTTAATTGTAAAAACTGTAAATAACTATAATGTTGTGAATGTTCTTTTCTCACGGAAATTAATACAGGCACTGAGGCACTGGCGAGTCAAAATTCGGCATTTCCTTTTGTAGTCGGCCGGATTATATTGTTGTTTAATTGAGGGTAAACAGTAGTTTGCACTCTCAAATCCAAGCAGGTGGCAGACTCTGGTGCCAAGTCAATCTAAAAACAATAGTAATATAATACAAAATTTTGGCGTTTCTTTGATTCTCATTTTCGACTGAGACATGACACACTTCAAACCCGAATTTTTCGTTCTTGCATTAAACAAACAACACTTCGAAAACAGCACCGCTAGCGACGGAAAAAAAGTTAATACACTCAATGCAAATACAGTAAAATGACTAAATAAGGAAGCAAATGACACGAAAATGACTAAATAATGACCTAAAATTGAAATAAATTCCCTAAAAATATAAAAGTGCATAAAATGACCTAGTAAAAGTGCATTTCTATAATCTAGAGGCCATGATTAGGATTTATCTACAAGTTGGCAATGTCTATGCAGCATCAATAAAAAGATGACATGTCATTAGAATCCGGGCCCTGGTAATAAATATGTTACTGCTTACTGACTTATAAATTCGACACCTTACGATTTCTATAAAGCAAATATATAATATCACTATAGGAGGGTAAAAGGGTCCATCTTAGGGCATGTGGACTGTCACTAATGTAAGAACGAGAAAAAAGCTTTTTATCAATGAATTATTATAGACATAAAAGTTTTCTCTATTCATATTATGTTTCTGGAAGGTAATACAAGGCGTTAGTATTTGTAGTGGGCTACTTTATCGAACTAACGTCTTTGAAATGACTAATAGCAAAGTGCCGACATGTAAGCCACATAATCCATTTTATCTGCAACATAAATCAGACAGGCTTTCTGTATGAAATGGCAGTTCCTGTCTTTAGCTTGAATCCGTCACTCACTCCTTCCTCCTTCACAGATGCAAGGCTCTTAATTCTCAATAGCGACACGCAATCTCTACATTTAGCAATCATGAGCATTCATAGGTGATGTAATAGCCATAGCTACAATATAGGCCTATATATTAATAATATGACTATTCCACTCATACGCGTGTTTGAAATTTACCAATAACGTTTATCAATTCCAATGACGGCCGTTTATCTTACAATACTCTTGTAGGAATCTTACAATGGCATTTTATCGGGTAAAATCGTCTGTTCGTTATTGGACATGAAAGCGTCAGTGTGCAGTGATTAATACGCCACATGTTGCCATAAAACAGCACGAAAACGGATTATTTTATACAAAAAACTTGTTTGGAAATTGAAATAATAGAAATGTACATTAATTAAGAATACAATTTCGATTCGGTGCAAGCCAGTTCGTGTGCTTTTATTCTGTTCTGCTGTTAGCTTACCTGAATGGAGTTAACTATATATTATGTGCACCATTAGCTACCATGGTTACAAGATGGTAACTCGAATCGATTCCTGGATGGTTGATTCATAGTAGGCCGTGATCTCGCAGCTGTTAGTTTTGTTTTTATACAACAAAGAACGAAAGTAATCATTATTTGTATAATCCGATACATTTTATTCATGGAATAGTCTTATTAAATCCAACTCGAGTTGACGAGTTTCATTAGATATTTCCCTCCTGCTGTGCAGTCGCGAATCTATCGATAAACTCGTCAACTCTCGTGGGATTACCTTATTATAAATAATACAATCTTATGAGTTCAAGAGTCACTATTTTGAAATTACCAACATTAATGATTTCAAAGTAGAGTCATCTAATTTCGTACACTTAATATCCACATCCACTATCTATGACTGATCTGTTGAAATTATTAATCACAAAATTATTTAAAATACATAATGCTCTCCTCTAAAACTTCATTTCATAAAAATTGGTCGCCTATAAAATTGCATTTTTGAAGTAAAACTTCTTTAGCCGCGGTAGGGGTGAATCGAGAGCTTATGTAACGCTCAAAATCGTCACGAAATTAGTGAGGTGTGACGGAACGGACTGCACAGAAAACAATCAACTCAATGATTAGGCTTATCCAAAATTTAAAAAAAACCCAAGAATTAAAAATTTAAAAAATCGAAAAATCCAAAATTAAAAACCCAAAACATAAAGAATTCAAAGATCCAAAATTTTAAAAATCCAATATTAAAAAAACAAAATTCCAAAATTAAAAAATTCAAAGTTCCAAAATTAAAAAGTTCAAAAATCCAAAATTTAAAAAAATAAAAAATTTAAAAAATAAAAAAATCAAAGTTTAAAAAATTCAAAAATCCAAAATTTAAAAAATAAAAATAAAAAATTAAAACATCTAAAACTCAAAATTTAAAATTAAAAAATCAAAAAATTATATATTGATAATCCAAAAAATAAAGAATTCAAAGATCTAGAAATTTAAAAAATAAAAAATTAAAAAAACCCCAAATTCCAAGATTAAAGAAATTAAAAGATATAAAAAAATTTAAAAATCCAAAATTAAAAAATCCAAAAACCCAATATTAAAAAGTCCAACAATCCAAAATTGAAAAAATAAAACAATCCAAAATTGAAAAATCCAAAAATTAAAACAAGTTTCACTTCTGTCGCGTGGCGTTCCACGCACACTTTTTTTACTTAAGTGCCTTTTCCTTGACACCCATCAAATAATAACACTCGTCCATAGTAACAACTCTTTTCGAGGGAAGTTATGCAAATTCTGATCTTTTATATTAATCACTTAATTTCCCTTTACGTGCATTGTATCTCTTGCATAGTGGCTTAATTTTCGTGCACCATTTTAACAATCATTACTTCGTACGCACCATTGTTCACTTGTACACCCTCCAGTATGTAAAGTAGTAACTTATTACTTTACCGGGAGGATCTCGGCGATGATAAGGCAGACGTATGCTACGTGCGTGTCTAAGGGTATGATTGCAGTAGTTCTTATCTTTTGTGTATATTGATCTACGTAGTAGACAGGGAAAAATTCGAATTAACAGATTAAGATAATAATAATAATAATAATAATAATAATAATAATAAAAATAATAATAAAAATAATAATAATAATAATAATAATAATAATAGTAATAATGTATAATTATAACCTGCAACTTAAGTTAATACAAACAAATCATCAGAACATTTAAATTTACAATTTACAATTTTACAAGAAATACTCCCTCGTGAGTTCCTACTTGGAGCCGGAAGAATAATTCATAATATTTGTTATTTATGATACAAAAGTTAAAAGCAAGATTTTCTTCTGTCCGTAGGAATGATTACAAAAGGAGCGTAGCAAGTTGAGCAATCCGGCGAGCGGAATCTTATCTTATTTCATAAGTAATAATTTACTTAATTGTGAATTTATTATGATACTGAAGAATTTACACGTATTTAATTATCTACCACCGATTTCACAGGTGTTCAGAACTTCTCCCACTTTATATTTCAATATTCCAGGTACTAGATTTTAAAATAGATATACTGTATAAGCTTTCATGAACCACAGATTATTGTCTCTGTTGGACACTACATGAGAATATTATAGGAGAAAAATTCCTCCGACACTGGGACTTGAACCCAGGACCTTTGGCTATTCGCGCCAATGCTCTACCAACTGAGCTAAGCCGGAGTTCAATTCACAGCGCCGGATGGAACCTCTCTCCTATGACTGATTGCCCTAATGGTCTACCTCACAGACAGACAAGTTATGTCATATGCAGTCATAGGAGAGAGGTTCCATCCGGCGCTGTGAATTGAACTCCGGCTTAGCTCAGTTGGTAGAGCATTGGCGCGAATAGCCAAAGGTCCTGGGTTCAAGTCCCAGTGTCGGAGGAATTTTTCTCCTATAATATTCTCACTAGATTTTAAGTTTTAGCTATATTTTTGATTATATGGATGCGAGACATGGTCGCTTACTCTTCTGAAAGAACATAATCTGAGAGTGTTAGAAAACAGGGTGCTTAGGAAAATATTTGGACTTAAGAGAGGTGAAAATGGGGATTGGACAAAACTGCATAACGACGAGCTTCATAATCTGTACTCTTCACCGGATATAGTAAGGGTAATTAAATCACGGACGATTAAATGGGCTGGACATTTTACACGCACAGGGGAAGAAAGACATATCTCAAAAATATTGATGGGGAGATCCGAAGGGAAAAAGACCTCTTGGAAGACCTAAACATAGGTGGAAGGACAATATTAGAATAGATTTAATGGAAGTAGGATTTGGAAGGGATGATTGGATGGAGTTAGCACAAAATGGGGTTGAATTCCGGGCATAGGTAAGAGCGGCAATGAACCTTCGGGTTCCATAAAATAGATAATATTCCTTTAGCTTGCTTAGGAATTGTCTATTGCCATTGAGTTATTTACTTGTGTATCTTAGAATAAATCGAACTGTACCCGAACACGAGCATTCGGGTATCTTATTATATGTAAATAAATAAATAAATGTTGTGTATCCGTCAGTAACAACTCTTATGCAAATTGGCATAATTTTCGTATTTCACTTTACTTCGCAGAATTAATGCAAGATATTCTTATGAAGGGACCTTTTGGCCGCCAGAGAGTGAGACGTATCCGGCTAACGATGCGTACAATTAGAGAACCATCATATCAATGATCCTAGTGACACGTGTAACCCCGGACTACAATCTATCATGTAACTAAATTAAGATCTGTTTTCAGCCGAGGTAATCCATCAACCCTCTGGAGAGGTAATCTTGTAACAATCAACACAGGTTATCATTACCACCCAGCTCACGAAACACTCTCGGCTCAAGAGCCTACGCCATTCTAGTATTATGTACTTAGTTCAACCAGTCGAATAAAACGTACAGTTATATCTCATATATGAATGAATTAAGTCAGTGTTTCTCAACCTTTTTGAACCCGAGGTCCACTAAAGTGTTTAAAAATTTTACGGACCCCTAATTTTACATCCCATTTTTAAAAGAAGACCTATATTCTTAACATTTGGGGTATTAATTATAGGTCATTATAACGAAATATTTGAAAAAATTTTACTTCTTTACTTTCCACTTGCTTTATGATATTTTTAAATTATGTCTGCTGACCATCTGCACCATCTTCGCGGACCACCAGTGGTCCGCGGACCATAGGTTGAGAAACGCTGAATTAAGTACAGGGGACATACAGCTTTCGATGCTGAAAAATTGGTGAAGTTTCATTACTTTTTTTCTCAGCAATGAATTGACCTGTAGCCTTGCAATCTGACATGCTCTATATTGACTAGTTCTACAATTGCATACTATTTTCAAAATTAATTTAACTATTACAGTTAATGGGTAATTATCATTACAAAATGGCAGCCAAATTTTGTGCCGTTTCCATGATAACTCAAACATTTATTAATATGTATATTGCAGTGAAATTATGCATGTTAGTATATTTGATATTATGGAACAACACTGTCTAGAATTATTGATGTAACTTTAATAGTTTATTTTTAAAAATATATATTTTTTAAGTAAAAATTTCAAAAAAAAGTGATGCATTATTCTTTTAAAAATATTTATACTGTACAAAGATCCTAGATTATGTAGTGCATATGATATTTACAAATAAATAGAAAAATGAATCACTAAAAAATATTGGTATTTATGAAAATTATCAGGGAAACGGCACTTTAGTGCACAAAATTTAGCTGCCATTTTGTAATGATAATTTCCCATTAACTGTAATAGTTAAATTAATTCTGAAAATAGTATGCAATTATAAAACTAATCAATACAAAGCATGGCAGTTTGCAAGGCTACAGAACAATTCATTGCTGAGAAAAAAAAAATGAAACTTCACCTATTTTTCAGCTTCGAAAGCTGTATGTCCCCCCTTAAGTGCCAGAATGGTACTTTATGAGATTGTTGGTGGAGGGGAAAATGTCTCCCCGTCTGTCTGTCTGTCATGTGTCTGTACGCGCGATAACTCAAATACACTTTATCGAACTTTCATGAAACTTGGCATACACATTTATAACGTCCATGTGAACGAGCCTATTGATATTGGACCCAATCGGTTGACCGGTACCGGAGTAATGTCCAATTTAGTGCCTATTTTTATGGAAATATATTAGAAAGATTTTATCAAATTCAAATCAATATGTTATAATAAAAATTTTGTGTGATGTTTTGTGTAAGAAATCTTCGTATCATTTAAAATAATTGATGTTCAAAGGAGATTTAATTAAGATGAATGAAAAAAAAAATACGGCCTGCTTTTATGACATTTTGTAAAAGGAGAGATGTTTAGCTATTACTAAAGTTATTACATGCTAAGTAACTAATTGGCGTGCAGGAATATCACAGTATCTATAGAGCAGTGAAATGTGATTTGGACTGGCATGAGCGGATAAGGGAGGGAGATTTCACCTTTGTCAAAGTAGTAAAGGGGTTAATGTTGTAAAGGGGAGAGAAGTAGGCAGTAATGATGACATTGGAACAAATGCTGATGACTCAGAAAGGGTACTTGAGGACTAATAGAGGACAACCAGTGAACCATTCCAACTATAATAGGAACAGTTAGGAGTACGTAACCACAGCCTGTTGGTTTGATTCCACTAATATTTCACATGAGTAATTGACTTCATCCCTGTTAAAACGAGCTATGTCTCCTTTATGTACTGCTATTAAAGGGGAATAAGAAATAAATTATACAACTATAAAGCCACATAGTTGACACATTACTTACTTACTCAATGACAAAAGACAAATCCTAAGCAAGCTAAAGGAATAATATATATTTTATGGAACCCGGAGGTTCATTGCCACGCTTACCTGAGCCCGCCATTCAACCATATTCTGTGCTGACTCCATCCAACTATCCCTCTCAAATCCTACTTCACTTAAATCTATTCTAATATTGTCCTCCCACCTATGTTTAGGTCTTCCAAGTGATCTTTTTCCTTCGGGTCTCCCAGTCAATATTTTTAAATATGTCTTTCCTCCCCCATGCGCGCAACATGTCCAGCCCATTACATCCTCCGTGATTTAATTACCCTTACTATATCCGGTGAAGAGTATAGGTTATGCAGCTCGTCGTTATGCAGTTTTCTCCAGTCCCCATTTTTATCTCATTTTCCTAAGCCCCCTGTTTTCGAACACTCTCAGATTATGTTTTTCCCGAAGAGTAGGCGGCCTTGTCTCACATCCATATACAGTAATACTACCTTTAGGATAATAGTCTTATAGTTATGTCTCCTTTATGTATTGCTATTAAAAAGGAATAAGAAATAAATTATACAACTATAAAGCCACTTGGCTGAAACATGTACTTACTTTCTCAACGGGAATAGACAATTCCTAAACAAATTAAACGAATATTATCTATTTTATGTAACCCTGAGGTTCATTTCCACGCTTATCTGAGCCCGCCATTCAACCATATTCTGTGCTGACTCAATCCAACTATCCCTCTCAAATCCTACTTCACTTAAATCTATTCTAATATTGTCCTCCCACCCTTATTTAGGTCTTCCAAGTGGTCTTTTCCCCTTCGGATCTCCCCATTAATATATGTCTTTCCTCTCCCATGCGCGCAACATGTCCAGCCCATTTAATCCTCCGTGACTTAATTACCCTTACTATATCCGGTGACGAGTACAGGTTATGAAGCTCGTCTTTATGCAGTTTTCTCCAGTCCCCATTTTCATCTCTCTTTGGTCCAAATATTTTCCAAAGCTCCCTGTTTTCCAACACTCTCAGATTATGTTCTTCCCGAAGAGTAGTCTAAGCGACATTAATGTTTACTCGCTTCTCGAAGGGATAGAAACTTGAAATTTGGCAAACTTGTAGCTTTCAATCTGTAATCGACTTCGACATGTCAAAAAGAGTTCAAATTTCCTATTTTTAACCCTGTAAAAACTTTAAAAGTTTTTCACTCACACTCTGACTTTGTTTACCCAGTTCCATACGATCTGGAAACTTAAAATTTGGCACACTTATAGCTTTTAGCCTGTAACAGACGAAGTTGTTCTAAAACTAAACTACTGCTAGAGAAAATAGTCCCATATGTGCTCGGGTGCAGTTTCAAATTGATGAAAGAGGAGAGACAAAGAAACAGAGTGTATAAAAAATGTGATTAACTAATAAAAAAAAAGTAAAAAATACATAAAAGGAATGGAACAAAAATGCCTTAAAGAGCTAAAAAGTTACAGAAAATGCTTTACGTATCTATTAAATTTATCAGTGGAGTATGCTGAGAGATCAGGATACTTTCTGATCATTGAGTTATAGAAGCGGGGACCAAAATTAATGCTATGTTTTAATCCTGCCGATGTGAGACATTTGGGTTCTGATAGGAGTAAATTAGTATTTCTTCTTGTTTTGTAAACATGATCACTGGAAGAGTTTTTACACGATGTTTGTGAAAATATTTTAATATAGAAAATTTGTAGAGTTGGTCCAAACTGAAAATATTAAAGTCTGAAAAAATTAGACTAGTTGGGTAATCAATGTGTTCTTTTAGACAGATTTGTATTATTCTTTTTTTGTAAAAGGCAGAGGGGCTTAAGGGCAGTTTTCACTTAGGGTATTTAAACAATATTAATGACAGTGATTTACAAATGACGGTACAATTATTAAATTTTACTGTAAACATTAATGTCCTTACTTTAAGTATTGTTTGCTGTAATATTGAAGAAATCTTGAGGAAAACATAATAATATATATTGGTAAAGTTCCTGGAGATGTATACAGAAAGTAGGCTATCGTTTATTGAAATATATTAGGCACTTAAAAACAGATGCATTTCATTCATGCTGTAAAGGTTTTTTCATAGGTAATCCCACGATGAATTACGAGTTTATCGATATATATTCGTGAAGGAAGTTCGAGCAAATTTATTTAATGAAACTCATAATGTCGAGTATGATTTATTAAGACTATTCCATGAATAAACTGTAACGGATGTTGTAAATAAGTTTCATGTCGAGGGTTGTGAGGCGAGAGGCTCTTCACTCTCTCGGAAAATAAGTGTAACCAAATTAGTCTAGGTACCGAATACTCCACTTGGAGGCCTTACGCTCACAACCAATGGGGTTATAAGGATATATGAATTTGAAACGAAAACTGTGCGACTTACGTTTCCACGGCAACACTGCGGCAGTGTCTGACACAGGTTAAGTATATTTGATATTTTTTTCGACCCGTCTGTGTCTCAACAGCCCGGGTCTGGAACCAGCTGTGTCACCCGACAGCGGACCATGCGGCATCACTGGATCCACCCAGCTCTATAGACACCGCCTTGCTGTAAGCTCCCTTACTGTATCGCGCCAGTACTTGGGAGCCCAGCGTTAAGTTCTTCTAACAATCTCTCATGTTTAAAGACCAATGCTGGACCGCACAGTAAACATTTTCCCAAATGATTTCAGTGCCCTCTCATCTATAAAGACCAATGCTGGACCGCACAGTAAACATTTTCCCAAATGATTTCAGTGCCCTCTCATCTATAAAGACCAATGCTGGACCGCACAGTAAACATTTTCCCAAATGATTTCAGTGCCCTCTCATCTATAAAGACCAATGCTGGACCGCACAGTAAACATTTTCCCAAATGATTTCAGTGCCCTCTCATCTATAAAGACCAATGCTGGACCGCACAGTAAACATTTCCCCAAATGGTTCCAGTGCCCTTGACAACTAACGCATTGTTTAGCTATGAACGTAACGAAGGTAATAATAAGTCTATGACAAAGTATTTTTTATTATTAGTGTTAATGCTAGTTCTGAATTCTAAAAAAATAAAATGTATTATTCGTGTGTTGCATATACGAGTTGAATATTAAAACTTTCGAATAATCTGAGGATGTGACACGAAGATTGGCGACAACTTTATTCTTATTTTTAAGGGAGCTTTGCATGAAGAAAATTTTATTCTTTGCGATCCTACGATTTTAAACCAAATAAATTGCACATGGTGTGCTTATTCCAAGAACTAAATATTTGTTTGAAACATGTTTTCGAAATATATTATCTGAAGGGAAGCTATAAGCCATCCACTGTTTTTAGAAACTTAGTCTGGCTTGGTGTGAACTAAGTTAATAAAGAAAGTAAAAATGTTAAACATAGATACATAAAAGGAGTGAAACAAAAAATGTCTTAAACAGGTAAAAAATAACAAAATATTCTTTACATATCTATTAAATTTATCAGTGCAGTATGCTGAGAGATCTGGATATTTTATGATAATTGAATTATAGAAGCGGGGACCCAAATTAATGTTGTGTTTTGATCCTGCCGATGTGAGACATTTGGGTTGTGATAGGAGTAAATTAGTATTTCGTCTAGTTATGTATACATGATTACTTGAAGGTATTTTACACGATGTTTGTGAAAATATTTTAATATATGAATGAATGAATGATTTATTCTTGTATCTTGCGTTGTACAAAAGATCACCCCTGGTGTTACAGAAAGTTTTTTCACCAAAGGGCGTCTGCATACATAAAAAACACATATATCTAAAATCAATACATCTACAATCAATACTATTACTAATAAATGTTTACCTTTTGAAAGTATATCCCCTTACCATTTCTAACCAATTTCTCTTAAGCAACTAATTTGATTTTCCCATTTTATTTTAACTATGTACAAAAAATTTCCCAGTTCCTTTAGTGTTTTGGTGTTTTTTGTTACAGATAATTTCTTATATGCCACTTCTTTATTTAATTTTAACATTTTTTTATTTAAAAACTTATGTCGTAGCGTTTCAGTTT
The DNA here is from genome assembly GCA_964059195.1 of Ectobius pallidus. Taxonomy (NCBI): domain Eukaryota; kingdom Metazoa; phylum Arthropoda; class Insecta; order Blattodea; family Ectobiidae; genus Ectobius; species Ectobius pallidus. Next base: position 207,194,311 of record CAXKWD010000001.1, on the reverse strand, counting down.
CGGGACAACTTAAAATTATATGTTCTGCATCTTCATTACTAAGACATAATGGGCAACGGCCTTTCTCAAAATTTCTTCTTGCCCCTCTAAGCTTCCATATCCCTAATCTCCACCATGCTAGCCCAGCTTTTTGTTTCTTCGAGCAATCATTCACATAATTTTCCATACCCCACATTTCCTTCATTTTGATGTAAAATACTAAAGATTTCTTTTCCCTCATTACGGCAAAATGGTTCTGCCTTTGTATATCATTACATCTTTTAATAACTATTTTTGAAATCACATTGATGTTTTTCTCCTTGTTCAATACTGAATTCCATATCCACTTTAATCCTATCTCATCTAATGTTTTCCTAATGTACTGTATTCTGTTTCGATTGCCATTATCACTCACTTGGGCTTGGAAGCAGATTTTCACTAAATCTTCATTGTCTTTTTCCCAGATGTATCTGTAATACCTTAAAATTTTGCTTAAAATGACCCCCATACTACTGTCATATCCTAGTTCATATCGAGCTGCTTCATTTGATGAGTATCTTGGTACCTGCAATATTTGTTTGCAGAACCTGGCTCTCATCATATCCATATATTTCCAAGAATTAATTTCCCCCCACACTTCACTTCCATATAACATTTTTGATTCAACTATTGCTTTATATAACCTGTTTAACATTTTGAATCTGATTTCGGGTAGTTTGGTTGAGCAAAAATATTTTAATATAGAAAATTAGTAAATTTGGTTCAAACTGTAAACATTATTTATTTATTTATTTAATTATTTTCTTGCACTGCAAGTGGGTCAACAACCCGGTGGCAGTGGTGCAATAAATACCAGCCATACATATATACAAAAATGACACTACACATTAAATATCACATTAAATACATATACATTACACATTTAAAAAAATATCAGCCATACATATATACAAAAATGACACTACACATTAAATATCACATTAAATACATATACAATACACATTAAAAAAAAATACCAGCCATGCATATATAAAAAAATGACACACTACACATACACTTACACATTAAATATCGCAACAGCTATCCACATACCTGATAATTAAAATATATATATATATATATATATATATATATATATATATATATTTCCATTTAAAACTATAACATATAAAAATTGCATACTGAGAATATTATAGAAAAAAAATTATACATTATCATATACCCTGTTCAATATATTTTTAAAAAATTTTGGCGTTAGCAGGAAACTGCCGACATCTCGTTTGTTTGAATGGATAATAGATTACGCCACGAAATGTAATAATTGCTTGATGGATACTCATTTATCTTAAAATTATTAGGCCTATATATAGGCCTAATATATGCTGTTATTAAAATGTCCATTGTGAACCATTGTGTGTCAGTACAGTAATAATTTTAACTAACGAGGAGCTTAGACTCTAAAAACCGCACTGTTTTATTTTACTAGTCATTATTTAAAATTACAAAGTAATCACTGCAAACTATATTTTGTAACAATCTTGTCTTATACTAGGAGGTGCCCGTGGTTTCGCCACGATAATTCTTTTAAAAATTAAAAATTAAGAGTATAATAATTATTAAAGCATTATATTTATTAACACTTGCACGCGAATCATTCATAAACTAAGCCATTAATAATTGATGAAACAGCTAAAATTCCTGCTTTAGAATACATTCCACGACATGAAAGCGCCCCCTGGTAAAACTATATCAGAATCGATTATGCAGTTCCAAAGAACGTGTGAACCACTGCCTTCTAAACTGTATTAATCGTGTAATTCTCGAGACGGCGGTGCTGTGAACACATAATACGTATTGTTTCTCAGCTGTTTATTGACATGAATATGATGTGAATTTTATTTTATCAATTCAGTGTAATTTTCAGAAATTGTATAATGTTTCAAAGGAAGGAATGGTTTGTTTGGATTATTATTATCGGCGATATTTCAAGAGATAAAACCATCAATATTTTACAGCTGTTGCCCCCGGCTTCGCCCGCCATTATTCATTGACTCCAGGATTTTTAAGAAAATTACACTGGTCGATTATTAAAAATGTTTGTGGTTCAGAGCTATGAAAGTTGTAAGTAAAAATAAAATTAGAATATTTGTTCATTGTGTTCATTTCACTTAGGCCTTATATAATAAAGAAATGGTTTTCCTTCCTAATTTTGTAGTCGTCATGAAAGTTTAGACTGCGAGAGACGAACATCGCCGAGTATACCCGATGTCTCACGAAGCGGGTGTGCAAGCACGCTATTTAGGGCCGTTGAATTGTATAAGAGTAGATTCACTGGCATTAAATTAATTGGCACAGTAACAAGGTTTCTTATGTACTTTATATAGGAGAAGATCCGTTCACTTGCATTTATTGGCACAATGCGAGGGTTGCACTGTAAAGAGGGGCTATCGAGGGTTGACTGTGTATCGAAATTTAAAAAAAAAAAATGAATTTTATTTTATTGAAATGTCCATTATGGACCGTTGTGTGTCAGTACTGTAATAATTTCAACTAACAAGGAGCTTAGACTCTAAAAACCGTACTGTTTTATTTTACTAGTCATTATTTAAAATTACAAAGTAAGATGTGGGAATCTGGGTGGAGGGGAATGCATTATTCATGGCGTTAGGGCTGCCCTGGCACTTTGATTCGTACGTGATGACGATGTCGGAATTGGACGACGAAATTAACAGCTACAGTGGGAGGTCGTCTCGCATTTACATACCACCGCTAGGCTTTGTTGTTTCGTAAATAGTAGAGCTTATCACCAGCAGCCCTGGGGAGAATTCAACGTCTCAGATGTAATAATACATTGCCGTTATGTCTATATACGAGATAACACCAAGACATGGGTAAGATAGCAAACCTCTTTGTTTTGCGTTCGGTTTGTTTCTTGCTGTGGTTTCTTCGAGATAACCAGTAACAATAGCAGGAAGACGTTTAGTTATAGATAATAATAGAGCTGTAATGGATCTACAGGGTGTTAATGAACGGGTTAGTTGAAAATCTATAAAGTTACGGTTTGTGAATTTTGATATTTGATTTCCTACAGTTTGATACTTGAATTCCTAAGAAGGTAAATTATGTTATTTACTAGAAAGACAAAGTTTTTCCCTCCCACATAACACAAACTTGAGACTTGAAACTTTAATACAAGCTGGTGTTGTTAAATGTTTTATCTTTTTTCAATGTTTAAAATTATAAGATTGGACTCGCATTCGAGAGGTCCCAGGTTCAAATCCCGTGGCTGGCCAATTTGACATGGGTTTTTTCGTGGTTTCCCCAGTCGTAAAGGCAAATACCTTATTGGATATTTACATACCATGAATTATCCTCACCATTTCGTCTTGTAGCACATCCATTTAAATTAATGTCAGTTGAAAATTACTCCATTAAATACACCGACAATAGAAACAATTGATGAGCAATAGTTCCATGGCCTACCCTACTGTACAGACACAGATCCCGAACTCTTGATATAGCCTCGAAGCTAAAAGGAGTATAAACACAACTGAAATAATAATAATAATAATAATAATAAAGGATTGTCAGAAGTTAGACAGTAAAAACTGAGAAAGCTAGGCATTAAATTCTTTGTCAAAACATCGTTTAAAATAAATAAATAAATAAACAAAAATATTTTTAGTATATATATATATATTTTTATTTCTATAAGACACATTATCCAGGTAATCAAATTTTGCAATCCGCCCATAATCAGGTTACCGGTTCTTGTTATTTATAGCCTTTGTCTATCCAGTAACCAATTTTTTTTTTCAGTTCCCTTTCTAATCTCGTAAATTAATATGATAAAGACAAAGTGAACGTGGGGAGAATTTACATGGGATTTGCATAAATCCGTTAGAAATCCACGTGAAGTGGGTGCTTGTTCAGTGAATTAGAAACAGAGAATATTTTGAAACAAATTAATTTGATTAATTTCCTTGTAGAGCAATTGAAGCAGTAATAATTTCTCGGCGCTCTCAATAGTTAGAAGTCCAGTACATTAACTTGATTAGGTCGTGTCCTTCGTACTGAAATTGAAACAGCTTTGTTAATTTGTGGAGAAACTTGCGGTCTCTTACAAGAGGGACGCAAATGTTTAATATTATGGCAAACTACAATAGAATTCGTGACCACAGGATCAAAAGGATTTGCTCATGCAAATTAGTGTGGTGACTGTCGGAATCTTCACTTGTTATCTTTAATTTTACGACGTTGCCAAAAGCACTGGTATTTCTCTGGTGATTCAAACCATGAGGGAAAATTATTAAACTATTCAGTAGTGGCTGTTCTGTTTCTACGGATTAGGGTTCGGATGTTTATGACCTAAAAATGTGTAAAATACGACTGCAAATATGCCCTTAAAAATGACTAAATATAACAAATGCTAGATATGACCAAATACAAGCCATGGAGGCCCGAAGGGTTCCAGGAGGTTGAGGCTCCCAGATTTTGGACATTCGGCACATGAAGGTGGTAAGGTCGCACCAGCCTCCTTTACCCCCAGCTTTGCTCCTGGTACTCATTTCTGTTAGAGGCTGAGTCGACCCCAGGAGCGTAGTGCCACCAGAAGGATTAGGCCAATTGAAAAATCTCAATGACCTCACCGGGAATCGAACCCGCGACCTTCCGGTTTGCAGCGCAGCGCCTCAACCACTACGCTACTGCGTACCCCATGTTCTAATAAAAGTAACATATTTTCAAGAAATAAATGTTCCAATTTAAAACTTTTAAAGACACATGAATTCAATCAGATAATCACTTTTTAACAATTTCTGTGATTTAAGTTTTACTTGTAAATTAACTTCTATTTTTAAAGAATTTGATCCAGTTTGCTCGCTTCATCAGCTACAAATACTCGTAATATTTTGTAGAAATTGAAATATCACGGATATAATGAACCAAAAATAAAGAAAGTAAGGCGTACTGTAAATTAATTGTCTTATTTTTCAACCCTGAAACTAACATTTTTATTAAATGTCAGAATGGTACTTGATGATATTGTGTGGAGGACAGGAAAAGTATGTCCGTGTGTCTGTACAAGCGATAACTCAAATAGGCTTTATCGGATTTTCATGAAACTTGGTCCATGAGAAGGAGCCAATTGATATTGGAAAAATCGGTTGACCGGTACCGGAGTAATGCCCAATTTAGTGCCTATTTTATGATAATATATTAGAAAGAATTTATCAAATGCAAATCGGTTCTTATGACAACATATTGTTTTACAGTGTTCATATACGGCTTTGGAAGTTACAATACAGGTAGCTTTGAAAAATAACACTACCCACATATTCCTTCGCAAATGCTTATCAAACTAGAACTTGGTTCTTCCGTCAGCCCTGCTTAATGAATCCATCTGGAACCGGACGAAATATTTTATTGAAACATATTTTTCAATATTCTTTGAAGGGTAGTTGTAAGCCACACAAAGGTTTTAAATATTACCTCGCGAATAATGACTTTGAATGAGATTGACACAATAGCAGTACAGCCGTATTCTCTACTGTACAGTCTACTGAAATATATTAAGAATGAAGGAAGTTATGTGTTTAACATATCTTTTATAACTAGAGACCGGATGTTAGGCAAAATGCCTATTCTTAACCGTTATAGATATCATAAAAATGACTTAATAGAAGTTCAAGATACTATTCTTAGAGCTGTTTTTCATAAAGTTAACTCTGCCTAATTTTTGCCTATTTCAACTTATAATGCCTATAAATGCCTATTTCCGCTTTTCCGAGGAAAAAACAGCATTTTATTGAAAATTTACATAAAAATTTGTGAAATCCATCCAATTTGCATCTCATGGGTTAATGACATTACACCCACCGTCAGATGCCTTAATAATTATAAATTAGACATAGGAATGAGTCTTAGTGGTGAAAACAGTGTTTCAATTGATATTGATCCACAAATTCTTCCACTCTACAAGTACGCTCCGATAACGTCTGTAGAAGTGGAAAGGTCGTTTTCGGTACTAAAAAATGTACTGTCTGATATTAGGCATAACCTAAGAGTAGAACATTTGAAAAAAGTATCTTGTTATTATATGTAATCAATGATGTTGGTTAATGATTGGCAAAAGGTGTTTGTAAAGGTAATATTGTGCGTTGAATGTGGTACCGTTACAGTGCTCTAATGAAATGAACAATATTGTTTATATGGTGTTTCGGTTAGATCTATCTATATTATGTGTATCGGGTAGGTCTATGTTATTTTGATTAAATACTCCATGATTTAAATGTTTTATTTCAATTAGTAACACGAGACATCCAAAACGAGTTCATATTTTTCGACCTACTGTCTCCTTCTGCATGCAACTGTAAATTTTTTAGCATTTATTTTGACAGTTTTAGTGCCTATTTTACCTGCCTATTTTGAAATTTTTAAGTGCCTTTTTGCCTGCCTATTTTGAACTTTTTAAGTGCCTAACGTCCGGTCTCTATTTATAACAACAACGTATAGTGGGGAAATAGGAATGAAATAGATTTATACATTTCAGAAAGAGATAGAAGGAATAAATTGAACAGACCAAGTGTACGAATTTAGAAAGTATACTACTTGCCAGTGCAATTAGAGTTTACATTCCAACAAATAAACAAGTGTTGTGTTCAAAGCGTGGACCTCAGATTGATGACCACTTCCATCTAGTAGAGTATTCAAACAAGGATGAGTCTGGTTGCCACTCAAATAGTCTGTGATGTAACATAAATCAAAGGTAACTACAGGGCAGGTAGACTGTTAGCAAACAAGCTAAGTGGCCTCACAGACCGGTTAAGTGGGCTCATGAGACCCTGATTACATTGCAAATATACATGACATTTCAACTTCGATATTGCAATGCTAAAGTTAGGCAATCATCGCAAAGGTCAGATAATATGGATGATACAAATCTCTATGATACTACTACCGAAATTTCCTTACTAATGGTTGATAACTTATTAAGTAATGACATTTTGTAAAGAATGTTGGATGTCGGCGTTTCAAAGCCAAGTTTTTCATGACGATACTAGTCAGCTCTTGAATTTACAACTAGTGGCCCGAGGACCATGTACGGCTTAGGATCACTTTCCTTCACGTTCTGTGATGTGGGTTTAAAACAGAACTTGGGAATAATATATGGAACTTCTATTTTACGCAATTTTAAAGCTACGTGGTATAACGCAAAATGTAGTGGAGAAGTTTCATTTCTGAGAGTTATTAGTTTTTGAGTTATTCAAAAATAGATACTGAAAATTTTGCATGTTTCAAAATTAAACTTTTCAAACAATTTTTCAATAAAATGTCTGATCTTTTTATTAGGGCCACTGACATATTTATAAAATATGACGCAATAGTTTTCGAGCATCTTCAATACAAATAGAGGTAATATTAACTCACATTTTTCTTATTTTAGAAACTATTGTCATAAAAAAAACCCATGCGCTATTTTGTTAGTTACACTTTGCAGACTTATGTTTAAAATGTTAGACTCCTTGCGTTAAATCTGTAGAACCTGAATATAGGCCTGTACAAATAGAGTAAGATGAAAGTATAGGAAAATGACTTTAAACCTTGGGCATGATGTTTTACTGAAAAATGTGTATAGCCTATGCAGCCGCATCAAAAGTACGCTACCCAGCCTTACAACTAACGCTATTTTTTTTTAAATTAAACCAATTTGAATATTACTTTTATTTATTTTAGGGATAATATTTTTCTTAGGCAGTTTAATTTTGTCTAAAATAAATTGAGGTAAACTGATATAGGCCTAACAACGTGCCAGAATGCTTTTGTTCAATCAGTAATAATTGCAATTAAGATGTACAGAAAATACAGTAAGTTATTTTTGTCATCTATCTCCGAGTTAAGCTCCAGGTCGATTCATTAAGCAGGGCTTAAGGTCTAGTTCGGTAACTATTCTTAAAATGGCAAGAACAATGTGTCTGTTCGTATGCTAGCAAGGCCATCATATCAGTATCTAAAACGGGACACTCATTTTAAGGAGCCTTGTGCTTTCCAGGACAAAATAGGTTCGTACATTCCATAGGAGAACTAATTTCCAGACAGTTAAATTTATGGGGCAAAAGCACTTATTTATGGGCTGTATTTCAAATATACTGCATTAAGTTACATTATTCGAGGAAAGCAGGGTGTGATATATTTATGGGGAGATGTTAAGTGGTTGTTTAAATTGATAAGTAGCAGGAATTGTGTGAAAGACTTAAATCACGCCAAGTACTGGACACGGCATACATCTGCTCGGAAGTTATGTTTTAAAACAGATAACGAAGTATATCGCGTGTAACGTGTCTCTTCCTTCCAAAACCTTATTGTTTTCCGTTCCGGTTACGACTTGCACGCCATCTCTATAGCAGATACTGGCCGTTTACGTCTGCTTTTCTATTATCAGCAAACAAAATGTTCTACGAGGGCGTCCACAAAGTTAGTTTCGCTAGGGCCGTTTACACAAACAAAACAACATTTCATGGAAATATAGATTGCAACAGATACAGCAAGTGTTCAGCTATTTTTCTACATATTTGCCACCGGAATTGAGACATTTGTCATACCGTGGGACCGGCTTTTGAACACTTGTGCCGTAGAAGTCTGCCGCCTAGGATTTGAACCACTGTGTGACAACCATCTCCGCTTCTCTGTCATTCACTGTCATTTATTGAGGTGTAGGAAAAGATGGAAATCACTGGGAGCGAGGTCCGGGCTGTAGGGTGAATGCTGAAACATCTCCTAGCCAAACTTTTGCAGACTTGCAGGAAGCCTCCACCATGAACCATTGTGTGATAACCTTCTCCGTTTCTCTGTCAGTCTCTGTCATTCACTGTCATTTCTTGAGGAGCAGGAAAAGATTAAAATCTTTGAGTGCGCGGTCCGAGCTGTAAGGTGGAAGCTTCAACACCTCTATGCAAGTCTCCTGCAAAAGTTCGGCTAGGAAATGTTTCTACATCCACCCTACATCCAGGACCTTGCACCCAGTGCAGTGATTTCCATCTTACCCTACACATCAATAAATGAAAGAGAATGACAGAGAAGCGGAGATGATTGTAACACAGTGGTTCAAATCCCAGGCGGCAGACTTCTGCGACACAAGTGTTCAAAAGTTGGTCCCACGGTATGACAAATGCCTCAATTCCTGTGGAGAATATGTCAAAAAGTAGCTGAACACTTGCTGTATCTTTTGCAATAAATATTTCCATGAAATTTTGTTTTCTTTGTGTAAACGGCCCTAGGGAAAAGTTACTTTATGGACGGCCCTCTTACATACATTCCACTCAGTGCACTATCACTTGCATATTTCAAAATTTTAAAATGGTCCCATATTTTCAAAAGAAGAAAATAGTTTCTATGATCTATGTTCCATCCCTCAATAAGGGAAAAAATAAGCGGACCGACTCTTGTAGCTGATTTCAGAGCCTTGTGATACGTAAATAAATGTAAGAGATGTAACGGAAACGTTTGTTTTCACAAGCAATGGAAATTACGTGAAATTATTTCTCAATTAAAGGAATTTATCCACACTAGAACAAATTTCAATACATTCCCTGCTATCCTGTGAATGCCGCTAGGCATGCGCGGTGGCTCATATCAGCAACTTAAATATTTTAGTCGGTCCGCTTTTTTTCTCCCTACCGTTACATGTAGGGTCTACTTACTTCATTGATAGGAACCTGATCGATGGTAGTAATTTTAAGAATTTCCTTTCATAAATATACTTATTCTGTAAGCTTACTTGTTTTTTTCAACTTCAGACAAGATATGTTATTCTTTTTTTCAAAGCGTAGTTCAATATAATGTCAGTTGCCAGCAATCCCAGTTGAGAGAGTCACTTTAACAAGCTTGTAGAAAAGAAACTAAATCCATCTTTGTAACATTCCTCAACTAATTAAGCTGTAGCCTATCAGAAGGATTGAAATTTCTCTAATTAAACTCTGAAACATATCAAAGGTAAAGTTACAACTTTTACACCAAAGGATCTACTGTACATAGCATGTTAATCGCGCTGCGCTCAAACAACAAGCACAAAAAATAAGAATCCTGTTTTCCTTTCATGTCTCCAAAAAAAACCAGAGAGGCGGGAGGGTTAATCCTTTTATAACTCTTAACATAAAAGCGAGCCTGACGCTATGAATCGATTTGACTTCAACACACGCTCACATATGGAACACATTGTGTTTGTATCGACTATGCAGACTTCGATAATCGATAGTCGATAGACTATTTTACCTCGCTTGTGTGCTATGTTAGTAATAGAAAAGGCAACTTTGATCGTATGTTAAAAGACAAAAACGAATGTTAGAGGAATTCCATAAAGGCAGTAGGTGAAGAGCATATATAGGCTAGCGGAAAGAACAAAGTTAACGTGGAAGTGAAACAGGGGTGTGTAAATAATGACAGACTGTGATTATGTAAACTAGTCATGGCCAACTTCATCGAACTAAGAGCCACGTTATACAACTTTGGAAGTTCGTAGTGCTCAGTTTGACAGAATTTCCTGTATACTCAATAGTTTTCAAACAAAATAGTATGACTTTGTAATGTTCGATAATTTTCTTTGATAATTTTGAATAAATTATGATCATACTGAAAATAGTTTGATTTTTTAAGCAAAAGCTCGGGCCGACACTGTATAGAATGGTCATTTTTAAGGGGATCCGGAATGAGGTTTTGGGTAAAAAATTGCTTCTTTATTTTCATTGATTTAATTTTTTTAAAATGTCGTGCATGGAAGGTGAACCAAGTTATGGGGCTGAGGTATTTTGATATTCCAACTTCGGAGGCTGTTTTCCGTAAGTTTCTTTTTTAATTGCTTAATGTACCTTTTCTCAACTTCTACTACATGTAGGGTCTTGAAATTTTCACAGTTTGTTTATCTGGATGTTTTGCATATACTTAAGCACTCAAAATTACAGATTTTGATTTTGTAATCATTTTAATGAGGATTATATGTTGTAAAATGTAAAGAAAAAAGGTTAATTTAGTAAAAAATTATAATTTATTAAACCTGAAGGATAAATTTAAATATCTAAGCTTCAGTATATAGCCAAAATACGTATCTATAACATATAAAAAATTCGTATGCCTGTCAAGGATAGTTTTGGAGAAAAGGTAAATAGATTATTTATGATTTAACATTGCACGGATAGGACATTCCGGGTCCCTTTAAGTCTACGCATTGTATTTGTATTGGACTTCTCTGCTAGGAAACAATGAAAAGAAACATTGAGGAACTTGGGCACTCCTGTTTCAGGCAGGATGAGATCTTAATATAATGTAAGCTAACAGGAATCGATGAATGAGAAAATGGCTCCGTGCTGTAATACAGCTTGAATAATACAGCCATGCTTCAATTTTATAGTACCTGCTATGAAAATATACGATGCTCCATTTTATGCAGTGTTGAATTTATTAGATTAAAGTGAAAAGCTTTCAATATTTTTAAGTGAATTTATATTGAAGTTGATTACTTAACCGAGTTAGCTGAGTAACCTTTCTGCTTTGAATATATCAATTAAAGGTTACATACTACACTCGAATTTGTTTCAGCATTTAACCAGGCCGGTTTTTCCATATAGGCGAACAGGAGAGCCACCGAGGATGGGAAATTTTTAGAAATATTTAGGGGCGTCAACATTTAGATTTAAACAATAAACTGAAATTTCCAACGCGATATTAAAATTCAAACTAAAGAAATAGAAAAAAGTAAAATTAAAGAAGGGTATATATGATGCTGTTCCTTGTTTGATTAATGTAAATATAAAACAAAATAACCTTTTAAATTAAATGTAGTTTTTAGTACACGCTCCCTAAAACAACAACTTGTCGAGCTGGTAACACACCAAAAAATTGCGAAACTTAAATGCAGATTTATCAGCCTAGGACGCTCAAGTTGCCATGACAATCTACAAATAAAATCCACTAGTCACACCAACTTTAACACGGATTTAAGAATAATTATATTTGTTCACAAAACAAATTTAAATCAACATGTTTCTTTATGATAATCAGAAACTTTACCAGGGGTTTTCGCAAGCCTACTTCATAATATTACAACAAAATATAAGCCAACGTCTTCGCCCACAAGACAATCATTGCTTCCCATCGATACACCATTATTTAAATGCAGTATATTCCTTCTCATAATCTACTGCTGCCGAGATTTTACTAGTAGCAGCACCAATTCAATGTGAAAAGTTGCTGGCTTATATTTGTTGTTATATTATGAAATAGACTACCGTCTTTTGTGAAAAACCCTGGTAAAATTTCTGATTATCATAAAAAACCATGTTGGCTTACATTTGTAATTTTATGAGCAATTATATGTTTAAATCCATGTTAAGTTGGTGTGACTGGTCAATGCCATCTGGCTTTTGTTTATGGATTGCCATGACGACTTTAAAGTACTAGGCCGATAAAACTGCATTATGAATGCAGTTTGAAAGCAGTTTTATGCAATTTTAGCGGCCTTGGTTGCTAAAATGCAATTTCTCAACGTGTTACCAGTCCGACAAGCAGTTGTTTTAGAGAGCGTGCACTAAAAAAGTATTTTTGTTTAAAAACTAAATCATGGTTCGTACCTATAAGTGTGGGCCCTAGTGATAAAGCTTCCTCTTTTCTTTATATTTTAATCGAGTCGGAGAATCTGTAGGGAGTGACTTATGGATATGAAATTCCTTCTATATTCTTCATACATTTTTAAACTTAAAAGTGATAGTAGGCTATATGTTTTGTAAATTCTTCTTGAAATGCCTGTAATTTGGATCTAAATATAATTTAATAAAAATAACTGTAAATTAACATAAATAGCTACGGGGACAACCAGTGGGGGGGGGGGAGATAAATCCTGGGACTATCCTCGACTATCCTAATAACTTTACCTTAACATATAAGAGCTGTCCGTCTTGAAAAGAATCAGGGGCGGATCCAGAAATACATTTTTTTTTGGGGGGGGGAACCGAAGTAGAGAGGGAAGTTTTTACTCATAAAAATTAATTATTCCCATTAGGCCTACATAATTTAAATTAAAATGAACATTTCGGCATTTTATTACAAATGTACGTATTTCAAAATAATGAATGTCATGCTTTAATTTAAGTATTTGGGTTATGTTGTTTTTACAGAATTTATTAGAAGGCTGACCATTTGAATAATTTGTGCTCAATGTGGATCCGCCCCTGAAAAGAATTGACTGCTCAGAGAAAGCAGTTTGGAGATGTTAGCCGTGGTTTTACATCTCGCGGTTGCTAGGAGATTGGATAATGGGATCGGGTCTTAGGAGGCCATGGTGACTGATTTCTGATGTTACATTCATTATAATGCAAAGTCATTCAATGCTGTTAGTGACACAGCGGTGCACAATGTTCTAACTTTGATGCGTTCTGTGTCTCCCTCTAAAGGAGATTAAAGCTTGGACAATGTCTGGATTAGGTGCAGCTCTGCTACAAGATTCAAATGCGATAACGAATGACCTAAATGCACAACCGAGAATCAAACTTTCTCAAGTTGGATGTTTGAGTATACAGGGTGTTCAAAAGTGAAGTTAAAAAATGATAACCTTACGCTTGTATCAAACGTGAATATTTATAAGTAAGGTTAAGGAATAATCTTTGTTTATGGTTTTCTAGGATCTGAGTTGACCATTATAAAGTCGGCCAGAACTTATAGAAAAAAAGCAAAATAATGATTTCAAAATACTTGTAGAGACGTCAGAACTTCCTTGAGAAACTGTATTATTATTTATTACCCAAAAACTCGGAGCTCTGGTTTGTAAAGGTAGTTACCAGTGTGCCTTCTCAGCATAAGAAGTAAAGTCTCAGCTCTAAATTGTAAAGGTAGTTTAGAAACGCCCTGTGAACCTGAGAAAGTCACTCAGCATATGAAGTGAAATCTGAGCTTGAAATTGTATAACATTTTTATTGCTGAGTACCCTGAATATGTAAATTACAATCTTAAACATTTTAAGAGGAAGAAAAAAATTAGATAATACAGGGTGCGGCATTTATCGTTTCCCATTTTCAAAACCATGTAACACATCTATTTAACAAATAAATAAGCTACACTGAACATTTTTAAATGTCTTACAGTCTTTGATTTGCAATTCTGGTCGTACTTTTTGAATATGATGTCCTTGAGATGCCCTTCATAATCTTCAACACATTGCTGCAATCTCCCACGTACACTGGCCATTACGCATTGTGTGGTGTCTTGCGTAACATTTGCAATTTCCTGCAAATCCACGCATAATCCACAAGCGGCCAATTCACAGTCCTAAGGTCGAGGTGTGGTGTGCCATTGCGGCATAGGGTATTATTGGCCCTTATTTCTTTGAGAGCGATAATGGTGCTTCGGTTTCTGTCAAGTCTGAACGTTACAATCACATGCTGCAAACTTTCTTCCTATCAGAATTGACACATCGTAACTTGGATATTGAGAGATTGTGGTTTCAACAGGATGGTGTTGTAAGGTAGCACATACTGCACTTCTTTCAATGGAGACCCTTCATGCTGCTTTCATCTTTCAATGGACACCCTTCATGCTGCTTTCCCCGGCCGAATTCTTTCCAAATTCTCCCCTCGAAATCTCCCGACCTTACTGCACCAGATTTTTTTTTCTGTGGGTCTATCTGAAGACTCAAGTTTTCTTTCATGCCCTCCCTGACATTAACAGTCTTAACATTGCAATTCAGCAGGGAATTTCAAATGTTACGCAATACACCACACACCGCGTAATGGCCAGTGTATGAGGGAGATTGCAGCAATGTGTTAAAGTTAATAGAGGGCATCTCAAGGAAATCATATTCAAAAAGTAAGAACAGAATTGTAAATCCAAGACTGTAAGACATTTAAAAATGTTCAATGTAGCTTATTTCTTTGGTGAATAAATGTGTTACATGGTATTGAAAATGGGAAACTTTAAATGCCGCACCCTGTATTAATAGCACACTTTAATTTTGTTTGGTCTTTCAATGTTTCAGTCCAATTTAATCTTTTTTTGTTGTTGTAAATGCTATTTTTACCACTGGTTAAGGCTAATAATTATTTTTATATTTATTCATAAATCTATAATTTTTCGTCTATAGTATACTGTGCAGGGTTATGTAATTATATTTATATTAATCTACTATATCTCCTAAACACGAGCGATGCTCATATACAGTAGGGGCATGTTTAGTTTCATTTGTTTTTACTTGTATTAAATATGTATGTAAAAATAATAATAATAAAAATCAGTCACATAAAAATGCTCTAAATTGTAAAGTCGGCCAGGAAAATGCACCCTGTTTATATCCACCCTTAACATCTATAAACACCCTGTGTAAAGTTAGTTTAGAAACACTCTGTGGAACTGACAAGGCCACTCAGCATGGAAAGTGAAGTCTCAGCTCTAAAATGTAAAGTCGGCCAGAAAAATGCATCCTGTTTATAAACACCCCTAATTTCTATAAACACCCTGTGTGACCTGAGAGAGCCATTCAGCATGTGAAGTCGCAGCTTTGGATTGTAAAGGCAGTTTAGAAACACCCTGTGTGATCTGAGAGAGCCACTCGGCATATTAAGTGAAATCGCAACTCTGGATTGTAAAGGTAGTTTAGAAACACCCTGTGTGACCTGAGAGAGCCACTCAGCATGTGAAGTCGCAGCTAGTTATCGCTTGTGACTGGGGAGAAGAAGGAAAAAAAATGTTATTCCTGCTTCTGCTTTTTTAATTGGTCTCTCCGGGCGCTTATTTCATACCGTAGCTTCCGCTGCGCACTTCCCATAAAAATGTATGTTCCACGTCGCTTCAGAAGTTAAGGACGTTCTGTATCATCTTTATGTTTGTTGCTGCACGGTCTGAGAGAAGAGATTTGCTACAAATCTGCAGAGTAAATAGGTCCCGATAGTAATATTGATTTTTGAAGTGAAACTTCTTTAGCTGCAGTAGGGGTAAATCGAGAGTTGTGTAACGCTCAAAAATCGTCACGAAATTAATGTAACGCTCAAAATCGTCTCGATATTAGTGAGGTGTGACGGAACGGACTGCACAGAAAACAATCAACTCAATGATTAGGCTTATCCTAAGTTTAAAAAATCCAAAAATTCAAAATTAAAA
Source organism: Ectobius pallidus (assembly GCA_964059195.1). Classification (NCBI taxonomy): domain Eukaryota; kingdom Metazoa; phylum Arthropoda; class Insecta; order Blattodea; family Ectobiidae; genus Ectobius; species Ectobius pallidus. The sequence goes on along the minus strand of CAXKWD010000001.1, from coordinate 207,178,198 downwards.
CATCGAAAATTTAAAAAATCCAAAATTAAAAAGTCCAAAATTAAAAATATAAGACTTCAAAGATCCAAAAATTTAAAAATCCAAAATTAAAAGATTCAAAATTCCAATATTAAAAAATTCAAAGATCCAAAATTCAAAAGTACAAAAATCCAAAATTTAAAAAATAAAATATTAAAAATCTAATTAAGTTATCCAAAATTTAAAAATACAAAAATTCAAAATTCAAAAATAAAAAATTTAAAAATAAAACATAAAGAATTAGAAATGCAAAATTAAAATTTAATAATAATAAATCCAAAGTTAAAAAATCGAAAAATAAAAAATCCAAAATCCAAAATTAAAAAAGTCCAAAAACACAATATTAAAAAATCCAACAATCTAAAATTCAAAAATCCAATAATCCAAACTTGAAAAATCCAAAAATTAAAACAAGTTTCACTTCTGTCGTGTGGCGTTCCACGCACACTTTTTTTTTCCTATCCCATCAGGTCACCGATCTTTTTTGGCGAATATCTCCTAAAGAAATAAAATGTATTTTACATATTCAGAACTTTTAATGCGTAGCCTATGACATATTTAACAATTACAATGAAATTCCACGCCTGTAAAAAGCCGATGTCACACGATCCAATTTCAGTTTCAAAAACTTTATCAAGTAGTATTTTTATACAATACTGACTGCACACACGAATGTGCTTTTTGGTCCAACATACATTTCCTATTTAAGAAACCTATACAAAATTTCAGTCTAGGAAGCTACTGGTCTGTTCTTTGGTGCTCATGGAGTGATCAGTAAATTTACCAACTCATCTATATTAATAAAAGGAAATGTTTTTCCTTCTGTCTGTCCGCAATGTCCAGCAAAATCTACAGAACTCAGAGATATGAAATTTTAAACATACGTGGACTGAAGGATCGGAAAATGCAACTCGAAGCAGGAATTTTAATTTTCGCTTTCGTTCGTGAGTTATGAGTGCAAAACGGACAGAAAACCTGCATTTTTTACGCTTTCGAAGCATCAGTTTTAAGTAATACATTTCGATGTCAAATCAATTACAGTTGGCTTTGGTTATTTTTGTCATACCTTGGAAATAAAAGCATCGCGATCGCTTGAATGTTGTAAGTCCATCCTGGACGATTCATTTGTTTAGAATGTCAAGGCCCGTTGACATATGAAATTTTCAACCTACACGAAAGAGGGATAATCAATTTAGGCCTAAATATGGTTAAACATCGTTCGATTTGGACGAACCTCACTTTACAGGGGTTTTCTGGGCCAAGGAACAAGAACCTGAGGTCGCTTTTACCAAGCGACGCTATCTAATCCACGGGGGTGCCACTTGGCCATGTATTCAAACTTTCTCCAACCGCGCGGTTTTGGCTTGTGACGTCATTAGGTTGACAGATCAACCCTCACCCGTAAGAGTGAATGGAAAACAGCTGATTTAAAAAAATTAATATTTAATTATAGGCAGCAAGTATCTCGTGTTGTAAGATGTCAACCTGAAGTATAATAACTGTTCTATTAGGCCATGTGGGAGAAATAGTAAAAGTCTTTATGGTTTGGTTTAAAAATTGTATCTTTTGAAGCTGTTTTTAGAGGTTTAGATTGAGTCTGCAGATGATGTCCAGCTAACTTAATGTATTATACTTTAAAGAGACAAGACTATTCTATCGTTGTTATTCGAAATAGGGAGGAAATGTTATTTTTTTTCTTAATCCTTCACTAACTACAGCTTTACCGTTATTAATATCATAATACTGTAAATAATTAATATCAATTGACTTTAATGTAGTTCATATGAGGAATTATTGTAAATAAGATTGAATAGAAATAAGTTTACATTAACTCAATTAGTTGTAGGCTATGTGTAAATACCTTAGTAACTTCTGTTAATTGATGTTATTGTTATTATTCATTGTTTTATAGACTAATTCTAATAGGTCTACTGCAGAAAGTAGAAATTTATATATTCTACTGACCTCCATTCACAATTCAACAAATAATATAGGCCTAATTAATATTGAAGGCTTCAATATAGATTCCATGATTTACAGGAAGTAATGTGTTGCTACTTAGTAATGTATTTGTTTTAGTGATTAAAAGCCTTTATTCTAGATAATGTCACAACTAATGTAATTAATAACTTACTGTATTTATTTATATAATATATTATTGGAAGTAGTGTGCATGTATCAGTAATATGTATTTAAATGTAATTAATATAATTTAATGCAAACTTTATAATGGTTGTCATGTAATATCTTGCTAAAAATTTCAGTTGTGTAGTTTGGATGGGTAAATATTTTTAGACATGACAAGTCTTTAGTAGTCTATGAATAAAGTCACGTTAAATCTTGTCATACATCAACAAATGTTTTATTATAACCTATATATCAATATAAATTACTGTGATACCTAGTGATATAACAATCATAATGATTGCTACATAGTAAGCCTAGGAGGAGAATTATGTGCCCATGGTCGTGGGTTCTATCCCGTTCCAGGTCGATGGCATAAATGAAACAGACCTTTGTCTCTATAGATTTATAGGCTCCCTCTACTGAGGGAGAAAATTCCGGCTCACCGGCGAAGATTACATGGCTGTCATTAAATACCTTCAAATTAAACGAGTTGGTGTGTGGTATAAAAATATTTCCCTTGTTCAGTGAAAGAGTACATACTAGATACATTACCTTATGGCAATTTAGTAACTAATATAGGCCTAATTGTAATTAGTACTGTATAGATTTTTTTCCTGCAAGTAGTTTATAAATAGTTATAACTTATGCCTACCGTATTTTAATCCCTCCCTCCCTCTCTTCCCTCTGTCGTAGTTTTACTTCTCCCTTTTAGGATTTAAGCGACCCAAGCCGCCCGGGCCTTACAGGGCCGCGACCTGTCGGGAGAGGGATTATCTTTGAATCACATACATACTTTCTTGACCAGACAAGGACATGGATGGCCTCCCCCGATGAGTGATCAGCCCAACGCGGGGCCACCTCCGAGACAACACGAACACATAGGACGGTACACACCATTCACACACACACTCACGCAGAACAAGGCGAGGATGGGGATGAAGATGATAATGACGGCCAGACGATATCCGGGGACCACAAGGGCCTAAAGTTACCTGACATTTGTCTCAAAGGTGAAGGAAAACCCCGGAAAAAACCTCGCCTAGGTAACTTGTCCCGACCAGGAATCGAACCCGGGCCCGCTGCGTGAGAGGATTGAACGCATCTCCTGAGCCACAGCGGTGGACGTATTTTAATATGAAGTATTAAAATTAATTTAAAAATGTGGTTCTTATTTCCTGCCTATTTCGAATAAGAACATTAGAAATAGTCCTGTGTTATAGTCTCATGAAACTCCAATACATTCATATCATCTTAACATCACATGCAGATGTCATCTTAGCCTGTAAAAACAGCTTCAATAACTACGATTTTTAAACCAAACCCGATCGATTTTTACAATTTCTACCACACAGCCTAATAGATCAGTTCTTATACTGTGGGTTGGCATGTTAGAACACTTGATAGTTGCTGCCTGTAATTAAATAATAAAGGTTAAAAACCATCTGTTCTCCATTCATTTGTTATGAGAAAGGGGCTGCCTGACATCCTAGCCACGTCACATCCCGCAGCCAATGACCGCTCAGGGTGGCAAGTGGCCTAACCTTTAGTATTTTAAGAACCTTGATCTAATCGTGGTATGTAGTCCACGTGATTTTGGTTTTAATAAATATAATCATTTAACTATTAGGTTATGCTCTTAATTTTTAATTTTTTAAATAATTATCGCGGACGAAACCGCGGGCACATGCTAGTTATAAATATAAGTTAAGTGAACTTTTTTCTGTCATTTTTAGGTAAGTAGATTTCGAAGAAAAATCTATCTATTGCAATCGATACCATGTCATGACTTTCGAAAAATTCTTTCATATCTCTACGTTTTATGCCTCCCTAATGTACGAAACCACCGCCCGTTCAAAAAAAAAAAAGTGATGGTATATATAGGCTATATATATATATATACACACACACGCTAGCGGCCGTAATTTTGAAGATATTTGAACCAAATTTTATTATGTTATTTCTAGGCCCAATAGTTCGGACAAGTTCGTTAATGAGCAAAATTGGCCCAAGGGGAGGGTCGGGGGAGGGGGTTGAGATTTGGAAAGAATATATCGGCCCCCATGAAGTATAGAGGGAAACTTTGTTTCAATAAATTAGAGTCCTCCCTATGGAGTTCACAGTGACACCAAAGATTCGGGGGTTTTGGGGGTACGAGTGGGGGTGGGGGGATGGAAATTCGAAATTTTTGAAACCATGTCTTGTGGGGTACCGTTGAAAAGCTCTTGATGAGTACTCTACAAATCAATAACTGGTTTCTCGGTAGCGTTCATATAAGGCGATATTTAGCACTTCGAAATCTACCTCAGCCTGTAGGCCTGCCTAAAGGGAATTTTTTCTCTCCTAATATCCCTCCCCGAAACAAAATTCTGCGTCCGCCACTGGTGTATAGACCTATACTGTAAGTCATGTGAAAGGACGCGTTCATTCAAGTCAGTTTTGTATGCAGAATGACATGTTTTCATTGGGTGCAGCTCTTACCTGAAGTCAAGGGGGGAAGCATGCAGAAGTGTTCTGACTTGAACACCAAGTGCACTGGTGTTGTATAGCTGTAGGGGAACAGAATTCAGGTCGAGGGTTTGGAGTCGTGCACAGGAAAGATTTGTTTCACTTGTTGAGAGAGAAGCCTCTTGGCATTAACGTTAAATACAGTTGCAACATGCGGAATCCTTAGGCTCCATATAATCTAGAACAGTGTGGTCCAACTGTTTTCGGGTGAAGGCCCAGGTGACACTTTAAAAATTATTTTGGGGGCTGGAATAATATATTAATATTCAAAATTGATTTTAAAAGTTAAATTATTATAATTTCTAGAAAGTGGAAAGAAATGTGATACATCAAACTTGTTTGTCTCAGAGGCCTATTTTGCAAACTTAAATAACACAAAGACATTTGGCCGTCATTATCATCTTCATCCCATCCTCGCCCTGTTTGGAGTGAGTGTGTGTGTGAATGGTGTGTCTCGTCCTATGTGTTCGGAGGTGGCCCCGACATTTGGCTGAACACTCATCCGGGGAGGCCAAAAAATATTGTGTGATACAAAGATAATCCCTCTCCCGACAGGTCGCGGCCCTGTAAGGCCCGGGTGGCTTGGGTAGCTTAAATCCTAAAAGGGATGCGATGATCTCGACTCCGATTCCATACCTGCATACGAAATGCATTGCTGGAAATGAAAACGGGTTCCTATCCTATAACTGAGGTAAAGATAGAAAGGAAAAAAACACAAAGATAACAATCACTAGGGCAAGGCATTTGATGATTTTGCATCTTTTTTTACATGAAGGTTAAAAGATGTCTCAAATATAATATATAAATGTGTATTCTGAAACAATTGATTAAATAAGGGCAATTTTTTCTTGCATTTTTTGCTTTATTTTGCATTTTTCGTCATTTATTTCACGCGTAAGTTATAGATAGGAATAGAGCTAATTTCTCTTGTTATTTTGTCTTTAAGTTCTTCTAACAGTAGGCTATGTGACTATTATTTATGGAGAAACTTGAAAATAAAGAGTATAGGTCAAACCCCCTTACATCAAAAGAACTGAAGTCGACAATATCACAAAATAAATTAATTCTATCGCGGAAGCTGAACTTACGCACGCGACAGAAAATTTCTTTAAAAGGTGCCAGTGTTGTGTAGTTGCTAGAGGAGGACATTTCCGACATCTCTTGTGATGAGGTACATGGTTATTTTCATTGTAATTTTAATTGTAATTGTAAGAACCTGAATTAATTCACCGCTAGCGGCTGTATTTGCGTAGATATTTCACCCGTTCGCTCGGGAGTTAGAGCTGTGACCGCCGCGACGCAGAAATCTTATGGTTGGCCAACTCATACACACTGTAAAAATATTCTTAACTAAAAGCGACAATTGGTTACATTAGATTTTTAACAATAGTGTTATAATGTGCAACTTTAGTTCTTGTGTCTTATGAGAATATTATACAGGGTGTTAATAAATAACACCGAAATATTTTACCTGCATACAGAGGGGACTTAGACAAGCAACTTTTATCAGTAGATTTATGCTCTATGACGTAAAATGCGTATGCTACAGGGCATTAAAGTCATTATAATTTGGTGCTCATAAATCAATAATTACGCGAAATAGGGTTAAAATGCTCATTAAATTGACTTGATGCCTTCCTAGTGATCGATACAAACCTGAGCCTTAATCATTCGTCAACAGCTATATCATAATTTAGTGTTTCCATAATCTGCAAAATTTACAGACTAATCACATGACTGGTCGCCACTGCATTAGTCTTTTTTTTATTCACAACTACTGACTACAGTCTTAACAACGAAGTTCCTTTGTTTTGCTTTTCTTTCTAATGTTAGAAATCAGTGGCTGCCATGCCCTGGGAGATTTCATGCTGTAACAGGAAAAATTGAATCTATAGAGCAAAAAATCTCCTAATAAAAGTTGCTTGTCTATGTCCCCTCTATACACTGGTAAAATATTTCGGTGTTATTCATTAACACCCTGTAGGAGTAAAATTCCTCCGACACTGGGACTTGAGCCCAGAACCTTTGGCTATTCGCGCTAATGCTCTACCAACTGAGCTAAGTCGGAGTTCAATTCACAGCGCCAGATGGAACCTTTCCTATGACCGATTGCCCTAATGGTCTACCTCACTCATAGACAATTTATGTCATATGCAGTACTGTGAGGCACACTAATTAGTGATTTTTGTGACCGGGCTCCCACTGTTATTGTACAGTTAACATTCAAGATGGATATATATATATATATATATATGTTAACTGTACAATAAAATAATTGTACAGTTAACATTCAAGATCGATATATATATATATATATATATATATATATATATATATATATATAAGTATGTTAACTGTACAATAACAGTTTGAGCCCGGTCACAAAAATCACTAATTAGTGTTCCTTACAGTAGGCCTACTGCATATGACAAAAATTGTCTGTCAGTGAGGTAGACCATTAAGGGCAATCAGTAATAGGAGAGAGGTTCCATCTAGCGATGTGAATTGAACTCCGGCTTAGCTCAGTTGGTAGAGCATTGGCGCGAATCGCCGAAGGTCCTGGGTTCAAGTCCCAGTGTCGGAGGAATTTTCTCCTATAATATTCTCATGTAATGTCCAACAGAGACAATTATCTGTGGTTCATGAATACTTGTATATATCCATCTTGTGTCTTATGTTAGAAGTTCTATTTTTAATTCAAGCTGACTAAAAAAAGTATTATTCCATCTCAACGTTATGTCTTCTATTTGCACGACTGACTTGCAACATGATACATAGTTAATCAATCAGTCTGTCGAAAGCATGATCAGTCAGTATTAAATCTGGCCCCCGTTTCGTTTTATTTGCGTTTCTATTCAGACCAGTCCTTTCTTCATGCAAAGTGATAGAAAGTGTGTAAAGGCGTATTGAAAACACAGACAAGTTCGATACTGGCTGTCTATTAAGACTGGACTTGGTTGGGAGAGGAGGCACTTGGAAAGCCTAGCAACCCTAAAGGAAACATGGGTTTCCACTCCAAGACGAAACATGGCCTCGGGATCACTATATTGATCAGTGGCGGCTCTCCTAACCTACATATTCTCAATGATTTTGTAAGCTGTTACTAGGGTAAGATAATTGATGATTTCGAATAGTTTTTTTTTTTTTTTTTTGTATGAAGGTTGAAAGATAGCTCGATTTTTTAAAATTTTACCTTCGTAGAATCATTACCATGTCGAAACGAAAAGACTCCAGCTAAATTTGCTTTTTGAAGATTGTGACGAAATTTCCATGTGTCAAAAATGTTTACGAAGCAATGTTATTATAATCATTTTATGCAGTATCTAACATATATTCACAGCCATATGTAATTAATATTCGACATTTTACTGTATATATTGCTGTGTAAGCTATAACCCTAACATGCCTTTTCTGGCAAAATAGGGTTCATAAAGACTTGGAGAGACAATAAATAAATAAATAAATACTGGCGCCCGAATGAGCAAAGGCTCGTGCTCGGGCACAATTCAATACAGTAATAGAAAATAGGCCTATAACGAATATTGGAATTACAAACAAGAAAATAAAAAAAAAATTACTCATTTAATGCATACACATACATACATGGTACATACAAATATGCATGCCAACAAGGTAAAAAGTACATAATGATATGTATTTCTGACATAAATGATACATATGAATAGCGAAAATGAAAAGCAAAGCATAAGGATAACGTAAAAATAGCCATACATTAAATTGTATAAATTTTATCAGTTTGTTTCTTGAATCTGCGTAAATTTAGTTCATACAGTTCAGGATGAGCTCTTATTGGTGAGATGAATGACCTGGGCCGAAATTTATACTTTGATTTAATCCAGCAGAGGTAATACATTTGGGTTCATGTAGAATAAAATTTTGATTCTGTCTGGTAAGGTAGTGATGAGGATTGTTGATTTTAAAAATATTTATATTTTTATGGAATGGAACAAATGTGTATCATGAATGCATTGATTAAATAAGGGCAGTTTGTTTTAGCATTATTTTGCACTTTTCGTCATTTTTGGGAGATAGGTAATATTTTTGGCATTTTCACATTATTTTTGGAATATTAAATAGTTTTTTAATAAAACCTTTTAAACGCGTAATTTTTTAAAAGAAATTTCACTTTTCATTTCTGCTTTTAATGCTTGTTTATCATAACTTCATAGGCAAATAACGTCCGCAGGGAAGAAAGCACACTTTCAGAATAACTGCTAAACGTATTTTTTTCAAGTGCATTTTGAATTACATTTCCAAGAAAACGCCAATTGGAGACAGTAGACATTCTTTCCTTTTGAGAACTCCGCGAAGTTTTATATTTCATTATTTTCCCCACTGCAGTTTATGTTCTATGTTCTATGTATACTAATCATGTGATTTATAAGAATAATAAGTAATCGTTAACTGAAAGCATCAGCGAGTTTTAAGTTTCAAATCAATGAGGAAAAATTGAGGGAAAAGGCTTTTCTCTATCAGTGATAGTCATGATATGTGAATAAAAATCCTTGCATTTTAAATAAAGAACATTATTTTCCTGAGTTTATACCTCTGCTTTTATACGGTCTTTAATGTGACGCATTTATACTTCAGTAGTAGTGAAAAGGTTAAGCAATAACTTCTGTTGTAAGTAAAGAGAACTATTCTTACCAATGTTCTGAATCAGCAGAATGCGACAAGATATATTAAAAATACAAACATGGTCTCTAGAGCCTTTTAAATTCATAACTTGTACGGTATTTCTATTTCAAACTAACTGACCTCTGTAGGAAAATAAGCGTAATTAATTAACATTCGGTAAATGAAATCTCCCTGTGCCAAATACAGGATTCGATTCTTTCACGTTATTGTTACCAGCATTTGTGTTTTTGAAGTGAAACTTCTTTAGCCGCGGTAGGGGTAAATCGAGAGCTTGTGTAACGCTCAAAAATCGTCATGAAATTAATGTAACGCTCAAAATCGTCACGAAATTAGTAAGGTGTGACGGAACGGACTGCAAGAAAACAATCAACTCGATGATTAGGCTTATCCAAAGTTTAAAAAGTCCAAAAATTCAAAATTCAAAAATCCAAAATTTAAAAAATCCAAAAAAAATAAAAATAAAGAAGATAAATAAATTTAAAAATCCAAAATTAAAAGATCCAAAATTAAAAAATTCAAAGATCCAAAATTCAAAAGTCAAAAATCCCAAATTAAAAAAACCCTAAATTAAAAAATCCAAATAACTAAAATTTAAAAATAAAAAAATTCAAAAATAAAAAGATTCAAAAATCCAAAATTTAAAAAGCCCAAAAAACCAATATTAAAAAGTCCAACAATCCAAAATTCAAAAAAATCCAATAATCCAAAATTGAAATATCCAAAAACTAAAACAAGTTTCACTTCTGTCGCTTGGCATTCCACGCACACATTTTTCCTAACATCGAGAACTATACATGTGAAAGAAATGCCACGTTTATAAGCGGGATTGAATTAGATTTGAATCCGTTCCCAACTGAATATTACCACCTTTACATGCGGGATTGAAATCTATCTGAATCCGAACCCAAATCAAATTGTTCTCTGTTTACTTGGAAAGTTCTGGGAGTGGATTGAGAATTTTGTACTATTGTCTAACTTGATTATGATTAGCTGTTTTTGTGGCTCACCTGCATAAATCCTCATATTAATTTATTCATTGGTTAAAACGTACATGTGTTAGGCCTATATTAATTATTTATTTATTTATGTTTCCCTCTGGTGTAGTTAAGGCCTTAAGGCCTTCTCTTCCACTAACCAGAGGTGGATACATTCAAACCTTACCAAATAATCTAATTAAGAATAAAAAATAATACTAATAATAAAGAGAGAAACCTGATTATATTATATAGATGTAGATTATGTTATCGAAAACTATAATTAAAACTATATTAAATTATAGCCTAATAATGGAAATTCAACATTGTAAGTAGACCAAATTAGAGAGAAAAATAATAATGATGTAGAAAAATAATGAAAGTAAAATAAAAATAAATGAAACTAATACAAAAGCAACAATTTTAACACGAAAGTAGTATATTATAATATTAATGTTAATGGTTGGTAGTCAAGTGGTCAACTAACTTCATCTTGAACGTTCTGAGTGTGTTCAGTTATGTTGTGATCTTTTTAGCCGTTAATATTTTTATTGCTAAATGTTTAATTTTATTATGATGGATGGTTGGTTTGATTTCTTTCTGCTTTTCGCCCGTTTTCAGGGGGCCTTGCATTCTTTTCATTATTTTTAAGGACAGTTGAATTTCTCTACAATATGTTTTTTATATTGTTAGCTTTCTTCTTTTCTTCTTGTTTCAAACATTCCTTCTTCGTCTTCGCCATTTTTAAATCCTCTTAAAGGATCATTGTCCATATCTGGACTTAACTAGCAGTGGTTTTTTAACGTCATAATTCCTTATTCTTCGCTTCCTGCAAGTTAAGGCTTCTTTATAATTGATATTAATTGCACAGAAGCAATTTTTCACATTTATTCGTCTCAGAAAAGGCTGGATTCGTTTAGTGCTTCCACCAGGCATTTCTACATGAATTGACTATCTTGATTATGACCTGATTTGGACTTCAGGACTATTTTTGAGGTAATATTAGCTACGAAAGGAATCTTATTACCTAGTGAGTGCATTAAAGCTCTAAAATTATTTCATACAGCTAATAATATTAAATTGATTTTATTGCAACGTAGCTGTATCTACTTTAACACGCAATATAAATTCAGTAACATTATTATTGCGTAGTATTTGGTGAATTAAAATATCACAAGATTGACTGTGAACCTTAATACGGCATATAATTGGTACATGTGTGTATTTCATTGTTATTCACATAATTTTATTTGGAATATTGACTCCAAAGGTCCTCCGGAATTGTTATTAAATATATTTTTAAATCAGCAAGCTCTTTCATTTACTGGCGGAATCAATCATCCCTGCTTATAAGAAGACTTCAAGACGTCGATGAAATTTCCAACGAGTGTTTGTGATTCAAGAAGATCAAAGTGTCAGTGTTATCTCACCTATGGTTTATTTAGCTTATAACCTTGTTATCGTTCATTCTAAGCGAAATGTATAGCGTGTGTACAATCTTTATCACCCTTAATTAATTTAATTGTTTTTACAGTCCACTGTCTACGCACGTTATACATTTTTTGGTACCTCCGAGGCCGGATAGAACCACAATATTGTAACACGCATTGTAAACCTACACTCGTTCTATTCCGCCCGTAGTAAACTTTATTGAGATAATTCAAGCTGTTGGTGTTCCGCAATTCATGCTGTTTGAACACAAATATCATTCAAGCAAATAATTGACTTATTTGAAGCACAATTGACATTCCTGACTTCAGTCAGTTTGAAGTTTCTTATTGAAAAGGTAATTTTAATCTCATATTAAGTGCTTCTGCCTCCGTGTTTTAATCTGCACGTGTGAGGCCTAATATTCAGACAACAGCTCTTCAAACTAATTTATTAAAAGGGTTTGATATTATTTACATAATTGCACTCACCTTTGTGAATCCATGTACACACACATTATTGTCACATTTTGTCTAACCGCGGGCAACTAACTTTAGTGCTCAATAAGCTCTCAGTGCGCTCAATTCAAGTCATAAACAGTGAATCACGTTAAGTCGAATACTATTTGAACAATCAATTGTCAAATCATGACTGACGTAGAAGGCACCCTTAAGACTTTAAAGGCAAAAAGAACACCTATTAAGTCGAGAATCACTCGCAAAGTTAATTACATTCTAGACTGCGTTATCAATGAGGAAACCTCTCCTCAAGACCTTCTTGAGCTTAAGATTGATTTAAGCAAGCTTGAATCTGAATATAACAGAGTCCAGTCTGAGATCAATGAACTAGCCTTTTCTGAATCCGAAGATGCCTATATGGCAGAAATTGAGAAAACCATACAAAAGGCCATCTCCCATATTAGCAAGCAGATTAATGCTTTCAATAGAGCTGAAGCGGCTGAAGCTAAAGCTAAAGCTGAAGAAGCTGAAGCTAGAGCTAGAGCTGAAGCGGCTGAAGCTAAAGCTAAAGCTGAAGAAGCTGAAGCTAGAGCTATAGCTAAAGCTGAAGAAGCTGAAGCTAGAGCTATAGCTAAAGCTGAAGAAGCTGAAGCTAGAGCTAGAGCTGAAGCGGCTGAAGCTAAAGCTAAGGCTGAAGAAGCTGAAGCTAGAGCTAGAGCTGAAGCGGCTGAAGCTAAAGCTAAGGCTGAAGAAGCCGAAGCTAGAGCCAAGGCCAAAGCCGAAGCTATTTTTAACCTTCTGAAAAATCAATTCATATTTCAAATTCAAACAGTATCTGAATTTGAAATTCTGGACAAAATATCCTATCAAGAGGCCATTGTTCTTAAGTCGGTGCTAGAAGAATTGTTTAATAGGTATAAGGTTGAAAGTCTTCAGCATCGTAACATTTACGATGAAGAGGCTGAGTTTCAAGAGCGCCAGCTTCAGTCAGAATGTTTAAGGGCTTTAGCTTATATCAATTCTTCAATTGCAGATGCAAAACTGTTATATGAGCCGAATCAAGAGCAGAGCTCTAATCACAACTCTTCTTTGTCTGCACCTTTACCGAACTTACCTAAATTGCCTGAAATTAAGCTACCAAGTTTTTTAGGCGATCCTAGAGCTTGGCTTGAATTCAGGGATACATTTAACTCATTAATTGTTCAGCACAGTCATATATCCAACATGGATAAATTTCAATATCTAAAATCTTGTTTATCCCCGGAGGTAATGACTGTAATTCAAAATATCCCGGTCTCCAATGCCACCTTTGATGTAGCTTGGAAGACTTTAGCTGAAAGATTCGATAATGACAGGTTAATTGCCAACACGCATTTGGATAACCTTTTTTCTCCACCGCCCCTTAAAGGAGATTCTGCAAGCTCATTGCAACAATACTTAGATCATTTTACAAGTACGGTTCATGCATTGAACGTACTAAATACTGATGTTCCTCTGTCTGACTTAATTATTTCACGTATCATTGTGGATAAGCTCCCAGTAGAATTAATTAAAGAATGGGAATCTTCAATTAAGTTAGGAAAACTTCCCAAGTTGCAGGAATTATTCAGTTTTTTGGAGTCTAGGGTTAGGGTGCTGCAGATGACAGAATCGGTTCTGAAAAGTCAGTCCGTCAAGCCCTCATCTGCTCCTTCTGTCAAGGCTAACCTCTCCTCTCCTAGAGCGAAATGCAATTATTGTAGTAAATCGAATCACACTATCATTTATTGTGACGCCTTTAGATCGCTGAATTATTCATCCCGCGATCAATTCGTGAAAAATCACAAACTTTGTCGTGTTTGCCTTAGCTCAAATGGTCACACTTCGAGCTGTAACACTTTTAGATGTAGACAATGTCAAGGCAGGCACAGCAACTTATTGCATGACCCTTCACGGCCAAGCAATTCTCAAGCCATAAATACGGCCAATATCATGTCTGCCAGCCAGTCACGGCAGAAATGTCTTTTACCTACTGCTAGCGTGATAATTTTAAGTAACAATGGCAGTGCCGTACAGGCCACAGCTCTTCTTGATACTGGATCAGACTGTAATCTAATTACTGACAGGTTGTTCAAGCAGCTTGGTTTGTCGCCATTATCTCAGCGTACGTCTCTTGCTGGTATCCTTTCTACCAATGCAAGCGTCTCAAGGCTTACAGAAGTCTCTATCAGATCTCAGGTTACGAATTGGCGCTATGATACAAAGGCCATTATAGTGCCTGAGATCTCTGCTTCTAATTTCCCTAAAAACTTTGTTAATACTAGAGGTTGGAACATTCCTCCTAACTTACCCTTAGCAGATCCCAGCTTTAATTCTCCTAAGCCTATTGATTTGCTATTGGGAGTTGAGATATGTTCTCAAATCTTGGTATCTGGACAGATATCTGCTCCCAACTTGCCTACTATTCAGAACTCTCAGCTAGGCTGGTACTTCTCCGGCAAGTTGCCTTCGTTCCCTCTTAAGCATCATAACATGCCTTCAATGCAGCGAAGGAAACGTTGTGAGTTGAATAGGTCTTCATCAGATAGACCCTTTAATTACGCTGAGTCTTCTGTGAATTGCTCAGCCTTCATTACGTCTGATGAGGGTATCAGTAATAAGCTTACTCATTCACCCACGACTTTGAAAACTCTTGTGGCCAATAGAGCCGCTGATATTCAGGAGACTACATCTATTGATTCTTGTTCTCATGTCGCCTCTAAGGAAAATCATGCAGATCTTATTTCAAGAGGATCTTCTTCTTCAAATCTTTCTTCCTTGCAGAGACGTTCTAAATGGTTGAAGGCTATGCCTAATGTTACCATAGGTACGCCAGTTTTAATCATGGATGACAATATGCCTCCCTTAAAATGGGTTGTTGGCATCATAACTCAAACTCACCCAGGCCCAGACGGTCTTGTGAGGGTTGTCACGGTCAGGACTTCTACAAGTTATCTGAAACGACCCATCATTAAGCTAGCCCCAATTCCCATATATGACTCTCACGACTAAAGCAGTCGTTCATTTTTTCTTTGTTTAGTTACTTTTATTTCTCAACTTTTAGGATTTATTGGTGTTTTTGAAGATCCAACATAACTTCGCATTTCTGTTTGATTATTCCCTAGTGAATAATCGCGGGCAATATGTTCAGTTATGTTGTGATCTTTTTAGCCGTTAATATTTTTATTGCTAAATGTTTAATTTTATTATGATGGATGGTTGGTTTGATTTCTTTCTGCTTTTCGCCCGTTTTCAGGGGGCCTTGCATTCTTTTCATTATTTTTAAGGACAGTTGAATTTCTCTACAATATGTTTTTTATATTGTTAGCTTTCTTCTTTTCTTCTTGTTTCAAACATTCCTTCTTCGTCTTCGCCATTTTTAAATCCTCTTAAAGGATCATTGTCCATATCTGGACTTAACTAGCAGTGGTTTTTTAACGTCATAATTCCTTATTCTTCGCTTCCTGCAAGTTAAGGCTTCTTTATAATTGATATTAATTGCACAGAAGCAATTTTTCACATTTATTCGTCTCAGAAAAGGCTGGATTCGTTTAGTGCTTCCACCAGGCATTTCTACATGAATTGACTATCTTGATTATGACCTGATTTGGACTTCAGGACTATTTTTGAGGTAATATTAGCTACGAAAGGAATCTTATTACCTAGTGAGTGCATTAAAGCTCTAAAATTATTTCATACAGCTAATAATATTAAATTGATTTTATTGCAACGTAGCTGTATCTACTTTAACACGCAATATAAATTCAGTAACATTATTATTGCGTAGTATTTGGTGAATTAAAATATCACAAGATTGACTGTGAACCTTAATACGGCATATAATTGGTACATGTGTGTATTTCATTGTTATTCACATAATTTTATTTGGAATATTGACTCCAAAGGTCCTCCGGAATTGTTATTAAATATATTTTTAAATCAGCAAGCTCTTTCATTTACTGGCGGAATCAATCATCCCTGCTTATAAGAAGACTTCAAGACGTCGATGAAATTTCCAACGAGTGTTTGTGATTCAAGAAGATCAAAGTGTCAGTGTTATCTCACCTATGGTTTATTTAGCTTATAACCTTGTTATCGTTCATTCTAAGCGAAATGTATAGCGTGTGTACAATCTTTATCACCCTTAATTAATTTAATTGTTTTTACAGTCCACTGTCTACGCACGTTATACAGAGTGTTCGGCAGTCTTTTATATTATCAGGTAACTAATTCCACAGACGAGCTGTCCCGACAGTGAAGGATGAAGAATAAAATACAGTATTGTGAGGGGGAATAGATAAGGTAGTGTTCTGATGGGATCTTGTTCCGAGATCGTGATAATCTGATAGGCTGTGACAACGATAGGCCAAGTAAGGAGGAATTTTAGTTTGAAGTAGTTTGTAAAGCGATGAAAGAGAATGTAGCTTTCTGCGTTCATGAAGAGGTAGCCAAGACAAGAACTCCTGAGGGGGTGAAATATGATCATATCGATATAATAATTCTAGTCTGAATAAAAATTATGCCATAAACGAGTAAGATAATGATATTAATATTATAGTCCTATCAGCTAAGAAAGTATAGCCAGTGAACCTTAACCCTTTTTTGGCTAGACTAAGTTTCTCATATAACACATAAGCCCGTGCCGGACTGCCAAGAAAACAATTAACATAATGATTAGGTCAATAGTTTATTCCTTGCCACAGACCTCATGACCATTGTTAGGTAAGTTTTATTTTCAGTTTACTATTATGTGAATAATAAAAGGTGAACGACCGGGACCTTAATAATTGTTGGGCCGAGATGTGATGACAATTATGCCGAAAATATTTTTGAATGACGATACTAAATATTTGTGGGTATTTTAGCTGTTCATTTGAAAAAAAATATATATATTAAAATATCTTCGAAACTGAACATTTAATTGCATTTGTGGTGCAGTGACTCAAATGTATGCCCTGAAAACCCCCGTAAAACGACTGTGCAGCCATTTCATAAATACGGGTGGGACATTCTGACAAATTATAGAAGCTATTTTTGTTTATTACATATCATGAATAATAAACTAGAATTGGTTCTTCACATTCTGTAAAATTTACAATACCTTCTCCTTCACACTACATGCAAAGCATTATTTAAAATTTATTCTGAATATTTTAAATTTGTTTTTCAAAATCAGTTACGGGTGGGACATAATTTGGACACTGATTTTAATGATGCAAAACAATAGCTCATTTTCTATTCTGCTATTACTGTTAGGATCTTAATGTTGTTATTAATGAAGGTATGAGGGATTAAATACAAATTATAAACTGTTTCCAGGTTGTCAAAACATTTATTTAACTCATTAATAATACTTTAACAAAACTATCACGGTTACGGGTGGGACGTTACGGGTGGGACAAAAATTCCCTTGTTTGTTATTTTACATAGTAATTAACCACACATATTTTTTGAAGTTAATCTCATACCAAATTGTACCTTAAGATGTATATTTTCTCAAATGAAAATGGACATTGCTGATTACTCTTGACTACTTGGTATTAAAGAGTGTTAAAATCATGCTAAAAATGGCAAAAAAAGTAACTCAATGTAATAAATTAGTAAATCGACAGATTTTACACATGAAACCACTTCAGATACACCTAAGTCCTTAAAATTCAGAGAATTTGAGGTTTTAAACTTATTTTTGACCACCCAATTGCAATAATTTTATAACTTCTCTCTTTGAGGGAAAAATTCCAGTATTTTATGAAATGGCTGTGTGTTAGAATAATGTTTCGTTAATTGAACGTTTATGAGCCAAGTTGTTTGAAAATAATCAGCATTTTTTTAGTGTTAACAGCCTCTATATTCTGAGCGGTAACTCAGAATGCATTAATCGAAGAACTTTTTAAATCCCGCATAGTTCAGGAAGTTGCAAGTCTGACCTCCGAAATGGATTCGAATCCTGCTCGGACTAAATTATCTGATGGGACCTCGGATCCATCTTGCCGCATCTCATTCATATTCAGCAAATGGATACCACTTTCTCTGGCGTTATGACTTGCTAAGCTCTTACTGGTCATTTCATGACAAATTTTCATAATTTAAGCTTAGCGAAGTAGTTTATCTACTTTTGTAGCAGCTTGTAGTTCTTATCTTGAACAAAGCTGTCTTTTGTGGCAGAACAATTGTTCCTGGCTTCGTTAAATATGTTCATATTTCTTTTAATCTCTTCCTTTCATCATGTGCAATTCTACATATCTTCTCATGCGTGCATATAAATGAAAACTATATAGCATTTTGGAAATCATTAAAATGAATTCCATTTTCTTTTCTTAGGACTGCTTTTCCTTAAAAGACCTGCTACGTCTCTTATGTTCATGCAAGCATGAGATCTGAAGGACAGTCGCAACAAACCTATAATCGTTCAAACGAAGGGAATTCCAGCCAGTGGATAGATTTGTTCTGTCATATAATCCAAGTTTCTCTAATTGCCTTCTGCAGTAAAAGGGCAGAGAGACTTCAAATGAATCAGATTTACAGTTTCTACAAACAAATTATGGTCGATGTAACTAATTTCTAGTAATAACTAGACCTGGGATTTTAAGGCAAATGCTTAGTTTGTTCCTTATGAAATAACATGAAATTTTTTAAATATGTTGACATTTCATGATATATCACTTATATTTATAGAGTTTTATAGTGCCCTAAAATGCCTATTTGGACTTTTGGAGCCTGTTTTTAATATTTTAGTGCCTAAAATGCCTATTTTGTACATTTAAAATAAAATCCAACTTCTGTAACTTTTACAATCATTTAATGGACATCCCTGAATGATGAGCAGAACAGCAGAGGGTGGGGTTTTTCACAGAAACTTGATTTTCCCAAACAATTGTCGCCAAAGGCATGCTGACTGACGGGGAGGATTCGCTCAAAACAACAAGTAGCAAGTATATATAGTAAGGAGGGATATACTGTGTCAATTTTTCATATAATCCAAAACTGTTTTTGATAAATGCATTTTTAATTCTGTCTTAATTATCCAATTATTTCTGTTGAGAATAGGTATACCACGTTTTTCACAGTAAAAAAAGATAACGTTACAGTTTAAGAGCATATTGTAGTATTTTAAAGTCTATTTATTTACATGTTTTTTACACGTATTTACTTTAAATGCCTATTTTCTCTTCTTTTAAAAGCCTATTTACTTATTTTAAAAACCTATTTTAGGTGCCTAAAAGTAATTGTTTTAGAGCCTAAAATCCCAGGTCTAGTAATAACCAATATTGTAGCCGTCGTACCATGATCTGATTCATACGCAAACAAAAGAAATCGGAATGCTATAAAGAATGTAGAACACAACACGGTTTTAAAAAGTTTGAAAAAATTATAGAATAAGATATGTAGTATTCTATGCTTGTGCTTAGGAAAATATTTGGACTTAAAAGAGATGAAAATGGGAACTGGAGAAAACTGCATAACGACGAACTTCATAACCTGTACTCTTCACCGGATATAGTAAGAGTAATTAAATCATTGAGAACGAAATGGGCTGGACATGTTGCGCGCATGGGGGAGGAAAGACATATCTCAAAAGTATTAAATGGGAGACCCGAAGGGAAAAGAAAACTTGGAAAACCTAGACGTAGGTGGGAGGACAATATTAGGATAGATTTAAGGGAAGTATCTAGTAAATATCAGAATTTTTTTTTAACGGGCGGTGGTTTCGTAGTTAGGGAGGCATGAAACGTAAAGATATGAAAGAATTTTTCGAAAGTCATGACATGGTATCGATTGCAATAGGTAGATTTTTCTTCGAAATCTACCTAAAAACAGAATGGTCGGAAGGGTGACAAATTCACAGTCATCAAGGATGCAGTAAGTCAGCTGTTCGAGATCAAACTGTGTGTCTTTACTTAGTCACTTCAGATTTAATTAATATATATTTTTTGTTTTACTCGATATTGAATGTACACTTGTTTAAGTTATTCTCTTTTATACAATATTCTGCCAGCCTTTACCTTTATTGCGTGGGTGTTGGATTAATTGGTATTATAAAGGCTTAATTTCGATTCCAGGCACTCGCTGCTATTTCCTTGGTTTTAGCATAGTCTTCGATTGAAATACCGTCGAGAGCTGTGCTTACGATTGCCAGATCTTTGGTAATGTGGATCTGATGAATAACATTGTGCAGTTTGTACGCTGTATCCTAGGAAATAATAATACCCACTCATAGAAAGAGTTTTACGATTAGCGGATAGATGGCATGAGTTGTCAGAATACCAGTGCACATAAAACAGTCATTTTCTTGTAAATAACTTTTTTAAAAGGCAAATTTCGTTCTTATATGAACAGTGTTTGTAAAACACCACCAAATACGAAAAAATTACATTTTTAAAAATTGCAAAAAAATTTATGCTTTTAAATTGCTCACCCTGGCGCTAGGACCTTCAATAAACCTTAAATTTAAATGGCAATACCGTCGAAAAAATACAGAGATACAAATGATTACATTTTCTAAGTTCTGTGATAAGAAACATAATTCTAAATGAAAAAAATATCTGTCTTTTCCATAAACAAAATTTTTATCATGTATGAAGTATATATAGAACCGATTTCATGGAAACGTCTTGGTGTAGGGAGCAGGTATCTCAAGCCCATCCCAGACATACTGCAGGGAACCAGATCTATGCAGTGGGTTGTGGGCTGGGGGATGGGGGTTGGGTTGATGAACTTTGCTAGGATTGACTGACCGACAGACGGGGGGGTTGGGCCAGGTGTCTGTTCTCTACTTTTTCCTCCGTGTACAGTTTTTATTTTCAATACCCTAGCATACGAGTAGAGGAAGTCTACTCTAAAAAATTGATTTTTTTTCAGCATAAATATACATTTTAAGATCCTCTGATTCTAAAAATGTAATTTTCAGGAACGTATGTATGCGTCAGTCTGTCGATCTGTCTAGGAAGGAAAATCGTTAATTTATATTTGGGTTAAATATTGTCTGGGTAGTGAACACGAAGACAGACGACGTTTTTTTCTAACTTTTATTACCACTTTAGATAACGAAATTTTTACTTTCCGTTGTTTTCTTGTAATTAATAAGTACTATTTTCAGTATGACTATTATTATTATTATTATTATTATTATTATTATTATTATTGTTATTATTATTTCCGAAAGCCTGATTTTAGACCAGGGCGCAGCTCGAGATAAGAAAATGTAAGATTTGAAATGAAAAAATAAAACAGGAATGGATGTTAAAAAATATATATTTATGATATTTCAACAAAACTATTAATATTGTTGTTGTTTATTGTTTATTCTTTATTCTCCATAAATATACAACAGTGCATGTGGATTCGTCAGTATTATCTTACAAATAAAGTATATAATCAAGAATGTAATATCCAGTTCCATAAAATATGTTAAAATATCAGTCTATGTACATAAGAAAACCAATAGGCAACACATAGTGAATTCAGAATATACTCAAAACAATTAGCACAAATATTCATTTACACTATACAGGGACTTATTTATCAGATATTCTTTTAATCTCTTCTTATAAAGGTTTCCATTACAGTGCTTTATGTAATTTGGAAGCTTATTATAAAAGGTAATTCCTATATTGTGTGGATCTTTGTCAATTGATTTAATTTTATGAGACTGTAAATGTAAGTTTTCTTTATACCTAGTTACATATGTATGTATATCCTCATTTTTCTTAAATTTATTCATATTAGATTTAATAAATATTAATACCTTGTACACATAAAGTGAATATACAGTAATATGGTATGGACAAGGACCTGTGATGGAAATGGATAATGAAAGAAATACCGCATAAATTCCTTTCGAATGGATGTCAGCAAGGAGAAGAGATTGAGGACCACTTGCAAGAATATGGTTGAATGAAGTTATGATAGCAAGGAACGACAGTAAACTAAGAGGAGGACAATAAGACTAAATGACTTTTCTCGATACGAACTGGTGTCTAGTTTACTGTAATGAACAAATAGTGGTATTACAACAAGTTAAATAAGTGTACTGTGAACTAATTCCTGATTGAAGTTAATCAACATTCTAATGATAAAAACTATATTTTATTATGATCGACCTCAATTTCAAATGATTAGGCTAAACACATTAGTATAAACTTAGTTAACCGGACCGTAATTTTGAACCCCATCTGAATTCGACGAGGCTACGAAGTTTTTAAGTTAAATTACGCTCTTTTGAGCATCGGCCTTGGTGGATTTGTGAGGGATAGTTGGATAGAGTTAGCACAGAATAGGGTTGAATGGCGGGCTTAGGTAAGCGGGGCAATGAACCTTCGGGTTCCATAAAATATATAATATTCCTTTAGCTTGCTGAGGAAGTGTCTGTTGTCATTGAGTAAGTAAGTACTGTTTGCTTTGTACTTAATCTACAACTATCAACAAAGTTGTATAAGCCTACTGTCCGTTTCAAATGTCTTGAGAAATGAAGTAAACAGCGGTTGTAACGGGACGAAAGCTCGGTTCACCAGCTAGCAAAATTCACGTTGAAATTTATGTAAATAAATAAATAAAACTAAAATGGTATTTTCGATATTAATAATGATAATACTGAACGTACCGTGCACACAGTACTTTCAAAATTACGTTTGCCTGTCTTTGATCTTAAGACATACCAATGCAGAATTACTTCCAGTTGTATATTGATTAGTATTAACCATAGTAAATACTTCAATTCAGAAATAGCAAAGAAAACAGAGAGCCACATTAAGAGGTAGGCCTATACGATCTCTATAGATTTTCGAACTAGAGATCAGTGTTATATTCTTTTGTAGACTATTCCACTCATACCCCCATGTTTGATATTGACCAATAGGCCAATCACGATCGTTTATCTTATAATTAAGGGCGGATTTCTATGACCTAAAAATAGGATATATGCATGCATTTATAGCCTAAAAACTTTAAAATATGACCAACAAAATTTAAAATATGACTTGACCACTTACACATTGTGTATATTTTTTAAGTTTCATTACAATACATTTTATTAAAATATACTGTTAATTATTTTAAATATCTCTAAATTCTCAAAAAGTATCATTTTAATGCAAAATCTGGATTAGAGCCTTCGCGTAGCCTGGATACTGCACGCAGTACACCGGTGTCGGAGAAGTGTTAGATCATGTACGGCGCTTCCCTTCCTATAGTGGAGTTCATGCGAACAGCTGTGAGAAAATGACTCTCCAATTGGAATATGAATAGCATTTTGTATTTCAATGCTTAATAATCATTTATGAAAGTGACTTAGCTTAATTTAAATTATTGTAGGAATTTGTTCAGGGGTTTAAAAAGTATGTTTCCTTTCTCTACATGTACCAACATTGTGGTTTCATGACTTCATTATTCACGATGGATATAAAGAGTGCTAATGAATAACAACAACGAAATGTTTTACTTGTGTATAGAGGGGACATATACAAGCAACTTTTATTAGGAGATTTTTGTCTAGGCATTCAATTTTTCCTGTTACAGCAGTTCTTTGCAGCCGGTATTAAAAAGCTAGTAACCCGTTGGGACAAGTGCATAAATGTTGATGGGGATTATGATGAAAAGTTGGAAATATCTTGTTTTGTAAAAATAAACTGTTTTTTCTCCAAGTCAGTTTGTCTCTTTAGTCATTGAATGGCCCTCGTATATCTATCTATAGATGGAATTTCTGTAGGTATTTACCGTAGGGTAGATTTTAATGTGCAGGGATATGCAGAATTAAATTTTATTCTCGTATAACGAGTTGGGCGTAGTTAAATATTTTCTTTGAGAGAGGGCTGAGCAGATACTTTATTCTTATAAGATTGTTTCCAGTTGAGAAACTGCCTACAAAGCAAATACGAGACTCCTTAGATACCTTGCAGAAAGCTTCCACGTGGACACCCCATCCCTCTCAACCCGCCCCTGGGCAAACAAACTTTCAAAATGCCTACCTAAAATTCTGCTACTTTCTGCTACCAGCGGTGTAATACGCAACATTCCTTTCGAAACAAAACTTTATATTTTACTCTCGTTACTTTATGCAAGTTTTTTTAGATCACATTAGATTATTTTATTGTCAGGTGTAAGGACCGGAAATTTATGAAAAATCGTATTTTTAATATTCTACTCTAGTGTTTAAAGACATAAAGATATAAAAGAAATAACATAAAATCGGTGGTTTCATTTGGCATATAATTACATACGAGGCGCATCCATAAAGTAAGTTCTCTGGGGTCGTTTACAGAAACAAAACACAATTTCATGTAAATGTTTATTTCAACAGATACTGCAAGTATTCAGCTATTTTTCAACATATTCGCTACCGGAATTGAGACTTTTTCATACCGTAGGATCAACTTTTGAATACCTGTGTGGTAGAACTCTGCCGCCTGGGATTCGAACCACTGTGTGACAACCAGCTCCGCTTCTTTGGCATTCTTCGTCATTTCTTGAGGTTTAGGAGATGATGGAAATCACTGGTAGCTAGATCCGGGGTTTAATGTGGATTTTTAAACACCTCCCACCAAGTCTCCTGCGAAGGTTCGACTGGGAGGTGTTCGAACATTCAGTGATTTCCATCTTTTCCTACATCTCAAGAAATGACGAAGAATGACAAAGAGGCATAGATGGTTGTCACACATTGGTTCAAATCGCACGCGGCAGATTCTACGACTCAGGTATTCAAAAGTTGGTCCCACGGTATGAGAAATGTCTCAATTCCAGTAGCGAATATGTTGAGAAATAGCTGAACACTTGTAGTATCTTTTGCAATAAACATTTCCATGAAATTGTGTTTTGTTTCTGTAAACGGCCGCAGGGAAAATTACTTTATGGATGCACCTCGTATTTTTTCAGTTTTGCTATAACACATCATATTTGCTTGATATTAAAATATTTGTGCATATTTTATTAATTTGTCACACTTTGCCTATACACAATCGTTGTGTTCAATGATTTTTTTAATCAAAACAGCTGCAGGTATGAAGATGTTTCAGTGTTCTGTCCTTTCGAAGTTACATGAAAAACAATTGCACGTAGGTGCGATTAAGTAAACATAAGTTAAGGTAGTTGTACACCTCTGAAAATCTGAAAAATTATGTAAAGTGGCATTTTATAAATAGCTTAGATGGATAGAAAATTCATTTCGCTTTAATTTCATGTATCAATTTTTAATTTCTGATTGCTAGTTCCTGAGATATAGCCTTTTTTCTAAAGATATGATACAGGAGGTTTTTAGCAAATCGCAACTTTCAACTTCATTTTCCCGTAAGTAGTAAATCGCTTGGTATTCAATTTTCATACTTCATAATTCTTGTAAAAATTAACATATCAAGGTGATTTTGGCGTCATTTTGAAGCTTGAAATCTTCTCTAGTGCTTGACATTGAGTAATTTGTGATATACAATTTACATCAATCAATATAACAATTTGAACTCTTTAAGTACGTAATCAAAAAAAATGTCGTGCACTAAAGAATTCTTTTGTCTACAAAGCAGTGAAAAATTGGTGTTTGCATCTTAAATAGTTTTGAAGTAATCTTTTTTTTGAATTTTTAGTCAAAATTTACAACAAAATAATTTTTATAAACAAATTATAAACAAATACAAAACTTATTTCTTGCGAAATGTCTTAACATGTAGCTGTATAACATATACAAAAAAATTGAGACTCCTACTGCCAATATGCCCTTAAAAATGTCTAAATATGACCTAATAAAATAACGTATTTTCAAAAAATAAATGTTACAAGTTAAAACGTTTAAATACACAAAATTCTTAAATCACATGAATTCAATTCGGATAATCAGATGAGATGTGTTTATTTTACGTTTATTCAATCTATTTCGAGAAACGGGATTATGATTTTCGGAAGATTCTAACAAAACTAATGACATCTTCCTGTTCCAAAAGAAAATTCTTGGGATAATCAAGAGGTGTGATGTTCGGGAGCACTGCAACCCGTTATTTAAAAATTTTTCATACCTAAAGGTGTAACAATATAACTATAAAAATATGACGATAGACACTTGGGATTGGTTGAAATTCCAAATATCGTTTTACTGGATTGGTCAACAGAATCATCCCATATCGTTTTGTGTTATGCTTTTTCTTCTAGTTTCCTTGGCACTGCAATAGCGGTTCTTGTAATAATACCTGATATGCTGCCTGTGTTGGTAGTTGGTGCGTAAGTTAATTATGACACAACACAGCTGTTAATATCCATGAGACAGGCCATGTGTAATCAGTGCATGGAAATTGCGCAAACAAACGCTGTTATTAACTATAATAGTCAAGTAATTTAGTTCGCTCCATCGAATTGACTGCAATGCACGCTTATGAATTAACCCGCCTTACAGCAACATTAAGTTAAACAGTCAGTGTAGGAAACTCTAGGTAAATATTTTATTAAAATGTTAAATACTGACATGTACCCGCGGATTCGCCTAAGTTTATTTATTCATCCGCTTTATGTTTTATTTAAATTACTAGCAGGTGCCCGCAGCTTCGTCCCGAATTAATTCAAAAATAAAAAAAATTAATAGCAACACAATTAAAATATTATATTTATTAACACTTGCACGCGAAACATTCATAGTCGTAAACTAAACGATTAATAATAGTTAATATAACAGCTAAAATTCCGGCTTTGAAGTGAATTCCACGATTAGAAAGCGCAGCATGCGAAAAACAATATCAGATTCGAGTTGACCCAGAAAACCCCTACATAGTGAGTTTCGTCCAAGTAGAACAATGTTTGCCCATTTAGGCCTACATTCATTATCCCTCTTCCGTCTAGGTTGAAAATTTCAGATGTCTGCTTGCCTTGACATTATGAACAAAAGAATCGACCAGGGTGGGCTTACAAAATTCAAGCGATCACGATGCATTTATTTTCAAGGTATGGCGGAAAAAAGGCAAAGCCATCTGCAATTGATTTGACAATTGTAATGTATTAGGCCTACTGAAAATATGCTTCGAAAGCGCAAAAAATGAAAGTTTTCTGTCTAATTTTCACTCATAAATCTCAAGCGAAAATTAAAAATCCGGCTTCAATGTGCATTATTTTGCACACCCTTCAGTCCAGCTATCTTTAAAATTTCAGATTTCTGCGTTCAGTAGATTTCGCTGGGCATCGCGTAGGCCTACGGACAGACAGACAAACACTTCCATTAGTTATATGGATTTACTTAACAGAAAAATAATTACAGCACTATACTCATTAAGTGAAATGGTACTTCCTTAGATTGTGTGGTGGACAGGTAAAATGTCTGTCCGTTTGTCTGTCTAACTTATGTGTCTGAACGCGCGATAACTCAAGTACACTTTATCAGATTTTCATAAAACTTAGTGCACCACTTACAACATTCCTTGAACCAGTTGTCAGACACTTTAGGTCTTTTATCAAGTATTTTAAAAATCTTTTTTGTTAGTATCTTCTCATACATTCTAAATATATGCCCATAGAATTTGGGTCTCCGTTTTCTGATAGACTCAATCAGTCTTTCATTTTCACGGTATAGTACTTCCCTTCCTCGCAACCTATATTGTCCGTCCACAATCTTTGGTCCCATTACCCATTATCCGGGCCCTAGTTATAATAATAATAATAATAATAATAATAATAATAATAATAATAGGTAATAATAATAACAATAATAATCTGTATCTTAATGTCGTCATTATGATACCGTTACGTCACATATAACGAATCTCTCTCTCTCTATATATATATATATATAAAAGGCTTTGTCCTGACTGACTGACTGACAGAGAATCAACGTAGAGCCTAAACTATAACAGGTAGAGACTTGGAATTTTGACAGTACATTCGTTTCATAATGTAGGTGCTCACTAAGAAAGGATTTTGAATAAATGCCAAAAATTAAATGTTTTTTAGAGTACTTCATCCCTTTTTACACAGAATTATCAAATCCAAATCACAGTTCACTTGACAACAGTATTGTTTATGCATGATTTTGGTAAGGTCCAAGAATCTATGGTTCATTTATTTTAATCGTTTCATTTGGAATTTGTATGCCCATATGGCAGCATATGATTTGTTTTCTTCGTTTGTTTATTTATATTTTTAACGTTAAAGAATATAATTAAGAGAAAAATTATTTAATTCCTGCAATTTATGTAAAAACGATGGCATTGTTAATAAATGTAATGATTTAATTACATTTCTGTTAAATAAATGATTTAAACACAATACCTAGGAGTTGAGAAAGTAATCGCAGGCGAAGCCGCGGGTACCTGCTAGGAATAAATACTAGGCGTATGTAGAATACATAGGAATACATGAAACTCAAGAAAAAGTATTGCAAAAGAAGGTTTTTAAAAGCATTTCATTATCACAATCAACATTCCTAAGAGAATGGAGAACAATCCCAGCGTTTCAGTATTTAGTCTGTGGATGTCCCGAGTGACGTAGCTTGGACGCGCTGCGGAGTTCATGGATTTGAGGACGTGCCACAAAAAAAGAGAGGAAAAAAAAAGGGTTTGGAGTTAGGAAGGGAGGAAGAGAAGTTACAAGTGAAACTTACAAATTGATATTGATTTAAAGTTTGCAGGAGTTTGTATTTTACTACGGCTCTTCCCAATTAGCACAGTCCTCAGACGTAATTAAAGATGGAGACGAAAGAGTTTTCACCAAACTTGAGATGCAATTGGAAGGGAAAGGGGGAAAGAATATTCTGAAACAAAGCTACTCCCAATCCTTTCTAATTCAAATCCAGGAGCACAAAACTGTCAACAGGTGCAGTGCGTTTTCATTAATGTTACCATCATAATAATTTATCGTCCTAACGGAAATGGGACGATTATCAGCTACAAGCATGATCAGAATGTACTATAGAGTGCATTTCCTTATGCTTCTGGTTCTTCTAGCGTTTTTATTTATTTAAAGTTGGCATTGAATTTCTTTATTAATTGTGTTCAATACCAGCCCTTGAGTGAGCCAGTCTCTTATTGATTTGAGCTCACCTCCGACCGCATGCATTAGCGTATGAACAACGGCCAGGCCTAGATGAGCGGTCAAAGGGGTGAGGAATATAGAACCATTTCATTTGAGTGGCTAGAAGGCGTGCGTTACAACGAATGTATAGAGCAGCCCCTGATTGAGTCCGACTCGTATTGGTTTGATGTCAAACGTCTGGCACTAATACATTAACCTATGAACACAAGTCGGTTTTAGCAGTGGCGTAGCCAGGGTAAGTTCGGGGAAGGTTGTAAGTGCCCGGGGTTTGGAGGGGTCCGGGAGTTCACACCGGATTTTTAAAAAATATTGAACCAATGAAAATCACATTTTACGCTTTTTTAGCACTGGAAAACTAGTTAGAAAATTTGTTTACTATAGCCTACTCTAAGATATGCCAACTTAAACAAGAAATCGTTAGGGTAGCCTACCTAAGTTATAGTACTTGTTACTATGAATAAGAAAATTTATATAATGCATGGTACAGTGGAAATAATAGGACTACATTTACAAATTCAGTATGTGATTACTAGGGGGCGGATTTCTATGACATGTCATATTTTTCCCCTTTGCATTGTTTCAGGTTTCCGACTAATTTAAACCCGATTCCAAGCATCCTGGTGAAAATGGAACGGTTTTTATTGTGCATATAACTGCATATTTAGGAAATTTTCAACTATTGTAGCATATTTAGTATGAATATGCATATTTAGGTCATATTTTTGGCATATTTGTGTGCATATTAAAGAAAATTTGAAGTTTGATTTCATATTTTGTAAATTTTGCATTATAATGATACTTTTTGAGAATTTGCAGATATTTTAAATAATTAACACTATATTTTAATAAAATGTACTGTAATGAAACTTTTAAAAAATATACACAATGTGTAAGTAGTAAAGTCATATTTTAAATTTTATTGGTCATATTTTAATGTTTTTTTAGGTAATAAATGCATGCATATATCCTATCTTTTAGGTCATAGAAATCCGCCCCCTAGTTATTACTAAATGAAATAATTAAATATTTAACGAAATGAAGCATAAATAAATTAAATAGAATTTTAGGGTTTGATTTCAGGAGGTCCAGACCCCCCTTCCCTAGCCACTGATTTGTAATGTAAAGTGATACACAGGAATCTCTTTCGTTGTAAGATAAAGTTTTGGATACCCCTACTGAATGTGTTGTAGTTGTGGGATAGAGACAGCAGTCTATGAGAAGAAGAGGGAGGGAGGAATGTATTAAGACAGACATAAATTGTGGCTGAGAAGGCGGGTGTACGCAGTAAGAGCAGAAATTGAATTCAAGAGGTTATTGCTTATACAGAGGAGCTATGTTTCATGAAGCTTGGCCATAAATATCATTTTAAGAACATGATTCACGAACTCTTTCCCGAATAAATAGCATTATCAAACTACTGTTATTCAAAGTAGAAGATTCGTCAAGTAGAAGTAATGATACTGAATAATAACACTCTACTATTACAGAATAGAGGAAGTTAAGTAAGTTTTTATACATGAACCATGTAATCATATGAATAAAGAGTGTTTAATATTTTTGCTGTGACGGAACGGACTGCACAGACAACAACCAACTCAATGATTAGGCTTATCGAAAATTTCAAAAATTAAAAATTAAAAAATCTAAAAATAGAAAATAAAAAAATCCAAAGTTAAAAAATCCAAAATTAAGAAATACAAAAAGTAAAAAAATACGGGAGCGCGCTTGGGAAAGGTATCAGGCATTGAATGGGGGGCTATTACTGCTTCGGGCTAGTGCCGTTATAAAAAAGCCAAGATTTAAAAAACTAAAAGATCCAAAAATCCAAAGTTTAAAAATAAAATATCCAAAATTTAAAAAATCGAAAATCCAAAATTTAACATCTAAAAATTAAAAAAAAAAAAATCGAAAACTCAAAATTTTAAATCTAAAAATCTAAAATTAAAAAATTAAAAATCCAAAATTCTAAAAATAAAACATTCAAAGATCCAAAATTTAAAAAATTAAAAATCCAAAATTATAAATAAAATAATAAAAAATTCAAAGATCCAAATTTAAAAAAAATATTAAAAATCTAAAATTCTTATTTAAAAATTCAAAGATAAAAAATTAAAGAAATTAAAAATTCAAAATCAAAAATAAATAAGCCAAATTTAAAAATAGAAAATCCGAAATTTAAAAAAAAAAAACTAAAATTCACAAATAAAAATAAAAGAAATCAAAGATAAAAAATAATAAAATAAAAAATAAAAAAATTCTAAAATTGAACAATTAAAAGATAAAAAAATTTAAAAAATCCAAAAATCTAACATTATAAAATCCAAAAACCCAATATTAAAAAGTCCAAGAATAAAAAATTGAAAAAATCCAAACATTAAAACATGTTTCACTCCGGTCGCGTGGCGTTCCACGTACACTTTTCTTTATTATAAAGTTTTTACTCCTATTATTACCGATATCTGCATTATATTTTAATATGAGTTTTTTAGTTTAAACGCTGCTGTGCAAGTAATAGGCCAATAGTAATTCATGACAGATTGATTTCAGATTGAATTGAATTCATTCGTAATCTATACGTCTGCTTTAAACCTTCAACCAACATGTCAACGAATCGCTGGCCTACACATACATCATTAATAAAAATGCTAATGTATTTTGTAAATTCTTCCGCATATATTAAGAATTTCTTATATCAGTGTATTACCAGTATGAATTAAGGTTAAGAAGAAGCACAGCAATATTAACTAATTGGGTATGCAATGCGCTAATACGTACTAATTTCAACCCAAAATCAAGTTTTTATCGAGAAATAATATTCATATTAGGCCTATAGCTACTATGAGTGTGACTTTAACACAAGTTTGTAGATGTATTTTAAATAGTAATAATAAATTTCATTCCAAAAGGAAACACTGTCTCACATAACAATTCTCCTCTTTATAATGTGCTCCGTCTATTCAACCAATTGAACAAAATGGGCAGTATAGATATATTTAGTAAAACAATAAGCTGTTTAAAAATATCTGTGATAAAAATTTTAAAAGTTTAAAATAGTAATAATTAAAAATTGGTAGTTATAATGTCCCCCGCTGTGGCGTAGGGGATGCGTTCGCTCCTCTCACGCAGCGAGCCCGGGTTCGAATCCTGATCGAGACAAGTTACCTAGGTGGGGTTCTTTTATGGGGGGTTTTCCTCCCCTGTGAGACAAATGTCGGGTAACTTTAGGCTCTTGTGGTCCCCGGATATAATCTGGCTGTCAGTATCATCTTCATCCGATCCTCGCCTTGTTTCGAGTGAGTGTGTGTGTAAATGGTGTGTCTCGTCCTATGTATTCGTATTGTCTCGGAGGTGGCCTCGGCATTGGGATGATCACTCATCCATGTCCTTGTCTGGTAAAAAAAAAGTATGTATGTGATCCATAGATAATCCTTCTCCCGAAGGTCGCGGCCTTGTAAGGCCCAGGCGGCTTGGGTCGCTTATATCCTAAAAGGGAGAGGTAAAACTACGATAAAGAAAGAGAAAGATTAAACATATAATATTAATGTTTTAAAACTGGTGTAATTAGTATAAGAGAATATTGTAATTGGGCAATGAGTCTTTTATATTCTCAACAAAATAAAATAAAATACATTATGCCAAAAAACTGCAATATCATTCGTGTTATAGTTTTGTGTCTATGTAGATACACTACATCCCACAATGGAAAATCGTTTAGAAAAAGAATCTTACTAATATTATCAATCTAGCTAAAATGTAGATAGCAAGATAGGGATAAAATGCTTTCCAAAATATACGGTAGCGAAGCAATGAGGTAGAACCGACAGAGTCAGACTTCCACATGAGAATGTTAAACAGATTCGGGAATCCAAACTTCTTGCGACAGTTATTCCTGCTTCATATGAATGTAGAGTTCCAACAAACTTCTCTTATTCTTCTGTTTCACTTTCAATTAAACAAATATCATCACACATTCTACTTCAGTCTAAAAGTACCTAAATTTCTCAACAGCGACGAGAATTTGGAAGCATAACTACAATGAGTCTCTAGTAATTTGATGTAAGCAAATAACCTTTGGAAGATTTAAATAGCAGTGACAATTCCTGTAACTTGTTACTTTTTCTCACACTTAATTGTTATTGTAAACGTAAAAGGCTTATGTCAAATTACATTGTTTACATATAACAAAAATGTAGTCTACACATATAGTACAAAATGAACACAAAAATTCAATAATGATAATAATAAAAAAAAAAAATAATAATAATAATAAAACAAGCTATAGAAGTTCGTGTAAGGGAAGTGGAAGAATATTGAACTTTAGATAATAAGAGCACAGTGCAAGAATGTAGTAAGCAGCCTTTCCAAAAATGTTAGTCGCCATTATTGTTACATAATATGGTACATCATTACATTATTTTGGAAATTTCAGAGAACTGTCCTCCTTATTAAGTGCCAGTATGGTACTTTATGAGATTGTGTGGTGGACGAAAAAATGTCTGTCCGTCTGTCCGTCTGTCCGTACCATAACTCAAATACGCTTTTTCGGATTTTCATGAAACTTGGAAAACACATTTATAATGTCCATGGGAAGAACCCTATTGATATTGAACCAAATCGGTTCACCGGTACCGGAGTAATGCCCAATTTAGTGCCTATTTTAATAGATTTTGGCGCCTTTCTAATAGAAAGGCGCCATCACTCAAATACGCTGTATCGGATTTCCATGAAACTTGGTATACCCATTTATGACGTCCATAAGAAGTGCCTTATTGAATTTGAACCTAATCTGTTGACCGGTACCGGAGTAAAACCCAATTTAGTGTATATTTTAAAGACGCGGTAACTCAAATACGCTTTACCGGATTTTTATGAAACTTGGTATACACATTTATAATGTCCATGGGAAGACGTCTATTCATAATGGATAAAATCGGATGACCAGTTTCGGAGTAATGCTCAATTTAGTGTCTATTTTATGGTAATATACGTATTCGAAAGAATTTATTAAAAAAATGAAAATCAGTTATCTCGACAACATAGCCTATTGTTTTACTGTGATCGTATAAGGCCTTGGAAATTAAAATACAGGTAGCTACTTTCTTCTTCCGTAAGCCCTGCTTAATGAATAAATCTGGAGCTTAACTTGGAAATCAATTTAAAAAAAAAACACATTCTGCATATCATAATTTCAGTCATAACTGATTAAAAAAAACATACTGGCACTTTGTTACATCAGTTTACCTGATTTTATTATATATTGCTTACTTACTTACTTACTTACTTACTTACTTACTTACTTACTTACTTACTTACTTACTTACTTACTTACTTACTTACTTACTTACTTACTTACTTACTTACTTACTTACTTACTTACTTACTTACTTACTTACTTACTTACTTACTTACTCATTGGCAATATACAATTCCTAAGCAAGCTAAAGGAATATTACCAATTTTATGGAACCCGAAGGCTCATTGTCGCGCTTACCTGAGCCCGCCATTCAACCCTATTCTACTCAGGGCCGTAGCTAGGTGGTGGCGAGATGGGCCCCGGCCAAGAGCGCAGGTACAAGGAGGGCGCAAAATTAACTATGAAATATCCCGCCTTTTTTAGACTGGTGCAATTTATCAAGCAATAAAAATTCCACGTTAATGGAAGAAATCTTTCAGGTTATTCAAAATTACTGCACGTGAACTATCTGTAGTATTATGCCGATTGCCTACAAACAAAAATGCAGTCATGCAACATTCTTTAATTGACACGTTTCTTATTGACAGAGTAGTATGATAACCAGGCTTTAAAACTTAGTGCCCGATCGAATATGTTAACAGCAACTGTACTGTACAGACTTTGCTAGGCGTATGCGCTAGCTACCATATGCTAGTTCACGTGATAGTAAACAAAGCGGATTACAGGTATAGGAAGACCACAAAATAACTTCTCATTCTCTAAACTCACATTACAAGCATGCAAAACGATATGTTCTCCTGTTTGTGTGTAATAGTCCCTCCCAAATGTTTCAATATATGTTTGCGTTTTAGAATACTTTACTTTCGGTATTCCGAACACGTATAAATTTATAAACACGCATAATGACAAGGTACACTGTTGACCAATTTGAGAGGCATCGTACTACGAGCGCATTGACTTCTCAGTACTACTATGAATGACTGTCTTATCAGCCTACGCAATCGCCCCCACCCCCTATACTCAGGTTGTTGGTAACTGGAATCATCTCCCTCTGTGGGTTCGGGCACTAAGTTTTAAAGCCTGATGATAACATAAATCGTGAACAGTATGGAAAGATATAACGACAGTAAAAATTAAAATGTACTTTATTATTGAGATGAATGTGGATAAACTATTCGAAAAAAAACTTTTATCTCTATTAATGTGTTAAACACTTTAGTAGTCCTCAGGCCTATTATGTACTTTACTTTTGATAGCCTACTGGATTTTATGATTTAATTATTTTTTAAGTAGTTCGATCGTCTGAAAATAAAGTCCAACACTTAGTTCATTTTAAAATTGATATTTAGGCTTTCTTTGATAACAACAGTGTTTTTATATTAAAATAATAAACAGTTTAACAGAAATTTAAAAAAAAATAGTATTGGAGGGAGCAGATTTGTCAAACTCGCCAAGGGCGCAGAAGGACCTTGCTACGGCCCTGATTCTACTAACTCCATCCAATCATCCCTCGCAAATCCTACTTCCCTTAAATCTATCCTAATATTGTCCTCCCACCTGCGCTTAGGTCTTCCAAGTGGTCTTTTCCCTTCTGGTCTCCTCGTCAATACTTTTGAGATATGTTTTTCCTCCCCCATGCGTGCTACATGTCCAGCCCATTTCATCCTCCGTGATTTAATTATCCTTACTATATCCGGTGAAGAGTGATATTAAAATACAATAAAATAAACTAGATAATATTTTAAAACATTAAAAA
Source organism: Ectobius pallidus (assembly GCA_964059195.1). Taxonomy (NCBI): domain Eukaryota; kingdom Metazoa; phylum Arthropoda; class Insecta; order Blattodea; family Ectobiidae; genus Ectobius; species Ectobius pallidus. Next base: position 207,142,072 of record CAXKWD010000001.1, on the reverse strand, counting down.
TTTATTTAGCATTCGAAATATGAAAGCATTATTAAGTGCAATATCACAATAGAATAGCACGTTCGCTTAGGTTTTTTATTTATCTTAGAAACTCAATTAAGAGGTCCGGTGGAGATAAGCAGCAGCAGTTACTAAAATGGCCACAATTTGTGATCAGATTGCCGTATTCTGTTACAGCGTATCATGTAATGTTTCTCGCCTTCTCCGCTTTGCGGAGACTCGCTTTGAATCTTAAGTAGAGCCCGGGCCTTGAAATTGCCGGCTCGCCTGCTTCACGCCGGATAACTTTCCTCTGCTGCTATTCCGGCAGCTAAACAGGGCGTAGCAACACTCCGTCCAAAAGTGTGTGTCTCTCCACTTCATACTCATGTAAGTAGGGTTCGGTTGTTTATGACTTTAAAAAGTGGAAATTATGACTACCAATATGCCCTTAGAAATGACTAAATATGACCCAGAAATCCTAAAAATGACCTAATAAAATAGCGTATTTTCAAAAAATAAATGTTACAAGTTGAAACGGTTTAAAGACACTAAATTCTTAAATCACATGAATTGTTTATGACCTAAAAAAGTGGAAATTCCGGGGTTCGCGGGCAAAGAGAGTTAACTCCACTCTCTTGTTACTGAGAATTAGAGTGACTCAACACACTATACCAGCCCAACATAGCTTTAGAGATGGATAAACCCATGAGGCACACATCCATAACCACCGTACAATTTTGATTATGACTTACTGGACTTAACACAAATGTAGAGAACATTTTTATCTATAACTCTATGGACGTATCTCAGTTTTTTAGGATGGTGGACTTAACTCTCTTTACCCGCGCACCCGGAATTATGACTGCCATTAAGCCCTTAAAAATGACTAAAAATGACCCAAGAATCCTAAAAATGACCTAATAAAATAACGTACTTCCAAAAAATAAATGTTATAAGTTGGAACGGTTTAAAGACACTAAATTCTTAAATCACATGAATTGCTTATGACCTAAAAAGTGGAAATTATGACTTCCAATATGCCCTTAAAAATGACTAAATATGTCCCAAAAATCCTAAATATGACCTATTTAAATATTGTATTTTCAAAAAGTAAATGTTACAAGTTGGAACGGTTTAAAGGCACTAAATTCTTAAATCACATGAATTGTTTATGACCTAAAGAAGTGGAAATTATGACTGCCAATGTGCCCTTAAAAATGACTAAATATGACCCAGAAATCCTAAATATGACTTAATAAAACAACGAATTTTCAAAAAAATTAATGTTACGAGTTAAAACTTTTAAAGATACTAAATTATTAAATTACATGAATTCAATCGGATAATCAGATGAGATGTGTTTATTTTACGTTTTTTCAATATATTTTGAGGTACGGGATTATAATTTGGGGAAGTTCTAACAGAAGTAATGACATATTGCTGCTGCAAAAGAGATTCTTATTATAATCAAGGGTTGTGATATTCGGGAGCATTCCAAACTAAGAAATGTTAACTGTTAAATAATGGGCTCGACATGTTGCACGCATGGGGGAGGAAAGACGTCTCTAAAAAATATTGACTGGGGGACCCGAAGGGAAGAGACCACTTGGAAGACCTAGGCGCAGGTGGGAGGACAATATTAGGATAACTTACATTTAAGGGAAGTCGGATTTGCGAGGGATGGTTGGCTGGAGTTAGCACAGAATAAGGTTGAATGGCGGGCTCAGGCACGGCAATGAACCTTCGAGTTCCATAAAATAGATAAAATTCTTTAGCTTGCTTAGGAATTGTCTATTGCCATTGAGTAAGTAAATAATAATTTTACTGGTGGAGTGGAAGAAAATGCCTTATGGCCTTAAATTCGCCAGTATAAATAAATAAATAAATAAATAATAATAGTAATAATCAGGCCCGGATTCTAATGACATGTCATCTTTTTATTGATGCTGCCTAGACATTGCCAATTTGTAGATAAATCCTAATCATGGCCTCTAGATTATAGAAATGCATTTTTACTAGGTCTTTTTTTTTTGTCATTTTTTGTAATTGTATATTTTTAGGGCATTTATTTCAATTTTAAGTCATTATTTTGTCATTTTCGTGTCATTTGCTTCCTTATTTTGTCATTTTTAATACATTTACTTTATATAAATTACTAGGTTACTATAATGCAACATTTTTTGTAGAATCTACTTTAAAAACAATTTTATTTTTCTTCTTAAATGTTCCAATCAAGAACAAAGTTCTTAGACCTACAATATCCTTTCTATATTTACAGTTTTTAGAATTATGTACAAATTAGTCTATATCTTTGTGTGCACAATAATAACTTTTATAAATAAAATATCAGTTTTTGGGTCATTCTTTGTAATTATTAAGTCATTTTCTTTAAAATTTAGGGACATTTTATAGGCCATTTTTCAAACAATTTTAGGTCATCAGAATCCGGGCCCTGGTAATAATAATAATAATAATAATAATAATAATAATAATAACCATAATAATAATAATATTAATAATAATAATAATAATATGTAGGGACACCCGTATCTAGATTATTAGAAAAAAATCAATGAATTAAATTGAATAGAGAACTAGGAGGGCGCATGAAATTTCGATTAGAACTTCCAACTTTGTGAATTAAGGAAAGTGTTCTTAGTGACGTCTCGTAATTGTTAGAAAGTGATTTCTTCTGCAATTGAATAATGTAACTTTCGGAACAGTTATCAACTGTCACTATAAAAGATTTCCTAGCAACTTCACCAAGCTTTCCTTTCGTCTCTTGTCTTATAAAAGCCAATGGTACTGGAGGAATAATGGAGTTCTGTTGCATCTTCTCTGTGTTCCTGAATATTACATTGTTCAGGGTGTGCAGAAACTAGGATCATACAACAAAAGGGTTAATGTTTAGTAAGTGCCGGAATAGTACTATTTGAGATTGTGTGGTGGACTGGATACTGTCTGTCCGTGTGTCTGTACGCGCGATAACTCAAATATTCTATACAGAATTTTCATGAAACTTGGCATACGCATTTATAACGTCTATGGGAAGAAGCATACTGATATTGGACCAAATCGGATGACCGGTACCGGAGTATTGCCCAATTTAGTGCCTATTTTATGGTAACATATTAGGCTGAATTTATCAAATGTAAATCAGTTCTCATGACAACATATTGTTTTACAGTGTTCTTATACGGCTTTGGAAGTTGCAATACAGTTAGCTTTGACAAATAACACTACCCACATATTCCTTCACATACGCTTTTCAAAATATACCTTTGTTCTTCCGTAAGCCCTTCTTAATGAAACGATCTGGAGCTTAACTCGGAAATCGATTACAAAAATAACTTATTTTCTGCATATCATAATTGCATTTATCACTGATTGAACAAAAGCAATCTGGCATTTTGTTACATCAGTTTACCCGATTTTATTTTCTAAAACCGAACTATAGAGTAACTATTGTGGTTCGACCAGGGTTCGAACTTCAAGCGTAAAATATTTAATTTAGGAAACAAGTGGTGAAAACGGGATTTTATCTTGCGACTAAATATTTTTTGCAAAATTAGTCAGTAAGCGCGAGTGTAGTAATCCTACAAGCAAAATAAAATATTTTTATCATGTGCAGCCTATCATGCGTACCGTGCAGCCATTTTGGGAGGGCTTCAGCTCTCCTTTTACCCTAACACAAACAGAGGTTATTGAATTTCTCGCAAATGATTGCCAACCTAAGGGATGGAGTGGACAACGCTTTTCACCCACAAGTATGACTATTTTTGCGACCACCATGAGAAATTTAACATTCAAAAAGGCGGAATGAGTTTTAAAACTTCAATTTATACATTTTATATCATTATTTATTGATCAGTTGCGAATATTTTTAACTAAAGAGTTTTCCCCATGTAACTGAAACCGTAGTCAGAAACCCCTGAGTGTTATAATCACTCAGTGGAATAATTTTCACTTTTTATTTAATATTATCTACCGTTAAAAGCCCATTTTTTTTACCTTCTATTGTCTAAAAATGGAATTTCTTTAATGTGTTTAAACATGCTTAATAACGTTTCCCAGTCAATACTCTTGAGATATTTCTTTCCTCCCCATGCGCGCAACATGTCCAGCCCATTTCATCATCCGTAATTTAATTACCCTTACTAGGCGAGTACAGGTCATGACGCTCGTCGTTTTCTCCAGTCCCTATTTTCATATCTCTTAGGCCCAAATATGTTCCTAAGCAAGCACCCTTAGGTTTGAAGAGAAAATGATCTGATTTTAATTTTTTACAAATGGTAACCCTAATAGCAATGATTTTAAGCAACAAATTTAATGATAAATATATTAGGTACCGTTATCCTAAACATTTACTGTTAAAAATAAAACATATACTCTAGTTTAATTAATATTATAATAAGAGCGGGACTTCAATTAAATTATTTCAGCTGGGGTAGCAGTTTTCCCATGTCATTATATAAACAATGCAGCTACCTGAGGTAACTCCGGGAAACTTTGTTTTTTTTCCTGAGAAACAAAATGCCATTGTCTAGTTTACTTAAGGCTCATGGATATCCCGTGAAGGCTACAGGATGAAAGCAGACGGCAAACAAATTACCCTGCACAAAAACAAAACTGACACAACTCCAAATCGTGTTGGGAATAAAACACATTTTGTCCGGTGTAGACTGTCATACCCTCTGGCGAGAGTTTCGTGTAGCTGGCTGAGTACTGCTCTCACTCGGTCGGTACAAGAGGCAGCTGTACTATTGATTTGTGAATCTGTGTCATTTGGTCACTCGAACAGCCGAGGAACAGGGCCCCGTTTCGTAGAACCTCTACACTCATAGCAAAAATATTAGTTAATATTATTAGTTTTCTGTTTCATGAAAATGTTGGTTAGCCTAATATTGCTAGTTATGTTAGTAAATGTTGCTAACATTATTAGCACTTACCGGTACTGAAAAGGGAATATAATTTATTCATAGTATTAGGTGTTTTTCTTTAAGCATATCTGGACAAATAAGTTATTCTCAAATCCATGCTATACAGATTTCGTAATCTTAAAATAAATTAGTGAGCGAGGTGGCATTCGGGAGTCCCAGGTTCAAATCCCGTCGCCGGTCAATTTGACATGGGTTTTATCATGGTTTCCCCAGTCGTAAAGGCAAATGGCGAATTGGATATTTACATACTATGAATCATCCTCACCATTTCATCCTGTATCATATCCATTTAAATTAATATCAGTTGAAATTTACTCCATTAAGTACACCAATAATAGAAAAATTCACAATCAATAGTTCCATGGCCTACACATCCCGAACTCCTTATCTATCCTCACAGCTAAAATGAGTATAAACACAGCTGAATTAAAAATTATGTATAGGCTAATTTTTTTGTCAATTAAAAAAAATCACTGACAAATTGTCTATTAAGAAAAAGTTTACATTATTTTGCCTTCAAAGGAATTTAAGTCACAACAAGATTTCAGAATTTGAGGTTAGATTTTAGTACGTAAGTCTAATGCTATCTTGATTTAGTTTATAAATATATTTATCTTCTCAGTCAATACCGTAGGTAGACCTACTACAGACCCTGAAGTTCAAAGTGGAGATTTCTACCTTCATTCATAAATAACAAATCATTGTACTGAACCAGCTGATCGTGATTCAGTAAAACAAATGAAACGATTCCTTTGTGAATCAACTATGAAAGCAGTAATACCGTTAAATAAATTTAGTAGTAGTAGTGTGTATTTATTTTCACAGAAAAATTCTCACATATAAATCACATTATTTACATTAACCGGCGCACGGGTCGGTGTCGACCATACGTGCTCACTGCATACACTTAAATTATTACCCCATAAAAAACCCAATTGAAAAAAAAAACTATATTCTATTATTTACATAACCCCAGACGTAACCCCCCACCCCCAAACAAGTAAAAAATTTCATAGACACATAGACATTATTAAGACAAAAAACAAAAAGATAATAATAATAAAAAAAAAAATACATTCTTTCTACATAAATTTTGTAAGTCATCTCATTTCCCTGAATCACGATTCACTCCTTTCTAGTTTCTACTACTAAAGCAAGGGTGTTGAGAGGAATGGGTGTAACGCAAACCAAACACTTGCTGTGATGTTTACGACAGATATTAAAAAGATTAACATTTTCAGTAGACAAAAAATATTATTATTTGCGGTATGAGAATGTTATATTGGGCCTAAGAGAGATGAAAATGGGAACTGGAGAAAACTGCACAACGACGAGCTTCATATCCTGTACTCTTCACCGGATATAGTAAGAGGAATTAAATCACGGAGGATGAAATGGGCTGGACATGTTGCGCGCATGGGGGAGGAAAGACATATCTAAAAAATATTGATTTGGAGACCCGAAGGAAAAAGACCACTTGGAAGACCTAGATGTAGGTGAGAGGACAATATTAGGATAGATTTAAGGGAAGTGGGATTTGCGAGGGATGGTTGGATGGAGTTAGCGCAGAATAGGGTTGAATGGCGGGCTCATGTAAGCGCGGCAATAAACCTTCGAGTTCCATAAAACAGATAATATTTCTTTAGCTCGCTTAGGAATTGACTATTGCCATTGAGTAAGTAACGTTATATTTTGGAAGTTAAACCTGCCTAAGTTTGAAAAGTCCACCTGTTGTAGCATAATATATTTGAATACTGGATTTATGAATACTTCTATTACTTCTGCATATTGAATACCTTACATAAATAAGAAATGAACAGTGATTTTTCTTTCATCCGCCAATCTCTTCTGATGGAGTGTCAACACTTGTCTTCTTTTCTTATATCCACCACGTGCTCTGGTGGCAGTACCAAGTATTTTTGTTTCATTTATACCACTGTGATTCAATTATCCGCAAACTTGAACGTGGGGAATTCGTAACGTTTCAAACGAAAAGAATCGAATGAATTAAAATAACATTGTTCTGTGAATGTACCCACTGATCATTTTTATCAACCAAGTCAATTGAATCGATTCTTCAAAACGAATAAGATTTCCCATCAGAGAAACTAAGCAGTTATTAAAACAATTATAGGCTAATTATGGAGAAAATGAAGATAATTAGGTATTCATTGTGTCAGCTTCAATTTATATGCAATTTCGAGAATCCCGTCAGGGAGTTTTAGAGTATTATGTTCTGCAGATAATTCTTTTTGTTAAGAATGTCAAAGATAGTTTAGGTTTCAAAAATAATGTAATATTCTTTATGAAAACATATAAGAAAGTACGCCAATATTTTATAAGTTACCTTACAACTTGCCAATTAGTAAGCCTTGTTTTCTGCAATCTAGCTAGCTTTTCACTGCTATTGACGTACAAAGGTGACACAAAAAACTACATAACAGTAGCATTCTGGCACTTAATAATTTATTAATTTTAAATGAGTGATTGTACGATATTAACAAATAGATAAAAAATCACTCAGAAATATTGATTTTGTGGAAATTAATACAGAAACAGCAATTCAATGCATGTAACATGGCTGCATTTTTGTAACGAGAAGTATCCTTAACTCCTAACTGTAATACTGTGATTGATTTTGAAAATACCGTATGAAACTGTAAGGGCTTTTCACACTGGGTCACTTGTGACGGTCACCGATTTTTGCAGTGAACACACCTGTGACGGTCACCGCTAGTATTGCCAAAAGTAGCTACATGATAAAACAATTTTTAATCGCTTTTGACATCCCAAATGGCAGGTCGACATTCCACTTCACTTATAAAATCTTCAGTATTAATGAAATCTAAACTCATGGCTGGATAACTATGATTCGCTGAGCTCGATTATACAACTGATTTTTGTATACACAATTAGCATTGTTTGCAATCATAATAAACGTGACCCAGTGTGAATGCTCCCATTTGAACCAATGCTTCTTCGCCGGTGACCGTCACAAGTGACCGAGTGTGAAAAGGCCCAGATACAAGGTAAATATGCGGTATTAGAAGGAATTAAGAGAAGTTTTTTAAATAGATTTCAAGAAACGTTCTGGTTTGAAACAGTTTCAGTTCTTTTATTCGCCTAGGACTTCGCTGTACTGACATTATGATGGGAACAGCTTTGGTCCCTTTGGACGTGGCAGTCGGTGGCAGTAGCCAATACCGCCATGGGTGTTTGTGGTTATTTATTACGGCTTACAGGGTTTTACATTGTGTCAGAAGCCGCTTGCTTCAGCGACACAGCACAGATACGTAGATTGCGAAGGATTGAGTTACAGAATCGACCGATATAGACCTGACATTTTGAAAAGGTGTCAAAATAATTTAAAAGCCATAGGTAATCCCACATCTCATTCCTATATAATTGTAATACGTAAATTTAAAATAAAAATTGTATTTATTTTCAATATAGGTTACGTTTGACGTTTTCATGGTAACACTGCGGCAGTGTCTGACACAGGTTAAGTATATTTGAGATTTTTTTCGACCCGTCTGTGTCTCAACAGCCCGGGTCTGGAACCAGCTGTGTCACCCGACAGCGGACCATGCGGCATCACTGGATCCACCCAGCTCTATAGACACCGCCTTGCTGTAAGCTCCCTTACTGTATCGCGCCAGTACTTGGGAGCCCAGCGTTGAGTTCTTCTAAGATTCTCTCAAGTTTAAAGACCAATGCTGGACCGCACAGTAAACATTTTCCCAAATGGTTTCAGTGCCCTCTCATCTATAAAGACCAATGCTGGACCGCACAGTAAACAATTTCGTAAATTACTTGAGAACCTAGTGCAGTCTCCTGCCAACGTACGCATTGTTTGGCTATGAACAATGTGAGAAGAATATGTCATCATTTTATTTACATTGAAACTTCGATAATACAATTCTTAACAGGTATATGTGAGATTAGATTTTAAAAAGTTTTGTTATTTAATGTCTCATCATCAGTTTTGTATAAAGTGAGCGAATACTTAGTCCCTAAAATTTAATTTAAAAATGTAGGTCTAGCTTTCTCAATAGGATTTTGCTTTATGGTATTCGTCTCTTCGGTAGTCACTCAAGGATTTCAGAAGTTCTTGGTTTACATCAACAACAACAAAAGGCTGTGCCTGGTAAACAAGCCTGGCAATAACAGGCTCTGGCAACGATGCGCACATCAAACCTAAAGAATTTTAAGAGATGTAAGTAATAGGCGTATTGAAAACATCCTTCGCTATGGTAAGGAATTGCAGACTTTGAATGAATGAGGAGAAATGGAGGTACGTAGTACATAATGTTTTGAGTGAAACTACATATTGTGTACGCTTACGTGTGTATTATGAAAAACATTCAAACTGTCGGTATCTGGTTTTTGGACCAATTTTTTATTGCCGAAATAGTTAAGCAATTTTGAGTTGTAAATTATTAATAGATAGTATTAATATTAATGATTAATATTAAATTATTAATAGATAGATAATACCTATCTAATAATAGATATTAATACATAATAGTAGTAGTATGAACAGAATTTTTAGTGGATAAAATGAATGAAATGGAAGTTATATGTGCGAAAGAGAAGAGAACGAGAGAGACATCTAGTGGTATCCTCATAACATAATCGCTATAACGTGCTGGCACCTTTCCCTTTACCCTTAAAGGCCTTTTCACGCTGGGTCACTTGTGACGGTCACCGCTAGTATTGCCAAAAATAGCTACATGACAAAACAATTTGCAATCGCTTTTGACATCCCAAACGGCAGGTCGATATTCCACTTCACTTATAAAATCTTCAGTATTAATTAATCAAATCTAAACTCAATACTGGTTAATTAGTTTCGCTTTGCTCGATTATACAACTGAATTATGTATTATACAACTTGCATGGTTGGTAATCATTAAATGCGGTGACCGTCACAAGTGACCCAGTGTGAATTCTCCCATTTAATCCAATGCTTCTTCGCCGGTGACCGGTCACAAGTGACCATTACAAGTGACCGTGTGTGAAAAGGTTCTAAAAGTAATAAATAGGGCAAGGCATTTAATGACCATGAAATAGTGAAAAAATGCAAAATAAAAATGCATTTATGACTTAAAAATAGTGAAAAAATGACACAAAAGAAACAATACATATTCCATCTTCACTTATATTTAGTTTGTTTTAAGTAATGAATTGCTAAAAGGAATTTAACAGATGACAGTGAGTTATATATAAATTTACTATATAAAACACACTCATTTTATTACTAAAAAAATAAGTAACTCTATACTACTTGGACACCCTTGGCGAAAAAAAAATCTGAACTGGCATGAGCATCAAATTGCCCCTAGCAAAAAGAAAGAAAAAAATATTCTTTATTGCTACAAGACAAACTGCAATGGTGTTTACAATAAACCTGAATTAAAATGAACTATGAACACCTGGCGGACATTCTCAAATAAAAACGATTGTCTGTTGTCTGAAAATAACGATTTGTACATGAAAAAGCCCCTCTTTGCCTCCACTGAAACATGACCTTAAATGCCGAAAAAAACCTAAAATCGCCGAAAATGACCTAAAAATGCAGAAAATTACCTAAAAAATGCCAAAAAAGACCTATCTTTTGAAAACGACGAAAACTGCAAAATAAAGCAAAAATTGCAAAAACAAATTGCTCTTATTTAATCAATTATTTCATGATACACATGAAACTGTAATTACGCCAACTGTAATTGGGATTTATTCCTGTAGTTGGCAGAATAAAATAAATAAATATATGAGCCCCTTAAAGCCCAAGTGGTGTAACTCCAGTTTTTGGATTTTTTTAGTTATGGTCAGGATCCTATTCAGAAAGTGTTCTTCTATTAAAAGCGCAAATGGTGTAAGTCATAACTTGCATAGCAACCCTGTAGGCAGGAGCACAATTTTATGCTGTCCATAAAGCCATCTATTTTGGTGACAGCTAAAACCTTAAATATCTCAGAACAGCAGTAATGTGAGTTACACCACTTGGGCTTTAAGGGGCTCATACATTGAAGCTATCTTTTAACATTCATATAGAAAAGATGCAAAATCATCAAATGCCTTGCCCTAGTAATAAATAAAATGCATGTCGGATTACAAGGTTGTAGAGAAATTCATTGCTGAGAAAAACATTAATGAATTTCACCTTTTATTAAGCACGGAAAACTTTTATGTCCCCTCATTTCAGGTCATGTCTACATAGAGTTCAATTTCCACTAACTACAGGTCATGAGTTCGACAAACCTAGGATTACGTATACACTATCTATTGTATTGTGATCACTGGCGTCATGCAGGGCTGTATTACAAAACAAAACAACAATAACAGCAGAATGAATACAGAAACATGAGAGTAATGTATGTATCTTGGAATTCATAATTCTGAATGCAAGATTACCACGGTAAGCCCGGTATTCTGGTTACCTCACCCTCTAGGCAGCATGTATCCCAGGGATATAAAACCGCTCTACACACGGCCATATGGTTTACAAGCCCAGCTTTTGTTCGGAAAAAAATGTTGAAGCAGACGACGGTTAAGCTTGTAGTGAAATGTATTCAGTGGTTTATTTTTCGTGTTAAAATTAGGTTGAAATTAGTGTAGCACAAACGTAATTTTCACTTCAATTTTAATATTTAACACTGGGTTAAATTATATAGGGTTCTGCATTTAGATTTTATTTTGTAACAGTTTTTGTTGTTGTTATTATGTGCAGGAATGGTACTATATGAGATAGTGTGCTGGACGGGATAATGTCTGTCCGTCCGTCTGTCTGTCCGTCCGATTGTCTGTCCGTGTGTCTATACGCGCGTACCTCAAATACGCTTTAACGGGTTTTCATGAAACTTGGTATATGCATTTATAACGTCCATGGGAAGGAACCTATTGATATTGGACAAAATCGGTTGACCGGTACCGGAGTAATGCTCAATTTAGTGCCTATTATATGGTAATATTAAGTGCCAGCATGGTACTTTATGAGAGGTGGTGTCTGTCCGTCCGTCTGTCTGTACGCGTGATAACTGAAACATGATATCGGATTTTCATGAAACTGTCTGTCTGTCCGTCCGTCTGTCTGTACGCGTGATAACTGAAACATGATATCGGATTTTCATGAAACTTGGTATACGCATTTATAACGTCCACGGGAAGAAGCCTATTGATATTGGAATGGAAGAAGAAGTTTAAGTATTCTATCGTTTTTTAATTCAAAACAGTTTTAACCATTTTTAGATTTGACGTCTTATTTAGCCATTTTTTTTTAGGTTTTATGAGAATGGAATATGCAACAGTGAGAATTGGGATACCCTAGTCACTTATGTTCACCTTAAAATACGCGAAACTCAATTCGGAATCGGAATCGAATTGAAAATGTTGTGTTAACTATTTTCTTTGCAGTCCGGCATGAGTTTGTAGTCTATATTGTGTGCGAAACTCAATTTCTCACACAATATAGGCTACAAACTCATGCCGGACTGCAAAGAAAACAGTTAACACAATGGTCGGACCCAAGGTCTATTTCTTTTCCATTATTCTGTAATTTTATTATGAAACTTGGGCTATATTTTTACTCTTCTGTCTTTTCTGTTTTTATTACAAATTTAAGGCAAAGTATTTAAATAAAGGATACATAATGAATTTAAGGGTTAAAATATCACAGTTAGCTAGCAAGGTACAGAAAAGTTTAAAGCCTAAGAATCAGGGCCCTATTTCATAATCATTAAAATTGAATATTCGTAAATAAGAGCAGAGACATAACATAGAAATATATGCACATCAAGAGATAACTGCATACTGGTTTATCGGATATGACCTATTTGCAGTTAAAGTGTGCAAATTTATCTAAATACGAGGCTCGTCCATAAAGTAAGTTTCCCTTGGGCCGTTTACAGAAACAAAACATAATTTCAAGGAAATATTTATTGCAACAGATACAGCAAGTTTTCAGCTATTTTTCAGGATATTCGCCACCGGAATTGAAACATTTGTCATACCGTGGAACCAACTTTTCAACACATGTGTCATAGAAGTCTGTCTCCAGGGATTTGAACCACTGTGTGACAACCACCTTCGCCTCTCTGTCATTCTCTGTCATTTCTTTAAGTGTAGGAAATGATGGAAATCACTGGGAGTGAGGTCAGGACTTTAGGGTGGATGTTTAAACACCTCCCAGCCGAACTTCTGCATAAGTCTTACTAGAAGGTGTTTAAACATCCTCCCTACAGCCCGGGCTTCGCTCCCAGTGATTTCCATCATTTCTTACGCCTAAAGAAATGACAAGGAATGACAGAGAATGACAGAGAGGTGGAGATATTGTCATACAGTGATTCAAATCCCTGGTGGCAGACTTCTACGACACGTGTTAAAATGCTGGTTCCACGGTATGGCGAATGTTTCAATTCCTGTGGCGAAAATGTTTAAAAATAGCTGAACACTTGCTGTGTCTGTTGCAATAAGTATTTCCTTGAAATTGTGTTTTGTTTCTGTAAACGGCCCTAAGGAAACTTACTTTATAGACCTTCCTCGTAATAATAAAAATGCTTTCCACGTGTACGAAAATGAAAGTAAGCTTATTTTGATTGTACTGCGCTTCGAAACTCTGTTCATATAGCTTTGTGAGTCTCATTTAAAAGTTGTACTAACAAGTGTTTTTGTAGTGTGTGTGTTCTGATTGTTCCGTATTCCGGAACAGGTGACGATTTCTACAATGCGTGGCTCAAGGCATTCAATTAGTATTTCCTTTAATTGAAAAACTTTTCAAAAGCATACAACTGTTTCATGGAAAGGTTCACTTTTACGGTAGGCGGGTGATGATGTAGGGTGTTCAGAAACAGTTGAACACATCCGCGAATAACGGTGAGTGAATGTCGATATTCCAATTTTCTGGCTTTATTTATTTATTTATTTATTTATTTATTTACTTCTTCTTCCTTACAAGGATGGGTCATTGCTGTCCCGTTGCGAAGCTAATGGCATCCTTCTATCTTCTTCTTGGACGACATAGGTCACGTTTCCCAGCAGGTTGATAAAAGTAAGCTTGTCGTGGTAGTCTGTCTAGGTTCAGAAGGCTGGTAACCTACTACGTAAAAAGTTGATACTCATAAGGCTAATCAAAGCAATTTATTTACTTAAATAAATAAGGTCAGAAAATAAGACTTTTTAATGGAAGCTTTATTTACTTCCGCGTATGGAGGAGGAAAGACATTATCTAAAAAATATTGACTGGGAGACCCGAAGGGAAAAGACCACTTGAAAGACCTAGACGTAGGTGGGAGGACAATATTAGGATAGATTTAAGAGAAGTAGGATTTGAGAGGATTGGTTGGATGGAGTTAGCACAGAATAGGGTTGAATAGTGGGTTTAGGTAAACGCGGCAATGAACCTTCGGGTTCCATAAAATAGATAATATTCCTTTAGGAATTGCCATTGATTAAGTAAGTAAAGCTTATGCTTATCAAGGCCTAAGAATAACCTTACTTTTTATCTTATTTATATGTAAAGCGAAAATATTCTTATAAAAACTGTTAAAGCCATCATTTCTCTTCAATCTATTTCTGATAAATTTAATTTGAATCCTAATCCATTCAAATTAGAAACAATATTATAAACCACACAAAACATCTGTGTTTGTGTCGGATACGGGGACACCAGGGAAGTGTTGGTAACGAACGTGCGGATACATTAGCTAAATCAGCAGCATCTTCCAGTCTACGTTATTCATATTCCAAGAGCCCCATATCTTACGTTAAAAACAAAATGTTACATTACATATTTAATTGTTGGAATGACATTTGGATAAAAAGTAGAAATGGCGCCTTAACTATAGAACTTTTCTTCCCTACAGTGCACTTTCGGCTAAATGTTAAAATATTTACACCAAATTTTATTTTAACACAATTTATGACAGGCCATGGAAAATTTGGGAGTTATTTTTTACGATTTCACATTATTTCAGATAGTGGTTATAATTGTGTCAGTTATCCATACTAACTGTAAAACATGTTTTGTTCTATTGTCCTATGTTCGAAACAAAAAGACTCCAGCTATATTAGCTTTTTGAAGATTGTGACGAAATTTCCATGTGTCAAAAAATTTTCACGAAGCAATGTTATTATGATCATTTTATGCAGTATCTAACATAATATTATATTCACAACCATATGTAATTCATATTCTATATTTTACTGTATGTGTTGCTGTGTAAGCTATAACCCTAACATGCCTTTTCTGGCAAAATAGGGTTCATAAAGACTTGGAGATACAATAAATAAATAATAAAGCCATCATTTGATTAGCCTATTGTCTCTTCCGAATGTGAACAATTTGCATTTGCCTTTTTCTTTTAACTTACCGGTGCCTTTTATGCTGGTAAAAATGCTGGTGCTTCATATCCTGAAATGTCTCTGGTTTTACCCTGAATTTCGGTTTATGCTGAGTTCAACTCCGGGCTCTTGCTTGCTCGCGAGTTTTGCATTCCCTTAGCACATCCATTATCCTCAATTGAGCATGCCTGGTTTATGCATTACTGCTCATACGCTTCTCACATTTTGTATTCTGTGGTTTTGATGTTACTAGAATAACTCTGAAGAAGAATAATTATTTCTTTACAGTTGGAGCGTTGTCTGCTTCGCAGCGAGAAGCTGCAGTTAAATGTCGACCTGGTTTGAAGAGTGTATCCATCATTGTCATACACGCAAGGTAAGGCAATATTTCTCTGTTACGTTATTATCGTATTTTCTGCCTCTCTTCAGACGGTTTCCTATCGATCCGTCAGAGGTCAGTCCTGAAGTTAAAACACCGGCTACACTCCATCTTACTGTACAGTAGCAGCTCCGAGTACGTCTCCAGACCTGCTTGTTTAACGTTAAAGGGCGAACTCCTACAGTATGGTTAGTGCTGAAAATCGATTAAAATTTTTAATAGAGTTAACGCTTGACTTTAATCGATTAATCGACTGATTAATTGACAAACAGGTCGGTATTTTAAACGAAACCAAAGTTTACATTTAATATTGTTTCACACGTTTAATAACTACTACACTACAGATAATCAGAAGAAATCCTCAATTAATGAATACCATTATTAGTTGACGCGTCCTCAAAACAGAGTTTTCTTTGGACACGTGAAGTCAGAATGAAAAATTCAATGCCATAGCCGGGATTTGAACCAGGATCTTCGGATCTCCGTGCCGATGCTCTAACCAACTCAGCTACCAGGGCAACGTGCCGGTACAACATTAAATTCTCCAACTGACTCACAATCCCAGTGTGAAAGAATTATCATTCCACAGTTTTCTTTGTTTGGGTTGGTTATCCTTTTTCTCAAGTACCAATTGTTGCTTCAATTGCTTCAGTATCACGGTAAACCTTACAAAACTAAATTACTCTTCAGGTTTCTGAATAACTGGAATTGTATATTATTGTTTCTCGTTCTTCCAACCGGATGAGTTGGAGGTTTGTTTCCAAGCTTTCGGCAACAATCTCTGCTGCCATCTTCTGGGAGAAGTGAGCTAGATGGGAAAAGGCTGTTCTTATATAGGAAAAGACTGAATATATTAGAATGGGTGGTGGGCCAATAGGAAATTTTCTAAATTGACAATCAAATCAGAGTGATTCATTTTCCACAATTTTAAGATCGCGAAATCTGAATTACGTGAGTTTGAGAATAACTTATTGGTTCAAAAACACTTATAGAAAAACACCTGTTATTATCAATAAATTTTATTAGTTCTGCAATCTATGAAACAGTTTACTAATAATATTAGCAATATTTACCAATAATTTAGAGCCATGAACTCATAACTAAGATTATTTGCTAATATTCTTATGAAACAGAAGACAAACAATAATAAATGATATTATTATGTATTTGCTAATAATATGAGTGTAAAATTTCTATGAAACAGGGCCCAGGGCAGGAAAACTTTAATAAGCAGCACTGCTAACAGGGGGCGGTGGATCTTTAAAAATGGGTCTCAACGCTCGATGAGGGCATGAATACGCAAAAATTGTTATGAAATGTACTCTACACATATCACAAAATATGTTTAAGCATTTTAAAAATTTTTCCTCATTGTCCTCTCCCCTTGAAGACCGACTAGAACTCCAACTAACGGAGATTAAAAACAAGCATATTATATTTTGGCTTGTATTCTGAGTTACAGATTGTATTTTTGTACTGAGATGACTTCTGTGTTGTCTCTATGAAATTAAAACACAATTTACAAGTTAAATTATATGTAAAATTCTATTCATGCCTCTGCACGAACGCCCAACTTCGGTTAAGCAGATCATAAAGTTATATAATTTAACGGTTGGCTTGAAGTGCTACCAATATATGTTACAGAAACTAGAAGGGGTGAAATTTAAATCCTCAGAATAATATGTGGGAAGGGGGGGAACGTCAGGATGGGCGTTAATACCAGGATTGTGAGGGGCTTGGAGAAATTGCGCCACTGTATATGTTCCACGAACTAAATGAAGGTCTTGTAAATTAAGGGACCTTGTACATAGGGCATAGGGAGGAAGGGCAAAATCCGGGAGCCTGAAAGCCCGTCTTGCCGGCAACTCTAATTAAATCTGCCACCGTAATTCAAGTGGAGCTCGCAGACACATTCTGTCATACTAAGTCTGCCGGGAGAAACATTTTAAAACCATTTCTGTGTAATGACTGTACATTTCCCAGCTATGTAACATCATACCATTGCAGCTTGCGAGGCTTTTTTTAGGAAGTAATTGGCGTCATAAGTCAGGAAAATTAGTCACTCATTATTCGTAATTCTGAGAAGGAAGGAATTCAGCTAGAGGTAGACTGGACCTCAAAGGTATAGGCCATGCTGTATATAGAAAGCAAATTTCCCAGCACATGGGCGAAATAGTACAGGCCTATTATAATGCAAGTATCAAAAGGTACTCATAGCTAGACCTGGGATTTTAGGCTCTTACAAAAATAGTTTTAGGCACCTAAAATAGGCTTTTAAAACAAGTAAATAGGCTTTTAAAAGAGAAAATAGGCACTTAAAATATGCTTTAAAAATGTGTAAATAGTCAGAGAATAGATCTTAAAATACTACAATATGCTCTTAAACTGTAACATGATATTTTTTTACCATAAGAAGCGTGGTATACCTATTCTTAACAGAAATAACTGCAAAATGAAGACAGAATTAAAAAGACACGTATCAAAAACAGTTTTGTGTTACATATGGAAAATTAGAATACTACAGACCTTGGGGAAAATCAAGATTCTGTGAAAAACCCACACTCTGATCTTCTGCTCTTCATTCAGGGATGTCCATTAAACAATTTTAAAACTTACAGTAATTGAATTTTATTTTTATGTACAAAATAGGCATTTTAGGCACTAAAACAGTAAGAATAGGCTCTAAAGGTCCAAATAGGCATTTTAGGGCATTATAAAACTCTATAAATGTGAATGATTTATCATGAAACGTCAACATATTAAAAAAATTTCATGTTATTTCATAAGGAACAAAATAGGCATTTGCCTTAAAATCCCAGGTCTACTCATAGCACATCCGAGAACCTACTTTAAAGGCTGATATGAAAACAAATAGTAACGTACGGGGCGCGCTAGATTACTATAATTTACTAAGATAAGATAAGATAAGATTTATTTAGTCCAGCTGAACATGTACATGTTATGGGACGCGTCAAAACAATTACAAACAAATTTATATATTACATATTTACAATTAATAAAATATTAATTATAAAATATACAATTAAAATATACAATCTACTCTTATACAATTCAACGGCCCTAAATAGCGTGCTTGCTCGCCCGCTTCGTGAGACATCGGGTATACTCGGCGATGTTCGTCCCTCGCAGGCTAAACTTTCATGACGACTGCAAAATTAGGAAGGAAAACCGTTTCTTTATTATATAAGGCCTAAGTGAAATGAACACAATGAACAAATATTCCAATTTTATTTTTACTTACAATTTTCATAGCTCTGAACCACAAACATTTTTAATAATCTACCAGTGTAAATTTCTTAAAAATCCTGGAGTCAATGAATAATGGCGGGCGAAGCCGGGGGCACCAGCAGTAAAATATTGATGGTTTTATCTCTTGAAATATCGCTGATAATAATAATCCAAACAAACCATTCCTTCCCTTGAAACATTATATAATTTCTGAAAATTACACTGAATTGATCAAATAAAATTCACATCACATTCATCTGTCAACAAACAGTTGAGAAACGATACGTATTATCCACCGCCGTCTCGAGAATTACGCACGAGAATTATACAGTTTAGAAGGCAGTGGTTCACAGTTATCTTTGGAACTGCATAATCGAATCTGAGATCGTTTTCCCAGGTGGCGATTTCTAATCGTGGAATGTATATTTTAGCTGTTTCATTAATTATTAATGGTTTAGTTTAAGTATGATTCGCGTGCAAGTGTTAATAAATATAATGCTTTAATAATTATTATACTCTTAATTTTTAATTTTCAAAAGAATTATCGTGGCGAAGCCACGGGCACCTCCTAGTTAATTACATAATCAGAATAGTTTTGTCTATAACATTAGGTTAACTTTGGTTAATTTATCCTGGCAGAACTGGCTGATGTCTTGGGAACCTGAAACAAGGAAACAAAGATCACTGTTGGAATGACTCTTATGTTGTAAATTGTTGGCATTCATAAAAAAATTCATTATTAGTATAAAAGCAGTGTTCCAACAAAAAAGATAGTAAGCCCCTTTTAAATTTATGGAGTACAGATATTTCTTTGAGGTAACCTGGCAAAGAATTATACATTTGGAGGCTAGTATAAATGAAGCTGTTTTGACACAAAGTGGTATTACGGTGAGGTTTATAAATATCATTTTTTTCTCCTTGTATGATATGAATGGACATCTGTATTCACTAGGAATGAATTTAAATTAGTCTTTATGTGACATATTGGTTCATAAGTATATATACATGGTAAAGGTAGCACTTTCAGATGCTTAAAGAACTGTCGACAGCTAGTTGTGTTACTTATTTTTACAGTGATTCATATAGCTCTATTCTGTAGCCTACTCTTTCATAATTATTTTAAAATTAGTGTAGCTAAAATTTAGCATGCCTTTTTATGTAAAATTTGTAGAGTCATCATGTATCATTGCTTTTTTTATGTTATAGCCCATCATATAATCAGTATTTTGAAAATAACGAAGCTACGGTAAAATTTAACGTCCATTCTTTGTCAAATTTGTACATCTAAAGCAAGGTGTGACGCAATAAATTTACAAACATCTGGCAGCACTGTAGTCAAGTATAGTCAAGTGTATTCTAGTCAGTATCTAGAATCAGATAAGCTTACTGAGACCATGGTTTCTACATTCATTTGTCCAGACTGGACGTATCACCGTTACATGCCTTTCAAGTAATTGACTCCCCATAAAACCGTTTACACGTAAAATATGATTTCAAACTATCATAAATGAGGAGGAAAATAATATTCTAGATGTGTTACTTAACTGCCAGAATGGTACTTTATGAGATTGTGTGGGGAACGGGAAAATGTTTGTCCGTCTGCCTGTCCGTGTGTCTGTACGCGCGTTAACTCAAATAAGCTTTATCAGATTTTCATGAAACTTGGTATACGCATTTATAACGTAAATGGGAAGAAGCCTTTTGATATTGGACCAAATCGTTTGACCGGTACTGGAGTAATGCCCAATTTAGTGCCTATTTTATGGCAATATATCAACAAGAATTTATCAAATGCAAATCAGTTCCCATGACAACATATTGTTTTACAGTGTTCATATAAGACTTTGGAATTTGCAATACATGCAGCTTTGATAAATAACACTACCCACATGTTCCTTCACATTTGCTTATTAAACGATACCTTTGTTCTTTCGTAAGCCCTGATTAATATATCGATTTGGAACTTAACTCGGAAATCCATTTAAAAAATAACTTATTTTCTGCATATTATAATTTAACTATCACTGATTAAACAAAAGCATTGTGACACTTTGTTACATGAGTGTACCTTATTTTATTTTTTACAACAACACACACAATGTTGAATCCACTTCAGCTAAGTTATGTGAAGTATTTATATCTTCTAGTGGCCAAAGTTTCAACAAGAAAATGAGATTTGTTTTGATGAAAAGGAATTTCCAAACAATTTAACATTGATTGAGCCACAAAGTTCTTTTCATTGCAACTAAATTGAGATGAAATTGTCTGTCACCACAGTGGGCTCATTCTTGTTATTTCTGGTTCTCTTCACAGAAGAGATGGAGTCTTTGTCCTCAGCACAAAGTGTTCACTACTCCAATCCTAACTTGTTCCACCTCTGAATTGCCCACCCAACCTTTACTTAGCCGAAAATGTTAGCGTAAGAGCAAAATAACTTGCAGAGATTTAAGACCTGGCTTTTACTAAGGTAAGAGCTTATCTACTGTGAGATTTCACAGGGAAGTACACTTCAGCTTCTGTCTGGACCACAGAACCATCATACAGGAAAAATTCTTAACCAATTGTATCATTATTTTCGAAAAATTTCGACCACCTGAAAGACCTAGACGTAGGTGGGAGAGCAATATTAGGATAGATTTAAGGGAAGTTGGATTTGCGAGGGATGATTGGATGAAGTTAACACAGAAAAGGGTTGAATGGCGGGCTCAGGTAAGCGTGGCAATGAACCTTCGAGTTCCATAAAATATATAATATTCCTATAGCTTGTCTATTGCCATTGAGTAAGTGAGTAATTTTCGAAAAATTGCATCAAGAAAAATAAACTGGTTCACTGCTGTAGCGTAGGATGTGTGTTCGCTCCTCTCACGAACCGGGTTCGTTTCCCTTGTCGGAACAAGTTACCTTGGTAGGTTTTTTCCGAGGTTTTTCTATACCTGTGAGACGAATGTCGGGTAAGTTTTGGTCCTTTTGGTCCACGGTGTCTTACATCTATCTCCTCCGACAAATAATAAAATATGGGCCTGATTATGTCGTGTGATAAATATTTTTATTTAAATAACTAAGGCTTATTGCAAAAAATCTTATTAGTAATTTTGTTGAACACGTGAAGTAAATTTTTAGAGCAGTGTCTGTAATTTTGTCCAAGAATATGGATTTTGTATTTTACGAAATAACATAACAATTTCAACTGAGAAAACGACCGATTAAAGTTTGCATACTCTGGAAGTTGAAAGCGTGATATACTTTAAATATGATGTCAGCAATATCTTTCCATGTGCCCAAACGGCATTAAATTGTACAGAATTATACTTCAGGGTATGCTGCAATTTTTAACATAAAATAAAAATAACATTGTTTTTGCCAAATCCTAAACCAACACCTCTATCACCCCTTAGAAGGGATATATGCTGTAATATTTTATGTGTAAAAAAAATCGGGCAGGAGTAATTCCTCATAGTTCATAGGGTTCGGATGTTTCTGACCTAAAAAAGTAGAAAATATGACTACAAATGTGATCTTAGAAATGACTGCAAATGTGATCTTAGAAATGACTGAATATGACCCAAAAACCCTAAATATGACCTCATAAGAGAACGTATTTTCTAAAAACAAAAGTTCCAATTTTAAACGTTTAGTGATACTGAATTATTACATCACATTAATTCAGTCAGATAATAGCTTTTTAACAATTTTACGAGTGATTTTCAGTTTTACTGGTAAAGATCATATTTTTTATTTTTATTTTTTTATTATTTATTTATTATTATATCTGTTGGTGTTCTAGATATCACTGCAAATGTGAACTGAAAATATTTTTAAAACATGTCTATTGGAAGTTGTTAACAGCAAGAAGGAAGAGGCAATTGTGCTATTTCTTGTTACTGTCCCTTCACATTTCAGTTACAGTAAAACCAAAATATTCCTGACTTTTCGGAAAAAAAATTAAAATGACAAATTAGCGCACCTACTGCATAAGTGTCCTCTTTTACCGAATTTATAACTGAAATAAGCCGTTAAATTACAAATATGACCGAAATATGACCAAGACCATGAAAATGACAAAAGTATGAATTTATATGCAAAATAAAAACGGTCCGATTAGGATAACAAATGTGTAGTTCATGTTTGATTTGTGTTTGCGGCGAGAATGGAGGTGAGGATAAATGTATGACATGTCATAAACATCCAAGCCCTAGTTATAACATTATACCTTATATAACAATAATGGTCCTAAATTGTAATTTCTTGCCATAGTCTAGGAGTTTGACCCAGTCCCTAGTAATTGCATTTATACTTGTGCACTGTTCGCGACAGTGTTTTGAGAACACATATCAATTGCAATAGATTTCTTGGATCTATATAAAACGTCTGCTTCAATCCGTGCTCCTCTCAGCAAGACCATACTTAGGTAAATCCGCAAAAGGAGATTGCTTTACTTTTCCCTTTACCACCCCTACTCTCATCGTCTCCCGTTTCCACCCCCTTCAACCCCTACAGGTAGTGAATTCTACCCTCTTTGCCTTCAACCAATCCAAAGTCCATTAGAACAACTTGAATATCCCCTTCTCTTCTCTCTTTTCCCTTCCAGCACTCACAGTTGATTTTTTTTTTTTTTTTTGCACAAAGAACTTTTTTTGGACTTTTTTCTTACTTGTCTTCAGAAGCTTTCAATTTCCAATTTTCCGACTCGCGTCTCGCCAATAATCGAGTACGGACAGGAAGTTCCAGAATACAGTCTTTTGTTCGTCCCACTTTTAAAATAGCCATGATTACCTTCAATTTTATATCCTTCTTCTTCTCTTTTTGTTATGGACGATTCTCGCTTCATACTTTGTAAGTCTTCCTAAAGAGCGATGTACCCTTGAGACAGCATCTATAAGAGAAGTCGGTAAAATATACCTAAAGAGTTTCCTATACAGGCTCTAGAGGCTCTGAGGGTTCCAGGAGATTGAGGCTCCCAGATCTTCAGTTTTTCAGACATTCGAGATGCTAAGATTATAAGGTTATTAGCCTTACGAACCGGAATTACCTATGATAATTATTATTACTTGTAATTGTAATGGCTTAATTAATTTCTGAAAATACGGTAGTATGTAATTGTATAACTAGTTAATATAGAGCATGTTAGGCTTACTTACTTACTCAATGGCAATAGACAATTGCTAAGCAAGCTAAAGCAATACTACCTAGGTATATATTTTATGGAACCCGAAGGTTCATTGTCGCGTTTATCTGAACCCACCATTCAACCCTGTTCTGTACAAACTCCACCCAATCTTCCCTCGGAAATCCGACTTCCCTTAAATCTATCCTAATATTGTCCTCCCGCCTTCGTCTAGGTCTCCCAAGTGGTCTTTTCCCTTCGGGTCTCCCATTTAATACTTTTGAGATATCTTTCCTCCCCATGCGTGCAACATGTCCATCCCATTTAATCCTCCGTGATTTAATTACCCTTACTATATCCGGTGAAGAGTACAGGTTATGAAGCTCGTCGTTATGCAGTTTTCTCCAGTCCTCATTTTCATCTCTTTTAGGCCCAAATATTTTCCTAAGCATCCTGTTTTCGAACACACTCAGATTATGTTCTTTCCGAAGAGTAAGCGACCATGTCTCACATCCATATACTAGTACAACCGGCAAGATACTAGTCTTATAAATTTTTATGTTTAGATTTCTGGACAGATAAGAGTTTCTGAACTGCATAAAAACAGGCATTTCCTGATTTTAGTCGGCACTTAAGGTTATTATTTGTTTAATAGATGTCAAGACCTTTATATTTCATATAGGCTATGTTAAAAACACAGATCTCAATGTTACAAAAACTGCTAAGTTTTTAGGTTTTTATGTTGATTCTGAGGTTAGTGAACGTATTAATACTGATGACGCTGATTTGTGTGAAGCTTTGAAACAATATGTGGACAGCAATAACAAGATTGATATTAAATTAATTAATTATATCTTAAATCAGGAAGATCACATTATTTGTGAACTCAAAGAAAGAGTCAATATTCTAAATAGGCATGTTGAACTACTAACAACAGTTAACCTGAAACTTGAGAAGGACTTAAGTCATGTAAACGTGACTAAAGATCATCAGCAAGGTTTTATAGACGTCCAGAGGGGAAATCCATTAGCGAGAGTCAGTAAACCGCATGAGGGCTCCAATGCACCAAAGAAAACAAGTTCTAAAGCAGTAAGAAATGACAAAATTCTAGAGGATAAACAAATTACGAATCAGAGTGACAGTAATGAATTAACTCAAGACGGTCAGACCGAACTTTGGACGGATGTAGTGCGTAAGAAGAGGCAGACGATAGTGGGTACGAGTACTGGTAATGTAAACAGTTCCGTTAAGATATCAGGTGTTCCCAAATTAGTCCCGTTACATGTCTACAGACTGGCACCGGAAACTAAGCTGGAAGCTGTGTTAGAGTATATAAAATCGCATTTTCCTGAGGCGGTAGGGACCAAGTTGACTTCGAGACACCCCGACGAGTATACGTCATTTAAAATTAGCGTCAAGGAAGAGCATCTTCAGGCGGCTTTAGACCCCAATATATGGCCAGAAAACGCTTGTGTTAGACGTTTTTTTCAGACAAGCAGGAGGATCAATACAGGTTAAAGGCATTACAGGCTTGTACCGTGCCTTCAGACAGGCCCAAAGGAATCAAAGCTTTATGCCTAAATGTGCAATCTATCTTGAATAAAATCAACGAACTTGATATCTTTTTAAACTGTGGTGAATATATAGCGTTCTGTGTCAATGAACATTGGCTAAATAAATATAATTACTTTCTAGCTAAATTTACCGGTTATATTTGTGCATCTATATTTTACAGAACCAGTGTGAAAAATGGGGGTGTAGCCATATATTTACAATCTGAAATCAAATTCAAAGAACTGAATGTGAAGAGATTTTGTATTGAAAAAACCTTTGAAGTGGTTGCTGTGACCTTGATCGATTTCAATATAATTTTGGTATCTATATATAGGTCACCTAGTGGAGATTTAAATATGTTTTTCAATAATTTGGATAAATTACTTATCTTTTTAAACATTTTAAACTTACAAATGGTACTCTGTGGTGATTGGAACATTGACATAAATGTGAATTCAGATATTTCAGCAAAGTTTTTAAATATTTTGAGAACAGCGAATTGTCACTGTAGCAATTTTGCTCCAACTAGAGGTAAATCTTGTTTAGACAATGCTATAAGTAATCTTCCAAATCAGAAAACTCGTACAGAGGTGGTACCAGTCCCTTTCTCAGATCACGAGGGTTTAGATATAACCTTTTTCTTGGAAAATGATATTGAGAAAGGAGGAACAAAGTGCGCAGTCAACAGACGTAGTTTTAGTGAATACAATTTGTTAAATTTTAAAACATTTTTGCATAATTGGGACTGGAGTCAACTCTATACAGATCAAGAGAATGTTTGTAACTTTGATATTTTTATGAATGTTTATAAGTATGGTTTTGATAGGTGTTTCCCCGTAAAAACTTTTATTGGGAAAAAGGTTTATGTCAATAGGAAACCCAAGCTGGGATGGTATACTGAGGAAATAAAATCATATAAAGAGCATCTTATGCGTTTGCATAGTTATATTAAGTGGGCTTTGCGGTATGGTATGGATGTTAAGAATCTTAAAGAGATGCTGAAGAATACAAAAAAAGAGTATAATCACATGATAAAACAAGCGAAGAAGCAGTACAATGAAAATGTAATTAACGCCGCTCCAAACAAATGTAAAGCTGCCTGGCAAATCGTAAATAATGCAAGAAGGGATTGCAGTGATAAGAATGCTCATGACTTAAATCCTGAGGATATGAACCACTATTTTGTAAGCTCGGTACAAAATATACGTGACTCGGTAGGGGTCTGTAGCAATCAGGCTATGTTATTTTTGGATAAGATGAATAATTCACATAGGGACTTTAGATGGAATCTGATGTCTACTGCCGATATACTTAAAATGATTAGGGGGTTAAAAAATTCCAAATGTAAGGACATTTATGAGAATAGTGTCGACATACTTAAGTATGTAATTGAAGATGTTATTGACCCAGTCACGCAGTGCATTAATCAATGTCTGGTTAGAGGGATTTTCCCTCAATCTTTTAAGTTTTCTAAAATAGTACCGATATTTAAAAAAGGTGATCCGTCATTAAGTGAGAACTATCGACCAGTATCTATCTTGCCAATATTTTCCAAAATTCTTGAAAAAGTAATGTATTCTCAACTGTTTGAATTCTGTGAAAGTAATGACATCTTTAGTAATGAGCAGTTCGGGTTTAGGAGAGGAAGATCTACTATTGATGCAGTACAGAAGTTAATTTCACATGTTATTTTAGGATTGGACTCGCATGTTAATACAATGACCGCACTTTGCGATCTATCAAAGGCGTTCGATTGTGTGTCTCACGATTTGATTATATCCAAACTAAATTATTATGGCATTAGTAACAAAGAACTAGATTTATTCAAATCTTTTTTGTCAAATAGATTTCAGGCCGTGTGCGTGCAAGGAAAATATTCAGATTTTGCTCAACTTGAATGTGGGGTCCCGCAAGGATCAGTACTCGGACCACTGTTGTTTTTAATTATGATTAATGATCTTCCTTCTAATTTAAAATGCAACTCGATTTTATTTGCTGACGATACTTCTTTATTCGCGTCAAACAAGAATATTGAGGAATTAATAATTAATATGTCTCATTCATTTAGTGAGGCATCCAACTGGTTCCAGGCAAACGGTTTCAAACTAAACAATGACAAAACTAAAAATATTGTATTTACATTAACTAACTCTTGTCCTAAAGGTATGGAACAATCAGTTAAATTCTTAGGCATTATTCTGGATTGTAAGTTATCCTGGAAAGATCATATTGATGCAGTTTGTGTACGCCTCTCAAGGGTAATATATCTACTCTGCAATCTAAAGAGTCAAGTGTCTAAAACATTTTTAAAATGTTCTTACTTCGCCTTCTTTGAAAGTGTATTAAGATACGGCATTCAGGTCTGGGGCAACGGTAGCAGCATTCATAATGTTCTGGTACTTCAGAAGAAAGCTGTTAGAATATTATCTGGAGCAAAATATAATGACCACTGTAGGCCTTTATTTAAGAAAGAAAGAATTTTAACAGTAATTAATATGTATATATTTTATACTCTTATTATGATTAAGTTAAACCCGGCCGAGTATGGTTATAGATCAGAGAAGCACCACTACTCTACGAGATTTAATTATTTTCTTGAAGTGCCTCAGGTGAGACTTGCCAAATAAAAAAACTGGTGTAAAAATTTAGGAGTATCCATGTTTAATAAGTTGCCCCAAGTGGCTCACAATGTAGATTTTAAGCAATTCAAGTTTCATTTACATCGTTGGCTGCTTGACAATCCATTTTATGGAGTACAAGAGTTTTTTGAGGCTCAAATCAATATAACATTCTAGTCTGGGTTTCCTGAGTTATTGTTTTACCTATTTATGTATAGTATTCATTTTATTTAAATTGACGATGTCTATAGCAGCACAGTGTTGCTAACGACTAATTAGAAAATTAAATTAAATTGGGAATCACAATTAGATTGCATTTGTGGACGTCTTAACAAGCTATGCTTTGCTTTCAGAGTTTTAAAACATTCTATGGACAGTAAAAGTCATCTTAATGTGTATTTCTCTCTTGGACATAGTATTATTTCCTGTAATATACTGATTTGGGACAGGGCAACGAACATAGATAGGGTGTTTGTTGCACAAAAGAAAATATTAAGATTTCTTTTTAATTTGGCACCAAGGGAGTCTTTAAGAATGGTTTTCAAAAATAACAAGATTTTAACAGTAACTGGAATTTTTGTATACAAGGCTGCTTTATTTTATTTTAACAACAAAGATAAGTTCATCTTTAATTCAGAATTACATGAGCACAACACAAGGAGCAAAGACGATATACATATTTTTAAATATCGAACTTTTAGATACACTAAATCGCCAGTTTACATTGTTAGTCAAGTTATAAATAACTTACCAGCTAATATTTTAAATGTGAAAAATCTCAGGTGTTTTAAATTTAAACTGAAAGAGTATTTGTATGAGAAGACATTTTATTCTTTCAAGGATTTTTTACGTAAATTATTTTGCAGTTGCTGTAACCTTTATTTGTTCTAAATAATATTGACAATGTCTACCTATACAATGTATAGCTACAGATGCAGTAAATTATTATTATTATTATTATAAAAATTGATAAAAATATGAATTTGACCTTTTTCTCAGTATCCAAACCTGTACGTCGCACTTAAATAACTTAATAAATAAATATACAATCTATGGAATACAAGATAGGATAGGAACTGGCGCCATGGAAGTATAAAATTGTCCCCCTTTCTCTTCCCTTTGTATTCTACCAGAAACCCTAGCCATAAATATTCTTTCAACCCTTCTCCACACACGAGCGCCGACTCCAAGCCATATTTTCACGTCAATTTTTACGTTTTATCTGTTCATCATTATGCCACATATGTCACAAACGGAATTACAGTTCCGTCCTACATAAGACTTAAAACTGTCAATTCGAATTTATTAACCACATATCATGCGTAGGCATGTTCCCAATTTCCTGTATATGGATCCATTTATAGCCATAAATTTCCATAACTTTTGTGTTATGATCAGGTTTACAAGAAGAGCAGAGGAAAAAAGAATTATAACATACATTGAACGCCGCTTAATCTAATCGCGGATAATGTTATCAGTCGGGTAATGTTATAATTTTTATGAAGTTCCGTACGGATTATTACTGATTATTATTATTATTATTATTATTATTATTATTATTATTATTATTATTTATTGAGTGATTTCCTCATTTCTGAGCCCCATAAGCAATAAGTTCAATGAACAATAAAACAACAGTCAACCATCTGTTATTTGAGTGCCCAGTGGTTGAACGACAGAGACACCTCTTAGAACTCCATTTTGATTTTTGCAACATAAGATTCGAACCACCTTTAACACAAATGTTAAAAAAACAGTGTTGTTTCACACAGTTCCAGAAATTTGTCAGTGACATTTTCAAGGTTTTGTAGAGACAAGTGTTACAGATTCATGGCAAAATTATTTCATATTTCTTGTATTGATTCGCAATAACATATTTTAGTATGTATTTTGTTAAACTATAGCCCTAGCATATATTTGTACAGTAGGGCTTTTTCTCGTTGGAGACACAATAATAATAATAATAAAACAAAACAAACGATATATGCTAGAGACTGTGGCCAACTTTGAAACTAAATCAATTAATGTAATACCTCAAGCCCACTCTTAGCACCACTTCAGGTAGTACAAAACAAAGCTCACGGTTCAGACTGGAACACAAGAACTTCACAAATTCATGAAGACTTGGAAATGTCATACATAAATGACGTGCTTAGTGATTTAATTCTCCGGTCAAGAAAACCACCATTAACGGCCGTGGGTGTCGGCATGCTGACCACATGCCCCCCAATCCTGCCATCTGCCTACGGGAGATGACGCAGCGGTCGGGTGGTAGGCCAAGTCCCTCCAGGGATGTAGCGCCGCGGAGTTTAGTTTAGTGATTTAATTCGGAGATTTTATGAGGGACTGAACCAGAGTCCAAATACAACAGTGAATAATCTTGCTCGGTACGATGGCCTGACTTTCCACGATATTGAAACCCCAAGGTGACTCTAAAAGTGTAGGATAAAGTATTCGATACTGAAATTGTGACTGGTAGATTTAGTTATCACGAGTGATTCAAACTTTGGAGTAAACAGATTCATGTGTGGTCATGGATCATAAGATTTGATGCCACGTCACTCATAGGAATATTAAAAAAAGATTTAAAAAAAAAAACACACACACACAAGCATCAATTAAACCCAAAATAATTTTAGTTAAAAACACATATTGAGAAAGAAATATGAACAGATTATTACCTATTATATGTCTCAGGCTAGTTTGATCCTTTTCAAAACAAAGGGGAGGAGATCTCTGAGAGAGTTCGCGGAAAATTCGCATCATGTGACAAAACGTGATTGGTTAATGTCATCAGCATGCGCCATTACAAGGGTGTGGCTTGCTAATGGAGAAGGAGTGTTCATAACTTCATGCAACAATAATATAAACATTTACACGTGAAATAACAAACTCTCACTAATTAGAATTATAATCATCGTCATCATTAGAATTATAATTATAATTAGAATTAGCCCGTTTCATCCCTAAAGGGCAAGGGCCTCTTGACTGGCAAGGTGGCTGTTTCGGCAATCCCGCTTAGTCATCATTATAGTATATCAATTAGCAAACAAAACATAAAGGAATCATTGTTCAAGTTAGAGAGGAAGTGAGTTGCACTGAGAAAAAAGAAACTACCATTATCACGGTGATGATACACGTTCTCATATGCGGAGCTGTACAACAGCTGCGACTTCGACAGCCACACCTCTTTGTTTTGAACAGGATCAACCTTGCCTGAGACATATTTTAAGTAATTCAAGTGGAAAATATGTTTTTTAAAATGAATGGAATTGTTTGCATTCTTGAAATATCAGGTAAAACTACACTAGACTTTAATGTGAGTAGGCTATATTTCATTTTAAACACTCCTTAGTACCTTATTTATATGCCAGAAATAATGACGCATTGTATAGGCTGCTTGAAGGTGGTTTCGCTGCAATCCTATCCTGTACGGCCGTGTCATAATCTACGTCAGTGAATGATACACAAACATCATCAATAGCCAAGCTTTTTTAGAAAACAGAATATTTTAAAGGATTTATGTAGTATTATTTTAGATCCGGACCTTAAACCGTGTAAAAATGTGCAAACTCGACATGGAATTTTAGGGTCAATCACGATACTCCCTGTAAGATTAGAGAGAGTAAAAAAGATATAGGCTACATAGAAAAAAATGTGTGGAGAACAGTCGTGCCTCACAAGGCTTGTTTGTTTCATACCGAAAAACCCAACTCCCGTCGCAACTGGTGGCTGGCGATACTCCGTCAAGCCCGGAGACCCCCTACTGAACTCCACTTTCAAATATCCTTACGGTGCGATTCCTCTATATACCTCTGCATTCGCACGTTTTTTTGCGTTTCTGGAATCTTGACTCTCATATCAAATTAAGAATTTTTAGCATATCACAGAACTTAGAAATTATAATGAATTATATGAAGATATTTTTCCGAAGGTATTGTGCTAGTAATTAGACTAAAATTTTCTTTCTAACTTTGAGTTCTAGCATCAGAGCAAATTCCCGAATTTACTGCCATCTAGTAGCCAATGTTAGTACTTTTTCCATATCCAAGGTTATTCTATGGCAATTCATGAGGTGCTGAGTTCGAGTCCCAGTCCGCCAAGTGAAATTTTATGTTTGATATATTTGTTCCTCTGGTCACTGTCGTTTGGTTATTAAGTAAGGATTTAGGTTTTAAGAACCCTCTGGCTGTTAACTTAATATTTTCACATGAATAAAATAAAATATTTTAAACATATTCAAAATGTTTTACATTCGTTCTATTGCTAGGCAACGCTATAAGGTCATTATTTATGTCGAGTCTGAAAGTGAAAATTTTACCAGTTTATTAATACGAATATGTTATTTTGGCCTTCAATACTTTATGATCCCGTTATGCAAGATGAAGACATGGAACAGCTTGCTGGGTTAAAAATAGCGAGGACAATAAAAGATGGATAAAAAATATAATGAAGAGAAAATACAAACATGTAATTTTAAGAGAATATGTGACAAAAAATAACAGATTGATGAAGAAAGGAATGAACTTACTTACTTAATCGCAATAGACAATTCCTCAGCAAGCTAAAAGAATATTATCTATTTTATGGAACCCGAAGGTTCATTGCCACGCTTACCTGAGCCCGCCATTCAACAATATTCTGTGCTAACTCCATCAAACTATCCCTCACAAATCCTACTTCCCTTAAATCTATCCTAATATTGTCCTCCCAACTATGTCTAGGTCTTCCGAGTGGTATTATTCCTTCGGGTCTCCCATTCAATACTTTTGAGATATGTACGGCCTCCAGATATGGAGGGTAGCTGCGAATATATTGAATAAGCAATCGCAGACAGACGACGTGAGGTGGTCCTCCTGGTTTACAACCTCTCACAGTAAAAAATAACACTGTTAGCTAACTCTAGGCCTACCTGATTATGGATCCTGTCAGTGTAAAATAGTCCCTCGTTTGGATCTCCGGGTAGGGACTACACTGAGGGAGCCTAAAAATCATAGGAACTATAGATTTGGATTATATTAGATTAGTAAAAATAACACAGACCAACAGCCATTTTGGTGCCTTAGAATTTATACCTATTCTTGGGTATATTTAGGTCGCTGATGCCAAGTGTGCCATTAGTTTTGCCCTATCAGCTTTATTTTTGTGAGATATGTTATCATCATTATTCATATTATCCCATTTTACATTTTGATATAGGCTAAATAAGAAACAATGCCTATGTTTAGCTTCTAAATCATGTGAAGAAAAAATCAACACACTAACATTACATTAACATTACAATAACAATATAACATGGGGTCTTTCAAAAAATTTATATCACATATTGTACAGTCATTTATGAGTTATGAGCTGTCAATTTGAGGGCCAAAAAATAATTCATCTTTTAGTTTTTCTATACTTCGTACAGTTTTCGTCCTTCGGGTCCAAGGTATGGTCAAGAGCCCTCACTAGCTATATTATCAACCAAGATTTTGCTTCGCAAAAGAGGTTAGGCCTATAAGTTAATGCCACTCTATATAAAAGTAGAGCTGACAGAGAAAACCTGTTTACATATTTGGAATAAGCACACTAAGTATAGCCAATATCCGGGAAAACATCTGAGACACCAAACGAAAAGTTCTTTTTTGTTGGGCTGTGTAATTGAATTTTATAAGGGTCTAAGTGAAAAAAAGAAAAAGAAAAAAATAAATAAAAAAATAAAGAGAAAAAAATAATAATTAAAAAAATGAAAAATATGAAATGTAAGCATTGTGACTGTTTTTGAAACTTTACAAAATACTAGTTAAGCGATGCACAAAAAACTGAAAAGATTTTGAAACTTTATAAATACTAATTAAGTGATGTAAAAGAGACTGAAAATATGAAATCTAAGTATTGTGACTGTTTTTGAAACTTTACAAAATACTAATTAAGCGATGTACAAAAAACTGAAAATATGAAATCTAAGTATTGTGACTGTTCTCATAAGCATGTAGTGTTACATTATGTAATGGAGCATGTAGCTATAAAACCGTGGTGTTAATGAAATAAAAAAAGGGTCTAAGTGCCAAAATCATGATTTTTCAACTGATAATTTTAAATTGAACTACGGTATGTACCCAGACTTCATAAAACTGCATTTCAGAAAGGTTCTCGGTTTCATGGAAAGCCACGTTAGCAGCAGTAAATTCCAAGATATAGCGCTGGGTCTATCTCCGGTAGGCCTATGCCTTTTTGTGGCTGTATGTCTCGTTTTCTACGCAATCATGATTGTGGCACTTAGATCCTTATAAAAGTAAACGCTGCTATAAATGAATTCATCGGTTCTCATGATGTAGAATATTTTATTATTATGTGGCATAATTTTTTCTCGCATCTGGCCTAGATTCAGCTCGTAGGTTGGCAACGCTGCTGCGGAGGGTACAAATGCAACAACTCTGATCTGTTCGTTGAAAGTAAGAAATTCAATTTAACTCTTTTCTTTCTTCTTTTATTATAAAGGACTTCAATGCTCTTTCCTGCGGTCGAATGCGTGTTTCTTGCACGGAACTGAATTTGTAGTTCCTGTTTGCAAATTGCATCCAGTATGACCACAGAAAAGGCGCTTCAAAGAGCTCCCAACCTCAAACTTCTTCGTCATGCACTTGCAAATTTTTTGCGTTAAGTTTCGATTGATTTGTGCCTGACCCAATTTCCACACTAAGTGCATTTGAGAGAGAAAGAAAATAGCATTTGCTAGTCAAGAACCCTTGGTTGAAACTTTGAATGCAGTTGGAACGGATTACAGTTTATTTACCAGTTGAGAAGAGGGAATAAATTTTGAAGTAGTGAAACAGGTTTCGGTTTAGAATCTGTCCTGCTCAACTCGATGGTACTGAAATGTTTTAAAAGACTTGAGAAATACAAATAGGCTACAGGGTATGTCTAAATTCCCTGTACAGATTTTGAGGACTGTTAGTGGGGACCAATACGTTTAGATTTAGAAGACCTGGTTCCAAACCATGGTCTATCTACAAAAGAATACAATAGCATTGTTCCCTAATCCGAAAATCTGCATGGACATCGAAACAAACAAAAAACAGGTGATCTTACAGTCGCGTGGATTTCCCCAGTGTTGCCGCTGTCATTCACTACTTCTTAAGTGAAGTAAACATTTTACTGGACTGCAGACAAGTGCGAATACGCTTAACAACCTTTCTATTCACTGATTGACATGTTGAAAAGGATTAGGGTGGGAGAATATAGAAGCAGTTCT
This sequence comes from Ectobius pallidus, assembly GCA_964059195.1. Classification (NCBI taxonomy): domain Eukaryota; kingdom Metazoa; phylum Arthropoda; class Insecta; order Blattodea; family Ectobiidae; genus Ectobius; species Ectobius pallidus. Next base: position 207,106,671 of record CAXKWD010000001.1, on the reverse strand, counting down.
TGGAAAAAGTGTCTTTAAGAAGTGGCACCCACAATACAAGAAGGACTCGATGTGACGACCACCGATGTCAACACAGAAATTTAGACACACGTATTTACAAATGTCGCTATTGTAAAGTTTTTCCCTACAGGCCTATTTCTAGGCATTCAGCACATGAAGGTGGAAAGGTTGTTACCCTTACGCACTCATCCTTAAGCACCTGTCGCCTATAATCCCCAGATCCATGGTGTCAGCAGAAAGATTAGGCCAACTAAAAAATCCCAACAACTTCATCGTGAATTGAAACCCCGACCTTCCGGTGCTTCAACCAATTGCCACGGCGCTGCGTACCCCACAGGCATTATCATTAGGGTATATTATTTCCATTTGTTACTAACAATTTAGCAAGCGCAAATAGTCGCAGGGAATTAATTGTAAAAGTGTTCGAAAACAGGGTGCTTAGGAAAATATTTGGGCCTAAGAGAGATTAAAATGGGGACTGGAGAAAACTGCATAACGACAAACTTCATAACCTGTACCCTTCCTCGAATATAATAAGGGTAATTAAATTTTGGAGAATGAAATGGATTGGACATGTTGCACGCATGGGGGAGGAAAGACATAACTAAGAAAATATTGACTGGGAGACCTGAAAAGGAAAGACCGCTTGGAAGACCTAGACTAGGTGAGAGGACAATATTAGGATGGATTTAAGGGATGGTTGGATGGAGTTAGCACAGAATAGGGTTGAATGGCGGGCTCAGGTAAGCTCGGCAATGAACCTCCAGGTTCCATAAAATAGATAATATTGCTTTATCTTGCTTAGGAATTGTCTGTTGCCATTAAGTAAGTAAATGTCTGTTGGTTGTTTGTCTGAACAGTACAGCTCGAGAAGAAATACACTTATAAAAAATAATGTATATTTGGGTTACATATTTTTGGAGATGTGGCCCGTAAATTGGTTCCAGCTTTTTTGTTTTTTGCTTTTAATACCACTTTTCTTAAAGGTAATTTTCTCAAAAACCTTTAAAGTCATTTTTTATTTACGTTGGCATTTCTTAAGGTATGGTAAACACATTTGCTAACTAATTTTTCAGTGCTAAAATAGCTTAAATTGTTATTTTCGTTAGTTCAATATTTAAACATTGTCCGGGGGGGGGCGGACCCCGACCCCCCTTTCGACCCTCCCGAAATTATTTTCTGGCTATGTCTTTGTTGCACTTATTATATTATTAATATAATGTTACAAAGTGGCCCAAGAAGTTAAAGCGACAAAAAATGAATTACTTTAAGAAATTGGCCCCCCTCTGGAAAATATAATATGGGCGACCTTGGTAATGTCTCGTGGGATTACCTGTGATAAATACATCAATAGAGATTTCATAAAAGAGAGACACTTTTTATCAATGCTTTCAAACGTATGAATGATGTTACCAATATTGGAATTCACGGGATCTGGCTCAATTTCATCGGGAATTCCCTGTGTTAGTTCCCTCCGTGCTGTTCATCCATTTAGATAACAACTGTGCCAGATTGCTTTCTCGATAGAGAACAGAGTCGCGCCCCATGCAAAATGTGTAACCATCCCAACACCATTAACTTCCAGAGAGGTAAGAAAACACTCGGAATATAAGCTCTTCTTTTTTAAACATTTAACCTACTTCCTTAAAGTGAGCTTTCTATCAGAACAAAAAGGAAACGGAATGCAAAACAAAACGAAACAGGAACTGTATTCGGATGTAATGCTTTGTTGTGAGGTGTGCACCAGTATTTTTATTATTGAATTTCCGAAAGTATAGAACCCTATTTTACCAACTGGCATATTAGGGTTATAGATTAAACATGTATACAGAATATACAATGCACTACATGTACAGGTAGGGAAATAAAAGCGGACCGACTCTTGTAGCTGATTTCAGAGCCTTGGGATACGTAAATAAATGTAAGAGATGTAATGGAAACGTTTGTTTTCACAAACAATGCAAATTACGTGAAATAAGTCGACAGTCGACACTAAAACAAATTCCATTACATTCCCTGCTATCCTGTGAATACCGCTAGGAATGCGCAGTGACTCATATCGGCAGCTTAAATATTTTAGTAGGTCCGTTTTTTTCCCCTTGCCTGTGCATATTACAATTTTGCAAATACACTATTCATGAAACTTGAAAAAAACTTTATAACTTTGCTTATTTAAGAAAATGCGATAGATCGGTATACCAAAGTCAAAATTTAAAGATTTAAATATAATATTAACTGATAACGTTCATGCGTAAATAATGGACAATGAATTGAAGACATGCCTAACAGACTGGCTTTCCTCTTTAGGCCTACATTTTTTAATTTGCAGAGGTAGAAATGTTAAATATATGTAAGTATTCACCAATTTTCCCATGCCCTGTTAAGAATTGAGGCATAATATAGTTTGGAATTAAAAGTGTACAAGCTATTCTGTCTTGCACTCTTGGGAAAAACAAATTTTTCGTTGTGCTGCCGTTATTCGTTTCTTGCCAAATCTGACCCCATTGGCTGTGCATAGGCCTATATTCTCTTAATGTTTTCTTAATGAAGAATGGGGGGGGGGCATAAAGTATAGGAAATTTGAAAATTTGAAGAAGCACCTAACTTAACTAATTCATCTGCTTTCTCATTTCCTACGTATTTCCCATGTGACTTCGGACCCAAGTTAAACAAGAATTAATAATAATAATAATAATAATAATAATAATAATAATAATAATAATAATAATAATAATAATAGCAGTAATAATTAGTGAGAATAACTAAGACAAATTGCATACCCCAAGAGTTTTTGGTGGAGTGCAGAGTTTCATTGCTGGCAGATTTCAAATACAAATACACAAACTTACATATAAATATGTATTCGAATGAGCAAACGCTTCTGCTCGGAATTATTTCAGAGACTATATTTATATATATATAAAAAAAGGAGTAAACAGCAAAGGATTATTATTATAAAAAAAAGAGAGAGAACCAGGGATTGAACAACAAAGGGAAAAACTACGTTAACATCTGAGCCTACAAATGTGAACTACGATAACAAGTTTACTAGCAACATAACCTGGACTCCTGAAATTCACACTTGCAAATTTTTCTGACAGACGTAATATATAGGCCTAGTAATAAGCGGAAGCATTTATCTGTCTATCGTCTGTACGCGATGTCCAGCGAAAGCTATTGCGCGCAGAAATCTCAAATTTTAAGCATACATGGACTGAAAGGTGCCCGAATGCACCTCGAAGCCGAATTTTCGCTTTCGTTCGCGAGTTAAGAGTGAAAAACTGGCAGAAAACGTGAATTTCTATCGAACCATCAGTTTTCGGTAATACGTTTCATTTGTCAAATCAATTGTAGGTGGCTTTTTTTTTTTTGCATCGCGATTTTTTCATCATATCGCATGGAATTACCGATCGATTCAATTTTGTGAGCTCACCCGAGTCGATTCATTTGTTTACAATGTCCACTGATATGTTATTCATAGCTGTAGGCTTTGCATTAGTTGAGAAATAGGGATGTTTCTCAAAGGCTCTAAGCATCTAAAAGAAGACAAAATGAGATGGGACATTTTCAGTATATTATGTCCCAGGTTTTTGGGAAGGAAGGTATGAAAGTGATATTGAATTTCTTTTTTATTTCAGCCACGAAACTGTTGTATGGTAATATGAGAGTGAGAAATAAAATTTTCTATCAAGACAATACAATCTTATGTAACCGGAATGTCTTTTTCTTCTTATTTGAACCCCTCCCAGGCATGGTGTGTAGAAGCAACGGAATGCAACATTCGACCTACTCCATGAGCCATAAAAAGCTATATCTAGCGTTTTCTGAGGGAATAGTTTGAGTGTGATATGTCGTTCTTCCTCATTTCAAATTCTACATACATATTATATAAGGATCTAGAGTTTCAAAATCGAAAGTCCTCCTTAAGTTAATTTCAAATTACGAAATACAAAACCCGGGTGACGCCGGGCCTTTTAAGGTAGTAAAATTTGAAATAAAATATAAAATAAGAAATAAAATAAAATATAAAGAATAAAATACAAAATAAAATAAAATATAAAATAAAAATAATTAAAAATAAAAATTATATAAAATAAAATAAAAAATAATAAAATAAAATCAAAGAAAAATAAAACAAAGAAAAATAAAATAAAACATTAAACATAAAATCAAAGAAATAAAATTAAAAAAAAAATAAATAAAGTAAAATAAAATATTTTCAAACCACTAAATTTTTGTACTTAAACATGCCGATGAAACTAAATATATGAAATAAAATTCGATATTCACGAGCCGGGATTCGAACCCTGGTACCAAATAGCAAAAATCCAGTCAGAGCTGGCGCTTATTCAGCGCCTGGGCGAAAGGGGACTTGGCTTGGGTGTGTCATTATATACAGTGTTACATTTTCACTCACTGTAAAGCGACGAGCCCTCGCCTCTACAAGCCTTACGACTGGTATTTGTCCGCGCCTTTAACCGCGTGCCCACTCTGACATTCAAAAAACTTTAGTTAAAAATGTCTTCTTTACATTATTTTGTGATACGCGTTACCTGGCAATACCTCACGCTATGGGTTAACAATACGGACGTGTTATATTGAACTGGTAATATGCAATATTTTTCGTCACTTGAGCCTTAGGTTTTAATGTGAAATAAAGCAAAAATAGTATTTTGTTATATGAAAATACACGGAAATTAAGCCAACTTTTGTACCAAAAATGAACGTTTTTATTCACCGTAAAATGGGATTCCTAGTGATGGTATATCCCCTGTTAAAATGCCTTTGCACAGTTCAGTGTAGTCTGATAGTGAATAGTCTAAGACAGTGGTTCCCAAACTTTTCAGTCTGCGGACCCCTTGAAAAAACTTAAAATTTCGCGGACCTCCTCTGGGTTATGAAATTTAAAAAAAAAGAAAGAAAAAAAAAAACTTTGATTCAAATGTATTAAATTCAATAGACAAAATAACAATATCAATGATAACAAACAGAGTTTACTCCTTAATGTGAACAGTGAAGCTGCTTTTGATTAATTAGCTCTGCAATGTTAGGTTTAATGTGTGATAATTCCAATATTAAGTCACTTTCAACTTCAAGTTTATTTCTGAACTTTGATTTCAAGTACGTGAGGTGGGAGAATGCTGTTTCACATAGATAAGTAGTGGGGAACACAGTTACGCACTTCAAAATTACGGGATATCCAATTTCTTCTTAAACCGCCTGCGGACCCCCTGAAACACCATGGCGGACACCCAGGGGTCCGCGGACCCCACTTTGAGAACCACTGGTCTAAGACTGATGGTGGCTAAAAATAGTACAAACTAATTTTAACAAGATAGGCGTCAGCCTGAACATCAATAATGCTGACACTCGCTGACTTTGAGTAAATCCCATTTGAGTAGTTACTGCGTATCCAATTAGCCAATACATGTGTACAAATTGGTTTCACTTGCAGCAATGCTCTCCCATTTTTAGGTAGATTTCGAAGAAAAATCTACCTATTGCAATCGATACCATGTCATGACTTTCGAAAAATTATTTCATATCTTTACGTTTCATGCCTGTTAAAAAAAAAAAAAAAAAAAAAAAAAAAAAAAAAAATGTGATATTTATATATATCTTTACACGATAGCGGCCGTAATTTTGAAGATATTTGGACCAAATTTTATTATGTTATTTCTAGGCCCAATAGTTCGGACAAGTTCGTTAATGAGCAAAATTGGCTCAAGGGGGTGGTCGGGGGAGGGGGTTGACATTTGCAAACTAATCGTTTAAGTATTTCTAAAAGAACGTATTTAATTTGAAAGGGTAAATATCATTTAAATACAAACACGCTTGTACACTTACGTATACTAAATGCCTATCTCGTTCAATCTTGCATTTCTGTCTACACTAAGCAATTATTATAAGAGCTGCTTTCACGGATGCCACATACATTTCTCACCCTATAACGATCGTTTATTTCTGTACATACTGTAATTTCAACCACTTGTGGCATGCTATACTCAAGCACCATCTCACAGGAAAAGTCGGAACTAGGTGGAGTTGCAAGTAGTTCCACGATTCACTCACAGAGAGCATAGGCTTCTCAAAATTTTGCGTACTTTGTGTTCTCGCCCAAATTAGCATGTAAGGGATTTTAAGGGACCTGAAAATGGATTCGCAGCATTATATTTTTATTCTTCTTCCTTCTTCTCTCCTTTTTTCTTTTTCTTTAATTTATTTTCATATTTATTTAATACTGTACTTTAATACGTATTGGCCTCTATCCTGGATTCCTATCAGAGGCAATTTACAATTTACAATATGCACTGTACTATTTGCAACTTACTAAGAAGTTATAATTACATAGGTTATAAACAATTTATAGCTTGATCTAAAGAATATATATATATATATATATATATATATATATATATATATATAAAGAAAGAAAGAACAAAGAAGTTTAAAAATTTAAGAAGAAAACAATACATTGATAACTTAATTATGTTCGTCTTTAATTCAGAATTACATGAGTACAACACCAGGAGCATATTTTTAAATATTGAACTTTTAGATACACTAAATCGCCAGTTTACATTGTTACGAATAACTTACCAGCTAGTATTTTAAATGTGCAAAATCTCAGACGTTTTAAACTTAAACTGAAAGAGTATTTGAGTGAAAATCTTTTTTATTCTTCTAACGTAAGGATTTTTTACATAAATTATTACTGCAGTCACTGTAACCTTATTTGTCCTAAATAATAATGAGAATGTCTATCTATACAATATATAGCTACATATGTAATGCATTATTATCATTATTATTATTATTATTATTATTATTATTATTATTATTATTATTATTATTATTATTATTATTATTATTGTTATTATTGTTGTACTGACTACACTAACTGCAGTAAGTGTCGAATTCGGGGATTTTGTGGATTTGTGATTATGAGTGGGAGGTCGCGCCTAAAGATACAAACTTTCACAGATGCAGTACACTCCCGCGTCCTCACTACCATCTCATCATCAACCAGGTGAGACCAGTCGTCACCGGAATTCTTAGTCTGGATGCCAGTCTTTTTCTTCTTCTTGTATTATAATTCAAAATATTTATTCAATAAGTTATATATATTATATTCAAAAGAGTATAGGCTACGCGCAAAGAAACCAGAAAACATTCAGGTGCTATATTTAACCCAGGCCGTCACAAAGAAAATGTTGTGGGACAAATTAACCGAAAACTTAAATTAATAAATTGGTGCTGTCTTCAAAGCACGTTGCAGTAATTAACACACATAAGTTAATTCACTTTATTAAATTCTTGAAAGTCAATTGAATTATGATTCATAATTTCTTCTGTGCAAACCTTAAAAGTAAATTTAACAAGTATTCCGAATTTAGCAGCAATTGAGAAAAGATACAATTGAATGTAACATTGTAAAGATAGGCTATTCCGTTTCGCCTTTAAAATGTATGCCGATTTCGCAGAATACATTGGCAATTAATGATGTTTATAAATGATTCACTGAACAGGTTATATCGTTAGCAGGACCGTCCATATTAAAACTGGAGTAGGCCTACAGAGAAATCATTTTCGAGCTGTAAACGATCAATCAGCGATTACATTAATTCATATTCATCATTTATTTAAAACTGAAATTAACGTATGATTATAAAGTGCTAGAATGGTACTTTAGGAGATTGTGTGGGAGACGGGAAAATGTCTGTCCGTCCGCGGTAACTCAAATACGCTTTATCGGATTTTCATGAAACTTGGTATACCCATTTATAACGTCCATGGGAAGAAGCCTATTGATATTGAACCAAATCGGTTTACCGGTACCGCAGTAATGTCTAATTTAGTGCCTATTTTATGGTAATGTATTAGAAAGAAATGCAAATCAGTTATCAATGTCAACATATTGTTTTACAGTATTCATATACGGCTTTGCAAGTTGAATACTGTTAGCCATGACATATTCCTTCACATATGATTATCAGACTAGTCAGATGTTTGTTTATTTCGTTGTTTAAGTTCAAATGAGTACGACATGAATACTGTTGTATACAGAAGGTATATTACTGTGAAATAATTAGGCCTACTTACATTAAGCGGGGTTCTTTGCCAGTGTATTTTTGTGAAATGTTGACATATTTTAAAAATTTCTTATATCAGTGTATACGAGTTTGAATTAAGGTTAAGTATCAAACTTTAGACTTTTGTTCTTCCGCAAGCCCTGCTTAATGAATCGATCTGGAGTTTAACTCGGAGATAGTTTACAAAAATAACTTATTTTCTGCATACCAAATTACAAAAATAACATTTTCTGCATTTCATAATTGCAATTATGACTGATTAAACAAATGCGTTCTGGTACTTTGTTATATCAGTTTACCTGATTTTATTATTATAATAATGACCACGTCTTCTGTAGAAAATTAAGCCAGTTTGCAGCATCAAGAATATGTCAATGTAATACCTTTCATGTGCTGCCATCGTCTGGCGATGTACTGAACCAGATGTATCAGTTACAAAATGCGGCTCCCTAAAGTTTTAAGTGAAACAGAAATGAGTACCAGGAGCAAGGTACGTAAGGTTGACAACCGTACCACCTTCATGCCCCGAATGTCTAAAATCTGAGAGCCTCAACCTCCTGGATTCCTTATGGTCTCCAGGGCCTGTATAGGGAACACTTAAAGTTTTAAGTAAACTTTATAAATATGTATGCTAAAATATTACTTATTTATACTTTTTCCTTAGGGTAATTTCCACAGAGTTTTGGTTTCCATCCGGCAAACAATACAAGATAAATATTTCATGTAAAGTACGAGTTGCTGAAAACTAATTTTCTGTCAGCCCAGTAGACAAATACGGTATCTCATAAAATAATTACATAACTGTATAAAAACAAAAGGTAATGCGGCCCATGGATTTGAATTTATTAAGGCGAGTTGACACTTAGTAAAAGTTGAGTCTGACATGCCTGTACTGAACTATTTGGAAAGTGACTTCGAAGTCCCATTAGGTGTTATTTCAAATATGACAATGCAGACACCAGAAAATCCCAGGGTAACTCAAAATCCCGACAGTAAATAAAGGGTTACACTTTTTGGGTTTATTTGATGTTCTTGTTACTTTAACACTAATTTCAGCTTCAATGAATGAAATCGCCTTTTCGGTTTTGGATAGAGATGTCGAAAAGAAACGTTTTTTCGACTTTAAAATGTATTTTAGTTAAATATTTTAGCCGAAATACGAGTACTTACTAAATCCCTACCAAGTGAAAATTAGTCAAATTGAAGTGAAAAGTCAATAGAAGGCCTATAGGAAGACCCAGGGACCGCTGGATTGACGCAGTGTCAAGTGATGCTAAAACATTACTCCAAATCAGGCGGTGGACATCAATTGCCAAGGATAGAACCAGATGGAGGCAGATGATAACGGAGGCTATGGTTCGATCCCGAACTGCAACGCCATAGAAGAAGAAGAAGAAGAAGAAGAAGAAGTGAAAAGTCTTTCGTTTGATACCTCATTCGTACGTAGCCTATTGACTCAGTAAGACTGTACAATAATAAGAATAACTTATAGTAAACAAAATAAATAATACAATTAAAATGAATTTACATAAATTTGAGAAAATAATAAGATAATAATATAAAGTAGTTATTGTAAAATAGCGTTTCTATTTTACTTAAGTATTTTTATAAATAAACACTAAAGTCATGTGTAGGCCAAATATATTTTCTTGTGTTTCTGTTCTTTTTTCATTTTTTTTTTTTTTTTGTGATTTAGAGTGTGTTTTTGTAGCTCTGTTTTATATCTTGCATTGTACTTTTTTTCAAAATAAATTTGTATAGTTTTTGGAACTGAACTGCAACCGAGCCCGAGTACTTTGTTCTTTCGGATGTAAATAACTTTTGTTAACTTGTAAATATTATTATAATTTGTATTTGTATTTTGTATTTTTTTTATTGTACTTTAAATATTCACTTTGAAAAATTAGAAAAGGTTACAATAAAAATAGACCTATATCTGATATAAAAAGAGGTTCGTTGAACATGCCTCTTTGTTATATTGTCACGTCCATGATGTTAATTTAAATTTTTGCAGTAGACGTGCTCTGTTGTTGTTGTTTTGCGTCATCGTAAGCCCTAGGTAAGCCTCATAGAAATAACCAGAATAACTTATCAGTCTTAATGATTAACAAACACGATGTATGATGAAAATTTTGGACCAGGCTGGATTTAGAAAGACACGACACACTATTGACTATCACTAATTGGGTGCCATGCACTAATTATATAGGATCCGGTCTATTGTTTACCATGTTTGTGACAACGACAATTTCATGTCGTCCCCGCTATTGATACACGGGCGCCATTGTCAAGTTCCACCTCAACAATGAAATGACCCCGCTCAGTTTAAGCTCGTGTTTGACAGCTTGTGGTCCGTGAGATATTAGCAGCAGCATGAAGCGTTATCAGAGGGCCCGGATTTTTATGTAATATCAAAGTGCGAAATATGTAATAAAAATATAGTAAATATCAGGGAAATGTGTAATAAAATATGTAATAATCACAAAATATGTTGTTTAAAATTAATACTATTAATGCAATAAGTATACGAAAATGTTTACAAAAGCTTCTATACGCTGCCTCTAATTTTTACTGTGAGTTCAACTTATATGATTTACCAAATTAAAGTCATAGATGCTTCAGGTATTTTTTTTTTAACTCTACTGAACTTAAAGTTGTGGAGAAATATGTATTGTAGCAAAACATTTTGTCCTCGTGCCCTAAAAATTCATTTTTGAACCCGATTGTCCCATTTGAGTTAAAGAGTAGGCCTACCTGTTTAGAAGACACATGATATTTATTATTTGTATGCAATGCACTATGTAAATGTAAAAGAAGATTACGTAATTATTTTATTAGTCACTGAAAAATAAAATAAAATAATATATAATTTTTATTTTTTTATGATTTCCTAGATTTTATGTACAAAAATGTAACACTAGTTACATAATATGTAAAATATGTAATGTTACTGTGAATATGTAAAAATATGTCAAATGAAACCAAACTCTAACCATATCAGAAGCTCAAATATCCGACATTTTTCATTTTTAGTAGTCTGCCAATAATGGAATAGAATATGTAGGCCTAATTACCAGGGCCGATTCTAATGACATGTCATCTTTTTATTGATGCTGCATAGACATTGCCAACTTGTAGAAAAATCCTAATCATGGCCTCTAGATTACAGAAATACATTTTTATTAGGACATTTTTTGTCATTTTATGCAATTTTAGATTTTTACGGCTTTTATTTCAATTTTAGGTCATTATTTTGTCATTTTCTTCCTTATTTAGTCATTTTCATGTATTTACATTGAGTGTATAACTTTTTTTCCTCGCTAACAGTGCTGTCTTTGAAGTGTTGTTTGTTTAATGCAAGAAGGAAAAATTCGGCGTTAAAGTGTTGATATGTCTCAGTCGGAAGTGAGAATCAAAGAAAGGCCAAAATGTTGTATTATATTACTATTGTTATTAGATTGACTTGGCACCAGAATCTGCCACCTGCTTGGATTGAGAGTGCAAACTACTGTTCACCCTCAATAAAGAACAATATAATCCGGCAGACCACAAAAGGATGTGCCGACTTTTGATTCACCAGTGCCTTAGTGTCAGTATAAATTTCCGTGAGAAAAGAACATCCACAACATTACAGTTATTTACAGTATTTACAATTATGTACAAACTAGTCTATAACTTTGTGTGTACAATAATGTTTTTTATAAATAAAATATCAGGTTTTAGGTCATTTTTTATAATTTTGACACCATGTCAGCTTTCTCCTGTTAATGACGAACATTGTGGAATACCTCCGATGGCTCACGAAAATTGCACAGATTTTGTGCTCCCGAGACAGAAGTGGTGAACCGATTTGGTTCATTATCAATAGGTTTCTCCCATGGACATTATAAATGTGTTTTCCAAGTTTCATGAAAATCCGAAAAACCGTATTTGAGTTATGGCGCGTACAGGCACACGGACGGACGGACAGACAGACAGACAGACAGACATTTTTTCGTCCCCCACACAATCTCATAAATACCATACTGGCACTTAATAATTGAATAGATAAGAGCAATTTGTTTTTGCATTTTTTGCACTTTCCGTCTTTTTCAAGAGATGGGTCATTTATTGGATATTTTTAGGTCATTTTTGGCATTTTTATAGATTTTTAAATAAAGTGTTACATTACAATGTATTTTGATTTATCATTAATATTTCGTTTTTAATGCTTGTCTATTATAAGTTTATAAGCAAGTAAAGTCACCAGGAAACAAATCAAACTTTCAGTATAACTGGTATATCAGAAGGACTTTCACTGTGTCATTCATTTGTGTAAAAAAAAGTTAAGTGAGGAATCTGATAGGGGCAAATTGATGGGAATGCCACCTCAGAAGTAATTTTTTTCGCAAAGGTGTCCCAGTAGTAGTAATTTATTAGTAATAGTAATAGTTTATTCTTGTGTCGAAATATTAAAACCCTTGGCGTTACACAGGTTTTCGCCATAGGATGTACCTCCTACCATTACACACTAATATTAACATAAAAGCCTTGAGTACAAATTATGGTCTTGCTGTATTTGCCTTAGTAGTAATTTATTAATAAGTTATAGGCCTACTTACTTCGTTAGTAACAAAATAAGAGTGATTTATATTGTAAATTTAAATGAAACACATAGTCATTCTTTAAATTGCTCTCTAAAATGAACTCTCTAGCCTACTTCTTAAAGAACTAATTATAAGTAATAATGGATAATATATTGGTAATATTTTTAAAAATTCATTGTAGTTTTCTTTTACTATTTTTAGGGCATAAATGCGTTTTTGAAGTGAAACTTCTTTAGCCGCGGTAGGGGTGAATCGAGAGCTTGTGTAACGCTCAAATTCGCCACGAAATTAGTGTCACACTCAAAGTCGTCACGAAATTAGTGTGGTGTGACGGAAGGGACTGCACAGAAAAAAATCAACTCAATGATTAGGCTTATCCAAAATTTAAAAAATAAAAAATCGAAGATCCATAATTTAAAAAATCGAAACTTAAAAAACAAAATTAAAAAATTGAAAAATTGAAAGATACAAAATTAAAAAGTTCAAAAATTCAAAATTAAAAAAAAAATCCATAATTAAAAATCTATATATCCAAAATTTAAAAAAATAAAATAAATTAAAAATTCAAAAATCCAAAATTTAAAAAATAAAAATCCAAAATTTAAAAAATAAAAATCCGAAATTAAAACATCCAAAATAGAAATTTAAAAAATAAAAAATCGAAAATTAAAAAAATTTAAAATCCAAAAAATAAAGAATTCAAAGATCTAAAATTAAAAAATCCAAAATTAAAAAATCCAAAAACAAGTCGAACAATTCAAAATTTAAATAATCCGATAATCCAAAAAAGATAAAATCCAAAGATTAAAACAAGTTTCACTTCTGTCGCACACTTTTTTATTTTACATTTTTCACTATTTTATGGTCATTAAATGCCTTGCCTTACTCATCACAAACCTGCACTAAGAGGAAAATCAATCTGAATTGTCTGCAAGGTCATTAACAAAGGTAATCTACAACCAATCCCGCATTCATCTCTCATTTTGGTGCCTTATTAAATCATCCAGAAAGTAAATTTTGCAATACCTTTCCCCCCTTCGTTTCGAAAGTTGATTTTTCGTATTTCTTGAGTTTGGTGTCGTTGGTCTGGTTTATTCCTTTGAAGTCGCCTGGGTATGTAGGCTAAGAATAACTGAACTAACTTATAACCAGACCTGGAATTTTAGGCTCTAAAATTACTTTTAGGCACCTAAAATAGGCTTTTAAAACAAGTAAATAGGCTTTTAAAAGAGAAAATAGGCACTTAAAACATGCTTTAAAAATGTGTAGATAGACAGAAAATAGACTTTAAAATACTACAATATACACTTAAACTGTAACATGGTCTTTTTTTACTGCAAGAAACGTGGAAAACCTATTCTTCCCCTCCCCCCGTCAGTCAGCATTGTTTTAGCGACAATTGTTTGGAATAATCATTTTTCTGTGAAAAACCCACCCCTGCTGTTCTGTTTTTCATTGAGGGACGTCCATTATAAGACTGTAAAAATTACAGAAGTTGAATTTTATTTTAAGTGTACAAAATAGTCATTTTAGGCACTAAAATAGTAAAATAGGCTCTAAAGGTCCAAATAGGCATTTTAGGGCACTATAAAACTCTATAAATGTAAGTGATTTGTCATGAAACGTCCACATGTTTAAAAATTCTCATGTCATTTCGTAAGGAACAAAATAGGCATTTGCCTTAAAATCCCAGGTCTACTTATAACCAGGAGGCGGATTTATATGACCTTAAAAATAGGATATATGCATGCATTTATGACCTAAAAAACATTAAAATATGACCAATAACATTTAAAATATGACTTTACTACTTACACATTGCGTATATTTTTTTTAAAGTTTCATTAAAATTCATTTTATTAAAATATAGTGTTAATTATTTAAAATATCTGTACATTCACAAAAAGTGTCATTTTAATGCAAAATTTACAAAATATGAAATGAAACTTCAAAATTTCTTTAATATGCACACAAATATGCCAAAAATATGACCTAAATATGCATATTCATACTAAATATCCTACAATAGTTGAAACGTTTCTAAATATGCAGTTATATGCGCAGTAAAAGCCGTTCCATTTTCACCAGGATGGTTGGAATCGGGTTTAAATTAGTCGGAAAACTGAAATAATACAAAGGGGAAAAATATGACATGTCATAGAAATCCGCCCCCTACTTATAACATTATGGTATTTTTAAGTTGTCACACATCACTGATACTAGAAGTACGTGGCCTACAGTTTGAAAACTCTCCGTTTCGTGATTTCAATTTTTTTATCTTTTTTTTTATAAACCTTTAGTTTGACTTCCGTGACAATATGAAGTGGTTCTGTCGGAACTGTTGCAGTGGCTGGGCTTAGAATTAATTAAATTTCCTCGTATAGAGGTGAGTGGTCAGACGAAAAATTTAATTTAAAATCCCTCGATGGCCGTTTGTGAATAAATTTATTAAACATTATGAAGCCGTCTTTCCATTTAACCGTAATGCAAAATTACGAAACTTGCTCTGGATTGTGCTGAAAGATTTAACATCAAAGAATTGTTTGGCGAGCTTTCCTAGCATTCGCTTACTAGCAGCAATGCTTATGACTAGAGTTCGCATGTTTATATGTATATATATATAATTAGATATTTAATGTAATGCCAAAATATTTTAACTAATACGACTAAAAAAGAAAGAAAAAAGAAACAATAAACACATACAATATGAAAATTACACATTGAAGGGAACAAATCAAAAACATAATAATATAGGCATAAAAGTTTTGGATGCATATGTAGACCTATAGTGTAAAAAGAAAAAATTAAATAAAGAAAATGTCATGGAGCAGATTTTAATTATCACTTTTTAATTGTTAAGATTACTATTTTACAGTTTTAAAATGTTCTACATAGGTACTTTTAAAACGCTTATTGTTAGCATTAAATATATCTATAGCCTATTGCCAATTTTGTGCAATTGACTTTATAGACGGAGCACATTATAAAGAGGAGAATTATCCTGCAGTTATATTATATGGGTTACCAGAGGCGTAACGAGGGGGGTTGGGGGTTTGAACCCCCCCATTGGTTAAAAAAAGGAAAATTGTACAATTTTTTAAAGTCTGCTTATAAATTACTTAATACGAGTATAAAGCGTGGGAAGCTTAAAATTCGTTACTGTGCATCTTAATTTTTAAAAATTTCCGGGGGACGACCCCGAGCCCCCTCTCCCTGGGGGGTATTCCATACTCCCCGGATGTTATAACCCCCCCATATGGTCGGCCTGGTTACGCCTATGTGGGTTACATTATAGGCCTATTGATGTGAGACATGGTCGCTTACTCTTCGAGAAGAACTTAACCTGAGACTGTTCGAAAACAGGGGGCTTAGGAAAATGTTTGGGCCTAAGAGAGAATGAAAATGGGACTGGAGAAAATTGCATTACGACGCGCTTCATAACCTGTACTCGTCACCGGATATAGTAAGGGTAATTAAATCACGGAGGATGAAATGAGCTGGATATGTTGCGCGCATGGGGGAGGAATGACATATCTAAAAAAAAACATTGACTGGGAGACCGGAAGGGAAAAGACCACTTGGAAGACCTAGATGTAGGTGGGAGGACAATATTAGGATAGATTTAAAGGAAGTAGGATTTGCGAGGGATGACTGCATGGAGTTAGCACAGAATAGGGTTGAATGGTGGGCTCAGGTAAGCGCGGCAATGAACTCCGGCTTCCATCAAATAGATAATATTGCTTTAGCTTGCTTAGGAATTGTCTTTTGCCATTGAGTAAGTAAGTCTTATTAAGTAACATCCTAACACTAAAAATTAGATTAAATTTACTTTAACTCTCTGCAAATATGTGTTTTTTTTTTTTTTTTTTTGCTGAATGTTTCCTTTTTCAACTCACGAATCAAGCCATGATTATGTTAGTCTGCATAAATCCTAGGCCTGCTAATTTCATTAAGAAGTATTGCATTTAGAGAACTCATCAGCAATGCCTCAGAGAAACGACTTACAGTCAGTCAATAAAACTAGAAATTGATAAATTTCATATTTGCCGCAGGAGGATTATTTTGAACAGTATTTACCTCCTTATACCCTCTGAAGTGGCATTTACAATAGGTCGACACCAGCGACACGCGGCGTGAATTGCAGTATCGCGTCGCGCCGCGGACTGTGTTCACAATACGTCGCGACGTGAACTAATCAAACATATTAAATAATACTGACTTGATATTCATGCAATTCAAGAATACTTTTAGCCCTATATAAGAAGAAAAATGAGAAATCATGTCAGGGAGCGTCAATTATTTATTGCGTGGGAATTATGGTTCCCTGATTCTGAAATGTTTACGGCTACCGATATACAGATCCCTATTAGCAAAATAATATGTGAATGACGCCTTGTTGCAAATCACAGGTCCTCATATAGTATAAATACATTATTTTGAACGCGAGAAGCAGTATTTCCAGCAGAGCCTATATTGCAGTAACTTTGAATTTGAGGTTAGTTTGAGCTTAGTTTTATACCGTGGAACACATAACATCCTTTTCAAAGAAAGGGCTGTAAATAAATTTTACAGGCTGAGAAAATTAAATTTAATTACTTGAACCCGTCTTGAAATGATTAAAAACCATATAGAAATCTAATTAAATGTAGTATCGTTCCCCATATAAATTGCTGTGGCTGTGATCGCCATTGGAAAAACAAAGTACATTCGATTTCCGCTCATCTCAGCTGATGTCGCGCGGTAAAAGTTCACTCCAACTCAACTTCCGTCGCGCCGCTATCGTGACGTTTTGCCGCAGAAATGCTTGCTTGCCATTGGTCAGTAAATGTCGAATGCCGCGTCGCGGGTGTCGCTCCATTGTAAATTAAGTATGATATTAAAATAAACATACAAGACACTGTGACATTGATATTTATGTATAGAACACTAAAAAGATCATTAAAAATATATGTACAGATTAAAAATTAATCACAAATTACACAGGTCTATGTTGTAAAAATACTAAAATGTGTTTATAGTTTATAGTGTATTTTATTATTATAGTTAAACAAATACAAATACAAATACAAAAATACACAAATAAACAAAACCTTTACAAATATCAAATTTAAAGTACAATAATTTTTAAGAAAAGAATATGTATAAAATGGATTTCCCTATTGTCAGGAGTCTTTGCACCATATATATGACGGTGTTGTCAAAATCTTCAGGATTGTAGAGTGTTCTTCTCTTGATTATTTTGTGAATTTTTGTAGAATTGGCTGTCCAGTGTGTTGTACTGTTGTTTAAATACTGAATATGCATTTCGGCGCGATAGTTACGCCATCCTCAGTTCCTTGTGTTGTGGAGCCGGAATTTGGGTGAATGACTATGAATAGTCACATTTTAGTATTTTTACAACATAGACCTGTGTAATTTGTAATTAATTTTTAATCTGTTACCTATATTTTTAATGATCTTTTTAGTGTTCTATACATGAATATCAATGTTACAGTGTGTTCTATGTTTATTTTAATATCAGAGGGTAGGCCTATAAGGAGGTAAATACTGTTCAAAACAAAACTAGAAATTATGAAATGCTGTATGCATTTTTACAATTCAATGAACCGAAAAGATGTAATGTAGAAATACCTTAGCTATGTTGAGATTACATAAATATTGTATCGTGTTATCTGTTAGCGATGTAACTCATTAGCTTGTTTGTTGAAGATAGAACATTAAAGCAAGGTATATTGTGTTTAAAAGAGGGGTTGGGGTAGGGGGAGAGAATAATGTAAAGCTAGAATCGCACTGTTTAAGATAGCGACTGCTAATTGGTCTCATTTTGCTGTCTCATCTTCCACGACTTTGTAAGAATGGGCGAAAGGTCGCAGGGGTATGAATTGTCATATTATAATTCTGATTCTCATCTGCTACCTCTTTAGTTGAGGTATCTATAGTCCTTTGTATTTATCTTGTACCCTAGACAGTATCTTTTGATATTACTAGAGTTCCGATGTTTACGACCTAAAAAAGTGGAAAATATGACTGCACATATAGCCTTAAAAATGTATAAAAATGCCCCAAAAATCCCAAATGTGACCTCATAAAATAACGCAATTTCTAAAAATAAATGTTCCAATTTAAACGTTTAATCACACTAAATTATTAACTAACTAACTCCGTGGCGCTACATCCCTGGAGGGACTTGGCCTACCACCCTACCGCTGCGTCATCTACCATTGGCAGACGGCAGGATTGGGGGGCAGTGGTCAGCATGCCGGCACCCACGGCCGTTAATGGTGGTTTTCATGACCGGAGCTGCTACTTCTCTATCAAGTAGCTCCTCAATTTGTACCACGAGGCTGAGTGCACCCTGTTCCAGACATCCCTACCTCAGAAAAATCCGAGGAGGTACCGGGAATCGAACCCGGGCCGACGGATCTGTACTCAGTGACGCTACCTATAAGACCACCCCGGCGGTCCACTAAATTATTACATCACATTAATTCAATCAGATAATCACTTTTTAACAATTTTACAGGCAATTTACAGTTTTAGTTGTAAAGAACTTCTAGTCTGTTAATGTTTCCAGATATCACTGTAAATGTGAATTGAAAATATTTTTAAATCATTTATATTAGAACTTGTTAACAACAAGGAGGAAGAGGTAATTGTGATATTACTTGTTATTGCCCCTTCACATTTCAGTTAAAGTTAAAACAAAATATTCGTGATTCTTTTTCGGAAAAAAAAATTAGGTCGACAATTTTGTGCATAGGCCTATGCTGCATAATTTTAGTTTACCGAATTTATAACTGAATTATGAGATACATTACAAATATGACCAAGACCATGAAAATGGCCATAATATGACTTTTTATGCAAAATAAAAACGGTCCGATTAGGATAACAAATGTGCGATTGATGTTTAATTTGTGTTTGCGTCGAGAAAGGAGGTCAGGATAAAAATATGACATGTCATAAACTTCCGAACCCTAGATATTACCATACAACTACGAGGGTTGGAAGATTAATAATGGCAATACAATAAAATCAAGGTGAGTTACAGGAAGCTAAAATCGCTTTTGTTGGATGTTGGTTGGATAACCAGTATACTTGAGAGCAAATAGGAGCCTTCTATCACTAAAAATGCCTTCACAGTAACCGCAAGAAATTGAGTTCGCTCTATCAACCGGTCTCTAATGAATTTTGGATCTGACAGAAAGCCAATGATTAAAAACAATTCAATGCCTTAAAATTATTCTTGATTCACAATAATATTCAATAACATAATGAACTGTTTCAAGATTGGTTAAAATATTTTACTCATTATGATGAATGATTGAGTGAAACGCATGATTGAACATCTGCGAGAAGAAAGTGAAGAACAAGTGGCAGGCTTCGACTGATCTTGCTCCATTTCGAGATGGAATTATTGTGAATCAAGAATAATTTTAAGGTGTTGAATTACTTTTAATCATTGGCTTTCTGTCAGATCCAGAATTCATTTTAGCTGGTTGATAGAGCCACCTTAATTTCATCTAGTTACTGTGAAGGCATTTGTAGTGATAGAAGGCTCCTATTTGCTCTGAAGTATGCTGGATATCCAACTAACATGCAACAAAATCTATTTGAACTTCCTGTAATCCACCTTGATTTTATAGAAGTGTTGACACTTTTAAACTTCCAACCCTCGTATTAACTTACTCTAAGGAAAATATCGTAGTTCAAATTTTATTTCCTCTGCCATAGGTGCTAAAGAAGGAAAAAAAAAACTTTTGAGGTGCCCTGAATCTATAAATGCTATTTTCATAAACATGTCTGTGTGTTTTTGTGTGTGTGTCTATGAATAGCGTAGCTCTAGAACGAAAAATTAGCCTAAATGAAAACGAAATTTTATATTTGTGTTAAGTGTGTTCTGGGGAATGTATCAGATAGATTGCAACGTCTTTCTTTTGCCTTTAATGTCATTTTACATGAAACAATTTCATTTACTGCGACTTTCTCGAAAACGGATCTAAGGCTTTTTAAAAAATTGTTTATTAAGAGCTTCCCCTCCCCCAAAAAATCTCTGAATGGTAGTTATAAGCCACCCATTGTTTGTAGAAATTCACTTTTGGCTGGTGAACAATAAAGCTTTACAAGAGGTTGATACAACTGAATACTAACTCTTTGCAATCCTGCCTCTTATTATAAGATGGTGAAGTGAGAAATGTATATTTCCCAAGGTTAGTTGCATGAATGCTTTAATTGATGTTTTGTACCTAAATACAGAAGACGCCATTTTGAAAGTAACATCCAATGTTATGAATAATTTAAATTAATTAGGTCTAAATAAATTGCACTGGTGAAAAAACTTAAGGAATATTTCTTGATTTGAAAACCATGATATAATTGTTATTTGTTAAATTGTTAATTAGTAACAAAGAATTAAATAAACCCTTGCCGGACTACAAAGAAAAAAATTATTATTCTTATAAAAATGTGTAATATGAGAGTTATTAAGGCGCAATATGTTCATACTTATGTCATCTATTTCTTATGTATTAATTTATGTAAAAGTAATAAAGAAAGAAAGTATCTTCTTTTCTT
The DNA here is from genome assembly GCA_964059195.1 of Ectobius pallidus. NCBI lineage: Eukaryota > Metazoa > Arthropoda > Insecta > Blattodea > Ectobiidae > Ectobius > Ectobius pallidus. The sequence goes on along the minus strand of CAXKWD010000001.1, from coordinate 207,085,418 downwards.
CCCTAGTAGCCTACAATTAGAACTTCTTTAATATGAATTTTAACAAAAATAGTTATGACTATTTTTTAAACTTTTAGGTTTCCTGTACCTGGTTCTGATGGGATCTGGTACTGTGTGTCGGATTGAAAATTATCACCAAAATGGGTAAGTACTTAAATTTATACAATTTCTTAACTAGTCTGATGAAAATTATTGAACAAGTGTAAGGAAAATGCTTGCTCGAAAGAACCATCGATATTGTTCATCGTGTGATGGTACTAATATATTATTCCGATACCTAATTTCTCACACAATATACAAACCCATGCCGGGCTGCCAAGAAAACAGCTGGCACAATGATTTGACATTTTTATTTATTTAAATTACATTTAAAAACTTATGTACAAATACAAATACAAATACAAAAATACACAAATAAACAAAAAACATTTACAAATTTCAAAATTAAAGTACAGAAAAGAAAAAGAAAGAAAAGAACCAAATATTTATTTAGAAATACACCCGAATGAGGAGACTGCTCGTGCTCGGGTGTAGATTCAGAACATCAGAGTGGAGAAAGAGGAGAAACAAAAAACAATATGAGAAAGAATGACACACTTATAAAAAAGGTGAAAAATGTAAAACAGAGCTAGAAAATGAACATACAAATTTATAAAAAGGAGACAAAAAATATTAAACACAAATCATACAATAAATAATAATAAAAATAAATGACTTAAAGCTAATAAAATTACAAAAAATGTTTTACGTACTTATTAAATTTAAAATTGGGGTAAACTGCGAGATCGGGGTATCTACTGATCATAAGAGTTATAGAAGCGGGGACCAAAATTAATGCTATGGTTTAATCCTCCCGATGTGAGACATTTGGGTTCTGATAGAAGTAGATTATTATTTCTTCTAGTGCTGTATGCATGATCACCGGATGTGTATTTTGCACGATGTTTGTGAAAATATTTTAATAAAGAAAATTTGTAGAGTTGGTCAAACTTAAAAACATTAAATTCCGAAAATATTAAATTAGCTGGGTAATCAATGTGTTTTCTTAGACAGATTTTTATTATTCGTTTTTGTAAAAGGCAAAGTGGTTCAAGAGTAGTTTTCGCTAATCCTCCCCAGGCGAGAATGCCATATTGCATAATGGACTGGAACAGGGCTAGATAAACGGAACGAAGAACAGTATTGGGCATACAGTGACGTAAAATGGCATAGTGACAACAGTAATGACAAAGGCTCATCGTTTATTTGTTGTACCCAATTCTGTAAATTTTACATATAGGCTTAATTATTACAGTACTTAGGCCTATATCCATTTAAAATATGCTAAATAAATAAACAATTAACCCCCTATTAAATATATTAGCTACTAGTTTGTATCCTTTCATGGCGCCAACTAATTTGTAACAAATTATAATAAATTAAATATTTTGGTCGTATTTCAATTGTTTATAAGAATTAACGGCTGAAACAACCAAACATGAACTGAACTGTTTTTACTATGACTTGATCCAAGATGCGTACGGAGCAAAAGTAAACAGCCTAATATGAAAGTACAAAGCACAGTTCACATGAGTTCGTTTTTGAAACTGTTTAGTCGATTACATACAGTAAAGTCAATTGAACTTTCTTATCTATATTAATCGCCAAGGCTCCCGGGTTCGATTCCCAATGTTTTGTATATATTTACAGAGTAGAGTTTGATTATTCCCACAAAGTCTCTGGCCTTGAAGACAAACCCAGCCAGCGAGCTTCTCGTTACGTCTCGTTACCAAGATGCGCGAATTCGGTGCGCGTAAGATCAGTAAGCTACCGCTGGGCAAAGAGTGAACATCGTGCAGAATGTCGCCAGTCGTAGAAAATACTATAATAGTTGAGTGGAGGGATAATGCCGCTGCGAGAGAGACAGACAACACGTGGAGTGGGATAGGAGAGCTGAGTCAATCAGGGTGCAGCTACCTCCCCTAGCCAGGAACTCTACGAGCGGTGAGACTCGCTCCTAAGGTATATACGTAAAAACCCAGAGACGTTGTGGAGGTAATCCTACTCTATCTACTCGTCGCTGGACAAACTTTTTCCTCGCACATTTCTCGACGTACAGAGATTATACCTATTACTTTTACTTACAATGTGTGGTGTACTTCAGCACACATTATGTATAGGAATCGTACAACGGATTAATTAATTATATTTTAAAATAAATCTTGTATTTAGTAACTAATATCACTTGTTTTTCTTCAGAATCAACAAATTAGTCAAGGCAACGATAAAAACAAATGAAATCTTGTTTGCTATATTTATTATGTAAAATATGTATGATATAAATACGAAAGCAAGCAACTCACTTAAGAGAACTTACTTTTTCACAATTACATAAGATATAAGTAATTTTACTTTATTGTACATAAATAATTGTACATCATAGAGCAAAAGTTGCTTGTCTATGTCCCCTCTATGCAGAGGCAAAATATTTCGGTGTTATTCATTACCACTCTGTATAATAAGCGAATTAGAATATAATATTGCCGAGAAGAAAATGCATAAGAAACCAACCTTTGGTTCTATACTGGTTAAATCTTCCTTAGATTTTGATAGCGTACACTTTGGGGGTCAAGATGTTTTGTGACTAACTATAGAAATGTGACGCTTTGTGTATGACGGCGTTTTTGAATTGGTATGCTACATAGCAAAGAATTCGTAGAGTTGCGGGGGTGGCAGGGAAGTGGTTAAAGGGGCAGATTCCTTATGGCGTCTCCAGATGTTGCCAAATTTAATGCGGCGCCTTGCTGACACTTAATAACTCGCAATTTTTTCAGGCACCAAAGGGTGGAGAATAAGGGTGAATGTTAAATTTTTATTTTTTTAAAACCCACAAGAGCTCCTCAACTGCATTGTGGATGCTAATTACTGACATTGTATTCCCGAGAGTCACACTATTTTTATTTGCATTCCTTAATAAACGGTTTCACTATAGCCTAAAATAAGGAAAAACTGTCATTCTAGAATTTAATATTTCCTGGTTAAAGAGAAGCCACAGTGGCCGAAGTTAAACGTGCTCTGAAAACAAAACCTTTGAGTAATGTTCAAAGAATTGAAATTTGTTATAGTACCGGAACTTTACTCTGCCAGTTATAAGTCAGGAGTTAACTGCAAAGGTTCCCGTTCTCTCTATGTCCGCCATTGATGTTATACGTAAGGATCCTATACAGAAAGTTAGTGAATAACACCGAAATATTTTACCTGTGTATAGAGAGGACAAAGACAAGCAACTTTTATTAGGAGATGTTTGCTGAATGACGTAAAATGTGTATGCTACATCAGCGTTTCTCAACCTATGGTCCGCGGACTACTGGTGGTCCGCGATGATGGTGCAGATGGTGCGCAGACATAATTAAAAAATATCATAAAGCAAGTGGAAAGTAAAGAAGTACAATTTTTTCACATATTTCATTTAAGATGGTGCAGATGGTCCGCATACATAATTTAAAAATATCATAAAGCAAGTGGAAAGTAAAGAAGTATAATTGATTACATATTTCGTTTAATGACCCATAATTAATACCCCAAATGTTTAGAATATAGGCCATCTTTTAAAAATGGGATGTAAAATTAGGGGTCCGTAAATTTTTTTTAGACATTCAAAAAGGTTGAAAAAGGTTGAGAAACGCTGTTTTACATTACATCAGGTTTTCTTGCTCCAAAAGAAGGCCATCAAAATTGAAAAGAATTGCGATTCTCGCCAACATAGTAGACCAATTTTTCAGGAATTTGGAATTTTAACTTTGGCATAATTGTAATGTATTTGCATGTTTGTATTTTGTTCACCATCAAAATAAGAATGAGGTATTGCTTTCTGATACACACAGTTGTGATACAAGGGGAAGAAATAACATAGTGTTACCTAAATTTCGTTTACAGAAATCCCTTGATTCTCATTTGTATCTTGGGATAAAATTGTATTATAAGTTACCGGTGTCTTTGAGACAGACCAGAGATGCAAATATTTTAAAAAATAGAATTAAATGTATGTTAAAAAGACATAATTTTTACACTGTACGTAAATACCTGAACATAGATGTATTTTTAATGGCTAATTGACGTTACCTATAGCATTATAACTTAGTATGCTGAATGGTATAATAAATTATTATTATTATTATTATTATAATTTGGTGCTCATAAGTCTATACTTAAGCAAAATAGGCCTAAAATTTTCATTAAATTGACTTGACGCCTTCTAACTAATACAGTGTGTCCCACGCAAGAGTTGGCCAATGACGCGGGTTCCTGCGGCGCGGCGGGCACAGCTCCAACTCCCGAGCGAGCGGGTGAAATATCTACGCTAATAAAGCCGCTAATGGCGTTATGATTCAGGTTCTCACATTTACAGTTGGAATTACAATGAAAATAACCACGCACCTCATCATAAGAGATGTTAGAAATGTCCCCCTCTTGCATCCACGCAACACTGGAACCTTTTTAAGAAATTTTCTTTCACGCGCATAAATTCAGCTTCCGAGATAGAAACACCGTGCTTTTGTTGGGAGAGAACTCGTCTTTTTTAAATCCACGAATTGTACCAAAATAAAATGAGGTAACTGATGTAAGAACGTGCCAGAGTGCTTTTTTTTAATCAGTAGGCCTATTGCCAGATAAATCACATGTGTTTTTCTTTGTGAGAACCTGAACCATTACACCATCAGCTGGCTTTATTAGTGTAGATATTTCACCCGTTTCCTTTGTAATGTACGGGAAGTTGACCTATACACTTTATTTTTCAAGTTTCTCCATAAATAATATTCACATACTGTTAGAAGAACTTAAAGACATAGGCCTATCACAAGAGAAATTAACTCTGTCTCGGAAGATGAACTTATGCGCGTGAAAGAAAATTTCCTAAAAAGGTGTCAGTGTTGTGTGGATGCAGGAGGAGAACATTTCCAACATATCTTGTGATGAAGTACGTGTTTGTTTTCATTGTAATTTTAACTGTAAATGTGAGAACCTAAATCGTAACACCGATCGCGGCTTCATTAGCGTAGATATTTCACCCGATCGCTCGGGAGTTGGAGCTGTGCCCGGCGCGCCGCAGGAACCCGCGTCATTGGCCAACTCTTGCGTGGGACACACTGTAGATAAAAACCTGATTCTTAATCATTCATCAACAGCTAGGCCTACATCATAATTTAGAGTATTCATCATCTGCAAAATTTACACACTAATCACATGACTGGCCTCTACTGCATTAGTTTTTTATTAATAACTCCAGTTTAAGCAACGAAGTTCCTTTGTTTTGCATTTTTTTCAAATGTTAGAAGTCAGTGGTGGCCATGACCTGGAAGATTTTATGCTTTAACAGGAAAAATTGAATCCATAGAGCAAAAATATCCTAATAAAAGTTGCTTGCCTATGTCCCCTCTATACACAGGTAAAATATTTCGGTATTAGGCTATTCATTAACATTCTGTATATGTAGGCTACATTTCCGAAAAGAATTCCATGACTTTTTCAACTTCATTTTAAAATCAGATTTAAGTAGTAAATATTGTAGTAAGTATCGTAAGATGCAAATAATTTAAAACTTATTTTAATGGTTTATGATAAATCTTATTGAAACTCGCATAACTTCCTCTGCCCAAATAAAAGTTTAGCCTCTATCATAATATATGATATTCTCTTCATGTTAAATTGTTGTAAAAATAAAGAGAATGACATTACTACATCGTATCGCATCCCCGAAAGATACACAACCCGAACAAAATCTTATTAATGCATTTCATATTCTGATATAGTATAGGAGGCCTAATTGCAAAGAGCGGGTATTCAATTGTTTCAGCCCGATCCAAAGTTGTATTGTTCACCAGGTAGGACTGAGTTTCTACAAACAGTGGGTGGCTTATAACTACCCTTCAAGAGTATTTTTGAAGAGAAAAAAGTTTCTAATAAAAGCTTTAGCTCAGCATGCTTTTTTAATGTAAAGTGCCATTAAAAGTAAGAGTAAGTCGTAGCTAATCTTTCCGTCACATCCTCGGAACGGTCGGTCAAATAAAAAACGTCGGGCGGTATTTGATTAAGTATCACGAACGAGCATATGCGCATGTACAGGAAGACTTAAGGTTAGGTTCACACACGCCTCTTGTCTATCCATGTATTTTCTTGATTATTTAGTCAGTTTTGTTCCAAAACAAACATGTATAGAAGGCTGTGGCTATATGCCTCAAATCCGCCATATTCTTGGTTGCAAATTTTTATAATATTAATAATTAATAGATTCGCGAGGAATATGCTTATTCAAGGAGCATTTTTTAAAGATTTTATTTTATAATACCGGTACTTGTAGTGCAAAATCAATAACTTACGCTCAGCATCTGCAACCAATCTTAGCATCGAAATACGCGTCCGGCCAGATCAACGTTTGCTATGAAAACTTCCGGTCGCATTATAGTAACGTTCCCACCTCTGAGCTTCTTTTCATAAATATGGAACCTTCTCGCTGCTTCAGAGACCGAAAAATGCAGGTCAATTACAGCCCTAACCACACTTTCTCTCACGTTAGCATTTGTATGTGGCGATGACACAAAGCAAAATGAATTATGACAATGCATTAAGTTGAATATCGTGTGTTGCGATTTCCGCGATGTTCATTTTTCCCTCCTTGTTCATAATTTCCCTCCTGCCGCATGGCCTCATATGTTCCGAAAATGACCTGTATTTTGTGTTTTTTATAGGGAACTTGTGAACTAATGCGTCAAAACTTTAATTTTAACAGCATACGAGTCCCGACGTTTTTTATTTGACCGACTGTACCTAAACTAAATATAAAATATAATTTTTGTACGATTTTTCGTTCTCAAGCTAGGCTCTTCACAGGCACACACACACACAGACAGGTTTATGGGAATAATGTTTTTGGAATCAGCGGACATCATAACGTATATTTATTTTAAAATTTTAATTTCGGAGTCGAACACCATACTGTTTCTATCTAGGGCAATATAGGCGAATATGAATCGATCTAGAGTTTAACTCGTAGATCGATTACAAAAATTGAAGTAAAAGTACATAAGTAACGGTCTTGTCCACCATTCCGTTGATTATCCAGTTCCATCGCGTCTTATGAAAACAACGTGGAACTTCGCCTTCGAGTTATGGATATGAAATATAATTTTTAGATTAACTTGATAAAGACAAGAAAAATCCTTCTTGCCTTTAGACAAAACATGTTAATTGAATTGAATTCCTATAAATGATTTTGTCCTCTATTCAAAACAATTCATAGCAAAATACAAAGAAGCCGAATACTATTTACCGTGCGGAAACTACTCGAGACTTTTTCACATAGGCCTAGTACGCGTTAAGATGATTGAGGATTTCAGGTTGACGAAAGAAGCGATATTATGTAGGCCTGTTATTCAAATATTAAATGTACATCTATAGGTTGAAATAGTTACAGGGATTTTATCAAATTGAAAATTTAATTGGTAATATATTCTCTTTATATCAGCGCACATATTTTACATTTGGAATATTTTAAAAATTTAGTTCCGTCCTCTGATTTTCATAACAAGTTATTTCTTCTTCTGCCTGTATCATAGGCGCTATAGGCAGAGGAAGTATTGCCTTGACCCTGAAATTTAAAGTTGAGTTTTTAACATAAATACACGTTTTGAGGTCCCTGAATCCAAAAATAGTATTTTCAGAAACACTTCTATGTGTTTGTGTATCTGTTTGTATGTCTGTGAACAGCCTATCAGGACAACAACACTACAAAATAGTTATCATTTTACATCTATTGTTATATATATATATATATATATATATATAAAAGGCATTGTCCTGACTGACTGACTGACTGACTGACTGACTGACTGACTGACTGACAGGAATCAACGTAGAGTCTAAACTATAACAGGTAGAGATTTAAATGCCAAAAATCAAATGTTTTTTAGTATACTTAATCCCTTTTTACACAGAATTATCAAATCCGAATCACAGAACATATTGTTGCTAATGGTATCAGATGGGTTTGGAAATAAATTAAATGCAAGTTTGGCAAATAAGAGAAGTTATCAATATAATTTCCCTTTTTACACAGAATTATCAAATCCGAATCACAGACCATATTGTTGCTAATGGTATCAGATGGGTTTGTAAATAAATGAAACGCAAGTTTGACAAATAAGAGAAGTTATCAATATAATTATTCATTATATAAATAAATATTATAGAATGAAATCCACGAAAATAATGCAGTCTCATAACTTTCTGTACACTGGACATAGAGAAAACAAAACGAGGTATGGTAATTAATGTGTATATTATTATACCGCTGGTTTTTGGAGAGAGAAGTATGAAAGTGATATTGCTTTCTGTTTAATTTCATCCCCAAAACAATTTTATGGTAACATGAGAGTGAGAAATAAATATTCCGCAAAGACAATACAATTTTATGTTACCAGAATGTCTGTTTCTTCATATTTGAACCCCTACCAGGCTTGCTGTGTAGTGTATAAGCGATGGGATGGAAAATTCTACTTCCTCTAGAGCCATAAAAAGCTATATGAAGCGTTTTCTGAGGGAATAGTTTGAGTGTGATTAGTCGTTCTTCCTATTTCAATTTATAAATACCTATATAAGAACCTAGAATTTAAAAGTCGAAAGTCCTTCATAAGTTAATTTCCAATTACAAAATACAAAACCCGGGCGAAGCCGGGCCTTTTAAGCTAGTTATTATATATAGGGGTTTCCACAAGGCTGTGGTTTCCCTCAACCAAACAATGACAATAAGTAAACACTCGGCACACAAATAAACACAATGTTTCTAATAAAGTCACACTTAATTTATTTTATTTCTCCACAACTGTCTGTCTAATGTGTCTTCAGCTTGTAGTCCTCTCTTGGCCATACTTTCTTTTACTCCATCCATCCAGGTTTCAGTTGGTCTTCCTTTCCTCCTTCTTCCATCAGGTTCCCAATTCATTACCACTCTTGGCAATCTTCCTTCGTTCATTCTCTTTATGTGTCCATACCAACGTAATGTTTTACTTTCAACTATCTCTATCACATCTTTCGCTACTTTCATTATTTCTCTTATTGCGTTATTCCTGATTCTATATCTCCGAGATTTCCTTGTTGGCCTTCTCCAATAATCCATTTCTGTAGTACGCAATTTTGCTCTTTGTTTATTATTTAATGACCAAGATTCCGCTCCATATAGCAAAATACTTTCTACTATTGATTTAGAGAATGATATTTACTTTTGTTTTTGCCATAATATTGCTGCTCCATAACACCGAATTTACATCTATTCAATTATATAAAAATATTCCTCGTGGCATCAGAAATCTTCCTTTTTCTGTATTCAGGAGGAAAATCAGATCAACATTGATGGAATCCTCTATACACTATCAATGATTTTTATGATATTCTTTTTTTAAAACATTTATAGCACTGAAAATGCTATACATTTAATGTGAAAAGCAGCTAATAAATCTATCTAAATCTATCTATTATCTACTACATATAACATATTCTCCAGTGACACGCAGCATCTTATGGTACCATCGTCTTACTTTGAGAAGAAAGTAGTTACTTACTCTCTGTCCCTCGTATAATATTTTAATTAAAAATTTGAATTATATGAAAACAGTGTCTAGTTGTGGAACACACGGAAAACAAAATAATGCAGTAGACGTAAATCATGCCCAGTAAACATTGCATTAACTAAAAACAAACTTACTGCTCTTTACATAAGAAATACATGCTAAGAAATAGGCCAGAATATACACCACTGAGGATAGAAAGAAAAAATGGAGACGCAAGTGTAGTGGAAATAGGAAGAGATAAATATAAGGAAGAAAAGAGATAGACGAAGATGTAGAAAGGCAGATAAGGTCCATACTTTATCACCCAAGTGTTTGTGGGGAAGAAGCAAAGAGGATGAGGTGCTGGAGAAGGTACTAGGATGCAAATTACACTGCTGATAACATTAACTCCTATTTCAACCCCCACAACACACACCTCTAGAAACATACACACTGGCACACCTTTAAACAAACACACAGACATAAAACGCTAATGTAATAGACCATGTTAACCAGTACACGCCCACGGATACACCAAAAACAACTTAAAATAGGGACGTTTTCTTTGGGTTAGTAGTGGAAGGGGTGGCAGCCCTGAGAGAGAGGATTGTTATGTGTACAAGGGGATGAGTATAAATCCCCAGCATGTCTCTTGGATTTCTGTAATCTTCGCCTGGAGTTTCCTCCTTGAAAACAACTAGTGGTTCCAGATAAGCTAAGCTTGGATCCAAGTTACTTCCTTAAATCACCGTTACTTAAGAAAGCGTGTTACAATTTATTGCAACTTAATACGTTCGATAGGGGCGAGAATTCTGTGAGCAAACTGGGGATAGTGTGTTTATGATGGCTCGCCTTTCTAAATGTAGGTCAAGTGCAATAACTAGGCCTACAACTTGAGAATCTTGCACAATGTAATCTATAAATGATAATTAGGCATTGAAATACAATATGCTATTCATATTCCAATTGGAGAGTCATTTTCTCACAGCTGTTCGCATGAACTCCACTATACGAAGGGGAAGCTCCTTTCAGGAGCGAACACTACTTCTCCGACAAAAAGGCGCTAGTCCATAAACTTGCATGGGAAGGTGTTCTTCTCACTCTTACGTAGTTCATGGAGGGCTTTACGTCCACTGGAGGTTAAGGATTCCTGAGTTTTAGACAATCGTCCCTTGAAATATCATAAATAGGGGGCGGATTTCTATGACACGTCATATTTTTCCCCTTTGCATTATTTCAGGTTTCCAACTAATTTAAACCCGATTCCAAGCATCCTGGTGAAAATGGAACGGCTTTCATTGAGCATAGGCCTATAACTGCATATTTAGGAAATGTTCAACTATTATATCATATTTAGTATGAATATGCATATTTAGGTCATATTTTTTTGCATATTTGTGTGCATATCAAAGACATTTTGAAGTTTCATATCATATTTTGTAAATTTTACATTATAATGACACTTTTTGAGAATTTCTAATGTGAAAATGCATTTATTGAAACCATAACGAGCTGAGATGAAATCTGATAAACAGCAAATATTTTCAGTATAGACAGATATTTTAAATGATTCACACTCTATTTTAATAAAATGTATTATAATGAAACTTAAACAAATATACACAATGTGTAAGTGGTAAAGTCATATTTTAATTTTTTTTGTTCATATTTTAATGTTTTTTATGTTATAAATGCTTGCATAATAGGCCTATCCTATTTTTTAGGTCATAGAAATCCGTCCCCTAGACGAATCTACCAATCTCATGTCCTACAAACATGACGGTTAGTCAATTTCTTTTATCTCTGTATAAGCTTAAAAAATAAACGTTAAAAACTCATAGGCCTATAACTGCGATGTCCGAAGACCCGAAGAATTTTTATTGGCTCTCGCGGACACCCAATCAGCGACCGAGCTACCATAAACAGGTAAATAAATTACACTTTTTGAAAGCCAATACTAGGTTATTCCATACGTATGAGGTAAGTTATCAATCGAAAGGTTTTTTCGCTCGGGTGTCTTTAATTTGCGTACCATTCAGTTATAATAAGTGTTCTAGCTATTATAATTCAAACTAACGCGTTATATGCTAAAGTCGAACACAACGTTTCGTTTCGATATCTCGAACCAAAGTCCAATAAGCGATTTATTCAATAAACAGTAAAGAATGAAACAAAAGATAAACAATACTAGCGATTATGGTAAACCTTGAACTAATAGCTATTTATGTATCAAGTACGCGAAATAACGCTTTAGCGGACGAATCTAGTATAGCGGCCGAGGCGAAAGCCGAGGCTGAAATACTGGATGAGTCCGCTAAAGTTTTTGCGTACGTGGTGCATACAATATTTTTTAGTAAAAGTTCTATAAATTATATGAAATAAAACAAAAAATACCGTATAATTAATTATAATGAAAGGCAGTCGGTCATTTCTTTAAGTTATATTGTCATGGCCATCTAGATCATAAAACAATGACCGTACGTAGCAATAATAAATGGGGATGCATAATATATGAGTCCCTTGTTTGTAAACAATATTGCATACCAACTAGTATTTATGAAAAACTTGTGAAAATATAAATGATAATACCGAGGAAATTTCAATCCAAGCCAGAAACATTGAATTGGAGCTGCTACCAGCAACTTCATGGCAGAAATAGGCTATGAGAAGGGATATATTACGGTATTTAAATGCTGTTCGTCCATGGTAATTAATGTTTTTCAAGTGAACCAAAATGTGAAAAGTTGTTGGCTTATATTTGTTGTCATGTGATGAAGTGGGCTACCGTGTTTTGCAAAAAATCCTGGTAAAGTTTCTGATTATCATAAAGAAACGTGTTGGCTTAAATTTGTTGTTTTATGACCAATTATATGCGTAAATCCATGTTAAAGTGGGTGTGACTGGTCAATGCCGTCTGGGTTTTGTTTATAGATTGCCATGACGACTTTAAAGGACAAGGCCGCTAAAATTGCATTTTGAATGCAGTTTGAATGCACTTTTATGCAATTTTAGCGGACTTGTCCTTTAAAGTGCAGCTTTTCGGCGTGTTACCAATCCGATAAGCAGCTGTTTTAGAGAGCGTGTACTAAAAAGTTATTTTTCACTAAACTTTAACGTGAGTATCCTATATTTCATTTTAAGCCCTCCTACTTATTTAAGTGCCAGTATTAATGTTTTAGTTGACGGATTGTTTGCAACTTGAAGGTGAATTCGCAGTGCATATGCCATAACGTTCAAGTTCAGTGAATCATATTACAAACATCATTAATTGGCAGTGCATTTTGTGAAATCGGCATAACATAACATAACATAACATAACATTTTTCTGGACTACGCCCTGAAAATCATGTTTAAAATAATCAAACCAACATCTTAAATGTAGCTATATTTTAGCTAGTGTCATATAAGAAATACTTGAAGTATGAAGTAATTCAATAGATAATATTTTTTTATTAGGCATTCAACACATTTTTACGGCAGTTGAAACCCCAAATTATTTTCTGTGGGCAAAATACTTAAAGCAGAGGCTCGTTCTGATCATTTTTAAAATGAAATATGTGACACCTTGTACGAAAGTTTTCATTTTTCTTGAAATATCAGGAAAATGTAGTTTGGGGAAAAGTGCGTTAAACTTACAAACTAACATTGAACAACGAAGCGGAGAGCATCTTGCGTTTAGTTTAATTGCTTTAAAAATTATGGGCCTATTTAAATAATTCTTGTACCAAAATTAAATAAAAGAATTGCTTCACATTTAAAAAAATTATTTTGAGAAAAAGTTTTTAAGGTTGTTAGCTCTACCCTGGATTGTCCGAAATCACCCCCGCCTCCAATGTTTTGGATAAACGTATTCTACTAATGGTTCTCCTTTCACTAAACTTGCTACTTCCTCTTCAGTTGAATAGTTACTTGCCCAGAAACTGCATGATGGCATACAATCTTCTCATACTGAGTGCGGACCGCTTGGTCTCAGACATCGCGACATGCGTAAGTGCGTGACATCGACACACATACACACACACGTTATAACTGCCTCTGGTTGCGTGGGTAAGCCACAACACACGATCTGCTAGTGCAATCACGAAGTTTCACGCAGGGAAATGTCTTCCGCTGGTTAAAGTGACACAAGGTAAATTCTCCTCCCTTCGAGTCCCCTTGCCAATCACTTTCTTGGTACTTTACTCCACTTCTGGCTTCCTGTTATTTTCTAACTCTCTTAATCGCATTTCTCAAGTAGGCCTAAGTTACAGTTTGTATAAAACTGTCATAGGCAAAACTGTCATAGGCAAAACTGTCATAGGCAAAACTGTCATAGGCAAAACCTATGTAGACAGTCGGATGCTTTGAGGATTAAGCCATTGTCTGGCACTTAAGGAGTGGTACGGGGAGAGCAACAGCTGACTGAACGGCACTCGTCTGGTGTCCACGTGGAGTCATAGCTTAAATGTCAAAAATTCATAAAATGCACACGAAATTCTATTGGCTGTCAGGCAAGTTCAACGCCCAAGAGACTCGCTGAAAATCCAGAATATACAACTCTATTGTCCAAGACACCCTCATTTCAAGTTATTTACTGCGGATTATGAGGGTCTGTCGGCATGCCTTGACATATAATATTGATAAGACTATGATATAAATATAGTAGGCCTACTGTAGGCCTACATGAAATGATTTCATTGTTGACTTTGTAATAATATTGTCTTATACCCCACACTCTTGTCTTGTGTCACATCTCCTTGCTTTGCCCATTAAATTGCAATGTGATTAAGTTTTCTTTTCTTGACGCATAAAAAACATAAAAATAAGGCGGTGAATGTGGAAATTGCATTAACAGAATTAAGACATAAAAATTTAGTGAACTGAGAAGCCACTTCAAACAATCGTGAGTGAATTGGAACAAGAGAAGATTGTACTATGTATGTCAACAATAGCCAAATTTTAGCTTTACAGTGATTCAAAAACGAAACTTATTTTAGTAATGGTAATAAATAATTTTAAAAAATAGGCCTACGGCAAATTATTGGGTGGACTTCAGCCCCACGGGTCCTTATAAGTTGCCGCCTCTGGTTTGTAATATAACCGTGAGGTTCAAGACTGCAACGAATAGCGTGTTTCACGTACGAGTTGGCCAATCGTGCATGTTTCTGTGTCGCGGCTGCCACAGCTCTAACTACGCAAATAAATCCGCTAACGGTGTAATGATTTAGGTTCTCACAATTATAGTTAAAATTACAATGAAAATAAAATCAGGTAAACTGATGTAACAAAGTGCCAGAATGTCTTTTGTTTATTCAGTGATAATTGCAATTATGATAAGCAGAAAAGTTATATTTGTAATCTAACACAGAGATAAGCTCCAGATCGATTCATGAAAGCAGGGTAGAACAAAGGTATAAAGTTTAATACTTAACCTTAATTCACACTCATATACACTGATATTCTTAAAATATGTCAACATTTCAAAAAACGCACTGGCAAAGAACTCCGCTTAATGTACGTAGGCCTAATTATTTCACAGTAATATACCTTCTTTTTATAAAAATATTCAATTAGTACTCATTTCAACTTGATCGACGAAATAAACAAACATCTGACTGACTGCATCGGAGTCAAGGCACTCAATGATTAGAAACGCGGCATTGTAGTATAGTCATTATTTCCCATTTAAAAACCACGTGACCTTTAATTAGCCGTTACTCCGGCACCGGTCATCCGATTTGGTCCAAAATAAAAAGGCTTCTTGCTGTGGTATTATAAATGAATATATCAAATTTCATGAAAATTGATAAAGCGTATTTGAGTTATCTCGCGTACAGGCAGACGAACAGACATTTTCCCGACCCGCACAAAATCTCATAAAGTACTATGGCCCTTCATATTAATAATAATAATAATCCAAATGCTTTTTTTTATATCACCGATGATATAATGATTTCCTGCACAAATTTCTAAGCAATATTCGTAGAATATCCCTGGCCACGTCAGTAGTTTAAGACGAGTTAGGCCCGGTATTATATACGTAGTTTAACTTGTAGGCTAGATTAAACCAAATGTCAAGTTTAACTGCATGTGCCATTTTATAATGAACTGGTTAGGCCTAAGTTAAACCGAAGTGCAACGGTGTTTGTAGACCTGTGGGCTGAGGAAAGAAGACGAACTGGCCTTGGAAATAAAAGAAAAAAATACGATCAGCTAATTAGTTTGTTGGTTCGATTGAGGAGAAATTGAAGCTAGAAATTTTATTATTAAAGAAACGGTTAAGTCAAAATTGAACTCAGTTTTGCTCAGTGTAAGTTTATTTCAATCACAGCTAAAATAAATAGCTATTCATTGCTCATAAAAATGATATTGTATTAGCATTTTGTTTCACAATACAACCCTCTATGTTTAGGCCTGTATTAAAACAGTCCGTTCCGGAAAGTAAACAAATAGAATTACTTTGTTTTGTCTCACTTTCTCATAGAATGTTGTATCCGAAATTGAATTTGTTGATACTGTCTTATAATCGTGTTTTTATAGCCGTTTTAATTAAATCAATTATAACGTCTTAAATTGCAGGTTAAACAGTAGAAAAGGTCCAGTTAGGTTAAACTAAAGATTAACTTGTAGTTGTCGTTTATAATACGCAAAAATATGGAAAACCAAAGTTTAAACTAAAACTGAAGGTTAAACCATGATTATAACACTGGCCCTTAGCCCTTTATTTGGAGAGACTCAATTGTTTACACATGCCGGACTGAGAAGAAAACAGTTTACACAATGATTAGGTCCGCAATTTATTTCCTGCTACCTTATTCTATATTCCAGCTTAGGCTGGAATGGAATTGTTTGCACATGAAAAAGGCCATCTTGTTTTGAGGGACTTTATCGAAATCACGAGAAACCGTTTACATGATCGTTCTTTTGGATAGTGTAGATATCATTAACGTAATTCTTGCTTCCGTGTTTGCTTTAACGTTTTCACGTTTCAATGTAGTTTTATGTAATTTAATGTTTTTATTTTGTTTGCTTTTTTTACTGCAACCTATATTTTGTTTATCTTCATTGGTTTTAATGTGAATTTCATTTTTGTTGTGATTTCTAATTTTTTTTATTTGATATTCCGTCCTTCTAATATAAAAATACAATACACTGTAAAAATATTTAATCAATCTATTCAAATTATATTCTCGAACGCTATGTATTATTTGTTCCTCTCCTTCAGGCAAGTTTTACAATACTGAAAATTTCACTTGTGTAATCTAATTAATTACTTATTATAAATTATCCCAGAGGGAACCACGAACCATTTCTTTGTGAGTCAGGCCAAAAATAACGTTATCGTATTTTTCAAAACCTGTAAATGCATATATAAGCACTTTCTCTTGTAGGAATATTTTATATATCAGTAAAATTGCAAAGAAGTTCCCATGAAAACAACCTAAAATGGCGCTATGAAGTGTTTCGTACACACAAGAATCGTCTTCTTAGCTGTTGAAGGGGAGGGAGTCATTGGGTGCGTGACCCAGAAACAGGGCTGTACATTTGATGGGCGATCAACCCGAAACCCGAGACGGGCTAAGAAAGAAAGAAAGAAAGAAAGAAAGAAACTTAAAGTAAACCAAAAACCAGCAAGTGCGTCTCACTCTTAGGTCATACTAGTAACGTCCTAGGTTTCTTTCTTAGATCATTTAAAGCATGTGTATCATGCAACTTTTGAAAGTGTTATTAGATACAGTTTACTTTCATATGGTAACGCTGTAAATCTTAAAGGTATACTTTTACTACAAAAGAAAGATGTTAAGAATTTTGTGTGGGGTTCCACCGCTCTTTTTAAAATAGAAGATTATGACTAGGGTTCGGATGTTTATGACATGTTTTATTTTTTATCCTGAACTCAGTTCTCGCCGCAAAACACAAATTAAACATGAAATTGCACGCTTGTTATCCTAATTGAACCGCTTTTATTTTGCATATAAAGTCATGTTTTGATCTCTTTTGTGGTCTTGGTCATTTCTGGTCATATTTGTAATTTGACGCCATATTTCATTTATAAATTCGGTAATACAGTGTATGTACCATATTGTCGAGTTAAATTTGAAATTTATTTCATTAATTTAATGTTTATGCCAAATTAATAAGTAAAATTAAATTTTAAAATTAATGCAATTGTTCATATTTTATTTGGGCAGAAAAGAATAATCAAGATATGTTTAAAAAAATCAATGGACTATCCATCTGAAAGTTTATATAAAGATTTTGACGTATTGAATATTAAACAATTATACTCCTACACTTTATTAAATTATTTCCATAAACATCATGAAAAGTTCTTAACACGAAATCACTACTATAATACAAGGAGGTATAATATCTCTTGTCCTCTTTTCGAACCAAAGTGTGCTACAGAAGTAGGTCTAAGGCATAGTATAAATTTCGGACCAAGGCTGTACAACAATTTTACTAGAAGAAACCCTAATATGATACCACTAAACAATAAATTGTTTAAAAAAAGAGTACTCGATTTGATTAAATCTAACTTGTAATTGTACTTTTACCACTTTTTATGTTAATCATTCTCAACTGTAAATTTTTTATTTTTAACAATGGGTATTTTGTTGGTAACTCTGTTATGTTACTGTAATTTATTTTTTCGTATCTTTGTTCATGCATTTATTTCATATAAGCAATCTTATTCATTTTTATTCTTATTCTTTACCTAAAACTATAATATGTATGTTTTTTTATATAATTTTAAAAATATAATTTTAGTATGACTGAACTGACCCCGAACACGAGCTATGCTCATGCGGGGCAAATAATACTCTTTTCAAATTGTACAAATTGTGTGTATATTATTTGTATTTGTAATAATTTTGTATCAATTTGTATTTTTTAATTTGTAATTTGTAATTTGTAATAAAAAAAAAGTCACATGGAAAAAAAAAAAAAAAATCTACAAAATATTAGGAGTTTTTGGAGCTGATGAAGCGAGCAGACAGGAGAAAATTCTTTAAAAAGTAGAAGTTCATTACAAGTAAAAAAGGTAAATCACCAAAATGGTTGAAAACTTATTACATTATCTGAATTCGTGTGATGTAAAAATTTAGTGTCTTGAAACGTTTTAAGTTGGAAAAATTATTTTGTTGAAAATAAGTTATTTTATTAGGTCATATTTAGGGGGTTTTGGGTCATATTGAGTAATTTTTAAGGCCATATTTGAAGTCATATTTTCCACTTTGTTAGGTCATAAACATCCGAACCCTAGTAATAAGTTAATAAGTTAGGTCACAAGTACTTAAAATGTGTACTATTTAAAATGTATTTGTCTAATTTTATAACAGAACAATATGCTTCCCACTAAACTGTCAGCCATTAAATAATGAGCTAGAAGGAATTCCAAGAGGTTTTTTTAATAGATTTAAAGAGATGTTCTGGCTTGAAACAGTTTCGGTTATCTAGGTATCTCTTTTCTTTGCTTTGCTGTCTGATGATGGGAATCTGAGTCCACCTTGCTTACTTACTCAATGTCAATAGACAATTCCTAAGCAATCTAATGGAATATTATGCCTTTTATGGAACCCGGAGGTTCATTGCCGCGCTTAACCTGTGCCAACCATCCAGCCCTATTCTGTGCTAACTCCATCCAACCATCCCTCGCAAATCTTACTTCTCTTAAATCTATCTTAATATTCTCCTCCCACCTACGTCTAGGTCTTCCAAGTGGTCTTTTCCCTTCGGATCTCCCAGTCAATATTTTTTAGATATGTCTTTCCTCCCCCATGCGCTCAATATGTCCTTCCCATTTCATTCTTTGTTATTTAATTACCCTTACTATATCCGGTGACGAGTACAGGTCCATTGTTTTAAAGAAATTTCCCTCGGAGGTGGAATTTTTTCACCAAGGGTGTGATTGTGGTTATTTATTACGGCTTACAGGTTTTTACATCGTGCCAGAGGCCGCTCTTACTGACTTACTGACTTTTGATATTATCTAATGCATAAGTATATTATACCACTTGTCTGAGCGCTTCAATTAATCGCGACTCTGTTACGTAAGTTACAGATACGTAGATTGCGAAGGATTGAGTTACAGGATGGGCCTATATAGAACTAACATTTTGAAATGTTGTCAAAATAACTTAAAAGCCATAGGTAATCCCACATCTCATACCTCAATAAATGTAAGATGCAAATTTAAAATAAAAATTGTATTTAATTTCAATATAGGTTACGTTTGACGTTTTCATGGTAACACTGCGGCAGTGTCTGACACAGGTTAAGTATATTTGAGATTTTTTTCGACCCGTCTGTGTCTCAACAGCCCGGGTCTGGAACCAGCTGTGTCACCCGACAGCGGACCATGCGGCATCACTGGATCCACCCAGCTCTATAGACACCGCCTTGCTCGTAAGCTACCCTTACTGTATCGCGCCAGTACTTGGGTGCCCAGCGTTAAGTTGTTCTAACATTCACTCATTTATAAAGACTAATGCTGGACGGCACAGTAAACATTTTCCCAAATGGTTTCAGTGCCCTCTCATCTATAAAGACCAATGCTGGACCGTACAGTAAACATTTTCCCAAATGGTTTCAGTGCCCTCTCATCTATAAAGACCAATGCTGGACCGTACAGTAAACATTTTCCCAAATGGTTTCAGTGCCCTCTCATCTATAAAGACCAATGCTGGACCGCACAGTAAACATTTTCCCAAATGGTTTCAGTGCCCTCTCATCTATAAAGACCAATGCTGGACCGCACAGTAAACATTTCCCCAAATTGTTTTAGTGCCCTTGACAACGAACGCATTGTTTGACTATGAAAATAATGGGAAGAACAATGGCACCATTTTTCGATTATTATCTATTTTCTTCTTCAAAGCTATGTTTGATTTTTACTTATTAAATAATTTACCTCCCATATTTTCAATCACCCTACCAGATTTCACAAATGTTGGCCAAGCAGTTCGAACGTGATTTCCTTTGCATAATTTGTCATTTTGAGGAAGATATATTTCATTTTCATAACTCGTAGGCGAAGTTTCGCGTTGTTTCCTTAACAAGGCATGGAACTGATTAATCAGTGTTGATTACACAGATACCATTGGTACAGTACAGTCCGCCGTTGAGTACGGACGTGCAGTTTGGGAGCTCCACCAGCATGACTGAAAACGAAACATCACGAACCTGCAAACGGTGTAAGTCTAAGTTAGTCAACGGTTTAAAGTGTATTGATTGTGATAATTACTTCCATGCAAGCTGTGCCAAATTACTGAACAAGGTAACTATTATTGACGACAATTCAGTGAAATGTTGTACGGGTGATAAAGACATAGTAGAAGACGGTGAAACTGACTACGATGTTCTCTTCGACATGGCGGACAGTGATGGAAGAATAGACATTCGCGTTGTTAAATTAATTTTGAAACAAAAGGACTGTCTTATCCTCGAACTAAAGGAAAAGGCTAAAATTACCTATGACCAATTGAATGTTATGAATACGATAATTGAGCATTTGAAATACAGCAGACAAGTGAACAGTGTTAGTGGACAAATGCCTCAAGCGGAGACAAACACAAAGACAAAGCGCAAGAATATTGAGAACGATTTTGCTACGCATATACATAAAGAACGATTAGAAACTAATTTCACTGATCTTGCCACAGAAAATAACACATATGGTGAATTTGTAAATAACCCTATTTTAGCGAATGATCATGATGAAACTATGACTGAAAATGGACTGTATACACAACACAATCCCGGGATTTCGCAAGAACCTCACTCATCTGACAACCAACAAACCAAGGATACCTGGTCAAAAGTCGTGTCTCGCAGACAAAAACATACCACAGTTACTGGTACTAAAAGTAACAGCGATGTTGGGGCCCAGAACTTA
Source organism: Ectobius pallidus (assembly GCA_964059195.1). Taxonomy (NCBI): domain Eukaryota; kingdom Metazoa; phylum Arthropoda; class Insecta; order Blattodea; family Ectobiidae; genus Ectobius; species Ectobius pallidus. The sequence goes on along the minus strand of CAXKWD010000001.1, from coordinate 207,063,959 downwards.
ATGGGTGTCCCGAAAATGGTGTCTCTGCATGTGTGCAGATTAACCCCTAATGCCTCAACAGAACAGGTAACTAAATTCGTTAAATCCAAGTTTCCTGAAGCAAAATGTGAAAAACTGAATTCAAGACAACCAGACTTGTATTCATCATTCAAAGTTGACATCTTCGAAAATAACTTTAAACTTGCCATGGAACCCGGTTTCTGGCCAGAATATGCACGAGTTCGTCGTTTTTTAGCCTCAAGACAAAAACCTGCGAGCGAAGGAGTTCAACAGCCGTAAATGAACTTCATGTCGGTGACAACTGTGATAAGGTTCAATGTGCTAACTCACCACTGTCTTTATCAATCCTATACATGAACATACAATGTTTGAGAACAAAACTAGACTTGTTAAATATATCTCTCCGAACTCACAGTTTTGATTTTTTGTGCTTTAGTGAGCATTGGCTTCATACACATGAAGTTACTTTGTATAACCCAGACGGTTATTTCCTGGGTAACTCGTACTCCAGAGTAAATCACATTCATGGTGGGACGGTAATTTATGTTAAAAATATCCTGTCAGTAGAAGCGATTGATCTGTCTTCTTTCTGTGTTGAACTGAATTTTGAAGTGACGGGTATCTTAGTGCACTGTTTTAAACTAATAATTCTGACACTAGACAGATCTCCTAATGGGGATTTTCTTGTTTTTATGAACAAACTTGAATGCTTACTACACCATATTCTTGTAAATTATAAATACGTTTTATTGATTTATGGTGGTTTTAATATAGATTTTATGGTTGATGGTATAAATCGAACTAACCTAATTAATTTATTTATCTCATATGGTTGCAATGTTACCATAAATCAGCCAACCAGGGGTAGTTCCTGTCTTTATAACATGATCACTAATTTAAAACGTAGCTCCTATGTTTGTAACGTTCATGACATTGGTTTTTCTGATCATAAAGCAATTCTAAGTGAAATCAATCCTAACATTTCTAGTTCTATCTCTTGTGAACATTCTTATATGTCTATCAGAAAATTTAATAGCTTCAATGTTGAAATTTTTAAACGTACATTAGCCAGCATAAATTGGGGCCTGCTTTTGTCGAATATAAGCCAACCTCATCATGTAATATTCGATTATTTTTTTGAATGGTTTTATGATTTGTTTTGTCATCATTTTCCTGTAAGCAACATAAAGTATTTAAAAAATAGATTTAATAAGAGTAAGGACAACATGAAATGGTTTACTGGAGAGCTTGCTTTGTTAAAAAACAAAATAAGCGCTTTACGCACAATTGTTACCATTTCTGATGATATTCAGTGCAAAAATTTGTTACGCTTTCTAAATAAAAAATACAAGGCTGGCATAAAACAAGCTAAACTTGATGCTAATGCAACTTATATTGAAAGATCCCCAAATAAGTCTAAGGCAGTTTGGTCACTCATTAACTCTAACTTTCCATCTGCTCAAGTAAATCATACTGGTATCTCAGCTAATGAATTCAACAATTTTTTTGTAGCTCAACCTTCGGAAATAAAAAAGAGTATTGGCTCTCACGATAATTCACCTATTGAATATCTCTGTAACCTCACAAGAACCGAGACCATATTTAAATGGAAATTAGTGACAAAGCAAGACATTCTGGACACTGTAAACAGAATGAAGGTCTCTGACACGAAAGATTATTACGATATGTCAAATAACTTTCTCAAACAAATAATCACATTCATTGCTGATCCACTTACCATATGCATAAATGATGTGTTAATTAATGGTATATACCCCGAATCAATGAAAATTTCTAAAGTAATCCCTGTATATAAGAAGGGTGACAAACTTGATATTTCCAACTACAGACCAATTTCCAACATCCCCGTTTTATCAAAAGTTATTGAACTAATCATGAAGAAACAACTTTGTCATTATTTAGAGTCAAACAATTTGTATTACCAAAATCAACATGGCTTTAGAACCGACCACAATACTTCTGGTGCTGTAAGAAGTCTTGTTCACAATGTAATCGACACCTTTGAAAATAACATGGCACTCCTTGCCACCTTTTGTGATCTTAGCAAGGCATTCGACTGTGTCGAGCATGATATCTTAATTCAAAAACTTAAATATTTAGGCATTGCAGATAAGGAACTCATGACTTTTTCAACTTATTTATCGAACCGCAAACAATGTGTCAAATTGGATGGTAGTACGTCAAATATTGAAAGTTTACGTTATGGTGTACCACAAGGGTCTGTTTTGGGGCCTATTTTATTTCTCGTGTCAACAAATGATTTTGCCAGCAGCCTTATGACGGAATCTATATTATACGCCGATGATACCACTATCATAAATACAAATAACAACTTAAATAACTTGCTGATCGAATCTGAGATAACATTAAGAGATGCTAAAAGTTGGTTTAATTCTAACGGCTTTTTACTGAATGAAGCTAAAACCGAAACGTTGTTATTTTCTTTAAAGGAATACAATCTCAAAGCTTTAAATTTTCTTGGAATAAATATTGACACTCGACTTACACATATGCGTCAAATTGTCGAAAGCACTTTTTCTTCTTCTTAGAATTAAGACAATTGTACCTACAAATTATATCAGGGTTATCTATTTTGCATATTTCCAAAGTATATTAAAGTATGGCATAGCCCTTTGGGGTAATAGCACTCATGTAAATAGAGTTTTTATTCTTCAGAAAAGAGCCGTTAGAATAATCACAAATTCTGCTGTAAGAGAACACTGTAAACCTCTGTTTATCAAGAACAAAATAATGACACTTACTTCGCTGTACATTATTGAAATTCTGTTATATATAAAAGACAATATTCATAAATTTGAGTTAAGAAGAGATCAGCATTCTCATTTCACTAGACAACAGCACATGTTTCATATGCCACTATGTAGACTTGCGGTAACCATGTCCAACTTTGAGGTTATGTCTATCAAGATTGGTAACAAATTACCACATCATTTATATTACTTAAGCAGGCCGCATTTCAAGACACTTATCTCTGATTGGCTGATTGATATGGCTTTTTATAATATAGATGAATATTTTAATTGTAATGTGCCAAATTTTATTGTTTAATTAAATTAATTTAATTTTATGTACTCATATGACCTTGTCACAAACAATGTTTCACGACAGGCAATAAACAATAAACAATAAACAATAAACAATAAACAATAAAGTTTTAATTTTTGTAACCGATCTACGAGCCAAGCTCTAGATCGATTCATATTGGCCTCTAAAGCGTTTTATTGAAGAGTCGACTGATTTTTAATTCCACGCATAGGCCTATACGTAGCAAAGAGAAAGCTTTGTGATCGTGACAAAAAAAAATCGAGAGAACACTGACGGAAAACTTTTAATTTAATTTTTTTTTTATTACGCACTTGGTTGGAATTTTATCGAACCGCCGAGATTTTGGCTTTCTATAACTGAAATATGAAGGTGACATTTCAAGGAAACTTTCTTTGAATATTATTATTATTATTTATTTATTTATACTGGCGCAGTTAAGGCCATAAGGCCTTTTCTTCCACTGCACCAGTAAAACTATACATATCGTAAATAATACATGCTACAAACAATACAAGAATTGATAAATTATAAATTTAAACTAAACATGCTACAGACAATAAAATTACAAGGATTTAATTACAAGTTTGATAAACTAAACTAAAATAAAATTAATGACTAATAAAATGGATATTCAACTTATTTCTAAATTGTGGTACATTTCGACAGTCTCTGATATGACAAGGCAACGAATTCCAAAAACGAGGAATTGATACACTAAGGGTGGCGTGCACCAAACTCATGCAATTTACTCTTTTAGTAAGCCTTACTTCTTTAGTTCTAACTACTTTAGTAAGCTACTCTTTTAGTAACCGTACTCTTTTAGTAAGGACGGCGTGCACCAACCAGGAGTAAACTAAACTCGGCGGCTTTCAACATAGAGGAATGTACTAAAGAAGTAAAAATTTTATTTACTCCCAGAGTAAATGAACTTACTCCACAAGTGGTGGAGAGCACCAACACGGAGTACGTTACTAACGTAGTAAGTTGTGGAGTAAATAAGGCCAATATTTACTCCTACTCAGGGGGTGGAGTAAAGTTGTGTAGTAAGTGTGTTCTGTGGCATTTGCGTGAGTTATGAGTTACATATCACATTAAATGGATTACATAGTTCAAACTGAGGATAAGTTATTGAGATGAAGAAGGTGGTATACCAAAAATGAGAGTTGTGGCAGGTGATTTAATAAATATCAAGCGAACCACACCTAGTAGGGCATTTAATAACGTAAATAATTAAGCTCATAAATCCTTACATGAAATTTTGGCGTTTGGAAGAAACGATGTCAGATTCTCACTACATCCATGTGATTTCAGCCAGTCAAAAGTGGAAATATCATTGCGGAGAGCGATCCAACTAGGAAGACGTCCACCAAAGGTGAGGGGGAGAGTGAGTGGAAGGGATGTTTGCATTGCACGGTACAAGGAGCACATGTGCTCTCAAATATCTTCCTAGCTGGATCGGCCTTTAGATGCTGCAGTTCTCCCTAACTTTGGGTTAGAAAACGACGATGTATTTCAAGCTAATCCTATGGATACAGATATCGGCGAGGTATAGTATATTCCAATAAATGAAAGCCTCCGTTCTTGGAGCTACCCAGAAAACACTTCCCCCTGCTACTTAACCATAGAGATTACTGAACAATAGGTGATTCTCATTGTTAAACGATTTAATGTAATTATTGTAAATTAATTTTATTACATTACACTTCTATAGCTTAACTTAAAGCACAACATTGCGAATGCCAGAATTATAATAATAATTATAAGAGCTAAAAGTTCAATAGTTGCACCCGCAGTGTTAATGAATAATATGTCCTTTTTTCTGACCCAAGTGTAAAAATGTCCAAACAGGCCACATCGGAAGAAAATTTGACTGACTCTGGGATTAGCGTACATTGAGAAGGGGACACATTGTAAAACCATTCCTTAAAGACTCCCCAAGTCTCGAATGGTGGAGTGAGACGAGACTTTCATGTTTGGGAATAAACTATAGCAGATGCTGCAGGTCTATAGTATGCTGCTAACTATTTTAATTAATCCTGTGGACAGGAAAGTGAGAAGAATTATAAACTATATAGAAAAAAATGCCAACATGAGTGCCGAAAGAAAATTTTAAGGAGGGGCACTGGAGGTTGAAGCTGCACAGGATCTAGAGAAGTAGTCACTGAAATTATTTTTAAACACACAACCATCTACATAGTTATTACTGGAGTTCATAGCTTCCGAAATATTGTACCGCCATTTTTTGTTTAAATATTACATTTCTCAGTTGTAATATTATTATTTTTATAAGGTAATATTTTTTAGGTAAATGTTCTGTGCATTTGAAAAAGGACAGAAACATAATGCCCCTTATTAGTTTTGTTATCCTTTTTATCCCCCTCTTTTTCATGATTTTGTGTAATACTTCTATTAATATTGTTAAACAGTCAGTAAGTATTAATAATTCATTATAGTGAGATTTATGATAAACAACTTAGAATAATTGATTTATCGCTTTTCGGGAAGAATATGTAACTTTAGGAAGATAAATATTTTAATATATTTTAGAACTTTATTATTATTATGAGAGAAATAATTATAATATTGACAGTGAATCAATTATGAAAATCAACTGGAAATTCCAATTGTTTGCATTATAATACAGAAATAGTTTGCACAAAAATTATAATCACAGTACCCTAACGTAGGCTACTAAACTGAAAATATTCAATTGAAGGAATGAAAATTAGTAATGAATAAAACATTACTATTAGACCTATTTTAAAACATGAAGATTGTCATTAGTAATATTTGGAACAACCCAAATTCATATTCATTGTTTCAGCGAACCTTTCCTTTTCATTATCTGGCACTTGAATAATACTGGCAATTGAAATGCACGTGTTCTGCTGCGCTGCACTAACGTTTCTGCTCTGTTCTGCGCAGAATTCGACTACTTCTTTAGTAAAAATCGTTTACTACTTTAGTTACAACTAAAGAAGTAACTATCAATTGAGCTCTCCAACACCAACTAAAAGAGTAAGTTACTAAAAGAGAAGCACTAAAGTAGTAAATCTAAGACGGGAACCTGACGCAACAAAAACCGGTTTGTCTGTCTCACTCTAGCACATTACTCGTATGACTTAAAGAGTGAGACAGATGTACTGGTTCTTGTATACTCCAGGTCTCCGTCTTAAATTTACTACTTTAGTTTGGTTTACTCCTGGATGGTGCACGCCACCCTTAAAGATGAAGAATAGAATGATGTTGTATGTCGGGGAATAAGCAGTAGATTTTGGTGATGCGTTCGTGAGGTCGAAAGGAGATTAAAATGAGAGTGTAAATAAGAAGGAGAGGAAGATAATAATATGTTATGAAGGAAGATAAGAGAATGGATCATACTTCGTTGTTTGAGGCGCATCCATGACAAGGTGTGAAAAGATGGCGTCACGTGGTCAAATCGTCTGATGTTACAGATAAATCTAACACAAGCGTTATGAGCACGCTGAAGTCTGTCAGTAAGGCTGGTGTTTAAGTTGGTCAACAGAATATCGCAGTAATCGAAATGAGGCATCACTAGCACTTGGACTAGACGTTTCTTTAGTTCACTAGGGAGGAAGTCGTTCACAATTTTTAGAGAATGGAGTAATGAATATACCTTTTTACAGACGTGTGATACTTGAGCGTTCCAATTTAGATCTGAATCCATAAAGACGCCAAGATTTTTTACCGATAAGCTGTAGTTTATAGGAGTGCCATTAATTTGCACGCGCGGTATGGTATGAATATTTATTCTACTCTATATTTATATTTACTCTATATTTACTTTATATATACACAAACGAGTATAATCTTCTCTATTCTTAACCGTTATAGATATCATAAAAATGACTTAATAGAAGTTCAAGATACTATTCTTAGAACTGTTTTTCATAAAGTTAACTCTGCCTATTTTTTGCCTATTTCAACTTATAATGCCTATAAATGCCTATTTCCGCTTTTCCGAGGAAAAAACAGCATTTTATTGAAAATTTACATAAAAATTTGTGAAATCCATGCAATTTGCATCTCATGGGTTAATGGTATTACTGTCAGATGCCTTAATAATTATAAATTCTAATTTATTAAGAGACATAGGAATGAGTCTTAGTGGTGAAAACAGTGTTTCAATTGATATTGATCCACAAATTCTTCCACTCTAGAAGTACGCTCCGATAACGTCTGTAGAAGCGGAAAGGTCGTTTTCGGTACTAAAAAATGTACTGTCTGATATTAGGCATAACCTAAGAGTAGAACATTTGAAAAAAGTACTGTATCTTGTTATTATGTGTAATCAATGATGTTGGTTAATGATTGGCAAAAGGTGTTTGTAAAGGTAATATTGTGCTTGAATGTGGTACCGTTGCAGTGCAATGAACAATATTGTTTATATAGTGTTTCGGTTAGATCCATCTATATTATGTGTATCGGGTAGGTCTATGTTATTTTGATTAAATACTCCATGATTTAAATGTTTTATTTCAATTAGTAACAAGAGACATCCAAAACGAGTTCATATTTTTCGACCTACTGTCTCCTTCTGCATGCAACTGTAAATTTTTTAGCATTTATTTTGACAGTTTTAGTGCCTATTTTACCTGCCTATTTTGCAATTTTTAAGTGCCTTTTTGCCTGCATATTTTGAACTTTTTAAGTGCCTAACGTCCGGTCTCTAGTTATAACCCATAATGAGTTAAGCCATATTATAGGCCTAGTACACTAGCTTAAAAGACCCGGCGTCGCCCGGGTTTTGTATTTTGTAATTGGAAATTAACTTATGAAGGATTTTCAATTTCAAATTCTAGGTCCTTATATAGGCATTTATAATTTGAAATAGGAAGAACGACGTATTACACTCAAACTATTCCCTCAGAAAACGCTTGATATAGTTTTTTATGGCTCATAGAGGATCTAGAATTTTGCATCCCATCGCTTGTACAGTGCACAGCAAGCCTGGTAGAGGTTTAAATAAGAAGAAACAGAAATTCCTGTAACATAAAATTGTAATATCGAGGCGGGAAATTTCCCACTCTTATGTTACCATAAAGCCGTTTTGGGGATGAAATTAAACAGAAAGCATTATCACTTTCATACTTTACTCTCCAAAAACCTGCGATATAATATAATAATATACACATTGCCATACCTCGTTTTGTTTTCTCTATGTCCAGGGTAGAGAAAGTTATGTGATTCCATTATTTTAGTGGATTTCATTCTGTAATATTTATTTATAACATGAATTATTTTGATAACTTCTCTTATTTGTCAAAAGTGCATTTCATTTGTTTTTTCCAAGCCCATCTGATACCATTTGGCAACAATATATTCTGTGATTTGGAATTGATAATTCTATGTAAAAAGGGATTAAGTATTTTCAAAAACATTTAATTTTTGGCATTTAGAATCAGAATTTTTCAAAATCCTTTCTTAGTGAGCACCTACATTATGAAACGAAGGTACTGTCAAAATTCCAAGTCTCTACCTGTTATAGTTTAGGCTGTACGTTGATTCCTGTATTCATTCAGTCAGTCAGGAGAAAGCCTTTTATATATATAGAGATTACATTATAGTACATGAGTACATTATGTAACGAGCCTATGATGGCATTTATAAAGATGCGAGTATGTTTATGAAACGAGCAAATAAGTTTCATAATTTTCATACGAGCATCTTAATTACCATGTTTTTGTTCGGCCATAATTGGGGCATCCAGTGAGAGAGTGGGCTAAGCCAAAATATTTCAAATTCTAGTTATTGTCATCTCTATGTAGTACATGTAGTTGTGTAACTGTAAACCTAATATTAAAAGTTTATGTGGGTTCCTTCCTTATCTATTCTTGAAAGACAATTTTCATGAAATAAGGGAATGGCGTTTCTCCAGTGAGAGAGTGGGGTAAGCCTGCTCGAAAGCATTAGTAACGTCATATAGCCTAGTCCAGTCACCAGGTACTTTTACCTGGAAAAAGTCCGAAGTTAATAATTTTTAATATGTTGTAGGCTATGTGGGTATTCTGTGGTGTAGAATACAAGTTTTCCAATTCGAGAGCCCTGTGCGAACTTCAGGGCAGCCGAAAACCTCGAAATTTTTGGGTTTTTGTAGTTTTTTTCCTTATAACTAGTAAACAACCCGTTATAGCCTTAAACATTCCACTACAAAAGTTAAAGGTCATTAAATTCCCTACCATTTGCATTGTTTAAACGTTTTTTAAAATCAAATACGTACCGAGATATGGCACTTCATAGTTTTGAAAAATTTTAAAAATATCGAAAAACTACGAAAAATACCGTACAAAGGTGATAAAGGGTTGGTACTGTGGTTTAAGTTAATTTTTGTAAACACTTTGAAATATGTAAATTCTGATAAGAAGATATAAATCAACTGTTAAGATGAAATTTTTTCTCATTAGAAAGTCAAACACAAATCTCAAAATATCTCGATTCCGTTATTTCTGACTTAGCACACTCTCTCACTGGATGCCGCAATTACTGAACTTACTTAATCTATGGCAATAGACAATTCCTAAGCAAGCTAAAGGAATATTATCTATTTTATGGAACCCGAAGGCTCATTTCCGCGCTTACCTGAGCCCGCCATTCAACCCTATTCTTTGCTAACTCCAACCATCCCTTTCAAATCCTACTTCTCTTAAATCTATCCTAATATTTTCCTCCCACCTATGTCTAGGTCTTCCAGGTGGTCTTTTCCCTTCATTAAGCAGGGCTGCGGTAGAACAAAGGTCTAAAGTTTGATACTTAACCTTAATTCATACTAGTATACACTGATATAAGAATTTCTTAAAATATGGAAACATTTCACAAAATGTACTGGCAAAGAACTCCGCTTAATATACATAGGCCCAATTATCACAATAATATATCTTCTGTATATAACAGTATTCATGCAGTACTCATTTCAACTTGAACAAGGAAATAAATAAAAATCTTGACTGCATTGGAGTCAGGGCCCTCGATGATTAGTTAAAGCGGCTTTGTAGTAAACTTAGTCATGATTTGCCATTTAAAATCATGTGACCTTTAATTAGTCGTTACTCCGGTACCGGCCAAATTATTTGGTCCAAAATAAATAGGCTTCTTGCCATAGGCCTAGATGTTATAAATGCGTATACAAAATTTCATGAAAATCCGATAAAGCGTATTTGATTTATCGCGCGTAAGTTACATAGGCCTACACACGGACGGATATACTGACGGATAGACATTTTTCGGTCCCTCACACAATTTCATAAAGTACCATTCTGGCACTTAATAATAATAATAATAATAATAATAATAATAATAATAAACAACTAATAGAGTAATAAGGAAGAATTAATAATTGGAGGAACCAAAGTTGAAGTAACGAATCTTTGTCCTGAGTCTAATATCTTTAACGACTAGACCAGTAGTGAAGAATGTTTTACTATGATATCAAACGGAAGGCTTTGAATTGAAGAGTTTAATTTCCATGGCCCACTCGTACTCTGAGACTCGCGGATGTTTTATTTGAGTGTTAATGGAAGCCTGCCTGCATATGAATACAGTCCTGTATAATGGAGACCAAGATGTCAAAGGGAATGCTCTACAAAGTACTGCAGACGGGATTTGCATTGCTTCCGTGACTTGCTACATGAATGTACAAGCTGTCTTGTCTGCACCTCCCAGTCAACATATCCATCTTCCCCACGGAGAGACGCCAACTGAAGGCGACCCGAATTTAAATGTCCTCTGCCTTATCCACTTCTGAGTAATGTTTTTAGAGCAGGGTTTTAGATAATGACTTGATTTCGAATTTTAGGTAAAAACCTATTTTAATCCTTAAGTGATATATGGACGAAAACTTGTATAATATGCATGTTTCATAAGTGACTATGCCTAAAACTGATACTTGAATAGGACCTGAAACAGCCTATTTTTACTTTAGAGCCTAATATTGCCTTTTTGCTTGTTTTTTCCTATAAAGTTCAAAATAAGTTATTTTTTATTATAAATTCTGGCATTTATTTTCAGTTCGTACTAAATTTTTAGTTCGGAATGTGCAGTACATCACACATTTGTGACTTGGTTAAATAGTAAGGATTGTTTCGTCATCAGTAGCAAAAATCCTTGGAATTCCCACATCCAGTATTTGAAAAGAAAAAGTAATTCTCTGAATCACTAAGGGCGCAGGGATTAGGTTTTCACTGTTATGGTAGTAATAGGTTAATAGGTCTATATAATTCGGTGTACCATAGACCTATATCTCTGTTTTGTCATGATTATTGATTAATGGTGACTTCAATAAATATAATATTCTACATTGCAATTGAGATATTTCATAAAATTGGCAACTTTACGATTTTATAAGAGACTAATTTACGATTTTTAGAACCTATTTTCCAATTTTTAGAGCCTATTTTAGGTACCTAAACAGCATTTTTAGCGACCTAAAAGTCCGAAGTCTAATAATGACAAGGGCCCGATGCGCCGCGAAGTTCAAATTTTACTGACATAGGCCTACTTAGTTACTCAATGGCAATAGACAATTCCTCAGCAAGCTAAAGGAATATTATCTATTTTATGGAACCCGAATGTTCATTGCCGCGCTTACCTGAGTCCGCCATTCAACCCTATTCTGTGCTAACTCCATCCAATCATCCCTAGCAAATCCTACTTCCCTTAAATCCATTCTAAGATTGTCCTCCCACCTACGTCTAGGTCTTCCAAGTGGTCTTTTCCCTTCGGGTCTCCCAGTCAATACTTTTGAGATATGTCTTTCCTTCCCCATGCGCGCAACATGTCCAGCCCATTTCATCCTTCACGATTTAATTACCCTTTGTACTACATCCGGTACTACAGGTCATGAAGCTCGTCGTTATGCAATTTTCTCCAGTCCCCATTTTCATCCGTCTTGGGCCCAAATATTTTCCTAAGCACCCTGTTTTTGAACACTCTCAGATTATATTCTTGATCAATAAGCGGTGATGTCTCGCATCCATATAATACAATCGACAGGAAATATTAATTTTTAGATTTCTGGACAGAAGACGAGAAGATAAGAGTTTCTAAACTGCATAAAATCAAGCATTTCCTGATTTGATTTTACTGACGTATTTATATCTAATTTATAGTTTTTATTTAAAAATATATTTTATAGGAAAATGAATAGTTTGAAAGAACTGAAGTATGCATACTTTAAGGCATTTTAAAAGATTTATTTATTTACTTACTTATTTATATTGCGAGAAATTAAGTACAAAACAAAAATACAAAGGGGTACGCCGTAGCGTAGTGGTTGAGGCGCTACGCTACAAACCGGAAGGTCGCGGATTCGATTCCCGATGAGGTCGTTGGAGTTTTTCAATTGACCTAATCTTTCTGGTTTAACTACGGCCCTGGGGTCGACTCAGCCTCTAACAGAAATGAGTACCAGGAGCACTCGTGGGGGTAAAGGCGGCCGGAGCGTAAGGCTGACAACCTTACCACCTTAATGTTCCGAATGTCTAAAAATCTGGGAGCCTTGAATCCTGGAATCCTCTGGGCCTCCATGGCCTGTAATAGGGAACACTTTACTTTTTACGGTAGCTCAGAAGCTTCATAAGTTTGGCGGCCACTGACTTAGACCATGGCTATATTTCTGATACAAGTCAACATGTGTATTAATTTACTAAGTTTAATGCATACATCTTCACAATTATTAATACAAGGTAGCAAGATGGTGTAATACAGGGCTACATTTCCTCAGGGGAATCCGTCTATGTTATATTCAAACAGGCTGGGGGTAACGTGGCGGTCTTCGAACACGTTGCCCCTCGCTATGTTTCTCCAAGGTGCGCTTGTTTCCGGACTCTTGGCTCCACTTAACAGGTTCAAACTTTGCTAATTGAGTTTAGCCTCGGCTTCTTGACCCGCAGTTTTCATTTAATCGCACGAGTAAGACCAGTGGTTACCAAGTCAAGAGCTGGAAAACAAGATTGCGGCCAAGAACGCGACGCGCACTGATTTATAATGAGATGGACTTGCGTTGTTTCTGCGTGGCTGAATTTCATGTTAGACCTAATATAACTAGTATTTAATGTGAACAGTAGACCTCCGGTTTAAAAATAAATCTAAGGTCTGATTTCTTCATAGGAAATCCCACCTATATTTGCTGGAAACAAGTTCGAGCAAATTTATCTGATGAAACTCATCTCGAGTAGGATTTATTAAGACTACTCTACGAATAAACTGTAATGGATTTTGTAAGTAATAATTAAGGGGGCGGATTTCAATGACCTAAAAAATAGGATATATGCATGTATTTATGATCTAAAAGACATTAAAATAATGACCAATAAATTTTAAAATATGACTTTACCACTTACACATTATGTATATTTTTTTAAGTTCCATTGAAATACATTTTATTAAATTATAATGTTAATTATTTAAAATATCTGTAAATTCTCAAAAAAGTATCATTATAATGCAAAGTTTACAAAATATGATATGAAACTTCAAAATCTCATTAATATGCACACAAATATGCCAAAAATATGACCTAAATATGCACATTCAAACTGAATACGCTACAATAGTTGACAATTTCCTAAATATGCAGTTATATGCACAATAAAAGCCGTTCCATTTTCACCAGGATGCTTGGAATCGGGTTTAAGTTAGTCGGAAACCTGAAATAATGCAAAGGGGAAAAATATGACAGGTCATAGATATCCGCCCCCTAATTATGACTATTCCACGAATAAACTGTAATGGATTTTGTAAGTAATAATTATTTTCTTACTATATTGTCAAAATGAATCATCTATTTTTCGTATATCTGTATGTGTATGTGTTATATTTAGAAGTATCACGCATTATTTTTACTATGAACGTTACGAAGTAATCAGAAAAATATTTTATTCGTAGTAACATATTGAAAATTATGCCAATAGCAATGTACATAGTAAATTTTTGCACGACGTAACTAATTAGTGGTCTAACGAATATTGTTACCGTAGATCGTAACTCGCCATTCCCGCACGCAATCTGGTTGCTATGAAAACAAAAGAAATTTCCGTGCGGTAAAAATTACAAAAAGCACACTGTGCCGTAAGTAAAATCATCATAATACAAGCCTTTATGGAAGACCGGAACCAAGGCCCCCCAGTGTGTGGCGATTTTAACAGTCGGTTCCCATAACAGCCAACACATGCGAATCACTTTCTGAAATATAACATCCATCTTCAATAGTGTATAAACATAATATTTTCAGCTAATATCTTAATTAATATAAATAAATTGATATAAATAATCATCGTGCAAAAAATATCACGCAATACCCGTACCGTAAGCGCATAACGGATCTGGGAAATTGAAATAACTCTTTCCTCGATCCGTATGCACCGCTTACGGCACTTGTATCGCAATATACTATTTCAGCTCATCGTTTTTAACGTAGGCACTCTGTTTCGCAATGGTCTTCTTTAAGGCTGGACAGGCACTGCATTTTGATTTTCTCGTGTTTTCTTCACCATGTCTAGACTGTGTGATGGCAATGCGGTTGGACATGGACCGTTGTTCCGCCATGTATCAGGCTTGTGGTCACACAGAACTGTGTAGTGTATCTGTCAGCCAGACATTCAACACACAGACTTTTTACTCCGTTCATTAACTACAAGAGATTCACTCAGTCTATTCTTGGGAACTACGTTTTCCATTCTCTGGCTATATTCTGTCTTTTCGCTGCGAAGGAAGTATAAAATCACCACGGGAAAGAACTGTATACAAGCAGAAATAAAAAATGTATACGGTGATGCTACATGTAAGATGTGAGGATTTTTGTCCTCGTGTAGCAACTTTCATTTACAGAAACCAGTTATTTTACTGAAATTTTACCCAATAATTTCAAACATTAGAACCCACTGATGATTTTACTATATGATTGCTTATATTGTTGTAAAAATTCAGCCTCGTAAAGATACAGTAGATCAATTTCGTTTATTATATTTTTTGGCCTTTACTATTTCTGTTAATGATAATTCAGCTCAATTTCGTAAAAGATTAATTAGTACAAGCAGTTAGGGATGTATTGTGATGGAAAACATCGATGTATATTTGTTAAAAAGTCATGGTTTCAGAAAATTAGGCAAAATCATAACACAACATTAACGGCCGTAGGTGTCGGCATGCTCACCACATGCCCCCCAATCCTGCCATCTGCCTATGGTAGATGATGCAGCGGTTGGGTGGTAGACCTTGTCTCCTCAGGGATGTAGCACCACGGAGTTTAATTTTAGTTTCTAAGATCTTCGCGTCACCTTCCCTTGCTCATAGAACACAGGGAAAGTGTTTAATGAATTGACTTTGGCATTTTATTCAGTTAACCTTACTCTTGTTCTTCTGCCTATTGTCGCGGGGGGCGCTGCCTGTGTCACAATTAAATTTGATTTTTGTGTTGCGGAAACTAAAATAAAAGTAAATAACAACAGTTTTTCAATTTAATTTTTTTCGCTCGCCATTAGGTGAAAATAAAGCAAAGATGAGTCAACGACTATAGACCTATGTTCTTTCCGGGTATAAAAACTATGTTCATACAAAATTTATCCTCCATCAGTTTAGTTGTTTTTGCGACAAATTGGAACAAACAGGAACTACTAAATTTTTATGTGAGAATAGAGAACATTGGCTGACAAGAAGTTGTTAGGAAAACACTCATGTCTGACTTGGATGCAGGACGTTTCTACTTACAATTTGAGCCGTTCTAATATTAAATCCTCATCCAGTTGCGACGTCGTAAAACCGGAACTGTGTATATGTGATAATGATCACCAGACCGTCAAATGCGGTGGTGTTATGTACCAGCACAAAGCGAACTACTACTCGAGTCAAATTATAATTGATTAACCTGCTACTCTGCGAGCTTAGGTGAACATCCACGTTACATTTACTCGATTAATTGAGCACATGAGAATGGATGTAAGGTACTGTGTATACTTGTCAACCATAAAGTAATGACAAATATTATATATTTGACAAACATGGGCGTACGGTAAGGGGGGGTTCAGGGGGTTGAAACCCCTCCCGAAATATCTTAAGTATTTTGAAGATTATAAATCATGGAACGAAATAAAAAAAAATTAAAAAAAAACTCTGATTCGGTTATTACATATTTTACAATTTCGTACATATCAAAGCATTATTTAAGATTTATCGTAATTTATTTAAAATTAAAATTTCAAAACCTCGTTGTGTTGGTAGTTTTTTAGCTTAATAACACTGATGTATTACTAGTAAAAAAAAATCCCTTTGGAATCTGTCAAACGACAACTCGAATACTCCCGCCGAAATCCATCAGCCTGTTTGTAAAGCCAACAGTAATCACGAGCTCATCACAAAATTATCATGAAGTAATTGGCATTAATCGGGCTTTGCCACCGGTGGATTTACGGAAGATTTTAAAAACGTGCCCTATACAACATACAGTATTATGATAATTTTTCAAAAGAAAGTTTTTATTTCTAGACTCTAGCTTAAACGAGAAATTGATAGAAATCTCAAGAAAAGCAGTTTCAAAGACTGAGTTGCATATTAATTTATTACTGTGTATTAATTATCACAATACAACTGTTTAGTAATAAAAAAGTAATAATTCACAATGTGCGCAAGGACATGGAGCTGAACCGACTTTACATTGAACCCCTCCCGAACAAAATTTCACCGTACGCCCATGTTGACAAATATGTCACTTTACACTAATGATCTAGAGAGATTTTGCTAGATTGCTTGGATTAGTCTGCCTTATTAAATTACGTATTGAGTATTCATTATTTACAGTCCTTTACTCTGAATGGTATGGATTATCTGTAATAGGCCTAATAAAAGGAAGTGTTTGTCTTTCTGTCATTCTGCCTGTCTGTGCGCGATGCCCAGCGAAATCTAATGAATACAGAGATCTGAAATTTTAAACGTACATGGACTGAAGGGTGGGCGAATGCACATCGAAGCCGGAATTTTGAGTTTCGTTTTCTTTCGCGAGTTATAAGTAAAAAACTCTCAGAAAACGTGCATTTTTTCGCTATCCAAGCATCAGTTTTTAGTAATAAATTTCATTCGTCAAATCAATTGCAGGTGGCTTTGCCGTTTTTTTGTCATGATTTGGAAATGAAAGAATCGCTGATTCGCGTGTAAGTGTTAATGAATCTAATGTTTTAATTATTTTGCTTTTAATTTTTAATCTTCCAATTAATTGTCGCGAGCGAAGTCGCGGGGATCTGCTAGTCTATGTAATAGGAGGAAGCTTGTATGTCTGTCTGTCTGTGATACCCAGCCAAATCTAGGTGTGCATAGATGTGAAATTTAAAAAAAATAGATGGACTAAAGGATATCCGAATGCACCTCGAAACCTGATTTTTAATTTTCGAATCGTTCGCGAGTTATGAACTTAAAACGAATAGAAAATGTGATTTTTTCCCCGTTATCGAAGCATCGATTTCGCCTTAACACTTCAACTGTGAATTTAATTGCAGATGGCCTGCTCTGTTGCCATAGCAACCAGAAAAGAAAGAGCATTGCTCAAAAAGATTTTTCAACATGACTCTTGGAATTGTCGATAGTACTGGTAATCTCTAGTAATAATTTAGGGCCATGAACTAATAACTAATATTATTAGCTAATATTCTTATGAAACAAAAAAAAAACTAATATTAACTACAGTAGTGTCCCGCTATTCCGAAACCCTTTATTCCGAAAATCCGCCGAACTGAGTTCGGAAAAAATACCGATTTTTTTAAACTTAAAAAGATGTGAAATTAAAAAGACGTTCGTGAAAAAACGTACATTTATTGTTATACAAAGAAGTTAAATACAGACATACATAGAGCCTAACCTTGATGAAAACCCCCGAAACCAAATTACTTACAGCACATGTCGGCCTCATTTATACAGTTCCCCGCACTTAATTTACGCCTGAACAAGTCAATACGTTGATATTATTCATGAAATCCGCCTATTCTGAATTCCCGCTAAACCGAACGGTTTTCGGTCCCAATTAGATCGGAATAGCGGGACTCCACTGTAATAATATTAGTGAAATGTTTTATAAAACAGGGCCCTGGGGACGTGACAAGGAGTTGGCAAAGACTTTCTCTTACTTTTGTTACCACTTTACAAAAACAGAAAATGTTAGTAAGGCTCTAAAGATTTTCTTTAAATTTTGAACTTATATACGATGCTTATATACGAGCTAAAACTTTTATTTGAAACTATTTTTTGCAAGAATTCTTTGAACGATAGTTAGGCCTATATGTCAGCGATCGTTTGCACAAATTCAAGACTTTTAAATCTTCCGTGGTAAACAATAAATCTTTAGATGAGCCTAAATAACTGAATAAGTTGTGGGATTTTGTGAAGTGTAATGCCCATGCTTATTACTAGGTTAGAGAAAGTTATGTGTGACCTCAGCCCGCTACTATGCGTAAGCGAAAGGTGTGATAAGGTATCACAGCTAAATTTATGATGCTATTCTACAGTATTTTAACTCTTAATAATTAAGAGATTCAAATTGTCATGCAAATTATGAATAAGTGCCGGACTGCAAAGAAAACAGTTCACAAAATAATTAGACTCACATTTAATTTTTTCTTTTATTTATTTATTTAAGGTCGCTTTTTAACTGCCAGGGTCACCTTAATTTCTTGTAGCCTATTCTGCAAGTATAACATGAATTTTAAATTTATTTCGAGTTATTTCCCGTTATTTTATTAAAAATTTGAGACAAGCTATTGTATCCTATGGGATACATTATGCATTTAAGGGTTAATAGTTTTAATAGCGATAGGCTATACATTTGATTAGATCTTATCTGTTTACTAGACATCAGTCTGTCCGGATAAACGGTATGGTTTCTTAATAAAAAAACGGGTTCACCACAGAGTTCAATTCTTTATTATTTATAAGTTGTTAATCAAAGACACTGTAATCTTCAAGGTAACTATATTGAACCTTATTTATTTGCCAATGATCTTGAGCTTAATTTTTTCAGTCCGGTTAAGGCGGACGGACGAACAAACAATGCATTTCGAATTTTAATCACAAAGATGTTTTCTTTTCTTAATTTCTACATCAGTTCTTAGGTTAAAAACTTAGGTCTGCTTATACAATAGTAGTGAAAAATAAATTAGTTGCAAGAAAAGTTATAGCCCTATTTATGAAAAAAAAACATAGATTGTTATAGTTTTGCTCATCTAAAGCTTGTATTTTAGTTCATTAGGCTTACTTCCATTTTTCCGTTTAATCCGGACTTTCGGTGATCCGGACAAGATTCTGTCCCATCTAGTTTGGGTAAGCGGACCTTTACTGTATATATTAATCTTATCAGAAGTAAATTTACATTGTGTTATAAGCATCAAGTAAATCATCAGTACCGAGCGAGATAACGTCCTGGGCCCTGTTTCAGAGAACTTGCTAATAATATCAGTTAATAATATTAGAACTCATAATATTATTCATTATTTAACAAAATCTTGTTTCATAGAGATATGTGCACTACTCATAAAATCTCTTCACTAATATTATTAGTTCATTAGTCAGCTGATTAATTTGAAGGTTATGTCTGGATTGTTGTGTGTGTTTTTTACCTTCTTAGTATTTTTGTCAATACTATTTCAAAGCAGCATGGCCTACATAGACGTATCAAAGAGGTTTTTAGTCTTATACCCTCAAAATAGAATACTAAGACGTATGAACAACACAGGAAAGTGGGGACAACCTTTAACAATATAACTTGTTATAATTATAATTTGTAAATTATAAATCAATAATTTATTAGTTGATTCTTACATAGTATGATATATGGTGACTTGTAATTAAAGCTAGTAAGATAAAATTCTAAGATTAATATTGGATTGGCTATACATAAAACATCTATATCATGTGAGAATATTCCAGTGATAGTCAGTAAGAATACATTGGCAATATGTAATAATATAGTCAAGAGTTAAAAATTTGATCAACTTATATATTTAAGCGATTACATATGTGCATAGTCCATATAGTTGAATTAATACATGAGTATCAATATATAGGATCAACTTTGGATTGATATAGCTGTTACAATTTGAGATATAATGGTTAATAAAGATAAGTAGCAAGAGTAATTCTTGCATGTCATAATGTTAAAATGTCACATTTAAAATTACAATTATAAAAGTCTTGAAATTGTAATTAAAAGAAGAGCTTACAAGCATATACTTGAGCGTAACTATTATAATTATATATTCTATGTTTTTGTAATTAACACTTGAATGTCCAATATTCTCATAATTATTGTTCACAAATATATATATATATATATATATATATATATATATATATATAAGCTTGATGTTTAATGTTTAATGTTTAATGTTTAATAATCACACCTTACAGCAATATAACATCTCTAGAAGATTGTTTCCTCTGGTATAATGAAAGTGAATATCCTTCCTAGTAGTTTGCACATCCACAGCACTATGAACCCATAAGATACAAGAATATACATAAATTGAAGAAAGAGTCAAAACATTCAGATTTTTAAAAATTGGTTTACAGTGCTCCGTAGGGCCAGATCCAGTGATTATCCTTACTGCCTTCTTTTGAAGAAGAAATACATTTTTTGCACCCGTACTATTTCCCCACAGAATTACCCCATAATTTAGATGAGAATGAAAAAAAGCAAAGTAAGCATGTAATAATGTGCTAGGTGGAAGAAGCTGTTTGAGTCTTCTCAATAGATAAATTACCTTAGACAGCTTACTGCAAATATGTTCAATGTGGCAATGCCAATTCAACTTACTGTCCATCCAAAACCCCAATAAATTTACAGGTTTCGAAATTTCTTCGGTGTTTCTGAGACTAAATACAATAGTCTGGGTTTTACTCAGGTTCAGCCCCAGTCCATTGGCATTAAACCAATTAGTCAGCCTAGCCAAAGTATTATTCATATCAATCTATTTGTAGTCGTTAAATGCTTTCAGTACAGTTGTATCATCAGCATATGCAGTTATTTTTTCTGGTATCGCAGCTTCGTGATGATAGATTATTATAAGGTTGTTAAGGTTGTCCTCATTAAAATTGTGTTGTAGATGGTAGTTGTTTTTCTTAGTAGTCAGATATGTACATTTCGGTACAGTATACGTACCATCTTCAGTCTCGTAAGCTTAGTAGCTATCTGATGGAAGTTGGACTAGTACTACTACGTCTTAGTATTTTATTTTGAGGGTATAAGACTAAAAACCTCTTTGATACATCTAATATTTCCCTCAAAGAACCAAGATGAAATTTATCAATAATGGCCTACATATATCTTCATAAATGTAACAAATAATAACTAACGCTAAGAAATGAATAAATCTGCCCGGCACTTATTCAAGGTAGCAATAGGCTTATGTACTAAAATCTAACCTCACATCCTAGAAACTTGTTATGACAGAAATTCCTTTGATAGCGTACGTGAGCTTTTTCTAAATTGATAATTAAATCAGAGTGATTCATTTTCCACAAATTTAAGATCACGAAATCTGAATTACATGGATTTGAGAATAAGTTATGGGTCCAAAAACACTTATAGAAAAACACCTAATAGGCCTATTATCAGTAAATTTTATTAGTTGTGCAGTCTATATTAGCAATATTTACTAATTATTTAGAGCCCTGAACTCATAACAAATATTATTAGAAAATATTTTTATGAAACAGAAGACTAATAATAATAACTAATATTATTATGTATTTGCTAATAATATGAGTGTAAAAGTTCTATGAAAAAGGGCCCTGGACTAGAGGTGTACATATTCTGATTTTAGCTTGCCTGCCCCTTTGAAATTCTGCAACCAGTCACAGCTTTTAACTTGCTTGACTTGAAAGCAAGCCAGATTACAACGATGATAAGAAATACTGTCGCTATGAGTCACAAGCTCTTCATAACTTGGTGGGTTGCACAGGACCTAAGGAAACTGCAAGGCCTGGCGGAAAGAATATGAAACTGGGTATAGCAGTGCACTGGTGAGTCGTGCAGTTACGTAGTTGAGGAACTTCAGATGTATTTAGAGAATTTTACCCTGAAGGAAGCCGAGGAGAAACTAAAATGTGCACAGTTTGAACTAATTATAATTAATTGATAATTATCAATGAACAAAGGTACTATTCCGGCATGGGAAAAATTTTCAAAGATTTTCGAGAAAACATCATAAAATCATTAATAACAATAACAAAAATCCCTTTAGGCAAGCCTACAAGCTGAGGTAGATTTCGAAGTGCTTTTGTTTTATTTTACTGTCGCTGCGTAGCACTCTTCTTCTTTAGCCTTGGCATGACAAACCCGCAATAATAACTGCAAAAAAGAGGAAAGAGAACTTTTTAAAACATTCAAATCTCGCCTTATATGAGAACTATCAAGAAACTAGTTATTGATTTGTAGAGTACTCATCAAGAGCTTTTCAACGATACCCCACAAGACGTAGTTTCGAAAATTTCGAATTTCCATCCCCATACCCCCACCCCCACTCGTACTCCCAAAACCCCCGAATCGTTGGTGTCACTGTGAACTCCATAAGGAGTACTCTAATTTATTCAATCAAAGTTTTCCTCTATACTTCATAGGGGCCGAGATATAAATGTTTTAAAATTTCAACCCCCTCCCCCGACCACCCCCTTAGGCCAATTTTGCTCATTAACGAACTTGTCTGAACTATTGGGCCTAGAAATAACATAATAAAATTTGATTCAAATATCTTGAAAATTACGGCCGCTAGCGTGTAAAGATATATATGCATATATAGATATAGATATATATATATATATATATATACATACATATACATATACATATACTGTATATAAATATAAATATCACAATTTTTTTAACAGGCGGTGGTTTCGTACTTAGGGAGGCATGAAATGTAACGATATGAACGAATTTTTTGAAAGTCATTAGGTAGATTTTTCTTCGAAATCTACCTAATAATAAAAATAATAATTGTGTTAAGACGCTAAAACGATTTTTAATACTTTATCCACCTTTTATTTATCTGTATGGTGAATTTCTTCTACCAGCATGTAGAAAAGCAAGAAAGTATTACCTACACTCAGCAACTACAGTTGTTTAGCTGATAGGAATGTCGCAAGCTTATTCTGACTTGCCTAGGCTGGGTTTGACCTGACCCATCAGGCTTAAAGAAACCTGCCTGCTTCCTAGCTATGACGCTGGCAACTTGCTTGCCTGGCGTTCAAGCGGGTTTGGGCAAGCTAAAATCGAGATTTGTACACCTCTGCCCTGGGCTCACATTCGGGAGATCACAGGTTCAAATCCCGTGGCCGGCCAATTTGACGCAGGTTTTTTTATAGTTTCCCCAGTCGTAAAGGCGAATGCCGAATTGGATATTTACGTAGGCTACCATGAATCATCCTCACTATTTCATCCTGTATCATATCCATTTAAATTACTATCAGTTGAAATTTACTCCATTAAATACACCGACGAAAGAAACAATTGACAAGCAATAGTTCCATGGCCTACCCTACTGTTCAGACACAGATCCCGAACTCCTTATATAGGCTCGAAGCTAAAAGAAATATAAACACAGCTGAAATAAATATATTAAATAAAAAAAGTATAAAGATTTCTTTTTAAATTTTGTACATGATATGCTTATACTACAGTTAAAACTTTTATTTGAAACTATTTTTTGTAAGCTCTGATACGATAACAAAAGCAGTATGATAATTTTTCAGTTATAACCCTTAATTGCATGAGGTAAAATCGTCATGAAAATTATGAGTAATTGCCGGACTGCAAAGAAAACAGTTCACAAAATAATTAGACTAACATTCAATTTCTTGTAGCCTATTCTGCAAGTAGCCTATAACATGAATTTCAAATTTACTTCGAGTTATTTCCCTTTATTTTATTAAAAATTTAAGACAAGCTATTGTATACTATGGAATATATTATGCATTTAAGGGTTAATAGTTTTAATAGGGATATAATTTTGATTAGATCTTATCTGTTTACTAGACATCAGTCTGTCCGGATAAACGGTATGGTTTCTTAATACAAAAAGGGGGATTTACAGAATTCTATTCTTTATTATTTACATCAATAAAATACATTGTAATCTTCAAGATAACTACATTGAACCTTGAGAATATTATAGGAGAAAAATTCCTCCGGCACTGGGACTTGAACCCAGGACCTTTGGCTATTCGCGCCAATGCTCTACCAACTGAGCTAAGCCGGAGCTCAATTCACAGCGCCAGATGGAACCTTTCTCCTATGACTGAATGCCCTAATGGTCTACCTCACAGACAGACAAGTTATGTCATATGCAGTACTGTGAGGCACACTAAGTAGTGATTTTTGTGACCGGGCTCCCACTGTTATTGTACAGTTAACATTCAAGACAGATATATAAGCATTCATGAGCCACAGATTATTGTCTCTGTTGGACACTACATGAGAATATTATAGGAGAAAAATTCCTCCGGCACTGGGACTTGAACCCAGGACCTTTGGCTATTCGCGCCAATGCTCTACCAACTGAGCTAAGCCGGAGCTCAATTCACAGCGCCAGATGGAACCTTTCTCCTATGACTGAATGCCCTAATGGTCTACCTCACAGACAGACAAGTTATGTCATATGCAGTACTGTGAGGCACACTAAGTAGTGATTTTTGTGACCGGGCTCCCACTGTTATTGTACAGTTAACATTCAAGACAGATATATAAGCATTCATGAGCCACAGATTATTGTCTCTGTTGGACACTACATGAGAATATTATAGGAGAAAAATTCCTCCGGCACTGGGACTTGAACCCAGGACCTTTGGCTATTCGCGCCAATGCTCTACCAACTGAGCTAAGCCGGAGCTCAATTCACAGCGCCAGATGGAACCTTTCTCCTATATTATAATATTCTCTATAATATTCTCATGTAGTGTCCAACAGAGACAATAATCTGTGGCTCATGAATGCTTATATATCTGTCTTGAATGTTAACTGTACAATAACAGTGGGAGCCCGGTCACAAAAATCACTACTTAGTGTGCCTCACAGTACTGCATATGACATAACTTGTCTGTCTGTGAGGTAGACCATTAGGGCATTCAGTCATAGGAGAAAGGTTCCATCTGGCGCTGTGAATTGAGCTCCGGCTTAGCTCAGTTGGTAGAGCATTGGCGCGAATAGCCAAAGGTCCTGGGTTCAAGTCCCAGTGCCGGAGGAATTTTTCTCCTATAATATTCTCATGTAGTGTCCAACAGAGACAATAATCTGTGGCTCATGAATGCTTATATATCTGTCTTGAATGTTAACTGTACAATAACAGTGGGAGCCCGGTCACAAAAATCACTACTTAGTGTGCCTCACAGTACTGCATATGACATAACTTGTCTGTCTGTGAGGTAGACCATTAGGGCATTCAGTCATAGGAGAAAGGTTCCATCTGGCGCTGTGAATTGAGCTCCGGCTTAGCTCAGTTGGTAGAGCATTGGCGCGAATAGCCAAAGGTCCTGGGTTCAAGTCCCAGTGCCGGAGGAATTTTTCTCCTATAATATTCTCATGTAGTGTCCAACAGAGACAATAATCTGTGGCTCATGAATGCTTATATATCTGTCTTGAATGTTAACTGTACAATAACAGTGGGAGCCCGGTCACAAAAATCACTACTTAGTGTGCCTCACAGTACTGCATATGACATAACTTGTCTGTCTGTGAGGTAGACCATTAGGGCATTCAGTCATAGGAGAAAGGTTCCATCTGGCGCTGTGAATTGAGCTCCGGCTTAGCTCAGTTGGTAGAGCATTGGCGCGAATAGCCAAAGGTCCTGGGTTCAAGTCCCAGTGCCGGAGGAATTTTTCTCCTATAATATTCTCATGTAGTGTCCAACAGAGACAATAATCTGTGGCTCATGAATGCTTATATATCTACATTGAACCTTATTTATTTGCCAATTATCTTGAGCTTAATTTTTCAGTCCGGTTAAGCCGGCCGGACGAAAAAAACAATGCATTTTGAATTTTAATCACAAAGACTTTTTCTTTTCTTAATTTCCACATCAGTTCTTAGGTTAAGAACTTAGGTCTACATATACAATAGTAGCGACATTTAAATTAGTTGTAGGAAAAGTTGTAGTAGCCCTATTTATGACAAAAAAACATTGGTTTTTTAAAATAGGCACTAAATTGGGTATTACTCCGATCGACCGATTTGGTTCAATATGAATAGGCTTCTTCCCATGGATGTTATAAATGCGTATACCAAGTTTCATGAAATCTCGATATAACGTATTTGAGTTATCCTGCGTATAGACGCAGAGACATTTTGCCGTCCCCCAAACAATCTCATAAAGTACCATTCTGGCACTTAATAACCATAATTTGTGTATCTGGTTATTCCCTTGAACAAGTACCTAAGGGTTTTTAATTATCTAGGGTGTGATATAAGTTATAACTTCAATTATGATCTAAAAAAGAAAATACATAGGTTTCAACATATGTGTGGCACAATTATAAGGACTCTTAAAGGGAAAACACAAAGAGACACTTTATTAAAATTCTATAAAGTAATGGCTGTTCCAACTCTATTGTATGGCAGCGAGATCTGGACACTAACAAAAAATAATTACAAGCGTATCCAGGCTGCTGAGATTAAATTTTTACGATCGGTGGCTGGTTACAGATTGACAGATCGCATGAGGAGCGATGATATCAGAAAGGAATTAAGGATTTCTCTATAAATGATAAAATATCAGAATATCGTACAAATTGGAAAGAACATATTTTAATTAGACAGGCCAATACAAATATAGCAAAAAAAGCACTCAATTATAAACCAAGAGGAAAGAGGGATCCAGGTCGCCCGAAAACAAGATGGGCACAGCAAACTTTTGAGGCCGGAACAGGCGCTATTGATTCCTAATCCCTGTATGTAGATGATGATGATGATGATTGTGTATCTTTCACTCACGAAACCCAGTATCCGTAGTTAGTGATATTGAGTACTGCATTCGTTACGATAGAATTCACAGAAAGCTAGGCTAGTGGATAATCCAAGAGCTTGAAATAGGCCCTGCGGCTCACAACAAAGTTCATGACAATCTTTATTACGGTCAGTGTTATTTTGTTGTACTTACTAATGCTATTTACCGAGAAGTCCGGCACGGGGGCGATTTGCATGATGCATATTCATGGAATATTATGAGAGTTGGCATTACTGACCCGCGGTTACTAACTACCAACTTTACTTCAACAAACTTCCTTCTCTCCTCCACCCTTCATACATACTACCTTTTTATACAGCCCTTAAGTAAAATGTCATGTATTTCAATAAAGCACTGTCTGTGGATATATGATGCGTTAAATTGGATTCCCGGCTACGATATTGCCTAGAGGTATTATTCCGAGGAACGAGATGATGTGTGAATTCTAGAAACAAGGGGAAAGAAATGTTACTTGTGTGTTCCTTAAGAATTCTAGAGCAATGTGTTTTTCCCATTCATTCCTTTATTTTCTTTCTTTCTTTCTTTCTTTCTTTCTTTCTTTCTTTCTTTCTTTCTTTCTTCCATTCTTTCTTTCGTTTAGCTGCCTTTCTTTCTTCTATCCTTTATTTCTTTCTCTCTCTCTTCCATCCTTTTTTTCTCTGTACTTAGTTTTTATTGGGGTTGTATATCCTTCGGGGATGGGTCACAAAGCATGTTAACGACTTTACCTTAATTTTGCTACTTTACATGAAGAAATTTCATTTTTTTTAAATCGAAAACTTCTTTAAACGTTTTGATTAGAATTTTCTACAGGAATGGCATATTTTGCAATATTATGTATTACAATAAAAAAGTTTAATTTTTAAGATGTTTTTCGTTCTTGCCTCGCGAGTTATGCGACTTTGTATAAGGCTAAGACAACGAATGTGTACTACTGCAACACAGCCATTTTCTACACTGGAATATAAGTTATTAAAGTTATGTGTTTCACATAATATTTATTTATACTGTAAATAATATTAGTGTGGATACTATGGATACATGTTTCCCATTGTCATAAGCAAGGCCCGGAATTTGATCGTCTATCAGAAGACGAAATATGTATGCAAATATGCCTGAAATTGTAAAATATGCTCTGGAATCAATTAAGTGTTCTCTATCTTCTTCTTCTTCTTCTTCTTCTTTCCTTTCACCCTCTTTGGGGTAAGTTGAACCAGTCATTTCTTTGTGTGTTGTTCCTTCCTAAGTGCCCAGTATTTCTTCATTCTTTCTGATCTTCTTTTCCTCTTTTTCGCATAGTATCTGAAAGTTTTTCAATTTTCTTGTAGAGGGTTTCATTCTTGATGTATATTATCTTATTATCCTGAAATATTGGTCCTATGATTTTTCTTAAAATCCTCCTTTCCTTTAGTTCAAGTTTCTAAATCTGAAATTTGAAATTCATGTTTTGCGTTTCTGCCGCGTACAGTGCTTCTGGTTTAATTACTGTTCTGTAATGTTTAATTTTTGACCCCCATGAAAGGGATTTCTTGTTGTATGTAGGCCTATCTTTTGTTAGTTGAAAGGCCATTTCAAGTTTGTTTTTTCGTATTCTCTATCATTTAAATAGTGATAATTCTTTACGTTCTCCAGTTAGCTGAATTACAGAAAAAAATTATAAATTACAAATGATAAATTACATAAAACAGAAGTTGTGTAATTATATTACAAAATTTTAAAAAAGGAAACAAGGTACATGCGATAAGTTTTGGTAAATTGAAAAGAAAATTGAAAACTAATGAAGTGAAATGTCTCTTTTTAATACTATACGATCAGTTCCGGAAACATTGGGCAGTCGATTCTCAAAAAATTCACTTAGTCAATAGTCAATGCTTTAAATATTTGAATTAATAGAGATACGCACAATATGTCAGAAATATGTAATTAAAAAATGTTACAAATTAATAGAATATGCACAAATATATTAATATCAAGCAGATAATATTCATTATTGCAAAACTCACAAAATATACCACAATATACAAAACGAAACCATCAATTTTCTGTTATTTCATTCAAGTTTTGAACACATTTTAACACTAATATGTAGGGTTCGGATGTTTATGATTTGTCATATTTTTGTGCTGATCTTTACGCTCACCGTAAACACAAATTTAATATGAATTGCATGCTTGTTATTCTTATCGGATCGTTTTATTTTGCATATAAAGTCATATTTTGGTCTTTTTTTATGATGTTGGTCATATTTTGGTCATATTTGTAATTTAACGTCATATTTCAGTTATAAATTCAGTAAAAGGGCACACTTAGGCAGTATATTCACTAAATGATCGAGTTAAATTTGAAATTTATTCAATTAATTTAATGTTATGTCTTATTCGGTAATTTAATTTTTGGATTAATGCAATTATTCACAATTTATAAAAGCGAGGATGGTCTACAAAATATTATTTGGAGCAGGTGAAGCAAATTATTCAAAACTAGAATTTAATTGCAATTAGAACTGTAAATCACCTGTAATAGGCCTACTGTTAAACGTGGTTATCTAATTTTAATTCATGTGATGTAATAATTTAGTGTCATTAAACGTTTTAAATTGAAGCATTTATTTTTAGAAAACACTTTCTTTTATTACGTCATATTTACGTTTTTTTGGTAATATTTAGTACTTTTAAGGGCATATTTTCTCGTCTTCTGTCCAGAAATCTAAAAATTAAGATTTATAAGACTATAATCCTGCCTGTTGTGTTATATGGATGTGAGACATGGCCGCTAACTGATCAGGAAGAACGTAGTCTGAGAGTGTTTGAAAATAGAGTGCTTCGAAAAATATTTGGGCCCAAGAGGGATGACAATGGGGACTGGAGAAAATTGCATAACGATGAGATTCAGGACCTGTACGCTTCACTAGATATAATAAGGGTAATTAAATCGCGAAGGATGAAATGGGCTGGACATGCTGCACGCATGGGAGAGGAAGGACATATCTCAAAAGTATTTTGACTGGGAGACCCGATGGGAAAAGTCCACGTGGAAGACCTAGACGTATGTGGGAGGACAATCTTAGAACGGATTTATGGGAAGTAGGATTTTTGGGCGATGATTGGATGGAGTTAGCACAGAATAGGGTTGAATGGCGGACTCAGATAAGCGCGGCAATGAACCTTCGGGTTCCATAAAATAGATAATGTTCCTTTAAGATAGCTTGCTTAGGAATATTGTCTATTGCCATTGCGTAAGTAAGTAAGTAAGTATTTTCAGTCATATTTTCCACGTTTTTAGGTCATAAACATCCGAACCCTACTAATATGTAGGCCTAATAGAGTGTATTATTACAAATATATGTTTTCATAAACGTCCGGACCCTAGTCATAAACAAGTTACGTTAATACAACGTCACTTTTATCATTATGATTAAAATCTGAACAATTTCTTGTGAAGGGGAGAAGTAATGCCCAAGAGCTCAGTGAGTTGCCGAAAGAAGCAGTGATTGCCCTGGAATAGGAAGCATACAGAGGCTGAGCCCGTAAGCCGATAAAGGGGTGATGCCGGGCGAGACTCTTCATTTTCTTCCTTCACTATCATCTCACAAAGAATTACACGTGCTTCTTCAAAATCTCCTTCGTTTCAAGACGCTGCACTGTTTTCCTTCTCCACGTGTAATAATAATCTCCTTAATAATAATAATAATAATAATAATAATAATAATAATAATAATATTAATATGAATAATAATAATAATAACAAATTGGAGTAAATGGGAAAAGTACAGAAAATTGGAGTAATTTTTTATGATACAAGTGGTCAAACAAAGTTTTTATTTTTCGACTGTATAGAACAGCTCTGACATGGTAAAAATCATACTCTGAACATTCCTCAGCAAGCATATATCTAAACATATAAATATATATACTATTATGGTGTCTCGCAATGTCTTGTTTGTTTAAACTATTTTAAAATGGAATTTGCATCCCTTTAAAATAAGAGAAAGTTTTTAACTAAATTTTCGTATAAGTTACGTTTGTACTCTTCATCTCAGAATGTATTAGGGCTAATGAAAAACTGGCAGAAAATTTTCTTTAATACCATATTTATTAAAAGATTTAGGGACTTTTTGTTGTAATTCCACTATTTTTTTGTGTGACGGATTTTATGCATGGGTTATATATATATAAGGGGTACGCCGTAGCGTAGTGGTTGAGGCGCTGCGCTACAAACCGGAAGGTCGCGGGTTCGATCCTCGATGAAGTCGTTGGAGTTTTTCAATTGGCCTAATCCTTCTGGTGGCACTATGGTCCTGGGGTCGACTCAGCCTCTAACATAAATGAGTACGAGGAGCAATCCTGGGGGTAAAGGCAGCCGGTGCGTAAGGCTGACAACCTTACCACCTTCATGTGCCGAAGTCTAAAAATCTGGGAGCCTCAACCTCCTGGAACCCTCTGGGCCTCCATGGCTGTAATAGGGAACACTTTACTTTTACTCACAACAATGACATGAACACATAAGGTGGTGTAAATTGTAAAAATACTGAAAATTGCAGTAGTTATATATGAATTATGATACAAGTGGTAAATCAAAGTCTTTATTTAGCGACAACTACAGAATAGCTCTGACCTAGTAAACATCATTCTCTGAACATTCTTCAGCAAGCATTTATATATATACACTTTTATAGTTTCACGCAATGTCTTGCCTATTTAAAAATATTTTAAAATGGAATGTGCATCCCTTTAAAATAAGAGAAAGTTTTTAACTGCATTTTCGAATACGTTTATACTCTTCATCTCAGAATATATTAGGGCTAATGAAAAACTGGCAGAAATTTATTTTAATACCATATTTATTAAAAGATTTAGGGATGTTTTTGTTGTAATTCCACTATTTTTTGTGTGACGGATGTTATATATATATATTAACTGATCCAATGAAGTTACACTCATAATTCTGCTACAGGAGATAGACAAGTATACGGAGGATATACATGGAAAATGTTAAGTCTCAGTTTAAAGTAGTTTGAGAAATCAGGGTACGTAAATTTACATAGGCCTATTTCTTTTTACATTTTTTATTTTTTGTGCGAAATATATATGTATATATATAGATATATACATATCTATATATATATATATATATACATATATATGTATATATATGTATATATATATCTTTACAATTTTAACTAGTAAAGCGATTATCATTAACGAATAACTAAATTGTTTTTTTGCACGACGTAGGCCTAATTAGTGGTACTTACGAATATTGTTGCCGTGGATCGTAACTTGACAATCCCGCACGCAATCTGGTTGCTATGAAAACAAATGAAATCTCCGTGCGGTAAAAATTACAAAAAGCAGAAGTGCCGTAAGTAAAACCATCATAATACAAGCCTTTATGGAAGACCGGAACCAAGGACCCCCAGTTTGTGGCGACTTTAATAGGACAAATATTCGGTTCCCATAACAACCAACATATGCGAATCACTTTCTGAAATATAACATCCATCTTCAATAGTGTATAAACATAATATTTTCAGCTAATATCGCAAATAAATTGATATAAATAATCATCGTGCAAAAAATAGCATGCAATATTCGTACCGTAAGCGCATAACGGATCTCGGAAATTGAAAAAACTCGGCGCAAGCGCCTCGTTTTTTCAAACTTTTTCCTCGATCCGTATACACAGCTTACGGCACTTGTATCGCAATATACTATTGAAAGCATCTAGACTAACACGTAAAAATTCGAAATAGCGATGCTTAAATTGCCACTTAAAGTAAATACTCTCCTGAAATACTGTAGCCAGAGTACAATATTCCCTTAAGTGATGTAAATTTCCTAAATTTGAGAAAAACTCATCTTCGACTCGTAATTTCAAGCTACTCCTATTCTGCAATGAGGCCCTCACAACTCTTGTATCTGATTATACTATTGCAGTTTAGAAACACACCATTACAAACCGGGAAGCTCAGTACACATCCTTGCACAGTAGTTTCTCGCTTCCTAGTTCGCTGTCTGAAATCCATCATCTGTAAAATGAATTTTCCCCATAAAACAGCAATACTCTTACCTTTGGGAATGAATAAGGAATGGGGCATAAAGAGGAGGCAAGAAAAAAACGCATCAGCATTTTCTTTATTTTTACACCGAGCTCGGAGATAGAAAGACATTAAAATGGATCGAGCACGTTTGCACCAATCCTAGGAGAGAACGGAAGGTTCTTGCTTTTATAGTTTGCTTATACTCCTTCAATAAAATATATCCGATACACTTCCACTTCCAAATCAGATTATTTATAAGTACTGGAAAAAATGAGGCTTACATTGGAAATAAGTTTATATCTTCATGTATTTCGCTCATGACACTTTCTCTCTTATGAATAAAATATATCGGATTTCATATTGGATCGATATTCAGAACTAATCTCCTTGGAAAGACGTACAATGTAGAGTTCCACAAGGATCCATGCTGGGACCGTTATTATTTTTAATACACATAATATAATTAAATACATGGAAGAGTTAAAATGCGATGTGTTCTTAAATAATACTTACACTCTGCTCTTTAAGTAGAAGATTATTCTGATTATTCTTTTGCAATTCACTGAATCACCCCAAAGAAATGTGCAATAGCTGATGTAAGAAAACTTTAATGGGTAAGTAGCTTTTTTTTCTGAAGGAAATAAAATCCCTTTAGGCAGGCCTACAGGCTGAGGTAGATTTCGAAGTGCTTTTGTTTTAATTTATTGTCGCTGTTCAGCACTCTTCTTCTTTAGCCTTGGCATGACAAACCCGCAATAACAACTGCAAAAAAGAGGAAAGAGCACTTTTTCAAACATTAAAATCTCGCCTTATATGAGAGCTATCGAGAAACTAGTTATTGATTTGTAGAGTACTCATCAAGAGCTTTTCAACGATACCCAACAAGACGTGGTTTCAAAAATTTCGAATTTCCATCCCCCAGACATCCACCCCCACTCGTATCCCCAAAACCCCCAAATCGTTGACGCCGCTGTGAACTCCATAGGGAGTACTCTAATTTATTCAAACAGAGTAGCCTATCCCTCTATACTTCATGGGGGCCGAGATATAAATTTTTCAAAATTTTAACCCCCTCCCCCGACCCTCCCTAGGGCCAATTTTGCTCATTAACGAACTTGTCCGAACGGCGATATATACAGTCTGATTTAAACAACCTGCGACTTGAGACTGGGTATGGATGGGTATGTTTCCATGGTTTTTCTGAAGATATGCGAGATGTTTGCAGTTTGGAGTGCTGCTAAACAGCTGACTGAAGCTCTAATACATGTAATACTGCGTAATAAAGCGCAGTTTTCCCACTTTTCCACTTCAAGTGGACTGTTACAAGTCGCAGGTTGTTTAAATCAGACTGTAAACAAAATTTGAAGGGGCGGGGGTTTCGTACTTAGGGAGGCATGAAACGTAAAGATATGAAATAATGTTTCGAAAGTCATGACATGGTACCGATTCCAATAGGTAGAAACCTAAAAAAACTGTCGAAATGCAAAGCACTCCGTACATAGGCGCCAATGGTGCATGGTGTACATTAAGCAATGCATAAAAAAAAAGAAAAAAAGGCCGAAGAATTTTTTTTTATTCTAAATACGAATACCGGTATGTGTAATCTAGCAAATCGGACCAGACCTGTGTTACATTATAATATGGAGTTACGTATAGTATACACTGAATAGTAACAAAAATAACTACAATTCTAAGAGTAAGGCCCTAGAGACTCCATTAAAGTGAAAGGTGTACGTGATTCATAGAGATTTGTACCAATTTATCTCCCCTCTTTTGTTAATAGGGTTAGCACACGGGTGTCCTTGGATCGATACAAGGGAGATAATTGAGCTTAATTGCAGTGTAATTATTTTTAATCGACTTGACTCTCTGTTTTGAGCTACTGGTAGGCCTACCTTAATTCCCGGCGCCTCTCTCTCATCAGACACCTTGTATTACTAATTTCCTAATCTGCTTCCTCATTAGCTCACAGTTATCGTCACGAGGCAAGATTATATGTAAATACAAAGTGTAGGCCTATTTATTTTATGGTTTGGTTCAATATTATTGCATAATGTTTATTAACAATCCAATAAATAATTATAAATACAAGTTGTACATACTGTAGGTTTTGGTTCAATATTAGTTTATGATTTAGAAGGAGAATTTATATAAATGAAAGCAGGTCGTTTTCCATAATATGCTAAAAACCGGAAGTGTATTAACTGAAAATATATTCCTTATTCTAAACTTAAGAGTTCTTTCATGAGGTGAACTCAAAACCTTAAAATCTACATGTATCAGATATTTTATCCTCTGTTTGTAAAATTTAAAATGTGTCGCTTGCGGCGTTTTTTCACTCGAGTATCCAATTGACAGGACAGGCTACATAGTACGGAACAACGAACAATTAATTTTTGATTTTGCAGTAATGTTCGTAGCCATTCTGTAAGTCAAGTCAATATTAGTATAGGCTACAATATTTTTATATAAGTTACATGTTGCCCCCATGGCTTAGTAGTTAGACCGCTTGCCTTCCGCTGCTGGAACCTGGAATCTAATCCCGGTGAATCCATATGGACAAAATGAGGTCGAGGCAGGTCTGTCTCGGGGCCATCCTGTTTCCCCTGCCATATACTATTCCACCGTTGCTCCGTTTAACACAATTATGACCATTTGGTTGCAATAAATGAATTATTGTTTCGTTGTTGTGTATATATATATATGTGTATATAAATATATATATATATATATATATATATTTATACACACACACACACATATATGTAAAGGGGTGGGTCTCTGTCGCGTTCTCAGGTTGCGGATAGAGGATACGGCCTCCAGATATGAAGGGTAGCTGCGAAAATATTGAATAAGCAGTCGCGGACAGACGACATGAGGTGGTCCTCCAGTTTGGGGGTTTGGCCTGAGGTTAACAACCTCTCCCAGAAAAAAAAATTGTTAAGTAACGCTACCTGATTTACGGATCCTATCAGTGTAAAATTTTCCGGAGGTAAAATAGTCCCTCGTTCGGATCTCCGGGTGGGGACTACACTGAGGGATACTAAAATTCGTAGGAACTGTAGATTTGGAACTTGGAATGTTAAGAACTTGTATAGGCCTGACGCGCTTAAATCAGTAACTAGAGAATTCGAGAAATATAGGTTAGATGTAGTAGCAGTACAGGAATTCAGATGGGAGAGTGAAGGTTCAATATACGTGCAAATATCAATATGCTAAAGTTGACATGTTGATGTTAAATGCTAATCAGTGGAGACCTAGTTTAACACTACATTTTCCTTACAGGTACTTGAGAGTAAGGAGTGGCAGGCCTGATAAATCTAAGACACTTGAAACATCCCCTAAAGGAAATATATGCAAGGCATTACAAGCAAATTCCGTGTTGTACAAAATAGTTCTTACCGGTCAGTACTGAGCGAGAGAGAGAGAGAGAGGGTGGGAGAAAGGGAGGAAGGGGGGAGGGAGAAAGAGCGAGAGAATAGCAGTCTGAAAATATACACGTCTTTATCAAGGCTACATCCTCTTTCTCTTAGATAGGTGAAAGTGAGAGGGAACTATGTGGTTGTATTAAGATTAATGGTCTAAAGCAATCCTAATCACACCATCCAAACACGCGCAACATTCCGGTACCCCGTTCTCTTTTTTATTTAAAAAAATACGAGTTTGAAAACGAAATGGAACTGTAATAGGAAGGCATAATTGGTAGGTGTTGTAATAAGACAAAAGGCTTGGGGGTAAGAGGAATTCCATTATTAGAACTGCAAATAGACTATTATTTAGTGCCTCCTCCTTTATATAAGCAATTTATGCATTCACAACTGTAGAACTGCTGTGCACGAAGAAGATTTCTCGTGATTAAAAACAAAGATTACTTACCGCCTTGCCTGTATAAAGTCGTTTCCATTTGTTTTTAATCATTGTGTCTGCAGTAATTTCTTATTTTGGTTGCTGCAGGCCATTCGTCTCCTGATTCTGTTTACTTGTGTTTCTCTTGAATTTCAAAGTAGCTGTAAAATTAGAATCTTCTTGCATTCTTTAGTGATATATTTTACTTTTTAGGACAGATCACAATGTACATACAATTTATTCTGCGAGTCAAGTGTCTTTCTTTTTAATATTGTTATAATTAGAGGGCGGATTTCTATGACCTAAAAAATAGGATATATGCATGCGTTTATGACCTAAAAAACATTAAAATATGACCAATCAAATTTAAAATATGAGCATATCATTATGATATGAGTTTACCACTTAAACATTGCGTACATTTTTTTAAAAGTTTCATTACAATTCATTTTATTAAAATATAGTGTTAATTATTTAAAATATCTGTAAATTCCCAAAAAGCACCATTATAATGCAAAATTTACAAAATATGGTAAGAAACTTCAAAATTTCTTTAATATGCACACAAATATGCCAAAAATATGACCTAAATATGCATATTCATACTAAATATGCTATAATAGTTGAAAATTTCCTAAATATGCAGTTATAGGCACAATAAAAGCCGTTCCATTTTCACCAGGTTGCTTGGAATCGGGTTTAAATTAGTCAGAAACCTGAAATAAACCAAAGGGGAAAAATATGACATGTCATAGAAATCCGCCCCCTAGTTATAATGTATGTAGGCCTATTGCGTTTACCAGTCCAGTAATATATCTGGCTCAGAGTGATTTTCACTCTTCAATATAATACCAGGGAGAGTCAAATGGAAACGTCAATTATTTTTTTCCCACTATTTTACTGCAGGAAGAATGTTTGCTTGTACATTATTTTTCCACATAGTCTCCTCCCAGTTCAATACACTTGCGCCATCGGATACGAAGTGCTTTGATACCGCGTGAGAAACATTATTTTGGTTGACGCTGCAGCCACTCGTGCACCGCCGATTGGACGTCTTCATCAGACTTGAACTTCTGCCCTCCAAGGTGCTCCTTTAATGGACCAAACATGTGGGAATCTGATGGTGACAAATCTGGCGAGTGTGGCGGATTTGGGAGGCACTTGAAGCGAATGTCATCGATGGCTTTCATGGTTGCATTATCGTGTTGTAGCAACACACCTGCACTCAGCAATCCCCTTCGCTTTGGCACCATCAGACTTCCACATCTTTGGACCATTCAAGGAGCACCTTGGAGGGCAGAAGTTCAAGTCAGATGAAGACGTCCAATCGGAGGTACACGAGTGGCTACAGCGTCAACCAAAATAATTTTTCTCCTGCAGTATTGAAACACTTCCTATCAGATGGCGTAAGTGCATTGAACTGGGAGGGCACTATGTGGAAAAACAAATAATGTACAAGCAAACATTCTTCCTGCAGTAAAATAGTGAAAAAAAAATTCTGTCTTCGTTTGATTCTCTCTCGTATATTCTGTCACTCTTTTGCTTAATATGTATATTTCTGATTTATTTTAATGTAATTTTACATTTGCAAACGGCATACATTGCAATTATGATAGAAATTTAGAGTACGATTCTAGCATAAAATGGAGACGCGCCTGAAACACGATTCTCTACTAAAATAAGGCTAAACTTACTGGAAGTTAAGTTTGAACCTAGTATTTAGGGTAGCTATCCCATCCTGATTTTCTATCTCTTGAAGTAGGGTCAACAGTTTTTCATACTTTAACCTTCACTATACATAAGAGCAAATAATATTTTTATCAATTACCCCGAAAATGCATTACTGTAGACCTATTATTTAGGCCTATACTTCGGATAAGAACGATGTCTGATTGGGTAACAAACTGTATTTTTACTTTCGAGTAAGGAGTTTATGTAAGAGGCGTGTTTTTAAAGTAAGCACCAATATTTCTTTTTATAAATAACAGAACGTTATTTTCCCAATAATTTATTATCAATCCTTACGTTACACCTTATACTACTTCTCCACATAGTCACCGCCGTTATTCGGGCACTTGTAACCAGGAAACCAGTTTTGGAATGTCAAAGAATGATGCCGCCTGTGATGAAAGCCAAGTCTGCACTTTTGTTTCACACCATCATCGTCGTTGAAATGTTTTCCACGAAGGAATTTCTTCAGATGAAGAAACAGATCAAAAATCACTTGGTGCCAAATCCGGACTGTAGGGAGGGTGGTCGAATTGTTCCCAACCAAATGATGCGATCAGATGTTGCACATTTTCACGGCCTTCGTTAAACTATTTAACCCACTTCCTTACCATTCCACCACTCATTATTGTTGCCCATAAACCTCACACAATTGGCCATGAATGTTTGCTGGCATAACATTTCTCGCATTCTAAAAAACGAATCACTGATCTGACTTCACAATCGGCGGATCGTTCGATTGTTTTGAACTTTTCGAAACGCTCTAACAATAGGAAAACATAAAGTGACGATCGCTGACAGATGCGTCTGTCTTCCTAATGAATGGAGGAAGTGATCGCGCATGCTCAAATCGCGAATGCAACGGTGCAGTGGCAAAATTTTTAACAGTACTTACTTTTCAAACTTCTCCGTTCTAGAGCTAGGCTGTTCACACATATCCACACGGACACACACACACACAGACATGTTTCCGAAAATAGTATTTTTTGGATTTAGTGGACTTCAAAACGTGTATTTATGTTTAAAGCTCAAATTAGAATTTTGGGGGTCGAAAACAATACTTCCTCTACCTCTAAAGTTGCAAAAGAAAGCTGTAAGATTAATTAATGGCAGTGAGGGTAGAGCTCATTGCAAACCAATATTCAGGAAACTTGGAATATTAAAGGTTACATCTTTATACATCTGTAAGTGTTTTGTAAAGGACAATATTGAATCATTTTCAACTTTCAACGTAACTCATCTATACAATACCAGGTACAATAATAATTTGAGAGCCAATTTATGCAGAACTTCAACAAGCAAAACAGCTTCAATGAAGTTGGTATAAAGTTATATAATGCAATGCCTGAATATATGAAGGTTTTGGACACGAACAAATTTAAAATATCGGTTAAAACATGTTGCTGGATTTATGTGTGTACCAACTTAATGAGTTTTTTGATGCAACTGTATATTAGAATTATTCACGTAGTATGTTAGTATATTATTTTATATGTTTTATTTCTATTTATGTAAGACAATGTCATGCAAAATTTCTTTTGCCACGACAATAAAATTTATTATTATTATTATTATAGTAGGCCTACCTATGGTACGGGCAGAGGAAGTTAAAAAGAACATTTATTTTAATTTTAAACAATATGAGAGCCATGTTGCTGATTTCTTTGCACCGGCATGTACTTGCAATGGGAATAGATAGGCGTGAGAGCGTGGGGAGAGCATGGGGAGAGCATGTATATGCATGGCCAGTGCCACCTCGGAATAGAAGTGATACATGCAGCGAAGACACGCGAGGCCGTGGTAACAGAGATGTGCTAGTAGACAGCAGGCGGCGGTGGAATAATTATCATTGATCTATTAATACAGTAGCAATAATGGCTGCCTCTAGACAGATAACATTTGCTGCTAGCAATTTGCGAATTTATGTAGGATGAGCAATTGAAGCAGTATCATATTTGTATAATGCTACTTTGTCCACCATTATGGATTCACGGATAAGGTCGATGTGCTTCTACAGTCGAGTTTAGATTGATGCTGGATCAAGACGACCTCGTATTGGATTTCTTGGAACGGGTCATATTTCGGGCACGCTGTTTCTTCAGCCGATAGTATTCCAGATCTGAACCATGACTTCACATTAAGTGCCGGGTTAAATTTCCCCAATGACAACCCACACTTTTTAGAAAAGTAGTCTTCCAGTTCAATCTATTAACAGTCCTTTCCCTTTTTGGTGTCTATAATCTATTCGTTTATGCACTTTAAATGTGTCCTGCCATTGACAGGCAATAGTATATTGCGATACTAAGTGTCGTAAGCGATGCATACGGATCGAGGAAAGAGTTTGAAAAAATGAGGCGGTCCCGCCGAGTTTTTTCAATTTTCCGAGATCCGTTATGCGCTTACGGCACGAGTATTGCGTGCTATTTTTTGCACGATGATTATTTATATTAATTTAATTATATTAATTGAGATATTACCTGAAAATATTATGTTTATACATTATTGAAGATAGATGTTTATTTCAGAAAGTGATTCGCATGTGGTTGTTGTTATGGGAACCGAATATTTGTCCTGGGGGCCTTGTCCATAAGGCTTGTATTATGATGTATGGCGTAAGTAAATTCTTACTGGACGGAAACTCTTACCGCATGGAAGTTTGTTTTGTTTCCATAGCAACAAGATTGCGTGCGGGAATGTCAACTTACGATCCACGGCAACAACATTCGTAAGTACCACTAATTAGTTAAGTCGTGCAAAAAAATATTTGAAAGAGCAGCATGATTCTGGTTATTTTTGTAAAATAGGCCTGTATGTGTGACTTTACACGAAAATTCATAATAGTATATTGCGATACAAGTGCCATAAGGCACGTTTACGGGTCGAGGAAACAGATTGAAAACCCGAGGCGCAGCCGAGGGTTTTTAAGTTTTCGAGACCCGTAAATGCCTTTTTGCACTCCTTAGCTAGTAAGTGTTTCTTACGACAGTTGTTTACATGGCTCGTAACTTGACATTACCACACGCAATCTTGTTGCTAGGGGCGACGGGCGGAAAGTGAATTGTTCCTAGGGGCGACGGGCGGAAAGTTACTTTACCGCCCGCAAATGCTTATTTGCGAGCAGAAATGACCAAGGCCTCCCCGCTTTATAAATATTCGGTTGCCATAAACAATAACAAATGCGAATCCCTTTCTGAAATATGCACCATTCTTCAAGTCTGTATTTACATAATATTTTCAGGTAATATCACAATTAATATAATTAAATTGATATAAGTAACCGTCGTGCAAAAAATAGCATGCAACACACGGACCGTAAAGGCATTTACGGGTCTCGAAAACTTAAAAACCCTCGGCTGCGCCTCGGGTTTTCAATCTGTTTCCTCGACCCGTAAACGTGCCTTTCCGCCCTTGTGTCGCAATATACTATTACGGCCCGTGTGTTGCATGCTATTTTTTGCACGACTGTTACTTATATCAATTTAATTATATTAATTGTGATATTACCTGAAAATATTATGTGTATACATTCTTGAAGAGAGATGTTTATTTCAGAAAGTGATTCGCATGTGTTTGTTGTTATGGGAACCGAATATTTGTCCTGGGGGCCGTGTCCATAATGACTTGTATTATGAAGTGTATCGTAATGAATTATGACGTAGCGCAGGCACCGTAAGTAATTTAACCGCATCGCAACCGCCCTTAGCAACAAGACTGTGTGGGAATGTCAACTTACGATCCACGTAAACAACGTTCGTAAGTACCACTTACTAGCTAAGGAGTGCAAAAAATTCTATTCAGTACTTTTTGAAATATTTTTGGGAAAGAGAGTTATACACGTAGCAAATTCCACAGGCATCAGCTTACAGCGAAGTGCAGCGTCTTACTTTTACAATGGAAGCAAAGCACAAAACTACAGGAAGCTACCATTTGTGTTAGTTTTTTTTTTTTTTTTTTTTTTTTTTTTTTTGTTTGCTGGATATAAAAATTACAAAGAAAAATTCAAATGACAGAAAAGTCAGCTCTTAGAACCCTTTGGCCGTTAATAGAGGAAGAAGTGTTAAGATTGGATCTAGTAGATCCATTTATTTGGCCCCCATCTCTTTATCAGACTGTACAGTAGGGAACTCCTTGAAGGGTGCTATAACAAGCGGTGAGGTGTTGGTGGGCTATTTCAACA
The DNA here is from genome assembly GCA_964059195.1 of Ectobius pallidus. Lineage (NCBI taxonomy): Eukaryota > Metazoa > Arthropoda > Insecta > Blattodea > Ectobiidae > Ectobius > Ectobius pallidus. The sequence continues at coordinate 207,021,094 of CAXKWD010000001.1, read as the reverse complement.
AGGAAAAAATCCCATTCTCTTTCGCCAGCTAAAAAAGAAAAAAAGTCGTGTCGGTGTTTGAGAAGGGGTTAAAGTGAGGGGTGCAAAGAGCAGGCGTGAGAAACGCCACCTAAACATGCGAACCTTCCTTCCTGTAGTTCCACCCACTTCCCACCAGGGGGCTCTGCTATAAATCAGCTTCAACATGAGTATCCCTTTGCCCTTTGCCACGCTGTTGAGCGGCGTGACGTCACCCCAATATGGAGTCATCATGCATAATGTTCGTACTTTAAAATACCCCTGTTTCATGTCTGATATTTCTTACTTTCAAGGACCTTAAAAATAGCAGACTTTCATTTATAGAATATGCGAATGACTCAAATAATTTCGGTTAAATTTAAGGTAACTCGAATCGATTCATGGATGGTTGATTCATAGTATGCCGTGATATCGCAACTGGTAGTTTTGTTTTTATACAACAAAGTAGGAAAGTAAATAATCCGTTACATTTTTATTCATTTAATAGTCTCAATAAATCCAACTCGAGTTGACGTGTTTCATCAGATAAATTCGCTCTTACTGCGCAGTCGCGAACCTATCGATAAACTCGTGAACTCTCGTGGGATTACCTATGATAATATATCATTATTTATGTTGTTTTGAATTGTAAATGATTAATAGCTACACGGTAATAGTATTAGGAGGAATAATAGTATTTGTAGCGATTAAAATTAACGATTATTTGTGCGAAAGGAAGAAAACGTCAGCAAGATCTAGTGACAACCTTAATAATCGCTGTAACATGCTAGCACCTTTGCCTTTACCCCTAGCGGGCTCAGCCCGTAAAATGGAACTTAACATAGACGGAGAGAGTTCTGTTCATATAGTAGAGGAAAAAAAAAAAAAAAATAGATCTTCACTTTTTTTTTTACAAAATCTATTTTTTCTTGTAAGAAGAAAGTGTCATATGCTATCTTTAAGTCTACACACAAAACGAAAGATAGAATGTTCCTTACTTCGTCTTACAATTTCGCAAATAGTATTTTACATGTCACTGTGGAATTAAATTTCTAAAATTAAGGCAATTCTTCCACACTTCAGTTTGCTCGAGAAGAGATTCATAAAAAAGAAATAAAAGGAAAGAAGACAGAAAAGTAGGTATTATAAGTTGGTCTTCAATTTCTTTGGGATGTGATGAATAAAGGTATTCGTTCCATTGAAAAGTCTGGGTTCCGTTTTGCCAGTGCCACTGTACAAATGAGTTTAGAAGAGAATAATGCGAATCACTTAGACAAAAGATGTCTGAGTGTCAAGTCAGAACAAAAGAGCTTCGAGCAGTTGCAGGATTAAAAACGAATGTTGACAATATTTCCAACTACTTCTCTCCACTCCCTATTTCCAACGTTTGTTGATGACTCTGTTCTTATATAAAATTTCTATTTTTTTCCTCCTTTCAAAGACTAATTTTGTTTTTATTCATCCTTTCTTCCATTGAAGCCCATTCAGTTTATTGTTCTCTCTAACAGTTTCAATTGAAAACTTTCCCAACTTTAAATTCCTAATACTTTAATTACGTTTTAAAAAAGAGATTATTGTTATTCCGGTGGTATTAGAAATGAATTCAAGAGAAAGTTTTAATTTCCCATAGGCCTAATTCTTTTCTTATATATTTTCTTCTAGAAAAATAAGTTTTGTTAGTAATTACAAAGATGTTTCATCGGGCCTATGTATTGCGAGACCTGTTTAATAAGATTTGTTAATTCTAATTTCATTTCTTTGTTTTATGTAACATGCTTATTTAATCACTTAGTAAACTACGAGGGCCGTCCACAAAGTAAGTTTAAAGAAACAAAACACAATTTCGCGATATTATATTGCATCTGGTACAGCAAGTGTTCAGCTATCTTTTAACATATTCGTCACCGGAATTGAGACATTTGTCATACCGTGGGACCAACTTTTGAACACTTGTGTCGTAGATGTGTGCCGCCTGGGATTTGAACCAATGTGTGAGAACAATTTAACGATAAGCGTTTATTAGAATCCCATTTAAGACCGGGCAACAGATCGCATGGCGAATTAAATTTTGAGGCGGACAAGAAAGATTCAATTTTGAAGAACTTTCTTACTTTCTTTTATTATTTTAGTTTCCTAGGCAACAAAAAATCACCGAGCGAGGTGGCCGATTTCGTAACGTCTTGAACCCGCATTCGTGCGGTCCCAGGTTCAAATGCCGTGGCCGGCCAATTTGACATGGGTTTTTTTTTTTCATGGTTTCTCCAGTCGTAAAGGAAAATGCCGAATTGGATATTTACATACCATGAATCATCCTCACCATTTCATCCTATATCATATCCATTTAAATTAATATTAGTTGAAATTTACTCCATTAAATACACCGACAAAGAAACAATTGACAAACAATAGTTCCATGGCCTACCCTACCGTACAGAGACAGATCCCGAACTCCTGATATAGCCTCGAAGTTAAAAAGGAGTGTAAACATAGCTGAAATAATAAAAAAACTTACATGACTTGAGATATCATGTACCTAGGTACATCTTTGACCTAAAAACTCTTTAAAATGGAAAATCATTATAAATCACTAGCAGATGCCCGCGGCTTCGCCCGCGATTACCTACTCAATCGCTAGATATTTTGTTTAAGCAATTTATTTAACAGATAAATAATTAAAATATTACATTTAATAATACTGACATCGTTTTACATAAGTTGCAGGAATTACGTAATTTTATTCTTAATTGTAAGCTATTTGTTAACATTAAAAATGTTAAACGAACAAAAAGAATCTTATGCGGCCAAATGGGCACATAAATTCGAAATGAAACGATTAAGACGAACCATAGATTCATTAACCTTACCCAATCATATATAAACATTTTCATTATAACGGTTGATAATTTAAAACAAAAATTAAAAACCCGGCCTCGAGATGCATTTAACGAACAAAATGCTCCGCCAGGGGGAAAGTCCTCAGATTCAAGTTCCCTAGCTTCCCCCCCCCCCAAAAAAAATCCGCATAGTGAGTTTCGCCAAATCATTCAATGTTTTCCATTAAGACTGTGGATTCATTCTTCCCTTCTGTCCACCTATGTTAAAAAAAAAAACAGATCTCCGCGAATCGCAAACAAATGAATGAAGATAACCGAGCAAGGCCATCTTGAATTAATTTCACAATTGAATTCTTTTCCATAACAAATGAATCGCTCGTGTGTTTCTTAAGAAGGTATTTCCTCTCCTCGAAAACATTTGATTTTCGGCATTTAAAATCAAAATTTTTCAAAACTATTTCTTAGTGTGCTCTTACACTATGAAACGAAGGTACTGTCAAAATTCCATGTCTCTATCTATTATAGTTTAGGCTCTACGTTGATTCTCTGTCAGTCAGTCATTCAGGACAAAGTCTCTTATACCTAGTATATACAAAGAGAAGTGATATAAAATCATTACTACGAGGGGTATTCCGAAAGTAAGTTTCGTCAATGTATGGCAGGAGCGGCGTGTTCACCAGGGGAACCAAACAAACGCCAGATGAATCCCCACCCGTGGCTGGTTCCACGACGGAAGTGGCGTCAGCGGAGGAGGCATGACGCAGGCGCACTGCGCCGTAGAAGAGCGAGTCGCAGCAGACTGGCGTGCCCGCGGGTATTATAGTGTACCGCTCACGATGGCACGAGAGATTTGGCGCCACTGCCATGTACCGCTATCTCCCCTCTTTCAAACGAGCCATTGCTGCAGCCGCTGAACCTTTTATTGTCCGAGCTGGAGCTGTTTGAAATTGATCTCCCGATTTCCGTCCCCGCAAAGTGCGGCCTCCACGAACCCATCTCGCACAAACCTTATGGAACATCAATTTGTCACTCAAAATGGTCTGTATGGAACCTTTAGTAATGTCAGGAAGCTGAGGTGGGGCAGGCTGTGCGCCAATTCCTTGCATCGCAGGGCACCTAGTTTTACCACAGTGGGTTCTTCAAACTGATCGCACGCTACGACAAATGTCTCAATGTCGCTGGCGACTGTGTCGAAAAATAGTGCACGGTGTATAGGTCATGCTGCCATGCTGTATTGCTTTTGGGTCAATAAAGTGTCCGTGTGACAAACTGACGAAACTTACTTTCGGAATACCCCTCGTATGTTAATCTTACATATCTGCTTTTATACAATTTTTGAAGTGAGGTGGAACAGATATTACGAACATTGATATTACCGTACATCCCACAATCGGAAATGAAATTTATCATTCACTTCTGTCGCGTTACTTGAACGAGAGTTCTCTATTTGTTGCCGTTATCTAAACTCTTGCAATTCTGTCATTCTATATGAAAAAAGATATTCAACAAGTGAGATGTTACTCTTGTACAATAAAATAAGAGAAGAGAGGCAAGCATATATGTTCCCTTACATATAAAGTAGAGGAAAATGTTATAAAATAAGCACTCTTTACATAGCTCTCACATTTTGACCCCTAGAAACGTAAGATTAAAACTTACACATTTGAATTGTGTTCAGAAAGTCTGCACGTCTAAAAACATGGGAATGGGAAACTCTGCTTCATAGAGATAAGGAGATTAATAATTTAACAGTAATCACATCGTACGAATAACATTCCCCAGGATAAAGCCAAAGAGACATGACTCACAGAAAATCTCATGTACGGAACAACTGAAACTGTCAGTTGTTACTGTGCGTGAGAAGCTATTCTAGTGAATTTCCAAAGCCACTGTAATTTCTTTATTTTCGAGTATAAAAAAACAATAACGCAGTACGAAAGTTAAATGATTTACATTACATTTATTAAGTGCCAGTATGGTACTTTATGAGATTGTGTGGGGGACGAAAAAATGTCTGTCCGTCTGTCTGTCTGTCTGTCCGTGCGTCTGTACGCACCATAACTCAAGTACGCTTTTTCGGATTTTCATGAAACTTGGTATAAACATTCATAATGTCGATGGGAAGACCCCTATTGATATTGAACCAAATCGGTTCACCGGTACCGGAGTAATGCCCAATTTAGTGCCTATTTTAATAGATTATGGCGCCTTTCTCATAGAAAGGCGCCATCACTCAAATACGCTGTAACGGATTTCCATGAAACTTGGTATACCCATTTATGACGTCCATGAGAAGTGACCTATTGAATTTGAACCTAATCTGTTGACCGGTACCGGAGTAAAACCCAGTTTAGTGTATATTTTAAAGACGCGGTAACTCAAATACGCTTTACCGGATTTTTATGAAACTTGGTATACACATTTACAATGTTCGTGGGAAGACGTCTATTCATAATGGATAAAATCGGTTGATCTGTTTCGGAGTAATGCTCAATTTAGTGCCTATTTTATGGCAATATACGTATTCGAAAGAATTTATAAAAAAAATGAAAATCAGTTGTCTTGACAACATAGCCTATTGTTTTACTGTGATCTTATAAGGCCTTGGAAATTAAAATACAGGTAGCTAGGACAAAAAACACTAGACCGTTAAAATGACCCAGGTGGCCGAGATGGTAGACCTTTCTTCTTCCGTAAGCCCTGCTTAATGAATAAATCTGGAGCTTAACTTGGAAATCAATTAAAAAAAAAAAAGCATATTCTGCATATCATAATTGCAGTCATAACTGATTAAACAAAAACATACTGGCACTTTTTTACACCAGTTTACCTGATTTTATTTTTATTTATTTATTTATTTATGTTTAGAATGAAACAGGCTCATTGGCCAATTAAAATAATCTGTTATACTAATTACACCAGTTAATATGTAATAATGTAATACAAAAAATATTTAAACTAATAAGTAACTACAACTAAAAAAACAGAAAAAAGAAACAAGAAACACATATAATATGAAAATTACACAATGAAGCGAACAGATCAAAACATAAGTAATATAATAGTTTGGAGGGAGATTTAAAGATTAATAAGAAAGTCTTAAATAAAGAAAATTATATGGAGCATGTTTTAATTACACTTTTTTAATTATCACCATTTTAAAGTATTGAAATTGTGATAACAGATACTTTCAAACCGCTTATTGTTAGTATTAAATATATCTATATTGTCCTTTTTGTGCAATTGGTTGTACAGACGGAGCATATTATAAAGAGGAGAATTATTATGGGAGTCAGTGTTTGCTTTTCAGTTTAAAAGGGGTCTGTACTTTAGAAACCCATCCTAAAATTGCAATGGAAATTGAACATGCTTTCTTCGTTACTTTTCGCGATTAAAATCATTAAATACGGGCAACAGAAACATTTGCCATGCTGTAGTAATGGGGATATTCTGTTACTGGCAGACTCTGAACACGGTGTTAAAGTGTTATTGAACTGATGTTTTAAACACGGAAAAGTTGCTTATTATTGGAGATAGGTAGCCATTGACTTTCTGAACAATATAGTTTCAATGGTTGTGAAAACATAAACATATTTTAGCTACAGGTATAATTTATTTTCTATAATGCGCAGAATGTTATGCTGAAGTTAAATCCATTCAAATGGGAAAATCTATTTTTCCGACTTATGGTTGGGCTTCCCTGGTAGGGTGTACTGGCTAAGTTAGATGACTTTTTTAAATATACGAATTGATCTAATTTAACATATCCTTGACATGGTCAATAGCATCTTCGTGCTCGAAGACGTTATTTATATTATTATGATTATTATTATTATTATTATTATTATTATTATTATGATTATTATTATTATTATTATTATTATATTACACTAAATAATCGTTTTCAAGAAAACTGAAATCCAAGTTGAAGAAAAGGCTAGTTTAGATTCAGATACAGATTAAGAATTATTTGTCAGATCGCCACGTCAAACGAGTATTTACAATATTTACAAACTAAGATAAAAATAAAACACTGATACATTTATACAAGTAGGCCTATAGAAGTAAAAAAATTGAGTAGTAAAATCTAAAAAGTCGTTCACCGTATACAGTGATCATACAACTTGAAGTTTATCATTGAAAAATTCGCACACAGAGTAGTAACATTTGTCAAGTAATAATTTCTTTATTGATCTTTTAAAAACAGGCTATCTTGAATTTGTTTAGGCAATTTAGTAAAAAGTTTCATTCCATCATGGTACGGTGATTTCTCAAACTTTTTAAATGTATGGCGACCAGTCAAGTATAAATAGGTGAAACGTGTTCAGGGATTTAAGTAACAGCTGATTTCATTGTTAGAAAGTCATTGCATAAAATTATTGTGAATTACATAAATACTTACGGAACGTATTAGGGCATCTCAGTTAAATGTATTAGGCCTATTATTGCATCATAATATTTTGACCAGTCTATCCATTGCTCCACATCAAATCACGCACCCCTGGGAACACAGGGTTACAACTATATATTGCTGGTCTCGCTATCTGCGTAATTACCTTAGCTTGTAATAAGCTCTCAATATAGCCTTAGGATGTTAAATTTACTTAGGCCATCAAATTATACCGTATTAAACCTTATGCCTGGCTGTCATTGCAAGTGAAACCTGTTGAGTTGCCTGACAAGAGTGGGGGCTAGCTTCACATCTTTGTTGAAACTTGGGCTGTTGTTCCAAGAACGGAGAAACCACTTATTAATTTATACTTCCGTAACGCAGGGTTGTTCTAGCGGAATACAGCTCTGAAATCGCAATTAAACCTATTTCTGAACAATGGTTGATACGTCTAGGCCTACTTCATGACTCTCTGGAGATGGATTGTTCATATTCCTTACTTAATACATGGTTTTATATGTAAAAAATTATACTTAATCAATCCTTGATGTAATAAAAGTATATCCCCCTTAAAATGGGAGCCTCTAATAGTATAGACCTACAGTAGTCTCGATCTATAAAAACTAGGTCTGATGCAATTTCACGGAGAAGCCTGTGTACCCCCAAGTAGAGGGGGGTCCGGGGATCTCTCCCGGAAAATTTAAAAAATTAAGATGCACAATAACGAGTTTTAAGATTCCCATGCTTTTACTTGTATTAAGTAATTTATAAGCAGACTTAAAAAAATTATACAATTTTCCTTTTTTTAATCAATGGGGGGTTCAAACCCCCAAAACCCCCCTCGTTACGCCTCTGCCTCTTAGTACAGTAGAATATAATAATACTATATGACGTTCTCTTCATGCAAATTGGTAGTAAAATTGGAGAAAATGTCGAAACCACATCGCATCCCCAAAGGATGCACAATTCAAATTAATCCCGATTAATGCACTGACGTAACTTTCTTTACCCTAAAGTATGCCAATTCACCTTTTTCAGTTCACGTACTGGTAAATTATAAGAGGTCACAATTATTGCAAAGAGCGCGGCTGTTCATTTGTTTCAACCCGATTCAAAACATTATTTACACCAAGCAATACTGAGTTTCTCCGAACAGAGGGTGGCTTATAACTACCCTTCAGATAATTTTTGCGAAAAAATGTTTCGAATAACAGTTTTAGCTCTTAGTGTAAGAACCTCGTGTACAAGATTTAAACAAAATTGTTAGAGCCTTTTCGAGAAAATCGTGATAAAGTAAATTTTATTTATTTAAAGAACCCTTAAAAATAAGAGAAAGTCGTCGCCAGTATTCTTTTCACAATATTCTTGTCATAGGACAAATAGAAATTTTTGTTCTTATACGATTTTCCGTTCCTGAACAAGGGTGTTCAAGCCAGACATATAAACACAGACAGACAGACATATTTCTGAAAACAGTATTTTTGAATTCAAGGACCTCAAAACGTGAATTTATGTTAACAATTCGAATTTCGGAGTCGAGCACTATACTTTCTGTGCCTATAGACTTCTGATATTCTCTAGTGCATAAGTATATGTAGCCTATACCACTTGTCTGAGTGCTTCACTTAATCGCGACTCTCTTACATAAGTTACAGATACGTGGATTACGAAGGATTGAGTTACAGGATGGACCTATATAGATCTGACTTTTGAAAAGGTGTCAAAACAATTTAAAAGCCATACCTCAATAAATGGAAGATGCAAATTTAAAATAAAAATTGTATTTATTTTCAATATAGGTTACTTTGACGTTTTCATGGTAACACTGCGTCAGTGTCTGACACAGGTTAAGTATATTTGATATTTTTTTCGACCCGTGCTGTGTCTCAACAGCCGAGTCTGGAACCAGCTGTGTCACCCGACAGCGGACCATGCGGCATCACTGGATCCACCCAGCTCTATAGACACCGCCTTGCTGTAAACTCCCTTACTGTATCGCGCCAGTACTTGGGAGCCCAGCGTTAAGTTCTTCTAACAATCTCTCATGCTTAAAGACCAATGCTGGACCGCACAGTAAACATTTTCCCAAATGGTTTCAGTGCCCTCTCATCTATAAAGACCAATGCTGGACCGTACAGTAAACATTTTCCCAAATGGTTTCAGTGCCCTCTCATCTATAAAGACCAATGCTGGACCGCACAGTAAACATTTTCCCAAATGGTTTCAGTGCCCTCTCATCTAAAGACCAATGCTGGACCGCACAGTAAACATTTTCCCAAATGGTTTCAGTGCCCTTGACAACTAACGCATTGTTTAGCTAAGAACAATGTGAGAAGAATATGTAATTATCAGCATCACAACTCATACAAGATTATCTAATTGTATTGGAGATCTGGCTTAAAAAATGGAGAATAAAAATTAATGAAGATAAGAGTCTACATGTAACTTTCACGCTACGACGAGGCACTTGCCCTCCAGTAAAGAATCAACGGTAAGACCCTACCTCAGTAGGAATTTTAGGATGGGAGTTTAAAGGAAAAGAAATCTAATTTGTCTCTAAACGAAAAATGTTTAAAGGAGATAATGTACTTCATTGCACAAACAAATTATAACATTGTACAATGGAATCAGTGTAAATCACTTCTAACTTAAAACCTGAGTTGTACGAAAATCTCTTCTGTACAAGTGCCATCGTGTAAATTTTAACAATTAAACTGATTTCTCATGAAATACTGAAAATACGTTTACACCCTCTGACCGTCAATTCAGCCTACGGCTAGTGTATGGGACAAGGATATTTAGAGGTTATGCCCTTCATTTAAACCACCCGGCGGAGAACTCAACATTACTTTCTTTTCGCATTGTACACCTGGCTTCCAGCTACCCTCATTCTACGATTGTGACAAGTGCATTGATATGCAGTCAGTGCCACCTTGTTTATAATTATGGTGTTCCGGCAATATTTAGCCATTATTTTAATTTTTTAGTGTACTTCCGACCATTAGACGCACCCAACTTTCATGCCTCTGTTTTCAAGGTAAAAAAGTGCGTCTTATGGTCCGTAAAATACGGTAAGTACCAATCGCAAGCAATTAAATAAAAAATTCAGCAAATTGTATTGGCTCCTGGGACCCAAGTCACGGTTATCAACTACGAGCAAAATTTAAAAATGTATCCTTAAACCAATATAGACAAATGGAATTTAACTTTGTGGTACATTAAGCAACTCCAACATAGAAATTCTAGAACGTTTCCAATCCAAAACGATACGAACTATTGTTAAAATTCCCTGGTACATCAGTAACAAATATATTTATCAAGAAGGAAATATGTAAATACAGCATGGCCTACCAAAATCGTCTAAACAAACACCCCAATTCAACTGCAGTGAATCTCCTGGACAATGGGACAAGCACGTGTAGGCTCAATAGAAATAGAGTTTTGGACTTGATATACAGATTTCATTAATATGTCAAATAGATTTGTTATGATATACAAATATTAGCCACTGGGCTATATTTGTAACATGATCATTCTTGTATCCTTATTACTTATTGTTCATTGTAGAACAGATTGTAATGTTGAAGAAAAATTTTAAAAAATATATTTATATTGAAACTTCGATAGGTCTAATACAATTCTTAACAGGTAGGCCTATATGTGAGATTTGATTTTTAAAAAGTTTTGTTATTTAATATCTCATCAATTTTGTATAAAGCGAGCGAATACTTAATTTAGTCCCTAAAATTTAATTAAAAAATGCTTACTAAGCCTAGCTTTTTCAATAGCATTTTGCTTTATGGTATTCATCTCTTCGGTAATCACACTAGGATTTCAGAAGTTCTTGTTTTACAACAAAGAAAAGGTTCTGCCTGGTAAACAAGCCTGGTAATAACAGGCTCTGGCAACGATGCGCACCTCAAACCTAAAGCATTTTAAGAGATGTACGTAATAGGCCTATTGAAAAAATCCTTCGCTATGGTAGGGAATTGCAGACTTTGAATGAATGATGAGAAATGGAGGTAGTACATAATGTTCTGAGCGAAACTACACATTGTGTAGGCTTACTTTTGTGTTTTATGAAAAACATTCTAACGTCGGTATCTGGTTTTTGGACCAAATTTTTAGTGCCGAAATAGTTAAGTTATTTTGAGTTGTAAATTATTAATAGATATACGATAATAGTAGTAGTATTAATAGTATTTGTAGTGGATAAAATGAATGAAATGGAAGTTATATGTGCGAAAGGGAAGAAAGAGAAGAGAACGAGAGAGACATCTGGTGGCATCCTCAATAATCGCTATAACGTGCTGGCACCATTCCCTTTACCCTTAAAGGCCTTTTCACACTGGGTCACTTGTGACGGTCACCGCTAGTATTGCCAATAGTTGCTACATGATAAAACAATTTGTAATCGCTTTTGATATCCCAAAATGGTAGGTCGACATTCCACTTCACTTATAAAATCTTCAGTTTTAATCAAATCTAAACTCATGGCTGGATAACTATGTTTCGCTGAGCTCGATTATACAACTGAATTATGTATACACAATTAGCATTGTTGGAAATCATAAAAAAAAGTGCCCCAGTCACACGTGACCCTGTGTGAATGCTCCCATTTGAACCAATGCTTCTTCGCCGGTGACCGTCACAAGTGACCAAGTGTGAAAAGGCTCTTATAGTATTTCCTATAGACCCTATTATTCCGGTGAAGTAGAAGGAAAGGCCTTACGGTCGTACCTTCCACCAGGCTAAAGAAACCTATAAATCCATATTTTAATTCTAGAGCGATAGGGAGAAAGCGAATAAGTCAAAATTCCAAATTTTCAGGGAAGACAAAAAAATATTGATTTCCACAGCATTGTTAACACTATTTAGATCAGCACACCCAGATATTTTCACATAGTACAGTGAGTCCCACGCAAGAGTTGGCCAATGACGCGGGTTCCTGCGGCGCGGCTGGCACAGCTCCAACTCCCGAGCGATCTGGTGAAATATCTACGCAAATAGTGCCGCGGTCGTTGTAATGATTCAGGTTCTCACATTTACAGTTAAAATTACAACGAAAATAAACACGTACCTCATCACAAGAGATGTTGGAAATGCTCTCCTCTTGCATAGGGAATTTTCTTTCACGCGCGTAAGTTCAGCTTCCGAAATAGAGTTAATTTCTCTTGTGATATTGTCTTTAAGTTCTTATTATGGGAAATTGACCTATACACTTTATTTTTAAAGTTTCCCCATAAATAATATTTACATACTGTTAGAAGAACTTAATGACAATATCACATAGGCCTATCACAAGAGAAAGTAAGTATTGTGTGGATGCAAGAGGAGAACATTTCCAACATCTCTTGTGGTGAGGTACGTGATTATTTTCATTGTAATTTTAACTGTAAATGTGAGAACCTGAATCATTACAACGACCGCGGCATTATTTGCGTAGATATTTCACCCGATCGCTCGGGAGTTGGAGCTGTGCCAGCCGCGACGCAGAAACCCGCGTCATTGGCCAACTCTTGCGTGGGACTCACTGTATAAGACACTGTAAAAATATATGGTGGACTGAATTAAATATTGTAACAATGCTGTGGAAATCAATTGTTATATTTTGTCTCTCCTTAAACTTTGGTATTTTGACTTATTCGCTTTTTCCCTATCACTCTAGAATTATTATCAATACACATTTTAAAATTTGAAAATGTCCCCTCCCACTAATCTATTCTTTCCTAAACCAGTGCGTGAAATATTAAGGAAACTATAAATGCTATCCATTTTCCCGCTTAACACTATACTCGAGACGAGGTGAGAAAGAAACCTGAAGTAAACAAAAATCAATACATCTGTCTCACTCTTAAGTCACACAAGTAATGTGCTAGAGTGAGACAAATGTAGGCTACTGGTTTTTGTTTACTTCAGGTTTCCTTCTTAGAACGGTCAGACTTTAGCGTTATTATTAATGTTGTTACAGAGTTGAAGCAGTTAGAGCTAGTTCAGAGTAACTGTACACCCCCTAAGGCTATCTGTAGGACTCTTGTTATGAACAGTCAGCCCCCAAACACATAGAGCCTCTGTCTATACTATTTACTAATTAAATTCATGAACCCAAGCGTTGTATTTGCTTCATGACTGTTTAGATCCTATATTAACTCGATCTGTCCTGTTATTAGTTGTATTAATATCTTTTTGTTCAACCTTAATATAGGCTTATTATATGTGACAAAGGAGTTTCATAATGAAATCCATCGAAGTACAGAATTTAATTGTTACGCTATTGTGATTGTGGTATTTTTTTACTCTACGCTGAGCAAGGTTTATTGTTTTAGAAATGCAATACAAATTATTCACGGGTAGTGAATACTGTATTTGCCAACCGGAACCTTTTTCTCGCTACGTCTTTAAAAATGTAATATCATAGTAAAAGTTTTCTAAACCTTCCTTTTCAATGGACATCAGCCTGAAAGATTTCAATTTCTGTCGACCCAAATTGCATCTCAGTCTGTACGCATAGCTTTTGCATTTCTGATTTTTTCAGTGCCTCAAAAAGAATAATTAAATAAAAATATAAAAAAAATTAATAATAATAATAATAATAATAATAAGAGAAAACAATGCCAAGCGAAATCTACTGCACGCAGAGATCTGAAATTAAAAAAATAGATGGATTGAAGGGTGGCCGAATAAGTTACATCTCGAAGCCAGATTTTTAATTTTAGTTTTCGTTCGCGAGTTATGAGTGAAAAAGTAGCAGAAAACGTGAATTTTTTGCGTTATCGAAGCATTAATTTTCGGCAATGCATGTCAGTTGCCAAGTCAATTGCCGATGGGTTTGCCTTTTTTGTCATGACTTGGGAATAAAAGCGTCGCGATTTTTTCAATATATCGCAAGGAATTATCGATCGTTTCGATTCTGTGAGCTGACCGTGGTCGATTCGTTTGTTTATAATGTCAAATACAATAGAGACGCTTTCTAATCGTGGAATGGAAACCAAAACAGGATTTTTAGCAGTTTCATTATAATTAATAATCGTTTAGTTTATTAATGATACCCACGTAAGTGTTAATAAATATAATGTTTTAATTATTTTGCTCTTAATTTTTAATTTTCGAATTAATTATGGTGGGCGAAGCCGCGGGCACCTCATAATAATAATAATAATAATAATAATAATAATAATAATAATAATAATAATAATAATGATGATGATGATAATAATTTCAATTTCAATTATTTATTTAGAGAAGCTACAGACAATTTTTACAAATTTTAAACAGTAGGCTTCTTAGTTAATATTAGAATGATTTATGATACAGGAATGAATGTATCTTCCTGAACTTTAAATCTACACAGGAAACCTCAATTGACTAAATATAGCCCTAACATACTTATTGTAAACTAGGGCTCACTCAATGGAGATTAAATAAATAAATAATAATAGATGACATATACAACAGGAATTACATAATAATACTTGATAATAATAATAATAATAATAATAATAATATTACAGAAGAAACTTTAGAAAAGCAATATTTGATGGCGAATTTCTAGAGAAACCCAAGAAGAAAACGGGAAATAAATGGACGGAAGAACGGAAACAGCAACATCGCGAAAGAATCAAGAACTTTTCGGAAGACAAGAAGAAGACAACTGTTTCACGTGGTCCTAAGCTGGCCTATTCGAAAGGGGAATAATAATAATAATAATAATAATAATAATAATAATAATTATAACAACAACAACAACGATACTTGCTTGTTAACCGGCGCAGTTCTCCAAAAAAACATTAAAGAGGGGATTTTCTCGTTGCCCGTATGGCCAGTCCAACTCTGGGGGCATTATTTTCCGAATCTTCTTCGGAATATCTTAAGAATATATCTTCGATTATGTGATACAAAATTGCTTGAAGAATAAAATGCCCTTGTTTTAGGTAGGATATACGCAAATTCAGAGCACTCTGTGAATATTGCTGACGCCTGGGAGTTTTGATCGAACTAGTGAACAGTTTTCTGTTAAATATTGCAGATGCGTATCTTATATTTGATGGTCTGTTTGAACATTTGCGTCTGGAGAGCGCTGTCTGCTCTCACACCTCCCTTTTGTTTCCCCCACCCCCTTTCTCTTCGGAACATCTCAAGTTTTATTGTCTTTCCCTTCATCTCTCATTCACATTGATTCGCAGGTACAATACGGTTCTAATAAAAATTGAACATCGTGGGGACATCGGTAACTCTTGTCAAATTCGTTGTGATTTGAAAATCGAAATTTTATGTGAATGGCCGATAGTTTTTGCAGAAAATAAGTTGCTCTTAGGTGAAACTTAACTTTTTGCCAAAATAATACTTTCATATCCTTTTTAAGCAGTTGATCTCTACGTATAACTCGATCGGTAAGACCTGAGCCAAACAAACGGCTGCGCAGTCGTCTACGATGACGTAATCTAGACCTGCCTGACCTTCATAGCACGTAATGTTCTTTGCTAGTTCATACTGTACAGACCGTTGTAAAAACATCTTAGTTAGCCTCACAGCATTCAACAGCGATATTCGATAAGTTACATACCATTACTTAAATAATATTTCATAACTAAAAAGCAAATACTTTATTCACTTTATTTCTTGTTTTCAATAGTTACGGGCTATTATGAACCGCATAGTTTGGAATGAATAGTACAGTATATGCATTCTCTTCTGTCCTCACTCCAATTGCTACCGGCGGACGATAAGCTATCTGCGCGTGTTTGGCTCGTTTCATCTGGAAATCCCAATTGATATAATCAGCGATGCTCTTCTTACCCAGTTTGCTTTTGCAACCAAGCAAGGCCACCTTAAATTAATTTCAAATTGAATACGGTCTACGCGGAAACACCATCTGAAATAGATTTCATTATAGGCTCGTTGCGTAATGTACTATTACTAGCAGGTGCCCGCGGCTTCGCCCACGATAATTAATTGAAAAATTAAAAATTAAGAGTATAATAACTATTAAAGCATTAGCATATATTTATTAACACCTGCACGCGAATAATTCATAAACTAAACCATTAATAATTAATGAAACAGCTAAAATTCCGGCTTTAGAGTACATTCCACGATTAGAAAGCGCCGCCTGGGAAAACGATCTCACATTCGATTATGCAGTTCCAAAGCTAACTGTGAACACATAATACGTATTGTTTCTCAACTGTTTGTTGACAGATGAATATGATGTGAATTTTATTTGATAAATTCAGTGTAATTTTTACAAATTATATAATTTTTCAAGGGAAGGAGTGGTTTGATTGAATTTTTATTGTACCCGATACTTCCAGGGTTAAACTATCAATATATTATAGCTGGTGCCCGCGGCTTCGCCTGGCATTATTAATTGACTCCAGGATTTTTAAGAAATTTACACTGGCAGTTTATTAAAAATGTTTGTTTTTCAGAGCTATGAAAATTGCAAGTAAAAATAAGATTTGAATATTTGTTCATTGTGTTCATTTCACTTAGGCCTTATATAATAAAGAAACGGTTTTCCTAATTTTGTACTCTTCGTGAAAGTTTAGACTGCGAGAGACGAACATCTCCGAGTCTCACGAAGTGAGGGAGCAAGCAGACTACTTAGGGCCGTTGAATTGCATAAGAGTAGATAAAATAATTTTGTGAGTACCTAGGCTAAGAAAGCAGCCTTTTTTTTTAGGGAAATGCATTTAAGTACGTGGATAATAGTAAAGCTAGATTTTTACATAAATCAAAACCCTTAAGCCACTTTATGATCGTGTTTTCCATGAAGAAATATATAAAACAATTCTATACTTTATAGCATAAGCGCATAACAGTAGCAATTGGGAGAGAGTGAGCACAGCGATGGAATTTTTCGCGATAATTTTAAGAGGTGCTTGGGCGAAGGGAAAGTTTTTGTAAACAAGGATTGTTACGAGCGTTTATATGGTCAATAAAGTCACAGCTAAGGCAAACAGTTATCGGGATCTCAAGTCGTTTCCATTTCCTCACTCGCATCTGCATAGCTTTTACAGCTTTCAAACGTTTTATACAATAAAATGTACTTTATTTGGCTATAATCTCCAGCTTCCAGCCCCTTTTTATGAACTGGAAACAATTGAAAGGTAATGTATTTCATCGATAAAGAAATATGTATTCAATAATAATAATTTCCCTCTTCAACTTTTTTAACTGACCCTACTACGTTTTGGTAATTTATTTATCATAGGTAATCCCACGAGAGTTGACGAGTTTATCGATAGATTAGCGACTGCGCAGCAGAAGCCAATTTATCTGATGAAACTCGTCAACTCTAGTTGGATTTATTAAGACTATTCCATGAATAAAATGTAACGGATTATATAAATAATAATTACTTTCGTGCTTTGTTGTATAAAAACAAAAATTAACAGTTGTGAGATCACGGCATCCGTGAATCGATTCGAGCTACCATAGCTGTAATCAGTGTTACCAATGGTGCATATAAGACATAGTTAACTTCATTCAGGTAAGCTAACAGCAGAACAGAATAAAAGCACACAAACTGGCTTGCACCGAATCGAAATTGCGTCCTTAATCAATGTACATTTATATTATTTCAATTTCCAAACAAGTTAGGCCTATGTTTGTATAAAATAATCTGTTTTCGTGTAGCTTAGTGGCAGCATCTGTCTATTAATCACTGCACACTGATACTCGCGTCTCCAGTAACGAGCAGACGGTTTTATCGCGATATAACACCATCCTCGAGATTCTGCGGCGGATGAGTTGAATAGTCTTCTAAAAGCGCTTTCAACTGCTTAGGCAGCCATCTTCAGCTGAATGTATGAGACGTCCAGGTTCAGCTACGTGTAGCTATGAAGTTTTCAAATCTATTTTCATTCTTTTTAAATTGTTTTTTTTTTCACTTGTTCTGGTCTGTCTTCCTCTTTCTATTATCATGATAATTATTGCTTATTTTTACTATAATAATTAATTACTTACTCTGTGGCAATAGATAATTCCTCAGCAAGCTAAAGGAATATTTTCTATTTTATGGAACCCGAAGGTTCATTGCCTCGCTTACCTTAGCCCGCCATTCAACCCTATTCTGTGCTAATTGCATCCAACAATCCTTCGCAAATCCTACTTTCCTTAAATCTATCCTGATATTGTCCTCCCACCTACGTCTAGGTCTTCATTATAATAATAACTATTACTTTTATCTCTTGAGTCATGCTTTTACTCTCAGGTTTTGCGTTTCTCTCCTGGTAGTTTTTCAAGCTACTAATTCGTCTACTTCTTAGTTTCAAGATCAGATTGACATAAGATTCTTACGGACAGTGGACAACGTGTAAAGAAAAAATCCCTTTAGGCAGGCTTACAGGCTAAGTTAGATTTCGAAGTGCTTTTGGTTTAATTTATTGTCGCTGCGCAGCACTCTTCTTCTTTAGCCTTGGCATGACAAACCCGCAATAATAACTGCAAAACATTCAAATCTCGCCTTTTATGAGAGCTAGTTATTGATTTGTAGAGTACTCATCAAGAACGTTTCAACGATACCCCACAAGAAGTAGTTTCAAAAATTTCGAATTTCCATCCCCCCACCCCCACTCGAACCCCCAAAACTCCCGAATCGTTGATGTCACTGTGAACTCCATAGGGAGTACTCTAATTTATTCAAACAACGTTTCCCCCTATATTTCATAGGGGCCGAGATATACCTTTTTCAAAATTTCAACCCTCTCCCCCGACCCCCCTTGGGCCAATTTTGCTCATTAATAAACTTGTCCGAACTACTGGGCCTAGAAATAACATAATAAAATTTCTTTCAAATATCTTCAAAATTACGGCCGCTAGGTGTAAAGTTATATATATATATATATATATATAAAATTTGAACGGGCGGCGGTTTCGTACTTAGGGAGGCATGAAACGTAAAGATATGAAATAATTTTTCGAAAGTCATGACATGGTATCGATCCCGATAGGTAGATTTTTCCTTGAAATCTACATAAAATTTACAATTCTGGCAGCTTTCGTTTGCAAGATTAAAACTTCTCTAATATTAGCGGAATTTCTTCGGAACAACAGACAATAAGACATGGTGCTATGAAGATTAAGATACACAGTTTTTAGCGTGCAGACTCTCTCACGTGTGGTAAATCACGACCCCTCAATGTAACAATAACTCTCATATAACAATACAAATAGCTAAGGCCTATAAATATCGCTATACGGAGGTTTGACTCTATTACAATTACACACTGGAAGATTGCTAAATTACTGTACCCGTATAACCATCTCTGTTTGAATTTAAAGTAGTCACTTAGAATTGTCATTATTACATTAGCCTACGTGATGTTGCCGGAATATTAAACCAAAAGCTCTTTTATTATCCATTCATTATGTTAATATGTTTTATAATGCAGTGTTTTGCATTTAATCGCCTCTTTATGAATGGTGGTGTTCTGCTGCCAGTCATTGCTCCCATATGTTCCACTCGTCTCAGTTCCACTAACCTTCTACTTCTTTTGCTTAAACGCACCATGGAAGGACGGTAACACACTGAGTCGTTTATTTGTGTGTTATATTCTCATTCATAGTTCTTCATATCTAGGCATCCTAATTGGCCAGTACCTTAAGTGGGATAAACACGTTTCACCATAGATATATAAGCATTCATGAACCACAGGTTATTGTCTCTGTTGGACACCACATGAGAATATTATAGGAGAAACATTCCTCCGACACTGGGACTTGAACCCACGACCTTTGGCTATTCGCGCCAATGCTCTACCAACTGAGCTAAGCCGGAGTTCAATTCACAGCACCAGATGGAACCTCTCTCCAATGACTGATAGCCCTAATGGTCTACCTCACAGACAGACAAGTTATGTCATATGCAGTACTGTGAGGCACACTAAGTAGTGATTTTTGTGACCGGGCTCCCACTGTTATTGTACAGTTAACATTCAAGATGGATATATTATATATAAGTATTCATGAACCACAGATTATTGTCTCTGTTGGACACTATGTGAGAATATTATAGAGCATTGGTAGAGCATTGGCGCGAATAGCCAAAGGTCGTGGGTTCAAGTCCCAGTGTCGGAGGAATTTTTCTCCTGTAATATTCACATTTCACCATTAATCAACAAATTGCGCAAAATTGTATATAAATTTGCTATCTTACGTGCTTATCTACCAATCAATGTACTCGTACAATTCATTTATCTATTTTTGATTGCATAAGCCTACTCCGTTATGGGGTTATTGTTTGGTTGTGATTGTTTCATAACCAGGCTTTAAAACTTAGTGCCCGAACACACAGAGGGAGTTGATTCCGGTTACCAACAACCTGAGTATAGGGGGTGGGGGTTGATTGCGTAGGCTGATAAGACAGTAGCTGATAGCAGTACTGAGAAGTGAATGCGCTTGTGGTACGGTGCCTCTCAAATTGGTCAACAGTGTGCCTTGTCATTGTGCGTGTTTATACGTGTTCGGCATGCCGAAAGTAAAGTGTTCTAAAACGCAAACATATAGCCTATTGAAACATTTGGGAGGGACTATTATACACAAACAGGAGAAAGTATCGTTTTGCATGCTTGTAATGTGAGTTTAGATAATGAGAAGTTATTTTGTGGTCTTCCTATATCTGTATTTCGGTTTGTTTACTATCACGTGAACTAGCATATTATGGTAGCTAGGGCATACGCCGAGCAAAGTCTGTACGGTACGGTTGCTGTTAACATATTCGATCGGGCACTAAGTTTTAAAGCCTGTTCATAACCTATGAGAAAGCCACTGGAATTACTAAAGAAAGTAATAATAAAAATTTGCTTAAAAGCCTTTTGATTATCCTACTAAACTTTTTTCTGAATTTAACGTTTTGAAGGTAGAATAATTATATAAATATAGGTATATTAACGTATTTTCACAAAAAATTAGATAATTTCAATGCCTATTAGCATAGGCTAACCGTAATACTAGAAGGAATATGGTCTTCCATTTTACGGAATCAAAATGTTCAACGACTGCTGCAATAAAACATAGCTCCAATTATGGCAAAAAATGTATATGCAGCACTATCTTTCTGTCACGACATCCAGATCTAGAAAATAAACCTATGTCCAAATTTAAAATTAGAATTGAAGAAATCTTGAGAATTAGTAACTCACAACTTAATTATTATTAGTCTAAAGTATAGTAATTGCCATTTTTTAACTATGCTAATTTTAACTTTACCATTTCTTCTTGACTTCTGTCATCAAGAGGGTACCATCCATCACTTTGTCGAATGTTTAAGAATAGTGGTTGCTGTGTCTAGCGTTACCAACAAAATCGTCACTGCAAGTGACGGACTGCACAGAAAATAATCAACTCAATGATTAGGCTTATCCAAAATGTAAAAAAAATCCAAAATTAAAAAATATAAAAATCCAAAATTAAAATTAAAAAATCCAAAAAATAAACTCAAAGATCTAAAATTTAAAAATCCAAAATTAAAAATCCAAAATTCCAAAATTAAAAATTGAAAGATCCAAAATGGAAAAGATAAAAAAATCCAAAATAAAAAATAAAAAATCCAAAATCTAAAATTTAAAAATAAAGAAATCAAAATTTAAAAAATCCAAAATCCAAAATTTAAAAAATCTAAAATTCCAAAATTAAAAATTAATCCAACTATATATACCGTATATATATATATATATATATATATATATACATATATATATATATATGTATATTCATGAAAAGAACATCTGCCCAGCATACTAGGAGACCCTGAAGATCCATAAATAATTACATTACTCTTTACATAAATATTAACAATCCTTTGCAAATAAAAAAGAAAACATATCAGCAATTACGCAAACAACTTAAAACTAATTAATACTAAAAACTAATACTTTCAAATTTCAGGAATTTCGATTCCCTAAATTTCTTATTTCAGTGTGAGTCTTGTCACTCTTGGGTTTCACTTCTCTCCGGGATCTCCATCTTCATTTTTATCTCCGACGGCTTTTGTTTTCCGCTCTATGACGTCAAATTTGCGCATCGGAAGTATCTGGCATCGATATGTTCACGATGCTTGAAGCGTCTGAGACGTGTAAGAGTGTGATTTATCTTACACATTGTCCTTGTGAACAGAAATCCAGTTTGAAAATCTTCTCCGCATTCCAAAGGCAAGCAATAAAGTTTACTTTCTCTTCTTGTGGGGAAATTTTATTACTTAGATAACTATTTCAAGAAGTTTCGCCAGAACTATGAGATGCCATTCGACAGTCTTTATCAACTTCACCTTCTATCATATATCTTTGTAAGTAAAATATAAGTTAGACTAACATAAGAAGTTGTAACAATGTTGGTTTTCACTTGGGGTGAAGCCTAGATTAGTTTCCGAGTCAATTTAAGGCTTAGGCCTATACCACGCTTCTTTCTATTATTATTATTATTATTATTATTATTATTATTATTATTATTATTATTATTATTATTATTATATGACAGGTTTAGATGAATTCACCATACTTAAAACGTTTACATTTTTGTCTTCCACAAGTTGTGAAGTTGCCTTATAACAAAGAATAATACAATGGTTGGAAGTTTAATAGTGGCAACACTTCTGTAAAATCAGGGTGAATTACAGGAAGTTCAATTCACTTTTGTTGGTTGTTGGTTGGATATCCAGCATACTTCAGAGCAAATTGGAACTTTTTTATTTAAAAATTGGTCTGTTACATTAGTAAGAAGTAAATTAGTAATATAATCCCTGTATTAGATGGCTATATAAAGTGGAACGCGATCTGCCATCTGTAAAATTATACATTTTATAACCTCGTTTTCAGATTTAACCATTTCACTGCTACTAACGTATTAAATTCGTCACCACAAAACTTCGAATTAAAGAAGATATATAAAATTAATGGAGTAACGATTTTCGTTAAAATCTGAGGATTTTTATTTACATTTTAAAATTATAATATATGGGAACCAGCTATTCTACTGAAATTTTTCGTATTAATATCAAACTTATAATCCACTAATAATATTACTTGAATTCATACATGAATATGTGAGTACTGCAAAAGATGGTTCATTAGTATAAAATAAACTGCATAAAACGTTGATTGGTCTTTTGTGGTTTTAAAACTATTTATTTTTCGGTCCTTCATCGCCACTGGATTCTGGAGCCCTCGTTCGTAGTCTATACTCCGGTCCCAACAATTTTTCGCCGCTTGTGTACTTTAAGCGTGTGGGTAATGTGTTTTGAGCTACCACTGATTGAACTACTTTTTTTTAGTTATAGTTAAACAAATACAAATAAACAAAAACCTTTACAAATTTCAAATTTAAAGTGCAATAATTTTTAAGAAAAGAAAAGGACCAAATATTTATTTAGAAATACACCCGAATGAGCAAACTGCTCGTGCTCTGGTGTAGTTTCAGAACAATCAGAGTGGAGAGAGAGGAGAAACAAAGAACAAAGTGAGAAAGAATGACACACTTATAAAAAAAGGTGAAAAATGTTAAACAGAGCTAGAAAAAGAAAAGACAAATTTATAAAAAGGTGACAAAAAATATTAAACACAAATACATACAATAAATAATAATAAAAATATATGACTTAAAGCTAATAAAATTACAAAAAAATGTTTTACATACTTATTAAATTTAAAATTGGGGTAAACTGCGAGATCGGGCTATCTACTGATCATAGAGTTCTGTTCATGTAATTCTGTTTGTGTTTTGTCATCTGTCTTTCGGGGGTCGTCTCTTCGATTCGGTAATCACCTAATGAGTGAGGAAAAACCCCACACCGGTCCATAAACATAATCGTCGAGATGTGCTTTGTTTCATTTTTCTTCCTATATTTCTGCCGTGATCATAAAAAAGCTTTGCAGGTTCGCTGAAGAAACACGCAGGGCTGTGGTCTTGGAGGGTGATAGGTGAAATGATCGAAAGCCATTCACCCTAAGACAGACGTCTGTTAGGAAAGCTAACCCCAAGCAATCATCACACTTTTGTGTCTGCTGTACATTTCACTTCACTTCCAATAATTCTGAAAAGATAAGAAAAAAAATCCTTCTTTCAGACCATCCATTTCACTTGTCACCACTCCAAAATTCCTTCAGTCATTTCTATTTTCGTCATTTCAGGTGACCAATATTTGCATTTTTTGTGAGATTAGACCTGCATAAAAATTAAGATATAATACCTTGGTATTATTATAGATCGTCATCTGAAATTCGACAAACATATCACATATTTATGCAACAGACTAAGAAAAACATTATACAAATTTGTCAGTCTAAAACAATGTTTACCGATTGAAGTCTTAAGAATAGTCTACTTAGCTCTAATACAATCTGTCCTCCAATACGGTATCATTGGCTGGGGAGGAAGTGGCACTTCTATTGACTCCTTTGATTCTAATACAGAAGAGAATTATAAAAATTTGTTTAAAAAAGCCTATAGAATATCCAACAGAATTGATATTTCCAGAATTTAAAGTTATGACTGTAGAACAAATTTATAAGCTCACACTTTTAAAATACTTTCACAAATACCGCAACGTACATGTATCGGATCCTCATAATTACAATACTAGAAGAAATAAAACATTGCCTTTAATAGAACCAAAATATTTCACCTCTTCTGGCTCTAAACATAGCATTTATTCTGGTCCAAGACTCTATAACTCCACAATTAGATCACATCCAGAAATAGTAGATATGAACAACAAAAAATTCAAAAAGTTTATCAAAAATCGCATTTCATAGTTCAAAAGTTATTTCACTCTGTAGACAATTAAGGAACGATTTTATTTGTAATAACTCAGAGTTTCAATTTTGTTCTTACTACATTTCCTTTTTTCTTTTTACTTTGTCTGTTCTTTCTTCTTTATTATTACTTTTTTTAGGTATTGATTTAATTATATTTTCTTTATGTATTTGTAATTTGTATTTTGTAATGTAAATGGCTGAACTGAGCCCGAGCACAAGCGCTTGCTCATTCGGGTGGTCTTGTTTTGTATAAATATTTATGAAATAAATAAATATTGAAATATTGAAAAAAATAAGAAATTAAGATATAATAAGAAATAAGATAAGAGAGAAGGGATAATATTTTTACCGCAGTAAAGCGATTTAGGAAAAAAGGATTGAGTAAGGAACGTAAAATACCAACTGGTAGGGTAATAAAGCCTGTTATCCATGATTAACTAGTAAGAACTTTATTGTTTTATATTTGGACGAGTATAGAAAGTAAAATTAGTAATTTTGTTTCCTTAATAGCACTCGGTGTTTTTCAGGTTTCTTTTCTAATTCAAGGAACTCGATATAAAACAATACGGCAGCATGGCCAGACTGTTAACGTTGTTACAAGAAAATATTTATGTTGGCAGCCAACGCCTTCTGTCTTTTGTATAAGATTGCAATGGAATTGAGTAAAACTCGGCCTTGATTATTGTTGTCTGTTTACGTTTTAGGATTTTGGTATCATTTTTACAAATTTTGTGTAAACATAACGTTAAGGAACTAAATTTGTGTTTATATTTGAGCATATGAGGTGAAACAAATTTGTTTTCATGTATAATTTGACATAAATGTATTAAACTTCAGAAATACAACACAGGTAAGTTATAGTACTCAGACCTCTTTCAGTAGGGACTAATCCTGTAATAATAACATATTTTTTCTGTTTTAGATGGCCTAATCCTGTAGAAATAATATATTTTTTTCTGTTTTAGATGGCAAATACTTGTGGTAATCGCGGCGGAGGTGGATGTAGAGGTAACAAACCAGGGAGTGCGAGCAGAAGAGGTTACTCTCCTCCTAGCCGACCTCAAGCTAAGAAAGTGGTAAGTGAGACTGAACATATGTTTACTTATTGACTTCTGTACTAGTTTATTGGTTACTTACTTCTCCTTTTTTTTTGTTTTTAGAAGATGAATCTATTAAATGGATTGTATTCTTCTTGCGAGCAATCTATTTCCAATGAGGATGGGGTACCTATATATTAAAACATAAAAGTCAATTCGAGATTAAGTGGGTACACTATGGGAATCCTTTTAATCAGCAAAACCTTGGAGGGATATCTCCTAGTTCGGGGAATGACTCAATGCCGCAGATACTGATAATGCTAAGGCGGTGGGACACGTCGTAGCTATGCCCGATACCGCCAATCAATGTAGGAGGGTGAAAATATGGTACTCGGGTACCTGTCCTTTTGCAGGAGATTTAGTCAGGCTGAGGTAGTCGTAATTTAAACCCCCATATTCCGTAAAAGCATTCGCCTCAACCGTACAATATTATAGGAATATACTAATCACTAGGGTTCGGATGATTATGACCTAAAAAGTGAAAAATATGTCTGAAAATATACTCTGAAAATGACAAAATATGAATTTAAAAAATATGAAATATGACCTAATAAAAGAAAGTATTTTCTAAAAATAAATGTTCCTATTGAAAACGTTTAATAACACTAAATTATTGTATCACATGAATTCAACGAGATAATCACTTTTTCTAACAATTTTAAAGGTGAGTTACAGATTTACTTGTAATGAACTTCAATTTTAAAGAACTTTCTCCTCTCTGCTCGCTTCATCAGCTCAAAATAATATTTTGTAGACCATATAAAATAAATTTCCCCTAGAAAATAAATTTCAAATTGAACTCGACCTCGACTTTAAGTTATAATTATTGTGCTCCTTTACAGAAGTTATAACTGAAATATGACATTAAATTTCAAATGTGGCCAATATATGAGCAAGATCATAAAAATGACCAAAATATGACTTTATATGCAAAATACTAACGGTCCGATTAGGATAATAAGCATGTGATTCGTGTTTAATTTGTGTTTGTGGCGAGAATGGAGGTCAGGATAAAAATATGACATATCATAAACATCCGAACCTTAGTGATCACATATAAATATACATGTTAGATAAATAAAATATATCACGTTATAGGTTTGCTATGACAATGCAGATCAGTTTTACGAAGACACTGGATATGACGATTCCTGCCCTGGCCAGTCAGATAAAGGTGAATCTAATTACTACGATACTAAAGTGAGCTCTGTTTACGACAGAAGAGCTCAAGTTCAGAGTTTATATCCA
Source organism: Ectobius pallidus (assembly GCA_964059195.1). NCBI lineage: Eukaryota > Metazoa > Arthropoda > Insecta > Blattodea > Ectobiidae > Ectobius > Ectobius pallidus. The sequence continues at coordinate 206,993,775 of CAXKWD010000001.1, read as the reverse complement.
CGAAAGACTAAGAAACCTACAAGCACAGAGACGAGTCATGACTACGCCTGGAGTCGAGCCGTGCCTTGTCCTTTCGAGGAAGGAGAAGACGACTTCAATGTCACGTCAGCCGGACAGGAGTACTATTGTGCTGGCGGAACTTCTGGTTTCACAGGCAATGACGATGATATTCAAGCTTATCTTAAACCTGGCCCAGACTTCTATGGCCTGTCTTCTCAGTCTAGCATGGAAACTGTGACAAGAGCCACAGACTATCGTCAAAGACGAAATAGAGTGGGTGCGAGCACTGGTGAAACGGTAGACGACTCAGAAGCTTACAGAGTATCAGAAGTCAGAATTCCGATCACTCGTTCTGAAACAAAAACTACAGCGAAAGTCAAAGGAGAAAGACCTTGCAAAGAACCAAAGCCAAAATCCATAATGCGAATGTTCGACGAAGCCGTTAGATTTCGCTTGTGCAAACTTGCTCAGGATACTCAGGAATCTTACGCGGAATCTGGCCAATGTGGACCAATGTACGGTGGTAGAAGGAGCGTTTGCACCAAAACAAGCCTGAGTACCATAGAAATGGCAAGGAGTATGCATCCCGATTATAAAAGCGGTGCTCTGGTTGAAGCGACAGATAAGCTTGCCCAAGCCGAAGCTGCCTGCCAATACGATGAGGCTATCAGAGCTGCTGAAGCCGCTGCGGCTGGAATTGACGACAGTCTTAAAGCTGAAGAAGCTGCTGTAGACAAGGTCAGAGGATTTAAGGCCGAACTCACAGATTGCGTGAACGAAGAGATGAAGTCTCATGGAGGAACGAAGCCTATCGTAGTAGTAGGGTATATAGGAGTAACCAAACCTAAACCATAGTGATGACTGTTCAATACAGTCACTATTCCAAGCGAGCCACACCATTATGTTTAAAATTTCCTGTGGTATTGATGCTGTAACTTTTAAATCTGTCTTGAAACATGCTCTGTCCATTGATTAATATGCCTTTGGCAATGTATCGTTAAAATGAAATTGGCATTTTTATTCTATAACTAAATATTTTAATCATATTGTAAATTATTTCTAAACATCTCCATACGAATTTAAAGAAAAATGTATTGATGTGCTTAAACCAGACTGTTTGTTATTCTTTGTGTTTTCTTAATATATATATATATATATATATTATATTATATTAACGGATGGATGGGGTATAAATATGCAGATTTTCCTTCGGTACAAGCAAACAAAAAATTACAAAACCATAATTTGTCTCATAAAAACCATCCATTACTTAATGAGTGTCATCCGTAGTGTTCACTTTCGCAAAGGAAGGAAGAAGTTTTATCTTTGTATTTTTTTAACAAAGTCTTTAGTTTTCATGAAAATTAAATACAAAGATATGGGGAAAAAGTTCTATACAGGTTGAAAACGTCATAGAAGTGCGTACGAAGTTTGTTTTGCACGAATTACAGTTAAGGTCACTGCCGCCGCATCTTGCAGTGTGCTGTTATAATTCTGCGTAACTATTAACATATCTTAAAACATAAATTTAATCACAACTGCAAATAATTTTAAAGTTCATTTGAATATTATCTACTGCTCCCTTGAATCTGCATAGCTCTACCGATCTACTCTGTGTATGCAAGGTAATTCTTGAGTTTTGTACGTAACTTAACTAAGTGTGCATTGAATCCTATTTCCAGTGGATGAATTCTTAATTGAAACCATACATCTTTAATAAAATGTTCAAGACGAGGCACAATTTAATGTTTTAAAACAAATTCGTTTTGGATTTTGATCTAGCAGACCTATGTGTTTGCATAGCACTTATCTGAAGCAACTGTGAAAAGTAGGCCTATACAAATGTGATGTAAGTTTTGTCATAGAAATGGCGTGGTCGATAATTTTGTGAAGTTGTACGAAATACGTGTATGAGTCGATATTACGGTGCATCACAAAGACATTAATTCAGTACTATTTAATAGATAAACTGTCAGCATCATTAAAGCCATAATGAGATTTGAGCTTACTAATGGGTACAAGGATAAATGTAACTTCTACACCCTACCTTGTCTTATCACATGGAGAAATATCCTTTTTTTAATCAGTTTAAAATCGACCAGCAACATCAGTGCTTTACAGATTAGTGTTAACTTAACAATCACTCACATACACACATATAAAAAAAAAAAAAAAAAAAAAAAAAACAAACAAGACCTGAGGTTAGCCAATGACCCTCTGTAACAATATGTATATTTCTGGCTTAAAGATAAACTGATGCTTCAGGTATTCTCTTCGTCCGATGTTTCTGGTGTTGATAGGAGATTGTCCTGAGGTAGTCGGCTTTTAATTCTAGTCTGTTGAGATGTTCTATGGCTAAGATTGAAGTGTACTCCTCCTGGAACTTTATACAAACCTGCGAAGAACTTTTTAGCTTGTTTACGGAATAAATTCATAGATACTGTACAGACCAAGTTCTCTGTGAATTTGACTACTTCGCACAAACCATGGAGCGTTAACAGCAATACGTAGTGTTTTATCGTGAAGAGCTTGTAATCTTTTAATTTTATTTTTAGCAGCAGTACGCCATACTGGACAAGGATAGGTTATTAAAGGTCTTATTAATGATGTATATAGTAGTATAGCATAGTCACATTTGAGTGGGGAATTTCTGTTGAGAATAGGATATAGTTTCGAAAGCCTAGCATAAGCTGAGTTTTAGAAATATCCTACAGCCATATAATTGATAGAAGTAGTGGGAGGTGCAATAGAACTTTTAGTTAAATAGAAGGTTGGAAAAATCAAATTTATAGCATGATCTTGCCATCAAGGGCTCTATTTAAATTTTAAGAAATCGTTAAATTTATATTTCTGATTAATTATGAAAAATAAATATTTGTCTTAGGTTGCTTAGTAAAAGTATCTAAAAGTTTGGTTATTTAAAATGTGAATTTTGTCCTCCAACGCTAATGTATACTTTAAGCCTTATCGCTTGATAAGTAATAATTAGGGGGCGAATTTCTATGGCGTCATATTTTCCCCTTTGCATTATTTCAGGTTTACGACTAATTTAAACCCGATTCCAAGCATCCTGGTGAAAATGGAACGGCTTTTATTGTGCATATAACTGCATATGCATGCGCTAAATAGACTAAAAAATTTCCTACCTACTAAACTAAAACAGACGTTAGTACAGTCACTAGTGATGCCACACTTCGACTATTGTGATGTCTTGTTCACCGACCTAAGTGTTGAATTATCCTGTAAGCTACAACGTGTTCAGAATTCTTGTGTCCGTCATATATTCAACATACGTCGATATGATCATGTCTCAGGTTATTTTGAGCAATTATCCTGGCTTCGACTAAAGGACAGACGCCAACTACACTCCCTAACTCTTCTCTATCAAATACTTAATAAATCTGCACCTAATTATTTAGTCTCTCGTTTCTCACTGTTATCTTCCCAACATAACCGCGACACGCGATCTCAGAATAACAGCCTACTTTCAATTCCACGCCATCAGACATCTCTGTACTCTGCCTCGTTCACTATAGCCATGACCCGCACCTGGAACTCCCTTCCGCCGGACATCAGGGGTAGTCGGAGTCTACAGATTTTTAAGTCTAAGTTACTGAGGTATCTTCGTTACACAACCTAGGTTAATTTACATTGTACAATATTTTATATCACTTAGCATATATTGCCTAAATTTGTTAATTTCTTAGTTTTAGGTTCCAGTTTTAGTGTATATTATATTATTATATTAGGATTATATACACACACCCAATTACGAGTATATGTAATTCTTAATTCACTTTGTTTTCTCTTTTCATTATTGGACTCATTATTTTCTTATATTTTAATATTCTATTGCTAGCATTTCGTTACTATTATATATGGTATCTAGTGTATTTGTTTTTTGTAGTATTACTTTAATGTATTTTGTATTTATCCTGGTTGAGTGGAAGATAAGGCCCTATGGCCTTAACTCTGCCAGGCAAAATAAAACCTTATTATTATTATTATTATTATTATATTTAGGAAATTTTCAACTATTGTAGCATATTTAGTATGAATAGCCTATGCATATTTAGATCATATTTTTGGCATATTTGTGTGCATATTAAAGGATGTTTGAAGTTTCATATCATATTTTGTAAATTTTGCATTATAATGATACTTTTTGAGAATTTTACAGATATTTTAAATAATTAACACTATATTTTAATAAAATGTATTGTAATGAAACTTAAAAAATATACTCAGTGTGTAAGTGGTAAAGTCATAGGCCTATTTTAAATTTTATTTTTATTTTATGCATATATCCTATTTTTTAGGTCATAGAAATCCGCCCCCTAGTAAAATGTAATAGTCGAAAGGTGTAAATTAATGTGGCCATACTTAAATATATATCTTGTTAAGGTGTTCTGTAATCCGCCACCATATAAAGTCAGTACGTTTGGAACAAGCAGGTCTATTAATCATTCCAAACGCGAGTGCATGTATATTTGGCGCAGTTTTATCCCCATTAGTATTCCAGAGCCCTCTGTGGAGTCAATTACATGTGCAAGGGATCTTAGCTCCGCGTCAGGCTATGAAATCCGATTACTACATGTGAGATGCAAAAACCCTTCCTTACTTCATACGAACTTCCTGACTTACAACATGCATTACAAGAGCAATAATTATTTTATAACTTAGTTGTGGTTCCTATCCAAATTCACCTGATGCTATTTTGAATAAAGTTAAAGATTTTTAAAATAAGAATATAGTTGCACTCTTCAAACTTTCATTTACATATTTTCTAGCTCATAGTTAGTGTAGAGAAAGTTTTGTGATCGTGAAAAAAAAAATCGAAGTCGAGATAACACCGGGAAAACATGTTTCACGATGCCTAGAAACTGAAGAAAAAAAAATTGAAATGTCGTCTGTACAAACATCAGTAACGGCAAAACGGTTCGTTGGATTTATTTAGATTTTTCATGAAAACTTTATTCAAAATTTTTATTACTGAAAACATGGCTCAAACGATTTTAATAAAGATGTAAATTTCGAAACATTATAAAGACCATTAAAGAGCTGTAGAAGTTCCATTAACTGTCGCACATCGTAAATAACTATTATTGGCCGACCATCCATCGGTAAAAGCATTAATTTGGATAATATCGGAAAATCAAGTTACTGTAGCTGGTAAAACGCAAAATGAACAATCTCAGCTTTTCAGTCTCAAATCCAGGATAAACTATCTTATTAGTGTTGAAGCCAGAGATTTAAAACTTTTTATTAATAGATTGGAAAACACATTAAGAAATAATTATCACTTAAATATTAATAAATCGAAAACAAAAGTTTTTACTTGCAAGAAAAAGATGAAAAAAGGAAAGGGAAAAAAAGAAAAAAGGAACTAATAAAACACAAATTAGATTGAAGGGAGAGTTATTGGATGAAACTGTAGAATTTCAATATCTGGGCAGCAAAATAACATCTGTTGGAAGAAGTAAACAAGAAATTATAAGTAGAATATATCAAGCAAAACTTGTCTTCAGTCAGAAAAATAAATTATCACATCCAATAATATTAGTTTAGAAATAAGAAAGAATTTGATGAAAACATATGTATGGAGCATAATGCTTTTACTACAAAAAACGCAAAGCGAAAATTTACTGCTGTGCTGCACAGTAAATAGTATAAGCAAAAATACGTTTCTTAGAAAAGTACTAACTTAGGATAATAATGGCAATTGGATTTATTTGTCGGGGTCAAACCTTGTGCAGTACTTACTCTATCTATAGAATCTTTCGTACGGTTAAAGGAATTATAAGTACACATAAGCAAAAAGTTTGTTGAAGTTAGTAGTGGGCTAGATTCCACCACACCCCACAAGAGGCAGTATGCCGCGTTTACTAGAGGCACTTTTTATGCATAGTGAGGAAAGCGTCTAGCCAGAATCCCACCGGACTTCAACTAAACATACGTTTCCAAGCATTTGTATATATACTTACTTCGCTGCATAAAATTGTGTTGCTGGAATTGGAGGTGTTGCTGGACGAGTTTTACTCGATTAAGATTTTTCTACACATCGCAGAACTTCAACATTATATTAATTTGTATGCTGGAATTTTTTCGACGGTATTGGCATAACAATTTTTCAATTAGGGATTATATAATCATGGTGAAATATTACTCAAAATTTACAAAAAAATTTTGAAAACGGAAATCAAGCTAGGTTGCTTTTCACTGCTATTTGAAATCATTATTGGTCACTCACCTTGTTTAAAAATTATTCGTTTAGGTGCACTGATGATTTAAAGTGTGAGAGTAATTCGCTACTTTACTGCCATCTTGTAGCCTACAATGGTACTTTTTCATATCCCAGGTATATTCCAAATGTTTTACGTTGGTTGAATTACTAGGCAACGCCACAACAAAGCAATACCTATGAGGCCTTCACTTTGAGTCAGAAGTGAAACTTGACGAATTTATTATCCTGTTTAATTGGTCTTTAATAGTTTTATAAAACCGTTAAGCAAAAACGAAACATGAATCAGCTCGCTGTGTATGTACTCAGATCGATTCCCGTCTACCGTCATCTGCATTTTCCCTATTATTTCAAAATCGCAGTAACACTGGGTGTATAACGTGCGTTGACAGTGGACTGTAAAAACAATTAGTTAAGGGTGATAAAGATTGAACACACGCTATACATTTCGATAGGATTTATGAGCAAACAATTATCACAAAATACAATATTTATCTTGAGGCTTCTTCGCTAACAAAGGTAGATCCTTTCTGAATGGTAGTGATGCGAAGACATCAGTAGTTTTCAAGACGTTTAATTAACTCTGGTGAATGATGAGGACCACTGACACTTCTGTCAGAACTTGAGGCGTATAAATAATCTTCATAGAATTCAATAATAGACATAAATGATTCCTTAGATAGTAGCTGCTGCTAGCTAAAAAATATATATCATTTGCATTTAACGTTAGCCACTGATTAATAACATCACTGCAAATGTCGTCGCAATGGCTAAATAACAAGCTATATTAAGCAATTCGTTATTATTGAAATAATTGACTCACAGTTTTAATAAGTAATAATCTTCAAGCTTGTAATTATTCATATCACTATTCTAGAAGTTCAATTAAACCAGGAAAAGATAATCCCTCTGGAACAAATAGCGTTGACACAAGTATGCTTGAAAATCTTCTTAGAAATATTCCTTCAATGAGGAAAAATGCATGATAGCTTTAAAATCAAGTTAAGAAGCATTGACTTCTGAATATAATAATAAATTGGGTGAAATGACCCAATAATTTGCCAATAGAGACTGTAAAGGCAATTGATAGAAGTATTGAAGATGGCGACGAAACAAGAAGAATGTTATTCGAACAAGAAGAAAAGAAGAAAGCTAACAATATAAAAACATATTGTAGAGAAATTCAACTGTCCTTAAAAATAATGAGGAGAACGCAAGGCCCCCTGAAAACGGGCGAAAAGCAGAAAGAAATCAAACCAACCATCCAACATAAAATTAAACATTTAGCAATAAAAATATTATCAGCTAAAAAGATCACAACATAACTGAACATATTGCCCGCGATTATTCACTAGGGAATAATCAAACAGAAATGCGAAGTTATGTTGGATCTTCAAAAACACCAATAAATCCTAAAAGTTGAGAAATAAAAGTAACTAAACAAAGAAAAAATGAACGACTGCTTTAGTCGTGAGAGTCATAAATGGGAATTGGGGCTAGTTTAATGATGGGTCGTTTCATATAACTTGTAGAAGTCCTGACCGTGACAACCCTCACAAGACCGTCTGGGCCTGGGTGAGTTTGAGTTATGATGCCAACAACCCATTTTAAGGGAGGCATATTGTCATCCATGATTAAAACTGGCGTACCTATGGTAACATTAGGCATAGCCTTCAACCATTTAGAACGTCTCTGCAAGGAAGAAAGATTTGAAGGAGAAGATCCTCTTGAAATAAGATCTGCATGATTTTCCTTAGAGACGACATGAGAACAAGAATCAATAGATGCAGTCTCCTGAATATCAGCGGCTCTATTGGCTACAAGAGTTTTCAAAGTCGTGGGTGAATGAGTAAGCTGATTACTGATACCCTCATCAGACGTAATGATGGCTGAGCAATTCACAGAAGACTCAGTAGAATTAAAGGGTTTACCTGATGAAGGCCTATTCAAGTCAGAACATCTCCCACGACGCATTGGAGGCATATTGTGATGCTTAAGAGGGGACGAAGGCAACTTGCCAGAGAAGTACCAGCCTAGTTGGGAGTTCTGTATAGTAGGCAAGTTGGGAGCAGATATCTGTCCAGATACCAAGATTTGAGAACATATCTCAACTCCCAATAGCAAATCAATAGGCTTAGGAGAATTAAAGCTGGGATCTGCTAAGGGTAAGTTAGGAGGAATGTTCCAACCTCTAGTATTAACAAAGTTTTTAGGGAAATTAGAAGCAGAGATCTCAGGCACTATAATGGCCTTTGTATTGTAGCACCAATTCGTAACCTGAGATCTTATAGAGATTTCTGTACAATTCAAGACATTTGCATTGGTAGAAAGAATGCCAACAAGAGACGTACATTGAGACAATGGCGACAAACCAAGCTGCTTGAATAATCTGTCAGTAATTAGATTACAGTCTGATCCAGTATCAAGAAGAGCTGTGGCCTGTACGGGGCTGCCATTGTTACTTAAAATTATCACGCTAGCAGTAGGTAAAAGACATTTCTGCCGTGACTGGCTGGCAGACATGATATTGGCCGTATTTATGGCTTGAGAATTGCTTGGCCGTGAAGGGTCATGCAATAAGTTGCTGTGCCTGCCTTGACATTGTCTACATCTAAAAGTGTTACAGCTCGAAGTGTGACCATTTGAGCTAAGGCAAACACGACAAAGTTTGTGATTTTTCACGAATTGATCGCGGGATGAATAATTCAGCGATCTAAAGGCGTCACAATAAATTATAGTGTGATTCGATTTACTACAATAATTGCATTTCGCTCTAGGAGAGGAGAGGTTAGCCTTGACAGAAGGAGCAGATGAGGGCTTGACGGACTGTCTTTTCAGAACCGATTCTGTCATCTGCAGCACCCTAACCCTAGACTCAAAAAACTGAATAATTCCTGCAACTTGGGAAGTTTTCCTAACTTAATTGAAGATTCCCATTCTTTAATTAATTCTACTGGGAGCTTATCCACAATGATACGTGAAATAATTAAGTCAGACAGAGGAACATCAGTATTAAGTACGTTCAATGCATGAACCGTACTTGAAAAATGATCTAAGTATTGTTGCAATGAGCTTGCAGAATCTCCTTTAAGGGGGGGTGGAGAAAAAAGGTTATCCAAATGCGTGTTGGCAATTAACCTGTCATTATCGAATCTTTCAGCTAAAGTCTTCCAAGCTACATCAAAGGTGGCATTGGAGACCGGGATATTTTGAATTACAGTCATTACCTCCGGGGATAAACAAGATTTTAGATATTGAAATTTATCCATGTTGGATATATGACTGTGCTGAACAATTAATGAGTTAAATGTATCCCTGAATTCGAGCCAAGCTCTAGGGTCGCCTAAAAAACTTGGTAGCTTAATTTCAGGCAATTTAGGTAAATTCGACAAAGGCGCAGGCAAAGAAGATTTGTGATTAGAGTTCTGCTCTTGATTCGGCTCATATAACAGTTTTGCATCTGCAATTGAAGAATTGATATAAGCTAAAGCCCTTGAACATTCTGACTGAAGCTGGCGCTCTTGAAACTCAGCCTCTTCATCGTAAATGTTACGATGCTGAAGACTTTCAACCTCATATCTATCTGACAATTTTTCTAGGCTCGACTTAAGAACAATGGCCTCTTGATAGGATATCTTGTCCAAAATTTCAAATTCAGATACTGTTTGAATTTGAATCATGAATTGATTTTTTAGAAGATTAAAAATAGCTTCGGCTTTGGCCTTGGCTCTAGCTTCGGCTTCTTCAGCTTTAGCTATAGCTCTAGCTTCAGCTTCTTCAGCCTTAGCTTTAGCTTCAGCCGCTTCAGCTCTAGCTATAGCTTCAGCTTCTTCAGCTTTAGCTATAGCTCTAGCTTCAGCTTCGGCCGCTTTAGCTTCGGCCTCAGCCGCTCGAGACTTATTGAAAGCATTAATCTGCCTGCTAATATGGGAGATGGCCTTTTGTATGGTTTTCTCAATTTCTGCCATATAGGCATCTTCGGATTCAGAAAAGGCTAGTTCATTGATCTCGGACTGGACTCTGTTATATTCAGATTCAAGCTTGCTTAAATCAATCTTAAGCTCATGAAGGTCTTGAGGAGAGGTTTCCTCATTGATAACGCAGTCTAGAATGTAATTAACTTTGCGAGTGATTCTCGACTTAATAGGCGTCCTTTTTGCTTTTAAAGTCTTAAGGGTGCCTTCTACGTCAGTCATGATTTGACAATTGATTGTTCAAATAGTATTCGACTTAACGCGATTCACTGTTTATGACTTAAATTGACCGCACTGAGAGCTTATTGAGCACTAAAGTTAGTTGCCCGCGGTTAGACAAAATGTGACAATAATGTGTGTGTACATGGATTCACAAAGGTGAGTGCAATTATGTAAATAATAACAAACCCTTTTAATAAATTAGTTTGAAGAGCTGTTGTCTGAATATTAGGCCTCACACGTGCAGATTAAAACACGGAGGCAGAAGCACTTAATATGAGATTAAAATTACCTTTTCAATAAGAAACTTCAAACTGACTGAAGTCAGGAATGTCAATTGTGCTTCAAATAAGTCAATTATTTGCTTGAATGATATTTGTGTTCAAACAGCATGAATTGCGGAACACCAACAGCTTGAATTATCTCAATAAAGTTTACTACGGGCGGAATAGAACGAGTGTAGATTTACAATGCGTGTTACAATATTGTGGTTCTATCCGGCCTCGGAGGATCCAAAAAATGTATAACGTGCGTTGACAGTGGACTGTGAAAACAATTAATTAAGGGTGATAAAGATTGAACACACGCTATACATTTCGATAGGATTTATGAGCAAACAATTATCACAAAATACAATATTTATCTTGAGGCTTCTTCGCTAACAAAGGTAGATCCTTTCTGAATGGTAGCGATGCGAAGACATCAGTAGTTTTCAAGACGTTTAATTAACTCTGGTGAATGATGAGGACCACTGACACTTCTGTCAGAACTTGAGGCGTATAAATAATCTTCATAGAATTCAATAATAGACATAAATGATTCCTTAGATAGTAGCTGCTGCTAGCTAAAAAATATATATCATTTGCATTTAACGTTAGCCACTGATTAATAAAATCACTGCAAATGTCGTCGCAATGGCTAAATAACAAGCTATATTAAGCAATTCGTTATTATTGAAATAATTGACTCACAGTTTTAATAAGTAATAATCTTCAAGCTTGTAATTATTCATATCACTATTCTTGAAGTTCAATTAAACCAGGAAAAGATAATCCCTCTGGAACAAATAGCGTTGACACAAGTATGCTTGAAAATCTTCTTAGAAATATTCCTTCAATGAGGAAAAATGCATGATAGCTTTAAAATCAAGTTAAGAAGCATTGACTTCTGAATATAATAATAAATTGGGTGAAATGACCCAATAATTTGCCAATAGAGACTGTAAAGGCAATTGATAGACGTATTGAAGATGGCGACGAAACAAGAAGAATGTTATTCGAACAAGAAGAAAAGAAGAAAGCTAACAATATAAAAAAATATTGTAGAGAAATTCAACTGTCCTTAAAAATAATGAGGAGAACGCAAGGCCCCCTGAAAACGGGCGAAAAGCAGAAAGAAATCAAACCAACCATCCAACATAAAATTAAACATTTAGCAATAAAAATATTAACAGCTAAAAAGATCACAACATAACTGAACACTGGGCGTTCTGCACGGAATTGGAATCTATTTCCCTAATCTTAATTACAGGTTTATGTGAAGTGCTTCTGTCCGTTATCGGAATACCGAGATTACCTTATGAACTTTTTAGGAATACGCACTTTTCCATAATCAGCTTTTCTGTAATACGTCTATGCCATAAAGACTTGTGGAAGACTTGCTTACTGAGAAAATTGATGGAAGAGAGGACCATCAGCATCAGTTTCGAATTATGCTGGATTCACAAAGTATGCTTATGTGTTTTTAATTTATAGATCTTTATCAAATTTTGTATTATGTGGAATTAGTTTAATTTTACTGCTAAAGTGAAAGAGAATATCTTATGGCGTTAACCTCGCTAATATAAATGTATAATAAATAACCACTTGATTAGAATCTCGGGGATGTATTGTATAGTTACAAAGTAGTTTTAACTTGCAAGAAAAAAGAGGAAAAAATAAAAATAAAAAAGTAACTAATAAGACACAAATTAGATTGAAGGGAGAATTATTGGATGAAATTGTAGAATTTCAATATCGGGGCAGCGTAATAACATCTGATGGAAGAAGTAAACAAGAAATTATAATTAGAATATATCAAGCAAAACTTGTCTTCAGTAAGAAAAATAAATTATCACATCCATTAATATTAGTTTAGAAATAAGAAAGAATTTGATGAAAACATATGTATGGAGCATAATGCTTTTACTACAAAAAACGCAAAGCGAAAATTTACTACTGTGCTGCACAGTAAATAGTATAAGAAAAAATATGTTTCTTAGAAAAGTACTAAATTAGGATAATAATGGCAATTGGATTTATTTGTCGGGGTCAAACCTTGTGCAGTACTTACTCTATCTATAGAATCTTTCGTACGGTTAAAGGAATTATAAGTACACATAAGAAAAAAGTTTGTTGAAGTTAGTAGTGGGCATATCCATGGCTAGATTCCACCACACCCCACAAGAGGCAGTTTGCCGCGTTTACTAGAAGCTTTTATTATGCATAGTGAGGAAAGCGTCTAGCCAGAATCCCACCGGACTTCAACTAGACATACGTTTCCAAGTATTTGTATATATAGTTACTTCGCTGCATAAAATTGTGTTGCTGGAATGGAGGTGTTGCTGGACGTGTTTTACTCGATTAAGATTTTTCTATACATCGCAGAACTTCAACATTATATTAATTTGTATGCTGGAATTTTTTCGACGGTATTGGCATAACAATTTTTAAATTAGGGATTATATAATCATGGTGAAATATTACTCAAAATTTACAAAATATTTTTGAAAACGGAAATCAAGCTAGGTTGCTTTTCACTGCTATTTGAAATAGTTATTGGTCACTCACCTTGTTTAAAAATTATTCGTGTAGGTGCACTGATGATTTAAAGTGTGAGAGTAATTCGCTACTTTACTGCCATCTTTTAGCCTACAATGGTACTTTTTCATATCCAAGGTATATTCCAAATGTTTTACGTTGGTTGAATTACTGGGCAACGCCACAACAAAGCAATACCTATGAGGCCTTCACTTTGAGACAGAAGTGAAACTTGACGAATTTATGATCCTGTTTTATTGGTCTTTAATAGTTTTATAAAACCGTTAAGCAAAAACGAACATGAATCAGCTCGCTGTGTATGTACTCAGATCGATTCCCGTCTACCGTCATCTGCATTTTCCCTATTATTTCGAAATCGCAGTAACACTGGGCGTTCTGCACGGAATTGGAATCTATTTCCCTAATCTTATTATTAATAAACTTCATTATGAAGCTAAGCTAAATTTCAACTAGTATAGTATAAAATCAATCCTTAGAAGGTTTTCCGCCTATATACTAGTGTTATCTTACCACATTAACGAATCTAAGTCCGAATTTGCCAAGATTTGTGATGTAAATATATCAAATTTTATTATAGATTCTTGTACATAGTTTAATAAATTTACATAATTTATTATATCCCTTCTTTATTCAAAATTGTAGTTTAAAATTTTAAACTACAATTTTGAGTAAAGAAGGGATATAATAAATCATGTAAATTTATTAAACTATGTACAAGAATCTATAATAAAATTTGATATATTTACATCACAAATCTTGGCAAATTCGGACTTAGATTCAAAATTGTAGTTTAAAATTTTAAACTACAATTTTGAGTAAAGAAGGGATATAATAAATTATGTAAATTTATTAAACTATGTACAAGAATCTATAATAAAATTTGATATATTTACATCACAAATCTTGGCAAATTCGGACTTAGATTCGTTGATGTGGTAAGATAACACTAGTATATAGGCGGAAAACCTTCTAAGGATTGATCCCTAATCTTAATTACAGGTTTATGTGAAGTGCTTCTGTCCGTTATCGGAATACCGAGATTACCTTATGAACTTTTTAGGAATACGCACTTTTCCATAATCAGGTTTTCTGTAATACGTCTATGCCATAAAGACTTGTGGAAGACTTGCTTACTGAGAAAATTGATGGAAGAGAGGACCATCAGCATCAGTTTCGAATTATGCAGGATTCACAAAGTATGCTTATGTGTTTTTAATTTATAGATCTTTATCAAATTTTGTATTATGTGGAATTAGTTTAATTTTACTGCTAAAGTGAAAGAGAATATCTTATGGCGTTAACCTCGCTAATATAAATGTATAATAAATAACCACTTGATTAGAATCTCGGGGATGTATTGTATAGTTGCAAGTAGTTTTAACTTGCAAGAAAAAAGAGGAAAAAATAAAAATAAAAAAGTAACTAATAAGACACAAATTAGATTGAAGGGAGAATTATTGGATGCAATTGTAGAATTTCAAAATCGGGGCAGCATAATAACATCTGATGGAAGAAGTAAACAAGAAATTATAATTAGAATATATCAAGCAAAACTTGTCTTCAGTAAGAAAAATAAATTATCACATCCATTAATATTAGTTTAGAAATAAGAAAGAATTTGATGAAAACATATGTATGGAGTATAATGTTGTATGGATGTGAAACTTGGTCCTGAAATCAGAAAGAAGATGAATAGAAGCATTTGAAACATGGTGCTACAGAAAAATGATGAAAATTAGCTGGATCGATAAAGTTACCAATGAGGAAGTTTATGAGAGAGCAAAAGAAGAGAAAGAAATTTGGAACCAAATAAGAAAAAGAAGAATAAAACTCATAGGGCATTTATTAAGGCACCAAGCATTATCGAAGGCACAATTGAAAGCAAGAATAGCAAAGGAAGAGCAAGACTACAGTACATGGAACAAATTAAGGATGACATGAACTGTAAGACATACAAAGAATTAAAAAGGGAAGGCAGAAAGATCAGAATGGAGAATCGCTGCAAACCAATCCAGGGAATGAAGACTAAAGAAGAGAGAACCCAGCCTTAAGTAAGTAATAAAGAATGTTTGAAAAGGTGGAAGTTAGAAGTTCGGTCCTCCCGTTTGAGTAATTTTGAGTAATCTTATTACTAGGGTTCGTATGTTTATGACCTAAAAATGTAGAAAATATGACTGCAAATATGCCTTTAAAAGTGACCAAATATGACCCAAAACACCTAAATATGACCTAATAAATAACGTATTTTCAACAAATGAATTTTGCAACTTAAAACGTTTAAAGCACTAAATTCTTACATCACACGAATTCAATCAGATAACTTTTTATCAATTTTACTTGTAATGAACTTCTTTTCCTAAAGAATTTTCTCCTGTTTGCTCGCTTAATCAGCTCCAAATACTCCTAATATTTTGTAGACCTTGCGTGTCTCTATAAAATATGAACAATTTCATTAATTAAAAGATTTAAATTACATACTAATTGAGCATAAACATTAACATAATCAAATAAATTTCAAATTTAACTCGACCATGTAGTACATACACTGTATGATTGTGCTCTTTTTCCGAATTTATAACTGAAATATGACGTTAAATTACAAATATGGTCAAAATATGACCAAAATATGACTTTATATGCAAAATAAAAACAGTCCGATTAGGATAACAGACGTACCGTACAATTCGTGTTTAATTTGTGTTTACGGCGAGAATGGAGGTCAGGATAAAAATATGACATATCATAAACATCCGAACCCTACTTATTACTAGGGGGCGGATTTCTATGACATGTCATATATTTCCCCTTTGCATTATTTCAGGTTTCCGACTAATTTAAACCCGATTCGAAGCATCCTGGTGAAAATGGAACGGCTTTTATTGTGCATATAACTGCATATTTAGGAAATTTTCAACTATTGTAGCATATTTAGTATGAATATGCATATTTAGGTCACATTTTTGGCATATCGGTATGCATAATAAAGAAATTTTGAAGTTTCATGTCGTATTTTGTAAATTTTACATTGTAGTGACACTTTTTGAGAATTTACAGATATTTTAAATAATTAACATTATATTTTAATAAAATGAATTGTAATGAAACTTGAAAATACTACTACTATACTATTCCCAATTGCAGGTCCTCGTACTAGGTCTGAAAAATTTCCTTTGATTACTCCTAATCATTAAGTTGATTGTTTTCTGTGCAGTCCGCTCCGAAACACTCTTGTAATTTCGAGACGGTTTTGAGTGTGACACTAATTTCGTGACGGTTTTAGTGTGACACTAATTTCGTGACGGTTTTAGCGTAACACAAGTTCCCGATTTACCCCTATCGCCGCTAAAGAAGTTTTACTTCAAAAATATACACAATGTGCAAGTGGTAAAGTCATATTTTAAATTTTTTTGGTCATATTTTAATGTTCTTTGGGGTCATAAATCTCTATATATATATAAGGCTTTGTCCTGACTGACTGAATGAATGACTGACTGACTGACTGACTGAATGACAGGAATCAACGTACAGCCTAAACTATAACAGGTAGAGACTTGGAATTTTGACAGTACCTTCGTTTTATAATGTAGGTGCTCACTAAGAAAGGATTTTGAGAAATTCTGTTTCTAAATGCCAAAAATTAAATGTTTTTGAAAATACTTAATCCCTTTTTTACATAAAATTATCAATTCCAAATCACAGAATATATTGTTGCCAAATGGTATCAGGTGGGCTTGGAAGAAACAAATGAAATGCACTTTTGACAAATAAGAGAAGTTATCAAAATAATTCATGTTATAAATAAATATTACAGAATGAAATCCACTAAAATAATGGAATCACATAACTTTCTCTACCCTGGACATATAGAAAACAAAACGAGGTATGGTAATGTGTATATTATTATATTATATCGCAAGTTTTTGGAGAGAAAAGTATGAAAGTGATAATGCTTTATGGTAACATAAGAGTGGGAAATTTCCCGCCTCGATATTACAATTTTATGTTACAGGAATTTCTGTTTCTTCTTATTTAAACCTCTACCAGGCTTGCTGTGCACTGTACAAGCGATGGGATGCAACATTCTAGATCCTCTATGAGCCATAAAAAAACTATATCAAGCGTTTTCTGAGGGAATAGTTTGAGTGTAATAAGTCGTTCTTCCTATTTCAAATTATAAATGCCTATATAAGGACCTAGAATTTAAAATTGAAAATCCTTCATAAGCTAATTTCCAATTACAAAATACAAAACCCGGGCGACGCCGGGTCTTTTAAGCTAGTGAATGTATATATCCTATTTTTGAGGTCATAGAAATTATATTATGATCCGATTATAGATTACTTAATTACAGTGAAATTCAGTTTGGACACGGAATAATACGGAGGGGCATTTACTAAAGTAACTTGTTTCATCTTAACTGGAGTCAGTAAAGGGAGAATGGCACATTGTTAACGCCGTGGAAATTAACTCTCGTGTTCTAAGTTTATGGAGTAATTTGTGACAGGTGGCGATAACCCTATGTCTTGCAGGTAGCTTATGTATTAGATATTAATTCACACCAAGAAATTGCCTCTGCCTTGCTCTACAATGCTCTACGTGAACATCGGTTTAATGTAGAGCTTCCGTTCAAGTTTGACTGTTAACAGCCGGATATTAAACAGAAATTCACTACACGCCCATGTGGACACTGGAATATGCATGGATAAATTAATTTATCACATTACAACAAGTGATTGAGTTTCTTGTTGACCTGTTTGGTAACTATGGTTTCATCAACCGCGTTTTGTTTGTCGAAAAACACTTCAATAGAAATTACAAGAATTCCATTGCATTCGATAGAGCTATTGCTCTTTTTATGTTGTGATATCTTCATAGGTAATATAACGGGTGGTCCGGATTTTATCGATAAATTCGCGAGCAATAAAAAGTAACTTGGTTTCTCCTGAATTTGTCTTGAGAGAATACGAATATCGAGTTATATCGAGTTTTAGCGAATACTTACAGAATTAGACATGTAATCAACAAATACTATAGAGGACAATACCGGACACTTACTGCTTTGACAATGGAAAAATGGGGGAAAGATTTTGCAGCACTCCTGGTGGCACGACCTGCAAACTTAGGGGCAAATGAAAACATTCAAAACACATATAAACTGCAATGTTTTAATGTTTCACCAAACACTAAGGACCAAAACACTGTTTAAGTAATTATAAGAATGATAATGAGCAAACAAAACACAGAAATTCCGAAATAGTTATCAAAAAATCAATGAAAACACAAATATTTCAACTTAGCGGTTGCTAACATCAACTACTTTCTCTTTTTTCAATGTTGCTTTTTTGTTTTAATTTTTTAGGTCATTTATTTCCAAACCAGCATTTTTTTCTGGACCATAGATATATAGAAAAATCATATCCCTTATACATAACATGCCGAGATTGGCTACTTGGGTTCCTCTAATAGAAATTGATTGATATCTTTGTATCTAGTTACTGCATCTGTATTCAGTAGTAGCAGGTTGGGCCGCTAGATGGTGCTCAAGATATTGTCCCTCGTTATATCACAAAGTGTCCTGTATTTTCCACAAAAATGAATAAAATACTTTGGCCAATGGTGGCCTTTGGCAGGACTATCGATATATTATAGCGATGGTCTCGCTGCGAGCGAAACTATACTTTTCGTTATTGGAATTCAGCGGTTTTATTTTAAAGTAAATTTTTTGCTAATATTAATAACTAGCAGGTGCCCGATGTTTTGCCCACGATAATTAATTTTTAAAAATAAACATTAAGAGTGTAATAATTAAAGCATTACATTTATTAACACTTACATGCGAATCATTCATAAACTAAACAATTAATAATAATAATAATTATAAAGAAAAAGCTAAAAATCCGGCTTTAGATTGCATTCCACGATTAAAAAAAATACTTCATATTTGAGTTCTCTGTCCCAGAAAACCCCGCATAATGAGTTCCAAATCGATCAATGTCTGTCTTTTTAGACCTATATTCATTATCTCTCTTCCGACTACAGTATGTTGAAAATTTCAGATGTCTGCGTACATTGACATTATAAACAAATGAATCGCCAAGGGTGGGCTTATAAAATGAAGCGATTCTTTTATATCCAAATTATGTCGCTTCGATGGCGCAAAAAATTCACGTTTTCTGCCAGTTTTTCATTCATAACCCCGCGAACGGAGGCGAAAATTAAAAATCCGCCTTAAGATGCATTTAGCCACCCTTCAGTCCATCTACGTTTAAAATTTCAGATCTCTGCATGCAGTAGATTTTGCTGGGCATCGTGCACAGACAGACAGAAAGACAAACACTTCCTCTTATTATTATAGGTAGAGGGCTACGACCATACTAATTGAATAAACATTCAGCTATGATCGAACAAAAACAGTCAGATTATATTCGTGTCTTAATGCCATTATAGGCTTCTTGCATAATATAGGCTACTGTTATTACTAGGGACCGGATTCTTAGGTTTTTACCTATTTTTTTCCTTACTTCCAAATCAAAAAGCGATCATACACTTTTTCGAATCATGTCCATAGGATTCCCTCACATTAATTCTGTGGCACCTAAAAATACCTAAATCGGGTATAAAAACCTAAATGTACCTAATCGGGATATAAAACCTAAAATATCTAATTTAGGCTACTTTTTTTGTTTTTTGTTTGTCAGTTGAGAAATCGATATTTTGCGGAGAGACAATTTTTGTCGGTTTGAAAATAATACCACCAACGTTTCGTTCAACCCAATGTCGTCTAGGATGACAGTATCAAGAGAGGAAGTGTAAAAGTACCGGCGTAGTCCTTTTAAAATATTCTTACGAACAACCATTGTTGACGTCATGTGAGGTTGAAAGGACATTTTCTGCCTTCAAATGTATTCTAAGAGATAACAGGAAGAACCTCACAGTTGAGAATATTGAAAGATATTTAGTGATGTACTGTAACCAGGAAATGTGAGACAATCTTATTTTCACTGCTTCTTTTGATTGTTTATGCTTTCTTTCTTCAATTGTATAATATTGTCTTAAAGCAAGTTTACACAAATTTAAGTCAATTTTGTTAAGTTAAACTTTACAAGTATTATGTATTGAATCCTATGTAGCACATTCAAATTCATTAACCAATTATTCTACCCGAAAACGATATTTTGGACAAAAAACCTAAAAAAAACTATTTCACCTAATGGAAAACCTAAAACAGTGTTTTTAAAAACCTAAAAATCCGGTCCCTAGTTATTACATCACTTGTACAAAACTGTTTTCACATTAGGCGTATTTTAAGTTTTAAGTAGGCCTACTTGCAGTCGATCACATGCATCGTCTGGAATTTCACATCTTGGTAACAAGACTAGACCTATGTTTTCAACACTAATAGTACAGGTAGTGCTTTCTCTCCTTAAAGGTGGAAACATGGAAGGCAGGCAGGAGAGGAGCTCGTCTCTATATCCTCAGTTTAGACGACGTTGCATATAAATTGGAATTAACGTCCACTCCAGCGTCTTAATGACTGGAGGGGGTGGAGAAGAAGCTAGGTCAACACATAGCAGCGTCTTGAGCGTCTTCAAACTACCGAGCCACTTCTTGTGCTTAATATGCACACACACTGTGTGGTTGCAAGCCTTGTACTCCGGAACTCCGAGTTCGATACTCAACTTCACAACAAGTTCCTCTCACATTCTGCAGACCCCTTCACTAAATTGAAACTTGTAATCCCCTCTCTTCCTCTTCTAACTTGTTCAATTGTTCAATGTGAGGTGGTATAAAATAGACTACTATAGTTATTAAATATAACCCAGATTTCTCAAGATTTGCTTTTAGTAAGTCGTCTCTCGTTCCCGTAAACATTTATTATTTAATACTTTAATACTTTTGGCCCCTGTCCTGGATTCGTGTCAGAGACCTCTACATGCACTTTACAATTAGCAACTTATTAATTTATAATTACATGGGTTATATAAACTGTTTATAACGTAATCTAAAGAATATATATAAAGAAAGAGAGAGATGAAAGAAAAATTAAAATTAACAAATTAAGGAGAAAAAACAAAACGTTAACTTAATAATATACCAACTACACTAACTACAATACGTGTCGAATACGGGGTTTTTGTGGATTTGTGATGATGAATGGGAGGTCGCGTTTAAGCATACCACACCTTTCACAGATGTAGTACACTCTCGTGTCCTCACTACCATCTCATCAGACATCCGGAAGCCAAACTTCAGGCATCGGCGTCGACCAGTAGGTCATCCTGGCACAACGAAGTCATATCCGGGTGTTTTTTTGTCTTTTATTTATAATTTGTCTTACGTCGTCATGTGACCTTGTGTGTCTTTTATCATACGTCTTATTGCCTTCGTCCGAGTCTGCTATTCCCGTACACATTTTAATCTAAAGACCCTTAACCCGACAACGCCCTAACTAATCACAGGTATATTTAAATATTTTTTCATACAAATCATGTTAAGAGTGCCTAGGAAAAACCATACATAATAAAAAAAAATTGCTACACATTTCAAAGAAAGTTACATAGGTGTCACGTGTAGGTGCAGTAATACTCTTTAAAAATTACAAGATAGGTACGAGGATGGATTGAAAAGTAACGCACATTTTTTTTTTACAAAACGTTTAATAGGAAGGTTACAATTACAAACAAATGCACACATGAAGGGCCATCTTTTGTCTATTTTCTACATAGTCGCCAAGTTTCTCAACACGTTTCTCCCATCGTGATACCAGTTTCAAAATACCCTGTTCATAGAAGTCCGTTCGGTTGAAGTATAGCCATCTGCGGACTAAAAATATAAAAATAATAAAATCAGTGAACCTTATGTCCTGGTATTTGAATATTTAAACCAAGACCTGGTATTCATCATGATTCTACTTTTTTCTTTATTTGTTATTTCAATTTTTTTTACAATCTCACGGAAATTTTTGTGCATAGTATTACAGTTTCTATTTGCTTTACATATTCATTTTAGACAACTACACTGCATATATCCTGCTACTGTCTCTTCTACTGGAATCCAGTAGTTGAGACTTACAAAAACTACTAACTATTAATAACAGTAACTATGATAATGGTTACCCTTCTATCTACTTCTGTTAAACTGCTAAGCTACTAGTTAGTTTCTAATCTACTAAACTGAAGCTCACCGATATCATATAAATTTTTATTTCATGTTGCACCGTACATCTCTGTGCCTCATCTGCTTCTTCATATGTTTGACTAGTTAAATACATCCCTTTAGTGTTTTCTGTTTTGTTTTGTCTTTGTATTTCTGTATCTCTCTCTCTCTTTTAGTCGCTGAACTGTCTTGGTCTTCCTCTTCCATCTCACGGAGTCTGGACTGCCAGAGTTCGCTCCTTATATTTTTATTTATTATTTTTTTGCACTATTCGCTTTATTAATCTCTCATTTAGGACAAAAAGAGTATTCCTGGAGGCCATGCAAATTTTCTTCGAAGGTGTTACAATAATGGAGGGATATACTTCTAGAGATATCCATACTACCCTGGTCGGGAATGGACCTCAGATCATAAGCCGAAAGCTGTTCCACGTCCTGCTCTTGCGTATGGGGATTATGAACTATTAAACACTAAAAACAGAATGTTTTTACTGGTAACAGCTGTTTCACTTCACTTCACTTCACTTCACTTTTATTTATCGACGTCACACCATGTAAGGTTTTAACGTCCGTAGAGGTTGTAAACAAATTTTCCTGTGTGTATACAAAAAGTAGTTGTCCTAAATTGTTAGATCATATCTTCATTTTACATCGGTATAAGAATCGTTTTAAAATTCTAGCTGCTTTGTGTGGTTGATCCGTAGTTAAGGCTGGTATATTCCATGGGCTATATCCATACTCTGTGCGTAGGTCGTTATAAAAGTCATGGTCACTTGTATTTAGATTTGGACACGAGAAAAGTACGTGATTTAAATTTCCTATCTGTCCACAGGATATAAGGATATAAGAGATATTTCAGCTCTGTAGATGCGAGTCAAGTTATTTGTTGTGGCGTATCCTAGTGACAGGTTCAATGCATGAAATTTACTTCTTTACTGCCATCTAGTAGCCTATGATGGTACTTTTTCAGGATTTAGGCTAAGATTTTAGGCCATCAGTGCGCCTAAATAAATAAATTTGAATTAAAATCAGTGACTAATAATGATTTCAAATAGCAGTAAAAAGCAACCTAGCTTGTTTTCCGTTCTCAATAAACATTTTGAGAATTTAGGTGGCGACTCTAGGCCAAAAGGTCAGCCAAAAATGTACTATCCGTAACCCCTAAATTAAAAGTCGTTAGGCTAATATCTTCGAAAAAATTCTAACACCAACCTACCATAACGATTGAGTTCTGCGATGTGCAGAAAATTTTGAATCTAATATAAGGCGTCAAACCTCCAGCAACGCATTTTACATGAGTTGAAGTAGCTATATATACGAAATGCACGGTAACATATATCATGTTGGTTTCAGCTTCTGCCTAGGACCCGTAAAACTCATGCAGGGATTGAGTGGGTTTGCCATTGCCTTAGTCAATGGCAGGGTGGACTGTCTCACAACACTCTTTTATTATTTACCTCCACTACTTGTACCGTAGGTTAGGTTGGTTATATACTGTTATTTAACGACAGGTGTGTATCGCAACTTAGGCCTGTGGCAATAGCATACATACATAGGCCTATATTACATAAACATCCATATATACATACATACACTCAAGCACAATATTCTATTTCTATGGTAATTCGTGAATTTGCCAGGCAATTACTCTAAGGAAATAGTTCTATAGACCTATAGGACTATACGAAGCAGGATAGTTTTGTAGACAAAAAATATGTCTCAAACTCGAAGTTTATTCTACTCAACAAATTTATTTCTGGGTGTTTCACCACTCAAATCATTCC
The DNA here is from genome assembly GCA_964059195.1 of Ectobius pallidus. Lineage (NCBI taxonomy): Eukaryota > Metazoa > Arthropoda > Insecta > Blattodea > Ectobiidae > Ectobius > Ectobius pallidus. Next base: position 206,969,583 of record CAXKWD010000001.1, on the reverse strand, counting down.
TGCCATAGCAATCCTTAATCAGTTAATTTGAAATTTTCAACGAAGCCCCTAGACATAACAGTAAGAGAGAAATACTTTATTCAAGTCATCCGCCTGGCAATCCAGGTGACCATACAGATCCAGAACAAACAAAGAAAAATAATCATACATTATATAATAACTTGAATTGAATTGAAACGGAACATAAGAGCTCTAAGTACTATATAAATGATTGTGTAATAAAAATATCGAATCTTCTAAAACCCTAATACATATTTTAACAACAGTGTCGTTATAAATATTGAGAGACTGAAGAAAACCTACCAAATGAATTTTTAATGAAAAATAGTTAGCCTTTTGTCTTTATAACTTATAGTTATAACTGAAAGTGAACAAAATTAAGTAAAATAATGTTTAACTATTTTTTCTCTCTTAAGGAATCAGACAATTCCATCACAAAGTGAGTGGTAACGTTTTTGGTTTATAGGTATTAAATCTTAAAGTGGGTTCAAAAAATTGAAAACTTTCACCGCAAGGGCCTATTGCCAAGGTACAAATTAAAAATTTTCTTTTTTTTTAAATGAAGATCTGGTAAATTTACAACTATAAATAGTTATGTATTATTGTTGTATTGCTTCGTACCTTTGTATTGTAAATAGAACATGTTCTAACCTTTCATACATAACATTTTGTCATACTTCTCCAAATTATGCATTTTTTTTAAAGTAATTGTTTAGTATAAGTATTTCTAATATATAACTGAACCACCCCCGAACACAAGCTCTGCTTCTTCGGGGGGTGTATCAACTTTTGTATATATTTTTCGTGTACTTTGGAGTAATAAATTGTAATTGTAATTGTAATTGTAATTATGAACATTTTAGGGTTTATTACGGTAAATGCTTTCAGAGCTAGGTAAAAAAAAGTAGGCCTATGCGTAGAACGCCATGCGACAGAAGTGAAACTTGCTTTAATTTTTTGAATTTTTAAATTTTGGATTATTGGATTTTTTAAATTTTGGATTGTTGAAATTTTTTAATATTGGGTTTTGGAGTTTTTAAATTTTGGATTTTTTAAATTGTTTATTTTTTAATTTTTTAAATTTAGAAATTTTGGATTTATTAATTTTTGATTTATTAATTTTGGATATTTTTAAATTTTGGATCTTTGAATTTTTAATTTTATGGTTTTCTAATTTTTGATTTTCAATTTATTAATTTTAGATTTGTTAATTTTTAATTTTTTTTAATTTTAGATTTTTGGATTTTTTAATTCTGGAATTTTTTATTTTTTAAATTTTGGATTTTTTATAATGGTGAAGAGAACACCAAGCCACTAACAGTAACAGCTCCCCACTCAATGCCTGATACCTTTCCCCCGCGTGCTCCCGTATTTTTTTAAATTTTTAAATTTTTGAATTTTGGATTTTTTTATTTTTTAATTGTGGAATTTTAAATTTTGGATTTTTAGATTATTTAAATTTTGAATAAACCTAATCGTTGAGTTGAGTGTTTTCTGTGCAGTCCGTTCCGCAAAAATAAAGAAAATCTCATGAAAAAAGTAACATTTATAAATTTCACCGATCTACAAAAACTGTGTAAATCTTTCAGATACGTCAGCATTGGGATCGAACCCATGCCTCCAGGATGAAAACAACATGCCAACTTACTCGTTAGATTTGGCTACCCCTGTTTGAAATTGCATAATGAATGCAAATGGGAGTCCGGAAACTTAGGTTCATTAATTGTGTCACAGCTGGTTATTTTAAAGTCAGGTGAAATAATAGCGGACATTTGAGCTGAGTTACTTGCTAAGTAGACTCAGTCACGCTAAGGTTCTGCCCAATTTGTCACAAAGCTGCTTTTGTTTAAGCGTACGCCTCAATTTGACACCGCATCCGGAGAAGAGTTGACACTTTCCATGCTTGCTTTTATTAATAACACCTTACACACCTCTTTTATTACTTTAACCTCTCCTACAGCTCTGTTCAAGAAACATGAAACAGGCTGAAACTGGAAGATTAGTGAAATGTCTCATTAATAGCAGATAATGAGAGACCAATTTGTAAATACGGACTATAAGACGCTCCGGACCATAAGACGCACCCTGATTTTAGGAAGGAAATTTAAAGGAAAAGAAATTTAATGTGATTCTAAAAAAATTTTTTAAAGGGAATAATACACTTCATTGCATAAAAAATTATATCCTTGTACAAAGGAATCAGTATAAATCACTTCTAACTTAAAATCTGCGTTCTATGAAAATCTCTTCTGTACAGGTGGCAACACGTAAATTTTAACAACTGAACTTATTTCTCATGAAAGATTGAACATACTTTTACAACCTCTAACCCTCAACTCAGCATACGTTAAGTGTAACGGGACAAGGCTGTTTAGAGGTCATTGTCTTCATTTAAACCACCCGATGGAGACAACTCCTTTCGTATAAAAGAACTCAACATTCCTTTCTTTTCACATTGTATACCTGGATTCCAGCTACCCTCATTTTAGGATCGTGACAAGTGCGCTGATGTACAGTCTGCGCCAAAATTTGTAACTATGTTATCGTTTACAACATCTTGTTTATAGCTATCATATTTCGGCAATATTTACCATAATATTAATTTTTTTAGTGTACTTCGGACCATTAGACGCACCCAACTTTCAAGGCTCTGATTTCAAGGTAAAAAAGTGCGTCCTGTAAAATACGGTACTTTCTCCGCCCGTAAGTGGTAGATGAAGTGAATTCGACTCTGAAATTCGCTGTGGAGTTTCCAGGTCACCTGAATCTATAAATACAAAATTGAGAAATAAGTGTCCACCGCTTCTCTCATACAGCGGGCCCGGGTTTGAATCTGGTCGGGACAATTTACCAATTTAGGTGGGGTTTTGTCCTGGGGTTTTCCTCACCTGTGTGACAAAATTCGGGTACCTTTAGGCCCTTGTAGTCCCCGGATATCATCTTCACCCCATCCTTTTTCAGAGTAAATTTGTGTGTGAATGATGTGTCTCGTCCTATGTGTTTGTGTTGTCTCGGAGGTGGCCCCGGCATTGGTCTGATCATTCATCAGCAGAAGCCCTCCATGTCCTTGTCTCGTCAAAAAAATATTATGTGATCAATAGGTAATCCTTCTCTCGACGGTTCGCGGGCCTGTAAGGCCTGGGTGGCGTGGGTTGCTTAAACTCTTTGTCTTCAACATTTCCAAGGCAAAAAGGCAAATCCATAAATCCATAATCAGGATTTCCATTGATAACTTTGTCTGAACTATTTTCCATGGTCTACCCTACTGTATAGAAACAGATCCCGAACACCTGATATGGCCTCGTAGCTGAAAGGAGTATAAATGCAGCTGAATGTAAAATAATAATAATAATAATAATAATATAAGAATTTAAGATGATTTATTAAATTTATTCTGCAGATTTACAATCTGTTCAAATAGCAACATTCAGTAAATGGTATAAATGACACGGTAATTATATGAGAGCTGTAAATAACAACTCTTTAAGGCAACTTACTGAATCGGAATGCCAAGTCTAAAATCTTATGTCGATATAAAGTTGTAAACGGTTGATTGAGGAACTATTGTCCAATAAATTCATGGCTAGGGATTGGGATGATTGTTTAGGCGTTGCTGGTATCGAATGCTGTACAAGGTCATTTATTCTTTAATGGTAGCGATGTCCAATTCATGGTGTTATGTAACATTGGAAACATACAACGGTGCGTTAACAGTTATGCGGATTTGGATTAAAATCTTCTTAAAATGTTGTTATTGGAATTGCTGGCAGTGCCCCAAAGCTGAAGTCCATATGTCCATACAGGCCTTAGATATACTGTAGATATAGTTTATTCTTATGTCGTAATATTAACACCCTTGGCGTTACGAAGGTTTTTCGCCATAGGATGTGCCTCCTACCATTACACACTAATATTAACATAAAAGCCTTGAGTACCTACAAATTATGGGCTTGTATTTGTCTTACTTGTGAACAAAGAAAAAAGGATTAACACACTTGGTCACTTAATTCTAAGGCCGGTATTCATAGTCGTAATAAGTCGTACTTATATCCAAGTAGAACTTTAATCTCGTCTTAAGTTGAGTTTCTGACATAAACAAGTCGGACTTATGACGTAGTTACTTTATAAAGTCAGACTTGACAAAGTCGAGCTTATTGGTATTCATAGTCACTAAAGTACGACTTATTTGTCGAAATAAGTCGTACTTTATCAAGTCAAGGGTCCCCCTGACTTATTTCAGTTTAAGCCAGAACCATGAATAGTAATTTTGAGGATCTTGGCGAGTATTAGAAGGAACTCACGCCCCAAAGCGTTATTTGCGGAAACATGATGAATCCATTCAAATTCTACAGTGACAATGAATTTAAAAAGAGATTTCGTTTCAAGCAGACACAATTTTGGAAATATCAATCGCCTATTTGTGTTGATAAATTTCATGTTATTTATCTCCTACGAGGGATTTGTATGTCAGGTATAAAATAATTCCACCTATTCCCTCGTATAAAATGTTTTTGTTAAAATATCAGCTCATAGCTTTGTCAAATCTAAAATTTATATTTGTCAATATTATAAAACATAATTAAAAATTATATCTGTCAATTTTATAAGATAATTTTCGTATATTGGACAATATATTTCGGCTATTCAGCCATCTTCAAGTCCTTTTCTTTCACCAGGTGACCTTACTCTGTTGGTTAATCCATTAAAACAGGTGGAATTATTTTATACACGACATCAATCGCCTATCTTTCATCAGCATTTCTCTCTGCTGGCATTTCAGCTTCCTAAGCTGTTTTGAATCTCTCTAAAACAATAATTAATATCGAAATAAATACATAAGCGTACCGGTATTAATTCTGAACGATCTCCAAGCTAATATATACGCAGAATATTCTCAAAAAACTATTAATTAGTTTACTTACACGCTGCATAATATGACTGGAAGAATTGAAATCTTTGTTTACAATGTACAGAGCCGTCTGTATTTTTATATCACGATAGCGAAATACGTACTCAGTTGACTTTGCTTTACATAAAATCTGAAAAAATCTTAAACACGATTGGCTAATTCACTTGTTACGGCAGTGAACGCGTGATTTTTCATATTATTGAATTCGACTTTAGTATGTAGAATAAGTAGAGCTTTATGAAGTCAGACTTAATAAAGTACGACTTTAAAGAAGACTATGAATACGAAAAACACATAAGTCGACTTGTCAAATAAGTTCAGCTTTATAAAGTCGGTTCTTAAGTCGCCGACTATGAATACCGGCCTAAGATTCTTTTTTCCCCATTTTCTTTTAACAATGTATAAAAAGTTCCCCATTCCCATCAAAGTTTTCATATTCTTTGTCGTTGTTAATTTCTTATATGCTATTTCTACATTCATTCCTAGGAATTTTCTATTAAAAAATAGTTGTCTAGTCGTTTCAGTACCATCCATACTGGCCTTATTGTGGTTTTGTAAAATATATCTTTATTATACAGGGATAGCTGAGATTGCTTTTTTAATAACCAGTACAACTGTTGAAACTTTAGTCTGATATGAATTTAAGATGGATAAAATATACTAGGGATCTGTCGATACCAGATTTTCTCGATACTCGATACAGATACATGATTTTTCCTCGATACTCGATACTTCGATACTCGATACCGTCAACATTTCCAGTTTCAATAAATAGGTACATTAAAAATTAAAAAGTTGAGAGAACTGTGTAATACCAACTAAATTTAATGCATATTTAATGAAACAAAATTTAATACCAACAGTAGATTGTAATTATTTTTAAACTCTACATTAAAACTAAAATTAGTTTTTGAAACAGTCCACTTACAAGTTCTTGTTAAAAAATTACAATGGGGTTTGGACAGTCAGCTTGCTTGTTGGTTGTTATTGAAACGTTTGACAGGAAACGAAACAATTAAGAATATCTTCTGTTTGGATTTTAAAAGTCGGAGAGTCTTTATTTATGACTAGACAAAAGTCACAGAGTGCTTTTCTCAATTTCAAGGAGAAATATAAGTATTTACTATATTTAGTAGACTACCAAAAGCAGAAAAGTACCGCATTTTTTTTAAATTGCAGAATTACCAAAGTATCGAAAAAGTACCGAGCGAGTTTTCTGAAGTACCGCTCGATGCCGATACTATGTAAGTATCGAGAGTATCGAGGTATCGAAAGTATCGAGGACCCATCCCTAAAATTTACTTAACATTTCCCAAAATCTGTATGTCCCCCTTTAACGCCATAAAAGATTGAAAGCCCTACTTGCCCCAGTTACATGTACAAACTTGAATATTAGAGGAAGGAGATTATATAGCAATGACCTCAAATACAGACCAGAGTTACTAATGTACTGGAGACCAGAGGCCACGGCACTTAAATGAGAGGCTGAGTTATAAATAATGTTTCCCATCCTCTTCTCCATCCATCCCAAAGGACTTGCGAGTCCAGAATTGCCACTCCTGAGATATCTCCCCTTGACATGTGCTGCCATCTGTATGGGGTCATCCTTGTCCTCTTATACCGGCCGGCCGAAGCCAATTATATCTCAAGTGTTTTCTTCCTTACTGGTCACATAAACATATGAAGCAAGACTTCCCTCAAGGAACTACTTGGAGATATTGAGAATCTCTTTCAATAAGAGCTGAATATTGCTTGAAACACCGAATATATATTATTAATTTGTAATGTGAATTATTTAATTCCATCTATATTGGCCAACGTTGGAATCTGTTTTATTGTAAATTCATATATCATAATTAGGGGGCAGATTTATATGACCTAAAAATAAGATATATGCATGCATTTATGACCTAAAAAACATTAAAATATGACCAATAAAATTTAAAATATGAGTTTACCACTTACACATTGTGTATATTTTTTTAAGTTTCATTACAATACATTTTATTAAAATATAGTGTTAATTATTTAAAATATCTGTAAATTCTCAAAAAGTATAATTTTAATGCAAAATTTACAAAATATGATATGAAATTTCAAAATTTCTTTAATATGCACACAAATATGACCTAAATATGCATTGCTACAATAGTTGAACATTTCCAAAATATGCAGTTATTTGCACAACAAAAGCCGTTCCATTTTCACCAGGATGCTTGGAATCGGGTTTAAATTAGTCGGAAACCTGAAATAATGCAAAGGGGGAAAATGTGACATGTCATAGAAATCCGCCCCTAATCATAATATTATAAATTCTACGATAATTATTTACGTCTTAAGCTATATTTTTACATATATCAGAGGGCTTTACTTAGTCAATTGACCTGATGAATCTTTATTAAAAGATAATTTTTTGACCTTTGGTTTCTTAAAAAAAATATATATTTGTTCGATCTTGTTACGTACTTGCAGTCTTTCGTTGATGTTTTTTTTTATAAGTTAAAAAGCTTCTCGCTGCTAGTTCGCCTGAAGAGAAGCAACTTCTCTTCTTGCAGCTTTTTACATTATTATTAAATACAGGATTTCCATGTTCTATCTTAAAACATGCATGCATTCATGCACTATCAAATTACCAAATATGCAGAGTGAAAGGGGGGGGTAAACACTATGAATGTTCCCTATCAAAATTCAAATTTACGTTTCATTCTCGAGTTGCACAGTGAGGCCTTTCAAAATGTTAAATTGTCAAATTCATGCGTTTATCTGTAAAATGTTTTTGTATTCAGAAAATTACTTTCTACGTCAGACGAAGACAAAACTCTTTGCCTTCAACATTTCCACCGCAAATTACTTCTTAAAGTGTAATAGTCTATATAAATCTGAAATCAGAATTTCCATTGGTAGGCCTTAGTTTACCTTTAGCTACAATAGGCACCCAAATCCCCGTACGCAAATCCTAAATGAAAAATTCATACAAAACATTCAATCAAGCTTTATAAAGTAATTGTAATATGCAAGATAAACGTTAAAATATGCTTTATTAAACCTAAGATCCTAAAAAAAACATGAATTATGCATGAAATTGTCCATAAAAAAGCAAAAATATGCAAATATTTACGGAGAAAGTATTCTTAATTGGAATCAGTAAGACATGAAATTGATAGTATCAAGTTCGAGAATTGTTAAAGGCTTTGATATAAACATGCATTTGCATGGAACCTGTCTTTGCTTATTGCCTTTCTCTTTTTGTTCTGAACATAGTTTCTGGTATGTTCGTTCTTTTCTAATTCTGTTACTCTGTAAACTTCACGATCATCATTCTTCCACCAATTTTTAGTTCCACGTCACTTTTAAACTTTTTAGTCGTTAATTTTTATTTTATTTTGCTTCTATTTCTTTTTAATTTTTTTGTTTTGTTTTCTCTACGTCTTTAGCATTTTTATTTTAATCTTATCTATATTTCTTATTACCTCCCAATTCATGCCTGTTTATTTTCATATCTTATGTTTCTTCTCACGCAGACTATAACTTATATACTTCATATGTTCCTTTCCTTCTCTGTTTTGTTTTTTATTTATCTTCTATTTCTCTTTTTCGTGGCGTACTTATATTTTGTGTCCTCTTTTTCTTCCTTCTTTCCACTTTTTCCGATTTATTCAATTTTATCTGATTCCATTCGATTTCTAATGTTATATTTATTTTTCTTTCTCAACCTATTTCTCGTGCCCTGTATTTATTTTTATTTTCCTGTTTGTTTTTCTTTGCATTTCTTTTCATTTCTAGATTTTTTCTTCATCACACACTTATTAACCTTTTGATTCCATCTCTCTACATCTTGCTGTCTTTTCTTTATTAGGCCTACATATTTTGGAAAATACTATAGCAGGCTAATGTTATAGAAAATAATGTCTGAAATATTTGTAAACCCCTGCCTGAAAGCAAGTGAATTTTTGCGTCATGAAATGAAGTTTACAAGCCACTGAGACGACCGCGTTACACGCCATTCCTCTTCTGTACGACAGTCATTCAATATTCCATCCCTGGAGGTTTTAAAACTTCGCAATGACGAGAGGGGCGTACCACAGAGGCAACTTAACGAACCAGAACCTCAAACTTTCATTTTTTCTCCTTACATTGAAAAGGGAAGGAAAATTTAGTGTAGCTGATCGGATATTTTATACAGCCAAGAACCATGATATGTGGCCTGGCTACTATTTTTATTGACAATTTCCCCGCGTGGAGTCCACACCTTGGACGTAATCGTACTCGTAGCTACGTGCTGCCATATTGAGTCACGTGTTTAATAGTGTTCTTCTTCTTCTTTCTCCTTTTTTTCTCCCCTAGAGCTTTCTATCCAATGGTCACTTTTCTACCTTCATTCCAGACTTCGTTTATCTGTTCCTATTCTACCATAAAATGAAAGAAAAAAGTATAGGGTAGTCGAAGGGAGAAAAGAAGAAGGAATTCTTAAAAAAAAAAAAAACCTTTCATCTTAGCTCTACTCCAGACCATGTTCAATGCTGTTTCAGCTAGTCTAGGTTTCTCTAATAAAATGAGAGGTTATAAAATCTGTATTTCCGGAACTCAGCATTTCTATATCATGATATAAAGCTGTAGTGTGATTAAATATGGAAAGAATTTAATAAACTACGAATGTATCCCTAAAATTTTTCACTCATTGAAGTCATAAATCCTTCGTCGTGAGTGTTAAATCAGATCGAATCTCTCGCCATCCATTTTATTAATACATCAAATTCGTAATCAACAGGAATTCAAATAAAATAGGCAAATAATTCATAGAAAATATGTAATATAAGATATAAGGGGATTATACACTGCTATAGGCAATTCTTTTCGATTTTCAATTGGTTTATGTGAAAGAGCATTTCTTTGAGAACATGTCTGTAAAAATGTATAACTAAATTAGCTCTTTTCGCGGAGTTACGTACATTTGTGTCAGACAACTCATTTTAACTTACCATCTCTATTATATAAGAGCCTTTGTCCTGACTGATTGACAGAGAATCAACGTAGAGCCTAAACTATAATAAGTAGAGTCTTGGAATTTTGACAGTACTTTCGTTTGATAATGTAAGTGCTCATTAAGAAAGGATTTTCAAAAATGTTGATTTTAAACTCCAAAAATCGAATGTTTTAGAGGAGACATAATACCTCTTTTACACAGATTATCAAATCCAAATCAGATTCCTTGACAACAGTGTATTGTTGGCAGTGGTTACAGGTAGGTTTGGAAATAAATGAAACGGGACTTTGACAAATTAGAGAAGCTATCGATATAATTCATATAATGCACAATGTGATACATTCACATAACTTTCTGTACCCTGGGCATAGAGAATGCCATACGAAGTATGGTTTTATGTATATTATTATATCCCAGGTTTTTGAGGTTGGAAATATGAACGTGATATTGAATTTCTTTTTAATTTCATCCCCGAAACGGTTGTATGGTGACATGAGAGTGAGAAATAAAATATTCCGCAAAGACAATATAATTTTATGTTCCGGAATTTCTGTTTCTTCTTATTTCAGCTACTACCAGGCTTGGTATGTAGAAGCCATGGGATGCAAAATTCTACATCCTCTAGAGCCATAAAAAGCTATATCAAGCGTTTTCGGAGTGAATAGTTTGAGCGTGATAAATTGTTCTTCTTCATTTCGAATTTTTAATACCTATATATGGGCCTAGAATTTGAAAACCAAAGTCCTTCATATGTTAATTTCGAATTACAAAATACAAAATCCGGGCGACACCGGGCCTTTTAAGATAGTCTAATTTATAACTCGATTTTTCAAAAGATGTGTTTTGGCAACGTTAAACATGACGTCATTAAAACTATTGGTCCAACTGTCATGAAACTATCCAGGCTCAATTCGTTTATCATGCAATAGAAACTAAACTACAAAGAAAAGTATTGCATTGTGAAATACCGTATTTTGCGGACCATAAGACGCACTTTTTTGCCTTGATAACAGAGCCTTGAAAGTTGGGTGCGTCTAATGGTCTGAAGTAAGTTACAATCAAAAAATTAAGTTATGTTGAATATTGCTGCAATATCATAGTTATAAACAAGGTGTTGTAAACGATAAGATAGTTAAAAATTTTGACACCGACTGTACATCAGTCCACTTGTCACATCGTAAAATAAGGGTAGCTGGAAGCCAGGCATATAATGCAAAATAATGGAATTTTGAGTTCTTTTATACGAAAGGAGTTGTCTCCGCCGGGTGGTTTCAATTAAGGAAATTACCTCTAAACAGCCTTGTCCCACTAAACTTACCGTATTCTTAATTGAGGGTTAGAGGGTGTAAACGTATTTTCAGAGTATTATGAGAAATCAGTTCAGTTGTTAAAATTTACGCGACACCACCTGTACAGAAGATATTTTCGTACAATGCATGTTTTAAGTTAAAAGTTTGGCAGTAAGCACTGAAAGTGATTTACATTGATTCCATTGTACAAGACTACAATTTGTTTATGCAATGAAGTATATTTTTCCCTTTAAAAAATCGTTTAGAATCACATTAAATTTCTTTGCCTTATATTTCCATCCTAAAATCAAGTTGCGTCTTATGGTTCGGAGCGTCTTATAGTCCGTAAAATACGGTAAGCATTTTTAGTCTGTATAGGTAGTGAAATTTATCATCATTATTATTACATATTTTTTGTTAATATAAGTTCAAGAAATGAAAGTAAAAGTTATCTGATTGCACCTACAAAATTTGAGTGTGGTTTAACTTATAGCCTAAGGCCTTAGATATAAGGTAAGAAAATAGAAACATGCTAGCTTAATAGTTTTTAACAAATAATGCTTTTTTATGATATGATTTGATTTAAAAAAAAAGTGATAAAGTATTTTCTCTACTGGGTTTGTTACAAACACAGATTTAAATTTCTTATGTATCACTTTAAAAAGCCTGAATTAAAGTATTAATGTACAAAAATTTATGTAAATATGTTGCTTAGTAGAGAATGTTTTAATGCAATTCTGTCTGACATTATACGATAGAGATGTATGATTTCCCTTAATCATCCGAAATTTTTAGGAGCCGTCTTCCGAAATACTTTCTTCAGATCTGGCAATACCTACTCTACATAGAATTTCCTGGAGAATACGGTACTGTCTTTAGTATTGGCTATAGAAAATATAAATTAGTATTTGCTAATGATGCTGGTAAGATGTTTGGACTTAACAATACCACGATGAAGTATTGTGGGTGCCACTTCTTAAAGACTTTATTTCCAAGAACTACCTCTACCTGCTGCCACCCTAATCCTCTTCGACCTGTCAATCAGTGAATAGAAAGGTAATTAGGCGTATTCACACTTGTCTGCAGTCCAGTACTAACTTACTAACTAACTAACTAACTAACTAACTAACTAACTCCGTGGCACTAACATCCCAGAAGAGACAAGCCCTACCACCCGACCGCTGCGTCATCTACCATAGGCTGACGGCAGGATTGGGGGCATGTGGTCAGCATGCCGACACCCATGGCCGTTAATGGTGGTTTCCATGACAGGCTGCAGTCCAGTACAGTGTTACCAAATTAATACACAGCACGTTTACTTCACTTAAGAAGTGGCGAATGACTGTGGAAACCCACGCGACTACAAGAGTATCTGTTCTTTGTCGGTGCAGATTTTTGGATTAGGGAACAATCTAGATAGACGATGGTTTGGGACGAGGTCTTCTTAAAATGGCACGAACAGTACCGGTAGATGAAATATAGCATCGCACCGTTTAATCAAGATAAAAGTTCTCATTTCGACGCGTCCTCTCCCCTGCAGGTGCGGTTGTAACAAGATGTCTGGTTGCATGTGTAGGAACACTTTGTTTGCACATAATGTAGCCTGTATTGTTATCCGATAGTCTTGAAAGCGAAACCCTCAGTGCGGTCGCTACTCTAGTCTTCTATGAAGTACTCGTTGGTGATTCACACCTTCTTTGCAGACTATCCTGATATAGAACATACTTCCTAAGTATTCTATAACCTTATCAATTTTAGGACTTGGTATCCGGATCTAAATTGATTGGTTAACTGAACCTTAATTACTGAAATAAACCTCTTTTTTATCCCATTAGGAGGATAACTGGATAATAGTTAGGCCTAATAATTAATATTTAATTAGCCTTTAACCCTTTACCTGGCAGACAAAATGAAAATTTATGCCCACTGGATAGTCAATGTTGCTCTCAGGCAACATGGTATATCACAAGTCTAATGGTTATTACCCAGCAGTTTTACCTCCTATTCGGCAATGGTGCCTACAGCCAACAGCTGCAATATCCCAGGTAACATCTACCAACAACTTAGTTCATATTCTAACAGTTAGATGGGCGTAGGAAGTGTTTTTGTGGCCCGAATGCAAAAGAGGCTTGCCAGGTTCAGGGAGGTATTCATAGGTGTTGCCTGAGAGCAACACTGCTATATAAAGGATTAAATAGATTTGTACAGTGAACAGTGTGCTTATATGCAATTGATTAAATAATCAGATTTCCTATATTTATGACTAGGGTTCGGAGGTTTATGACATGTCATATTTATATCCTAACCTTGACTATACATAAGCTGCTAATGTTTTTCATCCCCTGTCACGATGGATTTCGAAAACTCGTTCCCGTGCCGAGTGACTTTCACCTTTTTCGGCAGCCGAAGAAAGATCTTGGAGGATGGAACTTCCACACCAACAAAGAATTTCAAAACACTTCAAAATATAGTGAAGACCCTTCTCAATACGCCGGCAGCAAGCTTCTGTGAAGAAGGTACCGGTATTTGAAAGTTGCACCATGCTTCGACAAATGTCTCAATCGGAGCGAGATTATGTAGAGAAGTAGCTAGAAGGTGTACCTAAACGTTCCAAATAAAACAGTTTTGATTTTCACTGTGGTTTTCATTTTATCGGAGGTTGAAAAAAATAGCCCTCGTATTATCAATAGTAGCCGTTTTTGTTAGCAGTAATATAATTCGGAATAAGCTTTCATGAACCACAGGTTATTGTCTCTGTTGGACAGAGTTAGATTATATATCTATCTTGAATGTTAACTGTACAATAACAGTGGGAACCCGCTCACAAAAATCACTAATTAGTGTGCCTCACAGGACTGCATACGACATAACTTGCCTGTCAGAGAGGTACACCATTAAGGGCAATCAGTCATAGGAGAGAGGTTCCATCTGTGAATTGAACTCCAGCTTAGCTCAGTTGGTAGAGCATTGGCGCGAATAGCCAAAGGTCCTGGGTTCAAGTTCCAGTGTCAGAGGAATTGTTCTCCTATAATATTCTCATGTAATGTCCAACAGAGACAATAATAATGCATATCCATCTTGAATCTTAATGTACAATAAAATTGGAAGCCCGTCACCAAAATCACTAATTAGTGTGCCTCACAGTTCTGCATATGTCTTTCAGTGAGGTAGACCATTAAGAGCAATCAGCCATAGGAGAGAGGTTCCATCTGGTGCTGTGAAGTGAATTCTAGCTTAGCTCAGTTGATAGACCATTGGCACGGATAGCCAAAGATCCTGGGTTCAAGTCCCAGTGTCGGAGGAATTTTTCTCCTATAATATTCTCATAATTCGGAATATTTCTCCGATAAATTTAAAGCTAAAGAATGCTTTCGTATATCAGGGTAGAATCTATATAACTGTAGGCAGGTAGCAGAAGAAACCATCAGCATCATCTCGTCGGATGACCGAGAATTCAATTTAATCTGAAGATCCCCTTTGCGGCTGCCGGACAGCTAGGTGGCACAGCTAGAGAAAGAGAGGGAGTGAGAGAGTGGGTGACAGAAATAGATAAAAAGTGAGAGAGGAGCTTGTTCTTTACGTGACGCTGCTGAACTGCTGCTCGACAAACTAGCGAAACCTTTGCCACTTGTGGAAAAACCTCAGATACACTTTCCCTCCACGTTATGAACTGCCTTTAACAAGCCTTTACTTAATTACGTTAGAAAAAGGAAGTTAACGAAGTAAAGACTACCTGAGTTACCTTGTGCTAAGAGGAAATGAGGAGGTCAGCGCAACAGTGGTCTAACCCTCCGACATGGAAAATTAGATAGTGATTTTAAGTACATTGACTTGGAGGTGAACTTTATTAAATGCCAGAATGGTACGCGCTATAACTCAAATACGCTTTATCGGATTTACATAAAACTTGGTATACGCATTTATAATGCCCATGGAAAGAAGCCTATTGACATTGGACCAAATCGGTTGACCGGTACCGGAGTAATGCCCAATTTAGTGCCTATTTTATGGTAATATATTAAAAATAATTTGTCAATTTCAAATCATTTATCATGACAACATATTGTTTTACAGTGTTCATATACGGCTTTGGAAGTTGCAATACAGTTTGCCATGACATATTCCATCACATATGATTATCATACTAGTCATATGTTAGTTTATTTCGCTGATCAAGTTGAAATGAGTAGGCCTACTACAAGAATAGGCCTACTATTATATACAGAAATAAATACTGTGATATAATTAGGCCTACGTACATTTAGCTAAGTTCTTTGCTAGCATGGACAACGTACCAACATGCGAGTAGACTTTAGTTCACCTGAGGAAGGCCTGGGGGTCAGGCTGATACGTAGTGACTGTTCAAAGGTAGAATTTTATCCACTGCACTAAAGTTTTAATAACAGTTTTAATCAATTTATATTTTGTGAAATGTTGAAATATTTTAAAAAATCTTATATCACTCCACACGAGTTTGAATTAAGGTTAAGTATCAAATTTTAGATCTTTGACCTTCCGTAATCCCTGCTTATTGAATGGACCTGGAGCTTAACTCGGAAATCGATTACAAAAATAACTTATTTTCTGCATTTCATGATTGCAATTATCACTTATTAAAAACAAAGCATTCTGGGACTTTTTTTACATCAGGTTACCTGATTTTATTCTTAATTTGAAGTTGTACACATTACATCTGCTCTAGGTGGTTTCGAAACCTGTAATCTATTCCCTGAAACAATATAAATCCAAGGAAACTGGAGGCTATTAACGATCTATATCAGTTTACCTGATTTTATGAATCATCAACGGATTTAGCTCTTATTTCTGCATGATCGTAACAATGCACAGATTAATGGAAGAATAGCAATATGACGATATAGTCCTATGCAGTTAATTAATTTAGTTCAGTGCTTGGTAGAGCCCTCAGCGGACGGTATGAAAACAAGCATTTGTTTTGCGGCTATTTGTCTTGCTCCTTCTATGAATTTCCCTGCCTACGGTTGACGTGGTGTGTAATTTAATGCAAAATAATTCCGACTTCAAAGGTAATTCTGATGCCCACGAGTACCTTCCTTTCCTCTCCAAAACTAAATTTCTCAGCAAGCAGACAATGCTCAAGCCTAAACGTTTAGAGTATATGGAGCTCATATGCTGTATTCTTAGTAGGCCTACAGACCTGCAGTCATATTATTTTTTTGCACGACGTAACTAATTAGTGGTACTTACTAATATTGTTGCCGTGGATCGTAAGTTGACATTCCCACACGCTTTGAAAACAAAAGAAATCTCAGTGCTGTAAAAATGACAAAAAGCGCGCGTGCCTTAAGTAAATCCATCGTAATATAAGCCTTTATGGAAGACCGGAACCAAGGCCCCCCCAGTTTGTGGCGACTTTAACAGGATAAATATTCAGTCCCCATAACAACCAACATATGCGAATCACTTTCTGAAATATAACATCCATCTTCAATAGTGTATATACATAATATTTTCAGCTAATATCTCAATTAATATAAATAAAATGATATAAATAATCATCGTGCAAAAAATAGCATGCAATACTCGTTCCGTAAGCGCAGAACGGATCTCGTAAATTGATAAAACTCGGCGCAAGCGCCTCGTTTTTTCAAACTCTTTCCTCGATCCATAAGCAGCGCTTACGGAACTAGTATCGCAATATACTACTGGGCTAAAATAAACAAGTCTAAAGATAAGGTGGGAATAGGGACTTATGCTGAAAAAAAAATTTCCACATTAAAAAAAAAAGTTATTTGATGTTCTCATACACATATTCTTCTTATCATGTTCCTTTTTTAAGTGCAAGAATGGTACTTTATGAGATGGTGTGGGGACGGGAAAATATCTGTCCGTCTGTCTGTCCGTCCGACCGTGTGTCTGTACGCGCTAAATACGCTTTATCGGATTTTCATGAGACTTAGTATACGCATTTTTATCGTCCATCGGACGAGCTATTTGAGTGTCTATTATATTATGGTTATACTTTAGAAAGAATTTATCAAATCAGTTCTCATGACAACATATTGTTTTACACTGTTCATACACGCTTTCGAAGTTGCAATACAGTAAGCAATGACATAATTATTCCTTCACATATAATTATCAAAGTATATAGTCAGATGCTTGTTTATGAATACTGTTATATACAGAAGGTATATTACTGTGAAGTAATTAGGCCTACACACTTTAAGCGGAGTTATTTGCCAGTGCATTTTGTGAAACGTTCACTATTTTAAGAATTTTTTGCACTCCTTAGCTAGTAAGTGGTACTTACGAACGTTGTTTACATGGCTCGTAAGTTGACATTCCCACACAGTCTTGTTGCTAAGGCCGGTTGCGATGAGGTTAAATTACTTACGGTCCAAGCGCTACGTCATAATTCATTACGATACACTTCATAATACAAGCCTTTATGGCCAAAGCCCCCAGGACAAATATTCGGTTCCCATAACAACAACACATTAGAATCACTTTCTGAAATAAACATCTATTTTCAAGAATGTATTTACATAATATTTTCAGGTAATATCACAATTAATATAATTCAATTGATATAAATAATCATCGTGCAAAAAATAGCATGCAACACACGGGCCGTAAAGGCATTTACTGGTCTCGAAAACTTAATCTGTTTCCTCGACCCGTAAACGTGCCTTACGGCACTTGTATCGCAATATACTATCTTATATCAGTTTGAATAAGGGTAAGTATCAAACTTTAGATCTTTGTTCTTCACTACTTAATGAATCGATCTGGAGCTTAACTTGGAGATAAATTATTTTCTGCATATCACAATTGCAATGATCACTGATTAAACGAAAGCATTCTGGCACTTTGTTACATCAGTTTACCTGATTTTATTTTTTATTACTATTTATTATTATTTTTTTTTTTTCTTTGTATTTAATGTTCGTTTCTTGTATTCATGTATATCAGTTCTATGTTTTATTATTAATTATTATTATTATTATTATCATTATGTATTTCATGTTTTTGCCCTGGCTGAGTGGTAGAGAAGGCCTTATGGCCTTAACTCCGCCAGGTTAAATAAATAAATAAATATTATTTACCTATTCAATAGCTCGTTGCTTCGTATGTGTGCTCACTTCTCGTACATTATAGCCTACTACTTAGGTAATATTTTATAATTAACTAGCTTAAAAGACCCGGCGTCGCCCGGGTTTTGTATTTTGTAATATGAAATTAACATATGGAGGACTTTTGATGTTGAAACTCTATGTCCTTACATAATATGTGTGTAGAATTCGAAATGAGGAACAACGACATTAGGCACTCAGACTATTCCCTCAGAAAACGCTAGATATAGCTTTTTATGGATCATGGAGGATGTCAAATGTTGCATTCCATTGCTTCTACACACCATGCCTGGGAGGAGTGTAAATAAGAAGAAAAAGAAACTCCGGTTACATAAGATTGTAATGTCTTGACAGAAAAATGTATTTCTCACTCTCATATTACCATACAACCGTTTCTGGGCTGAAGTAAAAAGAAAATCAATATCACTTTCATACTTTCCTTCCCAAAAACCTGGGACACTAAATACTGCCCGCTTAGGACTGAAAATGTTCCATCCCATTGTGTCTTCTTTTAGATGCTTAGGGCCTCTGATAAACATCCCTAGGCCTATTTCTCAATTAATACAAAGCATACAGCTATGAGTGACGTATCAGTGGATAGGATTTATTACCGACTTCCGATATAGCATACTCGCTGGCACACACTTAAGTTGTCCTTGCAATACAATCGCTTATTCTTCATCAAAATGTGAAGAGAGAAAATGATATTTTCCATGTCGAGGGTAGAGAAAGTTATGTGACTGCTTTATTTTCGTGGATTTTATTCGTCAAGAATTATTTTCACAATTATGTATTAAATACTTCGATAGTATCAGCATTTGTTAAAGCCCAGTATTATAATATAGTATCCAAAGCCCTATGTAAACATCGTAAACAATACTTTCGTTATGTAAACAATTGACATCAGAACTCTCTAACTTTTCCTCATTTCACATTTCCGACTTTTCCCGTGGATTTTCCAAAAATTTTCTTTCACACAAACCTTGTCGTGACAATTACAAACACAACAAAAAAAGAATCAGCCAAATCGGTCTAGCCGTTCTCAAGTGATGCGGCAACAACCATTTTGTTAATTCATTTTTATTAATATAGATATAGCTATAATTTGCATATATTTTACCGTGATAATTTATTATAAATTTGCAAACATCTTTCTGCGTTGTAACCAAAGCCAACTCTATTCAATATAAAGATCTAAATAGTATTGCTGAGGTAATGGTTCCTACATTAATTTATCCTTTCGACCACCATGTGGATTAGGCCTATAGCAACGATAAATTTTCGTTTCGGGTGAACAGCTGACAGTGTGTTGGACCAAAACGCACTGTCGTGTGAACTGCGATAGAAATGCTACTTGATACTACTTTTAAAATCCATCGGGGACATCGGTTTAATAAAATGGTGCCTTGACTAAAGAACTTTTCTTCCCTACAGTGCACTTTCGGCTAAATGTCTAAATGTTTACACCAAATTAACACATTTTATGACAGGATATGGAAAATTTTGGAGTTATTTTTTACAATTTCATATTATTTCAGATAGTGGTTATAATTGTAAGTGTCAGGAATCCATACTAACTGTAAAAAATGTTTTGTTCGATTGTCCTATGTTCGAAATGAAAATACTCCAGCTAAATTTGCTGTTTGAAGATTGTGACGAAATTTCCTTGTGTCAAAAAATTTTCACGAAGCAATGTTATTATAATCATTTTATGCAGTATCTAACATATATTCACAACCATATGTAATTCATATTCTATATTTTACTGTATATATTGCTGTGTAAGCTATAACCCTAGCATGCCTTTTCTGGCAAAATAGGATTCATAAAGATTTGGAGATACAATAAATAAATATTTCTCTAGTTCTTTAGTTGGGGTGTGTAACGAATAGCCAAAGAAATTTCGAATTGATCTATTTTTGAATTAGTTGAATAATTTCAAGCTTTGTTTTTTTACAATATTCCCAAATAGGAGCCATAGGCCTCTATGATAAATGGGAATGTTTTAATGAATAATATAGACTCTTTTGCAATACTACTTCGGCACAAAACTATTCAAAATTTGTCGTTCCGAGCTTATATGATGGAACTTGCGAATCCCGTGGATTACATCCGTAGGTTGCAAACCCTCCACTTTGTTCTGTTTACAACTGCACGCGTTTTCTTCTGAATCAGCAGTTACAATGAGGAAATGCCCGCTCAGCACTTTGCAGTTCTAAAGGACAAAAGCTTCTGTTAATACAGGGGAATGGGTAATGAAACATCAGGGATGATGTAATGCTACGATTCGCTACTAATAGGCTAGATGTGTGTCAGAGTAATTTTTTACTTCGCGTTACAAATGAATATTATTTTCTCTCGGTATTCATATTGGGTCCAAAGATGAGCTGGGCTATGCAATGTATTTTTTTAAATTCTCGATAACAGTTCCAATAGGTTACAATTACTTACGTACTTACTTAACTCAATGGCAATAGACACTTCCCAAGCAAGCTAAAGGAAGATTATCTATTTTATGGAACCCAAAGGTTCATTGCCACGCTTACCTGAGCCCGCCATTCAACCCTATTCTATGCTAACTCCATCCAACCATCCTTCACAAATCCTACTTCCCTCAAGTCTATCCTAATATTGTCCTCCCGACTACGTCAAGGTCTTCCAAGTGGTCTTTTCCCTTCGGGTCTCCCAGTCAGTATTTTTGAGGTATGTCTCTCCTCCCCATGCGTGCAACATGTCCAGCCCATTTCATCCTCCGTGATTTAATTTCCCTTACTATATCCGATGGCGAGTACAGGTTCGTCGTTATGCAGTTTTCTCCAGTCCCCATTTTCATCTCTTTTAAGCCCAAATATTTTCCTAAGTACCCTGTTTTCGAACACTCTCGGACTATGTTCTTCCCGACCAGTAAGCGGCCATGTCTCACAACCGGCAGGATAATAGCTTATAAATTTTCATTTTTAGTTTTCTGGACAGAAGACGAAAAGATAAGAGTTACTGAACTGCATAAAAACAACCATTTCCTGATTTGAGTCTACATTTAACTTCTGCCTTAATATTATTTGTGTATGTAATTATTGCTGCCATATATTTGAATTTCTCCACTTGTTCGAACGATTTACCGGCTATTCTAATATATTGTAGCGCGTTATTTTGACGTTTCATTACCATTTGCTTAGTTCTAATAGGTCACGATTAACTCTCAATCATTTTATCTTTGCCTATACTTATGCACGTGATTAAGGATTCGATTCCATATATTTTAAAATCTGATGTGAGATATTCACACGAACTAACCATTTAAATGTTCAAATTTCTCATTTATCAAGGTATTTGACCTCTTTGAGGGACGGTTCATTTTGTCTTAATATTCTTTTAACGAAATAGCTAACACACAAATACGCGTATAGACGAATTCTTGATAAGATTTCGAGTAAAAAGTTTTAAATCTTATTTGAGACGGTTAATTTTTACATTTTGAAGGCGATCATATGAAAAATGTTCAATAAAATCGTGGAAAATACTATTCTTTATGTTAAATGGAATAACTAAAAGAGAAAATCGTCGTCATTCTTTGTATCTAATCCCAGAAAGATGTTTAACTCGAATATAGGCTAACATTTAGTTTTCCAAAATAGTATTTTTGAACTCAATGAATCACAAAGCAGGCATTTATGCTGACTATTCCATTTATATTCCGCGTGTTTAATAATGGCCAAATTTTTTTAGCAATTCCTCGGAGACCAATCACGACCGTTTATCTTACAAAATGCTTGCAATTAATACAAGGATGCGATTTTATCTGATAGAACTTCGGCTCGTTACTGCACTATGTAGTCATCAATGTGCAGTGTCTAATACGTCACATGCTGCCAGTGAACAGAATAAAACACATTATTTTATACAACTTTGGAAATTGAAAAATAAATGTACATTGATTAAAAGCACAGTTTCGATTCAGCGCAAGCCAGTTCATGTGCTTTTATTCTGTTCTGCTGCATGCTTAGGTTAACTATGGGCTGCCGCACATTGGGCGTTTTGTGGTCGCCACCGGTGGCGACCACTTGTGGTCGTGTCAACCACAAACGCCGCCACAAACGCCGCCGCCGGTGGTCGCCACTAGAAGCTTACACGACCACGAGTGGTCGCCACTTCTACCCAGAACGGCTTTCTCTGTAACAGTTCTGAATTAAAACAATTAAATCCACTCGAACATTTAAAATTAATACTTCATAACTCTGACTGTGAAGACCTTACGGTTTCTGAATGACCTTTTCTTAAATTGTCTGCAGAATTAAAATTTTTGGGGATTATTACTGATCAACATTTGAAATGGGATAAACACATTTCATATATGTAATAAAATACAAAAAGCAAAATATCAATTTGAAAATATCCGTAACTGTATGGCCATATTTTATTTAGGCCTAGTCGAATCCATTACTCAGTATGACATTGTTGCATGGGGTAGTATTTCTAAAACTTTTCCTACTCCATTAACTTGGTTAAAAAAACGTACAATCAAAATTTACTTTAAAAAGCGGCTGGACTAACCAATTGAACTAATCTATTCAGAGTTTAATGTATTTAACAATAACCAAATTTATAGATACCCTTTATTAAAATTCTACCATAAAAATAAGACAAAATTCTAGCAGTTCCACATGAACACTGCACAGGACGAAATAGAACTAGTAGGCCTAATTTGTAGAACCAAAATGTTTCACTTCTGCTGGTCTGTCACATAGCTCTATTTTTGGTCCTCGTGTGTATAATTCTAAAATCACATTACATCCAGGTGTAATCTAATGTAGTTATGGAGTCATTAAATCTAAAATTAAAAAAATACAAACTTTAATTTTCCTATAATTTAAATATTCTCTTTCTGGTACTACCATCATATTAATTATAACTATTATTACTTAGACTATATCACTTGAATGATGCCATGGTTCTCAGCCTTTTCCACTCACTTCTATTACCTGTTTATTATATTTTGTCTACTTCTTAGTTTTAAGTTAAGTTTAGTTCAACATCACACTTCTACTATAAGACATAGGCCTGTATAATCGTAACAATGGAACTGCCCCCGAGCACCAGCTCCTGCAATTTCGATGTTTCAGGACCAACATATGTATTACTAGCATGTGCCCGCGGCTTCGCCCGCGATAATTATTTCAAAAATTAAAAATATAATAGTTAAATCATTATATTTATTAACACCTAAATCACGTGGACTACATACCACGATTAGATAGCGTCGCTTGGTAAAAGCGACCTCAGATTCGATTTCCTGGCCCGCAGACGTATGAAATTTTCAACCTAACACGGAAGAGGGATATTCAATATAGGCCTAAATATGGTGAAACATCGTTCGACTTGGACGAAACTCACTATGCAGGGGTTTTCTGGGCCAGGGAACTCGAATCTGAGGTCGCTTTTACCAGGCGACGCTATCTAGGCTTTGGCTATTTTTGTCATACCTTGGAAATAAAAACCCATGCAGGTCGATTCATTTGTTTATAATGTCAAGGCACGCATATATCTGAAATTTTCAACATAGACGGAAGAGGGGCAATCAAAATAGGCCTAAATATGGTCAAACATTGTTCGATTTGAACGAAACTATACAAGGGCTTCCTGGGCCAAGCAACTCGATTCTGAGGTCGCTTTTTCCAAGCGACGCTATCTAATCGTGGTGTGTAGTCCACGTGATTTATTTGTTAATAAATATAATGATTTAACTATTATGCTCTTAATTTTTAATTTTTGAAATAATTATCGCGGGCGAAGCCGCGGACACATGCTAGTAATGAATATATTAGTGTATTTCGCATTGTCTAAATGTGCTAATCTCTGGAGGAAACATTGAATAAGTAAATAAATAAATAAGTCCATAACAAAAACAAAATAAAGAACATAATCGTTAACAATGTTCATAGCAGCATAACAAACTATAAAGACAATAGACGTATAATAAATATTAAAAAAAATGTTTAAAGTAGAATAGCAAACGAAGTAACACAGGACTTGTTACTTAGTTCTTTACTTCATTTTTACTTTCCTTCATTTTGTATTTTATTGTTACTTAGTTTACCTTTCGTGCTGTTTCTGTTTCTTCGATTATTTCAGACGAACCAGTAGAAAAATACAAACCATTACTTTCAGGCAAAAGAAAATAATTTTCACTTGAGAAACTCCGTCCATTCAGATTTTCTGTATTCATTTTAAATTTCACAGATTCATGTATCCCAGTTTCAATTAGTTACTTTATTAGAAAAAAAGAGTGATTTTATTGTACATTAAATATAATGCCCTCTCTTTTATTAAATTCCTCTCAACACATTACTTCCAAAAAGCTAATTACAGTATCAGTAATGAGGGACAACTTATTAATTTTTAAATATTTTAGGTCATGAATGTATTTTCTATTTTTCATATTTTCTATTTACTATTTTTTATGCCTTGCCCTAGTCATTAGGGCACGCAATAGATTAGGAACCCAAGTTCTTCAGGAGGGAGCTCTATGCCAGTGTAGAACGCCGGAGGGGGAATAGACGCGACCACTAACGCCCAATGTGCGCCTATACCCGACGTTTTGTGGCGACCACAAGCAGCGAGACAAGATTTTCCCCCAGCTTGTGGCTGACGTTGGCGTTAGCAGTGGTCGTGTGTGCGGCTACTCCATTTAAACTCCATGTAAAAGCCTTCCCGCTACTTGTGGTCGCCACCGGTGGCGACCACAAAACGCCCAATGTGCGGCAGCCCTATGTCTTATACACACATGGTAACTCGAATCGATTCATGGATGGTTGATTCATAGCACCCCGTGATCTTGCAATTGGCAGTTTTATTTTCATATAACAAAGCAAGAAAGTAATTATTATTTTCTAATCCGTTACTTTTTTATTCATGGAATAGTGTTAATAAATCCAACTGGAGTTTACATTTTTCATCAGAAGAATCTACCGATAAACTCCCAAAGAAGTTTCATTAAAAATGCGCGAAACTCAATTTCTCACGCGACTTATAAATTCTTGCCGGACTGCAAAGTAAACAAGTAACACAATGATTAGACTATGCCATTATTTGTTTTTTGCACTCCTTAGCTAGTAAGTGGTACTTACGAACGTTGTTTACATGAATCGTAAGTTGACATTCCCACACAGTCTTGTTGCTAAGGGCTGTTGCGATGAGGTTAAATTACTTACGGTCCTTGCGCTACGTCAAAATTCATTACGATACACTTCATAATACATGCCTTTATGAACAAGGCCCCCAGGACAAATATTCGGTTCCCATAACAACAAACACATGCGAATCACTTTCTGAAATAAACATCTTTCTTCAAGAATGTATACACATAATATTTTCAGGTAATATCACAATTAATATAATTAAATTGATATAAGTAACCGTCGTGTAAAAAATAGCATGCAACACACGGGCCGTAAAGGCATTTACGGGTCTCGAAAACTTAAAAACCCTCGGCTGCGCCTCGGGTTTTCAATCTGTTTCCTCGACCCGTAAACGTGCCTTACGGCACTTGAATCGCAATATACTATTACTGCACTGAACCTACTTAAATATGAAAATGCATTTATATACAGGGTGTTAATGAATAACACCGAAATATTTTACCCATGTATAGAGGGGACATAGATAAACAACTTTTATTAGGAGATATTTGCTACATGGATTAAATTTTTCCTGTTACAGCATAAAATATCCCAGGGCATGGCCGCCACTGACTTATAACAATAGAAAAAAATGAAAAATAAAGGAACTTCGTTGTTAACACTGCATTCAGTAGTTATGAATAAAAAAATAATGCAGTGACGGCCAGTCATGTGATTAGTCTGTAAATTTTGCAGATTATGAAAACTCTACATTATGTAATAGATGTGGATGAATGATTAAGACACAGGTTTTTATGGATCATTAGGAAGGCATCAAGTCAACTTAATGAAAATTGTAACTTTTTTTTGCATAATTATAAACTTATGAGCACAAAATTATCATAACTTTAAAGCCCTGTAGCACGCACATTTTACGTCATAGAGCAAAAATCTCCTAACAAAGTTGCTTGTCTATGCCCCTCTATATACAGGTAAAATATTTTGGGGTTATTCATTAACACTCTGTATAAAGATACATTACAAATTTAATCCATTTACTGAGGTTGCCTTGTCGTTTCTTTATCATTTCGTTTTAGTGAATTTTAAGTATTACAAAATATGAATTTATTGGTTGAGAAAATTCAAGCAATTCAATCCATTTAAACTAAATAGGCCTACTTTTGTAAGTATACAACAGGTTTTCTGTTTAATACTAAAAACAACTGTTAATTAAAATAATGCTTAGGCCTAATTTCCACCTATTTCCACTCAATCCAGAAATATAAAATGATAGCCTTAGCAAACTTGAAGTATAACATCTATGTTTTAGAGAATAAATTGCTGCTTAGGCTCAATTTTAGCTTTTATAGCTGTCGATGCTCCGTATAGCGATATTTCTGGTGCCTAGCCGATTGAATCGTCATATTAGGGTTACTAGCAGGTGCCCTCAGCTTCGCCCGCGATTATTTACTCAACTGCTAGATGTTTTATTTTAATAATTTATTTAACATAAAAATGATGAAAACATATTTATTAACACTGACATCAGTTTTACACATAAGTTATTGCAGGAATTATATAATTTTATTCGTAATTATATAGTTTTACGTAATAAATATAAATAATTAAACGAATAAAACCAATTTTGTGCTGTCATATGAACAGATTTGAAATTATTAAAACGAACCACAGATATGTTTGTTGATCAATCATGATCATGATCTTGACCTTCATGATCAATCAAGCATAAACAATTAAAACGATTGATAATTAAAAAGTTAAAAATGCTGCTTCGAGGTGCATTTCGCGATTAAAGTACGCCGCCCAGAGGGGAGAGAGAGAGAGAGAGATCTCAGATTCGAATTATCAAGCCCCCCGTTTAAAATAAAAAAATAAAAAAAAAAAATAAAAAAAAAACGCATAGTGAGTTTCGTCCAAATCATTCATTTTTTTTTTAAATTTAGGTATGCATTTGTGATTCCCTTCTATTAAGCTATGTAAAATATCGCTTCACGCTCAAAGCGTGCCATGATATTAAAACAGACATGAATAGTAATAGGCCTACTTTTAGCGTGCGGGTATAAAGTAACTATGGTTACAATTCAACGGAAGTCAATAAGTTAAGTAACAAAATTAGCGTTCTACTTAATCTCCGTTCCATGAATTATCCTATAGGCCTAGATTACACAGTTTTCTGCATGCATGTCTTGGTAAATTACAACACCTCAATATAACAGTAACCCACATATAACAATACAATGTGCTAGGGCCCCAAGCATCGCTATACGGAGGTTTGACTAAATTAGGTTGCTTATAAAATAGCTTCGTCGTTGTATTGAGTTACATTTAACATTATTAAAATAGGGAATCTGCCAGGACCAAAGAAAAATAACGCTAAATAGATCTACGTTAAACAAAGGTTTGACTGTATTATGAAAATCCAACCGAGATAGACTAATAGTGTAGTAAGACCTACAAGTAAGCCTATACGAAAGTGAAGGGAATCGCTCATTTGATTTGGGTACAGGGTGTTGATACAAGACCAGACCATCTCTTGTGAAGGAGGTAGTGTCTAATAAGCAAATTGGGGGGGGGGGACTTATCTCTCTGAGCCAGGCGAGAACCTCCCAGGCAACGAATTATTCCGGGGAGAAGGCCCAACGGACATGTCTCTAGGGCTCCTCTTTTCTTGCACACGAACCCAGAGAAAAGAAAGCGTGGAGAAAGCCTGGGCACAAAGACGGCAGAGGGAGAGAATGCCAAAGTGGCGATGTGAATAGCGCTCCAGAAGATAGTGCAATAGAGGCCGGATACGAATGCCAGCACGTTATTATGAAAGCTGCAAATTCAGAGACTTGTTCATTTAAACCTCAGTGTACAATATTTCAGCAGCTAAGAAAGTTTTACTTATTTGACAGAATTTAGTGTAGTCTATTAGAAAAAAAAAGTGTGCGTGAAACGCCACGCGACAGAAGTGAAACTTGTTTTAATTTTGTAAGTTTTGGATTTTTTATTTTTTTTTTTTATTTTGAATTTTTTAAATTTTGGTTCTTTGAATTTTTTTATTTTTTGGCTCTTGAATTTTCGATTTTTGAATTTTAATTTTGGATTTTAAGATTTTTTAAATTTTGGATTTGGAATTTTTTAAATTAGGATTTTTTTTAAATTTTGAATTTTGAATTTTTTTATTCTGGATTTTTTATTTTTTACATTTTGGATTTTTTATAATGGTGAAGGGCCCACCACGCCACTAGCTCGAAGCAGTAATAGTCCCTCACTCAATGCCTGATACCTTTCCCCCGCGCGCTCCCGTAATTTTTTTAATTTTTGGATTTTTTTTAATTTTGGACTTTTAGTTTCTTTTTAAATTTTGGACTTTTAGATTTTTTAATTTTGGACTTTTGGATTTTTTAAATTTTGGATAAGCCTAATCATTGAGTTGATTTTTTTCTGTGCAGTCCGTTCCGTCACAGCCCC
Source organism: Ectobius pallidus (assembly GCA_964059195.1). NCBI lineage: Eukaryota > Metazoa > Arthropoda > Insecta > Blattodea > Ectobiidae > Ectobius > Ectobius pallidus. Next base: position 206,940,694 of record CAXKWD010000001.1, on the reverse strand, counting down.
ACTAATTTCGTGACGATTTTGTGTGCAACAGTTTCGTGGCGATATCATGCATTCCACGAGTGACGAACGGGACACATAGAGTTAGGAAATTCAAAACGAATAGCCTATTTTTAAATTTAAATCCTTGTTTTTTTCCTCGAGTCCAAAGTTTTGTTATTTGATAAATTAGAATAACGTGCAATTTTAATAATCCACCAGCATTTTTGTCTGCAATTCAGAAAAATAATGACGTGACAAATATTGAGCCTTAAGTGTTGGAGAGTATAGAACATCACATTATTTCTGTGAGTTATGTATGCATATACGACCAAGAAAATAAAACTCTAACAATTTCACACAGCACGTTTTAATGTAGGATCACTAACAAATTTAAAATTCTTAAACAATAAATTATATGTGAAGGACGGGACAGGTAATGTGACGGACGGGACATGTCCAACAACTCTATTTCATAAAATTATGTTCACCACCTTTGAGACAGATAACTCTAAACAGAACTACAGTATAACAAAAAAGACACTTCAGTGAATGACCAGTGTATAAAAAATAGCCAACAGACTAAATTACACAACAGAAACACAGTCTACTTTAAAGGTCATCCAGTGCCAACCTGAAAACCTACCATGCACCACTACCACCCAATAACTACAGCTATCTTCCTAAGTTGATGATGATAAACTAAAGAAAAAAAAAGTGTTGTAGACTGTTTCTTCCCCTTTACATGCAATTTCAAATCTTAGGATTTCACTACAGCTGCTCACAGCAATGATTTCAAGATTTTTAAATTTCACTCGTAGGCTAACTCACTCATGGAATGCATATATTTTCAATAATGAAATTCGAGCAAATTAATCTGATGGAACTCATAATCTCGAGTAGGATGTATTAACGGATAAACTATAACGGATTTTGTAAATAATAATTATTTTCTTACTTTGTTGTCACTATTCTATCAGCCGTAGGATCACGGCATACTAGATGAATGAACAGTCCAGGAATCAATTCGTTGAATCGATCCGAGTCCCAAATGCTACCAATTGTGCTCATCACAAGGTGGAGGGAGTCGTGGTAGTTGCTTCTATCAAAACTCTAAAAAAGCACAGGAACTGGCTTGCACCAAATCGAAACTGTGTTTTTATTCAATGGACATTTATATTATTTCAATTTCCAAATAAATTATTTTTATAAAATGTGTGTTCATGCTGCTGAATGGCAGCATTCGTATCCTCACATTAAGAGCAAGCATTTTATATGATAAACGATCGTGGTTGGTCTATATCCGAGCAACTGCTAAACGTTATTGGTCAACATAAAATACGCAGCGCATTAGTGGAATAGTCGTAGGTAATCCCACGAGAGATTGCGAGTTTATCGATATGTTTTCAAGAACGAAATTGGAGCAGATTTATCTAATGAAACTCGAGTGGGATTTATTAAGAATATTCAATGAATAAAATGTAAAGGATTATGTACATAATAATTATTTTCTCACTTTTTAAAAAATATTCTGTCAGCTGTGAGATTGTGACATAGTAAATGAATGAAGAAAGTCGATTAATCGATTTGAGTTACCAATGCTACCGTTAGTGCGTATCACACGATACAGAGCATCGTCGTCGTTATCAAAACAGAATAAACGAACACGAAATGGCTTGCACCGAATCGGAATTGCGTAGCCTATTTAATTTCAACAACCCAACAAATTACAAGATCATTATTTCTGGGGAGGAAGGGATTGAATGTTTACTGGTTATCTGTTATTCACAATTTTATATCTCTCTTTTTTTTAATATGTACGAAATATTTCTCTAATTGCAGATTTCGTCAAAGTCATCATGGAGAACCCAGCATTAGTGTCGAGTTTTACTTTTTCGGTGTTTATCGGTGTATAATAGTGTCGTGTGTACAAACTTTCCTATATCAAGAAACAAGAAGACTAGAAGATAGTGTTTTTATTTAGTGTTAGTGACATCAAGAAAAAAACTTTTCTAAATCAAGAACATGCTGAGGAAGACAACACTAAGATCCAGACCTTCACTTCATAAATTCTATGCTTTGGCATGGAGTTTTGAAGTGTGGTCTATGTATGCTCCATTTCTAATACTGCTGGACACCTCAAGGTATTAACGAAAGCAGTACTTAGAAAGGAGCTTAGATAGGGGCTTCTTTTTAGAGGTGAAGAGCGGTCTTGCTGCAAACCGAGGCCACTGAACACCAGAAGACCAGCAATTCTCTCATCGAAAACAGGTAAAGAACATGTCTACTAAGCATGATTTTACTAGCATAAGTGTAAATGATTTTAATTCTAAATAGAATATAGCCTCCGAATGATAAGGCTCACGGTAGGTGACAGAGGTACTATTCCTGAAGCTTTGTCAATTTCAATCACGAATTTAGAATTTCATCCCACATTGCTATTCGAAGGGTCACTAAATATTCTGCAAAGCCATCTATATCTTTCATTTAACTAAACATTTTAAGCAGCTGTTTGCGTAACGTTTTGTGAGTGTTGCCTAAAAGTCTACTCTAGATGCTTCCTATGGAGATGGACACATTTCACGGCATTTCTAGACCCTGTGTGTCGAACCCTCAGACTGGTGTACATAGCGTATTACATTATATGTGGATTTAGCAAGTGAACCCTTATGTAGCTTTTTGTTACATGTAACATTATAAGGGTCTTTTGTAAGTGATTCGCTACAGATAGATGTAACATTTTCGTTACATTCAACGTTACGTGCGATTTTACCAAGAGACCCCTCACAGACCAATATTATAAAGATGTTTACACATCAAAACACTTTGTTTATAAACTGAATTCGGTTTTCATGAAAAACAAACAGTGGAATTACCAGTACAGCAAATGAAAATTATGTAATACTAGCATGTGCCCGCGGCTTCGTCCGCGATAATTATTTCAAAAATTAAAAATTAAAAATTAAGAGCATAATAGTTAAATCATTATATTAACACCTAAATCATGTGGACTATATATCACGATTAGATAGCCTCACCTGGTAAAAGCGACCTCAGATTCGAGTTCCTTGGCCCAGAAAACCCCTGTATAGTGAGTTTCGTCCAAATCGAACAACGTTTGACCATATTTAGGCTAATATTGATTATCCCTATAATAATAATAATAATAATAATAATAATAATAATAATAATAATAATAATAATAATAATAATCCTCTTCGGTGTAGGTTGAAAATTTCATATTATGTTTGCGTGCCTTGACATTAAAAACAAATGAATCGACCAGCGTGAGCTACAACATTCAAGAGATCGCGATGGTTTTATGTCGAAGGAATGACAAAAATAGCCAAAGCCTAGAGTAATTGATTTGTATTACTGAAAACTCATGCTTCGAAATCGCAAAAAATACACGTTTTCTCCCCGTTTTTCACTCATAACTCACGAACGAAAGCGAAAATTAAAATTCCGGCTTCGAGGTGCACATTCCGACCCTTTAGTCCGCCTATGTATAAAATTTCAGATCTCTGCGTTGAGTAGATTTCGCTGGGCATCGCGGACAGACAGACAGACTGACAGACACTTCCTTTTATTAATATAGACTAATATATTTTTAAGCCATATATACACTTTCCATATCTAAAGGCTACAAAAATTTTGTAAAGATAATCTAGGACAACTTGCCTAAAGTAAAATGCTCGTTCGGGTTTGGAAATACAAATGTTTAAGTGTGTAACTTGGACTTATTACAAAATGAACACTCAAAATGTTCATTATAATTTTATTTTAATAGAAATTGCTTACATCTACTCATCAAGCAAAAAAATTGTCATTTTAATTTTCGCTGCAACTTTAGTGGTAGGTTTTCATGTATCGCCTACTGTAATGGAAATAACCTATAAAAATAAAAAAAATGGATACGAATAAAGTACCCTAAGTAATTTTTACAGAAAAAAAGATATAACCATTTTATTAATCATATATAGATGTTTTTAAATTTTCATTTTCATAAAAATTGTTAGAGCCTTTTTATCAAATATCAAAATTTAAAAAGATCATGGAAAGTTCTCTTAATACTTAAGTTATAAAAACCAAATTCTAGGCGGTTTGATAAATGTCTAAAAAAGTCCTTAATTGAAAAAAGAAGTGACTTCAATGTACTGTTAACCGGTACGATTGTCCACTGAAGGACAGACAAACGGATAGACAGACAGACGTAATTCCAAAAACACTTTATTTCCATCGTGAAACATGTTTTCCCTGTATTATCTCAATTTCGATTTTTTTGCCACGATCACAATACTTTATAGGCTATATACTACGTATATGCGAGAAAGTAACAAATATTGAAATGGGGCTTTGTAGGCCTACATGGGAATTTAAGTATTACAACCTTAACTGCATAGGCGTACCGAGGGGGGGTTTTGGGGGTTTTGGGGGTTTGAACCCGCCCCATTGATTAAAAAAAGGAAAATTATATGATTTTTTTAAGTCTGCCCATAAATTACTTAATACAAGTATAAAGCGTGGGAAGCTTAAAACTCGTTATTTTGCGTCTTAATTTTTAAAATTTTCCGGGGGAGGACCCCCGAAAGCTTAAAACTCGTTATTTTGCATCTTAATTTTTAAAATTTTCCGGGGGAGGACCACCGGAAGCTTAAAACTCGTTATTTTGCATCTTAATTTTTAAAATTTTCCGGGGAGGACCCCCGGATGTTATAACCCCCCCATATGGTCGGCCTGGTTACGCCTATGCTTAACTGTATAACGTATAGATATATAAGCTTTCTTGAACCACAGATTATTGTCTCTGTTGGACATTACATGAGAATATTATAACGTATAACTGTATAGGTAACTGTATAATGACATAAAGAGATACGTTTCATACGTTGAATTATAAGGCATACATAACGCTAATATGAATCAACCGTCCTATTTTATCGACAAACTTCGATATACTGTTTAAGCAATGCTGCCATCCGGGTGCTCCGATAGTAAAATTATTGTAATAGAGAATAACGTTCTGCAGATGATTTGAAAACAAAGTAACTCATAACTCTAAATTATCACATTTTCCGTATGATCTTTAAATTGGGATCATACATCAAACAGAGCATGATGTTATGCGTACGATCCTTACCATCCTTACCATTCAGTGGCCCTGGCCGAATTGTAGGTTAAGTGGGACCGAGAAGAGGAAAAAATTATTAAGATACTGGCTTTTATTACTTTAACGCGGATGAATTTGTACAATAATATAATCAATCATCGAGTCAAATTATCAGTGGGGTATAAGTTTGAATTCAATGGAGAAAATTTCAATAGAACAGCTGGTTTCTATGAATGATAATCCTAACACTAAGATATAAATCCTCATATTTTACATATTAGACCTAAGCTCTAAATGTCGTACTTATTCTGTCATAAAGTTTTTCAAGTGACGAATTTATGCGACAGTAGCAGTGAAAAGGTGGAATATTATAACAATGTTTTAATGTATTTTGGATATATTTTATGAATGCTGAATGTTTATGATTTGGTCCCAGATAAGTTTCTAGTAAGGGTGAAAGGCAGGGTATTTTTTTTAAATCAAATTTTTAATATCAGCTAATACCGCTTACTTGAAAGTGGAAATGAATTAATTAATTACTTTAGTAGGTCTAGGCATAGCAATTGATTAGGCTCTTGGTTTTTTGTACTCAAGTTCTTAGATTCGATCCCGGTCAACGAAGTTGGGATTTCTGAGTGCATACAACTCTGTAGATTTACAGGTATGTAAAAAGGACTCTTGCTAGTCAAACTTCGGCAAAACGGCGAAGATCACAAACCTAAGTATGAGTACACAATTACTTAGTTACTTACTTACTTACTTTCTTACAGTTTACACTTACTCAATGGCAGTAGACAATTCCTCAGCAAGCTAAAGGAATAGCCTATTATCTATTTTAGAGAACCACAAGGTGCATTGCTGCGCTTACCTGAACCCGCCATTCATCCCTATTCTGTGCTAACTTCATCCAATCATCCATCGCAAATTCTAATCCCCTTAAATCTATCCTAATATTGTCCTCCCACCTACGTCTCTAAGTCTTCCAAGTGGTCTTTTCCCTTCGGGTCTTCCAGTCAATACTTTGGAGATATGTCTTTCCTTCCCTATGCGTGCAACATGTCCAGCCCATTTCATCCTTCCTTATTTAATTACCCTTACTATATCCGGTGAAGAGTACAGGTTATGAAGCTCGTCGTTATGCAGTTTTCTCCAGTCCCCATTTTCATCCCTCTTAGGCAAAATATTTTCCTAAGCCCCCTGTTTTCGAACACTCTCAGATTATGTAAGGGGCCATGTCTCACATCCATATAATACAACCGGCAGGATAACTGTCATAAATGTTTAGATTTCTGGACATAATACGAGAAGATAAGAGTTTCTGAACTGCATATAGACAAGCATTTCCAGATTTTAGTCGACACTTAACTTCTACCTTAATATTGTTTGTATCTGCAATAATGAATCAAATTAATTAAATGAACAGAATGATCAAACAAACGATCAGACTTACTTGCTTTCATAAAAACCAGGGAGAACATAATATTAAAAGTACTAGGCTGAATCATACAGTCATAAAAGTTTAATTTTGTGGATGTTTTAACGGATGAAGAGCAGAAGTTAGAATTTTTTAGAAGCGAGGTGTAATGTTCGTAGAACTACTTGGTACTGATCCATTTAAAAGAACTATGTCAATCGATCTTAGTTTGATAATTGCTTCGCAGGAATATTGCCGTGCCTTTATGACCGTAAGCAAGACAAAGCTAGGGGGGATAGGGGGGTTAGTTCCCCATCCGCCCTTCCTATCTGTTCCACCAAGTAGCGTTCTTAATATAATTGCCCTCTCCACAGTAATTTCCATGTAAATTGAGGTGGAGGAATACATGGGATATCCCGAAGAAAACTCCACAATGTCTTCTCTGGTTACAGCAGATGCTTCTCGGGTTATATCTAACTAAATCCGAAACCTCGGTATTATAATTATCTGTCAGTTATTGATTGACGTATAGTACAAGGGATGAAATGCAAGTCTCTGGTAATCCTAGATCTCGTTTAACAAGGCGGGCACCAGGAAAAATTTCTTCAAGAAACAACAAAAAAGATATTATTAAAAAACAGCCGTGGGTTTATAACTTCCATAAGTATCCTTGTTTAGTGATGAGGGTTAACTCCACAGAGAGTTTACTTGTGTAGCCAATTAGACTATGAAGTATAGTTTGCTCTTGTCGATAGAAACGTATCATTGCGTTTTTTAGGAAGCACAGTTAATAGGCTATAATATTGTGATTCTTACCTTCTCTACACTGCCTGAAGTATAGATATAAAGAAAATGTACTGTTAGACTAAAAATAAATGGTTTCAGCGTCAAATATGATAATATTTTCCTACTGTCAATATTTTTGCCTATGAGATTTTTTTTATTTTTATTTACCATCGTAAAACATAATACATTGCTTACTAGTGCCCGAATGACCAAACGCTCATGCTTGGGCACAGTTCAGTACAGTAACAAAAAATATAATGACTATTGCAATTCTTCTTCTTCTTCTTCTTCTTCTTCTTCTTCTTCTTCTAGAGGCACTACAACTTCAGGTATTGAACGTCTTGGCATTCTCAACAATTTATTTGAATACTTTCCTATTCTTGACTGCTCTCGGTCAAATTTTGGATATTCATCTTTCTTAAGTCCTTTATTATTTCATCCTCCCATCTGCTTTTCGGTCTTCCCTGTGATCTTGTTGCTATTGGGTTCCATTTGTATACCTTTCTTATTAATCTATCATCTGTCATTCTGTTAACATGCCCAAACCAACTCAATCTCTGTGCTTTTATGTATTTAACTATTGTTCTATTTTTAATTAATTAATTTAACTCAGTATTTGTTCTAACTCTCCATATCCCGTTTAGTTCTTTTATGGGACCGTAGTATCTTCCTTTCAATTACTAACAATCTCTGTTTGTCATTTTCATGAAGTGTCCAAGTCTCACATGATTAAGTGATGACTGGTCTAATGATTGTATGATGAAATTTCAGTTTAGCACTCTTTGATATAAGTTTACTTCTAAACAGCGTTGCTTTTGCATAGTATGCCCGAATTCCCATCATTATTCTATTTTTAATTTCTTCTTCTATTTTGTCTGTGTTATTTATTATAGTACCCAAATATTTATATGAATTTTGATGTTCAATCTCTATGTTATCTTCAGGTATATAAAGATTGTTGTTTGTGTGAATCTTCTTTGAACATTTTTGATATTTTGTTTTATTCTCATTTAGGCCTATTATTAATCCAGATTGTAAGGATTCATTCCTTAGTTTTGAGAATGTATCTGTTAGGCGCGTGTCGCCTATTAAGTTTGCACTACTTAAAGTAACACTCGAATTGCCTAGGATAGCACTGGACGGGTTAGGCACTGCGGATTTCATACTCTGTTGCGTTCACTGGTTCATGCATAAAGGATTTATCACTTGGGGAAAACTCATGTAACAACATAATATAGTGTAACTAAATATATTATTAAAATAAAACAATCTTAAATTAAAAACAATAGCATAAAATAAAGTTCACTACTTATTTGCATAATTATACTGACAATAAAGAAGAACTTTTATATAATAAAGAAATTGATTTCTTTATTTGAATTACTCCTAAAAGAATTTACTTCTACATTTGTATTAAACATTTAGCTTTACAAATAAATCTAGTTTTGTTTCAAGTAATGTAATTAAATAAAATTCCCTGCAACACACATACTTGTGTTGACATTTATATTACTTTAAAATACAAATAAAAATAGCAACGATAAGTTCCATCGTTACAGAAATAATGTTAAGTTCCTTTCTTACAGAAAATATGTGTGAAGCTGCCATCACTCTGGGGTGACATCTTCAGTTCTTCAAACCAGAATCAGAATGGGGCTTTTAATCCATGTTTAGCATATATAGGGTCTTCCAATAGGGACTTCCGAACTTTGACAGTTGGTAACGGTCATACTGTTGAAGCTACATCTGTCGAATTGGCTGTCATTTATTCAGTCTGTTTTGCCAAATCACCATGGACGGATATAGCGTTCAACAACACGTGCAAGTGATAAAATTATTTTATGAAAATGGATGTTCAGTTCGGGTAACGTTCCGCGCGCTTCGCCCATTTTACGGTTGCCATAATCGGCCCCTTTCTGGATGAATGGGTACGTCATCAAACCAAACTGTAGAATTTGGGACGATACCAGTCCACATGAGATCCAAGAGCGTCCAATGCATCCCGAAAAAGTGACTGTTTGGTATGGATTTTGGGGTGGCGGCCTCATCGGTCCATATTTCTTTCAGAACGACATTGGCCAGGCCATCACCGTAAACGGCGAGCGTTATAGGTCGATGATTACCAACTTCTTTTGGCCTAAATTGGATGGTATGGACTCCAACGAAATGTGGTTTCAACAGGACGGCGCTACGTGCCACACAGCTCATGCCACATTGGACATTCTGCACGAGCGATTTGAGGGCATGGTCATCTCACGTGGAGGTGATGTGAACTGGCCACCGAGATCGTGCGATTTGACCCCGTTAGACTTTTTCTTGTGGGGTTTTCTTAAGTCGTAGGTATATGAAAATAAGCCACAAACCACAGCGGCCCTCAAAGACAACATAACCCAAGCCATCGGTCAATTTCAGGCTGATTTATGCGCCAGAGTCATGGAAAATTGGACATTTCGGATGCGCGCCACCCAGCGAAGCCGCGGCGGACATTTGCAGGATGTTATATTCCATACATAATGGCATCGATAGGCCTTTCAAACGAATAAAAAATTTCGATGATATCTCACACATACTTTGTTTTATTTAAATTTAAAGATTGGAAGCGCTAAACAATTCTTTGACCTCAAGTAGGGCGAGGTCGTACTTATAACGTTCTTGCATGAAAGTGCGCGTATAACACCATATGCTAATTAAATAGATCGATACCAGATTTCAACATCTTGCCTCAAAATTATTGTTATTGGCCTTACGATGTCACACGGGGTTAAGATTAAAAGCTCTTCAAACATTACCGTTTGTCAAAGAGATATTGGTTGACAAGATAATGGTCAGACAAGCTGGAAGCTCCAATAATTGTTCTCATTGAATTCTGACAATATACACCTATATAGTATTATAATAAATATCTATTATTTATTATAATATATATAATATTCATAATATTCATGTGCTCAGGCTTAACATATCTATTGCAGATATATATATATATATATATATATATATATATATATATATATATATATATATATATAGCCTTTAACTTGTGCCATTTATTTTTCGTCCATCCATTTCTATTTATAAATATAAACATACTTGTGAAATGGAATTTTTTACTTACCACATTTGTATCACAATGTTGCGTTACGTCACTGTGAGTGTAAATATAAGGAGTTACGTGCACAGCACTCGTTTTGTGAGAAATACTTAAAATCGTAACTTTAACAGCGGTAATTCGACGTCCATTGCACTGGCGATGAGATAGTTCATTTCCTATGTAGAATAAAAATAGTTTTCTGATAACATTGCAAGGGAACAATAAACGTAACATATACAGTTTTTTATCTCTAGATGTTTTGTATGGAAAGTTAAGTTTGAGATGCATGTAAGTATGATATTAATTTTTAGAAAAGAACAGCTATATTTACTGTAAGCATTATCTTTATACTCCATTTGCTTTATGTGCATAGCAGTAACTGTGAGAAATAATGCCAAGTTACAGGTGCATTATCTGGGGAATAAACGGCTTATTTGCACTCCTGGCATTTCATCTACTGTTATAGCTCGTATTCATGCATTAATAGTTACGATAAAACATGTAATCGTCAAAGACGAATGTCGTCAACCTTTCTATTCTTATGACCAAACTTCGTCCACAGAATGTCTCGACCACTCTAAATTCCATTAATTTTCAGTTGACATTTTCAGCCATTAGGTCGCATTTTTACTTCCTCTGCCCGTACCTTAGGTCCTATAGGTAGAGGAAGTGCAGGGTGATTCAAAAGTCACTATACATTTTGTATTTAAACAGGTATTATTACACAATATGTAATAGTACTGAAACATATACCACAGTAGGACATAATTTCAATGCATTTCAATGTGACCACCTTGCACGTCTAGACACAATGACCAACACTCCATTACACTCCGAAAAACTCTCTTAAGCATAGCTGGTGTAATCTCAGCAGCCGCGGCTCTAATCCGCTGTTTTAACTGTTGAATGCTGTGGATCTCTACCTGGTACACCCTAGACTTTATAAACCCCCAGGCAAAAAAGTCTAAGGATGTAAGGTCTAGTGGTTTGCTCCCTACTAAGTCTCCTGGTAGATGCAGAGGGGCTACGAGTGATCGCATCCTGTACATTTTACACGGCTTCTGGTGATACGGCCAGACTCCCTGGACATTCTTCATCTGTAACTCTACCAGTACGCCAAAATTTACTGACCAGGTTCTTTATAGGCAGGCTGGCGGGGCCTGGTTTCCTAAATTTATGAGTGAAATCTGCTCGCGTCTGTTCATACGTCATACCATGTAGACGAGCAGAAACAACAGCTATTCTTTCTTCTTTGTTGAGCATACTTTCACATTACTTGCAAGAAATAAGAATACAGTAACTGTATCACTAAAATGTATAGTGACTTTTGAATCTCCCTGTATTGTTTTCGATCCCCAAATTCGGAGTTCAGTTTTTAGCAGAATTACACTTTTGAGGTCCCCTGAATCCAAAAATACTATTTTTCGGAAACATGTCTGTGTGGATGACTGTGAACATGTAGCTCCAGAACGGATAATCGTATGAAAACAAAATTTCTTATTTGGGTCAGGCACCTTCTGAAGATGTGGCCCGAAGATTGGAGACAAGTTTATCTTATTTTTTAAGGGGACATTACATGAAAAAATTTCGTTTGTCGCGATTTTCTCGAAAACGGCTCCGTACTAAGAGGCTAACCTTTATTTGGGCAGAGGAAGTTATGTGAATTTCACATAAGATTTTTTGTATAATTTTCCACAGATTGTCATACATTTTTTTAAAGGGCGGAACATACACTTCGGTGAAATTCATAGGTGATAAATAGGTGAATTTCATTATTTTTTTCCTCAGCAATGAATTGCTCTACAATCTTGCAATCAGACATGCTCTTTATTGACTACTTTTATAATTACATATTATTTTCAAAATTAATCACACTGTTACAGTTATGAGTAGTTATCCTTACAAATTGACAGACACGTTTCATGCACTAAAATGCTTTTTCCGTGATAATTTCCACAAATGGCAATATTTTTGAGTGATTCTTTTTCCTATCTATTTGTAAACATCGTATGAACATCATCATCTACAGTCTTTGGAATACCTACAGTAACTTATAAGCATTTTTTAGAAATCAATTTTTAAAATTTTCTTTTTCATTAAAGAAATATATATTTTAAAAAATAAACTATTTTAAATTAATGATTGTAGACAGTGTTGTTCATATGATATTAACAAACACCTACACAGAAAAATAATCACTCAGAAAATGGATATTTGTGGAAGTTATCAAGTATACTTTATCGATTCAGGCAACCCTTGGTCAGGGAAATAAAATTTACAAATAAACATTTTCTGAAGATATGCTAATATCTGAATTTCATAAAAATTGTCTAATCCATTTATTCTTATGATATTAGTTATCATTGATGTTGTTTTAATTTATTATTATTATTATTATTATTATTATTATTATTGATCTCCTTCCGAAACTTACATATAGTAATGTTTTATGGGTTATAGCATATACGTTTACGAGATGTTAAAATCTTTTGGATTTACTGTCTTTCTTTGAATATAAACATTTTAGCGGATTGTACATTTCATTGTTTTATTCAATAGACTATTGTACTATTATTCTGAGTGTACTCTACTCGAATGGCCTTAAGTAGCTCAACAAAGGAACTGTTTTGTTTTTTAAAGCTATGAACTTAAATTTATAGTGGCAACTTAGATAAATGTGAAGAATTTTAGTGGCCAGATTTTGTTAACAGTGTTTTCCATTCCATTGCACTGAGAGCTTCTCGCATACTGATGGTATAGTTTACATTCTTACCACTAGTGTTTGTTATATGGGGGTGGTGCACCCTTAAGTCAAGAGGGTGATAGTCAATTAATTTGTAGTACATGTGGTGTGTGATTGAAATTTTCCCCCATTTCTCTCAGCTACTTTCCGTTTCCTCTGTTCATTTGTTTCTCGCAGTCATTAAAATTTACAAGATTGAAGTTACAAGTGCCTTAAATTTAATTTAGAGAAGAAAATTCTCTTCTCCCTTCTCCTCCAACCGTATCGCTCCAAGGCAATTGTCTTAGTCTTTTAATAACTTTAATGTAAGTTTGTTCTATATTAAAGGGGATGGGATTGTCCTAGTTCATGTTAGATTATAGTTGGTCGATAAATATATCATTTACGAGAACCGTCCACAAAGTAAGTTTCCCTAGGACCGTTTACAGAAAAAAAAGAGCAATTTCAAGAAAATATTTATTGCAACAGACACAGCTATAGGCCTATTCCAACACATTCGCCACCGGAATTGAAACATCTGTCATGCCGTTGAACAAACTTTTGAATACCTGTCCTAGAAGTCTGCCGCCAGGGATTTGAACCACTGTGTGAAAGACATCTCCTCCTTTCTGTCATTCTCTGTCATTCTTGTTATTTTGTGAGGTGTAGAAAAATAAGGAAATCACTGGGAGCGAGATCCGGGCTGTAGGGTGGATGTTTAAACACCTCCTAGCAAGTCTACTGCAGAAATTCGGCTGGGCGAAGTGTTTAAACATTCACCCTAAAGCCCGGACCTCGCTCCCCGTGGTTGTCACACGGTGGTTCAAATCCCAGGCGACACACTTCTACGACTCGGGTATTCATAAGTTGGGGGTAAGACAAATGTATCAAATTCGGTGACGAATATGTTGAAAAATAGCTGAACACTGGCTGTGTCTATTGCATTAACGGCCCTCGTAAATCCATTTACAAGTGCCCTTCTATAACTCAAGATTTCCCCTTGGAATAAAAAAAATCGCACTGAAAAAGAAAATTTAAAAAATATACAAAGTTTCGTGCTTTTATTATTATTTATTTATTTAATCCTTTAAGTAAAATGTGCAATCGGCTATGTCAAAGATTAGCCTACATACTTAGAGACAGATTGATTAATTATTACTGGTCATAATAAATACAATAGACTGCAATAATTAACAACGTAAACTACTCAACTAAACGTTGAAGTCATTATTAAAACATTCTTGCGATTTATAAAACGGATTGTTCTTCAACCAAATTTTTATTTTTAGTTTTAAAATGTCTACTATTTTCTTCCTTTATGGTTCATGAAGCTTGCTAAAAACATTTATTGGATTAAAAAACATGAACCGAATTCATTTTACTTAGTAGGCCTACAGAAAATCGTGTATAAATAAAATTATTATTCCTAGTATTGTATAAGTGTTTATTACTTCTAAGTTCATAATACTTATAATAATTCATCTTTTAAAATATGAAAAGTTCAAATACATACAATTATATACAGTAAGAACCCCTTCTTGCATAAAACAAACCTACAATGTGAAAATAATGATGACCTAGTTATGAGTCTAATTGCCTTCTTCTTTATCAGCACCAGTGGCATGTAAAACGACTGATCTTTGGCGTATTGATTAAAAAAATTCACTGTTAGTGGTAAAAACCACAATTTATTAAGTGCCAGAATGGTACTTGTGAGGGGGACGGGAAAATGTCGGTCCGTGTGTCTGTACGCGTGATAATTCAAATACGCTTGAACGGATTTTCATGAAACTTGGTATACGCATTTATAACGTTCATGGGAAGAAGCCTATGGACATTGGACCAAATCGGTTGACCGGTACCGGAGTTATGCCCAATTTAGTGCCTAATTTATGGTGATATATTAGAAATAATTTATCAAATGCAAATCAGTTCTCATGGCATATACGGCTTTGTTCATATACGGCTTTGGAAGTTGCAATACAGATAGCTTTGACAAATAACACTGCTCACATATTCCTTCACATATGCTTATAAAAGTAGGCCTTTGTTCTTCCGTAAGCCCTGCTTAATGAATCGATTTGGAGCTTAACTCGGAAATCGATTACAAAAATAACTTACTTTCTGTTTTATCATAATTGCAATTATCACTGATTAAATAAAAGCATTCTGGCACTTTGTTACATCAGTTTTACCTGATTTTATTATCAGCGAATCCGTGCTCACGATAAACTAGGTGTGGCCTATCCCTATTTTTTAGCTTTATTATATTCTCTTTGAAATGTCTATCAGAAGTTAGGTTTATATGATGTTTGAACTTGTGCGAATTGCTCCTCCAGAATCCTACACAAATGAGACGCCTAATTGCCTGCAAGACAATAATTCCTTTCTCCCCTAAATCAGCATCTTCCTATAACAAATTCCCCGAAGGGATGCATATTCCTGGCAGGAAATATTTTTATGCTAAATCTTCTCATCTCCTGTATCTTGGAAACAAAGTCATCCCTCAGTAGCGAAGTTAATAACTATTTCACTGCTGGCGGGCAAGATATTATGAAGCCACCCCATCATTAATGTTGTTAGGTACTTTTTAAACATTTTTATTTATTCATCGAATGTTATTTATTTGCGAGAAATTAAGTAAAATACAAAAAACACAAAATGCAATATAAAAGATACAAAATACAAAATACAAACACTTGTGCTCAAGTGCATTACAGTTCCGAAAATTTTCAAACGTCATAAGATAAATGCATAATGCAAAATATAAACGATAGATAAAAAGCAAACACACAAAGTCACAAAAACAGAAAACAAAAATGATCTAAAAATTAATAATATGAATCGATATTTCTAGAAGTTTTTGTTTTTATACTACAATATAGTTGGAAGCTGGGTTTTGAATTTACGTTCGTTATGTTTCAACATTTAATTTATTCAGAAATAAAATCTTTCAGCGTCCTCCATTAAGAGCCTGCCATTAGACAACTCACACCTTATAATATATAATTAACATGGAAATAAATATATACAAGGTACATAAAGGAACATAACAAAACAACAAAAATGCAGTCAAAATCTTAGGATATTGCTCTTCTAAGGTGCATATAGATGAAAAAGCGAGCGAGTACGAAGATACCTTCAGTTAAGTTAAGCAAGTTATCCAACGAGAAAAAGATATGAATCCATATCGGACTGCCAAGAAAACAGTTAACACAGTGATTAGGCTCACAGTCTGTTCGGTCTACCTTATTCTGTGAAATTTAAATTTTTCTTCCAATTTCAAAAAAAAATCAAATAATAATAATAATAATAATAATAATAATAATAATAGTAATAAAGTGGTTCCTGTAGTTTGCCTGTTGTTCTTTCAAGCCATATCTACACAACTGATAGAGCTGAAATTTTTCATGAACATGGTTTATATACCCGGACAGATGTTTCACAGTTATTGGACTAATGGTTGGTAGTAGGGGAACAATAACAAAGTTCTTTATTTCCTTCTGTAAACGTTTCTCATTGTCACAAAATCTGTACAATGAAGTGGCGTTATTATCACTTAAGGGATCCATTCAAATCTTAAGAAACCACCTGTACAATAACAACAATTAAGCTGGACAGATTTCCTTTTTTTTTTCAAGTTTAATGGTTTTTACTACTGATTATTTGAATGTTCTTGTCATTATGCTTATGATCTAACTGAAAGCTTGTAATTTTTGTAACTTTGTTGAAAGATATTCTTTGTCTGCAAGGCAAGCTGCGTTGTGCAGAAAGACTACAAAATAATAAATATGCTGGCAGTTTTAATGGTATGTGGTAACAACATGGATCTTCTTTGCACATATTCACCGGTCAAACCGCTATCAATTCGATTCTTCTTGGTTTTTTCCCCCCACGAACAAAACAGTAAGGGGAGATGGTAGTTAACGCTAGCAAAATGACAGAAAATATAGCGTATGTTCAAGAAGCCAGTCAGATTTAGTTGAATTTTTTTATGCTTTGCAAGTGCACTCTGTAGTTTAAAATAAGCAGAGAATGGTTGTTCTAGAACTCACTGTTTGGTAGGAAAGAATTTTTTAACACATAGGTGAGAATTTAGTTTTACAGTTACTTCCCTTGACATAGGTACGCTTTATTCAATTTCTGTAGCTTAGATATTTGTGAAACTTTGGGAACTTACTAACAATAGGTACTACTACTGTATTCACCCTAGCACAATCAGTCTAATATGTGCAATATTACTGCATGAAAAGTGCATGAAAACTTCACGACTAAAAAAAATACTTTTTACAAATAAAAATAATTGAAAATTCTGTACAGTCAAGACTTTTCCCATAATTCTGCTAAGGGAGATTTTTCATCCATTTATAATGAACTCCTGAAAGTTTCATTATTTTAGCAAGAATAGCTTTTCAGAAAATGGTACCTGAAGTACAAAAAATGTAATTTTACAGGAGAGCGAAAAGAAAATAACATGCATGTTCTAAGCTTAAGTTATTTTTTACACTTTAGAAAGCTCCAGGACTATAACTGTCGCTCTGCTTGGATTAATAATAACGCAACATATAAGACCTATGTATCAAAATGTTCAGAAAACTATGCTCTATTACACGAGAAAAAAGAAAAAAAACTCGATTTTTTGACACTGATGACTACCATCTCCACTTAACCTGAAATAGACGTAATAATCTCTCTATGAAGAATAGAAAAGTCAGAACAATATCGTCTGTGCGAGGAAATGAGTGGGATGAAGCCCATCAACAGAGATGCTGCAAGATGCTGTCAATCGAGACACCGGAGAAACGATCTGTAGGCCTATGTGTAATCCTAAAAATACATTTTCCGATTTGAATGGAATCAAAATTAGGAGCATTCCAAAAATATAAAAATTCTTAATTTTTATATTCTGAAAAATTTGAACCTATACCGGACTTCAAAGAAAACTTTTAACACAATGATTACGTTCACAGTCTGTTTTGTGAACCTATACCGGACTTCAAAGAAAACTTTTAACACAATGATTACGTTCACAGTCTGTTTTGTGAACCTATACCGGACTTCAAAGAAAACTTTTAACACAATGATTACGTTCACAGTCTGTTTTGTGAACCTATACCGGACTTCAAAGAAAACTTTTAACACAATGATTACGTTCACAGTCTGTTTTGTGAACCTATACCGGACTTCAAAGAAAACTTTTAACACAATGATACGTTCACAGTCTGTTTTGTGAACCTATACCGGACTTCAAAGAAAACTTTTAACACAATGATTACGTTCACAGTCTGTTTTGTGAACCTATACCGGACTTCAAAGAAAACTTTTAACACAATGATTACGTTCACAGTCTGTTTTGTGAACCTATACCGGACTTCAAAGAAAACTTTTAACACAATGATTACGTTCACAGTCTGTTTTGTGAACCTATACCGGACTTCAAAGAAAACTTTTAACACAATGATTACGTTCACAGTCTGTTTCGTGTACCTTATTCTGTGAAATTTACAGAAAGGATTTTGAACGGATATCATCGTTACCCGAGAAATATCACGAGAAAGTGACCTCACTGCGTTTTTTGTTTAATATTTAACGTTTTAAAAAGATTTTTCTGTGCTTTTGTGGAATATTTTTTTTTTTGAGAAATGCACTCTAAAGAATTTTATCAAGCGTTTCCTGAGCGAATAGTTTGAGTGTGACAAGTCGTTCTTCATTTCAAATTGTAAATAAATTGTTTTAAATAAGGACCTAGAATTTGAAAATCGAAAGTCCTTCATAAGTTAATGTCGAATTGCAAAATACAAAACCCGGGCGATGCCGGGCCTTTTAAGCTATATTATTATACGTTAATAGTAGTGAAATGGTTCAACTGTAACTGATGTCTTAAGAGAGAATGGTATTTTTAATTCTTTATATTATTTTGAATCGTAAATATTGTTTCACAGAACTCCCATCTCTGTGTAAAGCTTCATTTTACTGACTGAAAACGTTAAGGTAAAAAATAAGTTGCATAACCCCAGATGTCACACTATAAGCCTCCAAGCAGGTCTACACATACCTTAAAGTTTCGTAAAACATAACACATTTTCATATAGGAAACACGAAAACTAGATGTGATACAAAAAATAGTGATATTTCTGAAATCAGGAGACCGTATTTAGTTAAAATCACTTATTAAATGCTTTGCCGCAAAATCATGCTGGGTAGAGTAATTGTTTCACACAGGCCGTGTATAGGCTAAGGTGGAAAGGTAAAGTAAGACTGAAAAATTCAAACCATAGCCGGGTAAGCGGCACGACACGAATAGCCGAAGATTCTGGTTAAAAATGTTCAGTCTGACTCTACTTTTCTACACCATACGTAGATCTATAAGGGTTTCGTCGATAGTTATTTGTCACTGATACATTACTACTTATCTAGTTTCTTCGCCTAGGACTTCGCTGTTGATTCCAGATGCTGTGAACCTGATTCCGAGCCATTCCCTAGTAGATTCCGCATGGATCCCTTGGTTGGTTGGTTATACGGTTATTTAACGGCGGGGATGTACTTCAACTTGGGCCTGTGACCGTTACTGGTGTGCTGGAAATTTGTTCCGCAGGAGTTCTTTTAGATGCCTGTAAATCTACAAAAATTGCCCTGTTATATTAAGAACACTTAAATGCCACAGACCTGGGCTAGGATCGAGCCCACGTCGCTTAGGTGCCGTTATTAAAAGAAATTTCCCTCGGAGGTGGAAATGTTCCACCAAGAGTGTTTGTGGTTATTTATTACGGCTTACAGGCTTTTACACCGTGCTGGACTCTTACTAACTTTTAACATTGTCTCATATATAAGTACATTTTGAAAAGGTGTCAAAATAATTTAAAAGCCATAGGTAATCTCACATCTCATATCTCAATAAATGTAAGATGCAAATTTAAAAGAAACAATTTATTTATTTTCAATATGGGTTACTAGACTCGTTTGACGTTTTCATGGTAACACTGCGGCAGTGTCTGACACAGGTTAAGTATATTTGAGTTTTTTTTCGACCCGTCTGTGTCTCAACAGCCCGGGTCTGGAACCACTGTGTCACCCGACAGCGGACCATGCGGCATCACTGGATCCACCCAGCTCTATAGACACCGCCTTCCTGCAAGCTACCCTTACTGTATCGCGCCAGTACTTGGGCGCCCAGGGTTGAGTTCTTCTAAGATTCTCTCATGTTTAAAGACCATGCTGGACCGCACAGTAAACAATTTAGTAAATTACTTGAGAACCTCAGTGCAGTCTCCTGCCAACGGACGCATTGTTTGGCTATGAACAATGTACCCATTTGGCACAGTTTATCGATGATTATTCTCTAATGGTAGCCTATGTCTGATTTTGAGAATTTTCGTTTGTTGAATTTGCCTTGCATGTTTTCAATCACCCTGCCAAAATTGAAAGAGATGGGATAAATTGTTAGAAAGTGGATAGCGTATCTCAAAATTGCCATTTCTAAATATGATGGATATCCGCTCTGTTTGTCTGTCTGCGAACAGCATGACTAGAAGGCGAGAAGACATAGAAAACAAAATTATGTATTGGATTAGACATTTTCTGGGGGTGATGACCTTATAGTTACGCTTATATCTGAGAAAATGAACTTGTAGATCTGCTGCAATCGGTTTTTCGTTACGACACACCGTCAAGCTACAATAAGTTTCAAAGAAAGTCTACACAGACCTGAAAGTTTTTTTACGCCGTCACGCATTTTCAGACAGGAATCAAGAAAACTAGATGTCACAAAAAAAGTAACATTTCTGAAGTCAGGAGACTTTATTTAGTTAAAATCACATATTAGATGCTTTGCCGCAAAGTGTTAATTGTCAAAACCCAGTGAATCGCAACTTCCAAAGCCGTTTATGAACACTGTAGCAACACTTCACGCGACTGCGATAAAATTGTTTTTGCACTCCTTAACTAATTAGTGGTACTTACGAACGTTGTTGCCGTGGATCGTAAGTTGACATTCCCACACGCAATCTTGTTGCTATGTGCGGTAAGCGTTTCAGTTATATTATGAATATAACGACACTTCTCATTATACAAGCCTTTATGGACAAAGCCCCCCTCAGCACAAATATTCGGTTCCCATAAACAACAACAAATGCGAATCACTTTCTGAAATAAACATCAATCTTCAAGAATGTATATACATAATATTTTCAGGTAATATCACAATTAATATAATTAAATTGATATAAATAATCATCGTGCAAAAAATAACATGCAATACATCTCGGAAAATTGAAAACACTCGGCGCGAGCGCCTCGTGTTTTCAAACTATTTCCTCGATTCGTAATCATGCCTTACGGCTCTTGTATCGCAATATACTATTTAAAATGGTAAAAAAGATAGGCCTATTGTTTCGCTAGCGCTCATTTTCTTAATTTAGTCTTACATCGTAATTAACCTTTTTCTACGTGGTGTAATTTCGACTACCTCTGCTCGTAGGTACTATAGGTACTATAGTTAGAGGAATTATTATTTTTGACCCCCAAATTCGAAGTTGATTTTTTAACATAAATACACGTTTTGATGTCCTCTGAATCCAAAAATATTATTTTCGGAAACATGTATGTGTGTGTGTGTGTGTGTCTGTGTGCCTGTGAACAACCTAACCAGAACGGAAAATCATATTATACTGTATAAACAAAATTTTGTATTTGAGTCAGGGACCTTCTGATGATGTGACACAAAGATTGGCGACGAGTTTCTCTTATTATTAAGGGGACTTGACGTGAAGAAATTTTCGTTTTTCGCTATTTTCTCTGAAACGGCTCTAACGATTTTCTTTAAATTTTTCACATGGATTGCTTATACCAAAGTTAAAACTTCTATTTGTAACATTTTTTTCGAAAAAATACCTGAAGGCTAGTTATGAGCTACCCAATCTGAATACGTCCAGTAAAATAAAAATATTCGTGACTCTTTTTCACAAAAAAATTCCCTTTACGCAGGCCTACAGGCTGAGGTAGATTTCGAAGTGATAATTATCGCCTTATAGGAGAGCTATCGAGAAACCAGTTATTGATTTGTAGAGTACTCATCAAGAGCTTTCCATCGATACCCCACAAGACGTGGTTTCAAAAATTTCAGATTTTCATCCTCCAACCAACCTACTTCACTCGTACCCCCAAAATCCCCGAATAGTTGGTGTCACTGTGAACTCCATAGGGAGTTCTCTAATTTATTCAAACAAAGTTTCCCTCTATACTTCATAGGGGCCGAGATATAATTTTTTCGAAATTTCAACCCCCTCCCCTTGGGCCAATTTTGCTCATTAACGAACTTGTCCGAACTTGCCTAGAAATAACATAATAAAATTTGGTTCAAATACCTTCAAAATTACGGCCGCTATATATATATATATATATATACCTAGGTATATATATAGCTCACATTTTTGTTCGGGCGGTGGTTTCGTATTAGGGAGGCATGAAACGTAAAGATATGAGAGAATTTTTCGAAAGTCATTACATGGTATCGATTGCAATAGGTAGATTTTTCTTCGAAATCTACCTAAAATTAAGTCGACAATTTAGTGCACGTACTGCAGAATTGTGCTCTTTTACTGAATTTGTAACTGAAATATGACGTTAAATTATAAACATGACCAAAATATGACCAAGACCATGAAAATGACATAAATATGACTTTATATGCAAAATAAAAACAGTCCGATTAGGATAACATGTGCAATTCATTTTTAATATGTGTTTGTGTGTGTGTTTAATTTGTGTTTGCGGCGAGAATGGAGGTCAGGATTCAAATATGACATGTCATGAACATCCGAACTCTAGTAATAAGTTAAACGTTTGACTTAGAAGAACCATTCATTTTCCCTATTTTTTTATTTTTAGGTTATTTTTAGAATTCGATGATATTATTTGATCATTTTTTGCTCATTTGTCTGTATTTTGTTACATTTTATAATTTAGGTACTTTTTAAAAGTATTTTCTTATTTTGTATTTTTTTTATTATTATATAGAGTTTTGTGCATTTACTTAACTTATATTGAATATTAACAGAAATTTAAATGAGCATAAGTAAATATACCTTGTTATAATGTTTTTGCACGACTTAACTAATTAGTGGTACTTACGAATTTTGTTGCCGTGGATCGTAAGTTGACATTCCCACACGCAATCTTGTTGCTATGTGCGGTAAGAATTTACTTACGGCACATCATAATACTAGCCTTTATGGACAAGGCCCCCAGGACAAATATTCGGTTCCCATAACAACCAACACATGCGAATCACTTTCTGAAATAAACATCTCTCTTCAAGAATGTACGATATATACATAATATTTTCAGGTAATATCACAATTAATATATTTAAATTGATATAAATAATCATCGTGCAAAAAATAGCATGCAATACTCGTGCCGTAAACGCATAACGGAACTCGGAAAATTGAAAAAACTCGGCGCGAGCGCCTCGTTTTTTCAAACTCTTTCCTCGATCCGTATGCATCGCTTACGGCACTTGTATCGCAATATCCTATAGTTTGTATGTAGAAAGACGGTGTTTACTTTTTGCATTTAATCGTATGTAAATAGCTAATTAGAAGCCTGTAATTGGGTCAACAACATACATGTAGAATAGTCACAAATCTGATGAAGAAACTAGTATTTCCAAACAAATTTTTGGGTCACTTGTTTAGTTTTGGGTCTTTTTTTTTTTTCTAGTCATTTTATAGCTCATTTTTAAGCATTTTAGGTTATCAAAATCCGGGCCCTGATAATCACTCATGTGAGCGGGTTAAGTCTTTCAATGTATCTACCACTTGTTTCTGTCACTGGTCGTTCTGGTCCATTTTTTCCCCTAGTGTTCTCGAGAAGTCGTCTGAACTTAATTGCCTTGGACGTCCTCTGCTCCTCTTTCCTATTCCGGGATCCCACATTGTCGTGACATGCGCTCATCTGTTTTGTCTAATTGCCTAGGTGGCTTTGAATACGATTTTATGACATTCTTTTCATGTAAATTGGTTGTAAAAATGAAGGGAAAGTCGTTATCACATCACATCGCATCCCCGAAGGATACATAACCCAAATAAAATCTGATTAATGTACTCTCGTAACTTTCTTTACTTTAAGCATGGCCAATACATCAACTCACATTCTGATATAGAACAATAGGTCATGTTGCAAAGAGCACGTATTCAGAGTGAGTGGCTTATATCTACCCTTCAGAGAATATTTTTCGGAAAAAAAGTTTCAAATAAAAGTTTTAGCTCCTAGTGTAAGCAACCCATGTGCAATTTAAAGAAAATCGTTAGAGCCCTTTTTGAGAAAATAATGAAAAACGAATATTTCTTCATGTAAATTCCCCTTAAAAATAAGAGAAACTTGTAGCCAATCTTTCTGTCACATCTTCAGAAGGTACCTGACCCAAACAGAAAAATTTTGTTTTCATACGATTTTCCATTCTGAAGCTAGGCTGTTCACATACATCCACACAGGCACACACACACAGACATATTTCCAAAAATAGTATTTTTGTATTCAGGGGAACCTCAAAACGTGTATTTATGTTAAAAACTCAACTTCGACTTTGGGGATCGAAAACAATAACTTTCTCTACCTATGGTACCGGCAGAGGATGTAATAATTGAAGAGCCTAGTTTCATAAGGGCGTAAGGCACAAGGACATAGTTTCGAGAAATCTTGATGTATTTAAACAATGTTACCACTCACAAGTAAGTGGTTTAAAATTTAATTTTATAGCATATATTTTTGAAGGACAGGTTAATTACTAGGGACCGGATTCTTAGGTTTTTACCTATTTTTTTCCTCACCTCCAAAACAAAAAGCGCTCATACACTTTTTCGAATCTTGTCCATAGGATTCACCCACATTAATTCTGTGGCACTTAATAATACCTAAATGGGGTATAAAAACCTAAATGTACCTAATCGGGATATAAAACCTAAAATATCTACTTTAGGCTACTTTTTTGTCTTTTTTGTTTGTCAGTTGAGAAATCTATATTTTGCGGAGAGACAATTTTTGTCGGGTTGAAATTAATACCACAAGCGTTTCGTTCAACCCAATGTCGTCTAGGATGACAGTATCAAGAGAGGAAGTGTAAGAGTACCAGCGTATTCCTTTTAAAATATTCGTACGAACAACCATTGTTGACGTCATGTGAGGTTGAAAGGACATTTTTTGCCTTCAAATGTATTCTGAGAGATAACAGGAAGAACTTCACATTTGAGAATCTTGAAAGATATTTAGTGATATACTGTAACTAGGAAATGTGAGACAATCTTATTTTCACTGCTTCTTTTGATTGTTTATGCTTTCTTCCTTCAATTGTATAATATTGTCGTAAAGCAAGTTTACACAAATTTAAGTCAATTTTGTTAAGTTAAACTTTACAAGTATTATGTATTGAATCCTATGTAGCACATTCAAATTCATTAAACCAATTGTTCTATCCAAAAACCTAAAAAAAACTATTTCACCTAATGGAAAACCTAAAACAGTGTTTTTAAAAACCTAAAAGTCCGGTCCCTAATAATTACTGTTCTGCAAATTTAAAAGGTAGAATGTATTGGGATTTTTTAGAACTAGAGGTACCTAAACATGTTAAACAAAAACTGAAGTACGTTTACAGTAGCAAAATCGTTTTACTTTGTATTATATTATTTGTTTTTACTTTATTTTAGTAAAAACCAGTATTATACAGTGACAACTGCATGTTTGCAAATGAAAGCCAGTATAGTATACAGAGACAATTGCATGTTTGCCAGTGAATACCAGTATAGTCATTAATAGGGACCGGATTTTTAGGTTTTTAAAAACACTGTTTTCGGTTTTCCATTAGGTGAAATAGTTTTTTTTAGGTTTTTGGTCCAAAATATAGTTTTCAAGTAGAATAATTGGTTTAATGAATTTTAATGTGCTACATAGGATTGAATACATAATACTTGTAAAGTTTAACTTAACAAAATTGACTTAAATTTGTGTAAACTTGCTTTAAGACAATATTATACAATTGAAGACACTAGACACTACCCTTCTCAGGATTTTTATGGTTGAATGTGGATAATGTGAAACTGATTATTTTCCTTTTTTTCGGTTGTTACGCATGCTAACCGCACAACAGATCAACTAGGAATGAAAACTTCCCCCTTTTCTTGAAAGGTAAATAATTCGTGTTCTGGCAGGCTTGACAAAATATTACTTTGCCATCTCTGGTGAAATTCAGATCGTCGCCAATCCACTGCCGTAATAAACTCGATTTCATTTGTTTCGGCATAATTAACACGTCTTCTTAAAACTCACAGTGTGACCAATCAGTGTGAATAACAGGGCCGTGCACGGCAACAATGGTTGCTCGTTCGAATATTTTAAAAGGAATACGCCGATACTCTTTTCCTCTCTTGATACTGTCCGTCCCAGACGACAATAGGTTGAATGAAATGCTGGTGGTATTAATTTCTACCCGACAAAAATTATTCTTTCCCCGCAAAATATCGATTTCTCAACTGACAAACAAAAAAGACAAAAAAGGAGCCTAAATTAGATATTTTAGGTTTTATATCCCGTTTAGGTATATTTAGGTTTTTATACCCCATTTAGGTATTTTTAGGTGCCACAGAATTAATGTGGGTGAATCCTATGGACATGATTCGAAAAAGTGTATGGGCGCTTTTTGTTTTGGAAGTAAGGAAAAAAATAGGTAAAAACCTAAGAATCCGGTCCCTAGTCATTAATACAATAGATGATAAGCAAAACAGTCTATTTTGAATGAAGTTACACTTCAGAAATGCAAGTTCGGTTTCTATAAACGTTTGCTTGGATGGTAGCACTGCGGAAAATACAGTTGGTAAACACACCTCAATAACAGATAGGAAGTGTGCCTTACGCCTGTATGGAACTGTTATGAAATAGAATGAATGCCCAGTCTCACAGGTCTTTTCTTATAACTGAGAAGAGGTTTAAGGCACAAGTACAAATAGTTCACTGAGTACTTAAGATAAATGAGGAGAAGGCATAAATGTTAAAAACTAAAAATTAAAGATTTGTGCCTTACGCCCTTATGGAACTAGGCCCTTCAATTAATTAAGCAATACACAAGAAGAATGGGAAATAATATTGCGAGGTTCAGTTCATACAGAGAGAAAGATACCATTAGTACACATGTACAGGACAC
Organism: Ectobius pallidus; assembly: GCA_964059195.1. Classification (NCBI taxonomy): domain Eukaryota; kingdom Metazoa; phylum Arthropoda; class Insecta; order Blattodea; family Ectobiidae; genus Ectobius; species Ectobius pallidus. The sequence goes on along the minus strand of CAXKWD010000001.1, from coordinate 206,913,404 downwards.
AACGGGCATGATTGTTGGCATCACTGCAAGGATTCTGACCAATCTCAGTGCAGGTAATTGGCAGGCCCAAGGCTCCAACACCTGTTTGTGCGGACGCATCCAGAATATTATCCTAGCAGCCCTGAAATTCTGTTTGCATTGTCTCCTGCTAACTCCTGCAGGCATAGTAAAATTAAGCTTAGAGGTTGTAGCCAAATTTTTGAAACTGATATCACGATGGGAGAAATGTTGAGAAACTTGGCGACTATATAGAAAAATAGACAAAAGATGTCCTTTCATATGTGCATTTGTTTGTAATTGTAGGCCTACCTATTAAACTTTTTGCAAAAAAAATTATTGTGCGGTACTTTTCGATCGGCCGTCGACACCGAAATATTTTACCTGTATATAGAGGGGACTTAGACAAGCAACTTTTATTAGAAGATTTTTGCTCTATGCCGTAAAATGTGTATGCTACAGGGCATATAATTTGGTGCTCACAAATCAATAATTACGCGAAATAGGGTTAAAATGTTCATTAAATTGACTTTATGCCTTCCTAGTGATCGATAAAAACCTGACTCTTGATCAATCGTCAACAGCTATATCATAATTTAGAGTTTTATAATCTGCAAAAATTACAGACTAATCACATGACTGGCCGTCACTGCATTATTCTTTTTTTATTCATAACTACTGACTGCAGTGTTAACAACGAAGTTCCTTTGTTTTGCATTTTTGTTCTAATGTTAGAAGTCAGTGGCAGCCGTGCCCTGGGAGATTTTATGCTGTAACAGGAAAAATTGAATCTATAGAGCAAAAATCTTCTAATAAAAGTTGCTTATCTAGGTCCCGTCTATACACAGGTAAAATATTTCGGTGTTATCATTAACACCCTGTATAGAAAAATAGACAAAAGATGTGCCTTCAAGTGTGCATTTGTTTGTAATTGTAGGTAGGCCTACCTATTAAACTTTTTGTAAAAAAAATTATTGTGTGTTACTTTTCCGACCGACCGTCGTATATAAAAAATGGTCGGGTTTTAATTTTCTTCTAAGGACTCCTCCGTCAATCTTTTTGGTTAAATGAAACTTATATGTTTTAAAGTAGTCTGCTTATATTTGTGATTCATTAGCTTGTTTTCTTTTACGAATTCCCATCTGCTCCTCAATCTAGCTTTCTTTTTTATCAGTACGTTTAAGTTACCTCTTTCTATAGCTAAACCATTAATTTTAATTTGTAGGTTTCCCATTAGGTAATAGTAAAAACTGATCACCAATCAAGAAAACAAAAGAAAACAGTATTAAAGCTACAAAACCCGAAAACATCGTTAAACGTAGGCGGATTTTATTTCTTTCCGACTCACATTAAATTTAACCATAAAACAGATTAACGGTTGTGTTTGTGATAGCGGATCCCGAATGAATATCCATCTTCTCTTCCGTTTTATTCTTATTGCTCTGTCGACTGAAAAAAAGAAATCTTGGAGGTAGTCGTTGAAACATCTGTTTTCGATATTTTGAAAGCTGCTTTTTTTTTTGTTGCTTGCACACAAGCTCTTGGTGTGGTAAAAAATAACTATCTGAAAGATGTTTATTTCTGTCATTTTATGAGCTATGAAAAAAATTTACTATTGAAAAATTTGTATCATTATTTCAGAATGAAACTCAACACAATTTTTCAGAAAAAATGTGTGAATTTTTCTAATAGGAGTTTTTCTTCTTGGCGTTTCGGGAGGGCTGGTGTCCCCCAGGGCTCAATCCTAGGACCCTTACTTTTTAGTATATATATTATTGATGTAACCAAAACATTAAAGCATTGTAGATATCACCTGTATGCTGATGATTTACAGCTATACATTCATTCCACTACTGACTTTATCAACGACGCACTGACGAAACTCAATGAAGACTTGTCTTCAGTTTGCAAATCGACAGACAATTTTGGACTTACCTTAAATACAGGGAAATCGCAAGCAATTTTAATGGGACATCAGCGTTTGATAAGTAGAGTAAATATTAATACCATACCGCGCGTGGAAATTAATGGCACTCCTATAAACTACAGCTTATCGGTAAAAATTCTTGGCGTCCTTATGGATTCAGATCTAAATTGGAACACTCAAGTATCACATGTCTCTAAAAACTGTGAACGACTTCCTCCCTAGTGAACTAAAGAAACGTCTAGTCCAAGCGCTAGTGATGCCTCATTTCGATTACTGCGATATTCTGTTGACCAACTTAAACACCAGCCTTACTGACAGACTCTAGCGTGCTCATAACGCTTGTGTTAGATTTATCTGTAATATCAGACGATTTGCCCACGTGACGCCATCTTTTCACACCTTGTCATGGATGCGCCTCAAACAACGAAGAATGATCCATTCTCTTATCTTTCTTTATAACATATTATTATCTTCCTCTCCTTCTTACTTACACTCTCGTTTTAATCTCCTTTCGACCTCACGAACGCATAATCAAAATCTACTGCTTATTCCCCGACATACAACATCATTCTATTCTTCATCTTTTAGTGTATCAATTCCTCGTTTTTGGAATTCCTTGCTTTGTCATATCAGAGACTGTCGAAATGTACCACAATTTAGAAATAAGTTGAATATCCATTTTATTAGTCATTAATTTTATTTTAGTTTAGTTTATCAAACTTGTAAATAAATCCTTGTAATTTTATTGTCTGTAGCATGTTTAGTTTAAATTTATAATTTATCAATTCTTGTATTGCTTGTAGTATGTATTATTTACGATATGTATAGTTTTACTGGTGCAGTGGAAGAAAAGGCCTTATGGCCTTAACTTCGCCAGTATAAATAAATAAATAATAAAATCAGGTAAACTGATGTAACAAAGTGCCAGTATGTTTTTGCTTAATCAGTTATGACTGCAATTATGATATGCAGAATATGTTTTTTTTTTAAATTGATTTCCAAGTTAAGCTCCAGATTTATTCATTAAGCAGGGCTTACGGAAGAAGAAAGGTCTACCATCTCGGCCACCGGGGTCATTTTAACGGTCTAGTTGGATAAGCGCATGTAAATCGATATGTTTTTTGTCATAGCTACCTGCATTTTAATTTCCAAGGCCTTATAAGATCACAGTAAATAATAGGCTATGTTGTCAAGATAACTGATTTTCATTTTTTTTATAAATTCTTTCGAATACGTATATTACCATAAAATAGGCACTAAATTGAGCATTACTCCGAAACAGGTCAACCGATTTTATACATTATGAATAGACGTCTTCCCATGGACATTATAAATGTGTATACCAAGTTTCATAAAAATCCGGTAGCCTAAAGCGTATTTGAGTTACCGCGTCTTTAAAATATACACTAAATTGGGTTTTACTCCGGTACCGGTCTACCCATTTGGTCCAATATCAATAGACGTCTTTCCACGTACATTATAAATGGGTATACAAAATTTAAGGAAAATCCAATAAAGCGTATTTGAGTTATCGCGACTTCTAATATATATTAACATAAAAACACTAAATTGGGCATTATACCGGTACTAGCCAACCGATTTTGTCAAATATCAATAAACGTCTTCCCATGGACATTATAAATACGTATACGAAGTTTCATAAATATCCGATAAAGCGTATTTGAGTTATTGCGCTTTTAAAGTAGACACTAAATTGGGTTTTACTCCGGTACCGGTCAACAGATTAGGTTCAAATTCAATAGGGCACTTCTCATGAACGTCATAAATGGGTATACCAAGTTTCATGGAAATCCGATACAGCATATTTGAGTGATGGCGCCTTTCTATTTGAAAGGCGCCATAATCTATTAAAATAGGCACTAAATTGGGCATTACTCCGGTACCGGTGAACCGATTTGATTCAATATCAATAGGGTTCTTCCCATGGACATTATAAATGTGTTTTCCAAGTTTCATGAAAATCCGAAAAAGCGTATTTGAGTTATGGTGCGTACAGACACACGGACAGATAGACAGACAGACGGACAGACGGACAGACAGACGGACAGACATTTTTCGTCCACCACACAATCTCATAAAGTACCATACTGGCACTTAATAATAACAGGCGCGCTAGGGAATAAATCGAGTTTACCCAAACACAGCATAATTTTTTTTTAGCATCCTTGTGTTACGAACAAAATAGTGGGGCTGTGACGGACTGCACAGAAAACAATCAACTCAATGCTTATTTTTTAAATACCAGGCATTAGTTTTCTTATATTCGTCTTACTAGAAACGGAGAAAAATTGTACATTAAATGCATGTCTCGAATTCAATAAAAAAATCATGGTCACCACAATTTTATTTTTTATTGAGAAAGCTATTGACTTAAAAAACCTTGCTCAATTTTGTTAGTAATATACCCTATAGAACTTACAATTAAAATTTCAGACTTCTTGCATTAAATTTGCAGAACTCATTTAGTTCTGAATATAAGTTATAGAAATGGAGTGAAAATAAAAGCACGGGAAAAATGACATTAAATTTTGCATGATATTAAAATTTAAAAAAATTGTACAGACAGCTTCAGTAGAAGTACTAATCCTTACGATCGATACTTTCAAATGCATGTGTGTCGTTACTCCGGTATCGGTCAACCGATTTGGTGCGAAATAAATAGGTTTCTTACCATGGACGTTATAAATGCGTAGACCAAGTTTCATGAAAATCCGATAGAGTGTATTTGAGTTATCGCGCGTAAAGACACATGGAAGAACAGACATTTTCCCGTCCCCTCACACCAGCTCATAAAGTCTGAATCTGTCTCTTAAAAATGTACTGGCATGCAGAATGTAGGTAGATATTTAAAGCGTAATTTTAGTAGACAATAATAATTAGATTAATTACGTATTATTAGATTGTTCAGTATTTTAATGAAAGCAGTTTTAGCCATTTTTAGTTTTAAACGTCTTATTTAGCCATTTCTAGGTTTTATAAGATTGAACTATGTGACTGCCATGACTAAGGTTCGGATGTTTATGAAAAGTCATATTTTAATCCTGACCTCCATTCTCACCGAAAACACAAATTAAACACGAATTGCACATTTGGTATCCTAATCGGACCGTTTTTATTTTGCAGATAAAGTCATATTTTGGTCATTTTCAATGTGGTAGTCATGTTTCGGTCATATTCATAATTTAACGTCATATTTCAGCTTTAAATTCGTTAAAAGAGCACAATGATGCCGTAAGTAATAGGCCTACACTAAATTGTCGACTTAATTTTTTTCCCCCAAAAAGAATATTTTGGTTTTACTTTAACTGAAATGCGAAGGGACAGTACAAGTAACTGCACAATTACAGTTTCCTCCTTGTTGTTAACAACTTCCAATAGAAATGTTTCTAAAAGATTTTCAGTTCACAGTTTCTGTGGTAGCCTAGCTGGAAACATTAACATATTATAAATTGTTTATAAACCTGTAAATCACCTGTAAAATTGTTAAAAAAAAGTGATTATCAGATGGAATTAATGTGATATAATAATTTTGTGTCATAAAAGTTTTAAATTGGAACATTTATTTTTAGATAATAGCCTATGTCCTTTTATGAAGGGATATTTAGGATTTTTTGGTCATATTTTGTCTTCTTAAGGTCATATTTAGTCATTTTTAAGGTCATATTTACAGTCATATTTTCCACTTTTTAGGTCATAAATAGGGGGCGGATTTCTATGACATGTCATATTTTTCCCCTTTGCATTATTTCAGATTTCCGATTAATTTAAACCCGATTCCAAGCATCCTGGTGAAAATGGAACGGCTTTTATTGTGCATATAACTGCATATTTAGGAGATTTTCAACTATTGTAGCTTATTTAGTATGAATATGCATATTTAGGTAATATTTTTGGCATATTTGAGTGCATATTAAAGAAATTTTGAAGTTTCATATCATATGTTGTAAATTTTGCATTATAGCCTACTGATATTTTTTGAGAATTTACAGATATTTTAAATAATTAACATATTTTAATAAAATTAATTACAATGAAACTTTTTAAAAATATGCATAATGTGGAAGTGGTAAAGTCATATTTTATATTTTATTGGTCATATTTTAATGTTTTTAGGTCATAAATGCATGCATATATCCTTTTTTTTTAGGTCATAGAAATCCGCCCCCTAGTCATAAACATCCGAATCCTAGCCATGACTATGAAATGGATGATTATATTAAAATATCACAGTTAGCTGGCAAGAAACAAAACCGTTTAAAACCTAAGAAACCGGCCGTAGTTATGTCCCGTAATAAGCGTGGTAATCGCGAACTAAAAATCTGACTAGAAATGAATACAAGTGGGATACAATTGACAGCCAATGGAGTGTAATATAGGTTACCAGAACACAATGGAAAATCACTTGTCGCATTACAACTCGTGTAGAGAAACGATCCCATTGTTCAAGGAAAGACGAAAGAAAGGAAGAGGATAGAAAAAGTAGTTTCTCCGATTTTTCTGAAAGTTCTTTTAAGTAATTGAATATTTTTCTTATTCCAATTTATTACACAGCAATCAATTATGGCTGTACCCCGAACCTCACCAAGCACGATTCTCTTTTATTTCATCCCCCCCACCCCAATTTCATTCCGTTTCCTCCCCTGTTATCCATTACTTCTTCGCTGCCGTCCTCCTATCGTTGTTACTTCCCCTTCGGCGCGGTTCATTTATAACCCTGCTCTCTTTCATTCTTTCTCAATCCATCTTACTTCTCCATGACTTTTTCCTTATATCTTTCTTTATTCGATATTTTTCACTTAATCTGTCTCCTTGCATCCCTTTATGAGAACTCCAAATAGTGATGTACTGGGAAATCTAGCAGACGGTTCGGGAATATATATGAGGTGAAGGGTAAGAGAGTGTATAAGGGTGAAAGGTCCCGGAAGATTAAAAGTGTCTCCAAGTATGTTAGGGGAAATAATGATGCATTATTATTATGCAAGTTTATAAACATTCGTTTTGATATATTGTGTCACAAGTTGCAGAAATGCATTTTCTCTTCATATTAGAGACAGTATATTATGAAAAATAGCTGTTTCTATGTGTAAGAAGCTATGTTTGCGTATTCGTATTCCTTTAATCTTTTCACTGCTACTGACATATAAATGCGTCATATCAAAACAGTCTTTGAAGCCGAGTTTTAAATGTAGTAATGTTTTATGTAGGCCTAAAGTGTGAGGATTTTATCACGTGGTATTATTTTTATTTATGGAAACCAGTTATTCCACTGAAATTTTTTTAATTGATTTGAAATTTAAAGCTCACTTATGGAGTTACTTGATCATTACTTATATAAGCATACAAATTCAGCTCTGAAAGGATTAAGAAGCTCTCTCTCTCTCCGATCTTGGTTACAGATAATGTTGTCACCGAGGATGACCACAAGTTGGTTAAAATTTATTTGATTTTGATAAAGATTTTTGTACTGACAAGGCGGAATTACCGCATTTTAGATTTACATATAAACGTCTAATGGGGGTGGAGAAATTCACGTCTAAAGTCGACAGCTTGTAGGCTATTACGGTATATTGTATGACAATTATTTTTACTATTATTATTACTATTTTTCTTTCTTCATCTTTGTAGTGTTACATTTCTCTTCCTCTGTCTTGTGCGTAGTCAAAGCACGAACGGCCGTATAGGCCCGTGCGCTGGATTTGTTATATGGAAAATATATTTAGTATACATATATAAGAATAAAGATGCACCTTACCATACCATACCAGATGAACGTCTAATGCATTTTACAGTATCTACTTTTATCACATACTGGGCTCTACTTAGGACTAGACTTCGGACTTTTAGGCCGCTAAAAATGCTGTTTTAGGTACCTAAAATAGGCTCTAAAAATTGGAAAATAGTTTCTAAAAATCGTAAAATAGTCTCTTATAAAATCGTTAAGTTTCCAATTTTCTGAAATATCTCAATTGCAATGCAGAATATAATATTTATTGAAGTCACCATTAATCAATAATCATGATAAAACACAGATATAGGCCTATGGTACACAGAATTATATAGGCCTATTACTAGGGCCTGTATTACAACTATAGCAATGAAAACCTAATCCCTGTGCCCAGAAGCTACGCATATCATACTAGCATATTCAATCCCTTGTATCCCTCAGTGATTCAGAGTACTTTTTTTTTGCTGGATGTGGGAGTCGGGAGAAAAACCCTACATTTTCTTGGGAATTTCAAGGAATTTTTCTACTGAAGACTAAACATTCCTTACTATTTTAACCACGTCACAAATGTGTCATGTAAACTGCACATTCCGAGCTAAAAATTTAGTACGAACTGAAAATAAATGCTAGAATTTATAACAAAAAATTACTTATTTTGAACTTTAGAGGAAAAACAAGCAAAAAGGCAATATTAGGCTCTAACGTAAAAATAGGCTGTTTTAGGTCCTATAAAAGTATCAGTTTTAGGCATAGGCACTTATGAAACATGCATATACAAAAGAATATTATAGGAGAAAAATTCATTCGGCACTGGGACTTGAACCCAGGACCTTTGGCTATTCGCGCCAATGCTCTACCAACTGAGCTAAGCCGGAGCTCAATTCACAGCGCCAGATGGAACTTCTCTCCTATGACTGATTGCCCTAATGGTCCACCTCACAGACAGACAAGTTATGTCATAGGCCTATGCAGTACTGTGAGGCACACTAAGTAGTGATTTTTTTTTTGACCGGGATCCCACTGTTATTGCACAGTTAACATTCAAGATAGATATACAAGCATTCATGAGCCACAGAATATTGTCTCTGTTGGACACTACATGAGAATATTATAGGAGAAAAAATCATCCGGCACTGGGACTTGAACCCAGGACCTTTGGCTATTCGCGCCAATGCTCTACCAACTGAGCTAAGCCGGAGCTCAATTCACAGCGCCAGATGGAACTTCTCTCCTATGACTGATTGCCCTATGACATAACATAACCATATGACATAACTTGTCTGTCTGTGAGGTGGACCATTAGGGCAATCAGTCATAGGAGAGAAGTTCCATCTGGCGCTGTGAATTGAGCTCCGGCTTAGCTCAGTTGGTAGAGCATTGGCGCGAATAGCCAAAGGTCCTGGGTTCAAGTCCCAGTGCCGGATGAATTTTTCTCCTATAATATTCTCATGTAGTGTCCAACAGAGACAATATTCTGTGGCTCATGAATGCTTGTATATCTATGCATATACAAGTTTTCGCCCATATATATCACTTAAGGATTAAAATAGGTTTTTACCTAAAATCCGAAGTCTACTTATGACTATTCAAGCTTCCATCATGCGGTGCCGTAAATTATGACAAATCCTTTGAGAATCCTAATGGTTGTAGTGATAAGCTGCGGAGGACCGTTGGAATAAGAAGTTGTTTTCTTTCACTAACCACAACTCTCGTAATAACTAAGGTGTTTATTGAGATCTAAGGCAAATTCATTAGCACCTGATAGAGTGGCTACCGCTCAGCAGTATGTTAATGCAGCAATTAATTATCTCCCGTTTTACGATGCACTAAACTCCACTACAGAGAAGAGGACCATATTTTCTCGAGTCAGCGAATGTACGCGCGGGAAAGTTTACGAGTTGCGGTCACCGATCATAGTTATTCCACAACGTCCAGTCACTTTGCTGTAATAGGCGAGGGAGGGAGGGCTGCCTTTTAAGAACACACCAATTCGATTTATAGCTTTAGATTGAGTGGAATAATAAAATACCCTGACGGACTTACTTCACGTTCTTGTGGTCTCCAGCGAGGCGTAGATCTTTGCTCAGAAACCCGCTCCTGACTTTCAAGGAGTTATGATGAGGAGAATTCAGATAACTTAAATTAAACCAAACAAGTTGCTATTACTTATTGCATGTCCGAAGGAACTTTTTCTTTTTGCCGAGTTGACAAGGGATAGGTATAAAATTTGTTGTTTTTGAAGTGAAACTTCTTTAGCCGCGGTAGGGGTAAATCCAGAACTTGTTAAACGCTCAAAAATCGTCACGAAATTAGTGTCACACTCAAAATCGTCACGACATTAGTTAGGTGTGACGGAACGGACTGCACAGAAAACAATCAACTCAATGATTAAGCTTATCCAAAATTTAAAAAATCTAAAATTAAAAAAATCCAAAATTTAAATATCCCAAAAAATGGAAAAATTCAAAGATCCAAAATTTAAAAAATCCAAAGTTTAAAAAACCCAAAATTAAAAAATTCAAAGATCCAAAATTTAAAAAATAAAAAATCCAAAATTAAAAAATACAAATATCCAAGATTTAAAAAAATAATAAAGAAAACAAAATTTTAAAAATAAAAAATCCAAATTTAAACAAATAAAAATCCAAAACAAAAAATTAAAAATCCAAAATTTAAAAATTTAAAAATCCAAAATCCAAAAATCGTAAAAGTAAAAAATTCAAAAATTAAAGAATTAAAAGATCAAAAATTTAAAAAATCCAAAATTAAAAAAGTCCAAAAACCCATTATTAAAAATTCCAACAGTCCAAAATTGAAATATCAATAATCCAAAATTGAATACATCCAAAAATTAAAACAAGTTTCACTTTTGTCGCGTGGCGTTTCACGCACACTTTGTTTTTTGTTTTTTGTTTTTTGTTTTTTAATATAGAAAGTGTTTGCATGTTTAAAGTATCAAACTTTGTTCAATTATGGTATAGGCTTGCCTTCAAAGATTAATAGGCCTACTGTAGAAAATACCTTAGCTTATTGTAAGGTTTAATTTATGTTATTTTGGATCGTAAACATTACTTAACAGAACTCTCTTCATAAGTTATATGCAAAGTTCCATTTTACGGGATGAGCCCGTTAAGGTAATAGTACCGGGGTGGACACTAACCTTAACTTTGGGAGCCGCAAATTTATGAAGCTGTTCGAAGCGAACCACATTGCTGTTACCATACACATAAACATTATTGTTCAATAATGTTATAAATGTTATTGTAATTCCCCCGTGTGGGACCGGGGAAGAATAGTCCCACCGTAGCTCATGCGAATCGTAAGAGGCGATAAAAATGGGCACCCGGTGTCTGGGGGTATAACTGGACCACCCGGGCTCCCGAGGGGACATAAATATTGGGAGACCAGTAGTCCGAGGTAACGGACCTTCAGCGCTGGGCTAATCACCCGCCTGAAGTATTAATGATTCAGAGGAGGAATGATGGCCTCGGAATAGGACGGATGAAACGGCAACAACTTCGCAAGGAAAAAGGACTAAGGGAGAAGACAATACATCAACTACGAAGCATGGCCAGGGACAGAGAAAGTTACAGAAGATGGATACGAGGACATCCCCTAACGCTGCACTGAGTGGCATAAATAGGGAAGATGAACAAGAAGATGATGTTATTGTAATTTATTTTTTCGTGTATTTATTTCATGTGAGCAACCTTATTTATTTTTATTCTTATTTTTTGCCTAAAACTATAATATGTATGTTTTTTTTATATAATGTTCAAAATATAATTTTAGTATGACTGAACTGACCCCGAACACGAGCTATGCTCATGCGGAGCAAATAATACTCTTTTCAAATTTTATTTTAAAAAAAATTACGAAACAAGAAATAAGATTTTACTTTTGATTTTTCGAATGTTCATTTCTGCTGTTAGTTGTTTAAAATCTGGCTGATAAGTTAATTAACAAGCGCAGTTTGCATGAGTTCACTTATATGTTCAACAATTAGTTCAGATCGATAATTAGATTTAGCCTAATGAATTTAAGCGTTCAGTAGGCTACAGAGATTCACACACATAAGTAGGGACCGGATTTTTAGGTTTTTAAAAACACTGTTTTAGGTTTTCCATTAGGTGAAATAGTTTTTTTTTAGGTTTTTGTCCAAAATACCGTTTTCGGGTAGAATAATTGGTTAAATGAATTTGAATGTGCTACATAGGATTCAATACATAATACTTAAATATCTTTCAAGATTCTCAACCGTGAAGTTCTTCCTGTTATCTCTTAGAATACATTTGAAGGCAGAAAATGTCCTTTCAACCTCACATGACGTCAACAATGGTTGTTCGTACGAATATTTTAAAAGGAATACGCCGGTACTCTTACACTTCCTCTCTTGATACTGTCATCCTAGACGACATTGGGTTGAACGAAACGCTGCTGGTGGTATTAATTTCAACCCGACAAAAATTGTCTCTCCGCAAAATATCGATTTATCAACTGACAAACAAAAAAGACAAAAAAGTAGCCTAAATTAGATATTTTAGGTTTTATATCCCGTTTAGGTACATTTAGGTTTTTATACCCCGTTTAGGTATTTTTAGGTGCCACAGAATTAATGTGGGTGAATCCTATGGACATGATTCGAAAAAGTGTATGATCGCTTTTTGTTTTGGAAGTAAGGAAAAAAATAGGTAAAAACCTAAGAATCCTGTCCCTACACATAAGTAGTCCCAAATATCGAGATACGTCCCTTAGCACACTCTTTTGTTAGTAGGTATTTTTCTTCTGGAACTTTCTTCCAAAATTCTATGGCCGAAACACCACTTCGTTTAATTCCTTTTAGTCCTTCGAACTCTTGAAGTTCTAGTAGCTCCAACTCTACTGCAACTGTAACCTTTGTAATTGGAGATTAAACAGGCCAGCCATCGCCCACAACATCAACAGCAAAAGGATTTTCCAGGACTGAAAATGAAGGTTTAAGTGTTCTCAAATCTTTAAATCTGCCATTGATTTCTTTAGCAAGACCAGACATTTTACACAAATAATCTTCTGTTTCCACCTGAACGACAGGAAGGCTTTCAGTAATTTTCTTCAAACATTTGAATTGAGCGAATGTTTTAGTCTCAAGGTCTTTCCGAAAGAGTCTTAATTGGCTCTGAAAACTAAATGCACCCTGCGCTAAATCAGAAATAGGTTCTCCACTTCCTAGTAATATATCTTCATTAAATTATATTAACTGTATACTTTTTATAATCTGTATCATATTTACTCTTAGCTTAGTTTCAAGAGCCGCACGAGATTGGCTTAAGAGTCGTATGCTGCTCGCGAGACTCGTTTTGGCAACCCCTGTAATCATAGGCGTAACGAGGGGGGGGGGTTTGGGGGTTTGAACCCCCCCATTGATTAAAAAAAGGAAAATTGTATAATTTTTTTAAGTCTGCCCATAAATTACTTAATACAAGTATAAAGCGTGGGAAGCTTAAAACTCGTTATTTTGCGTCTTAATTTTTAAAATTTTCCGGGGGAGAACCCCCAGAAGCTTAAAAATCGTTATTGTGCATCTTAATTTTAACAATTTTCCGGGGGAGGACCCCGGACCCCCCTGTCCCTGGGGGGTATTCTATACCCCCAAGACCCCGCGGATGTTAAACCCCCCCATATGGTCGGCCTGGTTACGCCTATGCCTGTAATAGTACGTTTTAGAGATTGGAGAGGGTATACCCAGATGTCACCGTATTCCTCTTCCCTTTCGTACAAATTATCCACTTTCTTCATTTTAACCACCGCAAATAGCCTACTATTATTCCAACTACTACTATTATCCTGTACCTAGAATCTACTCTTATACAATTCAACGGCCCTAAATAGCGTGCTTGCTCGCCCGCTTCGTGAGACATCGGGTATACTCGGCGATGTTCGTCTCTCGCAGTCTAAACTTTCATGACGACTACAAAATTAGGAAGGAAAACTGTTTCTCTATTATATAAGGCCTAAGTGAAATGAACACAATGAACAAATATTCTAATTTATTTTTACTTACAATTTTCATAGCTCTGAACCACAAACATTTTTAATAATCTACCAGTGGAATTTTCTTAAAAATCATGGAGTCAATGAATAATGGCGGGCGAAGCCGGGGGCAACAGCTGTAAAATATTGATGGTTTTATTTCTTGAAATATCGCTGATAATAATAATCCAAACAAACCATTCCTTCCCTTGAAACATTATATAATTTCTGAAAATTACACTGAATTGATAAAATAAAATTCACATCATATTCATGTCAATAAACAGCTGAGAAACAATATGTATCATGTGTTCACCCATCGCCTCCTTTATAGGTTCTTTGGAACTGCATAATCGATTCTGATATAGTTTTCCCAGGGGGCGCTTTAAAGCCGGAATTTTAGCTGTTTCATTAATTATTAATGGCTTAGTTTATGAATGATTCGCGTGCAAGTGTTAATAAATATAATGCTTTAATAATTATTATTATGCTCTTAATTTTTATTTTTTAAAAGAATTATCGTGGGCGAAGCCACGGGCACCTCCTAGTCGTTTACAAATCAAAATGACATAAATAACTATTTCGGCAGTAAAAATTTGGTCCATAAACTAGATACTGACAATTTAAAGTTTTGGACAAAACACGAATGTAAGCCAATACAATATTTAGTTTCGCTCCATTACTTACGACCATTTCTTCCATTCAATCGAAGTCTGCAGTCATAGGGAAGGATTTTTCAATATCCTTTTGAAGGTTTTGCCTTTCGAATAACTTCACAAGAGATTTACATTTCTTTACAAATAGGTCAATCTTTTACGCAAATGTTTTATAATAATAATAATGTTCAACTTTTTCAAACAGTGATTTGTTCTAAAGTTCAAATTATTGCCAACCAAAAGAGCCCGAATTCCCAATATTATTCGAATATATATATATATATATATATACAGTATATATTACTATTCTAAACACAAGCGAACTGAAATTATTTTCCTTTTAAAATTTAGATTCAAAATAACATAGAACGACGTTCGATGTTCGACGAAGTTAACAAAACGAATGCTAGCGATTCCTACATCGTTAATGGTCTTACATCGTATAACCACATTCATTCACAAGCATTTTCTTCAGTGCTTTTTACTAGCGTTTTTTTTACCTTTTCTCTGTGACACATAATTACGTTATAAAAGGCGAGACATAAAATTAGTATAGTAATGATTTATGTATAATGTGAGGTTTTTTGTCCACGTGATATGATTATCATTCATGGAGATCAGTAGCTCTTCTAAAATTTTCCTCATTCATTTGAAAGTTAAAGCCCACTGATGCTTCTACTTGATGATTGCTTATAATATAAGTTCAGCTCTAACATTGTCAATCTTCTCATTAAAATCACATATTATTTAAGTTCTTCGGCCTATCTTTTTCTTGTAGTCTTATTGTCTTGTTCATCTCGTTTGTTTTCTTTTCCTCACCTTTGTTATTTTCATTTCATCTTCGCCGCTTATATGTCATTTCCACGCTAATAGACCATCTCCTGCTGTGCTCCCCCATTCCTTCTATTTAGAGGTCTCATTTATTCTCATTATTACTGCGTGTTCTCAACTTCCCTTCTCACTTTTCGATCTCAGTCATTTTTCTCTTCTCTTTCTTTACCGTTAATTAATTTAAAAATGATTTATATCGAAATTGTCTTAACAATAGAACTTCAAATAATACCTGTTAATTTCTTGGCTTGTTTTCTTAGTTTCTAATCCAGCTCTAGCCTACAATACGTATATTACCGAGCAATGTGTAACGATTTGGGCTCGCATTCGGGAGGTGCCAGGTTCAAAACCCGTCGCCAGCCAATTTGACATGGGTTTTTTCGTTTCCCCAGTCGTAAAGGCAAATGCCGAATTGGATATTTACAAACCATGAATAATTCCCACCATTTCATCCTGTATCATATCCATTTAAATTAATATCAGTTCAAATTTACTCCATTAAATGCACCGACAATAGAAAAAAATTGACAAACAATAGTTCCATGGGCTACCCTAGACATAGATCCCGAACTCCTGATATAGCCTCGAAGCTAAAAGGAGTAGGCCTATAAACACAGCTGAAATAATAATAATAATAATAATAATAATAATAATAATAAATAGGTATATTGATGTTAAATTACATTATTTCTATATTATGTTGCCGGCAATGTTTCAAATAGAGGCTTATAGCCTACTAGCTATAGGCCTAATTTAGCTAGATTCATAATGTTGGTATGCTTTTTTCTCTATGATTTTCCATTGTGGGATGTAGTACATCTACTAAGACACAAAACTGTAATACGAATTACATTACTAGTTAAAATACGGAGGCTTTCACATCCGGTGTCATGATATTGGAAAACTTCCGGGCAGTTTGGCCGTGGTCCAAGGTTACTGAGACCTGACGTTCCTCCCGCTGTTGTGGCAGACATCTTCAGAGGCTGCTCAGGCATCCTCAGCAGCCTCTGAGGATGCACAGTTTCATGAGATAAATTTTCTCGAACTTCGTTCTCGCAAATATATCGATTTTAAACTCGTAATTTCTCTATGAAAAACGATCACATTGAAATAAAATGCAGATATCAGTAGCCTTACATTCCGATAGAATGCACAATAGTATACAAATGGATACGTTATGTTTAGGATAGAGTGGGCCATGCAATATTATTGTACCACCAAATTCTAACATATGCCCATTATAATAAATTTATATACTGCCAAGTGGACAAATAATAAAGTTTATGTAAAGTACCAACTGGATATAACTTCTGGAAATGAAAGCATGCTCTTCAGTAATTAATTTCGTCTATTATTTCTACTAACAGAAACTGACATCTGAACTTACCTTAGTTACGAATACTAATGTTTGTGGCGGCTAGGGCACTGATTGGCTGTGCTCGAGAGTCAATCAAAATGCTCAGGACTTTCGACTTCGCTCTTTATATAGTATATACTAGGGCTCGGACAAGTAACCGAAGTATTTGTCTATCCGGATAACCGGATACCTATAGCGTACAAATACCGTGCAAATAAAACCGAATAATCGGTTATCCGAATATGGGATTTCGGATAATCGTGTATTCGTTTCTTGTCCAATATTCTTGTAACCTATATTTAAATCCTCGGATAGTTTTAACCGAATATTGCTCACTGAGATGGTGGTAAAAAGATTTCCAAACACAACTTAATTACAACAAACATTGGACACAACACCCTACACAGTTTCCAACCCCTACAAAGAAGTTATCTTTACACATCTATATGTTTACACCAAAATTACCTAAATATGCTGTAGAACTATCCCTCTCAAGTAGGAGAGAATCTAGAGTGCGGTAAATTCTTATAAACCATCCCCTTCGCGTTTTCATCCCCTATTATTAACATGTGCTGTATACAAAATACATGAATTGACCTTTTTCCTTACAAAATTTTGAACAGCAACCCTCTTCAACCAGAAGAAGTAAAACTAGCCTACATGAGAATTCTGACCAATTACCCCTTCCTTAACACCCACCCCTGTAAGTAATGTTTTCGCTATTAAAATATAAATACTGGTATTTTTACAGGGTAATTACACGCAGCGCCAGAAGAACTAGGAGAAATTGTAGCCAACAATTCTATTCGAACAAACCATCCCTTATATATTTTAAACCCCCTTTTATGATATTTCTTTACAATTGCACATTCTTTGGCAATATTATCATCAATTTTTACACACAAAGACTGTGGAACGTGGAGAAAGTTATAGGCAACGGTAAGATTCGAATATCCAACCCCTTACACAATTTTAACCCCCATCAGGATAATTGCACATTCTTTGGCGATTTCTTATAACATTTTACACACAGAAACTCTGGAACATGGAGAAAATTATAAGCAACAACAAAATTCGAACATACAACCCCCTACGCAATTTCAACCCCCTATTAGGGTGATTTCTATGCAATTGTACATTCTTTAGCGATCATTATCAAATTTTACACACAGAGACTGTGGAACGTGGAAAAATTGTAGGCAACAATAAGATTGGAATATACAACCCCTTACGCAATTTCAACCCCTATTAGGTAATTTCTATGCAATTGCTCATTCTTCGGCGATTTCTTATAAAATCTTACACTGTGGAACATTGCGCCTGTAGAACTGGGAGAAAACTGTATGCAACAGTAAGATGCTAATATTCAACCCCTTATGGAGTTTCAACCCCCATTAGGATAATTTCTACATAATTGGACATTCTTTGGCTATTATTATCAAATTTTACACACAGGGACTGTGGAACGTGGAGAAAATTATAGGCAACATAATATGCGAATATACAACCCCATACGCATTTTCTACCCCTATTATGTAATATCTATGCAATCTCTAGGGAATTCTATGTTTTTGACCTGTTTCTTTATATGAAACTGTAGAAAGGGTTGTTTGTAGAACTGGGAGAAAATTGTAGCCATCAATACCATCCGAAAAAACCACACCTTATTTATTTTCAACCCCTACTATGTTATTTCTTTACAATTGTACATTCTTTGGTGATTATTATCAAATTTTACAAACAGAGACTGTGGAAAGTAGAGAAAATTGTAGACAACAATAGATTCAAATATACAAACCCTTACGCATTTTCAAGCCCTATTATGGTGATTTCTATACAAATGCACATTCTTTGGTGAGTATTATCAAATTTTACACACAGAGACTGTGGACAGTAGAGAAAATTGTAGGCAACAATAATATTCGAATAACCATCCTTGACGTATTTTCAACCCTTAATATTAAAATTATATTTATGCAATTATACATTTTCTGACCGATTTTTATCAAATTTTGCACATAAATCCTTTAAACTAAGGAGAAGACTCTAAGCAACAACGATTTTCCAACAAATCACCCTTTAACTGTTCTTAGCCCCTGTTATATGATCTGTTCACCAATCTATTCTCTGAGTAATTTTGACAATGTTTTACACTCAGAGCCTATAGAACTACGAGGAATTTTTAAGGTGCATTAACACTTGAATAACCAACCCTTAGGCCTACTTGTTTTTACCTTATATTAACAGTGTGTGAGAATGTTCTGTCAAACAATGTTCATGATTCAAAATAACATAAACGATTTAATAGTTCCCGTGTTATTTATTTTTTTATCCTCGAAGTATTCAGTCACTTGATCACAACGAATGATATCTGAATAATGTGTTAATGGAATATCGCTATTCCGAACAATCACCGTTGGGTATTTGCATATTCGGTGATGTGACCATCGGAAAAGTATCAGTTCTTCTAACCTTACGAGACTATTACGTGAATGGTCTTGAATCCTGTGCCTCTGACGTCGCGACGTACATAACGTACATTCTTTCATGTTTCCAGATCCTATCGTCACAGTACCAGTGTTTTAACTCACATTTTTGCGCTGTGAATGTCTTCAGTGGACAAAAGTCTACCGAGAACGACAGCCGCATTTAAGGGTGGCTCCTACTTAAATTAGTTTTGTCCAACAATTTTATTTATCTTGGTTCTCGAGGGTCTCTGCTTGATATATGATAAACATTACACAAATAATGTAAATCTAGGTATATGCAATAAAAACGGGTTGAAACATTTAATGGGTGGCTTTTATTAAAATTAATTTAGCTTAAATTTTTCTCCTGGTACTGTATGTAAATTTTCATTTAAAAAATGGTCAAAGGGGGTAGATTTAAATGACGCACATACAATAGGGGTTGAAACACGTAAGGGTAGTTTGTTCCAAAATTAGTTTTCCCTAACATTTTTCCGTCGTTCTATAGGGTCAGTGTATAAAGTCTGGTAAGAATTGGTAAAAAAAAGTGAAAATTTAATGTAATAGGGGTTGAAACATTTAAAGGGTGGTTTCTTCCCAAGTTAATTTTGCTCAAAATTCTCTCCTGAACCGATTGAGGTTCTGTGTATTACGTCTGATAAAAAAAAATCAAAGAACGAGGATTTAAATAAATACATAACTTAACGGGGTTTCAGACATTTAAGGGTGGTTTATACGAAAGTTAGTTTTGTATAAAAAAAATTATTTTGGTTCTGGCGGGTATTTGTGTAATATCTAATAAAAGTTACTCAAAGAATGAAGGTTTAAATATTGATGTAAATAGGGGTTGAGTCACTTCAGGGATAGTTTCTACCAAAATTAGTTTTGTTTGAAAAATCTCTTGGTTGTAGAAGGTCTGTGAATCATAAGTTATACAAATTACTCAAAGAGTATAGATCTAAATATTGATAATAAAATAGGGGTTGAAAAATGTATAGGGTGGTTCAGGGGCGTATTCAGGGGGGGGGGCTGAGGGGGCTGCAGCCCCCCCCCCCCGAAACGTTAAGGGTATATATACGTGAACAACCACAAAAAGATTAAAAAAATGCAGGTTCTAAAATATTAAAATATTAAAATATGAAAATGAACTCGGAAGTGGACAAAAATTACAGGATCCTATAACAAGGCTTACTAGAACATAACTAGCAGATAAAAGTATAAAAAATTGACCAAGTTTATTTTATATTACACGTTTTATAGGAGCATGAAAAAAATTAATTCAGATGCACTTTTCACTTCCTTATAGGCATAACATTTTTCTGGTTTCTCTAACGCCTTTTATTTTTTTAATGCATATAATGAACATATTTTTCTACAAAGTAGACTACTTTTATACAGCTAAAGTTATTATTTTTAATGCAATTAATTTTTATATATAGCATATAAAATATCTTGAAATTTGATCAATATTTCATTACACATTTTCTTTAATTTTATACCTATGGGCATCATTGTAGTCTACTTTATGAATATATGCATGTAAAATTAGTGTAAAAAATTTCAGCCTTCTATCTCTAAGGGTTGTGGAGCTACCTAACAATATGTGTGTAAAATAAGAGTTACCGGGAAATTCAGTTTTAAGTTAATAGTGAATTTCTCATTTGACCTTTCTAAGGGCGTAGCTCAGAGCATGTAAACATATTTAAATATCCATTTAAATGCGACAATTAATTTCTAAACCTATATAAACTATATATCAATGGATGCAGAAAATTCAGCACAATTTTTTAGTGCTATAAACAAAAAAACATAAATTTCAAAATAATGCACGTACATATACCCTTAAGTCATGCTAATATGTTGCACATAAGGGCACTTTAATTTCTCAGAAAGTAGACAGTTCAATTGCACATTTTGACTTATAAAAAATGAAATGCGTTATTCTAACGTGTTCAGTATAATTGTGTGTGATAATTAGGGCTCAGAGGTTGATGATATGTCATCTCTTTTCTGAGACATCACAGACAATGCTGGATGTAGTATAAGTTCGTCTTCCGTCAAAACGAACAATAATACCTTACTCATATTTTGCATTTTATTTTCTGCCATTCATTTTTAGGAAATTTTCATTCGTTCGTTACATTTTTTTCCTATTTTGTCTTCACAATTAACTTTTCCACCATTGTACACAAAGCAATCTCGTAATTCATTAATATAGTGAACATAATATTAAAGTAGTCAAATAACATACTTAAAATATTGTCCTTTGTTTATTATTATATTAAAATGCTACTGTATATTCCCTTTTTTAGATATACGAGTATATTTAGAAATACTGTCATATTTTAAATTTTTCATGTCATATTTTCATAAATTTAAGGTAATTTATAGGTCATTTTTAGGCGTTTTTAGATCATCAACTTCTGAACCCTAGTGACAGTAAAGTTAGGATTATCACAGCCCCTCCCGAATATAAATCTTGGATACGTCCCTGGGGTGGTTTATAATAAATTTAAATTGGCCTATAATTTTCTCCTGGTTCTATACGGTATTGTGTAAAGTTTGATAAAAATTCGTCAAAGATTGTAGCTCTAAATATAGATCATAAATAGGGGTTGAAACAATTTATGGGCGGTTTCTACTAAAATTAGTTTCGCCTAAAGCCTCCTCCTGGTTCTGTAGTTTCTGTGTGTGAATTTTGATAAAAATGGTCAAAGAGTGTAAATTTATTTAAATGTCATATAATAGGGGTTAATCATAAGGGGTTGTTTATTCCAAAATAGTTTTCCCTAAAATTTTATCCTGGTTCTTTAGGGCCTATGTTTAAATTCTGGTAAATAAATGTAGGTTTAAATAAAGATAATATAATAAGGGTTGAAACATTTAAGGGATGGTTTGGCTTGAAACATTCTCTTGATTCTATAGGGTCTGTCTGTAAAGTTTGGTAATAATCGTTCAAAGATTGTAGATTTATAAAGACATTAAATAAATGGGGTTGGAAATTTAATAAGGGGTGGTTTTTTAGAATATTGCAGAATAGTGACTAGTTCTGCAGGGTTTATGTGTAAATTGTATAGAGATTGTTCGGGGAATTTAGATTTGTAAACAGAAAATATTACTCACGGGAGGTTGAAAATAAGGGAAGGGGTGGTTGACTTGAATTTTAATATTGCCCATCGTTTTTACCTTGTTAAAGGGGGTAGGTGTTCAAAATTTCATGCAAATCAGTGAAAGCATGTAAATTTGTATAGGCCTATAAACACATACTTTTTTATGTTAGATAATACAATAAATTAGAAGAAGAAGAAGAAGAAGAAGAATGTAATTATTACAGTAATTGAACACAGATACTTTGGGGGGGGGAATTAAGGACTGCATATTGTATGTACGGCGCGACATCAAGAATGCAGTGAACAAGATATTACACAAACAGCCTCTGTCATGACTCATGGTAGTAGGTATTTGTAGTTCTCTACAAGTAACCGAATATCCGAATACGCAAATACCTAACGGCGGTTATCCGAATAGCAATATTCGGTTAACCGGTTATCCGAATTTTATTTGCCATGACCAAGTAATAATAATAATAATAATAATAATCTTTATTGTCGAAGACATAGTAAATGTATGGACAGTGTCAAGGTTTCCTCTAATACTAATATAAAAAATTAAAATTAGTTCTAGGCTTATTACTTAAAAGTTATGTGATTTAAAAGGCCTACGCGTGCATTCTCCAAACTGTAGGGGCATATTTGTATTAAGATAGATTTGACATGTTTTCTAAACGGAAGTAAATTTAGCGTCTTGGTATTAGCAGTTAAACTATTATATAATTGTAAACCAAAAACCATATATGTTTTACTAAGTGTAGATAAATGGTGAGACGGTGTACAGAGATTATTTCTATATCTTGTATCATAATTATGATAGTCGCTATTTTTCTGATATTCAGATGAGTTTGTATGAACAAGTTCCAGAAGTTTCAAAACATACAAAGCATATACTGTTAACAAGTGGTATTTCATAAAATATTCCCTACATGAAGTTCTTTGGTCAACACCTGCTATGCATCTGACGATACGTTTCTGGACAATAAATACATCATTTAACATGGCTGCAGACCCCCAAAAACAAATACCGTACGATAATCTAGACTCAACTTGTGCGTAGTAGAAAGAAAGTGTAATGTTATGGTCAAGAATAGTTCTCAAAATCCTGATCTGATAGCAGACACTATTTAATTTCAAAATTAAATTCACACAATGGTGTCTCCAGGACATATGTTGATCAAATTCAACACCCAAAAACTTAGTGGATTCCAATTTATCTAGCAATTTATTTTCAATACCAATGCTAATGTCTTTCAAGTTTTTCTTCTGTGGATTATGAAAATGAATAAATCCAGTTTTATTAAGATTCAAATAAAGAAGATTGTTATCATACCAGGTTTTTAAACCTTTTAATAACTCATTACACTTTGTTTCAAGACGCTGTTCACTTTCGTCATATACTACAACCGAGGTGTCATCAGCATACATACATAAAAAGTAGTCTTTCAAATATGTAGGTAAATCGTTAATATATAGTAAAAACAATATCGGTCCTAAAATGGAGCCCTGAGGGACACCTACATCAATACGTACATTATTAGATCTATATTTAATAGCATGTTCTTTTGTTTTATGTAATATTTCAACATATTGATACCTATCCTTGAGGTAAGAAGAGAACCACTGTAAAATAACACTTCTTATACCATATCTTTCAAGTTTAGTCAAGAGCAAGTTGTGATTTACACAGTCAAATGCTCTGCTGAGATCACAGAATATCCCAACAGGGCATTTGCCCGAGTCAAGACAAGACAAAATTTCTTTGTGAACACTATAAATTGCAGTATTAGTAGACTTTGAGGGTCTGAAACCATGCTGAGTTTCATGAAAGATATTGAATTTATCAATGTACTTGAGCAGCCTGTCCAACATGCAATATTCAAAAACTTTAGATATAGTATTTCCAATAGAAATTGGTCTATAATTTTCAATGTTCGTTTTATCAGATTTCTTAAATATTGGGTTTACTTTGTTAAGTTTCAATTCTGTAGGAAAGATTCCAAGGCAGAAAGATAGATTAATTAAATATGTCAGAGGCTTGATTATAGCATCAATGCTTTTAACAATCAGCATAGCAGGAAGCTCATCAGGCCCAAAAGATAATTTACGTTTGAGTTTCTTAAGTATAATTTCTTGGACTTCAAATTCTGAGAACTCGCTCAAATACATTGATTTGTCAAAATATTTAAAGTTGTTTAGATTAAAGTCAGGATTTGTGCATTTAATATTTGAAATTGCTTCCAATGGTGCACCGGATACTATTCGGTTACACAAATACACAAATAGTCTGAGCACTAGTATATACCTAGGAATGTACAAAATGCCGGGAAATTTTTGGCAAAGTAAACAAATTTAGTACCCTACTTTTTAAAAACGTGTTTTACACTTTTCCTAGGCATTGCGTGTATCACCTAGGCTTTATACCACTATTATACAAAACTCTATCATCTAAATGCTACGAGAAATCTTACTTTAATGGACAATTTGATGTTTCATACACATATTAAAAAGACAAACAATTAAATATGGAGATTTCGTCCAATTGTCTGAAAATGTTAAAAAATAGAATCATTAAAAAAGTTAAATATAACAAAAGTTATTATTTTCTTTATCGTTAACCATAATCCCGGCCACAAGAAGTAGGGAGTGTCTCGTTTAAAATTGTAAATTGTAAATGTAAAATGTTCCGATAATTTAATTGAGAGCAACTATAGTTACAGTTTTTAAAATAATTATAATATATTAGCCTACTATATGTAAGTGAAAAAATTGTTCAGGTGTATTTTACCTTTTAAACTTTAATCTCATTCCAGAGAAATGATGTAGCTTACTAATTGGTTTTAGGATGAAAATGCCATCAGAAATTCCATTTACTTAAATTAGTATAGATTTGGGGGATGTAGATGTAGTTATAATGGCCATATGAATAACCATGCTTATAATTTAATATTCTTTCCTTGTTTGTAATAAAGATAATTATTTTCAGTGGAAGAGTGCTGATAATAGCACAGCCGCTTAATCATGTCTGGTGTCATTATTTAATTTATTAAAATCACATTCTCTTCATTTCCATGGGAATAAGAGCTCATATATCGGTGGTTCAACGAGGATTTAGCACGGCAAAGTGGAAAACTGTGTCAGTGTTTAATTGATATGTAGATTCTCATGACTGCCTATTTATTTTCTGATTATAGACTAGGGCCTATTCTAATAAACTCTGCTATTTATATGTCAATCTTTAATTGATTTAATCGTTCAAATACAAGCATTTATTGAGTCTGGGAAATTAAATCGACAACGAACTTTCAAGGTTATTCAGAGCCAGCGGATATCACAGTTTGATGGAAGAAAATTATCAATATAATGAAAAGTTTCTCCTAACCATAAATAAGTTCAACCAATTTATTTATTGCCAGTAAACCATTTCTGAAGCGCAACACTTTCAAGAATTTAAGGCTCTAACATCAGATCAGCAAATATAAATTCCTTTACTTTAGGTAGGTACTGGGACACCGTATTGGGTTTTTAAAAGCAATTATTCTGTCGAATACCATAGAACATGCCTTTAAATTTGACCAAATAGTAGGCTATCCCATTAAATGACCATAACATAACACACTAAATTATATAAAATACATTAAATGACACACTAAATGACAAAAGAATTTAAGTGGTACAAATTCAATTAAATTACACAATAGTATTATATGATATAAACTTAATTAACATAAAACATGAAATAGATACGGTACGGTAGGCTTACTCTGTATATGTGCTGTTAACTGCGAAATTTAAGGTTGCCAGTGACGGGTTGCCAGTTTTTTGCGACAAATAGGAACAGACAGAGATAGCATAACTTATAAGTTATTTTATAAGACGTATATGATTTAAAAACTATGATACACTTTTGTTCGGTCTACGTGCTACTGTATTTAGCTCTAAACCTCTTCCCTACACATAGCCTAAGCAAAGTTGTGTAGAATTAATATAATGTACTTCTTACTGTACGGTAGTATTCCTTTGACTCTTTAGAGGAGACAATTCCATTACAGGCTAGACTGATGACGTGGTCTGTAATTGGAAAGAGTAGCAATAAGTTAGCTGTCATTAGGTTGCAGAAATCAGATGAGGAGCCACAAACAAATTTGCGTAAGGTTTCTACTACCCACACCTGTCTTAGGTCCTCCCGGACGGAGATGGATTGGAAATCGATATTCAAGGATATCCTTACTCAAGATGGAGCTCTCCTTGCATTAATATCATGGGACGTCTGCAGCTTTCTTTCCTGTATACACTCTCCCGTATCGTGCAGGAATGAAAGTACTGTATTCGCTTACTTATTTACTTACATGGATGCCTTAGGGCTAATAAAACCAATTCGCTTGAGAGCATTCCAGAAACCGTTTATCATCACCAGGGCCTGGATTTTGATGACCTAAAAATACTTGAAATATGAGGTATAAAATGACTTTAAAAAAAGACCATTGAACTAAGAAAAATAACTCAAAAATTTGTATGAATATAGGCTACTACTTCATTAGATTTATGTCTATTCTAGATTCATGTTGTTCACTAAATTATAGGTTTGTAATTCAGAAATTAAAAATTATTTCTGTTATATTACCATAATATAGGCACTAAATTGGGAATTACTCAAGTAGCGGTCAACTGATTTGTTCCAGTATCAATAGGCATCTTCCCATGGACGTTATAAATGCATATACCAAGTTTCATTTGATAAGATAAAGCATATTTGAGTTATCACGCGTACAGACACACGGATAGACAGACACATTTTCCCGTCCGCCACACAATCTCAAAACGTACCATTCTGGCACTTAATAATCTCAGGACGGTTGGCCTATTTCACTAGTTTATTCAAGCCATTCTTCTACACGGTTTATACAAAAAGTACTGTTCTTAAAGCAAGGTTCGCTTCATGAGACTCCCTGAAAGGACAAAGTGCGTGTAGGCCGTTATGCAAATTCTCTACGAATGTGTTACGATAATGGAGGGATGTACATCTAGTGATATCCATACTACGCTGGTCGGGAATCGACCTCAGCACATACGCCGAAAGCTGTTTCACGTCCTGCTCTTCCGTAAGGGGATTATGAACTATTAAAAACACAGAATGAGTTTACTGGTAAGTTAACAACTGTTTCATCTCTGTAGACGCGAGTCAAGTTATTTGTTGTGGCGTATCCTAGTGACAGGTCCAATGCATGAAATTTACTACTTTACTGCCATCTAGTAGCCTATGATGGTACTTTTTCATGATTTAGGCTGAGACTTTAGGCCATCAGTGCACTTAAATGAATTAATCTGAATCAAAGTCAGTGACTAATAATGATTTCAAATAGCAGTAAAAAGCAACCTAGCTTGATGTCCGTTCTCAATAAACATTTTGTGAATTTAGGTGGTGACTCTAGGCTAAAACGTCAGCCAAAAATGTACTATCCGTAACCCCTAAATTAAAAGTCGTTAGG
The DNA here is from genome assembly GCA_964059195.1 of Ectobius pallidus. Lineage (NCBI taxonomy): Eukaryota > Metazoa > Arthropoda > Insecta > Blattodea > Ectobiidae > Ectobius > Ectobius pallidus. Next base: position 206,885,814 of record CAXKWD010000001.1, on the reverse strand, counting down.
CTAATACCTTCGAAAAAATTCTAACATCAAATTACCATAATGATTGAGTTCTGCGATGGGCAGAAAATTCTGAATCGATTATAAGGCGTCAAACCTCCAGAAACGCATTTTACATGCATTGAAGTGACTATATATATGAAATGCACGGTAACATATATCATGTTGGTTTCAGCTTCTGCCTAGGACCCGTAAAACTCATGTAGGGATTGAGTGGGTTTGCCATATGCCTTAGTCAATGGCAGGGTGGACTGTCTCACAACTCTTTTATTATTTACCTCCACTACTTGTACCTTAGGTTAGGTTGGTTATATACTGTTATTTAATGACAGGTGTGTACCGAAACTTAGACCTGTCACATAGCATATAAACATAGGCCTATATAATATTACATACACACACATACATATACATATACATACATATACGTACTTGCACTCATGCACAATATAAGCGTTACAATTATCTAAAAGGAACAATTTGGAGTTGTTTTAAAAGAAATTTCTGATTTCTGTGTCGTGATATAAGGTGGTAAAGAGTTTAATATTTTGGAGCATAAGTTATAAGGAGATGAGAAGTATTATACTGCTCTGTTCACTGTGTTATAAGAATGTAATAAGAATTAATTTTGAAAAGGTTTCTGTGAGAATGGGCAAAAAACTCAAAACTTAGACATTAGTTTTGGTCAAACAAAAATAGTTGTTTACAACTTGCCTAAAATGGTAATTAAGATACTCGCTTTGCTCGTTTCATAAACTTACTCGCATCTTAATTAATGCCATTAAAGGTTCGTTGCATAATGTACGAGGGCCGTCCACAAAGTAAGTTTTCCAAGGGCCATTTACACAAACAAAACACAATTTCATGGAAATATTTATTGCAACAGATATAGCAAGTGTTCAGCTAGTTTTCAACATATTCACCACAGGAATTTGTCATACCGGGGCACCAACTTTGAACACTTGTGTCAAAGAAATGTGCCGCCTGGGATTTGAACCACCGTGTGACAACCACCTATGCCTCTCTGTCAATCTCTGCCATTGTTTGTCATTTCCTCAGGTGTAGGAATAGATGAAAATCACTGGGAACGTGGTCCGGGCTTTAGGGTGAATGTTTAAACACCTCCCAGCCGAACTTCTGCAGGAGACTTAGTAGGAGGTGTTTTAATATCCACCCTATAGCCCGGACTACGCTCCCAATGATTTCCATCTTTTTCTACACCAAAAGAAATGGCAGGGAATGGCAGAGAATGACAGAGAGGCGAAGGTGGTTGTCACACTGTGGTTCAAATCTCTAGCGGCAGACCTCTACGATAGAGGTATTCAAAAGTTGGTGCCACGGTAAGACAAATGTTTCAATTCCGGTGGCGATTATGTTGAAAAATAGCTAAACACTGGTTGTGTCTGTTGCAATAAATATTTCCTTGAATTTTTTTTCTCTAAATGGTCCCAGGGTAACTTACTTTGTGGTCGGCACTCGTATACTATTTATTTACGGGCATTACGGAAGTTAAATAGAATATAAAAATGCTGTAGCAAGAGGAACATAAAATAGAAGTCTTGATTCTACTTTCGTTGTTCAATTACACCACCAGCTAAGTAAATTTTAACCAGAGCAATTAACTTTTTGCTGAAGGTGTGAAAACCAGCGGAAAGTACATTACTAGAACGAGCACACTAACTATAATAAGAAATTCCTGTTTTCGGCTATGAAATATTAAAGAGGCACTACACTGTGGTGCAGACCATAATATGAAGCGCATCCAAGCAAAGTGGATGTGTGAATTATTGATACACTATGCAAGACGTGCTAGTAATCAGCTACTGAAATAAATGTTGTTACGTCACAATAATTTCCAGTCGTGATCGCTATGTAGTCTGTAGATTCTTCGCGTTCTGGGTTTGGATTCCAGTGAAGTAGGTTGCAGTAAGGGTCTTCGGATATACAAAGTGATAATGAATATCACCGAAATAGATTTTTGCTTTATGGATTCGATTTTTCCTGTTATAGCATAATATCTCCCAGGGCATGGCCGACACTGTAGCATATTTTCAAATGAATAGCTAATATACACAAAAGTTTATTTAGTATCGTCATTCACATCACTCCCAAACATAATATTAATCACCAGGGCCCGGATTCTGATGACCTAAAATTGTTTGAAAAATGTCCAATAAAATGACCCTAAATTTTAAAGAAAATTACTTAATAATTATAAAAAATGACCTAAAAACTGATATTTTATTTATAAAAAATTATTATTGTACAAACAAAGTTATAGACTAGTTTGTACATAATTTTATAACTGTAAATAACTGTAATGTTGTGAATGTTCTTTTCTCACAGAAATTTATACTGGCACTGAGGCACTGGCGAGTTAAAATTCGGTATTTCCTTTTATGGTCTGCTGGATTATATTGTTGTTTAATTGAGGTAAACAGTAGTTTACATCTCAAATCCAAGCAGGTGACAGACTCTGGTACCAAGTCAATCTAATAACAATAGTAGTATAATACAAAATTTTGGCGTTTCTTTGATTCTCATTTCCGACTGAGACATGAAAACACTTTAACGCCGAATTTTTCCTTCTTGCATTAAACAAACAACACTTCAAAGACAGCACCGCTAGCGACGAAAAAAAAGTTAATACACTCAATGTAAATACATGAAAATGGAAGCAAATTTCACGAAAATGACAAAATAATGACCTAAAATTGAAATAAATGCCCTAAAAATATTATACTGCATAAAATGAAAAAAAATGGCCTAATAAAAATGCATTTCTATAATTTAGAGGTAATGATTAGGATTTATCCACAAGTTGGCAATGTCTATGCAACATCAATAAAAAGATGACATGTCATTAGAATCTGGGCCCTGTTAATCACAGTTCACCATAATAAGCTTAAGTGATTGCGTTACAAATCGCAGTCTTTCTCTATTCTCCCTTAAGTTTGAATTATTTATCCTGGATATTTATACACCTTACCAGAATACGTGTTTCTAAGTTTCGTTGACATTTCTGCAGTCAGCTTTAACCTGTTTTTAACAGCCATTTAAAACCTGCCGACATGCGATCTGCAAAACATGTCGATGTGTTATCGGTCGCGAAGCATGACTGCTTGTAATGAACACGGGGAATGTAATCGATTACCAAGTTTACCTGTAGTTGAGTTTTATGATTTATAAAATCCGAGCGCCAGTATGAATATTAAATATTAGCACGTCTGCATGGCTGATAACAGTAATGGGTCTCCTGTTTACGTCAATGTCAGCTAAAAATAAATACACGCTAAAAGTAAATTCTGTCATGAGAATAATACGCTAAAACTTCAAGCAGGAACCATTTAAATAAGGGTTTTAAAGAGGAACTATAGTTAGATATGAGCCCCTTAAAGCCCAAGTGGTGTAACTCCAGTTTTTTTATTTTTTTAGTTATGGTCAGGATCCTATTCAGAAAGTGTTCTTCTATTAATAGCGCAAATGGTATAAGTCATAACTTGCATAGCAACCCTGTAGGCAGGAGCACAATTTTATGCTGTCCATAAAGCCATCTATTTGGTGACAGCTAAAACCTTAAATATCTCAGAACAGCAGTAATGTGAGTTACACCACTTGGGCTTTAAGGGGCTCATATATAAGCATTCATGGACCACAGATCATTGTCTCTGTTGGACGTTACATGAGAATATTATAGGAGAAAAATTCCTCCGACACTGGGACTTGAACCCAGGACCTTTGGCTAATCGCGCCATTAGATCAATCAGTCATAGGAGAGAGGTTCTATCTGGCGCTATGAATTGAACTCCGGCTTAGCTCTGTTGGTAGAGCATTGGCGCGAATAGCCAAAGGTCCTGGGTTGAAGTCCCAGTGTCGGAGGAATTTTTCTCCTATAATATTCTCAGGAAGTATAGTATTATAAAAACTGTTCTTCTTTTATTTAAATTTTTTTTAGTATCTTGAAGACAAGCCGAACTATCACATCGACTTAAGTTAACTGCATTATTTAGCAATTTATGAGGATTTTATGGAAAAAAAGAGTGAAAAAAATTACTGTTTTTACTTAGAATGAATTAAAAGTAGAAACTCTAGCACAAGGTAGGCCTACAAGAAGTAACAGTTGCACTAGTGCTATAGGCCTAAACACTTATACGCCATTCATTTATAATCTAAACGATCAATAATTATAAAAACCACCTAATAATCCTGCTTAGGAGTGCATTCTACGATTGGAAAGCGCCGCCTAGGAAAAAGTCTTCAGATTCGAGTTCTCTAGAATAGAAAACCCCTGATGGTGCCCATTTAGGCCTAAATTCATTATCCCTTTTCCGTGTATGTTGAACAATTCAGATGTGCCTTGACATTCAGATGTGCCTTGACATTCAGATGTGCCTTGACATTATAAACAAATGAATCGACCAGGGTGGGCTTACGAAATTCAAGCGATCGCGATGCTTTTATTTCCAAGGCATGACAAAAATAGGCAGAGCCACCTGCAATTGATTTGGCAATTAAAATGTAGGGCCTATTACTGAAAACTGATGCTTCGAAAGCTCAAGAAGTGCACGTTTTCTGCCCGTTTTTCACTCGTAAGTCGTGAACGAAATTGTTAATTAAAAATCCGGTTTCGAGGTGCATTCGGCCCCCCTTCAGTCCATCTAGGCCTATGTTTAAACTTTCAGATCTCTACGACCAGTAGATTTCGCTGGGCATTGGGCACAGATAGACAGACAGACAGACAAACAAACACCTCCTCTTATAAATTATAGATTTTAAAACGCTTGTTTCTGTGTGTTCCGCTGGATTGTAATATTAAATAAGTTTCTAAACACTCTCTAAGCTTGGAACAGAGGACGTCATGGAAGGGGATGCAAATCGCGTCTCCTATGGGGCGTAAATTCCCCGGAGACACATGACAGTGATGGCAACTATGTTAATCGTGAACCGATGCTACTAATGGCACGAGGAATGGGATGGAGCAGAGAAAAACAATTTCCCGCTTGATTTGGTCTTCGGAAAATCCACATGCTACTTGCAGAGATTCAAAACTCTGTACGCTATGGTTTAAAAAAAGACCTCTGCAGAAGATAATAGTATGCAAATATAATTACTGCAAGGGGTGTCGGTAGTAGATATTGAAATATGTGTCCCAATTGAAAATAATCTGAATATGCAGCCAGAATATTAATTGTAATGTATTTTACTATTAAAAGACCTCCTTATGCCCTCAATATATTGTGTTTTTCTTTATTTGATATTCTTAAAGAATAAATATGCCAATATGTATTTTACTTTGTAGAGATAACTTATAGTTTACAGGATATGCTCTTATTTGATAATAGGCCTGTGTTAATCATGTACTAGGTTCAAATTCCGTGGCCGGTCAATTTGACATGGTTTTTTTTAATGTTTTCCCCAGTCATAAAGGCAAATACCGAATTGGATATTTACATACCATGAATCATCCTCACGATTTCACCTTGTATCATTTAAATTAATATCAGTTGAACTTTACTCCATTAAATACACCGACAATAGAAACAATTGACAAGCAATATTTCCTTGGCCTACCCTACTGTACAGACACAGATACTGATATAGCTTCGATGTACAAACACAGCTAAACAAATTGACAAACATTTGACTTTATTGTAGTCATTGCCTTCTCTATTCAATATGAAGATCAGAATAAAGCCTATTGAGGCCGTGGTTTCTACATTAATTTGTCCCGACTTGACGTAAGTTCTGAAGAATTCTTGTTCCACTTAACCCACGTATTTGGTTAGTAATTTTCGATCCGAATTCTGTGCTACAGTGTAAATATATTGGGAAAGACCCTGAATGACCTATCTATTGAGCAGAAAACAATGAATAAACTAATGAAACGTGAATAACTTTTTTTACATTAATGACAGCTATATAGAGTGTAATTGAAACGTTAAATATTTATGACTACAAATTGCCGTATGTAAATACCTCAATTACCAGTACTCCGGTTCATAATTGAAATTACATGTTCAACGGAGCCGCACATGTTTACAACTTTACGTCATTTAATGATACTTTAGTGCATTATTCCGGTTTTTAGAAATTTACAGACAGGAAAATGGTAAGTGGAATAATCAGAGGAAGAGCTCTATTCTCTAACCAGTTATTTTATTTTAATTTTAAGTTTATTAAGTTAAAAAATTATATAGTAGACTCTATTGATATTCAAATAAAGAAAACAACATTAAGAACAACAACAAGAGAACACTATTACAGTAGGATTACTTCCACAAAGTCTCTGGGTTTTTACGTACATACCTTAGGAACGAGTCTCACCGTTCGTAGAGTTCCTGCCTAGGGGAGGTAGCTGCACCCTGATTGGCTCAACTCTTCTATCCCACTCCACGTGTTGTCTGTCTCTGTCTCGACGCGGCATTATCCCTCCACTCAACTATTATAGTATTTTCTACGACTGCCAACGTGCTGCATGATGTTCACTCTGTGCTCAACAGTAGCTCACTGATCTTACGCGCAGCGAATCCGCGCACGCTGGTAACGAGACGTAACGAGAAGCTCTCTGGCTGGGTTAGTCTTCAAGGCCAGAGACTTTGTGGAAGTAATCCTACTCTACTATTTTCCTATTGGCCCCCTACCCCACCTAGCATTATCTGTCTCTCCTATATGGTACAGATATTTTCCCATGATAAGCTCACTTCTCCCTGAAGATGGAAGCGGAACAAGCTGCCGAAAGCTCGGAATCAATTCTCCTACTATCCTAGTTGGAAGCCCGAGAAACCAGCATACATTATCAGGGAAAGCTTCAAATAGCACATTGTTTAATATATTTCACCACAAACAAGTTTAATTGGACAAAATGAAAGTGAAAAGACAAGTCTATATCATATCTGTAAGACCTTTTCGTCAATGTTTAGAATACTGCCCAAGATTGTTGCGAAAGCAAACGCCAGAAACATTTTATTGTGTTCAAATTCGTTCACATTTTTGTCGTGCTAACAATACTCCCTCGCGACTTATATGAGTCGTAATTTATTTCTCTTTTGTGTCAGACCTTTCCCCCAGTTTGAGAAAGATCCCCACGACGAAGACGTGATCAGAAAGGATATATTAGTACGACAGTGTCCTAGGCTCAAACCTCAACCCATCCGGTCTGTGAGACTTAAAATATGACTCTTGAGCCTGAATCTACATGCACCAAGCGTTCCCTAAGTTGTCAATGCGAAATTCTTTAAAAAAATATATGTGTATAGGCCTACATACAAATAGAAGAAAACTGAAAAGAAGAATTTAATATGGACAGGGGTATGCTGTTCGTTCGAACAAGCGGATGGATATGTTTATAGTGCTTGGGGGTGGAGAGGCTCATAAATATTGAGATATAGTCCTGGTTGTTTGGTTTGACACACAGCTAGCCTTAGCAATGTTATTACAGCTTGCGTCTTCCTATATTTAAGAGGGGACATACAGCTTTCTATGCTGAAAAATAGGTGAAGTTCATTATTCTTTTTTTCAGCAATGAATTGTTCTGTAGCCTTGTAATCTGGCATGCTCTACATTGACTAGTTCTAGAAATGCATACTATTTTCAGAATTAATTTAACTATTACAGTTATTGGTAATTATCATTACAAAATGGCAGCCAAATTTTATGCACTGAAGTGCCGTTTCCCTCATAACTCAAACATTTCTTAACATATTGCAGTGAAATTTTGCATGCAAGTATATTTGATACAACGCTATGTAGAATCATTGATGTAACTTTAATATAGTTCATTTTTTTAAAAAATATATCCGATGTAATAATTTGTAAAAATAAATTAACAAGTGATTATTTATATTTTAAAAATATTTATGCTGCAGATAATACAAAGGTTCTAGATTATGTTATTCATAAGATATTTACAAATAGATAGAAAAGAGAATCGCTCAGAAATATTGGTATTTATGAAAATTATCAGGGAAACGGCACTTCAGTGCACAAAATTTGGCTGCCATTTTGTAATGAATATACCCGTAGCTGTAACAGTTAAATTAAAACTAAAAATCGTATGAAATTGTAGAACTAGTCAATATAGAGCATTCCAGATTACAAGGCTACAGAGCAATTCATTGCTGAGAAAAACATAATGAACTTCATCTATTTTTCAGCATCGAAAGCTGTATGTCCCACTTAAAGAAAATATACATTTTAAATAACTGTTTACATAGCCCTATTATTACATATCTTATATAATATTACATCGGCGTATAATATTTTTTGGATGTTTAGTCTGCAATGATTTCATTTCATCAGACAGGATTGTGACAAACTTCTTATATTAAAAGTGAAACCATTGGGTGTACCCTGGCACTCTGGATTGTTCATTTTCTACTTGTTTCTTCAATATTTTTGTAGTAACCTTTCGTCCTGATGTAATGTAAGATCACTAGAAAATAGCCCGTGGCAATACATTTACTAAAGTCAGCGCTGGCTTTATCAATGTTTATTTAAAATATCTCGTCATATATAATCGCTTTTTCCTTTATAATATAATTCGTTCCTACCAGTACCTACCTATAAATTTCAGAAATTAATTATATCGTAAGTTTTATGCAGTTCCATAGCTACCTGTGATCACTGATAATACGTACCTGTATTGTTTCTCAACGGTTTGTTGACAGATTAATATGATGTGAATTTGATTTGATAATTTTCATAAATGTAATTTTCATAATTTATGTAATTTATCAAGGGAAGGAGTGATTTGTTTGGATTTTTATTATTCCAGGGTTAAACTATTAATATATTATAGGTGGTGCCCGCGGCTTCGCTCGCCATTATTAATTGACTCCAGGATTTTTAAGAAATTTACACTGGCAGTTTATTAAAAATGTTTGTGGTTCAGAGTTATGAAAATTGTAAGTAAAAATAAAATACTTGTTCGTTGTGTTCATTTCACTTAGGCCTTATATAATAAAGAAACGGTTTTCCAAATTTTGAACTCTTCGTGAAAGTTTAGACTGCGAGAGACGAACATCGCCGAGTATACCCGATACGAAGTGAGGGAGTGAGCACGCTATTTAGGGCCGTTGAATTGTATAAGAGTAAATTATGTATAACTTTACCGGCACGTACAGATCTAACAAAACGCGCGCCAGAGAGCATTGTTATTCACAAGCGAGTTCTTCCTTAACGGTCGAACATTTTACGTCATTTTACGTCATTTTATGTTATTTTGAATCAATTAAAGCAGAGCTTACAATAAAATATGCTTAGGGTAAAGAAAGTTACGTGAGTGCATTACATCAGAGTTTATTAGTGTGTTCTTAAGACCAGAAAAACCACCAAGGTTATTGCCATTGCTGTCGAAAACAAAGAGATTATAATAAGCCTTCTGCTCTACTAAAGCAATCCCCCGTACTTAAGGGATCAATGTACTTAATCTACTCAGTGCAGTGTACCTAGGCAGAAACATTTGATTTAGCCTATGTGTAGCATAAGCTTAATTATGTAGGCTGAGGGATCTAGTAGGTCTAGTTAGAACTAGAATTAGAATTAGAATTAGAATTGTTTTATTTTACCTGGTGGAATTAAGGCCATTAGGCCTTCTCTTCAATTCAACCAGGATTAATACAACTGAACTTTACAATATTACAATAAAACAAGTATGATACAAGTACAATACAAAGTTACAGATACACAGAAACATGATTACACTATTATTAGTTAAGGCTTAAGAACTAGTTCTCTAGAGATAACACAATGCACAAAACCAATATGTTAAATAGTTTGCTACTTACTAAAATTTAAACCATTACTAAAATATTAACTATTACTAAGAAATATAATGTGAAAGAAAAATTAAAAGTTGTGTATAATTGGAAACACTTACAGTATTTAGATATGTCATGATTTATTGTTATTAATGTGAAACCAAGTCCCTTACTATGGTATCATTGGTCAGCATGCGTAAGAATTGTATTTGTGTTTGACAGTTCCTACAGTTCTCAGGTAAAGCATTCCAAGTTCGAGATATGGAGACAACAAAGGAGCAAGAGTAATGGGTTGTTCTGTGAACAGTAGACCTCGTGTCTAATAAACGGAATTTAAAAAACTGAAATATTTAGACATAAATATAAAAATCGAAAAAAATATCGAAAGCATCCTCATTATTACACTACAAGACGCAATCAAATACCTACTCTAATTGAACCTAAATGTTTCACATCGCAGGGCTATTACACAGCTCGAACTCTGGTCCACGTCTATACAACTCGATAATGAAACTTCACCCTGAATTAGCCATGTACAAGGATTTCATTTTCAAATCCAGAATTAAAAAATTAATATAAGACACATTAATATTAACCACATTTCACACTTTCCCCTTTGTAATGATTTATATGCTCTTCCTTCCTTTTTCTGAATGGTACTAGTATCACTATATTTTACTGTATTTTTAGTTTAAATTGATTGTATTGTACCTGTATTCATTACATGTTATTTGTATTTTGTAATTGTATTTTTATTTTTATTTTTAACTGATGTAATTTAAAAGGAACTGACCCCAAACACGAACTTTGCTCTTTTGGGGTAACTTATGTAACTCTTTCTGTAATAATTTAAAAGAGTAAATAAAAATAAAAAAATAAATAAATGCGTGTTTTGTATTGATTTCAAGGAACATTCATGAAACATCGAAAGAAAATATATTTGGTAGTTTCTGAGTACCAAAAAAATTTACTGACAGACGCATTGTTGCCAGTGTATTATTATTTTGTCATTTTTTACCCCATTGTTCCGGCAAAGGAAATCTTAAGTGAACCGAATTCCCCGGTTTCTTTAGAAGCAAATTAAAGGCATTCTTAAGAAGCTTACACTTGCAGTTTATTAGCCGTATTTGCTCCCGTAAGACACTGAAAGTAAAGTATTCTAAAAGTTGATTGATTAATTGAAAAATGTTCTTGTTGAGTTTGTGGTGGAGTTTGAAATGACAGAAGTAGTTCTTAAACTAGGCAAAAAGAATTCCTAAAGTTTTGTGGTTGAGGACCACGGAAATTTAAGTAAAAATAAAATCAATTAACACATTTTTTAATATGTTTATTGTACAGGTGGGGGGAAAAAGCGGACCGACTAAAATATCTAAGTTGCCGATATGAACCACTGCGCATGCCTAGTGGCATTTACAGGATAGCAGGGACTGTATTGAAATTTGTTCTACAGCTGATAAATTGCTTTAACTGAGAAATAATTTAACGTAATTTGCATTGCTTGTGAAAACAAACGTTTCCGTTACATCTCTTACATTTATTTCCGTATCAGAAGGCTCTGAAATCAGCTACAAGAGTCGGTCTTCTTTTCTCCCCCTACCTGTACTTATTAAAGTGAAACTTTAAAAAAAATCGTCTGAAAATGGTAAAAAAAACTAAAATGAAAATAATTCTAAACTCAAAATAGAGTTTATAAAAACCTGAAAATCCGGGCCCACAGTCATGAAGTTAGGGGGGATGGGCACCCCTGTTGAATCTATGTGGTATTAAGCTTACGAGTAATGAAATTGTAGGTAATAGAGTAGAAATCGTGTGATTTGTATAATGTAGCTTGTTTCATTACAGTTTAGCATGAATAGTTTATAATAAATAGAGGGATATGTTGATGTATTTTATCACAAGAGATATGTAATAAAAATTAGCTATATATGATTAAGGTGGTATGTTCTTTTTTAATTAACGTACATTTCAATTACAATGATGTGTACTAGTTTTATTTTGTTCTGTCCGTTTCAGTGAGCGATAAATATTTCATTACTTTTTTTGCGGAACGCGGAAAAAAACACAGTTCGCTATAGTATATTTCATTAAAAGGCATTTATGATTATTAATATTCATTGGAAATTAGTTAAAATATCAATAAAAGTACTTCAATATGGTCCCTCATGTGCAGATATAATTAATTCAGTAATAAATGCATCATTTCGTATTTCATCGCATGTGAATGGAGAGTTTCATAGCCTAATGTTTTATTATTCCGGTTTTCAGTAACAAAAATGAACAAATGTTGCTTATTAATTATTTCCAGAGTAGCTATTAATTAAATGTTTGCCACTGGGTGTTTTATATTCGTGCGTACGATTCTCCGTTTCTGTTAGGTACGAGACTCGTCCATAAAGTAAGTTTTCCTGGGGTTGTTTACAGAAACAAAACACAATTTCAAGGAAATATTTATTGCAACAGGCACAGTCAGTGTTCAGCAATTTTTCAACATATTCTCCACCGGAATTTAAACATTTGTCTTACTATGGCACCAACTTTTGAATACCTGTGTCGTAGATGTGTGCCGCATGGGATTTCAACCACTGTGTGACAACCACCTTCGCCTCTCTGTCATTAGTTGTCATTTCTGAGTTGTAAGAAAAGTTGGAAATCACTGGGAGCGAGGTCCGGGATTTAGGATGAATGTTTAAACACCCCCAGCCGAACTTCTGCAGGTGATCCTTGCAAATTCCAAGCCTTCTGGCGCTGTGAAGTGAACTCTGGCTTAGCTCAGTTGGTAGAGCATTGGCGCGAATAGCCAAAGGTCCTGGGTTCAAGTCCCAGTGTTGGAGGAATGTTTCTCCTATATATTCTCATGTAATGTCAACCAGAGACAATAATCCATAGCTGAGCAACTGAGGGGAAACGTTTTAGTACCCCACCCATGCTGTGACGTATGAAACCTGCTCTTCATGTTCAGTGCCACATCGAAACTGCTTTATTCTGACGTCAAGGGCGACTGTAGTGGGAGGCATTACCCCGCCGCACAGTGACACAATGTGCACCAGTTGCGCACCCATGCTGAATAATCTGTGGTTCATGAATACTTACATATAACCATCAGCATATTGAATTCCTAGCATTTCCTAATGTCATATTTAAATCTTAGAATGGCAATGTATCCTATAGGATATAATCGGTTTTCGTAAATTTATATTAACATGAGGGAAAAGAAACTGAGAAAAATTTAATTTCATATACATTATCAGAATCGGGTGGTAAGGAATAAATTATGGGACTAATCATTGTGTTAATTGTTTTCTTAACAGTCCGGCATGGGCTTATATTTTGTATGAGAAACTGAGTCTCGTCAAATGAAGGGTTAATTACATTATGGCTTTCGATGTTTTGTTAACCTGGTTTCGCTTTTGCGTACTGCATATACCCAGACCCCAATTGCGCATGTCCAGACCCTAACAAAATAAGAAGCCAGTGTTGTTTATTTGAAATTCATATTTCCTCAGTAACCTAAGTTCCAGGAAAACCTAAGTTGAGAATATTATAGGAGAAAAATTCCTCTAGCTTAGCTCAGTTGGTAGAGCAGTGGCACGGATAGCCAAAGGTCCTGGGTTCAAATCCGAGTTTGAGAAGAATTTTCTCCTATAATATTCCCATGTAATGTCCAACAGAGACAATAATCTGTGGTTCATGAATGCATATATATCCATCCAAGTTTTTACGTTAAGTTTAGGCTTTGAATATGCCTAAATTGCTGCAGAAATGTTACTACAAGTGGAGGAAAGTGCACTTACTTAAATTCCGCGGAAATATTGCCAAAGTTTTGAGGATCACTATATACTTATAAAATGAATGTAGAGAAAATGTGGTAACGAAATCTGTGAAACCGATGTGTTAGCATATAGCCTACTTCAGAAATTGCTGGTATTGTCAGATATCATTGATGCCTCTGGGATGTAAATATTAAGGCTAATTTACACGATGATACTAGGTTTCGTAACTACTTTAATGAAACTGATTTCGTGAAACTAATTAGGCCTACACTCATTTTCTTCAAAACTAATTCCAGCCCAACAGCACGTTTCATCTTATTTCTGAAGTTAAAGTTGCTGAAACCACATAAGCACGTTTGAATCACGTAATAATCCAGGCATTTCACAGTTTCTTCACTTCCCACTTCATTTTACAAAACGAGAACAAGCTAAATATGCTTCAAATATCAAAATTACTGTTATAGTTTCATGAAAAATTGGAATCAGCCAAAACTACGTAGTGTCGTAACTCATTGTTGCCAGTACTACATTTCGCGCTTGCCCATTCAAGTAATAATAATAAAAATAAAAAAAATAAAAAACAGTTGCGAAACCTAATTTCGCCGAGTAAACTAGCCTTTAGTCATTTAACGCTTAATTGCATAATACAATCTATAGGATACAATTAATAGTTTGCCTTAAATTCACCATCATCATCATCATCATCATCAGTCAATTACGGTTTGGGCCCACAGGTCCTCAAGGAATCAATCTTGATCTTCCCATCTTGAGACAGGGCGTCTAGGGTATCTTTTTCCTTTTGGTCTGGTTACCTTCTATGGGGGAATATATATATATATATATATATATATAACTCTAAATATTGAAGGGATATGCCTTAAATTTGTAAACAAATATGGTTACTATTCTATGGGGAATATATATATGTATATAATTCTAAATATTCAAGGAATATGCCTTAAATTTGTAACCAAATAAAGGTGAGTATGCTAACTCGAAAGAAAACTTAAAATGCATGTAACGTGCACAGAAGAAGATACTTAATAAACTGCAAGCTTAATCATTGTGTTAACTGTTTTCTTTGCAGTCCGGCATGGATTTATAATTTTATGAGAAACTAAGTCTCGTGCATTCTCGTCTCGTCCTTTTTTTAGAATTTCCCCAATGCGCTTTTATTTATTTATTTGTTATTTTCATTAAACGGTCTGGGAAAATAATTATTTAATGGCATTGAGTAAGTAAGTTAAGAAGTATGTCATTAAGTTAATGCCGTATTGAAAATTTACATAATCGTTTAGCAATAAAATTTTATGAAACTTGTGAATTGTGAATGATTTGTGCCAACAATATAGTATATTACGATACAAGTGCCGTAAGCGATGCATGTGGACCGAGGAAAGAGTTTGAAAAAACTAGGTGCTCGCGCCGAGTTTTTTCAATTTTCCGAGATCCGTTATGCGCTTACGGCACGAGTATTGCTTGCTACTTTTTGCACGATGATTATTTATATCAATTTAATTATATGAATTGTGATATTACCTGAAAATAGTATGTATATACATTATTGAAGATAGATGTTTATTTCAGAAAGTGATTCTCATGTGTTTGTTGTTATGGGAACCGAATATTTGTCCTGGGGGGCCATGTCCATAAAGGCTTGTATTATGATGTGCCGTAAGTACATTCTTACCGCACGGAAACTCTTACCGCACATAGCAACAAGATTGCGTGCGGGAATGTCAAGTTACGATCCACGGCAGCAATATTCGTAAGTACCACTAATTAGTTAAGTCGTGCAAAAAAACCTTTTTCTATTTGTGGTAAACCAAAAAGTCATTGTTCCGTATAATGCAGACAATCGCAGGAATGCGTCCCACGGTTTGCACATCTCAAATAGGCAAACATTCCCTTGTGAGGCAGGCGGGGTGGACATCGCATCTCGGGAGGATGTGCACTTTGACGTCCGTTTTGGCCGCTCAAGTGGATGCTGTAGCTGGAACATCTCAGGGGACGTAAGGAGACTTAAAAGCTAGTCCTGGACATTGCATACATCATATTGCAGCCCTATCTTTGTTATTCAAATTGAAAGGGAAAACTGCTTTCCCACTTTCACAACTTGACTATTTACATGTATTTTATGGTGTCCAATCTAACAATGCCGGATTCTTTAATCATTAGCAGGACCCGAATTCTGATGACCTAAAATTGTTTGAAAAATGGCCTGTAAAATGACCCTAAATTTTAAAGAAAATGACTTAATGATTATTAAAAAAGTTACATAAAAACTGATATTTCATTTATAAAAAAAATATTATTGTGTCCACAAAGTTATAGACTAGTTTGTACATAATTGTAAAAACTGTAAATAACTGTAATGTTGTGAATGTTCTTTTCTCACGGAAATTTATACTGGCACTGAGGCACTGGTGAGTCAAAATTCGGCAAGTGAGATTTTAAGTGGTTTGTATTTGAGTCCTATGAAGCGGAAATTAAATTTGATGAAAATATTTTTAAAAAACTGGGTTTATTGAACTAGAAAGCCCGTTCTTTTATGATATAGCCTATTAATATCTAATTATGTGTTGAAAAAAATTCTACATATTCCCTCGAATTCTAGTTTTATGAATTTTCTTGTTGTTTCTAATGACACAGTTGTTAGAATATGTAGGCCTATTAGGGTTTTAGAAGATTCAATATTTGTATTACTTATGCCCGGTTTCTACAAACTTGTGAATTACCTATGGGTAAATTACCCATGGACAAATTAGTTCCATTTATCCTACAATGATATAATGAGCAAGGCCTTGGAGTTGTACAGTTAATTTAATTCAGAAGGCTTTGATTCTCATTGTTTAAATATTACTATTGATCCTATGAAAGGTTAAATTTTATCCAGCCATCCATGAAAGGATAAATTAACCCGAAGATTTACCCTTGGAAAGATCTAGCCCGAGTTTGTAGGAACATTTTTTCTGTCATTTTCATATTTACTCAGAAGACATTTATCTAGAAACTCGCCACAAGTGTAAGTGATTGCTATCTTTAAATTATTTGTGTTTGTGTGGTGTTATTCTTGTGTAAATTGTGTAAATTCTGTGCATTAGATAATTTACCCATAGGTAATTCGCGAGTTTATAGAAACCGGCCATTAATCATTTATATAAGTTACTACTTAGAGTTCTTAACTAATGCTCGCTTTCAATTCAATTCAAGTAATTAAACAATGTATGTTTTTTTGTTTTTTGTTTCTTTGTTTGTTTGTTTGTTTGTTTGTTTTTTGTTCTGGATCTGTTGTTGCCAAGGAGATGACTTGAATAAAGTATTTCTCTTTCTCTCTATCAGCTTAATTTAGCTTTGTCATTTCTAAAATCTATAGTTTTCAATATTATAAAACATTAACATTTTGTACTTCGTGGGATGTAGGATATGACGGAATAATAGCCGAAATATTATCGTCCATCCCATAGGATATTGATCCTACAAAATGTTAATCTAATATATAAAGTCGAATGTGTGTTTGTGTGTATGTATGTTTGTTCCTTATACAAATCTACATTTCTTTACCAATTTACACGACATTTTGCACACATACCCAGTTAAGCCCGGGAAGTATAGCGGTCAACATTAAAATTCAAACAAAATACTCCTTCCCTTGAAAATTATATAATTTCTGAGAATATTATACTGAAAACAATGAAATGCTGTTCAGTTTACATGACAACAGTGAATTGTTTACTGTGATTACATAGGGCCTTGGCAACTATATAGCCTAATGCTGGACTTTAACGAATTATGATTCCATGTAATATATTGGCGAAAATAATTACTGAAAAATGAATTACACGAAAATAAAGCACAGTGTGATGCAGTCACATAACTTTCTCTACCCTCGACATAAGAAATATTTTCTCACTTCACATTTTGATGTAGAATAAGAGGTCGTATTGCAGGAGCAACTTAAGTGTGTGAGTATGCTATACCAGAAGTCTGTAAATAGTCAGTTATCCATAGCTGTAGGCTTCGTATTAGTTGAGATTTATCATAGGCTCTAAGCATGGGATGGAACATTTTGAGTCCTATACTCGCAGTATATTATGTCCCGGGTTTTAGGGGAGGAAAGTATGAAAGTGATACTGCATTTCTATTTTATTTCAGGCCCGAAACGGTTTAACATGAGAATGAGAAATAAAATTTTCCGTCAAGTCAATACAATCTTATGTAATTAATGTTTCTTCTTATTTCAACCCCTCCCAGGCATGATGAGTAGAAGCAACGGAATGCAGCATTCGACATCCTCTATGAACCATAAAAAGCTATATCTAGCGTTTTAGCTTTCTGAGGGAATAGTATGAGTGCCATATGTTGTTCTTCCTCATTTCGAATTCTACATACATTATTATATCAGGACCTAGAGTTTCAACATCGAAAGTCCTCCATAAGTTAATTTCAAATTACAAAATACAAAGCCCAGGCGACGCCGGGCCTTTTCAGCTAGTGTCTTATAATATTGACAACTGCCTAACATTTACAGAAAAAGGATACTTAATAAACTGTAAGCTTAATCATTGTGATAACTGTTTCCTTTGCAGTCCGGCATGTGTATATAACTTTATGAGAAATTAAGTCTCTTGTATGTATATTTTAGAAATTTTGGAATAACTTAATTAAGATCGTATTATAACAAGAAAATTTATAAAACTAAAATTTGAGGAAAAAATATATGGATTTTATCAACATATATTGAATTATTATTTTTTAATATCAAAGATACAGGTCTTTGGATTTTGCACGATTTTTGGACCCGCTCTGTCCATTGGCTTGCATAGCTAATGTATTAGCCATCTGGCCTATTGTAAAATTTTTGAATTACCGTATTTTACCGACCTTAAGACGCACTTTTTTACCTTGAAAACAGAGCCTTGAAAGTTGGGTGCGTCTAATGGTCCGAAGTACACAAAAACAATTAAAATATGGTAAATATTGCCAGAATACCATAGTTATAAACAAGGTGTTATAAACTATGATAGTTACAAATTTTGGCACAGACTGGTACATTAGTGGACTTGTCACAATCGTAAAATGAGGGTATCTGGAAGCCAGGTATACAATGCGAAAAGAAAGGAATGTTGAGTACTTTTATACGAATGGAGTTGCTCCATCGGGTGGTTTAAATGAAGGCAATGACCTCTAAACAGCCTTGACCCGTTACACTTACCATATGGTGAACTGAGGGTTAGAGGGTGTGAAAATATTTTCAGTCTTTCATGAGATATCAGTTCAGTAATTAAATTTACGCGATGACACTTGTACAAAAGAGATTTAAAGTTAATGACTTACACTTATCCCATTGTACAAGGTTATAATTTGTTTATGCAATGAAGTATATTAGGCCTATTTCCTTTAAACATTTTCGTTTAGAATCGCATTAAATTTCTTTTTCTTTAAATCAGCGTTACTCACCATTTTTGAACCCGAGGACCTCTAAAATGTGTAAAAAATTTTACGGACCCCTAATTTTACATCCCATATTTAAAATAAGACCTATATTCTTAATATTTGGGGTATTAATTATAGGTCATTATATCGAAATATGTGAAAAAATGTTACTTCTTTACTTTCGACTTGCTTTATGATATTTTTAAATTATATCTGCACCATCTTCGCGGACCATAGGTTTGAGAAACGCTGCTTTAAATTTCCATCCTAAAATCAAGGTGCGTCTTATGGTCCGGAGCGTCTTATAGTCCGTAAAATACGGTAAGCCAAATGGAAAATGTGGCTTTTGAACTATTCCAAGATGCGTCTCTTTAACAGTTTACACTTCATCCCATAATGGAGGTTGGCATTGCGTAGCACTGAATTCATGTATAGCCTACGGCCGAGCAGGGCTGAGCATCCCTGTACTTGTCCCAGGAGACAGGGGCTATTCCTCCCTTACAAAGGTGTAATTAATGGATGATATTCCACCCGCATGATGTGTGTTTGTGGCGTGTATATTGAGACATCGACATGACAACTCTGTTGGATTAGCTCAACATCTTGACATTGGACAGTTAATTCAAGTGTAGGAATCTAAATCGAAGCCAAATCCACATGAATGTAAACCATTGTTATTGTTCTGGTTTTGAGAGGACCCTCTACTAAAATTGATAAACAATAAAATCAGGTAAACTGATGTAACAAAGTGACAGAATGCTTTTGTTTACTCAGTGATAACTGCAATTGTGATATGCAGAAAATAAGTTATTTTTGTTATGTTATTTTATTTTGTTAGTTTTGTAAATAAGTTTTGTTCTGCTAATCGAGTTAAGCTCCAGATCGATTCATTAAGCAGGGCTTATGGAAGAATAAAGGTCTAGTTTGATAAGCATATGTGAAGGAATATGTGGGTAATATAATTTCTCAAAGCTACCTGTATAGCAGTTACCAAAGCCGTATATGAGCACCGTAAAACAACATGTTGCCATGAGTAATCTGCATTTGATAAATACTTTCTAATATATGCCTATTTCCATAAAATAGGCATTACTCCGGTACGATCAACCAATTTGGTCCAATATCAATAGGCTTCTTCCCATGGACGTTATAATTGCGTATACCAAGTTTCATGAAAATCCGATAAAGTGTATTAGAGTTATCGCGCGTACTGACACACGGACAGACAGTCAGGCAGACGGACAGACATTTTCCCATCCCCCACACAATCTCGTAAAGTACCATTCTGGCACTTCATAACATAAGACCATTCGTGACAGTTAGCTGGGTTTGTGAAATAGGTAGTAGACCCTCTGAGACAATTCCTGTCCTGCAATATCAATCGTGAGGGAGAAGGCACCATATTTTGTCAATGGTTGTAAAGAAGAGTGAAAAGTCAAATGCTGTGAATAGGAAGCACATGACAGAAGTCCCTGGTGTGAATTTTAAGACAAATGAAACATTTCCTGCGTGGGATTGAACACATCAGTCAACGTTACTGTAACAGCAAGAAGAGAGCGGCGTGTATTCATTTTACAGACTTCCTACTCTTACTGTACTCTTTATTCACATTCTCAATAAAACATGCGAAAAACGCGTTATGTATATAGAAAACTTCAAGAGTTTTCATGTTAACTACTGGCATATTTTCAAAGCAAGCTCTGCCAAAATGCAAAGTGTGATTTTATCTATTTATTTATTCATTCTTTCATTTATTTTATTGAAGTGAAACTTCTTTAGCCGCGCTAGTAGTAAATCTAGAGCTAACCCAAACTTACGTTACGAACAAAATCGTCACGAAATTAGTGGGACTGTGACGGAACGGACTGTACAGAAAACAATGAACTCAATGATAGGCTTATCCAAAATTCAAAAATCCAAAATTTTAAAAATCTAAAAATCCAAAATTAAGAAATCAAAATTTAAAAAAAATTATTTTATTTTTTTAAATTACGGGGGGAAAGGTATCAGGCATTGAGTGGTTGGCTATTACTGTTTCGAGCTAATAGCGCGGTGTGCCCTTCACCATTATTTAAAAATCCAAAATTAAACAACCAAATATCAAAAAATAAAAAGATCCAAAATTTAAAAAATAAGAAATTTATAAATCAAAAATCCAAAATTTAAAAAAATCTAAATATCCAAAATTAACAAATCGAAAATCGAAAATTAAAAATGCAAAAAAATAAAAAAATTAAAGATTCAAAATTTTAAAAAATCAAAGTAAAAAAAATCAAAACTTCCAAAATTAAAAGATAAAAAATTTTAAAAATAAAAAATCCAAAAATTAAAAAGTCCAAATCTCCAATATTAAAAAATTCAACAATACAAAATTGAAAAAATCCAATCATCCAAAAATTGAAACAAGTTTCATTTCTTTTCTTTATTTTATGTCTACTAAACTGAAAATCTAATGAGATACATTCACATAGCTTTTCTCTACTCTAAAGAATGGGCAATACATCTAACTCCAAATAATAGTACGGGTATTAACCTGCATAAAGAGGATGTTATTTTAGGGCGTGTAAATCAGTTGTTTCGATCTGATGTAAAGATTGCTGTTTGCCATAAAACGCTTTTTCAAAATATGACTGGCTTATAACTACTCTTCAGAGAATCTCTACGAAAAATGTTTCAAATAAGAGTTTTGGCTCTTATTAAAAGGACCTCTTGTACAATATTTTAACAAAATCTTTAGAGCACCATTGGGGGAAAAAATGCTATTTTTGCCTGTAATTATTGCTTCTAGATATTTGATTTTCTCCACTTGTTCGAACGATTTACAGGCTATTCTAATATTCTGCAGCGCATTTTTTTGACGTTTCATGACCGTATACTTAGTTTTTTTCTGTGTTAATTTCCAAACCAACATCCTGCAGGCATCGAAAGAATTGACGTAACATAGGCCTAACAATTTAATATCCAAGGCTTAAATAGACCTATAATACAATCATAATTTAGTATAATAAAAACAACAATAATAACAATAACATTGATGATGATGATAATAATAATGTTGATGATGATGATAATAATAATGATAATAATAATAATATATATATATATTTTTTTATTAAGAAACATTATCCAATACAATGGTTTTCCTTCATCCCACAACAGTCTTTTGCCTCCATAAGTCCCTGTCCATAGCATCTTCTTCACGTAATCCTTTTCTCGCCATACTCCTTTCCACCCCATCCATCCAGCACTCTTTGGGCTTCCCTGTTCTTCTTTTTCCTTCTACTTTCCAATCGAAAATTTTCTTGGGTATTCTATCCTCTGTCATTCTGAGTACATGTCCATACCATTTCAAGCGTCTTTCTTGTAGGACAATTTCCAAAATATTCTTTTCAACTTGCATTATTTCCCTTATTCTATTATTCCGAATTTTTTCTTTCCTGGATTTTCTTGCTGAACGCCTCCAAAAATCCATTTCTAATACCATTAATTTGTTTGCTTGTTGTCTACTTATGGTCCTAGTTTCAGCGCCATATAATGTTGTACTTTGGAATAATGCCTGATATATATTAATTTTTTACTTCTATGTAAAATATTTTTACTCCATGAGATTGAATTTAGCATTCCTATAATTCTCTTCCCATCCGTTATTCTTCTTTGAATCTCTAGATTTGTTGTTGCATAATTTTGTATAACAGACCCTAGATATTTAAAATAATATTAATAATAATATTAATAATAATAATAATAATAATAATAATAAACCACATAGGTCAGGCCAGGGCGAACGCAATGGTTACGGATTGCTGTATAGAGACGTGTGCGTGAGTGCGTGACGAGGGGAGAGGGCAGCTTTATGAAATGACGGCGTTACAGACAGATGGCACTCGAGGGGCTGAGCAGTGCCATGGGGTGTTCGAAAATATATTATATCTTATTTCCAAAATATACTGCACATATCTCCACCACCATACTGATTTACGCTTCACAATAAATATGGATGCTTCGAAATAATTAAAGAGGACATACAGCTTTCGATGCTTAAAAATAGTTGAAGTTTCATTTTTTTCAGCAATGAATTGTTTTGTAGCCTTGCAATCTGGCATGCTGTATTTTATTGTATTTTAGAATACAGTAAAACTCTTGGAATTCTCACATTGGTAGGCCTACTGGAAAATCAAGTAACTCAGTGTAAGCAAACTGACAGGCAGACATAATCTCAGATAAAGATATTTCTTTCGTTTTTAGAACATATATAAAGATATAATTGTCTCAACACATTAACTCAAGTACAGTTTCTGATTAAATTTATAAACCAGTGCCGGACTGCACAGAAAACTGTTAATACAACGATTTGACAATAGCAGGGGCGTATCCAAGATTTATTTTCGGGAGGGGCTGTGATAAGCCGAACACTATTATCACTAGGACTCAGAAGTTGATGATCTAAAAATGACTGAAAATGACCTTGAATTTATGAAAATATGACATTAAAAATTGAAAATATGACTTAAAATTTCTAAATACATATTTTATAAAAGGAATATACAGTAGTATAATAACAAATAAAAAGTATTTAAGTATTTTCTTTTACAACTTTAATATTATGCTTTCTATTATTGTTATGTTGACTATATTAATGAATGTCTCATAGCTAAAGAATTACGAGATCACTTTGTCTGTAATGTTGGAAAAGTTCGTTCTGAAGAAAAAATAGGGAAGATGTAACGGAAAAATGAAGATTTCTTAAAAATTACTAGCAAAGAATAAAATGCCGAACCTTTTAAGAGTCAAGATGTGCAATTCTATTGTCTACTATCTGTGAAATTAAAGTGCCCTTATGTGCAACATATTAGCATTAGTTAACGTTTCGGGGGGGGCTGCAGCCCCCTCAGCCCCCCTCTGAATACGCCCCTGGACAATAGGGTCTATTATACAGGAAGACAGTAGAAATAATTACATTGTATAATCACAGTATATGTAGATTATATATATAATGAAACTAGCATGTGCCCGCGGCTTCGCCCGCGATAATTATTTCAAAAATTAAAAATTAAGAGCATAATAGTTAAATCATTATATTTAATAACACCTAAATCACGTGGACTACATACCACAATTAGATAGCATCGTCTGGTAAAAGCGACCTCAGATTCGAGTTTCTTGGCCCAGAAAACCTCTGTATAGTGAGATTCGTCCAAATAAAACAACGTTTGACCATATTTAGGGTTTACAACATTCAAGCGATCGCGAAAGTTTTATTTTCAAGATATGACAAAAATAGCCAAAGCCAACTTTAATTGATTTGACATTGAAATGTATAACAGAAAACTTATGTTTTGAAAACGCAAAAAATGCACGTTTTTGCCCGTTTTTCACTCATAACTCACGAACGAAAACTAAAATTAAAATTCCGGCTTGGAGGTGCATTTTCCGACCCTTCAGCCCACCTATGTTTAAAATTTCAGATCTCTGCGTTCAGTAGATTTCGCTGGACATCGAGGACAATTCCTTTTATTAATATAGATAATATGAATTATAATGATGCCTTCTCTAATTTGTCAAACATCCATTTAATTTAATCCAAACCCACCTATACCATTGGCAACAATATGTTCTGTGAATTTGTTTCGATTATTCTATGCAAAAAGGTATTAAGTATTTTCAAAAACATTTAATTTTTGGCATTTACAATCAGAATTTTTCAAAATCCTTTCTTAGTGAGCACCTACATTATGAAACGAAGGTACTGTCAAAATTCCAAGTCTCTGCCTGTTATAGTTTAGGCTGTACGTTGATTCCTGTCAGTCAGGACAAAGCCTTTTATATATATAGAGAAGAGAAGAAGAGATAATAATATTACGTAAGTTACTTATTATACTGAAAATATATTAAATATTTACGAACAATGTAAAGAAAAGCAAGCTAAATAATTACGTACCCAAAGATTCCACACAAACTGCATAATTCTAGTTCCGTTCCCGGCCAATTTCACATGGGTTTTTTCATGATTTCCCCAATCGTAAAGGCAAATGCCGAATTGGATTTATACTTGGCATGATTCATCCTTATCATTTCATCATGTTTCATATTCATTAAAATTAGCCTAAAATCACTTGAAATTTACTGAAGCCATAAATCATACCAACAATAGAAAATATTTGAGCATTAGCAGTTGCGTAGCCTACTGATATAGGACACAGAACCTGACCTCCTGATGGGGTCTCGATATTCAGAGGAATATAAAGAAATTTGAATTTAAAATACTTTATATTTAAAAAAAAATCGTGTTGAATAAAACTATTTAATAGAATAACACCTCGCGAAGCATGAAATTCTTTTGTGATCACCTTGCAATTGTTACATTCCAAATAAGTGTTGGTCACGGAAGACATCTCTACCCACCTTGTGGCTTGGTAGATCGTAATTTGGCATTTCCCCCCCCCCCCAACCTTTGTAAGGGGGATTTAGCAAAGTCTAATCCTGACTTTAACTTCTACTTCTACTCCCAAAAAGTGGTTTATGTAGTAGATAACTTTTATACTAACATTAAAAACTGTTCTTAATTTTTTGCACAGTGCATGAATTGAACTTCACTGCTCTACGTAGGCTACCTTGTAGAGACAGAGCTTACCGTCTGACTGCTGCGTCGTCTGCTTCTGGTAGAACTTGAGATCATGTAGTCGGCATGTAGACTCCCACAGTCATTCGTTTTGGTTAATGGAACTGCTAATTTTTAAAAAAATATTCAGGATAAAAATCCCCCGGTCACTGTAACTCAAACCTGGGACCTTCGCTCTCCGTGCCAATGGGCTACCAACTGAGATAGCCAGGATATAATACATGGCGCCAGAAGGAATCTTTCTCCTTACTTAATAGTCGATCTGACTGAAAAATATTTACGTCATATACACAGTAAGATAATCTTTAACGTTTTGAAAATAAAGATAAATATTCGTGAATACCTATAATATTCCCGCTGATAAAACAACCTTCAGGTAGGCCTAAGAGTTATAAATTATAGTTTTAGCATATATCTGTCCTATTTTATTTATTCATTGAATATACAGTTTTATGAACCCTATTTTACCCGAAGGTAAGGTACATTAGGGTTATAATTTTAACAAATTTAATTTGTAATTTACATAGGCCTACTTATCTTTCTGTATTTGGCTATGATATACACCGTCCTATAAGTAGCAGTGCTGAGCATTACACCCAATCACCCTGGTAATTTTAAACTATAATCGATTATGCACATAAGAAAGAAAATAATAAAATAGTCTAGAACAGCATTTTCTTAGCAATATATGAAATAATGGATTAGTGTAAAGAAGTTTACAATAAACTAGATGTCCTTTTAAAACGTGTCTTTCTCTTTCAAACACTGGACAGTTAAATAAAAGATGTTCAACAGTTTGTTGTTGGCCACATATACACAGGTATCCATTTTCTCTTATCACTTTGAATCTTTCGAAATAGGAGTCAAAATTCCCATATCTGTCCTGTAAGACGACCCCTAAACTACCAATGGTGGACGGCCTATGAAATATGAATTTATGTTTACGAAACAACTTCAAACAGTTTCGTTTATGTTTCAGTTTCCTAGTTGATCGCAAAAATGTTGCCAACTATCGTACTATTATAATTCATAGGTTGGGTAGTAGAAGTTAGGGCAAAATAACTACAGTTAGTTAAAAAGACTGTTGGCTATCCTTACCGGAACAAAACTTCCTCGATATATATATATATATGTGTGTGTGTGTTTTTTTTAATGGCGTCACTGAGCACAGTCGCACACAATGGAACAGAACGATGCACACATTGTGCGTGAGCCATGTGATACATGTACCAGTATTTAGGGGAAAAACATCAAAGATAGGTTTTATTTTGCAGATTATAGCGTTTGTAGTTTTATTTACGAAATTCACATTATTTCGCGGCATATATTTGCCCGCAAATGGTACCTATCTTAATATATCTTAACCTATTCACTGCTACTGACATATAAATCCGTTTGTTCAAAAACTGTGTAAAAGCAGAAATGTAATATTTATAGAGTAAAACTACATGTAAGATTATGAGAATTTTTATTCTTGCGTTACGACTGTAATCCATAGATACTAGTTATTCTACTACAATTCGCTCCATTGATTTCAAACTTAGAGCCCACTGAAGATTTCACTTGACGATTGCTTATATTATTTCACAAATTCAGCATTTTAAAGGTTAAATATGTAATCGTTATAGCAAAATACATGTTTTAATGGTTTTAATTTACATAAATTACAGTCCAACTCTTTGTATCTGTCATATAAGGAGACCCCGGATTTTGGGGGCCTTTTTATGATTTAACTATCGCCTTTTTTGCGGAAATATACGGTAATTGTTTCTGTTAGATATTAGCCTACATGAGAATATTTCTTTATTAAATGTTACTGTGCACAACGAGAGTAGAAACCTGGTCTCAAAAATTACTGAATTAGTGAGCCTCACAAAACTGTATCTTATATGACGTAATTTTCTTTTTTCGGTTAGATAGACCATTAATGGTATCATAGGAGAGAGATTCCACTGACGTCGTGAATACTCTGGTTAGCTCAATTGAGAGTGCATCGGTACGGTAAACCGAAGGTCATGGGTTCGAATCCTAATGTCAGAGGTAATTTTCTCCTAATATTCTCATGTAATATTCTGCAGAAATAGTTATTTTGTGGTATCGTTAATAAATTATGAATGCACTGTATAGCCTTGTAAATTGCTGTCCTTTTTTTCTTTCTTTAACAAAGTGCGGAACAAAACAACATCCAATCCTACTCCAGTTTTATTTAACTTAAGGGGGGACATACAGCTTTTGGTGAAATTCATAGGTGAGAAATAGGCGAATTTCATTATTTTTTTTCTTAGCAATGATTTAATCTACAATCTTGCAATCTGACATACTCTTTATTGATTACTTCTGCAATTGCATACTATTTTCAAAATTAATCAAAGTGTTACAGTTTTGGGTAATTATCGTCTCAAAATGGCAGCCACGTTTCATGCACTGAATAGTCGTTTCCTTGATAACTTCCACAAATATCAATATTTCTGAGTGATTATTTTTCTGTGTATTTGTTATTATCATATGAACAACACTGTATACAATAATTCATTTAACATTAATAGCTTATTTTTTAAAAAGATATATATTTCAACGAGAAAGAAAATTACTTATACTTTAGATATTCCAAAGACTTTAGATGATATTGTTCATATGGTGTTTTCAAATAGATAAAAAGAAGAATCGATCAAAAATATTGCCATATTTTCTGAAATTATCAGGGAAACGGCATTTTAGTACACGAAACGTGCTGCCATTTTGTAACGATAATTAGCCATAACTGTAACAATTTGATTAATTTTGAAAAGAGTATGCAATTGTAGAAGTAGTCAGTAAAGAACATGTCAGATTGCAAGATTATAGAGCTATTCATTTCTGAAGAAAAAATAACGAAATTCACCTATTTCTCACCTATGAATTTTCCCGAAAGCTTTATGTCCTCCGCTTAAAACACAAGTTCTCAGTCTTCCACTGTTACTTATATACAGTATTAACTTAATATTAGTAGGCCTATATGATTGTTATGAAATATTTTGTTCATTGAAAATTCCCTTTTAAGAAAGGAAAATGGAGCTTGTGTTAAGGAATCAAATAAAATCAATAAATAATCAACTAAGCTGTACAAAATTTTATGTTTCACATCAACAATAAAGATAACAACACTTACTGTTTATTAGAGACTTACATGTCGTGTACTCATGAACCCTTAGTTGAATTAATCTACGCATGTCTTGCAGAATCTAGGAGATTTATCGGTTCACAAATCTGATTTAAAGATCAAGTGTAAATTATTTGTCTTGCGAAAATATGTTCTGTTAAACTATGTCTACGAAACACTTTACAGTTTTACAATGTTACATGTCATTAGGTCGATAAGTGGTAAACACTGTAAATTTTTTTTGAAGTATTGAAATAATTTTCTATAGGCGACTTGGCCTACCGGCCACATAAATGACAGTGCCAATGTGTTTTGTTATTAATGGTTTTCAAAGAAACTGCAAAAATGCAAGAAATTCACTCAAGTTAATATTTTCTTAACAGGAAGCATTTAAGAATGTCCATATTATTAACGAATAAATGTGCAAATTTATATTTAATGATTATAACCCACGGATGAAGTGCCTCGTTGTTTTCTAATAATAGCATGAGTCGTTTAATCATCATGCAAGTACGGAATAAAGCATTTTAATATATTATTTTTGTAATCGATCTCAGAGTTTCACTCCAGATCGTTTCTTTAAAGTGAGGTGGTACCACAGTATAGTATGTGGTACAGTGGCTAGAGTAAAAAACATCGAATTTTTGTTTCTGTACCGGTTAAGGTAGTTAAATTTATACTTTACAATGTTGCATAAGTTTGTTTCATCAAAAGGCCACTAAAGAATTTTAAATGTCATGTAACAGTTGCTCAAAAAGAAAAGAGAGAGAGAGAGAGAGAGAGAGAGAGAGAGAGAGAGAGAGAGACGCGTGGGCTATATTCTTCTACAAGGCTTCCACCGATGAAAATCTACAAGCATAGGCTACGTCTCAAATGAGTACCTTGGTGTAACTAAAATATATTAGCCCTACATGAATTAATCATAGTGTCATGCAAAGCCACCTGTGTAGTCTGAAAAGAAAATATTGCAATGGGGACTGCGTACATGCAGTGTGAATTTTTTTGGTGAATTCAGAAATTACATAATTTTACAACACCATTTTGACCCTTAACGGCCAAAGATTTTGAAGTCCTTCCTTAGTGCGCCTCTAGAGCCCGTGAGTAATTTGTGTACCAAGTTTCACGTTCCTAGGCTGTATAGTTTTTTAGATACTGTCGGTCGGTCGGTCGGTCAGTCAGTCTGTCAGTCAGTGGGTTTTGGCCTTTATACATATACTAGCTTAAAAGGCTCTAGAGGATGTATAATTTTGCATCCCATAGCTTCTATCCACCAAGCCTGATAGGAGTTGAAATAAGAAGAAACAGAAATTCCGGAACATAAAATTGTATTGTCTTTGCGGAATATTTTATTTCTAACTCTCAAGTTACCATGCAACCGTTTCGGGGATGAAATTAAACAGAAATGCAATATCACTTTCATACTTCCCTCCCCAGAAACCTGCGATATAAAAATAGCCTATACATAATACCATACCTCGTAAGGTATTCTCTATGTCCAGGGTAGAGAAAGTTGTGTGACTGCAGCACATTGTGCATTATTTTCGTGGATTTCATTCTTCAGTATTTATTTATAACATGAATTATTGACAGCTCCTCTAATTTGTCAAAGTCCAGTTTCATTTATTGCTAAACCCATCTGAGACCACTGGCAACAATATGTTGTCATGTAAATTGTGATTTGGATTTGATAATTCTGTGCAAAAAGGTATCATGTCTCCTCTAAAACATTTAATTTTTTTCATTTAAAATCAAAATGTTTCAAAACCCTTTCTTAGTGAGCACTTACATTATGAAACGAAGGCGCTGTCAAAATTCCAAGTCTCTATCTACTATAGTTTAGGCTCTACGTTGATTCTCTGTCAGTCAGTCAGGATAAAGACTTTTATATATAGAAGAGAAGATAGGGATAATAATCAAAGAAAAAAACCATAACGACCCAACAACAGGTAAAAAGGCTTTAAACCTTCAAAATAGGCCCTATCGTCCCTAAATGTACGGAAATATGTTTATATCCACCCAAATAGAAAAGACATTTAGCGTACGTTCCAGGCTAGTCATATATTTGTATACTAGCATGTGCCCGCGGCTTCGCCCGCGATAATTATTTCAAGAATTAAAAATTAAGAGCATAATAGTTAAATCATTATATTTATTAACACCTAAATCGCATGGACTACATACCACGATCAGATATCATCGACTGGTAAAAGCGACCTCAGATTCGAGTTTCTTGGCCAAGAAAACCTCTGTATAGTGAGATTCGTCCAAATAAAACAACGTTTGACCATATTTAGGGCTTACAACATTCAAGCGATCGCGAAAGTTTTGTTTTCAAGGTTTGACAAAAATAGCCAAAGCCAACTGTAATTGATTTGACATTGAAATGTATAACTGAAAACTTATGTTTTGAAAACGCAAAAATGCACGTTTTTTGCCAGTTTTTCACTCATAACTCACGAACGAAAACTAAAATTAAAATTCCGGCTTCGAGGCGCATTTTCCGACCCTTCAGCACACCTATGTTTAAAATTTCAGATCTCTGCGTTCAGTAGATTTCGCTGGACATCGAGGACAATTCCTTTTATTAATATAGATAATATGAATTATAATGATACCTTCTCAAATTTGTCAAACATCCATTTAATTTAATCCAAGCCCACCTGATACCACTGGTAACAATACGTTCTGTGAATTTGTTTTGATAATTCTATGTAAAAAGGGATTAAGTATTTTCAAAAACATTTAATTTTTGGCATTTAGAATCATAATTTTTCAAAATCCTTTCTTAGTGAGCACCTACATTATGAAGCGAAGGTACTGTCAAAATTCCAAGTCTCTACCTGTTATAGTTTAGGCTGTACGTTGATTCCTGTCATTCAGTCAGTCATTCATTCAGTCAGTCAGGACAAAGCCTTTTATATATATAGAGAAGAGATACAGGAAGACTTATATCCAATAGTAATAAGAAAATAAAAGCAATGAATAGTAATAGAAGGAGAAGAAAAGAAGTAGAAGAAGGAGATGGTGATCACGGGGATTATAAAGATAATGATCAAAACGAGAGAGCAGGTTCCGAGCGTCTTATGTGATAGAGAATTGGAAAAGCGACCTTAACTTCCTCTTGGACCAAAATGTGTCATTGGCGCCATATTGGAAAGGAGAAAATTCCAACCTAAATGGTTTTCATTTAGTTTCAAAATTACAAATATTGTAAATGTTGTACAAAGTAAAGTAAAGTGTTCCCTATACAGTCCTTTGAGGCCCACAGGGTTCCAGGAGGTTGGGGCTCCCAGATTTTTGACATTCGGCACGTGAAGGTTGTCAGCCTTACGCACCGCCTTTACCCCCAGGATTGCTCCTGGTACTAATTTCTGTTATAGCCTGAGTCGACCCCAGGGCCACAGTGCCACCACAAGGATTAGGCCAATCGGGAATCGAACTCGCTACCTTCCGGTTTTTAGCGCAGCGCCTCAACCATTACTCTACGCCGTACCCCACAGTACTGCAAAAGGAACCCTTAAATAATTAAACCTATTAGGTTAATACCTTAGGATGCGTTCAATCCTCTCACGCAGCGGGCCCGGGTTCGATTCCTGGTCGGGACAAGTTACCTAGGTGGGGTTTTTTCTGGGGTTTTTCCTTACCTTTGAGACAAATGTCGGGTAACTTTAGGCCCTTGTGGTCCCCAGATATCATCTGGCCGTCATTATCATCTTCATCCCATCCTCGCCTTGTTTGGAGTGAGTGTGTGTGTGTGTGTGAATGGTGTGTCTCGTCCTATGTGTTCGTGTTGTCTCGGAGGTGGCCCCAGCATTGGGCTGATCACTCATCCGGGGAGGTCCTCCATGTCCTTGTCTGGTCAAAAAAGTATGTATGTGATCCAAAGATAATCCCTCTCCCGACAGGTCGCGGCCCTGTAAGGCCCGGGCGGCTTGGGTCGCTTAAATCCTACAAGGGAGAGGTTAAACTACGAGAAAGAAAGAAGGTTAATGCCTTATAGGTTAATTGGTTACTAACTAATCATTAATACATAATAGGTTGTGCATACCGGTATAGACGTACCTCAACGATGTACTAACTTAGTGTAAGTTAATACCAGTGAAGCATCCAGGATTAGAAGAGTAAAACCTGAATTCTTAGAAGGGTTTTTCAACACACTCGTGGAAAAACTCTAATCAAGAACTGAGAAATGTCATAACCAGATTGGCGGTGCATGGATTTCACAGCGAAGTATCTAAGAATGGGAAATAGCATGATCCTAACAATGAATGTGTGTGTGTAGCCTACTATATATAATGAACAGTGCGAGCGTTATCATCTACTAGTGTGTGCCACAAGGACACAATCAGTGGTGAATTATGCTAACGAATGAACAATGCACATTTGTGCGCACCTTTTATCTAATTAAGAAGGGTTTTAAGTAGTTCTGATAGATCTAGTTATTACGTTTACATGGTAAAGAAGTGGCCCTTCTGACCGACTGCTTGTTTCGTTGAGATAAACACTGCTGTTTCAATAGGTAGTGGAGGCAATGCCCCCGGAGCATACAGTAAACCTGTATCCGGGCTGCAGTCGTATTACAGTCGTTGTGTGGTGAGCAAGTTAAAATAGGAAGAAAGAAAACATATCCCATGTACCGGTACTAAGAATATCAGTGGACATCAAACACCCAGATGCATAATAATCAATTGCTTGCATGTTGTGAAGGTTTGTACACTTGTTTTGTTATTATCATTATTATTAAGTGCCAGTATGGTACTTTATGAGATTGTGTGGGGGACGGAAAAATGTCTGTCCGTCTGTCCATGTGCCTGTACGCGCCATAACTCAAATACACTTAATCGGACTTTCGTGAAACTTGTTATACACATTTATAACGTCCATGGGAAGAACCCTATTGATATTGAACGAAATCGGTTCACCTGTACCGGAGTAATGCTCAATTTAGTGCCTATTTTATGGTAATATATTATAAAGAATTTAACAAATGCAAATCTGTTATCCTAACAACATATCGTTTTACATTGTTCATATACGGCTTTGGAATTTGCAATAGTTAGCCTTGACATATCCTTTCGCACTAGTCAGATGTTTATTTCGTTCATCAAGTAGAATACTGTTATATAAAGAAGATATATATTATATAACTTATAGCTGAAGTAATCGATTACAAAAATAACTTATTCTCTGCGATCATAATTGCAATGAACTTTTTACTGAATAAACAATAGCATACTGGCACTTTGTTACATCAGTTTACCTGATGTTATAATTTTTGCAGTTGAACCCTTATAAAGTGGACCGCGGAACTAGTCTTCTATATCTCTAATGGCCGGTTTCTATAAACTCGCGAATTACCTATGGGTAAATTATCCAATGGACAGAATTTACACAAAAATAACACCACACAAACACAAATAATTTAAAGATAGCAATCACATACACTTGTGGCGAGTTTCTAGATAAATGTCCTTTGGGTAAATATGAAAATGACAGAAAAAATGTTCCTACAAACTCAGGCTAGATCTTTCCAAGGGTAAATCGTCGGGTTAATTTATCCTTTCATGGATGGCTGGATAAAATTTAACCTCTTTGTAGGATCAGTAACAATGAGAATCAAAGCCTTCTGAATTAAATTAACTGTACAACTCCAAGGCCTTGCTCATTATATCATTGTGGTTGAAATGGGACTAATTTATCCATGGATAATTTACCCATAGGTAATTCACAAGCTTGTAGAAACCGGGCATAAGTCAAGAAACCTTTCCAGATCATAAACAGCATTTGATCTAACTGGTTTTTAAATAGAACTAGCTCTCGTCGATGAAAATTAGTTTCTTCTGAATTAACATGTATTTTTCCTTCGCCAGCTGTAAATTTTACAGGTAAATTTTAAAGTCACTTTGGTACCTTTGGTACTTCATTTATTAACGTTATCAAAACAACACATCTAATCTCCTCCGCCCCCATATCCCCCTCCCCCTCCCCCTCCGCCTCCTCCTCCTCCTCCTCCACAACCTCCCTTGCCGCCTCCACCACCACCTCCACATCCGCCTCCGCCCTTCATAAGTCCGGCCATGAACGCCATTTTGGTCATGAGCATGGAGATCATCCCTGTCATCATACCCTTGAAGGCCATCATCTTCATGAACCCCATGAGCATAGGAATCATCATTCCTTTCGCTACCATTGCCATCTTCATCATGGCGGCTCCCATCTTCATTGCGCCGCCTCCGCCTTTCTTTCCTCTACCTGAAAACATTAACCATTGCCTCAGATACGTTATACACTTATATTTATAATTTAAAGTGTGCAATTCTGTAATCTCAATATAATAAAAATTTGTCTTTATGATATATATAGTGCAGATATTTATTGCATGGCCAGGCGGCTTCAAAGGTGTCGGTGTTTCTTTATGTTAATTGATCTGACTAAAATGGGCCTTGGCTTCCGCTTTCCAAAACAAAAGCAACGTTGCAATATTCTCTCATTGTTATCACTGACCTCGTTCTTCCTTCGCTTTAATCAATTCACACGTGTTATTGTTTATTGTAACTTGATCTTGCAACCGCGCATTTCACTCCACGCGGAGTTGACGAGTAGCTGTCAAAATCGTCACAGGACATTCTTAGATTTCGATTGGCTGGGGTAACTAGCTGATTGGTGCGGTAAAATAAAGAACATAGGTTGAGCTGTCGACAAACTTT
Source organism: Ectobius pallidus (assembly GCA_964059195.1). Classification (NCBI taxonomy): domain Eukaryota; kingdom Metazoa; phylum Arthropoda; class Insecta; order Blattodea; family Ectobiidae; genus Ectobius; species Ectobius pallidus. The sequence continues at coordinate 206,850,388 of CAXKWD010000001.1, read as the reverse complement.
TCCTCCTAACGAAAGGAAGCCGCCTGGCCATGCAATGAATAACTGGACTATACTAACAGGTACCCGCGGCTTCAATCACAATATTAATTCGAAGATTAAAAATTAACAGCAAAATAGTTAGTATTGCATTTATTAAAATTTACATTCGAATCATTCATAAACTAAGAATAAAATTGTGTAAGTTAAAGAAGGCCATGTATACGAGACAGCGGACACAACCCAATTACGACATGAGACACATCCTAACGCGATACGCAATCCATGGATTCCACCACAAGGTTTGCTGCACGAAGAGCTTCCATGAACCGAACCCGGAATGCGTGTGTGAATTGTGCAACAAACCATGTGGTCGGTACCATGTTGAAAAGTGTATAGGAAGACATTTATCACTTCATAAGTTTTGTTCAGAATAACTCACCTTATGCAAATTTGTGCGCATTTAATCTCATTCAAATAAGGGTATAGGCCTAGGCCTAAGGTGGATTCGTATAACTTGCATTATTATGATTATCACCCTCGATGGGTAAAATGAAGTTTATTCATACACAGGGTGTGAATGAATAACACCGAAATATTTTACCTGTGTATCGAGGGGAAAAAGACAAGCAACTTTTATTAGGAGATTTTTGCTCTACGGATTCAATTTTTTCCTGTTAAAGCATAACATTTCCCAGGGCATGGCCGCCACTGACTTCTAACATTTGAAAAGATGCAAAACAAAGGAACTTCGTTGTTAACACTGAAATTATGAATAACAAAAATTGCAGTGTCGACCAGTTATGACAGATTAAGGAAACAATAAATTATGATATAGCTGTTGATGAATGATTACAAATCAGGTTTTTATCGATCTAAGAAGGCATGAAGTCAATTTAATTACAATTTTAACCCTATTTCGCTTCATTATTGACTTATGAACACCAAATTGTAATGATTTTAATGCCCTGTAGCACACACATTTTTCGTCCTAGAGCAAAACTCTTCTAATAAAAGTTGCTGAGTTTATTTCCCCTCTACACACAGGTAAAATATTTCGCTGTTATTCATTATCACCCTGTAGATACAACCATCTCCTAGTCCAACGGAACTATAGTTCAATAGAGTTATATTATACATTAATGTGGACATCAAGTCTAGAGAGTTAGTTCAAAACTGCGCCACCTAAAGCACGGCTATATATGACCCCGCATAAGTAGCACTAATATTGCCACTATAATGCACTAATGGTAGTGATTCAGCTTATTATTGCATTCCGATGGTTGATAATGATGCGGAGTATTAAAGGAGCTTAGGTCAGATTTACATAATTCACTGATTTGTTGTTGTGCGCCCTCTAATGGCGGGTTGTATAACACCTTCGTTATTTCGCATCACGTGCGAGGGCAAGAAATTGAAATCGTGACTTATTAACATAGTTGTTAAGCGCGAACACGTAGGGTAAATATGGCTTCATGGAAAACCTACTAAAATGTTCTATAAACCCTTAGCATGGAAGAAGGCCATAGCATTTTTATAGAATGACTAGGTTAAAAGCCCCGGCGTCGCCCGGGTTTTTTATTTTGTAATTTACAATTTTTTTATTTTTTTTACAATTACAATTTATTGTTCCAAATTACACGAAAAATACATACAAATGTTGATACACCACCCGAAGAAGCAGAGCTTGTGTTCGGGGGTGGTTCAGTTCTATATATTAGAAAAACTTATACTAAATCATTACTTAAAACAATATATAATTTGGAGAAGTATGACAAAATATTATGTATAAAAGGTTAGAGCATGTTCTGTTTACAATACAAAGGTACGAGGTAATACAATAATAATACATAACAATTTATTTGTTCAAATTTTAGTAAAAAACAAAGAAATTAAGTTCTATCCAAATTTTAATGTTTAACATGAAACATGTTATAACAGTAATAGTAGAAAACAGAATAATAATTATATAAGTTTTTTCTAATTTTAGACTTAAATTGTTTGTTGTTTAAGCTATTTAGATCAGGATGGTTGGTAATAAATGAATTGAATAGTCTTGGGCCAAAACTTGAACAGTGCTTAGCTCCAGCAGTTGTAACATTTTTTGGTTCAAATTGGAAATTAACTTAGGAAGGACTTTCGATTTTTAAATTCTTGGTCCTTATATAGGTATTTAGAATTTGAAATAGGAAGAACGACCTATCACACTCAAACTATTCCCTCAGAAAACGCTTCATATAGCTTTTTATGGGTTATAGAGGAAGTAGTATTTTGCATCCCATCGCTTATACAGTAGGCCTACACAGCAAGGCCTGGTAGGGGTTCAAATAAGAAGAAACAGAAATTCCGGTAGCATAAAATTGTTTTATCTTTGCGGAATATTTATTTCTCACTCTCATATTACCATAAAACCGTTTTGGGGATGAAATTAAACACAAATGCAATATCACTTTCATACTTCTCTCCCAAAAACGTATTACCATACCTCGTATTCTTTTCTGTATGTCCAGGAAAGAGAAAGTTATGTGACTGCATTTTTTTCGTGGATTTCATTCTTTAATATTTGTTTATAACATGAATTATATTGATGGCTTCTCTAATTTGTCAAATTCCCGTTTCATTTATTTCCAAACCCATCTGAGACCACTGGCAACAATATTTTGTCATGTGAACTGTGATTTGGATTTGATAATTCTGTGTAAAAAGGGATTAAGTATTCTCAAAAACATTTTATTTTTGGCATTTAAAATCAAAATTTTGCAAAATCCTTTCTTATTGAGCACTTACATTATGAAACGAAGGTACTATCAAAATTCCAAGTCTCTACGTATTATAGTTTAGGCTCTACGTCGATTCTCTGCATTCTCTGTCGTTAAGTCAGTCAGTCAGGACAAAGCCTTATATATATATATATATTAACCAAATGTATAGGCTGGTCAAATTCCTGACTTCCACATACGTCTATTTAATTTAGTTATTTTAAAATTTCACAGCAAAAGCAATTTCTCTCTACAAATGTCCGCCGACTCTTTCGGAGCAATATTTATATTTTCATTATACGAGTTAATGTAGAAAAGTTACTAGCGGGTTATAATTTTAAAATAAACTAAAATAGAAAGTTTTGTTTCTACGAAGGGTAATTTTGATATGTGAATAAATATTTTCATATTTTAAAATAAATCATTAATGTCTTTTGCTCATTTCTCGGCCTTGAAACAATTTTTACGGTGACGCATATGTACGTTAATAGGTAGGCGTACGTTAAAAGCAGTGAAAAGGTTAAAGAGCTGCTCTTTCAACGAAATCAAATCTAGATACAGTAGGACTCTAATATTCGAAGATCGGAATAATTGAATAAAACACGAAAAAGGTAATTTCTTTTAAAAAATCTAAACTGTGTAGTATTGTATCTACCTAAAGTGTCACATCTTGAACCTATCGGTTAGAGTCAGTTTTATTGCTGACAAACTGATTTTGTCGGCTAAAAATATGGCAAATAATCGGCCCTGAAAGAGGGTTTCCCAATGCTCGCTGCTATAAAAATCACTTTACGGCCTCAAAGCGAACCGGATAATGGCGATCCGGATAGTTTGAGTTCTATTGTATTTCCTCTAGAAAGTGTCATTGTTGCAATGTGAAATACGCTGATATTTAGTTATTAAGTGCCAGTATGGTACTTTATGAGATTGTGTGGTGGACGAAAAAATGTCTGTCCGTCTGTCCGTCTGTCTGTCTGTCCGTCTGTCTGTCTGTCCGTGTGTCTGTACGCACCATAACTCAAATATGCTTTTTTGGATTTTCATGAAACTTGGAAAACACATTTATAATGTCCATGGGAAGAACCCTATTGATATTGAACCAAATCGGTGACCGGTACCTGAGTAATGCCCAATTTAGTGCCTATTTTAATAGATTATATTAGAAAGGCGCCATAGCTCAAATACGCTGTATCCGGTTGCCACGAAACTTGGTATACCCATTTATGACGCCCATGAAAAATGCCCTATTAAATTTGAACCTAATCTGTTGACCGGTACCGGAGTAAAACCCAATTTAGTGTATATTTTAAAGGCGCAATAATTCGAATACGCTTTTTCGGATTTTTATGAAACTTCGTACACGCATTTATAATATCCATGGTAAGACGTCTATTGATATTCGACCAAATCGGTCGGCCAGTACCAGAATAATGCCCAATTTAGTGCATTTTATGTTAATATATAAGAAGTCGCGATAACTCAGATATGCTTTATTGGATTGTCTTGAAACTTTGTATACTCATTTATAATGTACATGGGAAGACGTCTACTGATATTGGACCAAATCGGTAGACCGGTACCGTAGTAAAACCCAATTAAGTGTCTATTTTAAAGACGCGGTAACTCAAATACGTTTTTATGAAACTTGGTATACACATTTATAATGTCCATGGGAAGACGTCTATTGATACTGAATAAAATCGGTTGACCTGTTTCGGAGTTATGCTCAATTTAGTGCCTATTTTATGGTAATATACGTATTCGAAAGAATTTATTTTAAAAAATGAAAATCAGTTATCTTGACAACATAACCTTTTGTTTTACTGTGATTTCTAAGGCTTTGGCAATTAAAATACAGTTAGCTATGACAACACTATTGCTTTAAATGCGCTTATCCCATAACTGACCCAGGTGGCTGAGATGGTAACGTCTTGGCGTCACATTCTGGAGTTCCATGGCTCAAATCCCGAAACCGGCCAATTTGACTTTTTTTTTGTATTCTGCATATCAAAACTGCAATCATATCTGATTAAACAAAACATACTGGCACTTTGTTATATCAGTTTACCTGATTTTATTGTTTTTACATTCTTCCTGCTGTTGGCTGCTTCAGTTCTTCATGCAAGTTTGCGCTTGGAACTGTAATGAAAATGATCGGATGACTGCGGTGGAAGGATGCAGTGAATTTATAATGAAATGATTTTACTGCATTTGTGCTTTCTTTCCACTCAGCGTCAGTCTCAAACTTACAAAGTAGTAAATCTTGGTAATAACATTACGTGCCGGACTTTACGTAAGGCAAAATATTCGTGCGTAAAAAAAAAAGATTAACCGTGCGGGAGTTTACTGCCATCCCTGACAGTTTCACATAACGACCTGCCCAAGCGGTGCATAATTCGAAAATAGGCCGAACTATCGCCATCTGTCCGCATCAGTACAGACTCATATTGCGTTAGAGCAACGGGGTTGGCATTGAATACAGGTACACACACACTTTCTAAGTAAGTATGAATGTAACCTATCTAGGCAATGGAGATAAATTCATATATTTTTAACCCTTGTAAGGTTTGTATTTCTGGCAATTTTTAACTAAGTAACTTGATTTAAGTCGGCCACTGTAGTGTAAAGGTAGCGTGCCAACCTCTAGATCCGAGGGATACGGATTCAAACCCGGCTGTGGTCGATGAATTTTTCAGGACGCAGAATTCCTGGGCATGGAGAATTTTTAAGCTGGGGGCCCGTGTCGTAGATTTACAGCAAGCTAAAGAACTCCAAGATTAATTAGAACCTGGCCCATTCATGCCCAAGTAATTCTTTAGTTTCCTGCGAGGAGTGTAAGGCAAAGGGCTTATCATCTGTCCCTCTGCCATTTCTCGAAAAATAAGCGTAACCAAATTTATCTTCACTTGGAGGCCCAACATAGGCTAAAGAAGTAGAGAAGCTAGAGGCCACTAGTCGCTTTTAGTCTTTTCTGTTTCATAATACTGTAATATAATACAGAATCAATATCTAAACTGTTCCCTTTGAATATTAATACTATTGTCTAGGTATAATTAATATAATATCTAGGAGTAATCAATATTAGGACAGTGCTATTATCCGTAATTAATTATATTAATGGTAATTGAAAATTAATAATTAAATTATGAAGTGAACGATAATTATGGAGTAATGCTAAATTAATTAATTAACGAAGTAACTAATTCGCTGATCCATTACACATTATTATAGAGTGATAAATTAGAGAAACGAGAGGCCTACTAGTAGCTCAGAAGCAGTGAAAGAGAGATAGTTCGTTTTCAAAAAGTCGTTAAGTAGTAATGGGTAAAATATTGATTTTTGTTTTGAGAAATAGTCATTGATATTGAGCAGTACAGCACTGAGACTTTACGTAGTCTATAAAGGTACATACATACTGTAGCCTATATGAATCGCTGCAGAGCAAACTATTTATACTCGTCTGATCGAACCCAGCAATACATGTGACCTTCCGTTATGTATTGCGTCACTGTATTCTACGCACAGTGTAACCTTATTATAGCCTAATATCTGTATGACCGGGGACAATCGTCGGTTTTTGATTGTAGCCTAGGTTTAAAATGATTTTTTTTGTTTTGAAATTACAACTACCACCTATGCTAAGTATTTAAAACCATAAAAAAATTTATGCTATTTGTAAAAACATAATTTATTTTAACACAATCAACATATTATGTAAGTAGCATAAGCTACTAGTCTAGAGGTATAAAAACTTGTGAAACATACATTACATTAGTCAAAAGTATTGCTAAAAATTCTTAAAACTGCTAAAAAATGTATTTCAAGTCCATAAAATAAAAGTCTTGGATTAAAATTCAGATATAGTCCTCTTCCTACTACGCGTTTCAATGTTAACACATCATCTTCAGGTGATTTCTGCATGACTTGTGGAAATTATGTTGTGGGCTGGTTGTGCAGCCTTCTGTCAATTGATTGTGTTAAAATATTATGTTTTTACAAATAGGCTAAACATTTTATGGTTTAAATACTGAGAATAGATGGTAATTGTAATTTCAAAACAAATTGTATAGCTCAGTAGGAAAAATGAAAATAATCGAGATATTTAAAATGATTTTACTTCACTTCTTTCAGAACTGAATTTATAAATATAATTTAGAAATACCTTTTTGTGTTCCACGTTATAGATCGTAGAAATTACGTAATCTTTTTTTCATCCCTAAAGCAAACACTGACTCCCATAATAAGTCTTCTTTTTATAACGTGCTCCGTCTACACAATCAATTGAACAAAATGAGCAATATAGATATAGCCTATTTAATACTAACAACAAGCGGTTTAAAAATATCTGTGATTAAAATTTGAAAACTTTAAAATTGTAATTATTAAAATATGCCCCGTGTCATTTGTCATTTTCTTTCATGAGAGAGAGAGGCTGGCCCATTCACGGTCAAGTAATTGCTCCAAAACTGTTATAAGCCTATTAGTTATGTTTTTCATTTGTTCCCTTCATTGTGTAATTCTCATATTGTGTGTGTTTCTTGTATCTTTTTTCTGTTCTTTTTAGTTGTAGTATTAGTTTAAATATTCTTAGTATTACAGTAAATATCTAATATTAGTGTTGTAGTGCTGTAAAATTAGTCTTAGTGTTGTAACGCCATTTTCTAAAACTGGTGTAATTAGTGTAAGAGAATATTGTATTATTGGACAATGTGCCTGTTATATTCTCAACATAATAATAAATAATAATAATATATTGATATAAGCAGTTTTCAAGGAAATCGTCAGAGGTGTCTTCATTTGAAATCTATGAGGAAGAATGCATTCTTCATAACTGACAATCATAAGACGTGGCTAAAATTCCTCACATAAAGGCGTATTATTATTATTATTATGATTATTATTATTATTATTATTAAGTTATTATTATTATTATTATTATTATTATTATTATTATTATTATTATTATTATTATTATTATTATTGCTGTTCTGAACATATTTTGAGCTTCAAAAGTATCACAGTTATTTGTGATAAAATAAACAGAAAGTAAAAGTTATGGGTCCTTGATGCCTCCTTTGTATTGAGAAGGTTATTCTCTCTGTTGATGGATGTTACACTTTGGCGTCTAGTGTTTCATGCGATACGGTATAACCACTGCTAATGAATACCAAGTTTACTTGTTAATTAAATATCAAGTGAAAACGATCCTGTAATCCGGTATAACCCTTTCACTTTAATCTTACCTTCATTGGTCGGAGCGAGGCTAAAATCCACAGCCGCATCCTCTCTGGCAGACTCCATGCTTCCGGCCACAGCTACAGCTGACCAGGACGGTAATTTCACTCGGATCACGTGGCTGCCGAAGAACTTCATTATAGAGTCATCCAGCATCGAGTCAAGGGTCTCTACATCGTTAGTTTCTATAACATCCGATCTCTGATTTATCACATTATCACGACTTTCTTTAACTCGTACAACCGATATTCTATCACCGAATAAGTCGTATTTTTCCAAAGCACTTAACTTGTTCACATACGCCAGAACTTTCTTCTGTATGCAAGGATATGAGAATTTGAGGACACATTCACTGTAAAATCCTTTCAGTTCTTCGTCTGGATCGTCGATGACTCCTATATCTCCTTTGTGTCTTTTATTTTGAAAAATTTTGTTGTAATTTGTAGATTTTACCAGAGGCGTTGAAGTTTGTTTCAAAGATGTGGCTGACTGGTTGATAGAATTGCCCTGTTTTTCTATCTCTTTGGTATTTCTGTGGACTATTTCTTGTGTTTGAATCTGAGGAGCATTCCCTTGATTTAAATAATTATTTACGTGTTCATTTAAATTAATATTTTCTTGATTATCTATTTGTATAATATGTCTATAAGCCTCTTCTGGCATAGGTGCTGGATGTAGCAGATCTATATTATTTCCCAGTGAACCAACTTTGTAGCACGAAACAGATATCAGAGAAGTTATAAGGAATGTCACGTACAGATTGATTTTTGTATTTGTCATGATTTCTCCCAAACATTAAATTTGCAAAGTTGAAATTAAAAACAGAGCAAGTCTTTATGAAGTAAGTTGCTTCTTATTGAATATGTTACCAAAAAAGCGTAAACTTATTCTTCTTCCTGGTTGGAGTTTTCTTTCCCATCAGCTACTCTGTAACTTTGTTGCACGTACTTTGATTACCTTCTTCAAGAAACTCTGTTAAAAGTTGTATTGACTTATTTTTTTAAAAAGAAATATCTCCTCTGTCATCAAGGAAACAAGTTTTCCTTCATATCACTTGCACTCTTTGATGGGAACTCCATTACTGAAGCTACCAAGAAGGCATTCAACAGTTTTTATTGATAACTGTTCCTCTGCAACGGTGCTGCTAGGAGTTAATAGGCTGCGAAAAATTGTCTTTTGTCTTAGATAAGTGGCTACTAATTGTTTTCGTGAGAAATACAAAACCTTGAGGTTTTGCAGAATACGATTTCCATTTCTGTGAGTTTGATGATCAATGACCATAAAGTAGCATTCCAGCATAGCAGGCTGTTTTCGTGTCAGGTTCCCACTCACTAAAATCGTGACTTAATACTCCATTCGGAGGTATTAATTTACAAGAAATGAATTTATCTTAAATTGTTTATTTTTATTGTTAAACAGGGCCTATTTTAGAAGGCTTGACTTTTTACTGCAACCACATCCTACAATTATGTTCAATAAATTCAAAACAAAAGAACAGATTATTGAATATATATATATATATTATTTATTTATTTATTTAACCTGGCGGAGTTAAGGCCATAAGGCCTTCTCTACCACTCAGCCAGGGCAAAAACATGAAATACATAATGATAATAATAATAATGATTAATAATAAATTAAAAAAGAACTGATATACATGAATACAAGAAACGTACATTAAATACAAAGAAAAAATTCGAACATAAGTACTTGAATAATATGAATATATAATACAAATGACTAAAAATAAAGAAATAAAAAAAAAGATGAAAGTCTAAACAAATACATTCTTAGTTATTACAAAATATAATGAAAATTAAAATATATATCCTTAGCCCATTGAATTGTCTTAAAAATACATCTGAAAAAAAATATATTTTTTTTATAATCAAAGCCTCTAGACCAGCGTTTCTCAACCATTTTGAACCCGAGGACCTCTAAAATGTCTAAAAAACATTACGGGCCCCTAATTTTACATCCCATTTCCAAAAGTAGGCTAATGTAGGCCTATGTTCTTAATATTTTAGGTATTAATTATAGGTCAGTATAACGAAATAAATCTAAATACATTTTCTGAATTCGACAGGAACACAGTTATTGCATTGGAAGTAAAATATAGACAGTAAAATTATATTTTGAACAGACTCCAACAATAAAACCATTGTTAAGAGAGCGCCTCTAACAACAAATTCCGACGAAGTCTTATTTTTCAGGGTTTTGAATGAAAGAGGGAACCATAGACGTCCGTGCATCAGAGGTTTCAAACTGTGGTTCGTAACTGCAAAAGTAAGGTAACTTGCAACAGGACCTGTATTTTCGAAGATTTTAAGAACTTTGACATCTAGTGCCCATTTTGTGTGAAACATTTTTATTTCTTTACTTTCCACTTGCTTTATAATGTTTTTTAATTATGTCTGCGGACCATCTGCACCATCTTCGCGGACCACCAGTGGTTCGCGGACCATAGGTTGAGAAACGTTGCTCTAGACTATTCTTCCAAATTACTGTTGTCTGACTTTGAGGTATTCATTCATTGTGTCCTATTGAGCTATTTTTATAAAAGTCTTCACAAATATAGGTCAGAAGGTCATGAATATAATAACACATGAAGAAATCACTGAACCTATAACTGTTACAACTGCTGGAGTTAGGCACTGTTCAAGTTTCGGCCCAAACTACTCAATTAATCTATTATCCACCGTCCTGAATTGACTGGATTGAACAAACAATTTAGGCCTAAGACTAAAATTTAAAAAGTAATATAAATACTTCCTCAACCATTTCCTTGCTTTTGTTGTAGGCCTATTATTATTACAACATTTTCTGTATTAAATTCTAAAATATAGATATCATTATTTTCACTTTCCTCCCGCGATATAACTTAGGTTACAACTTAAAATTGTATATATTAGGCTATTAATCATTATTAATTCTTACATTTTCATTGCGGTAATTTTAACATGTTCTGTATTTACAGAAAACATTACTAACTTATACTTTTCTATGTTTGTAAATCCACTTTATGCATTATTGTAAATATTTTAGTGTAATTCATTGAATTGTACTGAACCGCCCCCCGGTGTCTTTAGAATTTACATTTGTATTGCAACTAGTAGCTATACATTTATTATTATTATTGTCTCCAGTTTGGTGTATGATACAATTATCTCATTATACAGTAGGCCTATATATAATTATTTTGTTACTCTACAAGTGAGTCAACAACTCGGAAGCAGTGTTGTAAATAAATACAAGTTATACTTTGTTAGGTACGTAAATACATACAATTACACACATTAAATATCAACAGCCATAAATTGTTAACCATAAAAAAATTGTCACCGACTAGTTTTCTTTTAACCCGAAGGGATTAGTGTTAAATTCTCTAGAGGAAAATTTCTGCTGGGCAGAATATAATATATCGATCGTCGTGCCGTCGTCGATAGTCGACAGTCGTAGATAAATTATTATACATTATTTTTAACATATTTTGCTCGTAACTAACTTTCAGCCTGTAGAACCAATCTTGTGTTCAATTATAATTATTTTATCAAAGAAGCTACTAGTATGAAGCTGTTTCAGTGTTCAGACCTTGTGAATTAACTAAAACAACTTTGAAAGTAGGTGTGATAAAATGAAAGTGGACAAAATTATGGCGATAGATATTTGCGATTGGTTGTATTTCCACATATTCTTACACTGGATTGGTTACAGATTCATGAGCCAAATAGCAATATAAACACATAGACCTAAGCCGATGGAGGTTTCCTCTCACACATCTACATTTTTAGATAAATTTACGTTAGAGATATAGAGGGTAATATAATACAAAATAAATCTAATATGATACTAACAGCAAATACAACGAATATAATAACCATTAATTGCTGGAAGTAGATTGTAACAATTCCCATGCTCCGATCAGAGTCAGTTTCATGCTTCAAGTAATACGAGGATACAACACTCTCAAATTATCTGTATAATGAAACTCCTGTAATTGCACGTTTAGCGAGTCGTGATCTTGTTGTGCTCACGATGGTAACACTGTTTAGGTAATTACACTGAATGAATGAAATACAAACACACTGACACACATTCACAGTGACAAGGACAGCCACAGCCTTCTTTCTTAAAAATCAGGAAATCGCGGGATTGATCAATTGGCCTAATCTTCTTGGTGGCACTATGGCCCTGGGATAGGATGACCAAACTCCCCCTGGTCCTGTTTCATATAATTTGGTAATAATATTAGTTAATAATAACTCGATAATAATAATAACTCGTAATATTATTCATTAGTTAACAAAACCTTGTTTCATAGAGATATGAACGCTACTCATAAAATCGCTTCTCTAATAGGCCTATTATTAGTTCATTAGTCAGCTGATTGATTTCGAGGTTATGTCTGGTTTGTTGTGTTTTTTCCCCCTTCTTGTTTGTGTTTTCAAATTTCTTATGAAATTTCTTGAAATTTTCATTTCAGATAATAAGAAATGAATAACCTAAATCTGACAGGCATTTACTCAAGATAGCGGCAGGCTTATGTACCAAAATCTAATCTCAAATCCTAAAAACTTGTTATGACAAAATTCCTTTGATAGCGTATGTAGCTTAAGCTTTTTTCTAAATTTATAATTAAATCAGAGTGATTCGTTTTCTACAATTTTAAGATCACAAAATCTGAATTACATAGGTTTCAGAATGTTAATATCCTAAATACACTCATAGAAAAACACCTAATATTATTAATAAATGTTATTGCTTCTGCAGTCTACGAAACAGCTTACCAATAATATTAGCAATATTAAACTTACTAATAATTTATAGGCATGGACACATAACTAATATTATTAGAAAATATTCTTATGAAACAGAAGACTAATAATAACAAATGCTATTATGTATTTGCTAATAATATTAGTGTAGAAGTTATATGAAATAGGACCAAGAAGTCTCGTTTTTAACGGGATTGTCTCATGTTTATTGACTGGGTCCGTTGACCCAAAAAAACTTGAACGGGACGCAAAAGTTCCTTCTTTTTAAATTCATTTCTTAATGTCCCGTTTTCATGAAATTATTTCTGTGTGGTTCAGATGATAAGAGTAGATTTAATATTGAAACTCTTAAGGCTATGGTTTCCGTGAATTATCTTGCTTGAGTTTCTATAATTTTTTTTTAAACACCCAGGAAATACAGAACTCACAGAAATATTAAAGACAGACTGGTTCAAATCTCGGATTCAGTGAAATGTAACTAAGATTTCTCCTAAGAAAATTCAATTCAGCTAATACCTTAGGCAAGGATTTTTTTAATAAGGTAAACGATTTTTGGAGATTGTTTATAAGGTTACAATATGCATTTTTAAAATAAACTTGACAGTGACTGCAGTGATGATGTAGATTAAAGCTAAAAATTGTTCACTTTATTGGTTTAAATTAAAATGTAATTATTAAGTGCCAGAATGGTACTTTCTAAGACTATTCCACTCATACACAAGATTGATTTGATATTAAACAATAACGTTTAGCAATTCCTCTAATATAGACCAATCACGGCCGTTTATCTTTATCTTGTAGGAATCGCGAGGATAGCATTTTATCGGGTAAAACCGTCTGCTCTTTATTGGCACGAAAGAATCAGTATGCAGTGATTAATATGTCACATGCTGCCATTAAACATTATGAAAACAGGTTATTTTATACAACATAACTTGTTTGGAAATTGAAATTTACATTGATTAAAGACACAATTTCGATTCGGTTCAAGCCAGTCCGTGTGCTTTTATTCTGTTCTGCTGTTAGCTTACCTGAATGAAGTTAACTATGTCTAATATGCACCATTGGTAGCCCTGGTTACAACATCGTAACTCGAGTCGATTCATGGATGGTTGATTCGTAGTATGTCGTGATCTCGCAGCTGTTAGTTTTGTTTTTATACAACAAAGCACGAAAGTAATTATTATTTGTATGTTCCGTTACTTTTCTATTCATGGAATAGTCTTAATAAATGCAACTCGAGTTGACGAGTTTCATGAGATAAATTCGCTCGCGCATCTATCGATAAACTCGTCAACTCTCGTGGGATTACCTATGATAAAATGTGGACGAGAAAAATGTATATTCGTCTGTCCCTCTGTCAAAACGTATATTTGTGCAGAGAAAGTTGCGTATTTCCCATCAGATTAAAAAAAAAATTGCACGACGTAACTAATTAGTGGTACTTACGAATATTGTTGCCGTGGATCGTAACTTGATCTTCCCACGCGCAATCTAGTTGCTATGAAAACAAAAGAAATCTCAGTGCGTTAAAAATGACAAAATCACACCAAGCACAAAAGTAAGTAAAACCATCATAATACAAGCCTTTTTCGAAGACCGGAACCAAGGCCCCCCAGTTTGTGGCGATTTTAACAGGACAAATATTCAGTCCCCATAACAACCAACACATGCGAATCACTTTCTGAAATATAACATCTATCTTCAATAATGTATACACATAATATTTTCAGCTAATATCTCAGTTAATATAATTAAATTTATATAAATAATAATCGTGAAAAAATAGCATTCAATACTCGTTCCGTACGCGCATAACGGATCTCGGAAATTGAAAAAAAAACTCTTTCCTCGATCCGTATGCACCGCTTACGGAACTAGTATCGCAATATACTATTTCTTTACTCTGCAATACTGTAATCTCTGAATATTGTATACTGTTAGATCCATGGGGAAGAGTATGGACATTTGTTGCGAAAGCAGAATATACGTTTTCTCTTTCTACGAGAGGCCGTAGAGAGACCAGTATTTATTAATTAATAGCGGCTGCCACTAATGAAAATTAAATTTAATCAAATCAGTGCATATACGTATGTGGGGGACAATAATTCACTGTATTCATACTGAACGGCTTTATTCTCACAGGACGCGTTAGAATCATAACAAAATATCCCCACACGTGTGCGGAGACAAATAGGCCGCCTATATTTACTTAGCTTTCAAGCAAAATTCCAAAATTGTGGAATTTTGACGTTGTGCCACTGTCACCACAATGCAATGAGCCTATTATCGCATTTATTAAAACGTGAGGATGTTCAGTGGCGTAGGGAATGGCAGAGGAGATCCAGGGCCCCCTCTGAAATCAGAACTTAATTTTTTTAAAGTGAAACTTCTTTAGCCGCTGTAGGAGTAAATCGAGAACTAACCCAAACCTGCGTTACGAACAAAATCGTCACGAAATTAGTGGAGCTGTGACGGAACGGACTGCACAGAAAACAATCAACTCAACGATTAGGCTTAACCAAAATTTTAAAAATCCAAAATAAAAAAAAAAATAAAAATCGAAAATAAAAAATATAAAAATTCGAAAATAAAAAATCCTATATTCCAAAATTGATAAATTAAAAGATAAAAATAAAAAAAATCCAAAAATCCCAAATTAAAAAAGTCCAAAAACTTAATATTAAAAAATTCAAACAACCCAAAATTGAAAAAATCCAACAATCCAAAATTTAACAAATCCAAAAATTAAAACAAGTTTCAATTCTGTCTCGTGGCATTCCACGCACTTTTTTTTTTGTATTAAATTAGTGGTGTAGATATTTAAGCTCAATTACTTTCAAATATTTACGCGTATTTTATTTAATAATAAAAATATGGAATTTGTAAATATAGGCCTTCAATTTTCACCGTTCCATGTGTCATTTAACTTTTCTAATAAATAGTAATAAGTAAGCAATAATACTTAGGGAACGATTTCTCGTTTAAGTTGACATGTCTTAGAGTATAGTAAACACATTTTCTAACTAGTTTTTCATATGTAATCTCACGAGAGTTGGATTTATTAAGACTATTCCATGAATAAAAATGTAACGTATTATACAAATAATAATTACTTTCGTGCTTTGTTGTATAAAAACAAAACTAACAGCTGCGAGATCACGGCCTACTATGAATCAACCATCCATGAATCGAATCGAGTTACCAAATTGTACCCAGGGCTACAAATGGTGCATATTAGACGTATATTAACTTTGTTTAGGTAAGCTAACAGTAGGACAGAATAAAAGCTCACGAACTGGCTTGCACCGAATCCTACTTACCCTAAATCTATCCTAACATTGTCGTCCCAGCTAGTCTAGGTCTTCCAAGTGGTGCTTTCCCTTCGGGTCTCCCAGTCAATACTTTTAAGATATGTCTTTCCTCCCCCATGCGCGCAACATGCCCAGCCCATTTCATCCTCAGTGATTTAATTATCCTTACTACATCCGGTGAAGGGGTACGCCGTAGCGTAGTGGTTGAGGCGCTGCGCTACAAACCGGAAGGTCGCGGGTTCGATTCCCGATGAGGTCGTTGAGATTTTTCAATTGGCCTAATCCTTCTGGTGGCACTATGGCCCTGGGGTCGACTCAGCGTCTAACAGAAATAAGTACCAGGAGCAATCCTGGGGGTAAAGGCGGCCGGTGCGTAAGGCTGACAACCTTACCACCTTCATGTGCCGAATGTCCAAAATCTGGGAGCCTCAATCTCCTGGAACCCTCTGGGCCTCCATGGCCTATAAGGATCACTTTACTTCTGGCGGGGTCTTGTGGTTAGCGTCGCTGACTACAGATCCGTCGGCCCGGGTTCGATTCTGGGTACCTCCTCGGATTTTTCAGAGGTAGGGAGGTCTGGTAGGGGTGCACTCAGCCTCGTGATTCCAAACTGAGGAGCTACTGGATAGAGAAGTAGCGGCTCCGGTCCAGAAAACCACCATTAACGGCCGTGGGTGTCGGCATGCTGACCACATGCCCCCCAATCCTGCCATCTGCCTACGGGAGATGATGCAGCTGTCTGGTGGTAGGCCAAGTCCCTTCAGGGATGTAGCGCCACGGAGTTTAGTTTCGTATCCGGTGAAGAGTACAGGTTATGAAGCTCGTCGCTATGCTGTTTTCTCCAGTACCCATTTTCATCTCTCTTAGGCCCAAATATTTTCCTAAGTACCCTGTTTTTGAAACTCTCTGATTGTGTTGTTCCCGAAGAGTTAGCTATAACGTGACGTAACGCTTTGTAGAAAAAACTCTAAATAGGCCTAATGCCGAAAATTAATTAAAATGCCAAATAAATGATCCTCAATCTTGAGAATGACGAAAAATGCCAAATTATGCCACTAGAAATTTCCCTTATTTAATCAGTTAATTCATTATAGGCTACGCTCTTGTACGAGGGTTGATCAGAAAAAAAGGTTACAAACCGCAGCATTTGAAAACTACATATTATGGAGAACTTTTGTTTCTCCAGAGGGGAGACAGAGGGTGCTACTTGTCATACAGTTGGTTTGCGGGTAGGTAGTGAAAGTTCCCAGACGGTTCAGGACGATTGAAATGGCTAGACGCTTAGAAAATTGGTCTCGTTTGGAAGTGTGAGCTGTGATTCGATTTTTATGGGCAAAGAATGTGTCCGCATCTGACATTCACAGTTGAGTGAAGGTGTCATTCTCCTGCATGACAATGCCAGGCCCCATACTGCTCAAGCAACGCAGGAATTGTTGCGACGGTTCGGGTGGGAAATCTGGAGTCATCCCCATACATCCCAGATTTGGCACCCAGTGACTGTTTTCTGTTTCCGAAGGAGCACTTATCTGGCAGTCGGTTCTCTTCAGACAGGGCTGTGAAAACATCCGCCGAGACCTGGCTCAATGGACAGGGACCTGATTTCTACCAAGATGGGTTAAGCAAGTTGCTTGTACGTTCTGATAAATGACTAAATAGACTTGGTGATTATGTCGAAAAGTGATAGGATGTATGTCTCTTAATTCCTTTTTGTATTTTCTGTCTATTGTTAATAAATATTTCTTTATTCGACTTGTAACCTTTTTTTCGGATCAACCCTCGTATAATTCGAGCTGTCGTTCAGCCTTCACATAAAATAGTATATTGCGATACAAGTGCCGTAAGCGTTGCATACGGATCGAGGAAAGTTTTTTCAATTTCCGAGATCCGTTATGCGCTTACGGCACGAGTATTGCATGCTATTTTTTTGCACGATGAATATTTATATCAATTTATTTATATTAATTGAGACATTAGCTGAAAATATTATGTTTATACACTATTGAAGATGGATGTTATATTTCAGAAAGTGATTCGCATGTGTTGGTTGTTATGGGGACCGAATATTTGTCCTGTTAAAGTCGCCACAAACTGGGGGGCCTTGGTTCCGGTCTTCCATAAAGGCTTGTATTATGATGGTTTTACTTTCGGCACTTGTGCTTTTTGTAATTTTTACCGCACGGAGATTTCTTTTGTTTTCATAACAACCAGATTGCGTGCGGGAATGTCAAGTTATGATCCACGGCAACAATAATCGTAAGTACCACTAATTAGTCACGTCGTGCAAAAAATCTTTGAAACACTTCCATAATTATAATAACTGCGGATTCCCAAGTAAAGGTTTTCTCTCCAGCATAACCTATCGATCTCGTAATCAATATCTACTCAACATTCAAAGATGACACAGTTTTCCTTCCCTCTTTGGAGCATGAAGAAGCTGACTTTAGAATTCAAAGTTTCAATTTAAGTTGAAAAGTAAACCACGTTGAAGTACGGTTATAAGAAAAATGGAGCTCTCTTTTCAAGTCTGAAAGTTGGCTTTTCTGCCTTTGTCTTCTTTCAACTTTTCATTCCCTACTTATTCTTCTTGGGTAATGCTATAAGTAAAGTGAACTACTATCGAAGGATATTGGAGTTCTGATAGAGGGATATTACTTCTTTACATTGCTATGACCAGGGCCCGGATTCTAATGACCTAAAATTGTTTGAAAAATAACCTATAAAATGACCCTGAATTTTAAAGAAAATGACTTAATAATTATAAAAAATGACCTAAAACTGTTATTTTATTTATAAGAAATTATTATTGTACACACAAAGTTGTAGACTAGTTTTTACATAATTGTAAAAACTGTAAATAACTGTAATGTTATGAATGTTCTTTTCTCACGGAAATTTATACTGGCACTGAGGCACTGGCGAGTTCAAATTCGGCATTTCCTTTTACGGTCTGCCGGATTTTATTGTTGTTTAATTGAGAGTAAACAGTAGTTTGCACTCTGAAATCCAAGCAGGTGGCAGACTCTGGTGCCAAGTCAATCTAATAACAATAGTAATATAATACAAACATTTTTGTTGTCATTTCCGACTGAGACATGACAACACTTAACGCCGAATTGTTCCTTCTTGCATTAAACAAACAACACTTCAAAGACAGCACCGCTAGCGACGAAAAAAGTTAATACATTCAATGTAAAATACATGAAAATGACTAAATAAGGAAGCAAATGACATGAAAATGACAAAATAATGACCTAAAATTGAAATAAATGCCCTAAAAATATACAATTGCATAAAATGACAAAAAATGACCTAATAAAAATGTATTTCTATAATCTAGAGGCCATGATTAGGATTTATCTACAAGTTGGCAATGTCTATGAAGCATCAATAAAAAGATGCCGTGTCGTTAGAATCCGGGCCCAGGCTATGACACAAGAAACATTACACAGAAATGCCTTAATTTACAATAATTTTGTACCGATCAAGATGGCCGAGATGGTATGTCCTGGGCACCACCGTCTCGAGAATTACACTTTCTGTCCTATGCTTTATTTTAACATGGAGTTCAGAGTATTGTTAAATTGCCCAATTTCTCCAGTAGAATTGACACAATTCACACCCAGATAGCATGAAATTCCAGCATATTTCAGTTTCCGACTTTATACTTCAGTGGGCAACACAGAGCTTAGCATACGGTAATGTAAAGGGTATTGCAGCTGGGTGTGAAAGGTGCTGCCATCTGTAATGTCGCCGCGTACGCAAAATTAGCCGTATAGGACAGGCAGTGTATACACGAGTAATAAGTCTAGAAGGCAGTGGTCCTGGGCCGACATTTGGGAAATCCAATTTGACTGGGTTTTTTCATGGTTTCCCAAGTCGTAAATGCAAATTCCGAATTGGGTATTTAGATACCATGAATCATCCTCACCATTTCATCCTGTATCATATCCCTTTAAATTAGTATCAGTTGAAATTTACTCCATAAAATACAATAACAATAGAGGATAGTTTATGATCTATAGGTCCATGGCCTACCTGTTGTATAGACACAGATCCCGAACTCTTGATATGGCCTCGTAGTTAAAAGGAGTATAAATACAGCTGAAATAATAGTAATAATAATAATAATAATAATAACAATAATAATAAAAATATGGTAAGTTAATGTTTTAATTGTTTTGCTCTTAATTTTTAATCTTCGTGGGCGAAGCCGCGGGCACCTGCTAGTTATTAATTGCCTATAGGCCTAATCTACTGTTAAAATTGTTTCTTTTACCTTCGAGTCTCTAAAAATAAATTTTTACGAAAAATAATAAGTAATTTAATAACTAGTCTGAAATATTTTTTTTTTTTATTGAGGTGGAATGAGTACTGACAACAACACGACTATTGAAGTCTTCAGTTTGTGCTGACGTTGACTACATTTCTTAAATCTTGCTAGGAGCATTAGTGGCCCTGTTAATTAGATATCCTTGTCTCCAGTATGCTAAAAAGCAAGTCTTTGCCGGACTTGGAAGTGAAGCCCGTATACATATTCAACAGCAAGCACAAAGGGAAAAGCAGCGGTATTTCAGATGAGGAGAGGTATTTCCTCTGTTTGACATTTCCAAACCACAAGTATACGTAGTACTACTGTATGGTGGGATGAGGCTTTCACGACTAAGCTCTGTCACAAAAACATCCGTGCAGCCACCAGCCTTAACTTTATCCGTCAATGGTGACGTTAAGTATATTTGAAACATTTTTGAAGTGAAACTTCTTTAGCCGCGGAAGGGGTAAATCGAGAGTTTGTGTAACGCTCAAAATCGTCAAGAAATTAGTGTAACTCTAGAAATCGTCACGAAATCAATGATCTATGACGGAACGGACTGCACAGAAAACAATCAACTCAATGATTAGGCATATCCAAAATTTAAATAATCCAAAAAATTCAAAATAAAAAACTCGAAAATCCAAAATTTAAAAAATCTAAAAATCAAAAATTAAAAAATCCCAAAACCAAGATTAAAAAATAAAATAATAAAAAATCACAGATCCAAAAATTTAAAAAATCCAAAATTAAAACTCTAAAATTAAAAAATTAAAAAAAAATTCAAAAATTCAAAAAATAAAAAGTTGAAAGATCTAAAATTTAAAAAATCCAAAATTAAAAAATCCAAAATTAAGAAATAAAAATTCACAGATCCAAAATTTAAAAAGTCCAAAAACCCAATATTAAAAAGTTCAACATTCCAAAATTGAAAAAAATCCAATAATCCGAAATTGAAAAAGTCAGAGAATTAAAACAAGTTTCAATTCTTTCGCGTGAGGAATGTGCTCCGTAGATACGGTTTGCTGATCGTCACAAACTGTTTCAAATGCACGGCAGAAACAAATTTATTATCAAATATGATTATGAAAAAGTATCCCCTTACTGTCAGTATCTAATAATAAGGAAAAAAGGGCCATGCTGAATATGAAGTAGCCTAAGCCTACAATAATAGGCCTAATTATTTCTCAACGTATGGCTTTATTTCGTACTAGGAGGCATAGGCGTAACCAGGCCGACCATATGGGGGGGTTATAACATCCGCGGGGTCTGGCGAGTATGGAAGGAGAGGGGGGTCCGGGGGCCCTCCCCCGGAAAATTTAAAAAATTAAGATGCAAAATAACGAGTTTTAAGCTTCCGGGTGTTCTCCCACGGAAAATTTTAAAAATTAAGATGCAAAATAACAAATACAATCACGTTCAATATTACCACCTTATTCCCTCAAAAAAATCAAACTTAGGATTGCTTGAGAATAATAATAAGATATTTCAGTAATTAATCTATTTTATTAATTGTGCATCTGTATATGACCGTATAAAAAGCCAAGTCAATAAGTTATAAAAATGATGTTTAAAATTATATAGCTGTTTATATTAAAAAATCAAATTCACCAAAGTGATATGTATAAATGTAGTAGATTAAAACGTTGCCTTGTCAATATTATTCTAAAATAGATCTAGGCCTATTATAGTACACAAAATTAAAAACCATTAGGTTATATACACCAGTATTAACATAAAAAACTTCACCAAATGATATATAAAATATGGTATGTTAAAACTTGGTTTGTCAATAATATTCTAAACTATTTTGAAAAGTAAAATCTATTGAGTTACATATATATTAAAAAATGTTGTCCTGAAAACATATACACTGAATGCTGTGAAGTATGTAAAATAACAAGTTTTAAGCTTCCGGGGGTCCTTCCCCGGAAAATTTTAAAAATTAAGACGCAAAATAACGAGTTTTAAGCTTCCCACGCTTTATACTTGTATTAAGCAATTTATGGGCAGACTTAAAAAATTATACAATTTTCCTTTTTTTAATCAATGGGGGGGGGGGGGTTCAAACCCCCAAACCCCCCCCCCTCGGTACGCCTATGATAGGAGGTACCCGCGGCTTCGCCTACGATAATTAATTCGAAGATTAAAAATTCAGAGCAATATAATTAAAACATTATATTTTCTCATATTAACACTTACATGCGATTCATTAATAAACTAAACTATTAATAACTAAAATAATTAAAAAGCTAAAAATACGGTTTTGGAGTGCATTTTACTATTAGATAAGATAAGATAAAATAAGATAATTATTTATTGTCGAACATGAATATAGCCTACATGTATGACATTGTTAATATAAACAAACACACTCCTTTCTGCTGTCAAACAAAAAAGTTACAAAAGCTTAACAAAGTTAAAATTTTCATCCAGGTCATAAAAACAATTCAGGATTAAAAGATTCTTAACATAAGATTTAAAAGACATAAAATCTAGATTTCTTGTTGGACTAGGTAGTGCGTTATACAATTTCACAGATATAGCCTATATATAGAAAACGCCGCTTGGAAAAAACGTCCTCGAATTCCCTGGCCCAGAAAACCCCTGCATAGTGAGTTCCGTCCAAATCGATCAATGTTTGCCCATTTAGGCCTACATTCATTATCTCTCTTCCGTGTATACAGAAAAATATAGGCCTACATTATGCGTGCCTTGACATTATAAACAAACTAATCCACCAGGGTGAGCTCACAGGATCGAAGCCATCGATAATTCCATGTGATATATTGGACAAATCGCGACATTTTTCCCTCAAAAGCTATATCTAGCGTTTTCTGAGGGAATAGTCTGAGTGTCATATGTCGTTCTTCCTCACTTCGAATTCTACGTACATATTATATAAGGACCTAGAGTTTCAACATCGAAAGTCCTCCATAAGTTAATTTCATATTACAAAATACAAAACCCGGGCGACGCCGGGCCTTTTAAGCTAGTTGAAGGATTAATATAGCGTAAGCTATTATAGATTTTGATCAGGGTGCACTCAGCCTCCTGATTCAAATTGAGGAACTACTTGATAGACAAGTAGCGGCACCGATCATGAAAACCACCATTAACGGCCGTGGTTGTCGGCATGCTGACCGCATGCCCACATTCTGTCATCTGCCTATGGTAGATGACGTAGCGGTCGGCTGGTAGTCCTTGTCCCTTCAGGGTTGTAGCACCACGGAGTTTAGTTTACTATAGATTTTGCCAACACTTTGGACTTTAGGCGTACATTAGGCTGTATTAGGCCTAACTTATATCAAATTCTCTCGTAAATATTCTCCATCTAATTTATATTGACCAATTCACTGCTTTCGATGTATGTAGGCTATGCGTCACCGCAAATAATGTATAATAGTAGTAGATATGTAAGCTCAATTGAGTAATTGTTTATGTAAATATGTGAGGAGTTTCCTCTCAAGTTACAGTCGTCATTCACGGAAACTCGCTATTTTGCTGAAATTTTTCTCATAGATTTCAAACTTAGAGCCCGCAGATGATTTCACAACATGATTCCTTATATCATTATGTAAATTCAGAGTTGTAATTTGTGAGGATTAAAATCAAAACTCTGCTATTTGTTTGTCGTTCTATTACATTAAATTGTTATATATTTTTAAGCTGTACTGTTTTAGGTAGGTTTCCAAGAAAGACTACTTATTGCAATATTTGTCAATAATTCCGGAAAGTTACTACCAAAAATCATATTAAGCTATATCGCTTTTTACGAGCATGTTAACTGCCTTTAATTCTGCATAAATTAATTCATTGCCAAGCTTTGCTCATGTGTGAAGTACTTAAACTATCCTTTAAAATCTACATAGACTTAATCATGAAGTTGGCCATTGTTGTCAATATATAATGCATAATGATTAGACCTATACTCAATTTAATACACTGTCATCAAGAAGTCACTCCGCAGCACTTGTGCAGGTAAGAATCCGTTAAGAAACGGAATTAAGTACTACTTATGTTAACAATAACTTGATTTTAGTTTTACAGTGATTCAACAACGATTTTTAGTAATAGCTATAAATAATTTCGATAATAAAATACGGCAAATTATTAGGTGGTCTTGAGCCCCACGGGCCCATATAAGTTGGCGACATTGGCGCGAATAGCCAAAGGTCCTGGGTTCAAGTCCCAGTGCCGGAGGAATTTTTCTCCTATAATATTCTATTGTAGCATATTTAGTATGGATATGCATATTTAGGTCATATTTTTGGCACATTTGTGTGCATATTAAAGAAATTTTGAAGTTTCATATCATATTTTGTAAATTTTGCATTATAATGACACTTTTTGAGAATTTACAGATATTTTAAATAATTAACATTATATTTTAATAAAATAAATTGTAATTAAACTTAAAAAAAATATACACAATGTGCAGTTGGTAAAGTCATATTTTAAATTTTATTGGTCATATTTTAAAGTGTTTTGAGGTCATAAATGCATGTATATATCCTATTTTTTAGGTAATAGAAATCCACCCCCTAATTATAACACACAAATGCATGCAATGCAACGGTGAGAAAAGCACTGTATTCAATATTCTGAGATATGGTAGCGTTCTCATATCCCATATTGTTACTGATCTTAGTACCATTTTTATTAGACCTTTACCTTGTTGTAAACCAGGGCTTGGGACATCATCACTTCAATCGACGTCGTTACGTAATAGTATATACAGCGTTTTGATTACTATGAATAACTATCCCCTCTTCTATTTGTCCTTTACATACAAAATATCACACCATATAACCATCTTAAATATTAAAAATTAAATACGTACATAAAATCAGGTAAACTGATATAAAAATTGCCAGAATGCTTTTGTTTAATCAATGATAATTGCAATTATCATCGTGGAATGAGTGAAGTCATTTGCGGGAATAACTTGGTAAAAAGTAATCTCAGACTTTTCAATAAAACATGCCATTAAAATGACAGTTGATAATTTGCAAGCAATTGCTTGGTTAAAAAAGAAAATCTACATTATCTTTGGTATCACTTATCGTCTTCTGCACCTACTGAGAGGCTTAAACTTGGAAATGCAGGCTATTAACATTTGCAACAAACTGTAGGATTATTAGGCTATTGTGCATATGCCTAGTGTTTAATTGTATATTTTAGTCATCTTGGTTGTCATCTCCATCTCAGTAAATCACACTAGGCATAAATAACATTCAATTGAATAATTAATAAAATCACGTAAACTGATATAACAAAGTGCCAGAAGGCTTTTGTTTAATCAGTGATAATTACAATTATGACATGCAGAAAATAAATTATTTTTTTAAATCCATTTCCGAGTTATGCTCCAGATCGATTCATTAAGCAGGATTTGTGGAAGAACAGAGGTCTAAACTTTGATAGTTAACCTTATTTCATACTCTTATACACTGATATAAGAAATTCTTCATTTTGCTGGATCTAGCAAAGCAAAGATGGTGCAAGCGCACCGAAGGGCCTAGGCGAATTGAATTTTAAAATAAATTATAGTTCAGCAACTGGTACCAAATTTATTTTATTCCAGTAAAATTAAGAATAAAATTATGTAATTCGTCGAATTTATGTAAAAACGATGCCAGTGTTAATAAGTATTTTAAAATTACTTTTCTTTTAAATGATTGAATTAAATGGAAACCTTGCTGTTGAGTAAATAATCGAGGGTGAAGCCGCGGGGACCTGCTAGTCAGAAGTCGGCATAAATCTTATACACTGGTCTCTGTAGCCTTTGCATTAGTTGACTAAAATACTAAATCAGTTTTGGTAAGTTTGGGGAGGAGAGGGAGGGTTGAACCGTTGAATTTGGGAAATGTTCGCAGGGTACGCTAGATATAATTTATTCAGATTGCATCATAGGACAGTAAAACGTGTATTAAGAAAATTTAAAAACTCATATACATCACAAAAGCTTTATTGAACAAAACATGGACATCAGGGCCCTTTATCATAGAACTTTAACACTCATATTATTAGCACATGCTTAATAATATTAGTTATTATCAGGGCCCGGAATCTAATGACATGTCATCTTTCTATTGATGCTGCATAGACATTGCCAACTTGTAGATAAATCCTAATCATGGCCTATAGATTACAGAAATACATTTTTATTAGGTCATTTGTTGTCATTTTATGCAATTTTATATTTTTAGGGCATTTATTTCAATTTTATTTCATTATTTTGTCATTTTCCTGCCATTTGCTTCCTTATTTAGTCATGTTCATGTATTTACATTCAGTGCTTTAACTTTTTTTCGTCGCTAGCGGTTCTGTCTTTGAAGTGTTGTTTTTTTAATGCAAGAAGGAAAAATTCGGACTTAAAGTGTTGTTATGTCTCTGTCGGAAATAAGAATCAAAGAAACGCCGAAATTTTGTATTATATTACTATTGTTATTAGATTGACTAGGCACCAGAGTCTGCCACCTACTTGGATTTGAGAGTGCAAACTACTGTTTACCCTCAATAAACAAAAATATAATCCGGCAGACCACAAATGGAAATGCAGAATTTTGACTCACCAGTGCCTCAGTGCCAGAATAAATTTCCGTGAGAAAAGAACATTCACAACATTACAGTTATTTACAGTTTTACAATTGTGTACAAACTAGTCCATAACTTTGTGAGTACAATAATAATTTGTTATAAATAAAATATCAGTTTTTAGGTATTTTTTTAAAATTATTAAGTCGTTTTCTTTAAAATTTAGGGTCATTCTATATGCCATTTTTCAAAGAATTTTAGGTCATCAGAATCCGGGCCCTGGTTATAAGTCCTCTGTTTCATAAGAATATTTTCTAATAATATTAGTTATGAGTTCAAGGCTCTAAATTTTTAGTAAATTGCTGATATTATTAGTAAACTGTTTCATAGACTGCTGAACTAATACAATTTACTGATAATATTAGATGTTTTTTTATAAGTGTATTTGGACCAATAACTTATTCTCAAACCCACGTAATTCAGATTTCGTGATATTAAATTTGTGGAAAATGAATCACTCTGATTTCATGATTAATTTAGAAGAAGCTTACATATGCTACTGTATTAAAGGAATTTTTGTCATAACAAGTTTTTAGGATTTGAGGTTAGATTTTAACCTACTGCTACCTTGAATAAGTGCCTGGCAGATTTATTCATTTCTTAAGCTAGTTATTATGTGTTACATTTATGAAGATATATGTAGGCCATGCTACTTTGAAATAGTATTCAGAAAAAGACTAAGAAGGAAAAAAAAACACAAACAACAATCCAGACATAACCTCCAAATCAATCAGCTGACTAATGAACTTATAATATTAGTGAAGAGTTTTATAAGTAGTGTACATATATCTATGAAAGAAGATTTTGGTACCCTACGTTTTTAATGTTTTAACTACCAATATCCGTTATTATGGTGGCGGAAGATAATTCTAAAATCACAAAGGAAAATTTAAATAAATAAACCTATGTCTAATAAGTTATTTTTTAACACAAGGATAAAATTCAACACTTTTTTAACATAAAATATTAGGCTACTTTATAGGTTAATTTTGTAATATTATCGATTCTATGTGGATACTTGAAGGCAAATTTTCCTCGCATACACAGCCAACCAATGGCTACTATCGTGGAATGAGTGAAGTCATTTGCGGGAATAATTTGGTAAAAAGTAATTTCAGATTTTTTAATAAAACATGCCATTATTAAAATGACAGTTGATAATTTGCAAGCAATTGCGTAGTTAAAAATGAAAATCTACATTATCTTTGGTATCACTTATTACCTACTGAGATAGGCTTCAA
Source organism: Ectobius pallidus (assembly GCA_964059195.1). Taxonomy (NCBI): domain Eukaryota; kingdom Metazoa; phylum Arthropoda; class Insecta; order Blattodea; family Ectobiidae; genus Ectobius; species Ectobius pallidus. The sequence goes on along the minus strand of CAXKWD010000001.1, from coordinate 206,822,179 downwards.
CTTGGAAATGTAGGCTATTAACATTTGCAACAAACTGTAGGATTATTAGGCCTTTGTGCATATGCCTAGTGTTTAATTGTATATTTTAGTCATCTTGGTTATCATCTCCGTCTCAGTAAATCACACTAGGCCTAAATAACGTATAATTGAGTAACTAATAATTGTGACATTTTTGTAAAACAATACCCTTCTGCTCCAAACTAATATGATTGCTATGACTGCTTTTGTTCGATCATAATTAAAAATTTCGAGATGTTATATTCATTAAAAAATGAAATTGCAGTTGCCAGCAACTTCTCGTTTCCTTGCCTTCTGCGAGTGATGGCAGCTGATGGCAGCAGTTTTGACTTTTTTCTTAAAACGAACTAATTTTTTACAAGAAGAAATGAACTCAACTTAGTAAAATAATAAAATTATCACGAACATAATTGATTTTATTTTAAATACAGGCTAATAGAATAGCTTTGTTCCCTAATCCGAAAATCTGCACCGGCAAAGAACAGGTTCCTCTTGTAGTAGCGTGGATTTCCCCAGTGTTGCCGCTATGATTCACCACTTCTCAAGTGAAGAAAACGTGCTGTTTAAGAATTTGACAACATTGTACTTGACTGCAGACAATTGTAAATACGCCTTATTACCTTTCTATTCTCTGATTGACAGGTCGAAAAGGATTAGGGTGGCAGCAGGTAGGGGAAATTCTTGAAAATAATATTTAAAAAGTGGCACCCACTCTGTATTATATATCTAGAATACTGTAGTTGTACTAGATTGAAACAAGATAAATTTTAGGTTGCCCCGAGGTTCAAAATGCTTCTAAAAAATCTTGACTTAATTTTCGGTCCTTTAAACCGTAGTATTAGGCTAATCTTTGATTGAAATTATTTCTCTAACGTTGCAATTCATAATTCTGGTCTGAAGGCGTTACATGAAATAAATACTGTGTAAGACTATCATATTTTTATGTAATTTGTACAGTCAGTATTGTATACATGTCGTCACGACCACTAGTTCATCCTCCTTCCGCGCACACATTCCAACATTTTGTTACAACTGGTATTAGACGAATTGTGAACTTTAATCTCCGCCGCCTCCAAACAGCATGGCCATCATGCCACATCCGCCTCCACCACCGCCTCCACAGCCCATGTTCATGCCTCCGCTAGATTTCATCTTGGTAAGGAACATCATCTTCATCATAATCATGGACATGAGTCCCATAAACATGCCCTTCATGCCCATGAGTTTGGTCATGCCCACCATGACTGGTATCATCATGCCTTTGCCCACCATCATCATCTTCAACATGGATGCCGCCATTTTCATAGCACCCTTGCCATGACCTCTTCCTGTGGAAACAAGATAGACATTTCTTCGGTTACTAATATGAGCATAAGTGTCGCGATAATTCACTTTAATTGATTGAACATCATTTCAATACATATGTAATACAACACAAACAATTCAGTTACTCGACGTGTTTATAAATTTCTTTTTTCTTTTTCTACTGCAGAAAAATAACACAGACCAACAGCCATTTTGGTGCCTTAGAATTTATATCTATTCTTGGGTATATTTAGGTGCCTTAGAATTTATATATATTCTTGTGTATATTTAGGTCGCTGATGCCAAATGTGCCATTAGTTTTGCCCTATCAGCTTTAGTTTGTGAGCTATGGTATTACCATTATGCATATTATCCCATTTTATGTTTGATAGAAATAAAAAACAGCGCCTATTTTTAGCTTCTAAATCACGTAAAGAAAAAAGCAACACGCTAACATTACATTAACATTACAGTAACAATATAATATGGGGTCTGTAAAAAAATTGCTTTTTATCACATATTGTACGGTCATTTATGACTTACGAGCTGTCCATTTGAGGGCCAAAAAATTATCCAAATTTTAGTTTTTTCTGTACTTCGTAGGCCTACAGTTTTCGTCCCACGAGTCCAAAGTATGGTCAAGAAACTTCACTAGCTATATTATCAAGCAAGATTTTGTTTCGCGAAAGAAGTTATAAGTTAATGGCACTCTAGGCCTATATAAAAGCAAAGCTGGTAGAGAAAAACTGTTTACATATTTGGAATAAGCACACTAAGTATAGCCAAAATCCGGTAAAACATCTGAGACGCCTAACAAAAAGTTCTTTTTTTTCTGGGCTGTGTAATATATACTCCTATAAAAATTTAATAGTTTGTCTCTGTCTGGAATGATTCGACGTAAACACTCTGAACGTTTAGAGCTGAAATTTTTCCTAAACATAGCTCTTATATCCAGAAAGAATATAGGACTCTAGTCGTTCACTCGCTTCCATTATTTCGCCTAATATCACAATCATTAACATTCAATGTCAGTTGAAATGAGTGACACATAACAGGCCATGACACTTAACAAATAGATGCACATCAATGTTTATGGCCTACAGGTAAACTGTAAATCATATAATGCCTGAAATGTAAAATAGGCATATTTCTGTTGCAGATATTCCATTGATTGTAGTAGTTTTGTTCATATGACATTTAGGAATAATTTATAACGATTATTAATTTCTTTAAACATACCAAATCGTTGCGTAAGAAACAACAAATTAATTTGTGATTATAATTACCAATATTGGTAATAATAATAATAATAATAATAATAATAATAACAATAATAATAATAATAATAATAATAATAATAATAATAATAATAATAATAATAATAATAAAGTCAGGTAAACTGATATAACAAAGATTCAAAATGCTTTATTCAGTGATAAATTAATTTCAATTATGATATACAGAAAATAAGTTATTTTTGTAATCTATCTCCGAATTAAGCTGAAGATCGATTCATTAAGCAGAACTTACGGAAGAACAAAGGTCTAAAGTTTGATACTTAAAAGACATTCTTAAAATATGTCAACATTTCACAAAATAAACAGGCGAAGAACTCCACTTAATGTACGTAGGCCTGATTATTTCACAGTAATATAACTTCTGTATATAAAAGTATTCAACTTGATCAAAAAAATAAACATTTGATAATCAAATGCGAAAGGATATGTCATGGCTAACTGTATTGCAAATTCCAAAGCCATATATGAACAGTGAAAACATGTTGTCAGGATAACCGATTTGCATTTGTTAAATTCTTTATATATTACCAAAAAATAGGCACTAAATTGGGCATTACGCCGATACCGGTCAACCGATTTGGTCCAATATCAACAGGGTTCTTCTCATGAAGTTTACCAAGTTTCATTAAAATCCGATAAAGCGTATTTGAGTTATCGTGCGTACGGACAGACATTTTCCCGTCCACCACACAATCTCGTAAAGCACTTAATAATAATGATGATGATGATAATGATGTTTTATTTTACGTGGCAGAGTTAAGGCCGTAAGGTTTTATCTTCCACTCAACCAGGATATAAAATATGGAAACAGTGTAACAAAGTAGAAGTTGTGAGCATTAAAAATACTCGTGGGTCTGCATCCCTGGAGGGACTAGATCTACCGATCTACCATAGGCAGATGGCAGGATTGGGGGAGGCATGGGGTCAGCATGCCGACAGCCACGGCCGTTAATGATTGTCTCCATGACCGAAGCCGCTACTTATCTATCAAGTAGCTCCTCAGTTTGAATCACGAGATTGAGTGCACCCCGTTCCAGACCTCCCAATCTAAAAAATAATCCGTAGAGATTGGAACCAGGCCTGCGGATCCCTAGTCTTCGTCGCAGATCACGCAGGCAGCCAGTGAGAATTGAGTATGGTCAATTAGGTTGTGATAGCGTGAGTGATTATTTAGAAAGATATACCGTATTTTACGGACCATAAGACGCACTTTTTTACGTTGAGACAGAGCCTTGAAAGTTGAGTGCGTCTAATGGTCCGAAGTAGTAGACTACACTAAAAAATTAAATAATGGCAAATATTGCCGGAATACCATAATTATAACCAAGGTGGCACAGACTGTACATCAATGCATTTGTCACAATCGTAAAATGAGGGTAGCTGGAAGATAGGTGTACAATGAGAAAAGAAAGTAATGTTGAGTTCTTTTATACGAAAGGAGTTGTCTCCGCCGGTGGTTTAAATGAAGGGCATGACTTCTAAACCACATCCCATTACACTAACCGTATGCTTAATCGAGGATCAGAGGGTGTAAATGTATTTTCAGTCTTTCATGAGAAATCAGTTCACTTGTTAAAATTTATGTGATGTCACCTGTAGTCTACAGAAGAGATTTTCGTATAACGCAAGTTTTAAATTAGAAGTGATTTACACTGTTTCCATTGTACAGTCGGTCAAATAAAAAACGTCGGGCGGTATTTGATTAAGTATCACGAACGAGCATATGCGCATGTACAGGAAGACTTAAGGTTAGGTTCACACACGCCTCTTGTCTATCCATGTATTTTCTTGATTATTTAGTCAGTTTTGTTCCAAAACAAACATGTATAGAAGGCTGTGGCTATATGCCTCAAATCCGCCATATTCTTGGTTGCAAATTTTTATAATATTAATAATTAATAGATTCGCGAGGAATATGTTTATTCAAGGAGCATTTTTTAAAGATTTTATTTTATAAAACCGGTACTTCTAGTGCAAATTTAATTACTTACGTTCAACTTCTGCCACCAATCTAATAGCATCGAAATACGCCGGCCAGATCCACGATTCCTATGAAAACTTCCGGTCGCATTATAGTGAAGTACCCACCTCTTTAAGAAATATGGAACCTTCTCGCTGCTTCAGAGGCCGAAAAATGCAGGTCAATTACAACCCTAACTACACTTTCTCTCACTTTAGCATTTGTATGTGGTGATGACACAAAGCAAAATGAATTATGACAATACATTAAGTTGAATATCGTGTATTGCGCTTTCCGCGTTTTTCATTTTTCCCTAGGTGTTCATTTTTTTCCCTCCTGTCGCATGGCCTCATATGTTCCGAAAATGACTTGTATTTTATGTTTTTTTATAGGAAACTTGTGAACTAATGCGTTAAAACTTTAATTTTAACTGCATACGAGTCCCGACGTTTTTTATTTGACCGACTGTACAGGGTTATAATTTGTTTATGCACTTTAAGAATTTTCGTTTAGAATCACATTAAATTTATTTTCCTTTAAATTTATATCCTAAAACTCAAGGTGCGTCTTATGGTCCGGAGCGTCTTATAGTATATAAACCTATATATATATATATATATATATATATATATATATAAATTTTATTAAATTTATTTTCCTTTAAATTTCTATCCTAAAACTCAAGGTGCGTCTTATGGTCCGGAGCGTCTTATAGTATATAAACCTATATATATAAACTCATTTCTAACACTGAAGCCTGCATGTTCCCCTTTATTAGATCGCACAAGCATAGTACAACGTGTAGGCCTACTCACACACTTGCAGGTGAAAGTAAGATAAATATAAAATCATGTAAACTGATGTAACAAACTCCAAGAATGCTTTTGTTTAATCAGTGATAATTGTAATTATGATGTGCGGAAATGAAGTTAATTTTGTAATCGATTTCCGAGTTAAGCTCCAGATCGATTCATTAAGCAGGGCTTACGAAGAACAAAGGCCTAGTTTGATAAACATATATGAAGGAATATGTGGGTAGTATTATTTGTCACAGATAACTGTATTGCATCATCCAAAGCCGTGTATGAACACTGTAAAACTATATGTTGCTATGAGAACTGATTTGCATTTGATAAATTCTTTCTAATATATTATCACAAAATAGGCACTAAATTGGGCATTAGGCCTACCTCGGTACCGGTCAACCGATTTGGTCCAATAGCAATAGGCTACTTCCCATGGACGTCATGAATGTTTGTACCAAGTTTAATGAAAATCGGACAAAGCGTAGTTGAGTTATTGCGCGTACAGACACACGGACAGACATTTTCCATCCCCCACACAGTCTTATAAAGTGCTATTCCGGCACTTAATAAAGACAAAGAGAAAGAGAGAAAATGAACTATTTACAAATGACAATTTTGCAAAGTTTTCTACTAAATTCTTCACACAAAAACTCTGAAAATAAATTTTGCAAACTAATTGATATACTAATATGTAGGGTTCGGATGTTCATGACATGTCATACTTTTATCCTGACCCCCATTCTCGCCGCAAACACAAATTAAACATGAATTGCACATTTGTCATCCTAATCGGACCGTTTTTATTTTGCATATAAAGTCATATTTTGGTCATTTTCATGGTCTTGGTCATATTTCGTTCGTATTTGTACTTTAACATCATATTTCAGTTATAAATTCGGTAAAAGAGCACTGTTATGCAGTACTTGCACTAAATTGTCCACTTGATTTTTTTTATCCCGAAAATGAGTCACGAATATTTTGGTTTTAGTGTACCTGAAATGTGAAGGTACAAAAACAAGTAATAGCACAATTACCTCTTCCTCCTTGTTGTTAGCAACTTCCAAATATACATGTTTTAAAAATATTTTCAGTTCCTATTTGCAGTGGTATCTGGAAACATTAACAGATTGGAAGTTCTTTCCAAGAAAAACTGTAGGCCTAAATCACCTGTAAAATCATAAAAAAAAGTGTTTATCTGATTGAATTAATGTGATGTAGTAATTTAGCGTCATTAAACTTTTAAAATTTTAACATTTACTTTTAGAAAATATGTTCTTTTATGAGGTCATATTTAGGATTTTTGGGTCATATCGAGTCATTTTTAAGGTCATATTTGCAGTCATATTTACCACTTTTTTAGGTCATAAACATCCGAATCCTACTCATATGTTTAAATTTGCCGTGGGTAAGGAGGCTGTGGGTTCGAGTCCCGCCTCGGGCATGGGTGTTTGCGTGTCATAAAAGAAAGAAAGAAAAAAACACGAAAACAAGGAAAGAACAGAAAAACAAGGAAAAAAAGAAAGAAGAAAAAAAATCTTACCTTCACTTATCTCCAAAGGCGCCAAGCTGAGCTTAACCACGCCTCCTTCCGGTGAGAATTGTCGACTTCCACCTAGACTGACCGATGACCATGATGGAACCTTCACTTTCAGAGCATGGCTAAACATATACCTCTGAATAGAATAATCCAACAGGGAATCTAGAGTCTTTATAGAATCGACGGTACTCATCCTAGGCTCTGCAAGATTCTGTTCTGTCATCTTCGGTCTCCTAGAAGATTCGCCTATCCTTACCACTGATATCAGATCACTGACCAACTCAAATTCTTTCATTCTGTCCATCCTATCAATGTAAACAAGCATTTTCCTTTGAACACAAGGGAACGAAAGACTCAATAAGCAATCGGTGTAAAAACCGTTTAAAGCTGCGTCGGGATTGTTTTCATCATCTATAACTTCTACCGCTGTTTCAATTTCATTTATGTGGTTTGATGGATCTGTGTATCTTGCTTCTCTGTTCAGAGCTGCTGAAGTCGTATTTGCGGAATGAGATCTGCTTCCTAAATATGTTTCATCCCCCTTCGTTGTTCCTTTCTCATTTCCGGGTGTTGCCTGTGTTTTCATTTCTGCATTTTCTTCCATTTGTTTGTACACGTTCTCTTCTTCAGAATTCTTGCCTGGTTCTTCTTCTCCCGTTCTGTTTGGATTGCCAGCTCTGCTGAACAGATGTAAAATTGTACTGTTTGATACGACTTCTGGGGAAGTTAAATCAACACTAATCTGGTCTGTGTGGTTATAGAACAAACTGTGGCCATTACAATGCTTTTCAGAAATTATGAGAACTAAGCCTACAAGAACAGCTTTAAAACCTCTACTAAATGCCTTCAATTTCACTGCCATTTTAAATAAATATTAGTGTCTATTTCGAGCCATATACGACACGCCTCGTAGCCGACTACACACGAACACAAAGCAGAACTGGAATTACCTTCATAGTAGAGTGAAGAGCATCAACTAACTTAAAAGAAAATTGTCAACCAGTATTTATTGAATTTAAATAGGATAACGGTTGTATATGTCTTCTTAAGAAATATCGTTTTATTGAAGGTCACGATTTTGTGGGAAGTGAGTTTCTTTTGTTTTGTTGAGTAGATTGATTCAGCATAATCCTGGTGTTAAATGTAGGAAGCACGTTTTCCTGCCACTAAAGAAGAATTATTAAAAAAACTAGGCTGTGCAGTTCGCATGAAATTTTTGCACTCTGTAATGATATTAGGATGTTACTAGGAGACAAATATTCACTGCCACGGAAGTTGAAGTATTACGTGGTAGTCACGATCACACATTTTCTCAAGGTCAATTATCTCATCCTGTATTATTTTTGTTTCCTATTCGCGAAACTCTGTAATTACACTTAACCATTTAAGCTACGGAACCCTATTGTGGGGCAACCATACTTCAGCAAACAAGCAATTCATTTTGTAAAAGAAGGCGATCAGAATTATATGTGGATTGTCTTCTAGAGCACATTGTAGGCCTTTATTTATAAAACTGACAATTCTGACTCCAAGATCAATGTTCATCTTAGACTATCTTCTTTAAATTAAGAGAAACATTGTTCTACAATTCATAGCTACTCAACGAGAAATAGTTCACAAATGCAAATATAGACCTAGTAAAACACAAAATAGTATGTTTTATCTTTAAATATATACAATAGACTTTCTAATAACATTAAAAATCTTTCTTTAACAGCATTCAAGAAGACAGTTACCGTATTTTACGGACTATAAGACGCACGTTTTTACCTTGAAAACAGAGCCTTCAAAGCTGGGTGCGTCTAATGGACCGAAGTACACTAAAAAGTTGAAATTATTGTAAATATTGCCGGAATACCATAAATATAAACAAGTGTTGTAAACGATAAAATAGTTACAATTTTAGCACTTGTCACAATCGTAAAATGAGAGTAGCTGGAAGCCAGGTATACAATGCGAAAGAAAGGAATGTTGAGTTCTTTTATACGAAAGTAGTTGTCTCCGTCGGGTGGTTTAAATGAAGGCAACGACAACCTTGTCCCGTTACACTTACCGTATGCTGAATTGAGGGTTACAGGGTTTAAAGAATTTTCAGTCTTTCATGAGAAATTAGTTCAGTTGTTAAAATTTACGCCACCTGTACAGAAGATATTTTCGTACAACGCAGGTTTTAAGTTAAAAGAGATTTACACTGACTCCATTGTACAAGGCTATAATTTGTTTAAACAATGAAGAATAACATTAAATTTCTTTTCCTGTAAATTTCCATCCTAAAATCAAGGTGCGTCTTATGGTAGATCAAAATTGATCTCAAATCCTACGTATACGTTGGATGAGTACTTTAATAACAGATTATTTTAAAGCACTATTTTATCAAGCTTTGTATGTGCATATATTACTTTGACGTTGCTATACTCTTTGATGACTCTAGCAAATAAAGATCTATATATCTATCCATTTATGATGAGGAATTCAGAAATGTTGCCATCGCAAAATCGCAAACTGTTAAAAATTTTAAATTTCGACTTGCTTTGGAGATATTTTTTAATGCTTTTACAAATATTCACTCGCCAAAATATTAAATTTACCTAAACTCTTCAATTTGAATTGTTTGTTTCATTATTTCTAAATTTCAACTCAAAAGTAAAGCAAAGTGGTTCGTATGCACGCCTGAAGGGCTTAGGGTTTCAGGAGGCTGAGTGCTTAGATTTTTTAAACATGAATGTGGTATGGTTCTCAGCCTTTCGCACCGACCGCTTTTATCCTCAGGATTGCTCCTGGTATTCATTCCTGTTAGGTTGAAAAGTAGACCCAATGCCAGGATGCCAGACCCGAATGCCAGAAGGATTAGACAATTGGAATATACGTCGACCTCATCGTGGATCGAACCCGCCACCTTCCGGTTTGTAGTGCAATGCCTCAGCCAACTTCGCCGCGGTGTACTCCGAAATTATAATTTTGTTGTACCTGTAAATTATTCTCTTCAAAGAGACCCACCGCTGAAAATGCAGAAGTCTACAAATATCAACCAATTTAATTGATTTTTTTTGCCATAGGTTGTGTTCTATTTTTGAAACCATACTGTTGATACTCTGAGTTTACTTTTTTTAAATTTATTTATTTAAGGTTGCGTCTCAACTGCCAGCGTCACCAGCGACCATGAGTTTATATTGTGGCATTCATTTTCATACACATTATATAAATCCGCGCCGGACTGAGAAGAAAACAGTTAACATAATGATTTGTCCAGTAGCTTGTTCCTTGCTACTTTTCTGAAAATTAATATGAAATTTAAATTTTCTTCCAATTTATTTCCCTTCAATTTAATACAAATTTACGGAAAACGACTGTATTTTATTGGATTCATCGCCATTTTAAGGCCATAATTTTCTTTATACTTCGGCTTTAATTTCCCGAAAAAAGTTGAATAGCTCTTAACATTCTTGTATCCAAGTTTTTTTTAAATTAAATGGTAACTCCAAAAATAATTTTACTGTAATTAAATAATACGTTTTTTACAATTTTCTTAAGAACCTGTACTGAAAATTTCATAGAGTTAGTTTAAAAACTCCATCATAGGCCTATGTTTCATTCTAACAATGAAAAGAGTAGCAAAAAGTTAGAAAAACAAAAATTAAATTAACTCTTGAGTGCGTGATAATCCCACAGGCTACAACAGGTTCCCTTAAATTTGTAACAAAATAACTGAAAAGAAATTGGAAGAAAAATTAAAATTTCGTGTAAAAGTACAGAACAAGGAAACAAGATATAAACCATGGACTTAATCATTGAATTAACTATTTCCTTCGTAGTTCAACGTGAAAGACAATAGCATATGTGACAAAATGAGTCTCGCCAAATAAAGGAATAAAATATTGTGTAAAGTATATGCACAGGTCTAAAGATTCTTTATCTAACCTTATCTGCCAACTGTTAACAGATTTTCAACACACAAAGGGAACAATAGAAAGTGCTAAATTTCAAGACGTCGAAACCAGTTGGAGAAAAAAGTTTGCGGTTCAATTTTCCCGGTAGAGGATAAAATTAAGTTATCGAATTTTCATACTTTGTTAGAGTTCTTTTCCAAAAATTCTTCCGCGTTTCTTAGAAGAGGCGTTGGTTTGACATTCTTCTTGTCTACTGCCTCGATCTTTCTCGTTATATTTCTTCCTTCCCTCCTTCACAGTTTGCCATCTTATTTCTTGTATCATTTATACTATTTGCTCAATATTCTAAAGTCTATATAAACTTACATGCAGAAAGGAAGATACACAACGAAATTCCCTTATATTCAATTGATTTCTTCAATGCTTCTACAATGAATAAAAGGGAATAGGAACGTGGCATAACGTAAACGTTGATATATTTTCAATCGTCTTTTCAACCGTTGTATTTTCCCCTTCTCTGAAATGTGTTTTATTATCCTTAAAGTATAACTGGATTGTCGTCTTCTGGTATGAAATTGTTCAAAGCTTTGAGGTTTTAGACTCCTATATAAGTTTCCTCCTTTTATTCTATTCTTTGATGTCTCTATCTTCGTAACGCCGTGCTCTAGGAAACACAGTGAAAAGTGTTTCTTTGAGGAGATACAAAAAATAAATTATAAAATAAGTTTCTTACAGAGAGAAATATTTTTGAGTGAATAGAATTCTTGAGGGACATTTTATACCGCATCTATACTATGAATCTATCATTTGAAGGATATAAAGAAATTTAAAATATCTGTTTTATTACAGAATATGTTTTAATTATGCTTAATACATTAAATTTTACCTTTAAACCCCGTTCGAACCTTTTGCCCCATTAGACAGGTGCCCTGAAGAAATGTGGACATTGTAAGAAAACCTCGCTATTGTGGATCCGTGCAAAAATATATAGGCTGTAAAAAAATTCCGTAAACAAACTTGGAGGATTTGTAGAGGAGATAAAATGAAACTTTTTTGAAGTAAAACTTCTTTTCTCGCGGTTGGGGTGAATCGGGAAAATCAGTCACGAAATCAGTCACACTCAAAACTACGTATTTCGGAGCGGACTGCACAGAAAACAATCAACTCAATGATTAGGAGTAATCAAAGGAAATATTTCAGACATTACTTCCTCAATGGCAATAGACAATTCCTAAGCAATCTAAAGGTATATTATCTATTTTATGGAACCCGGAGGTTCATTACCGCGCAAATCCAAAATTAAAAATCCAAAATTAAAAAATACAAATTTCCAAAACTAAAAAAAAAAAAATTAAAACATCCAAAAATTAAAACAATAAACTCAATGATTCAACTCAATGATTAAGCTTATCCAAAATTTAAATAAATTATCCGACATTGATAAAGTGTGTTAAAACCACCGCCTTCTCGAGAATTACACTGAATCTTTCTTTTCGTTTGACTGTGTACATTTTGAAAAAAGTTGAACAGCACTAGCCACCGCCTTCTCGAGAATTACACTGTATCTTTCTTTTCGTTGCACTGTGTACATTTTGAAAAAAGTTGAACAGCACTATACCCTTAGCAACCAGGGAAGGCGGTTGAGGCCAGGTAGATTCCTTCACCCACAGGCACCCTCACATTTACAAGGGCAGGAGATTTAGGACCAACCGTAATTTCCTCCCCGTGAGTCACCTAGTCTACTTCAATCAATCAATCTTGGATTTTTTAATATGTCATTTTATCTTAAAATGTTTGTTATATATCAATTCTACACATAATTACAAGAAAAATGACACCAAACAATGTATAATTTACTTTAACAGGAACATCTATAACAAATACATAAAGAAAAGTTACGAGAAAACTGCTTTCAAGTCCTATGTTCCTATTAAAGTAAATTATACATTGTTTGGTGTCATTTTTCTTGTAATTATGTGTAGAATTGATATATAACAAACATTTTAAGATAAAATGACATATTAAAAAATCTAAGATTGATTGATTGAAGTAGACTAGGTGACTCACGGGGAGGAAATTACGGTTGGTCCTAAATCTCCTGCCCTTGTAAATGTGAGGGTGCCTGTGGGTGAAGGAATCTACCTGGCCTCAACCGCCTTCCCTGGTTGCTAAGGGTTATATAATCAACAAAGTCGTAGCAGAAAACGCATACGATTTTAAATGAAGTGCACGATAGAACTGATACGTATGAACCTATATTAAAATCTATTTTGCCTTATGCAAACTATAAATCTCATAAAAAGGCACACACAGACTTTAAAAAACCGGGGTTTAGTTTCCCACTCTACTGGATTTCGGCACGCGATGTTCGGCGTTGGTATGCGGTCTCTGGCTTGCAGACCAACACTCCCATTGGCTCCCAACGACCTTGCATGTCATTGGTCTGTTCCATACGGTCCTGCAACCTCTACATAAAGCTAAATAATGCAAAACACTAACCACATTAGTTAAGTGCGCGAGCGGAGGCGGCAGCCGAAGCGAAGCGTCCTTGCATTTTAGAATAATGTACGATGCACTGTTTGTCGGTTTCGAAAATGTGGCATATTATATCTTCCGGAGGGTTGTCTGACCATTATCACGTTGGCAGCTGATTCCAGCACCACGTGACCCATCGGCTTCTTCCCAGCATGCACCTGCGCTGTTTCTAGCAGCTGATTCTGTATTATTGTGATTCCAATCTGAGCGCCATTTTAGGTTAGTTTTTTGTGAACTTCTTACCGATTTTACCCATATTTAAAATATTCTTAGAAACAAAATGTGCCCTTATATGAATTCTAAAACTTCTGGAGAATAATATTACATGAAATTTTGCCGTTTTACGTGAGTAAAAAACAAAGTTAACGAATCCAGTAGAATGGGAAACTAACCCCAAAAACCGAAATCAATTGCAGAAAGAACAAGAGGATACCGTGAGAGGATGAAAGTGACAAAGAAAAGGAAAATTGAAGAAAATACATGAAGTGTAACGGCCAAAACTGCAGCAGAACGCAAGAGAGAAAGCCGATCACGAAGAATAGCATTTGAAAATGCTCGTGAAGCATCAGTATGTGAAGTGCATGATAGAACTGATACGTGTGAACCTATGGTAAAATCTATTTTGCCTTATACAAACTATAATTCTCATAAAAAGGCACACACAGACTTTAAAAAACCGAAATCAATTGCAGAAAGAGCAAGAGGATACCGTGAGAGGACGAAAGTGACAAAGAAAAGGAAAACTGAAGAAAATACATAAATAAATAAAGTTTTACTTCTGTCGCGTGGCGTTCCACGCACTCTTTTTTTTTTTTTTTTTTTTTTTTTTTAAATCAGATTAAAATCGTCCAGCATCAGGAAAACGACAAGCCTACATATTTGTGATATCTTGACAATCGCACACGCACATAAAAATACAACAAAAAAAACATATCAAGTTGGCCGGCTACGGGATTTGAGCCATGGATCTCCAGAATGCGAGTTCAAGACATTATTATTTCGGTCACCTCGCTCGGTTTAACGATATAATTTGATAAGCGTATGAATAGTGTTATTTGTCATAGCTAACTGCATTGCAAGTTCCAAAGCCGTATATGAACACTGTAATACAATATGTTGTCATGAGAACTGATTCGCATTTGGTTAATTCTTTCTAATATATTACCATGAAATATGGAATTAAATTGGGCTTTACTCCGATATCGGGCAACCGATTTGGTCCAATATTAATAGGCTTCTTTCCATGGACGTTATAAATGCGTACATCAAGTTTTATGAAAAGACCACATGGAAGACCTAGACGTAGGTGGAAGGGAAATATTAGGATAGATTTAAGGGAAGTAGGATTTGCGAGGGATGGTTGGATGGAGTTAGCACAGAAAAGGGTTGAATAGCGAACTCAGGTAAGCGTGGCAATGAACCTCCAATTTCATAAAATAGATAATAACCCTTTACTTGCTTAGGAATTGTCTATTACCATTGAGTAAATAAGTATTTCAATTTATTATTATTAGTGGTATTAGAAATTGATTTTTGGAGGCGTTCAGCAAGAAAATCCAGGAAAGAAGAAATTCGGAATACAGTAATAGAATAAGGGAAATAATGCAAGTTGAAAAAAAATATTTTGGAAATTGTAGAAGAAAGACGCTTGAAATGGTATGGACTTGTACTCAGAATGACAGAGGATAGAATACCCAAGAAAATTTTGGATTGGGAAGTAGAAGGAAAAAGATGAAGAGGGAAGCCTAAAGAGTGCTGGATGGATGGGGTGAAAAGGAGTATGGGGAGAAAAGGATTAAGTGAAGAAGATGCTATGGACAGGGACTTATGGAGGCAAAAGATTGTTGTGGGATGAAGGAAATCCATTGTATTGTGGAATATTCCTTAATATTATTATTATTATTATCATCATCATCATTATCATCAGCAGAGAATTTTCGGTGTTGTTCCCGCATAATAAATCCGCCACTGAGGTTAATGAGAGCCGTGCATTACCATCAAAATCTTCCTATTAGCTTTAAAGATGAACGGCTACGTGGTTACGTTGTAATTTATTTTTTGACTCCGGATAGAGAAGAGAAGGCGGTCCCTGCTCTATTACTCTCTTTGAGTGCGGTATAGTGTGCGGTATTCACGACTGCGCTCCATTATGCAGTAATTATTAGACTTCGGACTTTTAGGTCGCTAAAAATGCTGTTTTAGGTACCTAAAATAAGCTCTAAAAATTGGAAAATACGTTCTAAAAATCGTAAAATAGTCTCTTTAAAATCGTTGAGTTGCCAATTTTCTGAAATATCTCAATTGCAATGCAGAATATTATATTTATTGAAGTCGCCATTAATCAATAATCATGATAAAACACAGATATAGGCCTATGGTACACAGAATTATATAGACCTATTACTATGGCCTATATTACTTCCTAATCCCTGCGCCCAGCAGCTACGCACGCTAGCATATTCAACCCCTTGTATCCCTCAGTGATTCAGAGAACTACTTTTTTTTTTTTTTTTCTGGTTACTGGATGTGGTAGTCGGGAGAAAAACTCTACATTTTCATGGGAATTCCAAGGAATTTTTCTACTGAAGACGAAACATTCCTTACTATTTAACCACGTCACAAATGTGTCTTGTAGGCGTACTGCATATTTCGAGCTAAACATTTAGTACGATCTGAAAATAAATATTAGAATTTATAACAAAAAATAACTTATTTTGAACTTTAGAGGAAAAACAATCAAAAAAGCAATATTAGGCTCTAACGTAAAAATAGGCTGTTTTAGGTTCTATAAAAATATCAGTTTTAGGCATAGTCACTTATGAAACATGCATATACAAGTTTTCGTCCATATATCACTTAAGGATTAAAATAGGTTTTTACCTAATATCCGAAGTCTAGTAATTATATTAAACATTCGTACAACATTGTACATTCGTACAAGCAGATGTACAACATCTCTCTACACCGTGTTGGAAATAGGACATCACATTGTCAGAGATTATGCCACGATTGACTTGGAAGTCACCGATATATTCACGACGAGGGAAGAGTTCAAAGTCACAAGTTGCACTATTTGGAGAATAAAAGTTCTTTCTTTCTTTCTTTCTTTTTCTTTTTTCTTTCTTTATCTTAGTTTTACCTCTCCCTTTTAAGATTTAAGCGACCCAACCCGCCCGGGCCTTAGAGCGCCGCGACCTGTGGGGAGAGGGATTATCTTTGGATCACATCCATACTTTTTTGACCAGAAAAGGACATGGAGGGCCTCCCCGGATGAGTGATCAGCCCAATGCCGGGGCCACCTCCGAGACAACACGATCACATAGGACGAGACAGACATGAACACACACACTCACTCACTCACTCACTCACTCACTCACTCACTCACTCAGAACAAGGCGAGGATGGGGATGAAGATTAGAATTAGAATTAGAATTGTTTTATTTTACCTGGTGGAATTAAGGCCATTAGGCCATCTCTTCCATTCAACCAGGATTAATTCAACTGAGCTTTACAATATAAAAATACATTAAGTATGATACAAGTATGATACAAGTACAGTACAAAGTTACAAATACACAGAAACGTGATTGTACTATTATCATTTAAGGCTTAAGAACTAGTTCTCTAGATGATAATGACGGCCGAATAAAATTTAACAAACAGTAATTAATAAAATGTAACATAGTTCGCAGGCTTCCACGGCCAGAGTTATACTTAAAATGATAGTAATTGATATCCGGGTTAGGCCGCGTCGTGTTTATGGTGTCTTCTGACGTTTAAAATGTATTTTAAGTGAATATATTGTAATATAATTAATTCAATAATATTTCAGCAATCCTTGTATACAGAACTAAATAGATAATAGATAAAATAGATAATAATCAAAAAATGGTGCCATGTTCGTCCCATTATTATCATAGCCAAACAATGCGTCCGTTGGCAGGAGACTGCACAAGTAATTTACGAAATTGTTTACTGTGCGGTCCAGCATTGTCCTTTAAACATGAGATAATCTTAGAAGTACTTAACCCTGGGCGCCCAAGTACTGGCGCGATACAGTAAGGGTAGCTTGCAGGAAGGCGGTGTCTATAGAGCTGGGTGGATCCAGTGATGCCGCATGGTCCGCTGTCGGGTGACACAGCTGGTTCCAGACTCGGCTGTTGAGACACAGCACGGGTCGAAAAAAATATCAAATATACTTAACCTGTGTCAGACACTGCCGCAGTGTTACCATGAAAACGTCAAACGAGTCTAGTAACCCATATTGAAAATAAATAAATTGTTTCTTTTAAATTTGCATCTTACATTTATTGAGGTATGAGATGTGGGATTACCTATGGCTTTTAAATTATTTTGACAATTTTTCAAAATGCCAGATCCTTTAACTCAATCCTTCGCAATCTACGTATCTGTAACTTAGGCCTACGTAACAGAGTCGCGATTAATTGAAGCGCTCAGACATTTAGACAAGTGCTATAAATATACTTATACGTTAGAGCAGTGGTTCCCAAACTGTTCAGTCCGCGGACCCCTTGAAAAAGATTAAAATTTCGCGGACCCCCTCTGGGTTTTGAAAAAAAAAAAGAAACTTTTTTGTTTTTTTTGTTTTTGTTTAAAGCAATGGACCTGTACTCGTCACCGGATATAGTAACGGTAATTAAAAAACAAAGAATGAAATGGGCTGGACATGTTGAGCGCATGGGGGAGGAAAGACATATAACTAAAAAATAATGACTGGGAGACCCGAAGGGGAAAGACCACTTGGAAGACCTAGACGTAGGTGAGAGGACAATATTAGATTAGATTTAAGGGAAGTAGGATTTGAGAGTGATGGTTGGATGTAGTTAGCACAGAACAGGGTTGAGGTAAGCGCGGCAATGAACTTTGGGGTTCCATAAAATATATAGGCTAATATTCAACACTTCCACCTCCTTGGGGAATTTCTTGAAAGCAAGGGGCCATCATGCTCACATCATGCGACAGCGAAGAAAAGAGATAAGCCTAACTAGATAACCGAAACTGTTCCAACCTGTTTACCACCTGTAGGAGGAAGGAGTTCATATGGATCACATACGAGGGCCATTCAATAATTAAAGAGACAAACTGACCTGGAGAAAAAACAGTTTATTTTTACAAAACAATACTTTTCCTACTCTTCAACATAATCCCCATCGACATTTATACACTTGTCCCAACGGGTTACTACCTTTTTTTTTACCGACTGCAAAGAACTCTTTGTCTTGGTGTCAGAGCCAATTTCCCACAAATTTCTTGACATCCTCGTTATCCTGGAACTTCTTCCCACGTAATGCCTCCTTCAGTGGACCAAACAATTCGAGTTTCAAGTGAGGAAGTCGCAACTTCAACAGGCCGGCCAGAACGGTGTTCGTCAGTCACTGATTCTCGACCACATTTGAACTGTTCTACCCACTTGTAAAAATGTCCACGGTTCACACAACTTTCACCATACACTTTAGTCATTCTAGAGTATATATTAGCTGGTTTTTCACCTTCAGCAATCAAAAAACTAATCAAAGAACGTTGTTCAACCAATGTGGAATTTTCAAGAATACCCGACATCGTTAAACTTAATTTGAGGTTATAATCAGAGCAATGTTGATCCATCAGTTGATTAGAACTCATCCCAGTGATGCCAACTTAAAATCCTAAATGTATCAAACTTGTACTACCAACCGTCTTTTCCCCAGACCAATTTGTCTCTTTAATTATTGAATGACCCTCATACATACATATTTGACCAGACAAGGAATAGAAGGCCTCCAGAAGAAGAGACCGTCCCAAAAACCGAACACATAGGACGAGACATACCAGTCGCACACTCTCATGAAATTATGGCCAAATGATGTTGAGGGAACACAAGAGCCAAAGGTACCCGGCATTCGTCTCACAGGTGAGAAAAAACCCGGTAAGAACCCCGCCAGGGTAGTTTGTTCCTACCAGGAATACGGAGTAGAACCTGGGCCCGCTGCGCCACGTGTGAATGAATCACATCAAATTCTGATAATTAGGGTAAGGTATTTGATGATTTCGCATCTTTTATATATGAAGTTTAAAAGTAGCTCAAATATGCCGTATTTTACGGACCATAATTTTAGGATGGAAATTTAAAGAAAAATAAATTTAATGTGATTCTAAAAGAAATATTATAAAATTAATAATATACTTCATTACATAAGCAAATTATAATCTTGTACAATGGAATCAGTGTAAATCTTCTAACTTAAAACCTGCGTTGTACGAATATCTCTTCTGCCTTCAGGTGACATAGCGTAAATTTTAACTGAACTTATTTCTCATGAAAGACTGAAAATACTTTTACAACCTTTAACCCTCAATTCAGCATACGGTAAGTAGTGTAACGGGTCAAGGCTCTTTAGAGGTCATTGCCTTCATTTAAACCACCCGACGGAGACAACTACTTTCGTATAAAAGAACTCAACATTCCTTTCTTTTCGCATTGTAAACCTGGCTTCTAGCTACCCTCATTTTACGATTTTGACAAGTGCACTGATGTACAATCTGCGCCAAAATTTGTAACTATCTTATTGTTTATAACACCTTGTGTATAACTATCATATTCCATCAATATTTACCATAATTTTAATTTTTTTTAGTTTACCTCGGACCATTAGACGCACCCAACTTTTATGGCTCTGTTTTTAAGGTAAAAAGTGCGTCTTAGTCCGTAAAATACGGTTTATAAATGTGTACCATGAAATAATTGATTAAATAATTACAATTTGTTTATGCATTTTTTTGCTTTGTTTCGTATATTTCGTAGTTTTTGAAGACATAGGTCTTTTTTGGCAATTTTAGGCCATTTTTCGCGTTTTTAGAAATTTTTCGGCATTTTAGGCCATGTGTCAGTGGAGGTAGAGAGGAGCTTTTCCATCTACAAATTGTTACTTTCAGACAACAGGCAATCGTTTTTATTTGACAATGTCCGCCAAGTGTTCATAGTTCATTTTAATTTAGGTTTATTGTAAACACCACAGCAGTTTGTCTTGTAGCAATAAAGAATTATGCTTATATGGCTCATATTTCCTAAGGGCATTTTGATGGGCATGCCAGTTCAGAAAGATTTTTTTTTTTCGCCAAGGGTGCCCAAGTAGTAGTATAGATTTACTTTGTGTTTTGGTAATGAAATAAGTCTGTTTTATATTGTAGGCCTAAATTCATAGATAACGCACTGCCATCTGTTAAATTGCTTTTAGCAATTCATTACTTAAAAAAACTAAATATAAGTAAAGATGCAAAATTTATTGGTCATTTTTTAAAAGAATTGTATAATTTTTTACTATTTTTAGGTCATAGATGCATTTTTGTTGCATTTTTTCACTATTTTATGGTCATTAAATGTCTTGCCCTATTTATAATCATGTTATGTCCATATTCTGTAGTTCATGAGTACATATTTCCATCTTAATTGTTATTGTACAATTACAGCGGAAACGCGGTTACAAAATCACTAATCTCTAGGCCTATCCTCACAATGCTGTGTATGATGCGAATGTTTTTCAGTGAGGTAAGAAGAATAATAAGGGTAATCCATCTGGAACTGTGAATCGAACTCTGTCTAGGTCAGTTGGTAGAGCAGCGACACGAAAAGCCAAAGGTCATGGGTTCGAGTCCCAGTGTCATATGAATTTCTCTCCTATTATGTTCTCACGTATTGTCTAACAGAGACAATGTTCTCTGGTTCATGAGTACATATTTACATCTTATAATAAGAGCTGTATCGACGGAACGGACTGCACAGAAAACAATCAACTTAATGATTAGGCTTATCCAAAGGATAAAAAATAAAAAAATTAAAAATTAAAAAGTCAAAATTCAAAATTTAAAAAATCCAAAATTGAAAAAAAAAAATTCATAGATTCAAAATTTAAAAATTCCAAAATTAAAAGATCCAATTTTCCAAAATTAAAAATTCAAAGATCCAAAGTTCAAAAATATAAAAAATCCAAAATTTAACAAATAAAAAATCCAAGTATCCAAAATGTAAAAATTAAAAATTAAAAAATTAAAAAATAAAAAATCCAAAATGTAAAAAGTCACAAAACCCAATATTAAAAAATCGAACAATCCAAAATTTAAAAAATACAATAATCCGAAATTGAAAAATCCAGAAATTAAAACAAGTTTCACTTCTGTCGCGTGGCGTTCCACGCACACTTTTTTTTTATGTGACAAAGATTTGACAGGTTCTCCGATTCCTCGCTAGGGGTCCTTAAAGGGTTTGACAGTGGATGGTGTGATTGTATTCAACTTGCCGTGTGATGAATGTTCTACAGATTTTGTTGAAAATGTCGTCCATTTAATTAATGCACAGCTGGCATTTACGTACAAATGTTTGTCTCACACGTTCAAAACAACCAGGTGTCTCACGAATATTTGCTGCAGCTTCAGCCAGCTCTTTTGGAGTATCTATTGGTGTCTCGTACACCAAACACTTCATCTCCCCCACAAAAAGAAATCCATAGGAATGAGATCAGGAGAACGTGGTGGCCACTGTACTGGCCCACCTCTCCCAACGGAGAACCTGTCAGATACTTGTCACGAAAAAAAATGTTTCATTTCATCTTCTCTACAAATCCTCCAAGTTTGTATACGGAATTTTTTTACACCCTGTATTAACCCACATATTTGTAAAAAAATGATTATTGTAATTTATAGAGTAATTGAGAGACCAATAAATATTTTATCTACATTGTAAACATCAAAGCTCATCTGTGGAAAACGATATTACATTATAATTCATTTTTAAAAAAAATTAATATACCTACTTTCCTACATCTGGAAATATTTCACAAGGGAACAGTACGGGTTTTCATGTCATAACTAGAGACCGGATTCTTAGGTTTTTACCTATTTTTTTCCTTACTTCCAAAACAAAAAGCGCTCATACACTTTTTCGAATCATGTCCATAGGATTCACCCACATTAATTCTGTGGTACCTAAAAATACCTAAGTCGGGTATAAAAACCTAAATATACCTAAACGGGATAAAAAACTTAAAATATCTAATTTAAACCACTTTTTTTTCTTTCTTTTTTGTTTGTCAATTGAGAAATCGGTATTTTGCGGAGAGACAATAATTTTTGTCGGGTTGAAATTAATACCACCAGCGTTTCGTTCAACACATTCTCGTCTAGGATGGACATTATCAAGAGAGGAAGTGTAAGAGTACCGGCATATTCCTTTTAAAATATTCGTACGAACAACCATTGTTGCCGTGTATGAACAAGAGTATAGATTTCTGTGTTTCAAAGCGCTTGTTTGCCTTTAGTACTGTCCTGTTATTCATACTGTGAGTTTTAAGAAGACGTGTTAATTATGTCGAAACAAATGAAATCGAGTTTATTATGGCAGTGGATTGGCGACGATCTGAATTTCACTACAGATGGCAAAGTAATATATTGTCAGCCTGCCAGAAACACGTATTATTTACCTTTCTAGGAAAGGGGGAAGTTTTCATCCTTAGTTTGATCTGTTGTGTGGTTAGCATGCGTAACAACCGAAGAAAGGAAAATAATCAGTTTCATATTATACACATCCAACCATAAAGTATTTTACTCACTAAATTAGGAGCATCGGATTCGAATCTTGAGAAGGGTAGTGTCTAGATACAGTATTAACTACTTTAATGTGAGGCAATCTAATTTTCACTGCTTCTTTTGATTGTTTATGCTTTCTTTCTTCAATTGTATAATATTGTCCTTTAGCAAGTTTACACAAATTTAAGTCAATTTTGTTAAGTTAGACATTACAAGTATTATGTGTTGAATCCTTTAAAGCACATTCAAATTTATTAAACCAATTATTCTACCCGAAAACGATATTTTGGACAAAAAACCTAAAAAATACTATTTCAACTAATGGAAAACCTAAAACAGTGTTTTTAAAAACCTAAAAATCCGGTCCCTACTCATAACCTCCTTACAATTTTGCATATCGGTATAACATACTGCCCTTTTGATATGTAGGCCTACAGTTCTACTACTTAAAAAATTACATTTATAGTATTTTGAGAGGAAGTTGTGCTCATCAAACAAGCTCAGCTGAGTTCATAACGGAGCCATATTATTCTTGTCGCTGGCATATATAGTATCTTTCAAATTTCTATGAACTAGCCCGTATATCAAAGTTCTTCATGGGACCGAACAAATGAAAGTATGGAGGATGCTGGAGCACCTCGCAACAAAATTTGTTGATTTTCTCACGAACATTTGCAGCAATATGGGGGCGAGCATTGTCGTGAAGAAGTTTGACACCACCAGCACAAATGTTACAGTCCAGACCTGGTACCGTCGCACTTTCATTTGTTTGGTCCCATGAAGAAATTCCTGGCCGGTAAACTTTTTTGCGTGAGGATGCAGAAGTGAAAACAGCAGTCCGCAGATGGCTATACTCCAACCGAACGGGCTTCTATGAACAGAGTATTTTGAAACTGGTATCACCATGGAAGAAATGTGTTGAGAAACTTGGCGACTAGATAGAAAAATAGACAATAGATGTCCCTTCATGTGTGCATTTGTTTGTAATTAAACTTTTTGTAAAAAAAAATATATATTTGTACTTTTCGATCCACCCTCGTACCTAATTGTGAATTGTAAACGTATCACCGATGTTAAAAGCCGGAAGTTATGCAAAGAGATACTTAAAGGAAAGCCATTAAAAATCCATGTAATAGGCCTATTCTTTTGTTTCTAGAAGACATACCGTTTTGATCTTGGACGCATTAAAACATCTCTTTGTCATAACATTTAGAAATTACTCTAATGAAGACTTACGTCAATAGAAATATTTATTCAAAGGGCATTATACAAACTTATTGAAATATTAATATAGAAGAATTAAAGCTTTTTAGAACCAATAAAATATTCAAGGCAAATGTACTTGGAAAATTTAATCTAATTAAATATAGAGCTGAATTTTAAAGTTAAAAATCTCACGTCATACACTCACATAAACTCACACAACTCTTTTTTACTCTAATGTAGTCTACCAAGAACACAACTTCCCCACTTCAGGTAATTTTGTAATAAGAGTCTGTACTTCAGGGATCGTATTCAGTTCATGTATTGTTCGCCACGCCTAACTTTGTACAAAAAAGGCTGACTTATAACTACCCTTCTAAACATTTTACGAAAAAAGCTTCAGATAAAAGTTTTATCTCCTATTGACCCCACGAATGAAATTATAACAGTACCTTTAGAGCCGTATTCGAAAAAATTGTAAAAAAATAAGAGATTATCGCGGACAATCTACATTTTACACCCCGAAAACTGATTTAACCCGAATACACGATGTTGTTTTTTATACTCTTCTTTCTTGAGTTCTGATGTTCATAGACACACAGAAACTCTCTCAGACATGGGCGTACGGTGAAATATTGTTCGGGAGGGGTTCAAAGGGTAAAGTCGACTGAGCTCCATGTCCTTGCGCACATTGTAACTTAATACACTAATTTTAGTAACTAAACAGTAGTATTGTGATCATACACTATCATCAATATACAGCACAGTCTTTGAAACTGTTTTTCTTGAGGCTTCTGTCAATTTCTCGTTTAAGCTAGAGCCTAAATAAAAACTTTAATTTTACAAAAATTGTAAACCTCAAGTCATTCATCTTATGAATTATGTTTTGAGCATATTGAAATCCATAATAAAATCAGGTAAACTGATGTAACAAAGTGCCAGTATGTTTTTTTTAATCAGTTATGATTGCAATTATGATAAGCAGAATGTGTTTTTTTTTTTAAATTGATTTCCAAGTTAAGCTCCAGATTCATTCATTAAGCAGGGCTTACGGAAGAAGAAAGGTCTACCATCTCGACCACCTGGGTCATTTTAACGGTCTAGTTGGATAAGCGCATGTAAATCAATATGTTTTTTGTCATAGCTACCTGTATTTTAATTTCCAAGGCCTTATACGATCACAGTAAAACAATAGGCTATGTTGTCAAGATAACTGATTTTCATTTTTTTTATAAATTCTTTCGAATACGTATCTAATATATAAAGTCGAATGTGTGTTTGTGGGTATGTATGTTTGTTCCTTATACAAATCCACATTTCTTCACCAATTTGTACGAAATTTTGCACACATACCCAGTTAAGCCCGGGAAGTTACGCGGTCAACATTAAAATTGAAATAAATCAGTCCTTCCCTTGAAAATTATATAATTTCTGAGAATTTTATACTGAAAAAAAAAAAGAAATGCTGTTTAGTTCACATGGCAACAATGAATTGTTTACTATGCTTACATAGGGCCTTGGCAAGTATATAGCCTAATGCTGGAATTTAATGTAATACGAGTATATTGGCGAAAATAATTACTGAAAATGAAATCCACGAAAATAAAGCACAGTGTGATGTAGTCACGTAACTTTCTCTACCCTCGACATAAGAAATATTTACTCACTTCACATTTTGATGTAGAATAAGAGGGACAACTTAAGTGTGTGAGTATGCTATATCAAAAGTCTGTAAATAATCCTTTCCGCTGATAAGTTATCCATACCTGTAGGCTTTGTATTAGTTGAGAAATAGGGATGTTTATCATAGGCCCTAAGCATGGGATGGAACATTTTGACTCGCAGTATATTATGTCTCGGGTTCTAGGGGAGGAAAGTATGAAAGTGATACTGCATTTCTCTTTTATTTCAGCTCCGAAACGATTGTATAGTAACATGAGAATGAGAAATATTATTTTCCGTCAAGTCAGTACAATCTTATGTAATTTGTGTTTCTTCTTATTTCAACCCCTCCCAAGCATGATGTGTAGAAGCAACGGAATGCAGCATTCCACATCCTCTATGAGCCATAAAAATTTATATCCAGCGTTTTCTGATGGAATAGTTTGAGTGTGATAAATCTTTTTCTTCATTTCAAGTTCTACATACATAAAGTCCTTCATAAGTTAATTTCAAATTAAAAAATACAAAGCCCGGGCGACGCCGGGCCTTTTCAGCTAGTATTACCATAAAATAGACACTAAATTGAGCATTACTCCGAAACAGGTCAACCGATTTTATCCATTATGAATAGACGTCTTCCCATGGACATTATAAATGTGTATACCAAGTTTCATAAAAATCCGGTAAAGCGTATTTGAGTTACCGCGTCTTTAAAATATACACTAAATTGGGTTTTACTCCGGTACCGGTCAACAGATTAGGTTCAAATTCAATAAGTCACTTCTTATGGACGTCATAAATGGGTATACCAAGTTTCATGGAAATCCGATACAGCGTATTTGAGTGATGGCGCCTTTCTATTAGAAAGGCGCCATAATCTATTAAAATAGGCACTAAATTGGGCATTACTCCGGTACCGGTGAACCGATTTGGTTCAATATCAATAGGGTTCTTCCCATGGACATTATAAATGTGTTTTCCAAGTTTCATGAAAATCCGAAAAAGCGTATTTGAGTTATGGTGCGTACAGACACACGGACAGACGGACAGACAGACGGACAGACATTTTTTCGTCCACCACACAATCTCATAAAGTACCATACTGGCACTTAATAAATTTTGTATATTTAAATACGGTACCTAACCTCAATGGACAACTATGGATAACTCGAAGTGCTATCATGTTCGAGATATTTGGAAACCATCATTAAGTGAAGTTCCTCAGGGATCTATTCTGGGTCCTGTACTATTCATAATTTACATAAATGATATTGTTAATTTCTTAAGTGTCAAATCAATAATATACGCAGACGACACAACTCTGCTTAGTTCTCAAAGCAGCCTTAACGATCTCGAGAATATTTCATTTATTAGTCTAAATGATACAAAACGGTGGTGCGCAGCAAATGGTCTACTATTGAACAACGATAAAACGCAGATAATTACCTTTACACTAACAGATCATATTATAGAAGATTGTAATAATAGACCTGCAAAATTACTGGGTATATTTCTGGATTCCCAGCTTACTTGGGAAACTCATATCAGTTATATATGTAGCAAACTGTCAAGAGTGTTATTCTTGCTTAGGAATTTGAAAAACTATATTCCATTCTCGTATGTTAAAGGAGCATATTTCGCCTTCTTTCAAAGTTTATTTAGATATGGTCTAATTTTGTATGGTAATAGCTCACAGATAAACAAAATGCTGATGATACAAAAGAAAGCAGTAAGAATATTAAATAATTCCTCAGCAAGAGAACACTGTCGACCTTAATTTATTAAGTTGTCTATACTTACTGTTATAAATCTTTTTATTTTTGACTTGGTAATTTTTACCCTAAGTAAGAACTCAATGTACAACAACAGAGATCAGATTCATAACCATAACACTCGTTTTAAGCACCTAATAGACATACCACGTTGCAGACTACAAAAAAACTATGAAAAGTTACGAATGCTTGGGACAAAAGCTTGTTAATAAACTACCTCGTACTGTATTGGAACTTCCACTGAAAGTACTGAAAAAAAAGATTTTATACATGGTTAATGAAAACTCCATTTTATAATATTGACGAATTTCTCTCGCTTCATAACAGTGATTTCTCAATATAACTTTGAAGGAATATGGCAGTAACAATTGTAATCGAAATTACATTTATATAATAAGATTGACACTGTCTATTACAGTTTTTACTGTTAAATGACAATAAATTATTATTATTATTATTATTATTATTATTATTATTATTATTATTATTATTATTATTATTATTAATTAATAGCTCTATTATGTGAATTTTTTCCTTTTCTAGTCTTGAAAGAAAATCAATTCATTATTTTAATGTTTTTGTAGGACTCTTACTCTGACGAATAACATTTCATAGTTTTTGCACGAAAATAAAGCCAATTTATGAATGAATGAATGAATGAAGAAACTCGTAAATTGTGAAAATTTGAAATTTGAATCTTAAATAAATTACGATAAATCTTAAATAATGCTTTGATATGTACGAAATTGTAAAATATATAGCCTAACAGTCGAACCAGTGTTTTTTTTTATTTCGTTAACAAGATATTATGATCTTTAAAAAAAGCCGATATTTCGGGGGGGGGGGGGTTCAAGCCCCTGAACCCCCCATACCGTACGCCCATGCTCTCAGATGTACATATATATATACATTAAACGCCAGGAGTCTCGGGTTCGATTCCCAATTTTTAAATATATATATATATGTATCTTCTCGCTGCTGGACAAACTTTTTCCTCGCATGTTTCTTTATTGGTGACTTAATTTCTGAAGGCACTGGCTCGCAATTTTCTTCTATGATACATATTATTAGAGGTTATGTCTATTACTTTTACTTACAATATGTGGTGTACTTCATCACACATTATGTAAATGAAAAGTACAACGAATTAATTATGTTATAAAATACGTCCTGTATTCAGGAACTTAGCAATGATAAAAACAAATGATTTTTTTTGCTAGATATATGTTGTAAAACATCTATGATATATTATATTCGAAAGATGCAATTCACTTAACAAAACTTATGCTTTCACAATTAGGCTTACGTAAGATGTAAATAATTGTACGATTTTAATGTGCGATTAACCAATGAAACGAGAGGACACAGTTAGTCAAGGCAAGTCTGATGTTTACTTTTGCTCTGTACACATCTTGGATCAAGTATAGGATTCATGTAGAATTCCTCCAAGAACGTTGCAAGAATGTCTACGCCAGTAGCAATGTGACATCGAGGTTCGTTATGAGAATTGGAACATACAACAAAGAAGCCAGTCTCTTGACGGTTATAAATGATCCAGTTTTTTGGATTCTAATTTTGCATCTTTTCTAACGTGGATCTCATTATATATGAGAAACGAAAGCGGGATCTTTTTTTATCTCTCCCATTCAAAGATTCTCCGAGAGATTAGTAATAATACATTGTAATGTATGGCACCATTATGTGCACCATTAAAAATAATTGCTTTCCTTCTGCCACATATTGCTTGCTTTGTTAGTAGGAAACAGCCTACTCCCTAGTCACTAGTCTGTAAAATTATCCAGAAGCAGAAAAGAAGAAGAGTTCTTATGGAGATTAAATAACTTTCTGTAATGATTAGGCCTGTACAAATTGATGGATATTATGGCATATTTTTGCTTATACTCCTAGGCCTAGATACATGGGGTATAGACATTTTCTAGCTTTGATCATTCAAACATTTATTAACATATTGCAGTGAAATTTTGCATGCAAGTATATTTTATATTAGTGAACAATACTATTTAGAATCGTTGATGTAACTTTAATAGTTTATTTAAATGCATATATATATATGTATATATATATATATATATATATATATATTTCTGATGTAAAGATTTAAAAGAAATTAACAAGTGAAGAATTATTTTAAAAAAATATTTATACTGGATATAATCCAAAGATTGTAGATTATGTTGTTCATATGATATTTACAGATAGATAGAGAAAATAATAACTCAGAAATATTGGTATTTATAAAAATTATCGTGGAAATGGCACTTCAGTGCAAAAAATTTGGGTACCATTTTGTAGCGATAATTACTTATGACTGTAATAGTTAATTTTAATGTAAGAGAAGTTTTTCCACCTTATGCACTAGTACTAAATACATAAGTTAATAGTTAAATTAATTCTGAAAATAGTATGCAATTATAAAACTAATCAATACAAAGCATGGCAGTTTGCAAGGCTACAGAACAATTCATTGCTGAGAAAAAAAAATGAAACTTCACCTATTTTTCAGCATCGAAAGCTGTATGTCCCCCCTTAATTTAAACCTCAAAAACAAATGGAGAAATCAGAATGATATTTTAAACTTTAATTTCGGTTTACATTTTAATTAAGTTTACAAATTTTCAAGTAGTTTAGAAAACCACTTTTAACACTTCTGTCATCTCTTAACATTCTTCGCCTGCATGCAATACAACATATTTTTGCAGTAGCTTAACACATGTTTTTTTTCTTTGGTAATGGTCAGGCCCGACGAGAGGGAGGGGCAGCCGGGACTGCAGCCCCGGGGCCCGGGCCCCAAAAGGGGGCCCGCCGACCAGGTTTTATTTTTTACTTTCTAAATTTACTCTAAAATAAAATTGGTTATAAGTTAAGTTATGTTTTATGTGTTTATTTTATCTGCAGTGTCCTGTCGTATAACGGTGACACGGAATTAATCAGTTAATCTGAAACGGATTATTCTTTAAGAAAAATTGCTATTTTTTTAAAAGTAGAAGCAGAAATCCTCTTGGACTCAGCAGTAGGCCCCACTTACGTTCGGCATTTAAAATCGTAATTTTCAAAAGCTTAAACTGGTAGCCTACATACAGACAAAATTGTTCCTAAATAGAATATTTTAATGTATTTTTCCGTTTCGTGCCCGGCATCAGTTAACCGATTTGGTTCAATATCAATAGGCTTTGCTCTTTGGCGGGCGTTATAAATGGCATACCAAGTTATATGAAAATCCGATAAAGCGTCTTTGAGTTATTGCGCTTACAGACACACGGATAGACAGACAGTCCTATCTACCAGACAATGTCATAAAGTACCGGTACCATTGTGGCACCTAATAATTATGTAATATCATTACATAATCTTTTTGTTGCATACATTATAAAGGGCGAGTTGGGTAGTGAATTTAAAATTTGACGGGGGCCCGGAAAAATTTGTCCCTGGGGCCCTTTCTTTCTTTCCACGGCCCTGGTAATGGTTGCATACTATAATATTCACTTTTGGCAGCAACTGTACAACTAACACGTACACCATTAGGTAGAGGACACCAAGTAATTTTAGAGACCCCACCTCCATCAGTACAAGTCCGAAGTTCTTGCTATACAATATTCAGGATACATGCTACGGACTTGTCATCGTTTTTATAATTGAACGACCGAAATAGAGCCCCTACTTTCTCTCTACCACATAAGCCCTAACATTTACCCCTTTTTCTGTTCTCGTATCTATGTTTTCGAGAAAGTGCTCGCTGAATAATTGAATTATGTTGGTAGAATTGATTTTCCAATTGCATTTTATACCAACCCGCTGAACTGAAAAATTACTACGACATGTAGAAAGCCTTGTTATTCCCTGAAATAGCTACACTGATTTTACCTCAGTCTCTTTTCACTGTACATTGTGTTATTACCTATTATTATTTAGGAATGTTGGTTTTCGTGATTCAGTCTCTTTGCAGAAAACCCAATGCTTTTGTTTATTGACTTTTAATGCATGAGACTCAATTTATCTCACAATAGTACAAACCCGTGCCTTTCTGGGAAAAAAAGTTAACATAATGATTAGGCTCATTGTTTATTTCTTGTACCATATTCCGTAATTTTACTGGCAGTGACCTTGAAATCGCTGATAAATTCACAAGTAACATAGTTGCAAGAGAATTCCACGTCACAAGTTTCATTTATAGCAACTATTTGACAATTAACGTTTAATATATAATCATTAAAATACATTGATAAATTTCATATTTACTTTTGAGGGCAACTATCATTGACTTATAAAAATTTTCCTTATTCCCTCAATTTCCTATTTAAAATGAAAGACACTACTACTTGGGATCACTTTGAAATTATAACATATGCCACTAAAACTCAAAGTTAAAAATTGTCAATAATGTAATTTTCACTCAATATCTATTGAATATCGTTAAAAGAATATATAATTGTCCTGATAAAATCAGTAGTGTTATGAAACCAGTCGTTATATATATATATATAATTATATATATATATATAATTATATATATATATATATATATGTATATATATATATATATAATATCACTGATCGGCAATTGCACAGGTTATGTAATAAAATGATGTCATTAATTTTCATAATTTAATTTAATTTAATTTAATTTCTAAATTAGTCGTTAGCAACACTGTGCTGCTATAGATATCGTCAGTTAAATAAATGTATACAATACAGAAATAGGTAAAACAATAAATCAGGAAACCGAGACTAGAATGTTATATTGATTTGAGCCTCAAGAAACTCTTGCACACCATAAAATGGGTTGTCAAGCAGCCAACGATGTAAATGAGACTTAAAATGCTTAAAATCTACATAGTGAGCCACTTGGGGTAACTAATTAGACATGGAGACTCCTAAATTTTTACATCAGTTTTTCGATTTGGCAAGTCTCACCTGAGGCCCCTCAAGAAAATAATTAAATCTCGTAGAACAATGGTGCTTCTCTTATCTATAACCATACTCGGCCGGGTTTAACTTAATCATAATAAAAGTATAAAATATATTATACATATTAATAACTGTTAAAATTCTTTCTTTTCTAAATAAAGGCCAATCATTTCATTCATAAAAAACTTATTGTGTGTGTGACAAAATTTAAGGAAATCTCTTGTTTTGACCAATCAACAGATGTTCATCGTAATCCCAGGAATGTTGCGTAGGTAGTCAATTCAGAATTGGAAGATGCAATTCGGCATACCAGGTTTTATGCCATCTTCAGTTCCTGTTTATGAGAAAATTCCTTGTATGTGAGTAGTCAGTGTGGAAATTACTTTATTGACAATTTTTAACATTGATTTTTTTTTGTCGCATCCTGGATGAAGAAACTTTCCATCGGCCTTTAATGGATGCCGGAGTATTTGAAAGAGTGTAAATGATTCTGCAAAATAAAAGACACATCTGCGTATTCCCGAGCGAGGTGGCCGTGATGGCAACGTCTTGGACTCGCATTCGGGAGGTCCCAGGTTCAAATCCCGTGGCCGGCCAATTTGACATGGGTTTTTCAAGGTTTCCCCAGTCGTAAAGGCAAATGCCGAATTGGATATTTACTTACCATGAATCATACTCATCATTTCATCTTGTAGGCTATCATATCCATTTAAATTAACATCAGTTGAAATTTACTCCATAAAGTGTACTAATAATAGAAATAATTGACACTCAATAGTCCCATAGACTGCCCTACTGTATAGACACAGATCCCGAACTCCTGATATGGCCTCGTAGCTAAAAGGAGTATAAATACAGCTGAATTAAACAAGAAAAACTCTTATTCTTAAACACCTTTCCTCTAATCTAGGAACATCGATTGTACAATATTTCTTCACAAAAGTATATATCCACCTTTATAATGTGCAAACGTTAACTTGTGTAAATAAAATATGAAGTTGAGTAATTGTACTCTTTCTATCTGTAAGGACTCCATTCTTTATACATAGCATTTTAGGGGGAGAAGTTGCTATGGCAATCACACGATCTGGGATATATATAAAACTTTTTTCTTGTTCATATTTCGTTCCATTTAGGACTGGGGAATTTTTAAGTAGCAGAAGAAGCTATTAGCATAAATATTAAATGAGACTAAAAAGCTCTTCTTAATTGTATAAAGATGCATTTGTCATTTTGCATAATTTACTACCAACTGGCCGGAAGGGACGGTTCATGGAAAAGAGAGAGAAAAAAAGACTGCTGAAAATAATTCAAGAACAATTTTACTTTATTCCTATTCGCTGAAAATTAATGTGTAGGTACGTACGGATGTGTAGAAATATTTTACTATCTTTGTTCTCCAAATTATGTATGAAGAAAACTGAAAATATGAATTCTTGGTAGCCCAACCGCAGGATCAAACCCTAAGAGAGTCGTAAGTTTTTACATGGAATGTTTATTTTCTCTACCCGTTTTATACGCAAAGGAAATTTGTATGATATGAGGACCACCATACCACAAATATAATACAATTATCCCGACAGTTCAGTTCGTACTTACGTTTAGTGTGTTGTTACAGATATATCACATATATTATTCGTCACCTACATACAGGGTGATTCAAAAGTCACTATACATTTTAGTGATACAGTTACTGTATTCTTATTTCTTGCAAGTAATGTGACAGTATGCTCAACAAAGAAGAAAGAATAGCTGTTGTTTCTGCTCGTCTACATGGTATGACGTATGAACAGACGTGAGCAGATTTCACTCGTAAATTTAGGAAACCAGGCCCCACCAGCCTGCCTATAAAGAACCTGGTCAGTAAATTTTGGCGTACTGGTAGAGTTGCAGATGAAGAATGTCCACGGAGACTGGCCGTATCACCAGAAGCCGTGCAAAATGTACAGGATGCGATCACTCGTAGCCCCTCTGCATCTACCAGGAGACTTAGTAGGGAGCAAACCACTAGACCTTACATCCTTAGACTTTTTTGCCTGGGGGTTTATAAAGTCTAGGGTGTACCAGGTAGAGATCCACAGCATTCAACAGTTAAAACAGCGGATTAGAGCCACGGCTGCTGAGATTACAACAGCTATGCTTAAGAGAGTTTTTCGGAGTGTAATGGAGTGTTGGTCATTGTGTCTAGACGTGCAAGGTGGTCACATTGAAATGCATTGAAATTATGTCCTACTGTGGTATATGTTTCAGTACTATTACATATTGTGTAATAATACCTGTTTAAATACAAAATGTATAGTGACTTTTGAATCACCCTGTATAATATATCTTTGTAAAATTATCATGTATCACAGTATTTTTCATCAATATACTAGTTTCATCAATGTTAATAAATCATTGCATTAATAATATTTTATGTTATCATTCATACACGTTAACTATATTCAATTATCACACTCAGTATCGTCATTCATGAAAGTATAATAACTGCTAGCAGATAATGGAATGAATTGTTAAAAAGTTCATTAAAATTGTAAAATTCACAGTACCAATAATATTCAACTTTATGTGTTAGGTTAAAACATTCTATGTGATCTTACACTATTGTCCGTTGATTGTTGCTATATTGTTGTTGACCTAATTTATACTTATTCAAAATTAAAATTGTGAATAGCACAATATTGAAAATGTAAAAACGTTCCATAAATATATAGCAATGTACAAAGATGTGACTACTGTAGACTTTGGTGATGATTTCCAGTAGCATCCAATGTATCAGGTGAACTTTTTGAGGATTAGTATTCTGGATATGCGCATTTCGGTCCCTGGTAGACCATCATCAGTCCCTTAATATGGACGAGATATTCGAACATGCGACCTGGCTGAATACATTTGAGATAGTCTGAATGATGACGTAAAATATGAATAATGCTATGATTTATTGACATTGTTGAAACTAGTATATATTGATGAAAAATACCATGATACATAATTTTATATACAAATATATGTTATATTTAGAGGATGACAATATATGTGATATATCTGTAACAACACAGTAAACGTTGGATTGAACTTTCGGGATAATTGTATTATTTTGTGGTAGGCCTATAGGTGGTCCTTATATCATATAAACTTCCTATATTAACCACAAACGGACAATGAAATTTATCAATGAAGCAAAGGAAGTTCTGTGTTCGAACCGGAAATTCTATGGGATTGAGCTTTGAGAATTAATACATGTTCTTATATTCCTTAAGTCCAAAATTACAATTAAAAATAAAGTATGTTTGTGTGTCTTATGTCTGTGCGTATAGTATATTTCGAGAACTAAACATCCCATAGAAACAATCTTTTTTGTATTTTCTTAGATATTTTTGGGGGATGTGACATGAAGATTGGTGGCGAACTTAATTTACTGTTACTACCACTTTCTATGAAGAAATTTTCACTTTTCACTTCTTTCTAGACAACGGCTCTAACGAATTTGTTTAAATTTTGTACATTCAGTGCTTATACTAAGAGCTAAAACATTTATTTTAAACATTTTTTCGCAAAACATTCTCTGAAGGGTAGTTATAAGACAGGTACCGTTCTTAAAAACTCAATCTTTCCTGGTGAACATTAAATTTTAGCATCAACCGGAAACAACTGAATACCTACTCCCTGCAATGCTGACTCTTATTCCATATGAGAATGTAAAATAAGAAATGTGTATTGTCCATGCTTTTAGGGTAAAGAATCTTATGTGAGTGCATACATCATATCTTTTAATTGTGAATCCTTCGGGGGTGCGATACGAAATATGATAACGATTCTGATTTTCTCGAAATGACTTTAGTGATTTTGCTTAAATTTTCTACATGAATTGCGCAATATACATAATATATTATAACACAGGAATATTATGCGTATAATACATCTATTCACACTTGTCTACAGTCCAGTACAATGTTGCAAAAATTCGTACACAGCACGTTTACTTCACTTAAGAAGTGGTGAATCACAGCGGCAACACTGGGGAAATCCACGCGATTACAAGAGCCCCTGTAATTTGTCGGTGCAGATTTTGGGATTAGGGAACAATGCTATTTATTACATTCGTTTGTAGATAGACGATGGTTTGGGACCGAGGTCTTCTTAAAATGTCACGGACAGTATTTATCAACGTTTCGTAGACGACGATTTTGAAGTGAATGATTTGTAAGGGTCGAGCTTGTAATACTGTATTACTAACAGACCGTCAGAAAGTTAATTTTGAAGTCTTAGGCCGGTATTCATAGTCGGCGACTTAAGAAGCGACTTTATAAAGCTGAACTTATTTGACATGTCGACTTATATGTTTTTCGTATTCATAGTCTTCTTTAAAGTCGTACTTTATTAAGTCTGACTTCATAAAGCTCTACTTATTCCACATACTAAAGTCGAACTCAGTAATATGAAAAATCACGCATTCACTGCCATAACAATTGAATTAGCCAATCGTGTTTAAGATTTTTTCAGATTTTATGTAAAGCAAAGCCGTCTGAGTACGTATTTCGTTGTCATGATATAAAAATACAGACGGTAATGTGCATTGTAAACAAAGAATTCAGTTCATCCAGTCATATTATGCACCGTGTAAGTAAGCTGATCATTAGTTACTTTACAATATTCTGTGTATATATTACCTTGGACATTGTTCAGAATTAAGACCGGTACGCTTATACATTTATTCAAAACAGCTTAGGAAACTTTGGGCCGATATGAAATACCATCAGAGAGAAATACCGATGAAAGATAGGCGATTGATATTTCCAAAATTGTGTCTTCATTGTCACTGTAGAATTTGAATAGATTCATTATGTTTCGCAAATAACGCTTTGGGGCGCGAGTTTATACTAATAACCACGCCATGGACCTAAAAATCACTGTCCATGGTCCTGGCTTAAACTGAAATAAGTCAGGGGGACCCTTGACTTGATAAAGTACGACTTATTTCGACAAATAAGACGTACTTTAGTGACTATGAATACCAATAAGCTCGACTTTGTCAAGTCTGACTTTATAAAGTAAATACGTCATAAGTCCGACTTGTTTGTGTCAGAAACTCAACTTAAGACGAGATTAAAGTTCGACTTGGATATAAGTACGACTTATTGAGACTATGAATACCGGCCTTACAGCCTGAAAATCAGAAACATTTTGCTCTCCTTTTTGTTTGTTTTGTCGGCATCTTCGTTACCGCGTCTGGGATCCCTCCAGAGCTCTGCGGCACGTACTTCACTTGTTTACAAAGTTTTTTGTCTTAGGCCAACATAAGCTCACGAGGAAGATTTCTCATGTACTGCACTCAGCTACCAGATTAATAAGCTTATCCTCAAACTTTGACTTTTTTCTGTAGTCTCACGACGACAGATAGATTTCATTCCCAATTCTTCCTCGGCATTTTGGAAATATTTTATTATTTATTTATTAATTATTTATTATGCTGAGAATATAACAAGTTTATTGCCAAATTACAATATTCTCTTACACAAATTACGCCGTTTTTACAAAATAGCGTTACAACACTAAGATTAATATTACAACACTAATATTAGGTATTTAATGTAATACTAAAAATATTTAAACTAATACTACAACTAAAGGAAACAGAAAAAAGAAACAAGAAACACAATGAAAAACATAAATAATAGGCCGAAAGGTTGAGAGCAATTTTCTGAAGTATTTGTGCTAAGAACTTGAAATTTGCAACAATTAAAATCTGAACAGAAATTACAGGTGCTTGAAGGTGGAGAACAAAATATGGAGAGAAAATTTTATTGACCAGAAATTATTGAAATTAAATACTAACGCAATATTTAAGAAAATTTAATACAATAAACGTAAGAAGTTTGAATAAAATAGGCAAAATATTATCTCTATCTCTATATATATAAAAGGCTTTGTCCTGACTGACAGGAATCAACGTAGAGCCTAAACTATAACAGGTAGAGACTTGGAATTTTGACAGTACCTTCGTTTCATAATGTAGGTGCTCACTAAGAAAGGATTTTGAAAAATTCTGATTTTAAATGCCAAAAATCAAGTGTTTTTGAGAATACTTAATCCCTTTTTACACAGAATTATCGAATCCGAATCACATTTGACATTAAAACATATTGTTTCAGATGGGTTTGGAATTAAATTAAATGGAAGTTTGACAATTACAGTTGGCTTTGTCTATTTTTGTCATACCTTGAAATAAAACTTTCGCGATCGCTTGAATGTTGTAAGCTCTAATATGGTCAAACATTGTCTTATTTGGACGAAACTCACTATACAGGGGTTTTCTGGACCAAGGAACTCGAATCTGAGGTCGCTTTTACCAGGCGATGCTATCTAATCGTGGTATGTAGTCCACGTGATTTAGGTGTTAATAAATATAATGATTTAACTATTATGCTCTTAATTTTTAATTTTTAAAAAAGAGTTATCGCGGGCGAAGCCGCGGGCACATGCTAGTATGTGATAAGAAAACAATATCTATAAAAAATAGAAGAGATAAGTTAATTGTTAATTGTTGGTATAGTAATCATTATCAAAATACATGTTCTATAAGTTTCGTTGTTTATTTGTTGGGCTATCTGTTATTTGATAGCTATATTTGTAGCTGTTTTTTTCTCACACATAAGTGAACATTATAATGTAAAAGACACATCAGAAAAGCAGGTGACTGAGAAACATTTAGTTATAAATTAATGAGACTAAAATATACAACATTATATAACTTTCTTTCATGCATGCTTTAAAAATTACTGACGGACTCTTTAAGTGCATTACATTTTTTGTTTTAAAATTATTGTACATAGAAAAATTAAACATTAAAAAAATGACGTATGATGCTAATTTTTCTTTTAATAACTCTACAAAGAATCAGATTGACAATTTTGTTGCACACATTTTGAAATATTTTGATAAAAAAATTGAAAACAATAGGGCCGATCTACATTTTTATGGGAGAAGGTCATTAATGTCAAAACTGAGAAAACGATCTATGAAAGTTTGCTTCCAATGGCAATTTCAAGTGCATGATTCTTTAAATATGGCGTCAGCAACATCTTTCCTTGCTCCTAAACATATGTTACAGAGTTATACTTTAGGTTATGCTGGATTCTTTTACTGTCAAATCCGGAAATAGCAGTTTCCACCCAAATCGGTTAAACAACACTTCTGAAATCCCTTAAATATAGGTTAATTTTAATTTTAACGCAAGCACAAATACACACATGTACACACATGTAGACTACACACACGTCACACAATATGCGAATGGTACGAATTCACATACAAAAACATTTAGACTTAAATGCGGTAATAATAAACGATAAAAATAATGCTGTAGGCAGCGGTGATTGGTTGAAGTTTTACGTATTCTTACATTGGATTGGTCACTTGTTTATGACCTAAATAGTCATGTTAATTTGTTAATTTGTTAAATAAATTAGTAATTCAATACATTTTTGCACGACGTAGCTAATTAGTGGTACTTACTAATATTGTTGCCGTGGATCGTAACTTGACATTCCCGCACGCAATCTGGTTGCTATGAAAACAAAAGAAATCTCCGTGCGGTAAAAATTACAAAAAACACAAGTGCCGTAAGTAAAATCATCATAATACAAGCCTTTATGGAAGACCGGAACCAAGGCCCCCTAGTTTGTGGCGGCTTTAACAGGACAAATATTCGGTTCCCATAACAACAAATACATGCGAATCACTTTCTGAAATATAACATCCATCTTCAATAGTGTATAAACATAATATTTTTAGCTAATATCTCAATTAACATAAATAAACTGATATAAATAATCGTCGTGCAAAAAAATAGCATTCAATACTCGTGCCGTAAGCGCATAACGGATCTCGGAAAATTTTTCCTCGATCCGTATGCACCGCTTACGGCATTTGTATCGCAATATACTATTTGCTAATCTTTATCAAATTGGCTGCCAGTCAGTAGAAATGATTTTTTTATAACTATTTTGGTCTGTAGTAGGGCTGATGAATTAGGGATATAGGTACAAGAATAAAACTCAAAATAAACAGTTTTGTGGACGAGATGAAGATAGAAGTGAATGGTACATAAAACACGAATGGATACTGCAGACTTCCTAAATGATGGTACGAATGCAAAGCTATTGGTAAAGATATAAAGGACGCTCACAAAAACAGGATAGGAAGAATTCTTGATGTCAGTACGTCTAGACTACTACTTGATGTTGTTGATGATGCTGATAAAACAAAACAAAAAAAAACCTACCGGTACTTAATAATTTTTATGTTATCTTGAATCGTAAATATTATTTAACAGAATTCAATCCGTCTATGTAAAGTTTCATTTTAGGGGCCGATACCGTTATGGTAAACATTTAGGGTCTATAATGTTATACGGGATATTACCAGATGCCACTGACCTTTATTTCCCTTTCGTACTGTACAAATTAATAATTATAATTTTCCTTTATTTTAACCACTTCAAATATTATTATTCCTACTACTGTAAAGTGCCCTCCAGCATGGGCGTAACCAGGCCGACCATATGGGGGGGTTATAACATCCGCGGGGTCTGGCGAGTATGGAAGGAGAGGGGGGTCCGGGGGCCCTCCCCCGGAAAATTTTAAAAATTAAGATGCAAAATAACGAGTTTTAAGCTTCCGGGGGTTCTCCCACGGAAAATTTTAAAAATTTAGATGCAAAATAACAAGTTTTAAGCTTCCGGGGGTCCTTCCCAGGAAAATTTTAAAAATTAAGACGCAAAATAACGAGTTTTAAGCTTCCCACGCTTTATACTTGTATTAAGCAATTTATGGGCAGACTTAAAAAAATTATACAATTTTCCTTTTTTTAATCAATGGGGGGGGGTTCAAACCCCAAAAAACCCCCCTCGCTACGCCTATGCCCTCCAGTACTCCCGGGTTAATCTACGGCGCGTTGGGTTTCCCTCGGCCTCCGCTAGCATGACGTCGTGATGCTCCACCCTGCTGACCGTCGTCCTCACGATGCATCCTGTGTGCCCCCCCTGATGTGATCTCCTAACACCCCCATGACTATTAGGGTGCTAAAACCCAATGAATAAATACATCGCTCTTTCAATTCTACACCCGTTTATTCACTATTTCCCGCTATATCAATAAATCTATACATATATACACAACTTGGAAAATACACAGATCCTGACTACATGGTTGCAATTCCCTGCGCTCCTTGCGCTGGCTACCTTTTCAACACCCGCTTACATTCTAACATCATTCTCGCTATTCTCCACATCCGTGGAGTCTGATTCAGCATTATTCCTGGCTTACAGGAAGTACACCAGACTTCAAGTGAACCTTGGAACAAGGGCTGCCAACTACAGCCTTACACTACTACTATTATCGTGTACTTACCAATCATTCACAGAGGGGCAGAGAATATGCCCGCTTTGTGGGGCAGGAGAAACTGCACACAATATTTTGGCAGAGTGTACATTCCCGGAAACACTGAGGCAACGGCATCTACCAGAGTCTTTCACTGTTTCTTGTAGGGGTCAGCTGTTCACATACGATCTGCTACTTAACACTAGATTTTTTGG
The DNA here is from genome assembly GCA_964059195.1 of Ectobius pallidus. Classification (NCBI taxonomy): domain Eukaryota; kingdom Metazoa; phylum Arthropoda; class Insecta; order Blattodea; family Ectobiidae; genus Ectobius; species Ectobius pallidus. Next base: position 206,780,096 of record CAXKWD010000001.1, on the reverse strand, counting down.
GGGGTGGGGAAATTTATGTCCAAAGTGAGGCAGCTTAGGATGGAACTGGCCGAGGGAGTAAAGGGAGTACTCCGATGGGGTAGACGGCTGTATATAGAATAATATGTAAAATATATTTGGTTGGTGTGTTGAAGGGTATTGCTGGTGTATGTGCTATTTTTTGGTGAGGAGTGTGTGTGTGTGTGGTGTTTTGTTTGTATATTTACTAGTGTTTTACTGTTTGTGTGTTTTTTACTTTTACTTTTAGGGTACATTTTTGCTTGTGCACAGTTAAAGCATGGACAGCCTAAGGGCTCATGCAACGAATAATGTAAAAAGATAGTTTTTCTTGTTAACAATAAAAGCACTTCATTCATTCATTCATTCATTCAATATTTAAAAAAAATCAGCAATAAAAATTTGGTCCATAAACTAGATTGTTTCTGGTAATACACAATCATAAGCCAATACAATAAAGTGATAATGGTATCGCTCAAGTAATTATTTACAACCTACATTTCTCCCCCATTAATTCAAATCCTGCAAATCCATATAAAAACGAAGGGGTTTTCAAGATTAGTTCTTTATTTGCCTATTCTATAACGATATGACTTGAAGAAAGATATTATAAATAAATTTAAATTTTCATCAATTGTAGTAGCTATGTTCATTTGTTCCAAACAAATTGTTGCCAACTAAAAGTGCCTGAATTTCGCTACATTCGAAATTACCAAAAAATATTTTGATTACTATTCTAGGCACATGCAAACTAAAATTATTTTCCTTTTAAAATTTACGCTGTAAAATAACTCAAAACGTTGTACATTGTTTGACCATTAAACCGTCTTAGAAAGTAAATAATTATTATCGAAATTTCACCTGAACATTACTGATACTGGTATGACTGGTTCAACTGTAAATTATATTAAAGATAATTGATGTTCTTAAATAAATATAATCAGGTAAACTGAAGGAAGAAAGAGCCAGAATGCTTTTGTTTATTCAGTGATAATTGCAATTATGATATGCAGAAAAATAGGTTATTTTTGTAATTATCTCCAAGTTAAGCTCCAGATCGATTCGTTACCTACGGCTTACGGAAGAACAAAGGTCTAAAGTTGTTTGATACTTAGGCTAACCTTAATTCAAACTCGTATACATTGATATAAGAAATTCTTAAACTATGTCAATATTTCACAAAATACACTGGCAAAGAACTCCGATTAATGTACGTAGGCCTAATTATCTCACAGTAATATACCTTCTGTGTATAACAATATTCATGTAGAACTCATTTCAACTTGATTAACGAAATAAATATGCCTATACATCTGACTAGTTAGATAATCATTTGTGAAGGAATATGTCATGGCTAACTTGCAACTTGCAAAGCCGTATATGAACAGTGTAAAACAATATGTTGTCATGATAACTGACTTGCATTTGATAAATTCTTTCTAATGTATTACCATGAAATAGGCACTACATTGGGCATTACTCCGGTACTGGTGAACAGATTTGGTCCAATATCAATAGGTTTCTTCCCATTTATGTTATAAATGCGTATACCAAGTTTCTTGATAATCCAATAAGGCGTATTTGAGTTATCGCGCGTACAGACACATGGACGGACAGACATTTTCCGTCCCCCACACAATCTCATAAAGTACATTAATAAGGTATGATATGTTAGGGATTGCTATTCAAATAGAAATGAATGAATAATCCACTCCTAAAATCCTGTTTTAAATAATAACTTATGACAATCAGGATAATAAAACAATTTAATATAATTTCCCCAGAGATACCTCAAACCGTATCAAACTATGGTTTGTTTTTGCATATTCTACAGTCATCTAGGTTGCTGTGACTACTCCCCTTAGCTTGCTTTCAGTCTGCATGATCACTACATATCTTAAAGTAAACAATCTAGGAAGCAGTGATTCACCGTTTCCCGTCTTTTCAAACACCCTTCTTCAATTTCATACATCCCCTCATAACTTTAGGAGATAAAAAATCTTATGTACTTTTTTATCCCTTGTAACTTTCAACCCCTATCTTCGTACCTTGCATCCCTTAAGGATTCCCCCTAACTTAACATCGGCTTCCACTCAATTCATTTTCTAGAATTAAAATGCCATCCTCTTTTTTATGTGTACTCAATGAAGTGTGCTACCAGATTTATTAGATGCTATAAATGTTTCATTCCAAGATTAAAACTAAAAATCCCCTTAATTAGCAACCTTCACTTCTGAAAGTTTAGTTTAAAAATAATTTCAACGAGGGGCCAGGAGCTTCGTAATGTAGTGAATGTAGTGAAAAATATCAGTTAATCTGCTTTATTTCTTTATGCACGAAATTAAGTTGTTTTTAATTCAGCTGTGTTTATACTTCTTTTAGCTCTGAGGCCATATCAGGAGTTCTATATTAATATATTAGTAGACCACGGAACAATTGATTATCAACTGTTTCTATTGTTGGTGTATTTTACGGAGTAAATTTCAACTTATATTAATTGAAATGGTGAGGATGATTCATGATATGTAAATATCCAATTCGGCATTTGCCTTTACGATTGGGTAAATCATGGAAAAACTCATGTCAAATTTTCTGGCCACGGATATGAACCTGGGACCTCCCAAATGCGAGTCCAAGACGTTACCATCTCGGCCACCCCGCTTGGTAAAATTAAATTGTACTATCTTAAGCCATCCACAGTACACAGATGTTCGACTGTTCGACTTTATTTGGTTAGTAGGGCCCGGAATTTATGAAAAATCATACCTTTAATATGCACTCTATTACGTGCTAGTGTTAAAATATGTTCAAGATATGAAATAAATGACAGACGATTTATGGTTTCATTTTGCATAATGTTACAATGTCAGGAGGTTGTAGTACAAATCCTTAACATAGCATTAGTTAGCATGGCGTATCATAGCTTTCACCTGCTGCTTAACTGTGGGTTGAAACATGTTTTATTGCTTAAAAGAGAAAGTTAGGTAATGCCATCCCCTCGAACTGGTCATCATGTGAGCTGGGAACAGAATTGCTACCTCCAGTTCAACACAATACAGTTGACTTAGAAATGAAACCCTTAAAAAGGGAATTTTGAATGACGTACAGTACTTGGAAATAAAGCCAAAAAGGAAAATGTGATAAGGAGGCGGGTTTCTATGACATGTCGTATTTTTTCCCTTTGCATTATTTGAGGTTTCCGACTAATTTAAACCCGATTCCAAGCATCCTGGTGAAAATGGAACGGCTTTTATTGTGCATATAATTGTATATTTAGGGAATATTCAACTATTGTAGCATATTTAGTATGAATATGCATATTTAGGTCATATTTTTGACATATTTGTGTGCTAATTAAAGAAATTTTGAAGTTCATATTATATTTTGTAAATTTTGCATTATAATGACACTTGTTGAGAATTTACAGATATTTTAAATAATTAACATTATATTTTAATAAAATGAATTGTAATGAAAGTTATAAAAATATTCACAATGTGTAAGTGGTAAAGTCATATTTTAAATTTTATTGGTAATATTTTAATGTTTTTTAGGTCATAAATGCATGCATATATCCTATTTTTTAGGTCATAGAAATCCACCCCCTAGTGATAACATAACCGAATCTTTTATCACAATAAACAGCAGCATTTTTGCAATGTATCAGTATTAATCCGTACGGAACTTCATAAAAGTGATAACTTTACCGGATTGATAACATTATCCGCGATTATATTAAGTGTCGTTCACTGTATATAAACATTATTGGGGTTGATCGGTCCACCAAATAACTATTTTTGAAGTTCTAAAAATGCAGCGCACCCCCGAAATCGGCGTCTATGCGTCTGAGTATGTCGATATGCGAAAAAGATTCCTAACGGGAAGATTAAGTCTCTCTGATGAACTCTTAGTTCTAGTTCCTGTATGAATCCCCCTTCTGTGGCTATGAAGATAATGGTTCAAACTTATTTGAATTCCGTACTATTTTTCTTCAGTTTCATTACTTTCATAAGAAGGGTACGTACATTAATAACTCAGATTATGAAACATCTTTGTCGGAGGGTTCTTCATTTCCTAAATTTATTCTCCCCTTCTTTCGCCACGTACGTAATATCGGAGTTATTTATTGCTTATTATTCCTACCTTCTGGCTGCATAGATAAGAACAGAGAAACCCATTGAGAGGGAAAATTCTTTAATCGCTATTCATTACACAACTTTTTAAAAATAATGAACACCCATGTGAATTGATTTAGGGGAGATCAAATCCTTAGGCTTGCGTTAGTACGTGATGACGTGGAGAGAAGGGAATTCTTAAAGAAAAGAAGGCTAGTACATTACGTTGCTAAGCAATAAACTATTTTTACTTCCTCTGCCCGTACCATAGGTACAGTGCAAATGGGGTGTATGCAATCTGCGCCACGGTTGACACCTAATTTCAAATAGAATAATCTGAGATATGTAAACTGCGCCACGGAAATATGTAGGTCATTTCACGTAAAATATAATTAGATGTTCTACCACGCTTCTCCCAACATCTTCCTTGTGTTATATGCACTTCTCCAGTTCCAAACAAGTGCCTACATAAAACTGAGAAACATTGAATAAGGGAAACCTGTAAGAAAAACAGCTAAAATAAATGACAAGTATTCTCGTCTACTCAAGTGGAGAGAACAATATAATTTAAACAATGAAATATCCCGTTTTTGATTTTATTAAGAAGGCGTCATAGGAGAACAAAGTGCTCATGTAAAAAAATAAGTGACGAAGCGTTCATGCAAAAGAAATTATGGTATTGTTTTTAACATTTTTAAAAATGACAAAGCTACTAAGCCTAACATTTTTAACCACATCTATGCCGGTCCTAAGTCTGGAGAAGTGGAAAGGAAAATGTTAGTGCGTTAGTATGACGGTGGCGCAGTTTACATCTTGTGGGTTGGGGGAAAAGGTAGAAGTGGCGCAGATTACCTTTTCCCGTGCAATGAAGAGGTAGTATTTCTTCAGCCCTTGTTATTTTTAATTCTGTAAGTATTTGCTAAATAGTCACAATAATTATTATTTCAGGCCCGCATTCTTGAAAGATAAATCGTTGCTCGCGAATTTATCGATAAAACCCGGACCTTGTCGTGTAGTCTTCACTGGCTATCTGAATTTTTTAACTCAATTCGCAATCACCCTTGAGTAATTGAACAACTCGATACACGGTCAGAAGTTGAAGTTGATTTATTAGAAAAAGATGGTTATAAATACAACGCAATCACAAGTAGAATACATCACCTTACAAATTACCTGGGTATTTATACTCGCTTTGAAGGGAGGAGCTTCATGAACCTTGTGACCCAAACAATAAGCGTTTATTAGCTCCCCTTTTGTATCATTATTAGGGCAAGGCATTTGATGATTTTGCATCTTCTTTATATGGAGGTTAAAAGATAGCTCGAATATATATAAATGTGTATAATGAATTAATTGATTAATTAAGGGCAATTTGTTTTTGCATTATTTTGCTTTATTTTGCATTTTCGTGATTTTCGAGAGATGTGTCATTTTTGGCAATTTTTTAAGTCATTTTCGACATTTTTATTTCATTTTCGGCATTTTAGGTCATGTTTCAGTGGAGATAGAGAGGAGCTTTTTCATGTAAAAATCGTTGTTTTCAGACAACAGACAATAGTTTTTATTTGAGAATCCACGCCAAGTGTTCCTAGTTCAATTTTATTCAGATTTATTGCAAACACCATAGCAGTTTGTCTTGTAGCAATAAATATGTTTTCTTTGTTTTTAAATGGCACATATTTGCTAGGGGAAATTTGATGGGCTTGACGGTTCAGAAAGGATTTCTTTTTCGCTAAGGTTGTCCAAGTATTATAAATTTACTTACTTCTTTGGTAATAAAATAAGTGTGTTTTATATTGTAAATTAATACATAACGCACTGTCATAAATTGTTTTCAGAATTAATTACTTACAAAAACTAATTATAAGTCATAATGGTAAATTTATTGGTCATTTCTTTTAAATTTTGGATCATTTTATCACTATTTTTAGGTCATAAATTAATTCTTTATTTTGTATTATTTCACTATTTTATGGTCATTAAATGCCTTGCCCTAGTCATTATTCTTTCCCACACCTCTTGTAAACATGACAACTGTTAGTTTACTCTACAAATGGAACATTCCCTGGCCTCTACCGGAAATAAACAAGGATAATATTACTAAACACTGATACAGCTTTTTCCTTGTACAATGGAAAAAGGGCGGATGTCAGGCGCCTTGGAGTCCAGAATAGTAATTAATTTTAAGTACAGGGAGAAAGAACGCATATATTATAATGTGGAAAAAGTTATAATAAAATGCGACAATCTCTTGTTACATTAGCTAGATAAATTTTGTGTTTTCCATCTGATTTTATTAAGTGCCAGTATGGAATCTCAGCGAACCGTAGGCCTATTGCATCATTCATATTATTGCCAGCGCATTCTTTTTTTGGACTTTAGCTCGGAGGTCTATTACAAAAATAACTTCTTTTCTATCATAATTGCAATATTATCACTAATTTTAAAAAAAAAGCATTGTCAATTGTTATATCAGTTTACCTGATTTTATTTATTATAAGCAGGTTCCTTATTACATATACCTGATTTATGGATGCACAGTCTGCTAATTTGTAAGTTGGAAGGTTCATTCAAACCAATTTGTACACACGGATTGGCTAATTGGATACGCAGTAACTACTCAAATGGGATGTACTCAAAGTCAGCGAGTGTCAACATTATTGATGTTCATGCCGACGCCTATCTTGTTAAAATTAGTTTGTAGGCCTACTATTTTTAGCCACTATCAGTCTTAGACTATTCACTATCAGACTACACTGAACCATGCAACGACATTTTCTATAGGGGATATACCATCATTAGGAATCCTATTTTACGGTGAATAAAAACATCAAATTTCGGTACAAAAGTTGGCTTAATTTCGGTGTATTTTCGCATAACAAAATAAAGTTTTTGCGTAATTTCACATTAAAACTTAATGTGATGAAGCATATTGCATGTTACCAGTTCAATATAACACATCCTTAGTGTTAAACACATAGCGTGATGTAATTGCCAGGTAACGCGAATCTCAAATGTAATGACATTTTTAACTAAATTTTCTTGAATGTCAGAGTGGGCACGCGGTTTAAAGGGTGGACAGATACGAGTCCAACTCGTAGGGCTAGCAAGGTGTGGGCTCGTCACCCGTTACACAGTCTGTACAACTGTGCAACTAGACTCGCCCACAAAGCCACGCACATAGCCCACCTCTCCTAGTCCCCCTTTGCCCAGGCGCTGAATAAGCACCAGCTCTGACTGGAATTTTGCTACTTGGTACCGTGGTTCGAATCCCATTATATTATGTATTTTTTTTACATTTTATTTTTTATTTTTATTTTATTTTTTTTTCCATTTTATGTTATATTTTACCTTTATTTCGTTTTATTTTAATTTTAATTTTATTTTAATTTTATTTTATTTGACATTTTATTTTATTTTATGTTATATTTTGTTTTTTATTTCATTTTTCATTTTATTTTTAATAAATTTTAATTTGTTTTTATTTCAATTTTAATATTTATTTTATTTTATTTTATTTTTAATATATTATTTTATGTTTTATTTTATTTAATATTTCATATCATTCACACAATTCATATGGTAGAGTAACTTTGTCATATAATTAAATATTCTAATATATTCTAATGCCTAACTTTATTAGGAAGAAGAAACTCATTAGATTCAGAACTTTCGCCTAAAAATGCATTAAATGAAAGAAAATAAGCTACTCCTTATAAGGTTCCTGTTTATGGTTTGCATATAAAAAATAATAAAGTTGAATAAAATCATTTCGTTTTCATTTTCAAGTTTAATTTAAGAAATGCCAGAGCTTAAAATATATACTACTAGTAATTGTTTTATTGCCAAGGCTATTAGCCCGTAGGCCTACTGGCGTCTTCAGGATTAAATATTTATAGTTTGTAGAGTTTACTGTCTTTGCGCCTTTAGGCTTGTCAAAACTATAAAATATTTTGAAACATTTGATTAATCATAACATTGATACCTTTTTTCAGCTTTTATCTAAGTCATAAGTTTATCACTATACATCAGCGTTTCTCAACCTTTTTGAACCCGAGGACCTCTAAAATGTCTAAAAAATTTTACGGACTCGTAATTTTACAACCCATTTTTAAAAGTAGGCTATAGGCCTATGTAGGCCTATATTCTTAATATTTGGGATATTAATTATAGATCATTATAACGTAATAAATCTAAATACATTTTTTTAACCAATGGAAACGCAGTTATTGAATTGGAAGTAAAGTATTGACAGTTTAATATCTATTACCAATTTGATAATATAATTAGAAATTATGTTATTACTTATAATGAGACGGTTGTGCTTGTCGCCTCTTGCGACCACCAGTGGTCCGCGGACCATAGGTTGAGAAACGCTGCTGTACATAAATCCCTTTTAATCCTGAAATGACGTAAAAAAACTACTAAGATTCATTAAATCTTTTCTGCAGTCGAGCTCCTCACCCCATACCCACAATTTCCCACCTAACTTAAGTAACCGATTTGGTTGTATTTGCATGCTGTAACTAAAACATCTACTTCATGGACTACCACTTTAATTTTTTTCTCGCAAATTGAAATATACCGTACTTATGTAGCTCAATTTCGGAGAACTTTCTGAATGCTCGTTTCGCGAGTGGTATTCCAGAATCTTCAGCAGAATGTCAACAAAGTGTACAATCAGAACACCGCGAATACCTGAGGAAACACATAAAGAAAAACATAAAATCAAAAGGACACAACTTAATAAATCACTCAACGAATTGCAAACGCTAAATACTAATACAATTATTGTTGTTTAGTAAACAAAAACTTCAGGAACTTCGTAAAAGCAGACAAAACGGTCTGCACATACTAAATAAAATTTACACTACAAATATATATTTTAATTTAATGATATTAATACAGCGCCAAAGTATCATACAAGAATGCTTTAACATACTTACGGCCACACAGAAGTAGTTTCAGGTTTTCGGAATTCAGTGATTTTGCAAACGTGACAAATAATTGAACATGCATGCAGAATTTCATATTTCTTCTTATTATTCAGACTCTGTGTCCTTAGCACAAAAACAAAAGAAATATAGTTGAAATATAGTTGTTCAGATACAGTTCAAGAATGACACAGTACAGCAAAGATAAATTGCTACTTGATAACCTTACTGATTCATAATAATGACATGTTTGTTAATTGACATAGTTCACTGTTTTATGCAATAATTAATTTAATGTTTATAATACCTGATTCAAATTGTTGCACAATGTGTACTTAAAGTAAATAAATAATGCAAAATGCTCAAGATGCTCATTGCATGAAGCTCGCAAGAGTAGTTCATTTATGTTTACGATAGAAATCGAGTGTGCTCAAATGAACAAAAGTAACTATTGTATATCAAAATAATTTTTTTTTTCATTTACTAATGGTCAAAAAAGGCAATTTTTACTGGAAAATTACAATTTCATATCTCTTAGCCTTACCAATCAGTCCAAATTATTAAGTGCTAGAATGGTATTTTCTGAGATGTACGTTGGACGAGACTATGTCTGTTCGTGCCTCTATAGACTACGCGTGATAACTCGAATAACAATATTGTTTGCAGTGTTCATATAGGGCTTTGGAAGGTGCAATAGCCTACACTGGGCTTTGAGAAATAATACTACCCACATATTCCTTCACACATTCTTATCAAACTTTCTAAAAAAACCACGATCTAAAACTCTATAGTTTTTTTTTTAATGTGGCACTTTGTTATATCAGTTTATCTGATCTTTATTAATTTATTAACTTATTTATTTCTCTTGTCCATCGCTGTGGCGTAGGGAATGCGCTCACTCCTCTCACACAGTGGGCCCGGGTTCGATTCCTGGTCGGGACAAGTTATCTAGGTGGGGTTTTTCCTCACCTGTGAGACAAATGTCGGGTAACTTTAGGCCCTTGTGGTCCCCAGATATCATCTGGCCGTCATCATCTTCATCCCATCCTCGCCGCGTTGTTTGGAGTGTGTGTGTGTGTGTGAATGGTGTGTCTCGTCCTTTGTGTTCCTGTTTTCTCGGAGGTGGCCCCAGCATTGGTCTGATCACTCATCCGGGGAGGTCCTCCATGTCCTTGTCTGGTCAAAAAAGTATGTATGTGATCCATAGATAATCCCTATCCCGACAGGTCGTCGCGGCCCTGTAAGGCCCGGGCAGCTTGGATCGCTTAAATCCTAAAAAAGGGAGAGGTAAAACTGAGATAAAGAAAGAAATAATGTATTTTTCTTTTGAATATTTCCAATTGCAGTGAGTTGAAGCATGTTCTTTCTGTAGCTACGTCTCGAAATATCAATAGTAGTAAATTATTTAAAACGTTGTTCACGTTTTTGTCTTGACCTTGACACTTGGAGTTTTGTTTTGTTTACTAGTTGACGATGACATCCACTTAGAGGGGGCAACTTACAAGTCTAATTCCCCTGACACAGAGAACCCTCCACGTGAAGGGAGTGTCATCATACGTACCATCAATCCCACGACAGCAGCCAGAAACGTGACAAGTATCATTTCCAAAGCAATTTGCTATTATATCCTTCCAAAATGCAGGAAGTAGAAGTTGAAGTTAAACTTGATAGGAGCAATACCTGGACTTTATTAGATGCTAGGATTAAAATTATAATTTTAAAATATCAAAGGAAAAAAACAAAAATAATGGCTTTTAAGGGACACTATCCAGTAAGATCAAAAATTGTCTTAGAAAATGAAATTTTAGAACAAAAATCTAATTTCAAATACTGAGGGTGCAACATAAGTTTTAAATACAACACAGACATAGAAAAAAAAGTAAGCAAGTTCAGAATGATATGTGGGACAATACAAAGAATTTTTAAAAATATACTAAGAAGAGATACAAAAATGAAAATGTATAAAGTAATGGCAATACCAACATTGTTAGGCTATATGGAAGCGAGATCTGGGTACCAACACAAAAGGATCTAAATAAAATACAGGCATCAGAAATGAAATTTTTAAGAGGTGTTAAAGGCTGCACAATATTAGACAAATTAAAAAATGAGGATATCAGGAAAGAATTAGAAATTGAGCCAATAATAAATAAAATATCAGAACGTAGGCAACAATGGCATGAACATATTTTAAGAATGGAAGATAGTAGATATCCAAACGCATTATTAAACTACAGCCCAAGAGGAAGGAGAGAAAGAGGACGACCCAGGAGACACTGGAGAAACCTATGAAGCCGGAACGGGCAAAATGCCCAAACCGTGGAGTGAAGATGATTATGATGATGAATTAAAATGTGTACAAGACATTAAATGTATTTATTAAGTGCCAGTATGGTACTTTATGAGATTGTGTGGGGAAGGGAAAATGTCTGTCCGTCCGTCCGTCCGTGTGTCTGCACTCGCGGTAACTCAAATACGCTTTATCGGATTTTCATGAAACTTGGTATACGCATTTATAACGTCTATGGGAAGAAGCCTATTGATATTAGACAAAATCGGTTGACTGGTACCGGAGTAAAGCCCAATTTAGTGCCTATTTTATGGTAATATATTAGAAAGCATTTATCCAATGCAAATTAGTTCTCATGACAACATACTGTTTCACAGTGTTCATATACGGCTTGGAAGTTCTACGCTTTGACAGATAACACTACCCACATGTATTTCACATATACTTATCAAACTTTAGACCTTTGTTCTTACGTAAGCCCTGCTTAATGAATCTATCATAAGTGCAATTATCACTGGTTAAACAAAAACATTCTGCCACTTTGTTACATCAGTTTACCTGATTTTATTAAGTGCCAGTGTGATGCTTTATGAGATTGTGTGGAGAATGGAAAAGTCTGTCCGTCTGTCCGTGTGTCTGTAGCCTACTCGCGATAACTCATATACGCTTTATCGGATTTTCATGAAACTTGGTACACGCATTTATAACGTCTATGGGAAGAACCCTATTGATATTGGACAAAATCGGTTGACCCGTACTGGAGTAAAGTCCAATTTAGTGCCTATTTTATGGTAATATATTAGAAAGCCTATTTTATCAAATGGAAATTTGTTATCATGACAACATACTGTTTTACAGTATTCATGTACGGCTTTGGAAATTGCAATACAGTTAGCTATGACAAATAACACTATTCCTTCACATACGGATATGAAAGTAGATCGTTAAATTGTGCGAGGTAGCCGAGGTGGTAACGTCTTGAACTCGCATTTTGGTTGTTCCTGGTTCAATTCCCGTAGCCGGCCAATTTTACATATCTTTTTCGTATTTTTGTGTGAGTGTGCGATTGTCTAGATATCACAAATCTGTATAGTTCTGCTGATGCTGGACGATTTATAGCTGATTAAAAAACTAGACCTTTTTTCTCTACTTAATGAATGAATCTGGAGCTTACCTCGGAAATCAATAAAAAAAAAAAAAAAAACTTATTTTCTGCATATCATAATTGCAATAATAACTGATTAAACAAAAGCATACTGGCACTTCGTTACATCAGTTTACCTTATTTTAATTCCGATGGGAATTACTGAAAAAATATTATGTTAAACGCGTAACTTTCCCTATAAACAACTAGAACAGAAAGTCATACTTATAATGGATAATGGATACTCCCGCAAACAATAATTCGTCCAAGCTGCAATTCTTGGCATAGTCTGCTTGAAAATTATGTATTTAAAAAAATTATGCCCTTGTCGAATGTGTTTTGACGTATTTAGTATTTTTGGTAGAAATCCAAGCAAGCTGGGTTCCTATTGGCAGCTGTTGTTTAGGGAATGATGGAGAAAAGGTGACGAATTGTTGACGCTGACACTCCCCTTAACATTCAACGGGCGTGTTTCCCGTGGAATCGAGCCAGGAGCATTCCAATTTAAAAAACTAAGTGTGGGGAATTTGGCTTATATTTACCTGTGCAAATTACCCATTCCGAAATGAATTAAATGCATACGTCCTAATGCAGTGAGACAGGGTCGGGAATTCCTGCATACTTGTGGCTCCTAGGATTCAGCTGTAGAATATTTTGGTTTGATATCTTGGGTTCGATTCTCTGGTAGATGTAATATTATAAATGAATACCCTCATCTTTTTGTTCTAAGAAAAAATATTAGTATCAAAGTAATTCTAAGTATGAAAATAAATATTTTCTTAATCTAATAATAGCATCATAATAATAATAATAATAATAATAATAATAATACTTACTTACTCAATCGCAATAGACAATTTCTCAGCAAGCTAAAGGAATATTATCTATTTTATGGAACCCGAAGGTTCATTGCCGCGCTTACCTGAGTCCGCCATTCAACCCTATTCTGTACTAACTCCATCCAATCATCCCCAGCAAATCCTACTTCCCTTAAATCCATTTTAAGATTGTCCTCCCACCTACGTCTAGATCTTCCGCGTGGTCTTTTCCCATCGGGTCTCCCAGTCAATACTTTTGACATATGTCTTTCCTCCCCCATGCGTGCAACATGGCCAGCCCATTCATCCTTCGCGATTTAATTACCCTTCTGTATAGACACATACATCCCGAACTCCTGATATTGCCTAGTACCTAAAAGGAGTATAAATACAGCTGAATTAAAAAAAAATACAATCTGGTCCATAATTACAACCATGTGTTGTTGAACATCTGGGTTCATCTAATCTCCTTGTATTTGATCTTCTAGTTTTATAAATGTGCTTATATAAATCTAATTGATATCTACATTTATGAGCGTAGTTTAATAAATTTGATTGTTAAATCTACTGTATTTTAACAACATTAAAGTAGAGATATGTAGGATAGTCAATCATTTTAAAATAAATTTTAATGTTTGTTGTTTCGGTAACAATGAACTAGGGGCTGTGCTGACGTTAGGACCGTAGAATCATCAAAATGAATAAAGCAAATAAAACATCCATAGATCTCTATGGAAACCAATCATTCAGTTTGTAGCGCGGTCTTAAGATTAATTTTGTTACAGTCAGAAAAAAAAAATAGATCCCACATTTAAGATGACGGTTGAAAAACAATAACAAATTGAACTACTGTTACTGGTACGTTACACTGTTTCGGGCGATCGACCCTACATGGCTTCAGGAAGATGGATGGGGAAGTATAGATAGTAAAATTGGACGGAATGGCATTTTTAGTTGCGACGTTAACCGCGCACAAGCTATACAGTGTTTTATTGTTTATAACAAGTTTTATGACAACTATACGCCATCTACTCGTTACTTATTTACCTCATGTCGTCAACATCCTCTAAGATATCAGTAATGGGACTAATTTCGTTTTTAAAATGACGTCATACTCTATGGTGGGAGATAATGCATAATGCATCCCGTCTCCTTAACTATGCATAACTGTAGTCTACTGAGCAGTGGCGTACCAAGGGGGGTGCACCAAGGGGGGTGCGAACGGGGCGGCCGCACCGGGCGCCGTAAGGAAGGGGACGCCGTAAGGAATGGGGCGCCAAAATTGAAAAAATGATTTTTTTTAGTTTGAGAAAAAATAATTTTTTTAGGCAAAATATAAGGTATTATTGGTCAAATTTTCTTTATTACTTTGTTAAATACTGCAGTAATATTATTTATACTATATTATTTACATATTATATTATTTAAACTATAGACAATACGAAATAGGTCGTGGGCTTCGAGCACACAGGAAAAGTTTACGGTATAATTTAGCAATTTTATCAATTGAACGTGATGTGGCTGCTACTATAGACTTCAACTCTATTATAAATAAGTTTGCATCCATCAAGGCTAGGAAGGCACATTAAAAAAAAAAATGTTAGGCTATGACTGAAACTTTTCTCTTTATTTTTTCCAAACAAACTAACTTTATAATACTTAAGTTTTATTTCATTCATATTTTTCTCTTTATAATGTGTTAAAGTAACATACTACTTATTAAAAATAAATAATTGTGAACATTAAACTGCGTTTAAATTAAACTAATTGAACCTTGAACCTTTTAGTGTTAGGGGGCGACTACCATCTAATTAGCCCCGGGCGCCAAGTAGCCTTGGTACGCCACTGCTACTGAGTGAAAGCATTCATGGGGTTAATTTCTTAAAATAAATGCAATAGATTACACAGACCAACAGCCATTTTGGTGCCTTAGAATTTATACTTAATATTGGGTATATTTAGGCCGCTGATGCCAAATGTGCCATTAGTTTTGCCCTATCAGATCTAGTTTTGTGAGATATGGTATTACCATTATGCATATTATCCCATTTTACGTTTGATATAAATAAAAAATAGTGTGTATTTTTAGCTTCTAAATCATGTGAAGAAAAAAACAACACACTAACATTACATTAACATTACAATAACAATATAACATGGGATCTGTCAAAAAATTGATATCACATATTGTACGGTCGTTTATGACTTATGAGCTGTCAATTTGAGGGCCAAAAAATAATCCAGCTTTTAATTTTTCTGTATTTCGTACAGTTTTCGTCCTACGTGTCCAAAGTATGGTCAAGAACCTTCACTATTATTATTATTATTATTATTATTATTGGTCTCTCTGCTTTACGGGATGTCTATATCCCCTTGTCAATAGAGGGATGTTCAGTTAAAGTGAGTTTTATTTATTTATTTGTATCTTTTTCTTTATTTATGTGTTTGATTTTTCATATTTTAAAGGGGTATATGCTGTAATATTCTATGTAAACAGACAGTTTTTCTTAATTCCCAAAAAAACTGTAATGTTATAGGCCTACCATACGTAACAATAATTACGACTAAAATTTTTGGTTTGTTACCGCCTTCAAACTTGAAATTTTATGCCCGGGTTTAGATAATGAACTTTTGAATAAAATGCTGCCTTGGATATGATTTTCGATAAAGATGTTAGCATTCGTATAGAAACTTCTTGATGTACAATTTAATGATAAAGATTTACTGATAGCTTAATGGAAACACCGATATTTTCAGAAATGTTAGAAACTTAGATAAAAAAAGTCTTGTATATTTAATAAATAATACTCCCACCAGGACTGTGTACATGATTTTTAACAGACTTGAAAGCAGCTCCCTATCCCAAGAAATTGCCTGTCATTTTCTCCACTTCACCTCGGATTCTTCATCTAATATTCATATTTAAAGCGTTCTTTCCTTAACTCTACGACACCAGCTCCCGTCGCCTGGAGAGTTGTCCGCCATCAATATGATGACAAAGAAAGATTAAAAAATATGCTTTTTATATTATAGTCGAGGGAAGGCTATTTTGTAGCAAAGAATAAAAATAGAGGTAGTAGTGGTGGTTTTATGAGCTGATAAGGGATGAATTCACCCTCTCTAACATTCAGTCTGTCATGTTTAGAGTTGAAGTTTATTCCCTCGGGAACATCCAATATACAGACAGTAATCGTTAGCTATGCAAGAGATGTAAAGTCCGTCTCAAAAGAATCAATATGTATTTTTTGCACTCCTTAGCTAGTAAGTGTTACTTACGAAAGTTGTTTACATGGATCGTAAGTTGACATTCCCACACAATCGTGTTGCTAAGGGCGTTGCGATGAGGTTAAATTACTTACGGTCCAAGCGCCACGTCATAATTCATTACGATACACTTCATAATACAAGCCTTTATGGACACGGCCCCCAGGACAAATATTCGGTTCCCATAACAACAAACACATGCGAATCACTTTCTGAAATAAACAGCTATTTTCAAGAACCTCTTTACATAATATTTTCAGGTAATATCACAATTAATATAATTAAATTGATATAAGTAACCGTCGTGCAAAAAATAGCATGCAATACACGGGCCGTAAAGGCATTTACGGGTCTCGAAAACTTAAAAACCCTCGGCTGCGCCTCGGGTTTTCAATCTGTTTCCTCGGCCCGTAAACGTGCCTTACGGCACTTGTATCGCAATGTACTATTTGTGGATGATAAAGTCTGTTTTCGGAAATGGTCTTAAATATCGTGTTCCCCAAAAATTACTAAAGCCCAGGCAGAAGGTATAAGCGGGTTTCTCAAAATAACTCTACTTTACTCCATTCCACCGACTATCCCTCTTTCCTTTCCCTTTACAAATACTTATGGCTGCGTCTCAATGAACTTCCACCCCCACATAATAACTTACAGAAGCGCTATAACTAGGGTCCGGATTCTTATGTTTTAAACTATTTTATTCCTTGCTAACTGACTGTAATACAAGGTGCGGCAGAGGAAACGGATGTTTTTCAAATAACCATAACTCATAAGATCTTCAAGATAAACAAAATTTAATTGCACAGAAATGAAGCTTGTATAATGCAGTTTATGTTGATTATTTCAGAATTACCTCCGAAAAATAACGTCCATCGAGTGACGGAACGATGGAATTAGGCCTATCTAACATGCAGTCTCATTATTGGCAGGGGAAACGAATGTTTTTTCAAACAGTTTCAGAAGCCATGGCGCCATGGGCCTTCGATCATCGAGATTTTGCCTTTGAAACTTGCGCAAGAACAATGGTCTCGTTTGATAATAATCATATGTCAAAGCTATCTGCATTGCAATTCCCAAAGTCGTATATGAACACTGCAAAACAACATGTTATCATGAGAAATGATTTGCATTTGATTTGTATTACCGTAAAATGAGCATTAAATTTGGGCTTACTCCGGTACCGGCCTGCAGATTTGGTCCAATATCAATAGGCTTCTTTCCATGGACGATATAAATGAGTGTACCAAGTTTCATGAAAACCCGGTAAACCGTATTTGAGTTATAGCTCGTACAGACACACGGACAAACATTTTCCCGTCCCCCACACAATCTCATAAAGTACTATTCTGGCACTTAATAAAAAAATTTCTTTCGCATATCTCTTTACTTCTTTCATACAATATAAAATTTAACATATTGAGAAAACACAATAGGCTTAGTGATTCGTGTAGTTTTATAACAAAGTAAGAAATTTCCAGTGCATTTGTTAAAAATGTTAAGCGTATGAACATCTTGAAGTACAAACTAAGTGTGTTCAGAAAACTAAAACATTCCTTTGGATCGAGAAAAAATTCGTTTGCCCATGCCTGCTGTAGTGCATCTCTAGAGTTAGTTTGTTTATTTTCTTACACAGTACAGTGTTTTACATATACTTATACATATACTTTTACATATACTTATAAACTACATTTCTTAAAGTTTAACACACACATTTACAAATTAATAATTTACATACAAATATTCAATGCATGTACAATATTTAAACATGCTACATTTTACTACATTATACATTTTAATATTATTTCTAGCTCTATTTTTACAGTATATGAAAGATGAATTATACAAATTGAATGATAAATTTAAGAATATAGTATATACACACTTACAAAGAATAGAGATCACTTAACTTATATTATAAAAACAGTTTGATAAAAGAAAGGATTTAAGCATTTTCTTAAATGAAATTTATGTTTTTTCTGATGTGATATGAGAGGGGAGTGAATTAAATACCTTAGAGCATAAGTAGTATGGAGAAGATTCGAATAGATGGGTAGAGTGTTTCGACAGTGCTATGCTGTTTTTATGTCGGGTGTTGTAAGAGTGGTAGTCAGAATTAACTTTGAAAAGGAGTCTATGAGAATAAGGAAACAGGGCGGCTTCAAAAATAATTATACATGGTAGTGGGAGGATCTTGTGGGTTTTAAATAAAGGTTTGTATTGTAGCCTACTAGCAGGTGCCCGCGGCTTCGCCCACGATTATTAATTGAAAAATTAAAAATTAAGAGTATTATAATTATTAAAGCATTATATTTATTAACACTTGGACTTGAATCATTCATAATGAAACAGCTAAAATTCTTGCTTTAGAGTACATTCCACGATATGAAAGCGCCCCCTGGGAAAACTATCTCTGATTCGATTATACAGTTCCAAAGGAACCTGTGAACACATAGGCTAATACCTATTGTTTCTCAACTGTTTCTTGACAGATGAATATGATGTGAATTTTATTTGATAAATTCAGTGTAATTTTCATAAATTATATAATTTTTCAAGGGAAGGAATGGTTTGTTTGGATTTTTATTATCAGCGATATTTCAAGAGTTAAACCATCAATATTTTACAGCTGGTGCCTCTGGCTTCGCCCGCTATTATTAATTGACTCCAGGATTTTTAAGAAATTTGCACTGGCAACTTATTAAAAATGTTTGTGGTTCAGAGCTATGAAAATTGTAAGTAAAAATAAAATTAGAATATTTGTTCATTGTGTTCATTTCACTTGCCTTATATAATAAAGAAACGGTTTTCCTAATTTTGTACTTTTCGTGAAAGTTTAGACTGAGAGAGGTGAATATCGCCGAGTATGCCTGATGTTTCACGAAGTGGGCGAGCGAGTGAGCACGCTATTTAGGGCCGTTGAATTGTATAAGAGTAGATTATCCGTTTCCTTGTCATGGCAGTCACGTAGTCCAATCTTGTAAAACCTAAAACTGGCCTTGACTTTAATTACTAAAAATGGCTAAAACTGCTTTTCAATTAAAATATTATAAAATAACAATAATAATTATAATAATTCATCTAATTATTATTGTTACACTGAAATTACTTTTTTTTTAAACACATTTAAATATCTACATTGTGCATCTTGCTCATTGTTGCCAGTGCATTATTTTGTAAGATACAATATTGGCCTAACATTGCGTTTTCTACTTCTGTCATTTTGTACTCCATTGACTCGGTAAAGGAAATCTTAAGTTAACCGAAATCCCCGGTTCTTTCAGAAGCTAATTACAGGTATTCTTATTCACAGTGTTTAGACCAGTAAGACGCCGAAAGTGAAGTATTCTAAAAGATGATTGGTTACCGGTAATTGAAAAACGTTCTCGTTGAGTTTGTGGTAAGCTGTTTCAGTTTTGTGGTTCAGAGTCATAAATATTTAAGTAAAAAAGTTTACAGTTCAAGCGTCATTTAATAAATTTAGTACCTGTACAATAACATTTAGGAATTGATGCTAATTAGTAGTATATATACACCTATATATATTTTTTTTCTTTAATTTTCATTATATTTTGTAATAACTAAGAACGTATTTGTTTAGTCTTTCATCTACTTTTATTTTCAATTCTTTATTTTAGTCATTTGTATTATATATTATTCAAGTACTTATGTTTAAATTTTTTCCTTTGTATTTAATGTAAGTTTCTTGTATTGAGGTATATCATTTCTTGTTTTATTATTATTATTATTATGTGTTTTATGTTTTTGCCCTGGCTGAGTGGTAGAGAAGGCCTTATGGTCTTAATTCCGCCAGGTTAAATAAATAAATAAAAATAAAATTAATAATTTTTTCATTGTATTTACTGTAGGCCTACTTACTAAAGTGAAACTAAAAAAATGGTCTGCAAATGGTAAAAAACTAAAATGTTTAAAAACTTAAACCGGGTTTATAAATACCTAAAAATCCGTATCGGCATTTTTGTCTTCTTCTTTGGATTTAGGCTATATGTATTTATTTTATTTTATAATTACCTAAAACGCTTAAAAAATGTTATTTCCTCAAGCTATGCAAAGAAACATATTCGGTATGTCCTCCCATGCCTGGTATACAAAAATAAAAAGTTGCCTCCGCGGGACTCGAACCAGTCTTACCCCCTATCAATCACTATATTATATTATATTAGGTTATATAGTGTGTTAGTAGATTGCTTTTCTAAGAATTCACATTTCCTTAGAAACCATATGCGGTAAGATGTTTATGTAAATAAGTTATTTCTAACGAACGTTTCGACTGTAAAAAAACTTCAAAATTAGAAACAGATAAAAATATAATTAATAATTTCAAAAAAGTGATAACGCTTCACGATTAACGTGTCATCCTTGCGCAGGGGCACTGCTAATCTTCTCTGTATTGTCATCAATTTATATATGTACCCTCAATTAGGGTACACATACATTAACACTTCAGAAGTTGTATATATAGTTACCACGGAACTAGAATTTGTGTTTGTGGATTCTTCTTAAATTTCGAGTTCGGTAGTTTTAAAAGTACGAAGAGATGTTATCACTCAGTACCATCATTACCTGCAGAAAAATATAGTCAGATCACCTGTTCCAACAAAATCACTTAATTTTAAGGAATAAATTTTCTAGAGCTGTTCAAAATTCGACTCAAAACGCTACTTTGAGCCCATCATCAGATGCTAAAAGCCTCAAATGTCTCCACCCACATATTTTAAGGCTAAACTAACGACACAATGGATGTTTCATCTATAATCGACCCGCCTATCATGATTGTAATTAAGTTAGAATTGTTTTTTATTTGTTTCACTTTCGTACGAATTATAATATGTATTAGTTACTTGTTTAAATAAATAAATAATGTTATG
Source organism: Ectobius pallidus (assembly GCA_964059195.1). Taxonomy (NCBI): domain Eukaryota; kingdom Metazoa; phylum Arthropoda; class Insecta; order Blattodea; family Ectobiidae; genus Ectobius; species Ectobius pallidus. The sequence goes on along the minus strand of CAXKWD010000001.1, from coordinate 206,758,648 downwards.
TAGTGAGAACTATTATATTATGTATGGAGAATCGTAGCAACTTCGAATATTTTAAAAGAAAAATTAACAGCTTAACATAATGCCGTAAAACTTGCTAAATGAATGTATCGAAGTAATGTATAAATGGAAAAAGAACTGCAAATTTTAATTCATTTAATTCATTCAACTCATTCAACTCATTCAAATTTGGTCAATATATTCATTTAATCAGAATTTTCTTAGAAGTCTCTGTGTGTCTGTTAGTCTGCCAGTCATAAACATAATATGTAGTTTCGATTTAATATTTTTATTATGTATCTTCGATCCTAAAATATTGCACTTACAAATATTTATTAAAGTGTTAAAACTATTATGCACACTTAAATGCCATCCACCTTGGACGGGATCGAATCCGGAACCTTGGACACAGAAAGCCAGAACGATACTAACTGAGCCACCCAGGCCGACTTTAGTGTTGGTGTTTACTTTCTTCTCCATACTGTAATTTGTGTGTTGTAAATGTAGTTTTTGGAATCCTGGTAGAGAAGAAGGGAAGATTTCATAGTCTTAAGTCTACCAGGCTAATTAAATAATATAAATAAAAAACTAACCCTTTTATTTTTCCTCCTTTTTAGCTATAATTTTCCTTTTTTCATCCTTTCCAGATTAAAATGTTCCCTTTAATATCTTGTCTTTGGATATAAGCTATAAAATACACCGATAATAAATAACATGACAATACTTTACTGATTTTAATTTAGCTGAATGGTTTAAGTTAATGGGCGTTTTACATTACATTTGTGAAAGTGGATTATTTGCGAAACTGCCATAGCCTATACAACAAACATAAGCTGAACCAAATTTACGTGGTTTACTTGTAAATGTCAATTATGAACTTAGGGCCTTGCATAAATTTTGATCTTGTACAGTACAGCTTGATCCACAAAAGCACACGAGAAAATAATACTTAAAATTTATGCCCTGTAACGACATATCCACCCTAATTTTTCATACTGAAAAAAATATTTTGGAAGTGGCCCATTAGTTTAATAGGTCAGTTCCCATTCCCATGAAATTCTGTCTACATTGATATTTTCTGAGGGACATCGGATGAATGTCAGCTGGTTTTTGTTGTATGTTTGCTTTCTCGAGACGGCGGTGGATAATACGTATTGTTTCTTAACTGTTGACAGATGAATGTGATGTGAATTTTATTTGATAAATTCAGTGTAATTTTCAGAAATTATATAATTTTTCAAGGGAAGGAATGGTTTGTTTGGATTTTTATTGTCCGCGACACTTCCTTGGTTAAACTATCAATAATATTATAGCTGGTGCCCGCGGCTTAGCCCGCCATTATTAATTATATTGACTCCAGGACTTTTAAGAAATTTGCACTGGCAGCTTATTAAAAATGTTTGTGGTTCAGAGCTATGAAAATTGTAAGTAAAAATGAAATTAGAATATTTGTTCATTGTGTTCATTTCACTTAGGCCTTATATAATAAAAAAACGGGTTTTCTAATTTTGTAGTCTTCGTGAAAGTTTAGACTGCGAGAGACGAACATCACCGAGTATACCCGATGTTGCACGAAGCGGGCGAGCGAGCGAGCACGCTATTTAGGGCCGTTGAATTGTATAAGAGTAGATGCTGGCTAGGAGTAGAAAAGGGGCAAATGTGTTGGTATTTTGTATAACCGTTGTTCGTGTAATTAATCACAATGTTATCAATATTTCAAAGCTGATATGTAAATAAAGTTATATCTCATTAGGGAAAATTAAATAGCGTGCGTTGTAAGTTTCAACGGTTTGGATTAAAAGATTGTTATCGTACAAATTTCTTTCTTTACTTGTCCAACAACTCTCAAACAACTGCCATTTGATAAGCCCTCCCTTCTTTTACTCTGCCCACATCTTGTACAAGTCTTTGCTCAACTTTGCACGAATACTAAGGCACCAGCATAGATATTTATTTCTCCGTAAATAATTTTACAGTAAATTAATGTTCTTCGCTGCTTCCTTTATCTTTCCCTTCAGCTTTAGGGGAATGGATTCGTTTAAATAAAATGAAGCCAGAAAAATTTCACAGGCAGACATTGACCTTTATTTATTTTATTTATTTATTATTATTATTACATTATTACATAGAATTGCAAATACAAAAACAAATACATATTTATACAAGTAAAATAAAACAATTTTCAAATTTCAAAAGTAACTACAACTACTATTTAAAAAGAGGAAAATAAATATAGGCTAGTATTAAATTTAGTAATACACCCGAATGAGCAAGACTGCTCGTGCTCGGGTGCCGTTTCAAAAATATCAAAGTGAAGAAAGAGGAGAGACAAAGAAATAGAGTGTATAATGTGATTAACTAAAAAAGAAAGTAAAAAATATTAAACATAAATACCTAAAAGGAGTGAAACAAAAATTACTTAAAAGCTAAAAAATTACAAAACATTCTTTACATATCTATTAATTTTAACAGTGGAGTATGCTGAGAGATCAGGATATTTTCTGATAATTGAGTTATAGAAGCGCGGTTCAAAATTAATGCTATGCTTTATTCCTGCCGATGTGAGACATTTGGGTTCTAATAGGAGTAAATTAGTATTTCGTCTAGTTTTGTAGATATAATCACTGGAAGAGTATTTTATACGATGTTTGTGAAAATATTTTAATGTAGAAAATTTGTAAATTTGGTTCTAAAAGGGCCAATGTCATAAAACTTGCTTTTCAGATGACTGACTTTGATGACTTTATAGAAGTAACATTTTTTGCTGAGAACTTCCGACATTGGGCTCTAAAGTTTCTGTATTATGTCTATTAATAGCAACAGACATTGGCACTTTCAGTATACGAAAGATAAAGAGTAGCCGAGCTCAATAATGCATAAATCTCATTTTTGCTATAAATTGACATTGGCCATTTTATAAACAAGCCACAGAATACTTTATGGAACCCGAAGGTTCATTGCCGCACTTACCTCAGCCCGCCATTCAAGCCTATTCTGTGGTAACTCTATCCAACCATCCCCCTCAACTCTTTGTTCTCATAAAACTATCCTAATATTGTCCTTCCACCTACGCCTATGATCTTTATTTAGCCTTATAAATATTTATGTTACCTTCGTATCGCTTGTACGAGTACTATCGCTTGTCAATAACCTCTGAACTAAATGACAGTGACCTCAAATACTACCACCATTTACTTCACCATGAGCTTTCTTCGAAAAATCATTACGATGTAGGCCCATTTATGAGTAACACTCCAAACTATACGCAGCCAAATTAAAATACTATAAAAGGCTCAATTCATACAGTAGGCCTATATAGATAAATCTCTGTTATAACGTGTATTTTTAACTCAGTGTAAGGAATTGTGGTCTTGAGGCTTTCACTTCCACTCAACGAGATTCGGAAGTATGCATTACATACTACTAATAATAGTGATACAAATTTCATACTATAATACACAATAATACCGCAAAAGTGAGTACAATAATATGATATATTAAAAAAACACTTGGCCTATATGTAACATATACAGAAATCACAGATCACAAGTAAAAGAAACACTAACAATAATAATAATAATAATAATAATCAGAAGAAGAAGAATGGTAATAGTTAAATAATATTACTATTAATAATAATGATAATATAAAAGTTGGTTAGTTCACTAACTTATTATCTACAGAATAGCAATACGAAGTGATTATTTTAAATGTTTCATTAATTTTAAGCATAATGAAAATTGTTATAAAGCATTAGATTACATAAAGAGAGAAAATTAAACAATTGGCTGTGTTAGAAATTCGTGTAGGCTACATTAAAATAAATAAAAAATAAAATAGCCTGAAAACAAATTTTATGCTAATGACCTATGATTTAAAATCAATGAGTCTCCGACGGTTCCTGGTTTCATCATTCAGAAAATTCTAACAGAAGACCACAGAGACGTTAAATGACTAAGCATAGAGAGATGTCCTTAGACTTGGTATGCATAATTGCAAATGTTGTGTAGAACAAGTTTTGGTAAGAACATATGAAAGCGTGATGCGAGATAACTGGGTGCAGAAAAAAATAGAGATAGAGATAGAGAGAAAAAAAAGTTTTTGATTTAGTCGAAGCCTTGAACCCATGCTTATAACGTCGAGTATTAAAAATAAAATCAGGTAAACTGTTTTAACAAAGTGCCAGAATGCTTTTGTTTAATCAGTGATAATTGCAATTTTGATATGCAGAAAATAAGTCTTTTTGTAGTCGATTTCCTAGTAAAGCTCCAGATCTATTCATTAAGCAGGGCTTACTGAAGAACAAAAGTCTATGTGAAAGAATATGTGAAAGAATATGTGATTAGTGTTAATTTTCAAAGCCGTATATGAATACTGTAAAATAATATGTTGCCATGAGAACTGATTTACATTTGATGAATTCCGTCTGATATATTACCATAGAATAGGCACTAAATTGGGCGTTATTCCGGTACTGGTCAACCGATTTGGTCCAAAATCAATAGGCTTCATCCCGTCCACCACACAGCTTCTTATAGTACCATTCTGGCACTTAATAAAGCGTATACAAACATCGTGGACACATTGTAGCTCTTGAGACAAATCAACACCAAGTTCATATGCACTCGTATATCATCGCAGTAGTATATTATAGGTCACAAGGAATGACTACTTAGAATTAAGTCACACTGTACATTTTATCAAATAAAAAAATATATAAAACACGTATTTTTCAAGTAACCACTTAAATTCATACAAAAGTGACTGCCTTGAGAGGTGCTTTAGCCTCAGACGTTCAATTCTACAAAAGGAAATTAAATTCTCTTCTTCTCTTTTTCGTTACCTCTCTTCTTAACAATAGCTCTACTTCCCAATTATAAGTAAGTAAGGTAGTTTCATTATAGAATATGAAGCGTATCTTCAGGCTTTCTTTCTCTACGTTTTGCGCCTTGTTATAATTATAGACTTTTTCGCAGCTCTTGTACAGATTTTTAGAATATCTTATTTTACAAAGGCAAAGCAGAAAATGCTGTTTGTTAATAGAGCGAAATACATTTCCGATAGCATTGTAGCTGCGAGGTATATAACGCTGTGTTATGGAAAATGTACAGATAGATTCAATTTGTTTGATTAAAAATTTAAATGAATATTTTAATTGAAATCATTCCCTGTAGGGAAGCCAAACTGATTTCCATGGTGAAATATATTTGTTTTGATTATTTTATCACGTGCAGTATTACTTATATTTAGGGGGCGGATTTCTATGACCTAAAAAATAGGATAAATGCATGCATTTAGGACCTAAAAGACATTAAAATACGACCAAAAAATTTAAAATATTACTTTACCACTAACAAATTGTGAATATTTTTTTTAAAGTTTCATTATAATTCATTTTACTAAAATAATATAATGTTAATTATTTAAAATACCTTTAAATTCTCAAAAGGTATCATTATAATGCAAAATTTACAAAATATGATATGAAACTTCAAAATTTCTTTAATATGCACATAAATATGCCAAAAATGTGACCTAAGTATGCATATTCATACTAAATGTGCTACAATAGTTGAAAATTTCCTAAACATACAGTTATGTGAACAATAAAAGCTGTTCCATTTTCACCAGGATGCTTGGAATCGGGTTTTAATTAGTCGGAAACCTGAAATAATGCAAAGGGGAAAAATATGACATGTCATAGAAATCCGCCCCCTAGTTACAAGTTATTTTACTCTTACATATTTATTTCCATGGAATTTAGAAATGTAGTGCATTAGATCTATGGCTACAGATAGAAAAATCGGCTAAATACTGGGCCTCTATTCCCAGGTTTGCGTGTTCATTACCAGCATGGTCGATATTGCTCACCATGCAAGACGGAGCCTACATTCCTAAAAACGGTGGCTGACTTGTAAATATCCTTCATATACGAGGGTGGATCGAAAAGTAACGCACAATAATTTTTTTACAATATATTAGGTAGAATTACAAACAAATGCACATATAAAGGCCCATCTTTTGTCTATTTTTCTATATAGTCGCCAAGTTTCTCAACACATTTCTCCCATCGTGATACCAGTTTCAAAATACCCTGTCCATAGAAGCCCGTTCGGTTGGAGTATAGCCATCTGGGGACTGCTGTTTCCACTTCTGCATCTGACGCAAAGAATTTACCGGCCAGGAATTTCTTCATGGGACCAAACAAATGAAAGGTTAACACGGCCATGTTCGAAGAATGCACACCACCCGAAAACAATGCTACGGTCCATACAGTCGTCCCCATACACCCCACGCGTGTCCCTGTGAATTTCACTCGGGTTATGCCCTTTAGCCCATAAAAATCGCACGACACCTAGCTGAAAACACTAACTTCACAGCGGCAAACGCTGATCCATTTGGACGGAACTCACTATTAAGGGGTTTTCTGGTCCAGAAAACTCGAATCAGATGTCTTTTTCCCATCTAATCGTGTAATGCACTCCAAAGCCGGATTTTTAGCTATTTTGTTATAATTATTATTCGTTTTAAACATAATGTTTTAATTATGTTATAATGTGGGGAAATTCTTCTGGCGCCCAAACAGTGTTCAAGTGACAGGAAAAAGCAATAAGAGTAGCCTAATTACGGGAATTGTACGCCATGAATCATGTAGACCAATTTTTAAAGAGCTAAAAATATTAACTGTACCCTCACTCTATATTAAAGAATGCCTCTTTTCAATAAAAAAACAGACAAACAGCTATTCACGGGTATGAAACTAGAAATAGAAATGATTTAAACATGGACTAGACCAGATTATACATGAGTCAAAATAGTTTTAAATTTACAGGTATGAAGTTGTACAATATGCTACCGCTTACAGTGAGAAATTTACCAATTAATGTCTTTGAGAAATACCTTTATAATATTTTATTTGAAAAGTAGGGCCTATATATATGATGTTAATGACTTCAATCTCTGTTAATTTTATTATGTTTTTAATGTATTTGTTTTTTTATGACTATTGTCTGCTTTAACTTGTGTTGACAAATGACTAATAAAGAAAATTCAAATTATTTTGCTCTTAATTTTTTAATTAATTAACGTGGGCGTAGCCGCGGACACCTGCTAGTACAACATAATGTAAATAAATTAGCATTACTACATGGTAAGGAATTCCTTTAAAATACAAGAATGTAAACACTCCCCTGACGCTATAAATCTTAATAATAATAACGAGCATCATTAACAGAGGCGTCCTTTAATTGTTTAAAGATTCACCCTTCTGAAGACAGGATTTTCAGTGTAGAACACGAGACTTGAAGAATGAGAGTGGTTGTGATAGTTTCACCCTCAACAAGTAAGCCCGTGATGAGGAAGAGCAGGGTGCGTCAATTACGAGGGATTTTCTCCCCGAGAGAGGGGGGTTGTGTGTGTTTTCCACCCTTGATTAAGTCATCCTGGTTCATTGCTGCAACATTTGGTCCTAGCTGGCAACGCGTGCATAATCTACGTGCTGTAGGAAGGGGGAGGGGGGTGTTGTTAAATAAATTTCTATGGTCTACACACTCTGTGAGGGTTGAAGAGCTTTAAAATGAGAAAGCGGCGGCGGCAGCGGCAGCAATGTAACTCTTACTACACAATACGGTAACTTTAAAGTCAACAATATATACGACCTGTAACCCCGGCGTGTGTAAGGTTTAATATATGTGTTTACGAGTCTGTCCTGATATCTTTATCAGGATGTGGGAGATTATGAGCCCTAAAATTTTATGTGGGACCATATTTCATACGCTTCCAGCATAATTAAGGAGTCCCCATGTAAATTTTATGTGAAAAATTTAATATTCCGCTTTTATAATTTCATTACTTTCAGAAAATGTGGTAGGGAGCTCACAGAACTGTTTACTAGCCAGTTCGTTCATAATTGAGGGATTTATTAGCAAACCCGGGAATCTCCAATTTGACAAAAGATAGAGATGTTAACTTCTAATGAAAGTTTTTGCATTTCCTAGTTTACTTCTGTACATAAAAATTATTCCGTTTCTTTCCTTTTTTTTTTAAGCTGCTAAAATATTCAAGGCGTTCATTTCTATTATTGTTTTAGAAATCTTTTCGCTCTAAGCACAGTGACTTTGGGATGTTTCTGGGATGATAAAGCATGCTGTGGATCTCTTGTGAATATCTTAAACCCTACGGACCATGCATCCCACGGAATAATACTCTATTAAAGAAAAGTATTGGAATTCAGTAATCAGTAATATTTATCACATGGCAAAGAGACTGAAAGAAATTGACAGAATCGGAAAATATACTTTTAGAAATATCTTCTCTTCTCTTCTTCTCTATATATATAAAAGGCTTTGTCCTGACTGACAGGAATCAACGTAGAGCCTAAACTATAACAGGTAGAGACTTGGAATTTTGACAGTACCTTCGTTTCATAATGTAGGTGCTCACTAAGAAAGGATTTTGAAAAATTCTGATTTTAAATGCCAAAAATCAAATGTTTTGAGAATACTTAATCTCTTCTTACACAGAATTATCGAATCCGAATCACATTTGGCATTAAAACATATTGCTGCCAGCGGGTTTCAGATGGGTTTGGAATTAAATTAAATGGAAGTTTGACAATTACAGTTGGCTTTGTATATTTTTGTCATACCTTGAAATTAAACTTTCGCGATCGCTTGAATGTTGTAAGCCCTAATATGGTCAAACATTGTTTTATTTGGACGAAACTCACTATACAGGGGTTTTCTGGACCAAGGAACTCGAATCTGAGGTAGCTTTTACCAGGCGATGCTATCTAATCGTGGTATGTAGTCCACGTGATTTAGGTGTTAATAAATATAATGATTTAACTATTATGCTCTTAATTTTTAATTTTTGAAATAATTATCGCGGGCGAAGCCGCGGGCACATGCTAGTATAATATACGCTGCATTATGTTCTAATCAATCGTTTCTATATCTCGTTCCAGATTCGTTCTCTGCCTCAAGAGAATTGCTCACCTGGATTCAGCGTATTCAGTCGTTCAACTAATGTGAGTTAATCTTGTATTAATTGTTATACTATAATAATTTTGTTGATTCTCTATTAGTCTTTTCATTGTAATTTTTGTTCATTATTAGCGTGTGCCTAAAATGGGAGATCCTTATCTTTGGAATGCATTTCGTGAAAAAGATGTTAGAGTCACACGTTAAAACAATCGCTAGTTAAGGGGTTCTGATCAAATTTAAAACAATCGCGAGATAAAGAGGTTCTGATCAACTATACACGCGATTAATCGCTAGTTAAGGGGTTCTGATCAACAATATGTGATAAGACAATTGAGAGCTAAAGGGGTTCTGATCAACAATATATGTGATTAAAACAATCACGAGATAATGGGGTTCTGATCACCTATATATGTGATTAAAACAATTGCGAGTTATGGGATTCTGATCAACAATATATGATCAAAACATCGCTCCATATCGTGAAATAGGGTTCCTAAAGATATACATGAACGCAATCGGAAATTACCACTGTTGTGTCGTTTTATTAAAATTTCACCTTTTCTTTTGCTGTTTGTAGCTGGATCAAGTTTTGTTGTTAGCTTGGTTTTCTCAAAATAGGATAATATAACCAGTAACATTTTTACGGATGAAACATTTGTATATATAATACCTATTTATTGTGGAATCAACGGGTTATGCTTGTATAGTTATATAGAAACATGTGCAATGATACAGTCAGGAAATGCGAATGCGTACTTAAGACAAATGGAATTTCATATTTTAAGGACCAATGAATGTAATAGCATAACTGAATGTAAAACAATATAACAAACTATCACACGAAAAAATAATAATTCTGCTGAACAGGATATGCCGGAATTTCCTCCTGCAAGAGTTGTTTACATGCCCTAAAATGTTGAGACATAGGACTGTCGCATTTACTCATACATAAATGCGATCGACTTCTGAACTTCAGAGAAACCGACAAAAGTACAGTTTTGGCAACCCCTGATTCTAATGTATGGATATGTCTTCTGAACTAGGAGCAGATGTATTCCGCTTTACATGTCTTATTCATCTTTCTTTGTTTCCATTTTCTACCCTCACTCTACTCATCCGTTCTTTCCATTTTCTTTGTATATATTTTCTGTAATTAACGTAATTGTGTGGGAGGATCTATTGAGTTTTGTGTTTGTATATACTTTGATGCTACTCATCTTTAATTTTAAAGAGGATGTCCTCCCTCTGCGATTGCTTTCAATAGATCACAGTTTTAATTAACAACACCTTCTCACGCTGTCGAACGAAATTATGAATTCTTAGATAGCTGATGCCTAGTAGCATTCATTTTAATTGCCTTTCAAATTAGGCTACTCATGAAGTAGCCTAATAGGTCTACATGTTTCATGAGTAACATCCATTAAAAAAACTGAAAATGTTTATTTATTTATTTAACCTGGCGGAGTTAAGGCCATAAGGCCTTCTCTACCACTCAGCCAGGGCAAAAACATGAAATACATAATGATAATAGTAATAATGATTAATAATAAATTAAAAAAGAACCGACATACATGAATACAAGAAACGTACATTAAATACAAAGAAAAAATTCGAACATACTTGAATAATATGAATATATAATAAAAATGACTAAAAGTAAAGGAATAAAAAAAAGATGAAAGTCTAAACAAATACATTCTTAGTTATTACAAAATATAATGAAAATTAAAATATTTATTACTAATTAGCATCAATTCCTAAATGTTATTGTATACTAATTTTATTAAAAGACCCCTGAACTGTGAAGTCGTTTGGCAGCTCCTGAGATGGCTAGGCAGTGAATTCCAGTGACGAATAGCTGTTGTAAACTAATTCGAATAATGTGTAGTTCTGTAAAGAGTCGTGGATAGTAAGGGGTCAAGCTGAGAGCGCGTGCCCAAGTTATGGTAAGTTATGGCAAGAAAATGTGGTGTGATACAGAAGTCTCCTTCCAAATAATGTTTACGAGAAGTGTTTGAAATAATTTTTTTAGCCCTTAGTCTTAGCACCTTGCTTACAACATTTAAAAAAAATTCTACTGTTAATTAATTACTGCACACAGGGCCACGAACGCGATATATCGCATATCGATTGGATTGCTATCGGCTATCTCGCTTACAGTGATAAATTACAATGTGTTTTTATTTATTTTGTGGTTTTGAATTATTAATTACATGCGTCATTATGTAAGTAGACCTGCGCAAATATTCATTGACTCTCAAGCTGCTCTTCAGTCTATCTCTGATGAATTTAATTTGAATCCTAACTCCTTTCAAATTAGAAACAATATTATAAACCACACAAAACATCTGTGTTTGTGCAGGATATGGGGATACCAGAGAAGTGTTGGTAACGAACGTGCGGATAAATTAGCTAAATCAGCAGCATCTTCCTTCTACGTTACCCATATTCCAATAGCCCCATATCTTACGTTAAAAACAAAATGTTGCATTACATCTTTAATTGTTGGAATGACATTTGGACAAAAAGTACAAATGGCGCCTTGACTAAAGAACTTTTCTTCCCTACAGTGCACTTTCGGCTAAATGTTAAAATATTTACACCAAATTTTATTTTAACACAATTTATGACAGGCCATGGAAAATTTGGGAGTTATTTTTTTACGATTTCATATTATTTCAGATAGTGGTTGTAATTGTGTCAGGAATCCATACTAATTGTAAAACATGTTTTGTTCGATTGTCCTATGTTCGAAACGGAAAGACTCCAGCTAAATTTGCTTTTTGAAGATTGTGACAAAATTTCCATGTGTCCAAAAAAATTCACGAAGCAATGTTATTATAATATTCATTTTATGCAGTATCTAACATATATTCACAACCATATGTAATTAATATTCTATATTTTACTGTATATATTGCTGTGTAAGGTATAACCTTAACATGCCTTTTCTGGCAAAATAGGTTTCATTAAGATTTGGAGATACAATAAATAAATAAATAAATAAATACTATATAGTCATAATTAGGGCTCGGACTTTTAGGTGCTTATAAAACCGAAAATATTTATTTTTTATGTGGTTAAAAAGTCGAAAATATGTTTAAAAAATATGAAAATATTTTTATTTATTTATTTAACCAATATTTACAGAAGTACTCATCTAGTCATTCTAGTCAGCAAGTGTAGAACTGTTGCAGTTAACGACAATAGTAGGTCTTAAGTTGTGCATCTTAAAGCTGTGAGGATTTTCACGGAACAGAGACTTGTATCTTGAAAATGTACTTCAACATTGCAGGGTGTTAATCTTGCATATTTGTATCACTGACACTGTAACAATAATTCACTGACACTCAGATGTTCCATCTGCTCCAATTTCTCTACACTGTTAACCATTAAAATATCTGAAATCTTGCGCAACACTTGTAACCCTTCATTCTTATTTAGGCATGACAGGAATTTTTCTCTAATTTTGTTTGCTTTTGAACCACTGATTTTGTTAAGTTTGTTTTCAATGTGTTTGATTTCTTTTATTGATTCTGTCAACAATTGTTTTGTCCTTTCCAACTTAGTAATGCAGTTTGAGAGGAAACAGAAATTTACACTAATAAAGGCCTAATCAGCCCTGATTTATTGTTTGACTCAACATAACGCAACACATTGAAAAGATGTCGAAATTTTACAAAAACAGTCAAAATATTCATTTCTAAACAAGATATGTGGTAAAATATGTAAAAAAGAATTAAGTTACCAAAAATATTTATTCAAATAAAAAATATCGAAAATATTTTTTTTATGTGATATGCAACTCAGTATTTTGAATCCAAAGGTCACAACCGGAACTTTGACAAAGTCCTGAAATCATAAGTAATAGCAAAAAAAATATGTATTTACCTAAAAGTCCGAGCTCTAGTCATAATAAATAGGCTATAAATCGAGATCCAGGTTCTACCAATTCTGTACTCGTTATATTATCTTCGATAGTTATTTTATCATAGTTAACACTAAATTAATTCTATTTTAATAAGAATAAACCTAACCAATAATTAGGGAGTACAGCTAAAGCAGAACAGTACATAATAGCAGTGTGATAGTTGTTAAGACATCCTACAAACAGTTGGGGAGGAGAATGTCAAAGTGTTTCGAGTTCTTGTTAATGTACGTTTTGACAGACTAACTCTTTACTTTGAGTCATTTAAAATTCATTGTCTCCTTCAACCTTGTTAGTTTGAAGCAACCACCACCACCCCATTCCAGACTATATATCTCTCAGCCCATTTCACCCAGTGGCGGCTCGTGAATAAAATTGAGGCTGGCCTTAATTTAATCAGCTACAAAAAGCTCTATTTTAATAATACTGCAATTCCGATATTTAGGCCTATAAGCAATGACTTGTCAGGGTTTTTGTTAAGTTACCTCCTGGATATTTTAAATAATAGCTATAATCTTTTTTTCATCATTCGAACAGTTGTTTTAGAAACTCTTGCTATACTAAAGTTCAAATGTTTAACTTCTGCTGGCATGTTACATAGTTCTAGTTTCGATCCTCGTCTGTATAACTCTAAAATAAAATTAGGTCCAGGTTTAGCTACAAGTAGCTATGGAGTCTTCAAATTCAGGATTTAAAAAGCATTTAATAAACTATTAATTTTCTTCCATTTTAAATTAGTTTTTCTGCTCCGTCTAATTGTTTCTATTATCATAATAACTATTGCCAATTTTATAGCCTATTGTTATAATAACATTTTCATGATATTAATTTCTCTAATTTTTAGCTTTAAGATCAGGTTGGCATAGCATTTCCATTGTAAAACACACAAAAATGTAACACCGGAATTGTCCTCGAGACGCGCTCTTGATCTTTCGGGGTTTCAGGATTAACAGATGTATCATTTATGTAAATATGAAATAAATATATTTTTAAAAAAGATTACACAAAACTGAAGAGCTGAAATTTTGCAAGAACATAGATTTACACCAAGAAAAAAGAACACAGGACTTCAGCTGTTTCGAAATCTTTTAATTGCGATATTTAATGTTACTAGGCTTTGGTCAAATGGCTATAGAATCAATTTCTACCCATAACTTAAAAGTCTTAATTAGGTTTTAAAAAATAAATGGAAGTATTTAATGTAAATTTTAGATATGACTTTACTGTTGAGAGTGATTTTCTTAACTATTTTTCCTGTAAACTTCATATTCTGCACACTGATTTAAATTGTACAGTTTCAAATTTAATTTTAATATTCAATTTGTTCTTGAAATATTAATCATTTTAATTTATTTTTAAAATCAAAATTCAAATCTATCTTGTCCGAAATATATTTAAAAGCTTTTCAAAGGTTTCCTTGATGCGTCGTTTATAAATTTGCTGATGAATTTTTTATATTAATTATACTTTACGTTTTAAAAAAGCATTTTACCCCAAAAATATAATTAACTTTTTTTTAAGAATAAAGTCTGTGCATAAAATATTAATTTTATTGCGCACATTGTGTAGTACATTGTAAAAAAATCTGTTATGAAATTCACATAGGTAACGTCCTCTGCCCAAATAGAAGTTAGCCTCTTAGTATGGAGCCGTTTTCGAGAAAATCGCGACAAACGACATTTTCTTCATGAAAAGTCCCTTTAAAAATAAGAGAAATTCGTCGTCTATCTTAGTGTCACATCCCCAAAAATTGTTTTCGTACTATTTCCCGATCTGGAGCTAGACTATTCACAGACATCCACACAGACACACAGACATGTTTCCGAAAATAGTATTTTTGGATTCAGGGGACCTCAAAATGTGTATTTTAAGTTAAAAACTCAACTTCGAATTTGGGGGTCAAAAACAATACTTCCTCTAGGTCTACCTATAGTCTAGTACCTATGGTATGGTGTAGAGGAAGTAAAAATGTCAAAGCTAGGCCTATATCTCTATTTTTCTGGGAGAAAATAGACTTTGAACGTGCCAAAATAACATGCAAATTGAAACTGAGAAACAGACGATTAAAATTTGCAGAGAAGTTAACTTGGTGCAGCACTTTAAAAATGGCGGCTGCAGCACTGTTTCACCCGATTGAATTTTGCTTTTCTTGCTATAAGGTTGCATGGCCTTTATTCTTCCCCACATGAAGGATCCAAAGAGATAAAATGAACTTCGAATCAGCCGTGTCTATAAAACGAAGTTACTAGGAAAAACACAGAAAATGAACGGATTATTTCTACCGAATATAACGCTAAAACAATCCAAACTCGTAGCATCCAAGTGTTATACGATGAGAATTATTACACTGTTTTTGGATAATTGTATCATTTTTCAAAATTTTAAGTGGTAAATTAGCTGCAGAACATCATACCTGCAAAACTCGCCAAAGGAATCCCGCGGAATAACTTTCAAAATTACACTGACAAAATGCAGTTGCCAAAAATGAAATAGGCATATTGCGTGTGTGTGTTTCTCGTTTTGTTTATTCACATTAGAGAGTTTTTGCCATAATAGCGTGTTCTCTGATACGGTATACTCTAATGTCACGTGATTGAATACGGTAAATGAAATAACGTCTTGTGCTACGATGGAGTTTTTGCCAGCGTAAATTTATACGGTACGGTAAAGGTAACAGAGAAAATGGAGGAACTGTTTGAGATTGCTGCACTTGGAAATTTTAACAATGACTTATTAGAAGATATGATACCAAATTGTTCTCAGAATGTGCTAGGCCTATGATTAAACTTAACTGTCCATTGTTTCTGTTATAAGTCTACAGATATATGAATTCCAAAGCACCTCATAACAGGATATAAAATATTAACATAACCTCAAAATAGGATTTTAATTAGAAAAATATGTTAACATGAAAAAATGTATCAACACTGCTACGTAAATTTATTGAAATGTTTCTGGGTATGTTATATGCATTAAATTATCTGCAGTGGTTTATGATACTAGAAATAATTAAGCCTATAAACACAGTAAAGTATACTATAGGCCTACAATACTGTGCTACAAATACACATCATTGAACCAATAACCTCACCCAAGGATTGTAATTGTAATTGTATTTAGGTTAACCTTTACAATGCTTAATTTATAGAATAATATAAGCCATCATCAACTGAAATCATCAGTGGGAACTAAGTTTGAAATAAATAGAGAGAATTGCAGTAGAATAACTAGTTACTATGGAATACAGTCGAACGCAAGGATAAAAATTCTAAAAAAAATATATGTAGCTTTACTCTATAAATATGGCCTTTCTGCTTTTATACAGTTTTTGAACGAACAAATTTATACGTCAGTAGCAGTGAAAAGTTAAAGGGAAGTCTTTCCTGTTTTTCGGGATTCATGACTATTACCATAAGCTTTACGCTAATCTGTCCGAAATAACGTGTTACCACAGTATGGTGTTACCTTATCAGATATAGCGTTACGGTAAACCGGCGCATGCGCAGATCATACATCACGTGACTTTAGCGTTTACGGTAACTTAACGTAAGCTGGGCAAAAACTCTCTACTATTATATGCAATATAAATTATTTTGATCGGAAAAATAATACAAACTGAGTTAACGTGGTAGCCTATAATTTTATTTTTCTTAATGAATAGGAATCAATCAAGTTCATCAATCTGTGGTTCTGTTAAATCTATCTGCCCAGGGAGATAGCATAAGATTCGTTTTGGTATTATTATTATTATTATTATTATTATTATTATTATTATTATTATTATTATTATTATTATTATTTACCTGCTACGTCTAACAATTAAATTTTTTAAAAGATCTGATATGAAACTCTCATAATAATAATAATAATAATAATAATAATAATAATAATAATAAATTATTTTTCGTTCAGCCAGTTACAAACCAGCAATAGACATCGTCCTAAACATTAAAAAGTGAACTACTATATAAAACATTAAAACATAAAAACATAAAAATTAATCCTATTGTACAATATTTCTTGTGAAATATTCGTCTATCTTATAAAAAGGATTCCTTCAGAGCCATTCATGTATCGTATTTGCATATATATTAAAAGGCAAATGATGCCAGGCTAAAGGTAATCTATTATACAGTCTTAATCCTAGATAATGGTGGTACCTCATAGTTGTAGACAATCTGCATCTTAGTAAGTCTAAATTATTACTATACCTTGTTTGATGACCGTGTATGTTGTTTCTTGATTTATACAAATGTAGATTTCTTTTAACATCGATTAAAACATCATATATGTACAAATTAATGATGGATATAATTCCTGTTTGAATAAATAGTGGTCTACAATGGTCCAAATGCCAAAATAAAAGATTTTCCTCTATTATGTATGACATACTCTTCATGTGTGACCTAAAATTGAACAGGCAAGCATTCCTTTCCTCTCATAAGTTGTGTTCAAATAGTTCTCTGTCTATAATGCACGGGTGATTTTTCCTGGCATCTTGATATCCAGTATATTTTCAATAATCACATCAAGGTTTTGATGACTACATACTAGTATGAGGATGAAAAAATGACATCGGACGATTTGGCAGAAATTGTTAATAGGCCTAACTGTGAAATCGATGATCTATCGGATATTCATGGATCGGAGCAGGAATAATCGTGTGAGGATGAGGTTTATTATGACTAGGGTTCGGATGTTCATGACATATATAT
Source organism: Ectobius pallidus (assembly GCA_964059195.1). Lineage (NCBI taxonomy): Eukaryota > Metazoa > Arthropoda > Insecta > Blattodea > Ectobiidae > Ectobius > Ectobius pallidus. The sequence goes on along the minus strand of CAXKWD010000001.1, from coordinate 206,741,024 downwards.
CTATCCTGACCTTCGTTCTCGCCGCTAACACAAATTAAACATGAATTGCACATTTGTTACCCTAATCGGACCGTTTTTATTTCGCATATAAAGTCATATTTTGATCATTTTTGTGGTCCTTATCATATTTTGTCCATATTTGTAATTTAACGTCATATTTCAGTTATAAATTCGGTAAAGGAGCACAATTATACAGTGTATGTACCACATGGCTGTGTTAAACTTGAAATTTATTTAATTAATTTGATGTTTATGCTCAATTAATAGGCAACTTACATGTTTAAATTAATGCAATTCATATTTTATAGGGTCACGCAAGGTCTACAAAGCAAAGAGGAGCAAATTCTTTAAAAACAGAAGTTCATTACAAGTAAAACTGTAAATCACAAAAAATGTTAAAAAGTTATCATTTTAATGAATTCATGTGATGAAAAGTTTAGTGTCTTCAAACGTTTGAAATTGGAACATATATTTATTTTTAAGAAGTTAGGTCATATTTAGCCATTTTTAAGAGCATATTTGCAGTCATATTTTTCATTGTTTTAGGTCATAAACATCCGAACACTAATTATGACATTAAAGAGTGTCATTGTGGCCTGTAGATGATGAATTGGAAGCCTTAAGCATTTGTGTTTCGCCTCAAAACAACAATTTTCTTTGAAAGAACAAATAAACTTTTTGTTAATGTATGAATTATGACATAATTACTCTTATAAGAAGGCTTTTATGTAATTTTTAAACAATAAAAGTGTAGCTACATGAAGAATCATTCAGTCTATTTATAATAAATTTCGTTTAATCACAATAAAATAGAAAATTATCTAAATATTTAGGGGTGAAAATTCACCCAGTGTTGCTTTGGCGTAGTTCAAACAAATGTAGGCCTATGTATAGGTAGGGGAAAAAAAGAGGATCGACTAAAATATTTAAGTTGCCAATATGCGCCACTGCGCATGCCAAGCGGCATTCACAGGATAGCAGGGAATGTATTGAAACTTGTTCTAGAGCCGATAAATTGCTTGAATTGTGAAATAATTTCACGTAATTTGCATTGCTTGTGAAAACAAACGTATCCGTTACATCTCTTACATTTATTTACGTATCACAAGGCTCTGAAATCAGCTACACGAGTCGGTTCGCTTTTTTTCCCTACCTGTACATAAAGTGTGCCACATAAGCATCGGCCGCCACTGATTTAACCATCCTCTTTCTCTGTCTCCTTCATTCTCCCGCTCCTTCTCTCTCCTTTCTGTATCTCTTTCCCTTTCTTGCTCCATTTCCCTTACGCACTCACACCCTTGCCATTTCCCTAGAGTCCCAGACTCTTAACCCATAGCTACAATTTAGTTTAACATTCCGGTAATTTTCGAAGCCTCCCGCACATGAACCCCTTGCTATACTAACATACCGCCCCTTCACACCCTCCTCCATCACCTTCTTCTTCTTCTTCTCTTGCAGGCATCAAGTGAGAATTTACAGCAAAGAGAGGGCTTTGGCTGGGAAGAAGTAAAATAAATTCTATGTGATAAATTAAACTGTAGGTAAGCTAACAGATGACTGCTCGTGCTGCTTTACAATTTAAACTCGCAGGGGGCGTAGCAATTGCATAATATAGTGGGTAATGTTACGGGTCTTTAACATAAAAGAGAGGAATAGAGTAATTTGTTCTTAGAAATATCTAGGACAAAGTTACTTTGTAGTGCAGGATGTGAAGAGACTGCACGGGTCAGTGTGTATATTATTCAAGGCGTAAAAAACCCTTTATACGGAGAGTAGCCTTTTTAACTTTCTCTATCCGTACAATAAATGGTATGGTATGGTAAGGTGCATCTTTATTCTAATATAGGCTACGTATTAAATACATTATCCAGAGAAAAAATCCAGCACACGGACCTATACGGCCGTTCGTGCTTTTACTATGTACAAGAAAAGTAAAGAGAAATGTAACACTAATAATACAAAACAATACCGTGTGTCCGTAAAGTCATGGTGCACACATACTGCTGTGGGCTATATCCATGCACCATGACTTTACAGACACACGGTATAATATGATAACTTATAATATAATAAAATCAGGTAAACTGATATTACAAAGTGACGAAATGCTTTTGTTTAATCAGTGATAAGTTAATTGCAATTATTGTATGCAGAAAATAAGTTATTTTTGTAATCTATCTCCGAGTTAAGCTCCAGATCGATTCATTAAGCAGAGCTTACGGAAGAACAAATGTCTAAAGTTTGATACTTAACCTTATGTAGAACGTGCATCTCAGCGGACTGTATGATAGATAATTAGGGCTGATTAAAATCAAAATGCACGCCATACATTCGAATAGAAAATAAAATAATAGGTTTACAAGAAACAAAGACCATAGGCAATGTAACACGTCACTGAATTCTTCTTATGCACAATCACTCGCTAATTCTTGGTTGATGTCTTGAAGATCTTCTAAAAGCAGAGATGATTGAATCCGCCCAATAAAAAACCTTGTTGGTTTCAATACAGATTTATTTAAAATTCCAGAGGACCACTCGACTTGATACGTCGAGAACTTGTAATTATTAATTAAGCATATACATATAGCAATTGTATGCTATAAATGTGATTTACAGTTAATCTTGTGATGTCTTTTAATCTCAAATCACAAACGCAATGCTAATGTCAATAAATTAATTTGCGTGTTGTATAGCGTCAAAGCAATATTCAAATATATATGAATATTAAAATCTTTTAAACACTCACTTGTGTAATGACTCCTTCTTGTAACGAATATCACTACAGGAAATAATCCTGAAGTCCAATCAAGCTATATTAAAGCTAGTAGAGAAGCTTAGCAGCGACGTAGAAGAAATTCACCATTTTGCGGCGAATAATAATTAGAACTGCTTCTGTGCAGATAAAATTAATGTTGATAAATCCTTGAATCGTTGTAAACAGATTCCAAGGCGAATAAGTATTAATAGCTGCTGCTAGCTACGTCCAGAGAGAATTGAAAATCCTTTCAGAGGATTACACAATAGACGAAGAAGGAAGAAGAATGAAGAAGTAAGTTTTTGAATTGAAACAATGACTTGTAACAATACTAAAAAAATCAATCCCATTGGACGAAGATAAAAACGATTAGGCAATTTAAAGACAAAAGATTGTATTTTGACAATAAAAATAATAATTACTAGAAGGCCGTGAGAAAAATTAACATTGAATAAAATCTTACCAAGGCCGAAAAAAGACAAGAATAATTATTAAAAGATTATTATAGAAGGCCAAGAAAATAAAAAACTACGTCAAATCTCAAGTATCAAACATAACTGAACACCTTAATTGGAACTCATATACTCTAATATAAGAAATTCTTAAAATATGTCAACATTTCACAAAATACACTGGCGAAGAACTCCACTTAATGTATGTAGGCCTAATTATTTCACAGTAATATACCTTCAGTATATAACAGTATTCAACTTGATCAACGAAATAAACATCTGACTAGTTTGATAATCAAATGGGAAGGAATATGTCATGGCTAACTATTACAAATTCAAAAGCCGTATATGAACAATGTAAAATAATATGTTGTCAGATTAACCTCTTTGCGTTTGTTAAATTATTTCTAATATATTACCATGAAATAGGCACGAAATTGGGCATTAATCCGATACCGGTCAACTGATTTGATCCAATGTCAAATACGCTATATCGGATTTTCATAAAACTTGGTATACGCATTTATATCGTCCATGGGAAGAAGCCTATAGATATTGGACCAAATCGGTTGAACGGTACCGGAGTAATGCCCAATTTAGTGCCTATTTTATGGTAGTATAGTAGAAAGAGTTTATCAAATGCAAATCCGTTCTCATGACAATATATTTACAGTGTTCATACACGGCTTTGGAAGTTGCAATACAGTTAGCTTTGACAAATAACACTACCCATATATTCCTTCACACATGGTTATCAGAATTTAGACATTTGTTCTTCCGTAAGCCCTGCTTAATGAATCGATCTGGAGCTTAACTCGGAAATCGTTTACAAAAAAATACTTATTTTCTGCATATTACATTAATCACTGATTAAGCAAAAGCATTCTGGCACTTTGTTACATCAGTTTATCTGAGTTTAGTGTCCAAGAACAAATACGCCCTTCAAAAATTACATCCATACATTGATCTACACATCCATTGCTTGATTCCAGGAATGCTCTAGTACATCTATTGTAGGCCTATTTATAATTCTAATCCTTCCAAGTTCATCCAGCGAAATGGATCGGGGGGGCCAGTAACATTCTTAATGCCGAGTGCATTATTTACATTCTGAATCAGCTCAGCTCCCAGTCCCATTAGCTTTGATTAAAATCTACTCTCTCCCGTTCACTGGCCACTACAAAAACCACCCCCACAACCAAATCAAAGGGCTCTGTCATTCTTGACAGAAACAAGAATCATAGAGATTTTGCTACAGCGACCGAAGGAAACCTCCTTGTTTTTTTAGAGTTAATTTGTTTTTACCCCCTACCATTTTAGCTGTCCCTCTTGAGATCTGTAAACTTGGCAGAGCATAGAAATTCTATGGGGCCACTTTATTTGAAAGTCTGTAAGCATTTTCCCAAACGAATTTACTCCTCGTATAGCAGCAGTAGCCAAATCCCACTGATGGGAATCAAACCTCCAACCGTCAAGTCAAGGTGCTCCAGCGGCTGGAAGATAAATACAAGAGTAACATACAAACTTGAGCTGCAATTATTTAAGGCGGAATTTCTAGATAAGAACTGAATCTAGATCACAGGGCTGTACAAATGTTCATCGGAGAATAAATGAAGAGAATAAAGATGAAGTCCTATTACATTAAGTTGGGAAATAAAAAGAAATTGTAAGTTTGAATTATTATTAATAATAATAATAATAATAATAATATTTCTTTGTCGCTAGGCACAGATATTGGCATTAACAGTGACAAAAAAATCTGAAGAAACTACATTGTCTTAAATACATTAAAAGTTCAAAAATAAGTTAAAATACAATCTCTTGTGAGCTAAGCGTTAAAAACTCCTCAATACAATAAAACGGATTCTTTTTCAGCCAGTTGTAGGCCTACACTTCTTTTGAAAATTGTATAATTTCTAACTTGGGCGGGCAACTTGTTGTAACATTTAGGTCCTAAATATAAATGAGAATTAATTGTTTTACTTAACCTAAATTTAGGTAGTTGTTAATAAACTTCATTATGAAGCTTAAAGCATGAGAGTTTCAACTAGTATAGCAAAATCAATTTTATGACGAAGGTCCACCTATATACTAGTAGTTTTTTAATAACACCATATATTGCTTGAATCCGATTATGATTGTTAATTTAACTCACTTTTTATTCAGTATGCGTTGCGTCAAAACATAAATACATAAAACAGTATACATGAAATAGAGGTACCATTAATTGCTTAATTAAAAAGTTACTAATAAGTTAATTAAAATGGGTTTTGTTTATGAGCAAAATTAGAGATTCTTTCTAACCTAACTTAATATTTTGTGTTTAGTGAACTATTTTGAGTTCTTCGATATATTCTTGAACTTGCAGTTTTATGTTATACTTATTAAGTTAGGTTAGAGAAATTAACAATTATAGCATTAAAATAATGTTCAAATTTGTTCTTGCTTTATTTAAAATCCTTAATAAGTTGATTCATTTAAAAAGTAATTAAGTACTAAACATCATATGTATAAAACGCAAATATTACAAGATTGATTGTCTAAAAATATAATACACTCAAATTTAAATTAAAGTGAGTTAATAATGAGCAATATTCAATTCAATTGAAATTTACTGAATATAGTAAAATAGTCATAATACATTAAAAATAATTTTGCTAGTGAGCAATAGTCGTTTAGTTTAAGATTAATGTTGTTAGCAAGTTCTATATTTAAAACAGATAGAACTTACTGTACAAGTGTTCAATGTTTGTTGTCCTTTCAATATAAATTTTATTTTAGTTTAAAACATATCTGAGTAAAACTGAGTTTAACTCCTAAATTTATTTAGAGATGTCCATATATAAAAAAAAACATTAATTTTAAATTGATTATTTCAATATAATCGTTGAACAGCGTAATTAAGTTATAGTGTATAACTCTTGTCTATTACAATTTTAGTACATATAATCTATATAAATGTTTTGTACTTTCTATTAATCAGTTTATTTATGTTTATATTCTTGAAAAAAAATTTTTTTTCTTTTTTCTCTTTTCTTCAATGTGCGGCTATGTATGTTTAGACTTCCAACCTAGTCGGTATTCAAGCAGTATTATCACCATTCTGCTTGAATACCGACTAGGTTGGAAGTCTAAACATACATAGCCGCACATTGAAGAAAAGAGAAAAAAGAAAAAAAAAAAATTTTCAAGAATATAAACATAAATAAACTGATTAATAGAAAGTACAAAACATTTATATAGATTATATGTACTAAAATTGTAATAGACAAGAGTTATACACTATAACTTAATTACGCTGTTCAACGATTATATTGAAATAATCAATTTAAAATTAATGTTTTTTTTTATATATGGACATCTCTAAATAAATTTAGGAGTTAAACTCAGTTTTACTCAGATATGTTTTAAACTAAAATAAAATTTATATTGAAAGGACAACAAACATTGAACACTTGTACAGTAAGTTCTATCTGTTTTAAATATAGAACTTGCTAACAACATTAATCTTAAACTAAACGACTATTGCTCACTAGCAAAATTATTTTTAATGTATTATGACTATTTTACTATATTCAGTAAATTTCAATTGAATTGAATATTGCTCATTATTAACTCACTTTAATTTAAATTTGAGTGTATTATATTTTTAGACAATCAATCTTGTAATATTTGCGTTTTATACATATGATGTTTAGTACTTAATTACTTTTTAAATGAATCAACTTATTAAGGATTTTAAATAAAGCAAGAACAAATTTGAACATTATTTTAATGCTATAATTGTTAATTTTTCTAACCTAACTTAATAAGTATAACATAAAACTGCAAGTTCAAGAATATATCGAAGAACTCAAAATAGTTCACTAAACACAAAATATTAAGTTAGGTTAGAAAGAATCTCTAATTTTGCTCATAAACAAAACCCATTTTAATTAACTTATTAGTAACTTTTTAATTAAGCAATTAATGGTACCTCTATTTCATGTATACTGTTTTATGTATTTATGTTTTGACGCAACGCATACTGAATAAAAAGTGAGTTAAATTAACAATCATAATCGGATTCAAGCAATATATGGTGTTATTAAAAAACTACTAGTATATAGGTGGACCTTCGTCATAAAATTAAATTTAGGTAGGTTCAATTCATTGTTAAACCTTGTTTGTTGCACATGTACATCCTTTCTAAAATTATAGTTATCTATATTATTATGTACATGAACTAGAAGATCTAATAAATACACATTTACAACAGTTAAAATTTCTAATTCAATAAATAATGGTTTGCAATGCTCCCGAATATCACACCTCTTGTTTATCCTAAGAATTCTCTTTTGCAACAGCAAGATGTCCTTGTTAGAACCTCCCCAAATTATAATCCCATATCTCGAAATATACTGAAAAAACGTAAAATAAACACATCTCAAATTCCTATAAGTACATGCTTATAAATTACATTTTAAACTGCATTTAATTTAATTTCTGTTCAATGATCTGTTCAGTAGTACATTAGTTTGGAAATACAATCTCAAATTTATCATAATTTTTAGTTTTTCTTTTTTTGCTATTTTAGAGATATTATCACTTTTAATTTTTCTTTAAGTTTTTATTTTCTTAATTTATGGTTTTAAATTTTTTGTAGTGAAATACTCATTCGAGGGCAATATAATAAAATTAAACAATATAGGCTATATATATAAGTTATTTGCGTAGATATTTCACCCGATCGCTCGGGAGTTGGAGCTGTGCCAGCCGCGACGCAGAAACCCGCGTCATTGGCCAACTCTTGCGTGGGACTCACTGTATATATATATATAAGTTAAAATTACAACGAAAATAACCACGTACCTCGTCACAAGAAATGTTGGAAATGTTCTCCTCTTGCATAAGCACAACACTGACACCTCTTTTTAAGGGAATTTTCTTTCACGCGCGTAAGTTCAGCTTCCAAGATAGAGTTAATTTCTCTTGTGATATTGTCTTTAAGTTCTTCTTGTGTATGGGAAATTGACCTATACACTTTATTTTTAAAGTTTCCCCATAAATAATATTTACATACTGTTAGAAGAACTTGATGGAAATATCACATAGGCCTATCACAAGAGAAAGTAACTCTGTCTCGGAAGCTGAACTTATGAGCGTGAAAGAAAATTTCCTAAAAAGGTGCCAGTATTGTCTGGATGCAAGAGGAGAACATTTCCATCATCTCTTGTGATGAAGTACGTGGTTAATTTCATTGTAATTTGAACTGTAAATGTGATAACCTGAATCATTACAACGACCGCTGCTTTATTTGCGTAGATATTTCACCCGATCGCTCGGGAGTTGGAGCTGTGCCAGCCGCGACGCAGAAACCCGCGTCATTGGCCAACTCTTGCGTGGGACTCACTGTATATATGTTAGATACACATACAGGCGAGTTTATCTACACCGTACCGCGTCTGGCATACACGTTGCTATATTCTATTACTCCAGGCATCATATAATTTATAGTTTCTAGGCCGAAAGATTAAATTTTTACTCTTGTTAAGAAAACACGAAATTTTGTGTTATTGCAAAATATTAGTTTTAGTGCGAAATATTTCTTTTTCGAAGGACATTTTATTTTTCAAGAGAAATTTTAGTGCGAAATTTTTCTTTTTCGAAGGACATTTTATTTTTCAAGAGAAATTTTAGTGCGAAATTTTTCTTTTTCGAAGGACATTTTATTTTTCAAGAGAAATCTCCAGTTCTGGGAAGGCCGTTTCATAAAAGTTCTTATATAATCGGTTTCTTGAAGTTTGAATAAGTTGCACATTAATACAAATAAATATCCAATAGGCCACTTAAGTTTTGAGTTAGGAATGTCAGTGGTATGAGGAAGTGTAAATAACCAGGAAAATATTACTTATTTCAAAATTAAATTTATCTAATGAATAGAGATGTCCATGGAAACTGACTTTTATTATGCTATATTAATTTAGCTCTAGAACTCGTTCCTAATGAATGTAATTTATATTTTATTTCAAAGTAGCTAAATAGCTGTATTTTGTTGCCTAGTAGGCTATTTATATCCCGGATATTAGCCTTTGTAGAGTAGGAAATTGTGGTAACCAGTTTATCATCAGGCAAGTATTAAAAGTCTTTTCTTTTCTGGTACTCTTTGTCTGTGTAGGCAACTCATAACTATGGGAAGATTAAATAAATAATAAGAACTGATTATGTGTTTATACAGAAATATGCAACATTTTGTATCACATGAATCGTAAGTCTATTTGATTCTAATGTGAAATAACGCAAAAATTATATTTTTTATGCCAAATAACACCGAAATTAATGCAAATTTTGTACCGAAAGTTGGCACTTTTATTCACTTTAAAATCGGATTGCTATCAATCGTATGAGTTATTTACAATAGATTATCTTATTTGTCGTTGGTAAATATTATTACATCGTGTTACAGTAACTTGGAAAGAGCACTGGTAACCCCTGTTTAGCTCGGATTGAAGTTCTTTGAAGCAGCTGCAGGGTTTCCTCTAGAGTCCACTTAGCATTGCACTCACCTTGTTACTAAGACGGATAATGCAGTCGGAGCGTCCTGGTTTCGATCCTCGTATGTAGCACAAGCTACTACTCGTAAAATGTGCAACGAAGTCTCTGAATGTTTTATAAATCTGTCCACAAAGAATGGTCGGTCTCATTGTTTAGTTGAGTAAATAGGAATGTAGTAAAAATAATAGTATTAACTTACAAAGAAAATACAAGCTTATATTTATTTATTTTACAAGACTTCCCCCATAAGAAGGCTGCCATTATGGCAAAGTATAATGGGAACCAATAAAACACATCTTAATATATTATAATAGTGATGCGATTTTATCTGATAATACGTCACTTTACTGAAAACTTAAAGTATAAATGTGCAGTTTAAAACGTCACATTCTGCCAGTGAACTGAATAAAAACACATTACATCATGCAACACACAGTAACTTGTTTGGAAATTAAAACAATATAAACCTGCATTGATTAAAATCACAATTTCGATTCGGTGCAAGCCAGTTTGCGTGCTTTTATTGTATTCTGATGTTAGGTTATCTGAATTATGTCATCTATTTTTCTTACGCACTATTGGCAGCATTCATTCGGCATTCATTGAATAGTATGTCATGATCTCAAAGCTGACAAAATTTGATTTGATTTTTAAAGTAGCCTACAACGTAAAGAAGTAAATAGGTTTGTTCGCAAAGCAAATCCGTGACTGCTTGAGAATTGGTTGTACTGCGCATGTCCAGTCTGTAACTTACCCGTGATTTGCACTTTGCGAACGGTTAGAAGAATTTGGAATCGATAGTTTCTGCGTTTAATCGATATGATATGCAAATAAAAAATATATTTCCCTTTAACATGTTATACATGCAATATACATCGGCAATATAAACTATATTTTGGGAAACTTTTAATTATCTTCCATTATTCATACATATAAGTAGCCTATGCTTATAAATCTGGAGCAAGGATTTGGAGGGAGGAGTCAGGCGCGTGAAAATAGGTTACTGCGCATGTCTCTGATAACAATTCATGGTAGAGCCTGCAAATGTTTCTTATAGTACAGAAACTGTCCGTGAGAGCTTTGCGAACAGAAGATTGAAATCAGAATCACGGATTCTCGCTTTGCGAACGCGTGTGAAGAAAGAGCGCATGCGCGAACGATTTGTTCCTGGTTTCTGACTGCTTTGCGAACAAACCTATTATTATTTGTTCAATCAGTTAGATTTTGCTCATTGAATCGTTTTATTAAGTCCCACTCGAGGTTACGAGTTTCGTAAGATAATTCGCGACTGCGAACCTATCGATAAACTCGTAATCTCTCGTAGGATTACCTACGACTATTCCGCTCATAAGCCGCGTGTTTGATATTGACCAATAACGTTTAGAAATTCCTCGGATATAGACCAATCACGATCGTTTATCTGATAAAATCCTTGCTATTAATATGAGGAAGGGGTTTTACCTGATAAAATGGTCTGCTCGTTACTGGACACTATGCATCAATGTACCGTGATTAATACGTCACATGCTGTCATTAAGCAGCACGAAAACAGATTACTTTATAGAACATAACTTGTTTGGAAATTGAAATAATATAAATGTACAATGTACAGTACATTGATTAAGAACACAATTTCGATTCGGTGCAAGCCAGTTCGTGTTCGTTTATTCTGTTCTGTTGTTAGCTTACCTGAAGTAAGTTAACTGTGTCTTATATGCACAATTGGTAGCACTGGCCATAGCATGGTAACTCGAATCGATTCATGGATGGTTGATTCATAGTATGCCGTGATCTCCCAGCTGGTAGTTTTGTTTTTATATAACGAAACACGAAAGTAATTATTATTTGTACAATCCGTCACATTTTCATTCATGGAATAGTCTTAATAAATCCAACTCTAGTTTACGAGTTTCATTAGATAAATTCGCTCCTTCTGCGCAGTCGCAAATCTGTCGATAAACTCGTAAACTGTTGTAGGATTACCTACGATAATATTATCCGCAATTGATAGAGAAAGAAGAAAGGTAAACAAAGTAATAGAGAAAAGACAGAAATATAGAAGTTTAAGGATCCTGAAGGGGGAGAGAGAGACAGAGAGAGAGAGAGAGAGAGAGAGAGAGAGAGAGAGAGAGAGAGAGAGAGAGAGAGAGAGTGAGAGAGAGAGAGCAAGATAACGAGGTAGTGCTATCTATATATTTTTGTGCGTAAAAGCCTGACAGTAATTTGTCTTCATGAGTGGGTTAGTATGTACGTGGGATCGGTCTGCCTAGCAACTCCTGGTGGAATAGGAATACGAGATACTGTGCGATGTTAGGATTGCCCATACATCAATATCAACTCCTGCTTGTGTTTTAGGGGGGTTGCAACAAGTAGCCAGGTCAATACTCAGAGGTCATGAGCTTTAAGGACAGGTCGAGGTAGAAGTGAAATAGCTCTAGAGATCGTTGTAATTAAGGCCAGGATTCTTAGATTTTAAACTATTTTGTTCCTTGCTAACTGTGATATTTTAACATAATGATTCATTTTATAATCATGGCAGTCACATGGTACTATCTTATAAAACCTAAAAATGGCTAAATAACACGTTAGAAACTAAAAATGGCTAAAACTGCTTTCCAAGTAGGATTTTAAGAAATATACATGGCACAAATTCGTGATTATATTATATATGCAATTATTATTTTATTTATTATCCAAGAGTTTAGCCTTATTTTACCGTAGGGTACATTAAGGTATTAGTTATTTACAAACATAGGTAAAATAACATCTTTAAATACCACAGCATATCATATGGATATTAATTTTAGTGCAAATGGATAACAATATATGATTATAATTATTTACAAATATTATAATACATTCTTAAAATTTAGTAATATATGAATAGTACAAGTAGTAGGCCTACAATAGTACAATTATTCACAGAAATACTGTATAACAAATTCCTAATTACTAAAGCATAATATTATTTATAATGCATAAAATATGCATTATATCAGGTTATTTTCAATATAATGCATTTCTAAATGCTAAAGTAATATAAGTTATGACTATTTACAGTGTATGAAATAGATAACAATATAAGATTATGCATATTTACAAACGTATAATAAATTCCTATAAACTAAAACATGTATAATGCATGAAATGGCTAACAATATTAATGGCATGAGTCATATATAATATAATACATATATTATATATAATATACATAATATATCATATATGATATTATCAGGCTTTAAAACTTAGTGCCCGAACCCACAGAGGGAGTTGATTCCGGTTACCAACAACCTGAGTATAGGGGGTGGAGGGTGATTGCGTAGGCTGATAAGACAGTCATTGATAGTAGTACCGAGAAGTGAATGCGCTCGTAGTACGGTGCCTCTCAAATTGGTCAACAGTGTACCTTGTCATTGTGCGTGTTTAAATTTATAATACATATTCGGCATGCCGAAAGTAAATTGTTCTAAAACGCAAACATATATTGAAACATTTGGGAGGGACTATTATACACAAACAGGAGAAAGTATCGTTTTGAATGCTTGTAATGTGAGTTTAGATAATGAGAAGTTATTGTGTGGTCTTCCTATATCTGTATTCTGGGTTTTTTACTATCACGTGAACTAGCATATGGTAGCTAGGGCATACTCCGAGCAAAGTCTGTACAGTACGGTTGATGTTAACATATTCGATCGGGCACTAAGTTTTAAAGCCTGGATATTATATGTATAATATCGATAGTGTGTCTGTGAACACATAGGTCGAGAACGAAGAACACATTTTAAAAATAGAAATTGAGTCAGATAACTTCTGGGGATGCGATATGAAAACTGTCGACGATTTTCTCTTACTTTTACTGCCAATTTGCATTAAGAAAAGTTCCTATTTCGCGATTTTCTCGAAAACAGTAGTGACGCTTTTGTTTAAATATTGTACGCAATATGCGTATATTAACAGATGAAACTATTAACCATGTACCCATTTGGTACGTAAGATCTGCTTATTTCGCTTTTTTCTTCAAAGTGTCATATCTTATGGGCCTTTACTCTGGGGTAACAGTACACATGTACAGGATATTTTGGTTATACAGAAGAAGGTCATTAGGATATTGGCTAACTCAGATAAACTTGCTCACTGTTGACCTTTGTTTATTGACTTAAAATTTTAACTGTAATAAATTTGTTTATTTATACAATCCTATTATACAGAGTGTTAATAAATAACACAGAAATATTTTACCAGTATATAGAGGGGACTTAAACAAGCAACTTTTGTTGGGAGATTTTTGCTCTATGACGTAAAATGGGTATGCTACAGGGCATTAAAGTCATTACAATTTGGTGCTCATAACTCAATAATGTAGGGAAATAGGGTTAAAAAGTGCATTAAATTAACTTCAAGCTTTCTTAGTCATTGATAAAAACTAGACTCTTAATCATTCGTCAACAGCTATATCATAATTTAGTGCTTCTATAATCTGCAAAATTTACAGACTAATCACATGACTGGTCGCCACTGCATTAGTCTTTTTTTATTCATAACTACCGACTGCTGTGTTAACAACGAAGTTCCTTTGTTTTGCATTTTTTTCTAATGTTAGAAGTCAGTGGCGGCCAAGGGAAATTTTATGCTGTAACAGGAAAAATTGAATCCATAGAGCAAAAATCTTTTAATAAAAGTTGCTTGTCTATGTCCCCTCTATACACAGGTAAAATATTTCGGTGTTATTCATTAACACCCTAATTTGTCAGAACATCAGCTCAGGCAGAACATACACTCATACGGTATTAGAAATAATCGTAATATTAACATACCTTTCTGTAGACTGACTAAATCACTGAATAGTCATGAGGTGCTTGGTATGAAAATGTTTAATAAGCTACCAACAGAATTGAAAGAAGCTCCATATAATCTATTTAAACGTAGGTTGTATAACTGGCAGGTTATTACACCATTTTATTCAGTCAATGAATTCTTTAAATGCCAGAATGTGACCCTGTAGAACTAAGGATAATTGATTCAGTTGCTCTCTGCTTTAACTTTGACTGTTAATTAATCTATTAGCCATGCTACATATAGTTTTTATTTTGATTACTTATTGTAAATCTACTATTGTTAGTTTTTTGAACTATTTTTTTGTGTACACTTTGTTTATATGTGTAACCTGACGTTGTCTATTGCTACAAAGCTTAATGACAATAAATTCTATTCTATTCTATTGTGAACGTTTTCATAAATATTCTCGGGCACACAGTCTTGCATGGTAAACAATAAAAGTTGAGGTTGAGACCAGTGAACGCACATTTCTCGCAATAGGCCTCTTGTTATGTATCAGAATGTGAAGTGAAAGTCTTGTATTGCCCATGCAGGAAGAAATAAATATAACGTGAGTGCATTTTATCAGCTATGATTTCGGTTGTATATCCTTTGGGGATGCGACACGAAGAGTTACAACGACTTTTTGTCCATTATTACAACCACTTTTGTAATAGTATAACGGAAGAAAACTCGAAAGAAAGTTTAAATGCATGTAAATTTTACAGAATAGAGTCTATGAGCCTCAAATAGTCAATTCAATCATTGTGATAACTGTTTTCTCTGCAGTCCGGCTCGGATTTGTAATCTGCGTTAGAAATTAAGATATTTACCTTTTAAAATAATATCTTCCGTGGGTGTTTGTGTTGCCTATAGGCCTATTCTGTTTACGGCATTATATACAAAGAGCTAAAACCTATTTTTAAATCATTTTTCCCGATTAATTACCTAAAAGACAGTTGCATATACAGACTTAGGTTTTATGTTATGACTTGCGAAAAATGCAGTATTGAAAAAGGATGAGACAAAGGAATGCACACTACTACAATATAACGATTACTCTGCGCTGGAATATACACTGACAGGCAAAAAAAAAAGCGATCACTGTAAAATTTGTTGTAATTTTAAGATTAAACATAAATTGGTTGGATGTTTATACATTGTTGTTGGTGAGAATTAATTATTATGTTTATTGGACCATTAGCTATAGATACAGCATATCTGCTTTCTTCATATCTTCACTTTATCACCAAACAAAACAAAATAAACATCGCAATTGGTCGATTCCAATCTGATTATGTGTACTAGCTTGTCATACATATTGCAAGGGGTTTGTTTCATTGTTGTATTGCGTCATTTCCTCCCAGACAGAAAGGAAACTATTTCCCTTCGCATCGAAGTGATTCTGTCAGTAAGTTTAGTTGAAATTATGCCTCTCAGTCCTCAAGACATTGCCAAAGCTGTTGCTATAATTGATGAAGGACGCAGCCTCCGTTATGCCGCTGGAACCTTTAGGCTCACCATTCACCACGGTGCAAGAGGAAACATGGGGAATTAAGTGTGAAATGTGTCATTAAATTTTAATCTTAAAAACGTTTACAATTTCAGTAATTTTATTTCAAGCACTAGACCTACTACATAATTTTTATTTAAAGTTCTTTTTAAATTTCTTTAAGTGATCTTTTTTTGCCTCCAAATATTTATTGGATGCTGGAAATTACGTTTCTGTTTTCGCGTTAGATTCATGTTTTATGAACATTTTTATTTCATGCAGGAAAGTCATATGTTGATGACCCTATATCAGAGCGTGGAAGAACAGAAACTAACACAATTAGCTGATCAAGCAAATCTGCTTACTCTTCATCAATTATAAACACATTAATATCATCATTTTTATTGCACTGATTAACTTATCCTGCTAATGAGGATGGGGGAGAGGATACTGCTTTGTAATAATAACAAGAAGCACTTCCAGCAATTAACGACTCTGCAAGTTATTTAAAAAATATCGAGATTACAAAGTACTTAAGCTTTTTAAACTGTAATTCCATTATGTCTGCCTTCTTTGTTTCGTGAAACTCAATAATCTTAATTGCCACCGAGAGGGAAAAAGCAGAGTCAGCAGTATTTAGGAAAAACCGTTCAAGCACTACAGTGAAATTTTTAAAAAACCATAGAGACTTGTTAGTTATAGCAGTGCATTTTCTTAATACTTACAGTACTTACTTACTCAATGGCAATAGACAATTCCTCAGCAAGTTAAAGGAATATTATCTATTTTATGGAACCCAAAGGTTCATTACCGCGCTTTCCTGAGTCCGCTATTCAACCCTATTCTGTGCTAACTCCTTCTAATCATCCCTAGCAAATCCTACTTCCCTTAAATCCTTTTTAAGACTGTCCTCCCATCTACGTCTTCCGCGAGGTCTTTTCCCTTCGGGTCTCCCAGTCAATACTTTTGAGATATGTCTTTCCTCCCCCATGCGTGCAACATGTCCAGCCCATTTCATCCTTCGCGATTTAATTAAACTTTACTACATCCGGTGAAGCGTACAGTTCATGAAACTCGTCGTTATGCAGTTTTCTCCAGTCCCCATTTTCATCTCTCTTAGGCCCAAATATTTTCCTAAACACCCTGTTTTCGAATATTCTTAGATTATGATCTTTCCGAAGAGTAAGCGGCCATGTCTCACAGCCATATAATACAACCGGCAGGATAATAGTCTTATACTTTCATTATACCATCATTACTTTCATTATACTTTGCATGGACGATGGAAAGTAAATTATTGTAAAAAATGTGTACAGAGAATGAAAATAGAAAGGTGGGAATAATAAAATAGTGCATGATGCAACGAGCCTATAAGGGCATGTTTAAGACTCGAATACGTAGTAGCGTAGCAAGCAAGACGCAATAGTTGGATGCAGGTTGTGCGCTACTTATTTTAAATCCCAATAAACAAATTCAAGTCTTCACACCGAAGTAGCGTGGCAATAATGAACCTCGCAGAGTGCGACATTAATTTCTTCTAGGTTACGAGACACGTTTGACGTTAACACTGCGGCAGTGAAATACTGTGATTGAATTTGAAAATACGGTATGAAACTGTAAGGGCTTTTCACACTGGGTCACTTGTGACGGTCACCGCTAGTATTGCCTATAGTAGCTACATGATAAAACAATTTGTAATCGCTTTTGACATCCCAAATGGCAGGTCGACATTCCACTTCACTTATAAAATCTTTGGTACTAATCAAATCTAAACTCATGGCTGGATAACTATGTTTCGCTGAGCTCGATTATACAACTGATTTATGTATACACAATTAGCATTGTTGGTAATCATAATAAAAGTGACCCAGTCACAAGTGACCCTGTGTGAATGCTCCCATTTGAACCAATGCTTCTTCGCCGGTGACCGTCACAAGTGACCAAGTGTGAAAAGGCCCAGATACAGGGTAAATATGCGGTATGAGAAGGAATTACGAGAAGTTTTTTTTTAATATTACTTATTTCAAGAAACGTTCTGCTTTGAAAGAGTTTCAGTTCTTTTATTCGCCTAGGACTTCGCTGTACTGACATTATGAAGGGAACAGCCTTGGTCCCTTTGGATGTGGCAGTCGGTGGCAGTAGCCAATACCATCATGGGTGTTTGTGGTTATTTATTACGGTTTACGGGTTTTTACACCGTGCCAGAGGCCGCTGGTGTCAAAATAATTTAAAAGCCATAGGTAATCCCACATCTTATACCTCAATAAATGTAAGATGCAAATTTAAAAGAAAAATTGTATTTATTTTCAATATAGGTTACGTTTGACGTTTTCATGGTAACACTGCGGCAGTGTCTGACACAGGTTAAGTATATTTGATATTTTTTTCGACCCGTGCTGTGTCTCAACAGCCGAGTCTGGAACCAGCTGTGTCACCCGACAGCGGACCATGCGGCATCACTGGATCCACCCAGCTCTATAGACACCGCCTTGCTGCAGCTATCCTTACTGTATCGCGCCAGTACTTGGACGCTGAGCGTTAATTTCTTCTAAAATTCTCTCATTTATAAAGACCAATGCTGGACCGCACAGTAAACATTTTCCCAAATGGTTTCAGTGCCCTCTCATCTATAAAGACCAATGCTGGACCGCACAGTAAACAATTTCGTAAATTACTTGAGAACCTCAGTGCAGTCTCCGGCCAACGGACGCATTGTTTGGCTCTGATAATAATGGGACGAATATGGCATCATTTTTCGATAATTATCTATTTTTTATTCTTCAAAGCTATGTTTTATTTTTACTTAATAAATTTACCTCGCATTTTTCAATCATTTTATGAAGTTACGAAGCTCGTAGGCCTAATTATGCAGTTTTCTCCAATCCTCGTTTTTGTCTCTCTTAAGGAGCATTCACACCGAAGTAGCGTAGCTTGCGAGTCACAATAGTTGGATGCAGGTTATGCGCTACTCGTTTTAAATCCCAAATAAACAAGTTCATTATCTAGCTGTTGTTGTAAACGAATTCGAATAATGTGAAGTTGTGTAAAGAGGCATGGATAGTCAGGGGTCAAGCTGAGAGCGCGTGCCCAAGTTATGGTATGGTATATAATAGTATAGAATATATGGTATAGTAAAGACTGTACTTTAAGTATACCTTCTGATATCCATTTTATTTGTTATTCAGATCACCTCTGCGTCGTTATTTCGGATCAGAGGTATTATCTTCAATATACTATAGTTGCTTTGTATACCCTATTGTGGGCCTATATTAAATAAATAAAACAAGCTTGATTAGACCCTGGTATCTAGGCTTCTGAGGCTTCTATATTGTACATTGCATAACTTATATTGTATTATAATATTTATCTTTTAAAGGTGTCGAGGCCCTGTAAGGCCCGGGCGGCTTGGGTCGCTTAAATCCTACAAGGGAGAGGTAAAACTACGATAAAGAAAGAAAGAGAAAGAAAATATTTTAAAGGTTATATATATAGGCCTATATAATTTAACCCTTTATCTGGCAGACAAAATGAAAATTTATGCCCACTGGATAGGCAATGTTGCTCTCAGGCAACATGTTATATCACAAGTCTAATGGTTATTACCCAGCAGCTTTACCTCCTATTCAGCAATGGTGCCTATATGCAACAGCTACAATATCCCAGGTAACCTCTACCAACAATTTATTTCATATTCTAACAGTTCGATGGCCGTAAGAAGTGTTTTTGTGGTCCAAATGCAAAAGAGGCTTGCCAGGTTCAGGGAGGTATTCATAGGTGTTTCCTGAGAGCAACATTACCAGATAAAGGGTTAAATACAAGCACATCCTTCATTTATTATTAGCCTGTTGCAAAGGTATAACTGTTTGGCCAGGGAAAATAGAATCAATAACAGAGGAAATGGTTATTAATAACAAATTGATGTGGATCATTGAAATAACAGGAAGTGGGAAAGCAAATAGGAACAGGCATGTTGCAGCAAACACAGGATCTCATTTGCTTTGTCATATGTCGGGTTCCCAAACACGTCACGTGTGTCTGTTAAACACCTGGGTCTAATTAATTCGCTACCTTAATGAAATTAATCAGTTCGCAATTATTTACATTCGAAACCAGCTCCTAATTAAGTCCATAATTAAATAGCATGACTGTGCGATATGAAATAAGTAGACTTCGGACTTTTAGGTCGCTAAAACTGCTGTTTTAGGTACCTAAAATAGGCTCTAAAAATTGGAAAATTGGTTCTAAAAATCGTAAAATAGTCTCTTATAAAATCGTTAAGTTACCAATTTTCAGAAATATCTCAATTGCACTGCCTTCTAAACTGTATTACTCGTGTATACACTGCCTGCCCTATACGGCTAATTTTGCGTACTCGGCGACATTACAGATGGCAGCACCTTTCACACCCAGATTGCTTCTTGTTTTTTGCTACGACATTGTTGATTATGTAGTGCTGTCACCGCCGTCTTGTAATATAGTCTAGAACATAGGTGAGCAACTGAGGGGAAACGTTTTAGTCCCCATCCCTTGCTGTGACGTAAGAAACCTGTTCTTCATGTTCAGTGTCACGTCGAAACTGCTTTATGCTGACGTCAAGGGCGACTGTCGTGGGAGAAATTCCCCTACCGCACAGTGACACAATGTGCCACAGATGCGCACCCATGGTCTAGAAGATGTTCTCAAAGCATAAACTGAATGTTTAAACTTGTATTATTCTAGGTACCTTTCTTAATTGCTATGAATAAAGTTTTGTAAAATAATAATTATAAAATTTACTATCAATGCGTCTAATTAATTTGTATTTATTTTAATTATTGCTCCAAAATTCCATTTCAAGGTAAGTGTCATATACTGAAATAATAATATGTCCTAAACAAATAACACAAGTATCTGTGTCTGTTTAATGCTTATTCTGACGCAGCAAACGCATAGAAGCAATGTACGGTAATGTATAGGGCACTGCCTTCTAGACTTTATTACTCGTGTATTCTCGAGACGGCGGTTGTATAGGTGGCGGTGATTGGTGCAATCTGGGTGTGAACTGTGTCGCCTCTACTGGAGAAATTAGGCAATTGAGGAATACTCTGAACTCCATGTTAAAATAAAGCATAGGACAGGCAGTGTAATTCTCGAGACGGCGGTGCTCAATTGCAATGCAGAATATTATATTTAGTGAAGTCACCATTAATCAATAATCATGATAATACACAGATATAGGCCTATGGTACACAGAATTATTTAGACCTATTACTAGGGCCTGTATTACTACCATAACAGTGAAAACCTAATCCCTGCATTTTCTTGGGAATTCCAAGGAATTTTTCTACTGAAGACGAAACTTTCCTTACTTTTTAACCACGTCACAAATGTGTCATATAATGCACACTCCGAGCTAAAAATTTAGTATGAACTGAAAATAAATGCTAGAATTTATAACAAAAAATAACTTATTTTGAACTTTAGAGGAAACACAACCAAAAAGGCAATATTAGGCTCTAACGGAAAAATAGGCTGTTTTAGGTCCTATAAAAACTTCAGTTTTAGGCATAGTCACTTATGAAACATGCATATACAAGTTTTCGTCCATATATCACTTAAGGATTAAAATAGGTTTTTACCTAAAATCCGAAGTCTAAAAATAAGTATTTTCTTCCTGATTTTCTGTTATTTTTATCCGATGATTAATATCAACTGTTGGCTTTCATCCTTTTACTTCATATTAAGTTTAATATAGGTGAAGAATGACCACCGGCGTGGTCTTGTGGTTAGCATCGCTCGGTTTGATCCCTGGTACCTCCTCGGATATTTCTGAAACGGGATGCACTCAGCCTCGTGATTCAAATTGAGGAGCTAGTTGATAGAAAAGTAGCGGCTCCGGTCATGGAAACCACCATTAATGGCCGTGCGTGTCGTTATTCTGATCACATGTCTCCCAAATCCTGCCATCTGTCTATGGTATATGACGCAGCGGTCGGGTGGTAGGCCTTCTCCCACCAGGGATGTACCGCCACTTTTTTGACTGTGGATTATTTTTTGTTTGAGAAAACGTAGCCTATATGGAACACTCAAACTCTTTTTTCGCTATTCTCTGTAGTAAACACTTCAACAACTCAACAAAAAGCGTAAATCACTTTTTGGTGGAAGGGAACGTTGAATCTGAGAAATCTTCGTATGGATTAACTGGTGGTAATAATAGTAACAATAATAATAATAGTAATAGTAATAATAATAATAATAATAATAATAATAATAATAATAATAATAATAATATCAGTGTCATTCTCTTTTATTTTTCAGTGATCATATTACAATGCTATACATAGTCAAGGTAAGCATTACTACATACAGGGAGAAAATCTAATAATAGATCAAATAAACATTCAGAGGTTATAAATGCATCTACTATTAAATGATACAGGAATATTACACTTAGTATGTACAATTACGTTCAGTATTCGTAAAGACAAACTAGTGGAAAATGAAACATGGGTGGACCAAGCATTGAACCTTGATGAATGCCCATATTTAAGTAATAAATTACAAGAATATTATCTTACACGAAGTTTACGATCTGTTAAAAAAGATTTGAAAACTTGTAAAAAACATTCCTCTAAATCCAACGGATTCTAATTTAATTACACAAATTATTCTTAGTTAAAAAGCTTTGGGTTGATTAAACAAGATTAATAATAATAATAATAATAATAATAATAATAATAATAATAATAATAATAAATCAGGTAAACTGATGTAACAAAGTGCCAGAATGCTCTTGTTTAATCGGTGATAATTCCAATGATGATAGGCTATGCAGAAAATAAATTATTTTTCTAATCGATTTCCGAGTTAAGAGTTAAGCTCCAGATCGATTCATTTAGCCGGGAATACGGAAAAATAAAGCATAATTATGTGTAGTGTGTATTTATCAAAGCTAACTGGATTGCGACTTCCAAAGCTGTATAAGAAAACAGTAAAAAATTATTTTGCCATGAGAACTGATTTGAATTTGATAAAATCTTTCTAATATATTACCATGTAATAGGCAATACATTGGGCATTACTCCGGCACCGGTCAACAGATTTGGTCCAATATCAATAAGCTTCTTCCCATGGACGTTATAAATGCATATACCAAGTTTCATGAAAATCCGATAAAGCGTATTTTTGTTATCGCGCGTAAAGACACACGGACAGACAGATGGACATACATTTTCTCGTCCCCCACACAGTCTCATCAAGTACCATTCTGGCACTTAATAATAATAGGAATTGTAAGAGTGTTTTATAATATAAGTCATGGCGTGGTTGTTGAGTTCGATAATAGAAGCACTATTTCTTGCTTCCGAGTAATTCACACTTCGAGAACATAATATATTCAGTCTCCAAGCGTTGCTGAAAGTTGCATGAATATATGTTCTAGGGGGGATAACAGTTAATAAGTTAATTTAATTTTACAGTGTGCATCCGACTCACCTGAACTTATTGTCTTCAACTTAATTCAATTTGAGAGCATTCCTCTCAGACTTTGCAAGCAGTCGCATTGTCGCCGCAGCTAGCAGATGCATTTACAGCGGAATGCCAACTGCATCTGAAAGTTTCACCCAGCAGAGTATAATTATTCTCAAATTACTGTGGGATTACCGCAGGCTATCTCTTATTCCCATGATTTATATCTACATAGCATTCTCTTTCCTTTTTCACCAACTTTGCACGGTTTTGAATACTTCTGTAAATTCAAACTGTATCCTCATTCCAACTCCAGTGGTTTCACAGTTATTTGAAATCCTCTTACTTTGCACTAAAATGTACAATGTATTTTTTGCACTCCTTAGCTAGTAAGTGTTACTTACGAAAGTTGTTTACATGGATCGTAAGTTGACATTCCCACACAATCGTGTTGCTAAGGGCGTTGCGATGAGGTTAAATTACTTACGCTCCAAGCGCCACGTCATAATTCATTACGATACACTTCATAATATAAGCCTTTATGGACACGGCCCCCAGGACAAATATTCGGTTCCCATAACAACAAACACATGCGAATCACTTTCTGAAATAAACATCTATTTTCAAGAATGGATTTACATAATATTTTGAGGTAATATCACAATTAATATAATTAATTTTATATAAATAATCATCGTGCAAAAAATAACATGCAACACACGTTCCGTAATAGTATATTGCGATACAAGTGCCCTAAGGCACGTTTACGGGTCGAGGAAACAGATTGAAAACCCTCGGCTGCGCCTCGGGTTTTTAAGTTTTCGAGACCCGTAAATGCCTTTACGGCCCGTGTGTTGCATGTTATTTTTTGCACGATGATTATTTATATCAATTTAATTATATTAATTGTGATATTACCTGAAAATATTATGTAAATACATTCTTGAAAATAGATGTTTATTTCAGAAAGTGATTCGCATGTGTTTGTTGTTATGGCAACCGAATATTTGTCCTGGGGGCCGTGTCCATAAAGGCTTGTATTATGAAGTGTATCGTAATGAATTATGACGTAGCGCTTGGACCGTAAGTAATTTAACCTCATCGCAACCGCCCTTAGCAACAAGACTGTGTGGGAATGTCAACTTACGATCCATGTAAACAACGTTCGTAAGTACCTTTTACTAGCTAAGGAGTGCAAAAAGGCATTTACGGGTCTCGAAAACTTAAAAACCCGAGGCGCAGCCGAGGGTTTTCAATCTGTTTCCTCGACCCGTAAACGTGCCTTACGGCACTTGTATCGCAATATAGCCTACTATTATATACTAGCTTAAAAGGCCCGGCGACGCCCGGTTTTTTTTATTTTGTAATTGGAAATTATCTTATGAACAACTTTCGATTTTTAAATTATAGATTTAGAATTTGAAACGACTTATCACACTCAAACTATTCCCTCAGAAAACGTTAGGTATAGTTTTTTATAGCTCAAAGAGGATATATAATTTTGCATTCCATCGCTTCTACACAGCAAGGGTTCAAATAAGAAGAAACAGAAATTCCGGAACATAATATTGTCAGGTCTTTACGGAATATTTTATTTCTCACCCTCAGGTTACCGTATAGGGGACGAAATTAAAAATAAATTCAATAACACTTTCATACGTCTCTCTCCAAAAATCTGCGATATAATAGTATGCATAATACCATACCTCGTATTGTTTTCTCTATGTCTAGGGTAGAGAAAGTTATGTGACTGCATTATTTTCCGTGGATTTCATTATTTAATATTTATTTATAATATTAATTATATTGATAGTTTCTATAATTTGTAAAACTCCCATTTCATTTATTTCCAAACCCATCTGAGACCACTGGCAACAATATATGCCATGTATATATGTATATACTTACTTTCGTTACCACTTCGCATCGCATCCCCGAAGAATACAAAACCCAAGTAAAATCTCATTAATGCATTCACATAAGCGTAGGCAATTCGCCTTTCTCACTTCACAATCTGATATAAAAGTCTTGCTTCGGGAATGTGCTTTTAATAAGACTAAGATAACTGAATGCGCACTTCAGCCATGTACTCTTCTCAGGAATATATCAAAATATCAAATTCTCCGAATGATTTCATGGTTTCCTCAGTCGTAAAGGCAAATGCCGAATTGGAAATTTATTTACTATTTCATCCTCTATCATATCCATAATTAAATTTCAGTTTAAAATAAAACAAATAACATACCAACAATAGAAAACAGGTGCACGTCAAAAGATATAATTATCTATCTACAGAACCTGAACTCCTGAAATGACTTCGATGTTCGAAGGAGTATAAATAAAGCTGATTTTTTAAAAAAATAAATGGTTTCAATTCATTTTATCATGCAATGAAAAGCGAAATCTGAAGTATTTTTTTATTCGTTAGCCGTATTGGACCAGGGATTCTGTAAGCTGTAGGAAAAAGTCACGTGATTTATAGTGTCACGTGGACGACTGAGGGAAGCGATTAGTCGAGCGAGGGGAAGTCCTTTTTATATCCTCCACGGCCCCCCATCAATACAGGAGCAGCGGATTTGAATAATTATAGACGCCGCTGAACAAAACACAGTCGGAGATTGTGGCTAGATTTATTCTTTTTCTGATGCTTCTGTCGCCATCTGCAAACATTTGAATGTCAAAGTTAAAGAGGCAATACTCTGAACGAACAGTGACATTTGAATCTATCAAAAATTAATCTCTGGTTTCCAATTTGTAACTTTTGATTAGAACATAAAACAAGACAACATTTATTATTTACATTCTTTTATCATAGTAATTCAAATAACAGGCTTATCTTCTTTTGTTATCCGGAAAAATTTCATATTGACTTGTATCAATTTAGTGTAAATAAAATTGTTGTAGTTATTATTATTATTATTATTTTTATTATTACTATTACTATTATTACTACTACTATTATTATCCAGTGTAGACTTAAATCAGGAAATGCCTGCTTTTATCCAGTTTAGAAACTCTTATCTTCTCGTCTTCTGTCCAGAAATCTAAAAATAAGAATTTATTAGACAATAAAATTATCCTGCCGGTTGTATTATATGGATGTGAGACTTGGCCGCTTACTCTTCGGGAAGAACATAATCTGAGAGTGTTCGAAAACAGGGGGCTTAGGAAAATATTTGGGCCTAAGAGAGATGAAAATGGGGACTGGAGAAAACTGCATAACGACGAGCTTCATAACCTGTACTCGTCACCCGATATATTAAGGGTAATTAAATCAAGGAGGATGAAATGAGCTGGACATGTTGCGCGCATGGGGGATTTAAAACGTGTCTCAAATACATTGTCTGGGAGACCCGAAGGGAAAAGGCCACTTGGAAGACCTAGACGCAGTTGGAAGGACAATATTAGGACAGATTTAAGAGAAGTAGGATTTGAGAGGGATGGTTGGATGGAGTTAGCACAGAATAGGGTTGAATGGCGGGCTCAGGTAAGCGCGGCAAAGAACCTTCGAGTTTCACAAAATAGATAAAATTCCTTCAGCTTATTTAGAAATTGTCTATAGCCACTGAGTAAGTAAGTAATACAGTTCCTTATTTCCAGAGTTTGTACTCTATTGCTTTCCTTATTTATGATGGTCCTAATCACATATCCATTCGGATATAACGGACGGATAGACAGACTGACGTCACTCAAAAAACATTTTTTTTCGGTTTATAGGCCTCGTGAAGTATGTTTTACCTGTGTTATCTCGATTTCTATTTGTCAATATTGCAATATTTTCTCTATGCTACATATATTTATTTATTTATTTATTTATATTTCCCTCTGGTGTAGTTAAGGCCTTAAGGCCTTCTCTTCCACTAACCAGAGGTGGATACATTCAAACCTTACCAAATAATCTAATTAAGAATAAAAATAATGATAGTAAAAAGAGAAACATGATTATATTATATAGATGTAGATTATGTTGGTGAAAACTATAATTAAGACTATATCAAACTATATCCTAGTAATGGAAATTCAACATTGTAAGTAGAACAAATTAGTGAGAAAAATAATAATAATAGGTAGGAAAATAAGAAAAATAAAATAAAATAAAATAAATGAAACTAATACAAAAGCGAAATTTTTAACATGAAAGTAGTATATAATATAAATGTTAATGGTTGGTGGTCAAGTGATCAACTAACTTCATCTTGAACGCTCTGAGTGTTCGGCAGCCTTTTATATTCTCAGGTAAAGAATTCCACAGACGAGCTGTCCCGACAGTGAAGGATGAAGAATAAAATACAGTATTGTGTGGGGGAATAGATAAGGTAGTTTTCTGATGGGATCTTGTTCCGAGATCATGATAATCTGATAGGTAGTGGAAACGATAGGCCAAGTAAGGAGGAATTTTGGTATGAAGTAATTTGTAAAGCATTGAAAGAGAATGTAGCTTTCTGCGTTCTTGAAGAGCCAAGACAAGAACTCCATAGAGGGTGAAATATGATCATATCGACGTACATTACAGACAAAACGCGCACAAGCATTGTGAAGTCGCTGAAGTCTTTGTGATAGATTTACGTTTAAGTCTGAAAGTAGGGTGTCACAGTAATCGAAATGTGGCATTACAAGTGTGTCAACAAGAATGTTTTTTTTAATTTCAAAGGCAGGAAATTTTTAAAGCGCATAAACGAATAGATTATGGAAGAGATTTTTTACATAGCTCTGCAATATGAACATTCCAGCTTAGGTTCTTATCAATATAAACTCCAAGATTTTTTACAGAATCCGTTTGTTTTATAGCGATATCGTTTAGCGTATAGCTTAGCTTAGCATATAGGCTATGCGAGAAAAAGTACCGAATATTTCCGCAGATAAGACGACCATCAGATAAGTCGAGGTATAAATTTTCGTCAAAGTTTTAGTTTTAGCATATATCTGTCCTACTGTATAGGAAGAGACCCAAACTATCAACAGCGTATGAATATATATTAACGAAACAACTTCAAAAAGTTTCGTTTTTGTTTCAGTTTTCTGGTTAATCGCAAGAATGTTGCCAACCATCGCACTATTAGGCATATAATCCATAGGGTGGATAGTAGAAGTTAGGGCACAATATCCACAGTTAGTTAAAAAAAAGATTGTTGGCTACCCTTACTGAAACAAATATTCCTAGACCTTTTTTTTCCAAAATGACTCACTGAACACAGTCCACACAGTGGCACCACTATGGAACCTAAGGATACGCGCATTGTGCGTGACCCATGTGACACACGTACCGGTAAAAAATAAAAATGAAAAAAAAAAAACACCAAAGATAGGTTCTACTTTGCGGATTATGGAGTTTGTGGTTTTATTTACGAAATAAGCATTATTTCGGGGCTTACATTTGCCCGAAAATGGCAACTAAATTCTTAATATATCAAGATAATGTAATCTTGACATCGGAAGACATCATTTTATAGAAGTTCCCATAAAGTCGGTCCCACGAAAATATGTGTAAGAAACATTTCTAAATGTAGACAAGGAAAGGATAAAACAATTTAGCAGTTAACTGATTAGTTTATTAAATTAATTAATTAATTATAACCTAGTCTTAAGCTAATTCATTTAGTAAATTAAAAGTCAATGTAATTGTGTAGTATAGCCTACTTTACTTCCCATCTTAGCATTTTGTAATTCACATCTACAGTTCCAAATGTTAGTACAAAACATATACTTTATTATAACTATGTATGTAACTATAACCCTAATATATCAAGGAAAAATAGGGTTACACTATTTGGAAAATAAATAATACATCTTTTTATAATGGTTTCAATTTATTATAAATTTCAGTTCAAATATTTTGTATCTGCCCTTTAAGATGATATCGGATTATCGAGGCCTTTTTTTTATGATTCAACTATCGTCTTATCTGTTGAAATATACGGTAGGTATTGCGTGCACATTGGCACACGTGCACATCGGCACAATCGCATTTTCGTGCACATCGGCATATTATTTTTATCTTGCAATATCATCGTGCTCATCGCCACACACACTTCGTAGGGGTAGACAAAGAAACAAAGTTAGAATTACATTATCGTATTGAATGCAATATAGGACTAGTTCATAGTAACTGCTAGATAGACATAAAGACAAACACTTCCTTTCATTAATATTATAGATACATGCTGTGTACATTAATATTATAAGTGTATTGTTTAGAAATCATTCATGAAATATCTGCCTGCGATTGAATAAGACTTTGAATTAACCTAACCTAACCGAACCGAACCGAACCTAACCTAACCTAACCTAACCTAACCTAACCTAACCTAACCTAACCTAACCTAACCTAACCTAACCTAACCTAAACTAACCTAACCTAACCTAACCTAACCTAACCTAACCTAACCTAACCTAACCTAACTTAAACCAACGTGAGGTAGCTTTACGTAACGTGAGTTTACGTAGCTTGACGTAATGTAACTTGACGTATATTTACGTACCTTGACGTATATTTACGTACCTTGACGTAAATTGACGTACCTTGACGTAAATTGACGTAAATTGACGTACCTTGACGAAAATTGACGTAAATTGAAGTATCTTGACGTAAATTGACGTACCTTGACGTATCTTCACGTAAATTTACGTATCTTCACGTAAATTTACGTATCTTGACGTATATTTACGTATCTTGACGAAAATTTACGTACTTTGACGTAAATTTACGTACCCTGACTTATATATTTACGTACCCTGACGTAAATTGACGTACCCTGACGTAAGTTGACGTACCCTGACGTAAATTGACGTACCCTGACGTAAATTGACGTACCTTGACGTAAATTGACGTACCTTGACGTATATTGACGTACCTTGACGTATATTGACGTACCTTGACGTAAATTTACGTACGTACCTTGACGTAAATTTACGTACCTTGACGTATCTTCACGTATCTTCACGTCAATTTAGGTATCTTGACGTATATTTACGTATCTTGACGAGAATTTACGTAATTTTACGTATATTTACGTACCCTGACGTATATTTACGTACCCTGACGTAAATTGACGTACCTTGACGTAAATTGACGTACCTTGACGTAAATTTACGTACCCTGACGATTATTGACGTACCTTGACGTACCTTGACGTAAATAGACGTACCTTGACTTAAATTGACGTACCTTGACGTATATTTACGTACTCCGACGTACATTTACGTAACTTGACGTAAAGTTACGTACCTTGACGTAAATATACGTCCCGTGACGTAATTTTACGTACTCTGACGTATATTTACGTACCCTGACGTATATTGACGTACTTGGACATAAATTTACGTACCTTGACGTATATGTACGTACTCTGGCGAATATTTACGTACCCTGACGTATAAATACGTACTTTGACGTAAATTTACGTCCCCTGACGTAATTTTACGTACCCTGACGTATATTTACGTAACCTGACGTATATTTACGTACGCAGACGTATATTGACGTACCTTGACGTACATTTGCGTATCTTGACACAAATGTACGTACCCTTACGTATATTGACATACCCTGACGTAAATTGACGCACCCTGACGTAAAGTGACGTACCCTGACGTAAATTGACGTACCCTGACGTAAATTGACGTATATGACGTAAATTGACTAACCCTGACGTAAATTTACGTACCCTTACGTATATTGACGTACCTTGACGTACTTTGACGTAAATTGACGTACCTTGACGTATATTTACGTACCCCGACGTAAATTTACGTACCTTGACGTAAGTAACGTACCCTGACGTAAAGTGACGTAACTTGACGTAAATATACGTATCTTGATGTAAAGTTACGTATCTTCACGTATATTTACGTATCTTGACTTAATTTACGCACCATGACGTAAAAATCCGTGCCTTGACGTAAATTTACGTACCTTGACGTAAATGTACGTTCCCTGACGTAATTTTACGTACCCTTACGTATATTTACGTACCATGACGAATATTTACGTCCCCTGACGTATATTGACGTACCTGGACATAATTAACGTACCTTGACGTATATTTACGTACCCTGACGTATATTTAAGTACCCTGACGTATATTTACGTACCCTAACGAATATTCACGTACCCTGACGAATATTTACGTACCCTGACGTATATTGACGTACCTGGACTTAAATTGACGTACCTTGACGTATATTTACGTACCCGTACGTATATTTACGTACCCTGACGTATATTTACGTACTTTGGCGTAAATTGACGTACACTGACGGATATTTACGTACCCTGGCGTATATTTACGTACCCTGACATATATTTACGTACCCTGACATGTATTTACGTACCATGACGTATATTGACGTACGTTGACGTAAATTTACGTCTCTTGACATAAGTTTACGTACCCTGACGTAAATTGACGTACCCTGACGTAAATTGACGTACCCTGACGTAAATTGACGTACCCTGATGTAAATTGACGTACCTAGACGTAAATATACGTACCCTGACGTTAATTTACGTCTAGGCACGTACATTTTAAATACATAATTGACGTATATTGACGGAAATTTACGTACCTTGACGTAAAGTTACGTATCATGACGTATATTTACGTATCTTGACTTAAATTTACGCACCGTGACGTAAATATCCGTACCTTGACGTAAATTTACGTACCTTGACGTAAATGTACGTTCCCTGACGTAATTTTACGTACCCTGACGTATATTTACGTACCCTGACGAATATTTACGTACCCTGACGTATATTGACGTACCTTGACGTAATTTTACGTCCCCCGACGTAATTTTACGTACCCTGACTATATTTACGTACCTTGACGTATATTTACGTACGTACCTTGACGTAAATTTACGTACCTTGACGTATCTTCACGTATCTTAACGTCAATTTAGGTATTATGACGTATATTTACGTATCTTGACGAGAACTTACGTAATTTATGTATATTTACGTACCCTGACGTATATTTACGTACCCTGACGTAAATTGACGTACCTTGACGTACCTTGACGTAAATAGACGTACCTTGACTTAAATTGACGTACCTTGACGTATATTTACGTACTCCGACGTACATTTACGTTACTTGACGTAAAGTTACGTACCTTGACGTAAATATACGTCCCGTGACTTAATTTTACGTACTCTGACGTATATTTACGTACCCTGACGTATATTGACGTACTTGGACATAAATTTACGTACCTTGACGTATATTTACGTACTCTGGCGAATATTTACGTACCCTGACGTATAAATACGTACTTTGACGTAAATTTACGTCCCCTGACGTAATTTTACGTACCCTGACGTATATTTACGTAACCTGACGTATATTTACGTACGCAGACGTATATTGACGTACCTTGACGTACATTTGCGTATCTTGACACAAATGTACGTACCCTTACGTATATTGACATACCCTGACGTAAATTGACGCACCCTGACGTAAAGTGACGTACCCTAACGTAAATTGACGTACCCTGACTTAAATTGACGTATATGACGTAAATTGACTAACCCTGACGTAAATTTACGTACCCTTACGTATATTGACGTACCTTGACGTACTTTGACGTAAATTGACGTACCTTGACGTATATTTACGTACCCCGACGTAAATTTACGTACCTTGACGTAAGTAACGTACCCTGACGTAAAGTGACGTAACGTGACGTAAATTTACGTACCTTGACGTAAGTAACGTACCCTGACGTAAAGTGACGTAACGTGACGTATATTTACGTATCTTGATGTAAAATTACGTATCTTCACGTATATTTACGTATCTTGACTTAAATTTACGCACCATGACGTAAATATCCGTGCCTTGACGTAAATTTACGTACCTTGACGTAAATGTACGTTCCCTGACGTAATTTTACGTACCCTTACGTATATTTACGTACCCTGACGAATATTTACGTCCCCTGACGTATATTGACGTACCTGGACATAATTGACTTACCTTGACGTATATTTACGTACCCTGACGTATATTTAAGTACCCTGACGTATATTTACGTACCCTAACGAATATTCACGTACCCTGACGAATATTTACGTACCCTGACGTATATTGACGTACCTGGACTTAAATTGACGTACCCTGACGTATATTTACGTACCCTGACGTATATTTACGTACTTTGGCGTAAATTGACGTACACTGACGGATATTTACGTACCCTGGCGTATATTTACGTACTCTGACATATATTTACGTACTCTGACATGTATTTACGTACCATGACGTATATTGACGTACGTTGACGTATATTGACGTACGTTGACGTAAATTTACGTCTCTCGACATAAATTTACGTACCCTGACGTAAATTGACGTACCCTGACGTAAATTGACGTACCCTGACGTAAATTGACGTACCCTGATGTAAATTGACGTACCTAGACGTAAATATACGTACCCTGACGTAAATTTACGTCCAGGCACGTACATTTTAAATACATAATTGACGTATATTGACGGAAATTTACGTACCTTGACGTAAAGTTACGTTTCATGACGTATATTTACGTACCTTGACGTAAATGTACGTTCCCTGACATAATTTTACGTACCCTGATGTATATTTACGTACCCTGACGAATATTTACGTACCCTGACGTATATTGACGTACCTTGACGTAAATTTACGTCCCCCGACGTAATTTTACGTACCCTGACTATATTTACGTACCTTGACGTATATTTACGTACCTTGACGTATATTTACGTACCCTGACGTATATTTACATACCTTGACGTAAATTTACGTACCTTCACGTTCAATTTACGTATCCTGACGTATATTTACGTACCCTGACGTACATTTACGTACCCTGACGTATATTTACGTACCCTGACGTATATTAACGTACTCTGACGTATATTAACGTACCCTGACGTAAAATGACGTTCCCTGACGTCAATTAACGTACCCTGACGTAAATTGACTCACCCTGAGGTAAATTTACGTGCCCTGCAAGTACCCTGCAAGTAAATTAACGTACCTTGACGTAAATTGACGTACCTTGACGTAAATTGACGTACCTTGACGTAAATTGACGAAACCTGACGTAATTTACGTACCTTGACGTAACTTTACGTACCTTGACGTAATTTATGTACCTTGACGTATATTTACGTACCTTGACGTAAATTTACAGACCTTGACGTATCTTGACGAGAATTTACGCACCTTGACGTATATTGACGTACCTTGACGTATATTGACGTCCCTTGACGTATTTTGACGTCCCTTGACGTACCTTGACGTAAATTGACGTACTTTGACGGTGATTGACGTATCTTGACGTAAATTCACGTACCTTGACGTAAATTGACGTACCTTGACGTATCTTGACGTAAATTGCCGTACCTTGACGTATATTGACGTACCATGACGTAAATGTACGTACCATGACGTAAATTTACGTACTTTGAAGTAAATTTACGTACCTTGACGTATATTTACGTATTCTGACGTATATTAACGTACCCTGACGTAAAATGACGTACTCTGACGTAAATTAACGTACCTTGACGTAAATTTACGTATCTTGACGTAAATGTACGTACCTTGACGTAAATTTACGTACCTAAAGTAATTTATGTACCTTCAAGTAATTCATGTACCTTGACGTATATTTGCGTACCTTGACGTACATTTACGTATCTTGACGTACCTTGACGTAATTTAGTACCTTGACGTAAATTGACGTATATTGACGTACCTTGACCTAAATGTACGTACCTTGAGCACGTACCATGACGTAAATTTACGTACTTTGAAGTAAATTTACGTATCCTGACGTATATTTACGTACCCTGACGTTTATGTACGTACCCTGACGTATATTAACGTACCCTGACGTAAAATGACATACTCTGACGTAAATTTACGTACCTTGACGTAAAATGACATACTCTGACGTAAATTTACGTACCTTGACGTAAATTTACGTATCTTGACGTAAGTTTACGTACCTTGACGTAAGTTTACGTACCTTGACGTAAATTTACGTACCTTGACGTAAATTTACGTAGCCTGACTTATATTGACGTACGCTGAAGTAAATGTACGTACCATGACGTAAATTTACGTACTTTGAAGTAAATTTACGTACCTTGACGTATATTTACGTACCTTGACGTAAATTTAGGTACATTGACGTAAATTTACGTACTTTCACGTTCAATTTACGTACCTTGACGTATATTTACGTATCCTGACGTATATTTACGTACCCTGACGTATATTTACATACCCTGACGTATATTAACGTACCCTGACGTAAAATGACGTACCCTGACGTTAATTAACGTACCCTGACGTAAATTGACTCACCCTGAGGTAAATTTACGTGCCCTGCAAGTAAATTTACGTACCCTGACGTAAATTGACGTACCTTGACGTAAATTGACGTACCTTGACGTAAAGACGTAAATTGACGTACCTTGACGTAAAGACGTAAATTGACGTACCTTGACGTAAATTGATGTACCTTGACGTAAATTGACGAAACCTGACGTAAATTTACGTACCTTGACGTAACTACACGTACCTTGACGTAATTTATGTACCTTGACGTATATTTACGTACCTTTACGTAAATTTACGTACCTTGTCGTATCTTGACGTAAATTTATGTACCTTGACGTCTCATGACGTAAATTTACGCATCTTGACGAGAATTTACGCACATTGACGTATATTGACGTACCTTGACTTAAATTGACGTACCTTGACGTAAATTGACGTACTTTGACGTACCTTGACGATTATTGACGTACTTTGACGTAAATTGACCTACCTTGACGATAATTGACGTATCTTGACGATGATTGACGTATCTTGACGTACCTTGACGTAAATTGACGTACCTTGACGTAATTTAGTTCCTTGACGTAAATTGACGTACCTTGACGTATATTGACGCACCTTGACATAATGTACGTACCATGACGAAATTTACGTACTTTGAAGTAAATTTACGTATCTTGACGTATATTTACGTACCCTGACGTATATTTACGTACCCTGACGTATATTAACGTACCCTGACGTAAAATGACGTACTCTGACGTAAATTAACGTACCTTGACGTAAATTTACGTATCTTGACGTAAATGTACGTATCTTGACGTAAATGTACGTACCTTGACGTAAATTTACGTACCTTCAAGTAATTTATGTACCTTGACGTATATTTGCGTACCTTGACGTAAATTTACGTACCTTGACGTATCTTGACGAGAATTTACGCACCTTGACGTATATTTACGTACCTTGACGTATATTGACGTACCTTGACGTAAATTTACGTACCTTGACGTAAATTGACGTACTTTGACGTAAATTTACGTACCTTGATGTATCTTGACGTAAATAGACGTACCTTGACGTATCTTGACGTAAATAGACGTACCTTGACGTAAATTGACGTACCTTGACGTAATTTAGTACCTTGACGTAAATTGACGTATATTGACGTACCTTGACGTAAATGTACGTACCATGACGTAAATTTACGTACTTTGATGTAAATTTACGTACGTTGACGTATATTTACGTACGTTGACGTATATTTACGTCCCTTGACGTAAATTTAGGTACATTGACGTAAATTTACGTACCTTTACGTAAATTTAAGTATCCTGACGTATATTTACGTACCCTGACGTATATGTACGTACCCTGACGTATATTAACGTACCCTGACGTAAAATGACGTACTCTGACGTAAATTAACGTACCTTGACGTACATTTACGTATCTTGACGTAAGTTTACGTACCTTGAAGTAAATTTACGTAGCCTGACTTATATTGACGTACGCTGACGTAAATTGACGTACCCTGACGTAAATTACGTACCTTGACGTATATTTACTTACCTTGACGTAAATTTAGGTACCTTGACGTAAATTTACGTACCTTGACGTAAATGTACGTACCCTGACGTATATTTATGTACCCTGACGTATATTTACGCTTTCCCTGACGTATATTGACGAACCCTGACGTAAAATGACGTACCCTGACGTAAAATGACGTATTTAACGTACCTTGACGTAGTTGACGCAAATTTACGTACCTTGACGTAAATTTACTTACCTTGACGTATATTTACGTACCTTGACGTAAATTGACGTACTTTGACATAAATTGACGTACCTTGACGTAAATTGACGTACCTTGACGTAAATATACGTATCTTGACGTAAAGATACGTCTCTTGACGTAAAGATACGTATCTTGACGTAAAGTTACGTACGTTGATGTAAATTTACGTACATTGATGTAAATTTACGTACCTTGACGTAAATTTACGTACCATGACGTATATTTACGTACCCTGACGTACCCAGACTTGAATTTACGTACCTTGACGTAAATTTACGTACCTTGACGTGCCTTGACGTAAATTTACGTATCTTGACGTAAATGTACGTATCTTTACGTAAAGTTGCGTATCTTGACGTAAAGATATGTATCTTGACGTACATTTACGTATCTTTACGTAACGTAAATTTACATATCTTTACGTAACGTAAATTTACATTTCTTTACGTCACTTGACGTAAATTTACGTAACTTTACCTAACGTAACTTGCCGTAAATTTACGTAATTTTTGTAACGTAACTAGACGTAAATTTACGTAACTTTATTGAACGTAACTTGACGTAAATTTACGTATCCTTACGTAACGTAACTTGACGTATATTTACGTAATTTACGTAACGTAACTTTACGTAACGAAACTTGACGTAACTTGACGTAACGTAACTTGACGTAACGTAACTTTACGTAACGTAACTTGACGTAACTTAACGTAATGTAACTTAACGTAACGTAACTTAACGTAACGTAACTTATCGTAAAATAACTTGACATAACGTAACTTGACGTAACTTACCTTGACGCTCCTTAACGTAACGTAACTTGACATAACTTCTCGTAACGTAACTTGACGTAACGTAACTTGACGTAACTTGACGTAATGTAACTTGACGTAACTTGACGTAACTTTGCGTAACGTAAGTTGACGTAGCGTAACTTTACGTAACGTAACTTTACGTAACGTAACGTAACTTTACGTAACGTAACGTAACTTTACGTAACGTAACATTACGTAACTTAACGTAACGTAACGTAACTTTACGTAACGTAACATTACGTAACTTAACGTAACGTAACGTAACGTATTTGTAACTTTACGTAACTTGTCTTTACGTAACGTAACATTGCGTAACGTTTTGTATTTTTACTAACGTAACTTTACGTATCTTTTCCTAATTTCGTAATTTTACATAACGAAACTTTACTAACGTAACTTTACGTAACATAACTTAATGTAACTGTACGTAACGTAACTTTACGTATCTTTATGTTACGTAACCTAACCTAACCTAACTTTACGTAACGTAACCTAACCTAACTTTACGTAACGTAACGTAACGTAACCTAACCTAACTTTACGTAACGTAACGTAACGTAACCTAACCTAACTTTACGTAACGTAACGTAACGTAACCTATCCTTTCGTGAGGTAACCTAACGTAACGTGAGTTAACGTGAGGTAATGTAGCTTTACGTAACGTAACTTTACGTAACGTCACTTTACGTAACGTCACTTTACGTAACTTTACGTAACTTTACATAATGTAACTTTACGTAACTTTACATAATGTAACTTTACGTAACTTTACATAATGTAACTTTACGTAACTTTACATAACGTAACTTTACATAACGTAACTTTACATAACGTAACTTTACATAACGTAACTTTACATAACGTAACTTTACATAACGTAACTTTACATAACGTAACTTTACATAACGTAACTTTACATAACGTAACTTTACATAACGTAACTTTACATAACGTAACTTTACATAACGTAACTTTACATAACGTAACTTTACATAACGTAACTTTACATAACGTAACTTTACATAACGTAACTTTACATAACGTAACTTTACATAACGTAACTTTACATAACGTAACTTTACATAACGTAACTTTACATAACGTAACTTTACATAACGTAACTTTACATAACGTAACTTTACATAACGTAACTTTACATAACGTAACTTTACATAACGTAACTTTACATAACGTAACTTTACATAACGTAACTTTACATAACGTAACTTTACATAACGTAACTTTACGTAACTTTACGTAACTTTACATAACGTAACTTTACGTAACTTTACATAACGTAACTTTACGTAACTTTACATAACGTAACTTTACGTAACTTTACATAACGTAACTTTACGTAACTTTACATAACGTAACTTTACGTAACTTTACATAACGTAACTTTTCGTAATTTCAAGTAACGTAACTTTACTAACGTAACTTTTCGTATCTTTTCCTAACGTATCTTTGCGTAACATTACGTAACGTAACTTTATGTATCTTTACGTAACGTAACGTAATGTAACTGTACGTAACGTAACGTAACTGTACGTAATGTAACGTAACCTGATCTTACCTTACCTAACCTTACCTTACCTTACCTTACCTTACCTTACCTAACCTAACCTAACCTAACCTTACCTTATCTTACCTAACATAACCTAACCTTACTTACCTTACCTTACCTTACCTTACCTTACCTTACCTTACCTTACCTTACCTAACCTAACCTAACCTAACCTGACCTGACAACCTATCTACGATATCAACGGTCGGTTCCTTAGCCGCGGTAGCTACGGGGTGCTGCCTTGGAGCCGTGGTGAATGAGGCCGTAGGTTTCAGTCTTATATGACTTCTTTTTTTTTTATTGTGTTTTGAGTCTCTATGTCCACCCCTGCCCCCAACGTGGTGTGTGGCGATGAGGTCGATAACTAATACAAGATAAAAATACTATGCCGATGTGCACGAAATTGCGACTGTGCCAATGTGCACGACACCTATAGGCCCAGTGTAGGTTTCTCTGATAATTGTGTACCTTAAAAACCGCCTGTATGAATCGGTGAAATCACAATTTTACGCTCAAACAACATCTTCTCGTTTTCACCCATAATAACGCCACTGATGTAAACACACATTGATTTCTACCCTTCTAGTTCTTTCTTACAGACCGCACTGTGTTCTTCATCTTCTCCAGATAATGAACTCATCAGTGCTGCCTCTCTCCAGAGAGGCTTCTTCCTCCATCTTTATATACCTTAGCCAACAAACGCACCAAAGCGGCTATTGTGACTGGCGTCTTCAATTCACAAATGTTTATGTCTAATACATTGATGTCTTCCAGGAAATCACATTGTGCAATAACACTCGGCTCCGCCGGGATTTCAAAAGGAGCTTTTCCTAGGAAATGTATAATTCAGCTTTTCTTCCTTTTGTTGCCACTAATACCGTGAGTGCTTTGCTTGAACTAGAGCAGCGTACAAGGGATTATATGTAGGGCCTATTTATTGCATAGGCCTATACAAGTCAAAAGATAAAATATAGACTGCATATTATGCATAATGTATATTCGTATATTGTACATACAGACTGAAAGAGGCATTAATTAAAAGTGATAATAACCGAGCGAGGTGGCCGAGATGGTAACGTCTTGAAGTCGTGAGGTCCCTAGTTCAAATCCCGTGGCCAGCCAATTTGACATGGGGTTTTTCATGGTTTCCCCAGTCGTAAAAGCAAATGCTGAGTTGGATATTTGCATACCATGAATCATCTTCACCTATCATTCATTTAAATTAATATCAGTTGAAATTTACTCCATAAAATTACACCGATAATAGTCAGTAATCCATTCATTCAATCAGTCAGGACAAAGCCTTTTATATATAGAGAGATATATCTGTGGCTTGGTTCTAAAAGGCTTAATGTCAATTTCTTGCAAAAATGATATCTATGCATTATTGAGCTCGGATAGTCTTTATCTTTCGTATAATAAAAGTGCCAATGTATATTGCTATTAATAGGCAAACATTAGAGGCCAAAGTCGGAAGTTCTCAGCAAAAAAGGCTTCAAAGTCAGTTATCTAAAAGCAAGTTTTATGACATTGGCCTTTTTAGAACCAAGCCACAGATATATTCTTAGATGTAGTCAGAAATCTTATGGCTTTTATGCTCAAACAAACTATTATTGTTATTATTATTATTATTATTATTCATTCAGTCATTCATTCACTTCTTAGGCCTCTTTCCTCAAGCTGAAAAAGGATCTTCCGAAGACATCAATAATTGAATGTCTGTATCAGCTATAATGAAAATCTGGCTGAATGAACTGTCCTTAAAGAGGAATTCTGCTATTTACAGTTACCATTTTCATTCCTCCATCCACCGCAATGAAATGAAAGAGGAAAGAGAAGGAAATGTTATAATCAAACGGCTACCTTTAAAGTTTTTTTCCTTGCAAATTATCTTCTTTATCACAAGGATCCAATACGAGAGAGAGAGTTAAGTCCTAGTTAGATTTTAATTTGGTAGAGAGCGGCGGGATGCAAAGAAACCGATAGTAGTTAGGAAGTTAAGTACAATGTCTTTAAAAGATGCTAAGTTTTCCAATTATAGGACACCCTGCTCAGTTATACAGTATGGACTCATTAGAATCTGGCTTCCTTCTTTGAAACAAAGTGACTTCAGAAGCGGTTATAAAGAAGGAACTTTCGAGATTGCAAGGTGCTTTTGTAAGAAAAACCTTTCTCTTCTTCTTATCGAATTGTATTAACTTAATACATATCCTATTCAGAGTGGATGTGGGATAACTTACAGGGCCGTTAAAACCGTTTAAGAGAAAATCGCGAAAATTAAATTTTCTTCTTGTAAGGAGGCGTTAAAATTGAAGGACCTACGTGTGAAATTTAAAAATTCTATAATTATTTTTCACATGATTTTCTTCATTTGTTTACCTGGCTCTGGAAGTATTTTCCACAATAAACCTTAAAATTTTCAGAGCTGTAGATTTATTACATCTTGATTAAATAATATATATATATATATATATATATATATATTGTAATTTTTAAATGGGTGTCATGTCGAAAGATTTTGCGGTGCTGTTTTCAAATTTTCGGGACCAAATTTTATGTCTAGAACACTCCTAACCAAAAAATAATTGACTATTTATTTCAGAAATAATAGTTACAAATCGTAAATAATATTTTATGAGGGCACAAATTTTTTTTTGTATAAAAATGCATACAATAAGTTCTATTTGCTGATATGTTTAGGGACTTTGTTGAAAATTTCAAAATAATTTATACAATTGATTAAAAATTGCCTTACAAAAGAAGTTTTAAGATACATTAATAATTATTTACAGAAATAGACACCTTAGTAATACTTCTTACAATGTAATTACAAGGATATAAGGAAATGCAAATTGGTATAACTATTTTTAGGTAAAGTAAAATATTTTTTTTAATAACAATAGTAAATAAATACAAAGCTAAGCATTTATGTTGTAAACGTGACATAATTTTGGGGTCGAACTAAATACTTCCTGTGCCTTCAGTACGTATCGCACGAATAGAGAATGTAATAAAATTTTAAAATATCTGAATACTGGAATGTCTTTATTCCTGGAAGTATACAATATTCATATGGCCGTTTGCAACACAGAGACAATAGCTTAGCAATCGCAGCTGGACAACTGCAACTATCCCTACAATATTTGGTATAGCCGCGGTATAACCATGCATAAGAGTGAATTCATTATCATAATACCACAAGTTGGACTTGATTGCTTGTCAGAACGTTCCTTCCCGTTCATAGAATATATCACACACAGAGATCCTTTGAGCCAATATTATGGAAGCTACTTTGAGCTTCAGATAAAGCGCAGGATGACCAACATATGTGAGAGTGTGACGTACACGAGAGAGACGTGGCCAGTCTCCACCGGAAATATCAACACCCAGCATTTCAAATTCATCTGTCTCTTAAAGCGGACCCTCCAGCTGCACTGCAGATGGACCAACCGGTCGTTTCGACCAGTGAAGACTTTGTCACATTGGTTTCGCATCTTCTTTCTGTTTTCCCCAAACAAATAATTAATTCCTCGTGACTTTTTCTGACTCTCCTCATTTCATATTCCCTGAAAATTTAGGGTTCAATATGTTATTAGTAGGGCAAGATATTTAATGACCATAAAACAGTGAAAAAAATTCACA
The DNA here is from genome assembly GCA_964059195.1 of Ectobius pallidus. Classification (NCBI taxonomy): domain Eukaryota; kingdom Metazoa; phylum Arthropoda; class Insecta; order Blattodea; family Ectobiidae; genus Ectobius; species Ectobius pallidus. The sequence continues at coordinate 206,697,360 of CAXKWD010000001.1, read as the reverse complement.
ATAAAAAGTATTTATGCATGAAAAATAGTAAAAATATTACATATATATAATTTTAAAAAACGGACATATATTATCCATTATAAGTCCTATGTTCGAAACAAAAAGACTCCAGCTAAATTTGCTTTTTGAAGATTGTGACGAAATTTCCATGTGTCAAAAAAGTTTCACGAAGAAATGTTATTATGATCATTTTATGCAGTATCTAACATATATTCACAACCATATGTAATTCATATCCTATATTTTACTGTATATATTGCTGTGTAAGCTATAACCCTAACTTGCCTTTTCTGGCAAAATAGGGTTCATAAAGACTTGGAGATACAATAAATAAATACTTATAATTAGTTTTTTTCAAGAAGAAATGAGTTGATTTTAGAGAGCAGTTTAACGAATGGCATTGTGTTACATTTAAATTTACAAAATAATAGACCTACACTCTTAATTTGTTACTAACGAAATAAGTAATTTAATAAGTTACTACTGGGATACCCTTTGCAGAAAAATATTACTTTTGAACTGTCATACATCATGCATAAACAATTATATATAAAACGATTGATAATTTTAAAAAAACTAAAACGGGGCTACGAGGTGCATTTCACGAAAGAAGTGTGCCGCCCGGGAAAAATGACCTCAGATTCGAGTTACCTAGCCCTAAAAACCCCCGCATAGTGAGTTTCGTCCAAATCATTCAATATTTTCCTATTTAGGCGTGCATTCATGATCCCCTTCTGTCCACCTATGTCAAAAAAACTAGATCTCTGCTGATCGTAAACAAATGAATCAAGATATCAACTGAGCAAGGCCATCTTGAATTAATTTCACAATTGAATACTGTTTTCCCAACGATCAAATTGCTCGTATGTTATGGAAGGCATTTCGTCTCCTCGAAAAATTTGATTTTTTGTATTAAAAATAAACATTTTGCAAAATCCTTGCACTTACGTTATCAAAGGTACTGTCAAAATTCCAGTCTGTGCCTATTACAGTTTGGGCTCTACGTTGATTCTCAGTCAGTCAGTCAGTCACTGAGGACAAAACTGCATATAGAGATTCCGAAATGTAATTTTAATAATTTTTGCCTAGGGAAATAGGCCTGTTATTGGCATCCATTGCATATAAGTACCGCATTAAAATTTCTAAGGCGAATAATTGTTCCTACGACAGTTTATTTTTCTAATATTAACCTAGGACATATACGTTAATGCAACATTTCTAGTTAAAGGTTTCGAAGAAGAGACATAGACTTGTATGTTCCTCTATTTTACACTATTTCCTCCCAGAATCCTCCTCCACTTCCATTTTCCGCATTACACTAAGACTTCTGAACATCCTCATCTTTGTATTAATTTCCTTACCACATCCTATTTCCTTATTTCAGTTAAAATCCGTCATGTAAAACACTATACTTCCCTAATAGCAATAATTCTTTGTCATAGAAAAAATTCAAGTAGTGAGAAAGAATTTTTCTAGGAAAGATATTTACGGAATAATTTTAAAACCGTTGTTTTCCTATGAACGTTTTGAAGTGAGATGTATTTCGAAAGCAATAAAATATACCACAGTAATGGACTAATAAAATAGTCTACTATTATTAGTTTTACGATTTTTAGTCTTTTTGAGAAAAAAAATTCATGTGCCCGCGGCTTCGCCCGCGATGATTATTTAAAAAATTAAGAGTGTAATAGTTAAATCATTATATTTATTAACACCTAAATCACGTGGACTACATACCACGATTAGATAGCGTCGCCTAGTAAAAGCTACCTCAGATTCGATTTCCTTGGCCCAGAAAACCCCAGTATAGTGAGTTTCGTCCAAATCGAACAATGTTTGACCATATTTAAGCCTATATTGATTATCCCTCATCCGTCTATGTTGAAAATGTCAGATATCTGCATGCCTTGACATCATAAACAAATGAATCGACCAGCATGGGCTTATAAAATGAAGCTATTCTTTTATTTCCAAATCATGACAAAAATAGCCAAAGCCAACTGTAACTGATTTGACATTGAAATGTATTACTGAAAACTGATGATTCCAAAACGCAAAAAAATGCAAGTTTTCTTCCAGTTTTTCACTCATAACTCACGAACGAAAGCTAAAATTAAAATTCCTGCTTTCGAGGTGCATTTTCCGACCCTTCAGTCCACCTATGTTTAAAAATTCAGATCTCTGCGTTCAGTAGATTTTGCTGGGCATCGCGGACAGAAGACAGACACTTCCATTTATTAATATAGACTACAAAGAAAATAAAATTTATACTGTATGTATCCGAAATGCAGTCAATTAAGCTTTGACTGTAATTCTTTCCTGCTGATTCCAGGAACACAATTATTTAATCAATAATAGTGGCTATATTTTTTGTCTATCATCCGCTACAGTACTATACTCTGTACTATTCAGTCAAAGCACTGGTAAATGCGTTGGATTATAAAGTTCAAAAGGAAATGTAATATCGTAATGTACAGCAATATGGATAATGTAGGCCTAAAGGCAGATGTGGTTAAATAATCGGCAAACAAATTTTAATAATGTTGAGGTGTAATGTCAAAAAGATAGCTTATAAGCTTAGGCACAAATCTGCCTACGTGGACAGTGTTTCCACATTATAAATAATGAGCTGTGAGATATTATTTTATTTTATTTATATACCTTTTGTTAGAGGCATACGTACTGTTTTCTGCTTGAACAAGTTGTATAGGGCAAAAAATTTGCTTTTGACCACGAACGTAGTGGTCTCTCCGCGACTGTGGTTATGGAGACAAAAGGGGGCAAAAAAGGGGGGGACAAAAATTTCATTCACAAAATTTAGAGAATATTTACAGAATAGAGAATATTTATGTCTCATGCACACAAATTAGCCCAGACGACTACTTAAATTTGTTCTGCAGACTGGTGTAGATAATTTATCCCACAGAATATCACTCCTCAGAATATCACAGAATATTCCACAGAGTCAGCACATATTACTCCATTAAAGTATGTTTTGACAATGAGCAAGACCTTCACCATTGTAACTTTTATTAGTGTACCGTAAAACGCACTGGCCAATCACAATCACAAAAAAAAGCGGGACATTTGAGTGTCCCCAATAAAACTTTCGGGACAGAGGGTCATTTCTTGTAAAAAACGGGACTGTCCCGGGAAAAATGGGACGAATGTTAGCTTCCCTGGCGAAGATTGGTATTTGTCCCTATCTTCCTTTCAGAAACGTAGCAGATATACCAGAGTAGGCCAAGTAGGGACAAGGCCTTCTTAAAAAGGCACGAACTGAGTAGGTGCCACTTTTTAAAGTCTATACCTAAAGTTAGTAGTATGGTTTTGTCACCTACCCCTATGGTGGGGCCCGATACTGTCCCGCAACACATGGTGGGGCAGGGGCAAAGTTCATCTCGCAGCGTGTTGCAGGGGCAAAGTCCGCAAATGACGTCATCCAAAATGGCGGCGCGCTAGACCACGTGACCGGCAGTAGGTTTCATATTACAGCACGAAGCGTAAATGCAACGTCATCAGTTTTCCGTAAGATTTTTATTTCGCTATGGTCCTGGGATCGACTCGGGTTTGCTGGTTAGCGTTTAATATAATTTTTACTTTGGTCCTATGGTAAAGGCGGCCGGTGCGTAAAACTCATGCTGGGGTCTTTAGAGGGGATATATTATGATAATAATTACAGGATTTTATAATGTCGATACAGAAAGCCAGTGAATGTTTAATCATATGCGTGCAGTGATTTTGCTTAGGTAGCAGTAGTATCATCTCGCCCTCCATACATGTTATCTCTCTTACTATGCAGCGGTAATATAACGCTGTACGCTTATCGCTATCTTACAACGTCATTCATTGAGACTTCCTTTTAAATCCCAACTCTATCATATTATAAAGTCGCAGGCCAGTACTTTTAAATATTAAATCCTATTCATAGCACATGTCTTATGTATTATTAGTCAACAGTATTTTTATTGCGGTATATTGTAATATTCCATCGCTGAGTGGTTCTGAGTTCGATTCAAAGTCAGTAAAGGGATATATTATGATAATAATTACAGGTTTTTTTAATGCCGATACAGAAAGCCAGTGAATGTTTTTAATCACTTGCATACAGAGATTTGTAACACGTATTTAGAATCTCATCTCGCAAGATTTCTACTCACCTTGCAGTGGTCATATGCAGACGCAAGCGTTCTAGTATGTCTTATCTCGCACTCGTGTCACCTACATTTCATCTCTTTAATTCTCCATTCATAACAGTGATATTTCATTTAATCTTTAAATCCTAGTTTATTAATCTACCTAGTGCTTTTATTAATTTATTGCTTTGAAGCGGACTTGGTCCTTACGGTTGCTCCTGGTGAAAATAGAAAAATGGTTTTCAATGCACGGTTTTAGCGAGAGATTTGAAATTCTAATACGTAATTCTTTAGAAAATGGCTTCTAGCGCGTAATTTAAAATTATGAACAAATGACATTGTGGCAGATTTGTAGTATATTTTCATTTCACAATAGGTATCATATTACCAAAGTCAGCATTTTATTTTCTACGTTTTGTCACACAATCCCCGCGGATCATATTAAGTCTTTGTTCATACGAACTAAAACATAATGCTATGACAGCATTTTTTTTCCAAACGTATCTTCAAACAAAAGTTTAATTTCTTTATTCATATACAAGAAATGATATGATGTTGATTCAACAAATTCTTTATTTATGACGTCATCATTACAAACAGGCTCATGCATGCTTCAAGGTCTTACACGGCACGTGTGCGGAAGTTAAGTAGGTCACACATCTCATATTACAGAACAAGTTTCTGCACGTCTTGGCTAGCTCACGGCGTCAGTATATAAGGCGATGACGCCACCGCATCACATTCACTTCTTCGCAGACCGTCGCCGACTACACATCATGGAGAGCTCGTCCGCCGTCGTCTTCCAATGTGGTGAGTGTGCTTCAAGGTACAGACACAAGAAACATCTAGTAAGGCATATTAATCAGAACCATAAGAAAAGTGACTACAAGTGTGAAATATGCGGTGTGATATTTACACGAAGTGATGTGCTAAAAAGACATGCACGAGAAAATCACTCCGTTACTGCCTTCACCTGTAACATATGCCACTCCAACTTCTCATCGGCACGTTACTTAAGTATGCACCAGGAGAGGAGCCACCACCCAGCAACAAGGGACGTTGTCAATCGCATTGGGCTGTATCACCAGGCAGGCCACTTGTACTTTCCTGCTGAAGCCGGGACATCATGCAACGGAGGCGAGACCTCGAGGATTCCCGTGCACGGTGGTGGTCAAAACCAGGAACCCGCCCGATTACAGGTACGTTTTATTACATTATCAAACATGTTTTTCAAAATGTAAATACATGCATCATAGTAGCGGTGTAACACATGATTACATTTTATTTTTATAGGTCGGAGCGAGGAGCTACAATGCGGACGATGCCAGACAAAACAACACCGATCGCTTCCATCTACCAGCACATAGCGGAGACGTAGGAGCAGGCACATCCCGTCCAACGATGCTGGGAGAGGAGGCCACGCCTTCAGGTGTGCGTTTACAGGTATGTAGTGAAATTATTATTATTTCAGTGATTGTACAAGATATTATTATTATTATTTCTATGATGGTACAAGACATCGAACTTATTTTTTCCTTATAAAACTCAGTATTACTTTTTCTATGTTACTGAATGGATAAAAAGCAAGACAGAAAACTTAATTTTGTTAATTTTTTCCACGTTACTGAATGCGAGACTTTATATTTCAATGATTAAACAAGACAGAAAACTTATTTTTTATCAAGAGATAAAACTTAATATTATTTTTTTATATTAGTACAGAACGGTTAAAATCAAGACATTAAACTCATAAATCTTAATATTTTATATTTCTGTTGTTATAGAATGCCAGACCAGTGAGTGCACAGACTTCCGCCCGTCCACATGATGACCTATACCAACCTGGACCTTCTGGTGTACAACCACAGGTATGTTATTATTATTATTATTATTATTATTGTACAAGCCATCAATCTTATTTCTTTTATGATAAAACTTAGTATTATTTTTTATATTAGTACAGAGCGGCTAAAATCAAGACATTAAACTCATAAATCTTAATATTTTATATTTCTTTGTTATATATGCGCTTGCAGGTATAATATTATTATGATTATTATGCAAGACAACAAACTTATTTCTTTGATGATAAAACTTAATATTATTTTCTATATTAGTACAGAACTGATAAAAACAAGACATAAAACTCATAAATCTTAATATTTTATTTTTCTATTGTTACAGAACACAGAGTCCAACCGTCAGTCGCGACCTAGCGTTACCATGCTTATGCGTGATATTCCACAGGTATGTACAGTGAAATGTCTTAGTGTTTTATTATTCCATTCGCTTATAAAAAGTCTCGATTGCTAATGTCGATATTTTTTCGTTATTACAGAGTCAAGGTGGAATGGATCGCACCGCTATGACCAACTCACCATCGGCGGAAACATGTGAGTTTTTACCCGTCGAAACAGCGTTCAGGTCACGACTGGCAACATATGCTGCATTAGATGTTCCAGCCGGCGATATGGAATCTATCCTGTCGTCGTGCCAGTATAAAATTGAAAACCTTCTGTCAGAGTCACTATCAAAATTTGCATCAATTAAATTTAATATTTTTGTAGAGTGTGAATTTAAACATCTAGAGCTAAATTCTTGTTTGAGAAATTTTAAGACTAAAAACGAAGCGCTGCTCAAAACATCAAATATTCACGAAGTAGTATCTAGACACATTTCTAAAATTCAGGCTGAGATGCAGGACAGTGAATTGCGAGGGTCTGGGTGGTTTTACAATAAAATCCACAAAATTGAAATTCGCGTCAACGAATACATGCCATTTGCAGGGCGTGGGCATATGATCCTCCCTGATAAATTCCAGCATCTGAAGTCATTAATTAATATTGATAATGATGATGAATTTTGTTTCAAGTATTGTGTATTATCAAAATTTATTGAGTCTGATAATGATTTGTGGGCCAGTTATCTTACCAGACCAGAGTTGGATAACAAGTACGATTGGAACTATGTGAAATTCCCCGTTTCGATTCATGATATTGAAAAGTTTTCCAAAAGAAACAATATTTCTATCAATGTTTTCGGCCTCGAGGAGAAACGGGATGGGAAAAATATTTCTCATTTCGTATTTCCTATCAAAATTGTTGAAAAGGAATTAGATGATCATAGAGATCTTTTGTATGTATGTAACGAGGAAAATTCACATTACATCGTCATTTCAGATTTCGATGCTTTTGTAAAACCTTTTGTAACAACTAACAAACATAAAATCAGAGTGTGCAAACGGTGTTTTACACATTTCCAAGCGTACGATGGTAAATCTGCTGACGTAAGGTTGAGAGAACATTTGGCAATATGCAACTCATTCAGCCCAGTCAGGTGCGAAATTCCTAAAAATCCTGAAGTCGTATTCAACAAGCCCGAATATTCGCAAAAGATCAGATTTGTCATCTATGCGGATTTCGAGTGTTTGCTGGAACCGATATCAGGATGTTTGGGAGATCCGCAGAAAAGCTGGACAACTCCTTATCAGAAGCATAAACCTTTTAGTTATTGTTATTTTATCAAAGATGCTGAGGGCGCATATTCTCAACTGAGACTTTTTAGAGGGGAGGATGCCAGTGGCGAGTTTATGCGCTCGCTCGTTGCTGATGCTAAAGAAATTGATAAAATCTTGAACAGCGTAAATAAGCCCATGACCCCTCTGACAGAAGATGAAATTAGGGTATACAATAGCGCTACTATTTGTCATATTTGTGGTGAGGGTAACTTTACCGATGTGAACTATAAAGTAAGGGACCATTGCCATGTTAGTGGTCGGTTCAGAGGAGCCGCCCACAGAAATTGTAATTTGAATTATAGGAACCAGGCATTTGTCCCTATTGTTTTGCATAACATGTCTAACTATGATGCTCATTTCATTGTGACAGAACTTGGTTTCGATGAAAACCGTATCAACGTCATATGTAATAGTCAAGAAAAGTATGTCACATTTTCAAAATTTATTCCCTCCTCTTATTTGAAGAGGGGAGGTATGGAGTTAAGATTTATAGACTCGTTTCGGTTCATGGCAAGCAGTCTGGAAAAGCTAGCAAACAATCTACCTAAAGATAAATTTATAGAAACAGCAAAAGTATTTGGTGAAAACGCCGATTTGGTGTGTCGAAAGGGAGTGTTTCCCTACGACTACGTCACCTCAGTTGAAATTTTGAAGGAGAAGAAATTGCCTCCCAAAGATGCATTTTACAATAGACTCGTGAATGAGAACGTCTCTGACCAAGACTACTCTCACGCGAGAAACGTTTGGAATTCTTTCTCGATCAGCTCATTAGGAGAATATTCAGACTTATATTTAAAATCTGATGTTTTGATTTTAACCGACGTCTTTGAAAACTTTAGACAGATGTGTTTTGAGACGTACGGAATGGATTGTTTGTACTATTCCACAGTTCCAGGCTTTGCTTACTCAGCTATGTTGAAGTTCACAAAGGTAAAATTACCGCTTTTGACCGATATGGATATGATCCAAATGTTTGAACGCGGGATAAGAGGTGGAATTTGTCAGTGTGTGACAAGGCACGCTGTTGCAAACAATAACATGTGTGATGAATATGATGAGACAGCAAAAAAATCTTTTCTTTATTATGTCGATGCCAATAACCTATATGGTTATGCGATGTCCCAGGCATTGCCGTCAGGCGAGTTCCGCTGGCTCGACAAACATGAGATAGCGTCCTTTGACATCATGTCCATACCGGTCAATTCTAAATTAGGATATGTGCTTGAGGTAGACATTGAGTATCCAGACCATCTTCACGATGCTCATTCTGATCTCCCTTTCTGTGCGGAGATGAAATTTCCTTCAGGCAGCAGAAACAAAAAATTATTAACTACTTTGGAGCCAAAAGAAAAATATGTCGTTCATCACACGGTACTTAAGCAAGCCGTGCAACACGGACTGAGGTTATCCAAGATCCATAGAGTTATCGAATTTCAACAAAGCTGCTGGTTGAAACCCTACATTGACTATAACACGGCCAAGCGTAGAGCTGCAGCCAACAACTTTGAGAAAGACTTTTTTAAATTGATGAATAACGCCGTTTTTGGCAAGACTATGGAAAATGTGAGGAAACGTATCAATTTTCGGCTTGTATCAAGTGAGAAGGAAATTCGAAAGCTGATAGCCAAAAGTAACTTTATGGATAGAACAATTTATAACGAAAACTTGGTTGGTGTCCATCTAGCAAAAACTAGTTTAGTGTTTGATAAGGCCATCTATGTTGGCATGTCTATTTTGGAAATTTCGAAAACTAGGATGTATGAGTTCCATTATGATACCATGAAAAATTTTTATAAAGAAGGATTGAAATTGTGCTACATGGACACGGACAGCTTCGTCTATAGAATTGAAACGGATGACCTCTTCCGTGATATGATGCATTTCCGAGATGAGCTGGATACTAGCGTCTACCCACCCGAACATCCCTTGTATTCAAACGAAAACAAGGCGGTGGTCGGGAAATTCAAAGATGAAGGAGCTGGTCACTCCATAAAGGCGTTCGTAGGTCTGCGAGCGAAAATGTACGCCATAAAATTTAATGATATGGTCATCAAAAAATTGAAAGGCGTTAAGAAAAACGTCATTGACAAAGATGTCAGCTTTGAAGATTATGTTGGTTGTCTACAGAGCGGACAGTCAACATTCTCGTTAAACAGATCCATCAGATCATACAAGCATAATGTATTTTCGATTTCTATGAATAAATTGACTTTATCCGGCAACGACGACAAGCGTCATATTATGGAAAATTGTGTGGACACTCTCGCTCACGGACACTACAAAATCAGGGAGGAGGAGTGTGATGATGAACCTCCTACTAAAAAATGTAAATTGTAAAAATGTATATTTGTTTATAGACTTTGCTTTATGAAATATTATCTGTAATTTATATGATGTAAGAAAGAATCAATATTTATATTCTGTATGATGTATGATACATTAAACGATGTATGAAGCATTAAAATGTTACTGTTATCCCATGATTTTTTTATTATTATATGATGTATGATACAATATTTGTAATACTTATGATGTGAGAATTGTAATACATATGATATGAAAAATATTATACTTTGTATAATCTGTGTTAAAATAAAATATTAAACAGATGCACTATCTTTAATTTTATCCCCGAGCTTAAAAATCCCACTCCCTACACATATACCTCCTTCCTCCCTTTTTTTTCTAGGCAGAACTAGTCTAGACTGGTTTTTTCTAGACAGAACTAGTATGGATTGGATTTCTCTAGACTGAACTAGTATGAACTGGTTTCTTCTAGGTAGATCTAGTCTGGACTGGTTTTTTCTAGTCAGAACTAGTCTAGGCGTAGTCCACGACGGTAAGTATCCTTTTTTTTATCAAGAACATGAAATATAACAAGAACAAGAAATATAACAAGACCAAGACCAAAACCAAGACCAAAACCAAGACCAAGACCAAGACCAAGACCAAGACCAAGACCAAGACCAAGACCAAGACCAAGACCAAGACCAAGACCAAGACCAAGACCAAGACCAAGACCAAGACCAAGACCAAGACCAAGACCAAGACCAAGACCAAGACCAAGACCAAGACCAAGACCAAGACCAAGACCAAGACCAAGACCAAGACCAAGACCAAGACCAAGACCAAGACCAAGACCAAGACCAAGACCAAGACCAAGACCAAGACCAAGACCAAGACCAAGACCAAGACCAAGACCGAGACCGAGAAACAAGACCAAGACCAAGACCGAGAGACAAGACCAAGACCAAGACCGAGAAACAAGACCAAGACCGAGAACTAAACGAGAACGAAACGAGACGAGAACGATGCGAGACGAGAACGAAACGAGAACGAAACGAGAACTAAATATACAGAGAAATAGACCTAAAACGAGAACTAAACGAGAACGAAACGATACGAGAACGAGATGAGACGAGAACTAAACGAGAACGAAACGATACGAGAACGAGATGAGACGAGAACTAAACGAAAACGAATTAGGCTAGGTAGGTTATGTTGGGTTAGGTTATGTTAGGTTAGGTTAGGTTATGATAGGTTACGTTAGGTTAGCAGGACGATATTTTAAAATTATTTCTAGAAACATTGATAAAATGTGCCAAGGAACTTAGCCTTTCTATCAATGTAGAAATGATTTTAAAATATCCTGCTAACCTAACGTAGGTTAGCAGGACGATATTTTAAAATTATTTCTAGAAACATTGATAAAATGTGCCAAGGAACTTAGCCTTTCTATCAATGTAGAAATGATTTTAAAATATCCTGCTAACCTAACGTAACCTATCATAACCTAACCTAACCTAACATAACCTAACCCAACATAACCTACCTAGCCTAATTCGTTTTCGTTTAGTTCTCGTCTCATCTCGTTCTCGTATCGTTTCGTTCTCGTTTAGTTCTCGTCTCATCTCGTTCTCGTATCGTTTCGTTCTCGTTTAGTTCTCGTTTTAGGTCTATTTCTCTGTATATTTAGTTCTCGTTTCGTTCTCGTTTCGTTCTCGTCTCGCATCGTTCTCGTCTCGTTTCGTTCTCGTTTAGTTCTCGGTCTTGGTCTTGTTTCTCGGTCTTGGTCTTGGTCTTGTCTCTCGGTCTTGGTCTTGGTCTTGTTTCTCGGTCTCGGTCTTGGTCTTGGTCTTGGTCTTGGTCTTGGTCTTGGTCTTGGTCTTGGTCTTGGTCTTGGTCTTGGTCTTGGTCTTGGTCTTGGTCTTGGTCTTGGTCTTGGTCTTGGTCTTGGTCTTGGTCTTGGTTTTGGTCTTGGTTTTGGTCTTGGTCTTGTTATATTTCTTGTTCTTGTTATATTTCATGTTCTTGATAAAAAAAAAGGATACTTACCGTCGTGGACTACGCCTAGACTAGTTCTGACTAGAAAAAACCAGTCCAGACTAGATCTACCTAGAAGAAACCAGTTCATACTAGTTCAGTCTAGAGAAATCCAATCCATACTAGTTCTGTCTAGAAAAAACCAGTCTAGACTAGTTCTGCCTAGAAAAAAGAGGGAGGAAGGAGGTATATGTGTAGGGAGTGGGATTTTTAAGCTCGGGGATAAAATTAAAGATAGTGCATCTGTTTAATATTTTATTTTAACACAGTTTATACAAAGTATAATATTTTTCATATCATATGTATTACAATTCTCACATCATAAGTATTACAAATATTGTATCATACATCATATAATAATAAAAAAATCATGGGATAACAGTAACATTTTAATGCTTCATACATCGTTTAATGTATCATACATCATACAGAATATAAATATTGATTCTTTCTTACATCATATAAATTACAGATAATATTTCATAAAGCAAAGTCTATAAACAAATATACATTTTTACAATTTACATTTTTTAGTAGGAGGTTCATCATCACACTCCTCCTCCCTGATTTTGTAGTGTCCGTGAGCGAGAGTGTCCACACAATTTTCCATAATATGACGCTTGTCGTCGTTGCCGGATAAAGTCAATTTATTCATAGAAATCGAAAATACATTATGCTTGTATGATCTGATGGATCTGTTTAACGAGAATGTTGACTGTCCGCTCTGTAGACAACCAACATAATCTTCAAAGCTGACATCTTTGTCAATGACGTTTTTCTTAACGCCTTTCAATTTTTTGATGACCATATCATTAAATTTTATGGCGTACATTTTCGCTCGCAGACCTACGAACGCCTTTATGGAGTGACCAGCTCCTTCATCTTTGAATTTCCCGACCACCGCCTTGTTTTCGTTTGAATACAAGGGATGTTCGGGTGGGTAGACGCTAGTATCCAGCTCATCTCGGAAATGCATCATATCACGGAAGAGGTCATCCGTTTCAATTCTATAGACGAAGCTGTCCGTGTCCATGTAGCACAATTTCAATCCTTCTTTATAAAAATTTTTCATGGTATCATAATGGAACTCATACATCCTAGTTTTCGAAATTTCCAAAATAGACATGCCAACATAGATGGCCTTATCAAACACTAAACTAGTTTTTGCTAGATGGACACCAACCAAGTTTTCGTTATAAATTGTTCTATCCATAAAGTTACTTTTGGCTATCAGCTTTCGAATTTCCTTCTCACTTGATACAAGCCGAAAATTGATACGTTTCCTCACATTTTCCATAGTCTTGCCAAAAACGGCGTTATTCATCAATTTAAAAAAGTCTTTCTCAAAGTTGTTGGCTGCAGCTCTACGCTTGGCCGTGTTATAGTCAATGTAGGGTTTCAACCAGCAGCTTTGTTGAAATTCGATAACTCTATGGATCTTGGATAACCTCAGTCCGTGTTGCACGGCTTGCTTAAGTACCGTGTGATGAACGACATATTTTTCTTTTGGCTCCAAAGTAGTTAATAATTTTTTGTTTCTGCTGCCTGAAGGAAATTTCATCTCCGCACAGAAAGGGAGATCAGAATGAGCATCGTGAAGATGGTCTGGATACTCAATGTCTACCTCAAGCACATATCCTAATTTAGAATTGACCGGTATGGACATGATGTCAAAGGACGCTATCTCATGTTTGTCGAGCCAGCGGAACTCGCCTGACGGCAATGCCTGGGACATCGCATAACCATATAGGTTATTGGCATCGACATAATAAAGAAAAGATTTTTTTGCTGTCTCATCATATTCATCACACATGTTATTGTTTGCAACAGCGTGCCTTGTCACACACTGACAAATTCCACCTCTTATCCCGCGTTCAAATATTTGGATCATATCCATATCGGTCAAAAGCGGTAATTTTACCTTTGTGAACTTCAACATAGCTGAGTAAGCAAAGCCTGGAACTGTGGAATAGTACAAACAATCCATTCCGTACGTCTCAAAACACATCTGTCTAAAGTTTTCAAAGACGTCGGTTAAAATCAAAACATCAGATTTTAAATATAAGTCTGAATATTCTCCTAATGAGCTGATCGAGAAAGAATTCCAAACGTTTCTCGCGTGAGAGTAGTCTTGGTCAGAGACGTTCTCATTCACGAGTCTATTGTAAAATGCATCTTTGGGAGGCAATTTCTTCTCCTTCAAAATTTCAACTGAGGTGACGTAGTCGTAGGGAAACACTCCCTTTCGACACACCAAATCGGCGTTTTCACCAAATACTTTTGCTGTTTCTATAAATTTATCTTTAGGTAGATTGTTTGCTAGCTTTTCCAGACTGCTTGCCATGAACCGAAACGAGTCTATAAATCTTAACTCCATACCTCCCCTCTTCAAATAAGAGGAGGGAATAAATTTTGAAAATGTGACATACTTTTCTTGACTATTACATATGACGTTGATACGGTTTTCATCGAAACCAAGTTCTGTCACAATGAAATGAGCATCATAGTTAGACATGTTATGCAAAACAATAGGGACAAATGCCTGGTTCCTATAATTCAAATTACAATTTCTGTGGGCGGCTCCTCTGAACCGACCACTAACATGGCAATGGTCCCTTACTTTATAGTTCACATCGGTAAAGTTACCCTCACCACAAATATGACAAATAGTAGCGCTATTGTATACCCTAATTTCATCTTCTGTCAGAGGGGTCATGGGCTTATTTACGCTGTTCAAGATTTTATCAATTTCTTTAGCATCAGCAACGAGCGAGCGCATAAACTCGCCACTGGCATCCTCCCCTCTAAAAAGTCTCAGTTGAGAATATGCGCCCTCAGCATCTTTGATAAAATAACAATAACTAAAAGGTTTATGCTTCTGATAAGGAGTTGTCCAGCTTTTCTGCGGATCTCCCAAACATCCTGATATCGGTTCCAGCAAACACTCGAAATCCGCATAGATGACAAATCTGATCTTTTGCGAATATTCGGGCTTGTTGAATACGACTTCAGGATTTTTAGGAATTTCGCACCTGACTGGGCTGAATGAGTTGCATATTGCCAAATGTTCTCTCAACCTTACGTCAGCAGATTTACCATCGTACGCTTGGAAATGTGTAAAACACCGTTTGCACACTCTGATTTTATGTTTGTTAGTTGTTACAAAAGGTTTTACAAAAGCATCGAAATCTGAAATGACGATGTAATGTGAATTTTCCTCGTTACATACATACAAAAGATCTCTATGATCATCTAATTCCTTTTCAACAATTTTGATAGGAAATACGAAATGAGAAATATTTTTCCCATCCCGTTTCTCCTCGAGGCCGAAAACATTGATAGAAATATTGTTTCTTTTGGAAAACTTTTCAATATCATGAATCGAAACGGGGAATTTCACATAGTTCCAATCGTACTTGTTATCCAACTCTGGTCTGGTAAGATAACTGGCCCACAAATCATTATCAGACTCAATAAATTTTGATAATACACAATACTTGAAACAAAATTCATCATCATTATCAATATTAATTAATGACTTCAGATGCTGGAATTTATCAGGGAGGATCATATGCCCACGCCCTGCAAATGGCATGTATTCGTTGACGCGAATTTCAATTTTGTGGATTTTATTGTAAAACCACCCAGACCCTCGCAATTCACTGTCCTGCATCTCAGCCTGAATTTTAGAAATGTGTCTAGATACTACTTCGTGAATATTTGATGTTTTGAGCAGCGCTTCGTTTTTAGTCTTAAAATTTCTCAAACAAGAATTTAGCTCTAGATGTTTAAATTCACACTCTACAAAAATATTAAATTTAATTGATGCAAATTTTGATAGTGACTCTGACAGAAGGTTTTCAATTTTATACTGGCACGACGACAGGATAGATTCCATATCGCCGGCTGGAACATCTAATGCAGCATATGTTGCCAGTCGTGACCTGAACGCTGTTTCGACGGGTAAAAACTCACATGTTTCCGCCGATGGTGAGTTGGTCATAGCGGTGCGATCCATTCCACCTTGACTCTGTAATAACGAAAAAATATCGACATTAGCAATCGAGACTTTTTATAAGCGAATGGAATAATAAAACACTAAGACATTTCACTGTACATACCTGTGGAATATCACGCATAAGCATGGTAACGCTAGGTCGCGACTGACGGTTGGACTCTGTGTTCTGTAACAATAGAAAAATAAAATATTAAGATTTATGAGTTTTATGTCTTGTTTTTATCAGTTCTGTACTAATATAGAAAATAATATTAAGTTTTATCATAAAAGAAATAAGTTTGTTGTCTTGCATAATAATCATAATAATATTATACCTGCAAGCGCATATATAACAAAGAAATATAAAATATTAAGATTTATGAGTTTAATGTCTTGATTTTAGCCGCTCTGTACTAATATAAAAAATAATACTAAGTTTTATCATAAAAGAAATAAGATTGATGGCTTGTACAATAATAATAATAATAATAATAATAACATACCTGTGGTTGTACACCAGAAGGTCCAGGTTGGTATAGGTCATCATGTGGACGGGCGGAAGTCTGTGCACTCACTGGTCTGGCATTCTATAACAACAGAAATATAAAATATTAAGATTTATGAGTTTAATGTCTTGATTTTAACCGTTCTGTACTAATATAAAAAAATAATATTAAGTTTTATCTCTTGATAAAAAATAAGTTTTCTGTCTTGTTTAATCATTGAAATATAAAGTCTCGCATTCAGTAACGTGGAAAAAATTAACAAAATTAAGTTTTCTGTCTTGCTTTTTATCCATTCAGTAACATAGAAAAAGTAATACTGAGTTTTATAAGGAAAAAATAAGTTCGATGTCTTGTACCATCATAGAAATAATA
Source organism: Ectobius pallidus (assembly GCA_964059195.1). NCBI lineage: Eukaryota > Metazoa > Arthropoda > Insecta > Blattodea > Ectobiidae > Ectobius > Ectobius pallidus. The sequence goes on along the minus strand of CAXKWD010000001.1, from coordinate 206,680,509 downwards.
ATAATAATATCTTGTACAATCACTGAAATAATAATAATTTCACTACATACCTGTAAACGCACACCTGAAGGCGTGGCCTCCTCTCCCAGCATCGTTGGACGGGATGTGCCTGCTCCTACGTCTCCGCTATGTGCTGGTAGATGGAAGCGATCGGTGTTGTTTTGTCTGGCATCGTCCGCATTGTAGCTCCTCGCTCCGACCTATAAAAATAAAATGTAATCATGTGTTACACCGCTACTATGATGCATGTATTTACATTTTGAAAAACATGTTTGATAATGTAATAAAACGTACCTGTAATCGGGCGGGTTCCTGGTTTTGACCACCACCGTGCACGGGAATCCTCGAGGTCTCGCCTCCGTTGCATGATGTCCCGGCTTCAGCAGGAAAGTACAAGTGGCCTGCCTGGTGATACAGCCCAATGCGATTGACAACGTCCCTTGTTGCTGGGTGGTGGCTCCTCTCCTGGTGCATACTTAAGTAACGTGCCGATGAGAAGTTGGAGTGGCATATGTTACAGGTGAAGGCAGTAACGGAGTGATTTTCTCGTGCATGTCTTTTTAGCACATCACTTCGTGTAAATATCACACCGCATATTTCACACTTGTAGTCACTTTTCTTATGGTTCTGATTAATATGCCTTACTAGATGTTTCTTGTGTCTGTACCTTGAAGCACACTCACCACATTGGAAGACGACGGCGGACGAGCTCTCCATGATGTGTAGTCGGCGACGGTCTGCGAAGAAGTGAATGTGATGCGGTGGCGTCATCGCCTTATATACTGACGCCGTGAGCTAGCCAAGACGTGCAGAAACTTGTTCTGTAATATGAGATGTGTGACCTACTTAACTTCCGCACACGTGCCGTGTAAGACCTTGAAGCATGCATGAGCCTGTTTGTAATGATGACGTCATAAATAAAGAATTTGTTGAATCAACATCATATCATTTCTTGTATATGAATAAAGAAATTAAACTTTTGTTTGAAGATACGTTTGGAAAAAAAATGCTGTCATAGCATTATGTTTTAGTTCGTATGAACAAAGACTTAATATGATCCGCGGGGATTGTGTGACAAAACGTAGAAAATAAAATGCTGACTTTGGTAATATGATACCTATTGTGAAATGAAAATATACTACAAATCTGCCACAATGTCATTTGTTCATAATTTTAAATTACGCGCTAGAAGCCATTTTCTAAAGAATTACGTATTAGAATTTCAAATCTCTCGCTAAAACCGTGCATTGAAAACCATTTTTCTATTTTCACCAGGAGCAACCGTAAGGACCAAGTCCGCTTCAAAGCAATAAATTAATAAAAGCACTAGGTAGATTAATAAACTAGGATTTAAAGATTAAATGAAATATCACTGTTATGAATGGAGAATTAAAGAGATGAAATGTAGGTGACACGAGTGCGAGATAAGACATACTAGAACGCTTGCGTCTGCATATGACCACTGCAAGGTGAGTAGAAATCTTGCGAGATGAGATTCTAAATACGTGTTACAAATCTCTGTATGCAAGTGATTAAAAACATTCACTGGCTTTCTGTATCGGCATTAAAAAAACCTGTAATTATTATCATAATATATCCCTTTACTGACTTTGAATCGAACTCAGAACCACTCAGCGATGGAATATTACAATATACCGCAATAAAAATACTGTTGACTAATAATACATAAGACATGTGCTATGAATAGGATTTAATATTTAAAAGTACTGGCCTGCGACTTTATAATATGATAGAGTTGGGATTTAAAAGGAAGTCTCAATGAATGACGTTGTAAGATAGCGATAAGCGTACAGCGTTATATTACCGCTGCATAGTAAGAGAGATAACATGTATGGAGGGCGAGATGATACTACTGCTACCTAAGCAAAATCACTGCACGCATATGATTAAACATTCACTGGCTTTCTGTATCGACATTATAAAATCCTGTAATTATTATCATAATATATCCCCTCTAAAGACCCCAGCATGAGTTTTACGCACCGGCCGCCTTTACCATAGGACCAAAGTAAAAATTATATTAAACGCTAACCAGCAAACCCGAGTCGATCCCAGGACCATAGCGAAATAAAAATCTTACGGAAAACTGATGACGTTGCATTTACGCTTCGTGCTGTAATATGAAACCTACTGCCGGTCACGTGGTCTAGCGCGCCGCCATTTTGGATGACGTCATTTGCGGACTTTGCCCCTGCAACACGCTGCGAGATGAACTTTGCCCCTGCCCCACCATGTGTTGCGGGACAGTATCGGGCCCCACCATAGGGGTAGGTGACAAAACCATACTACTAAAGTTTATACCTAAAAAATTAGGGTTTTTGAACAGATTTCGTTTAGCCTAGCTTTAAATGCTGACAGCGTACAACAGGAGGAGAATAAAAAATGATGATTTTGGAGATAACGATGGTGGAAAATTTGGTGAAAAATATGTAGAAGAATAAGCAGAAAAAGAACACGAAGCCGCAGAAAAAGAAAACTATGAAGTAAATGATGGTAATGGTGATGATGAAGAGACAAGGAATAAAATATCAAGCATATGAAGCAAAAGAAAGAAAATACAAAAGAAGAAGGTCCCCACAGTTTAGATAGCTAGTGAAGAGGATAATGTATATAATTGCATATGCAACCACAGTGACTGCATTTGAAACCAGATAGCGGTAAGAAGTGTCCGAAAGAAACGCTTTGATCATAGGAAAGCACACTTGAAGAGAACTTCCCCATTCCTTTTTATGTTTGGATGATTGACTCCAATAGAACAAGATTTCAAACTCAGCTGTACGAAATTGTTTAGCCCAAGGGGGAACTTGTTTAATACTTGACTTGCAGACAATAGAACCTTCCACTCCTCAAGGTACTAGTGGACCTTATCCTGAGGGACTTAAAAATGTCTTCAAAGGACCTCATTTGACACATGACAGAACTTTAATTCAATTAGATGACTCAATCCTGATCCTATGGAGTGTCTGAGCAGATTTCAATGCATTATTTCGATCGAAAGGCTGTGCATATTTCTTAAGTTATGTCTTCGTATGGGAGCCAGTGATTGAAGATAGCGGTATGCATCAGATTTGAAAAGGAAATCTGGCTAGGGCAGTGGCCTTCAACCCACGGCCGGTTGCCCCATGTGTCTCATGACTTAATTTTTGACGGCCCGCAAACATATACTAATTCTAACCAGTGCTTTTTTCTAAAGAAAATTCAAGTGTTACTCTCGCTTTTGACTTGACGAAACGTTACCAGACTTACCCAAATATTTAGAATGAAAGTGGAATCGCACACAATATAAGATCATATGACTTTAAGTCCTTTGAAGTGAAATCAGTTCGTACACATCAATTTTGCCCGTAATTATTATTATTATTATTACTATTATTATTATTATTATTATTATTATTATTATTATTATTATTATTATTATTATTATTATTATTACTTATTTACTTACTTACTCAATGGCAATAGACAATTCCTAAGCAAGCTGAAGGAATATTATCTATTTTATGGAACCCAAAGGTTCATTGCCGCGCTTACCTGAGTCTGCCATTCAACTCTATTCTGTGCTATCTCCATCCAACCGTCCCTCTCAAATCCTTCTTCTCTTAAATCTACCCTAATATTGTCCTCCCACTTACGTCTATGTCCTCCAAATAGTCTTTTCCCTTCGAGTCTCCCAGTCAGTATTTTTTAGATATGTCTTTCCTTCCCCATGCGCGCAACTTGTCCAGCCCATTTCATCCTCCGCGATTTAATTACCGTTACTATATTCTATGACGAGTACAGTTCATGAAGCTCGTCGTTATGCAATTTTCTCTAGTCCCCATCTAATCTCTCTTAGGCCCAAATATTTTCCTAAGCACCCTGTTTTCTAACACTCTCAGATTATGTTCTTTCCGAATAGTAAGCGACCATGTCTCACATCCATATAAAACAACCGGCAGGATAATTTATTGTCTTATAAATTTTTATTTTTAGATTTCTGGACAGAACACGAGAAGATAAGAGTTTCTGCACTGCGTAAAAGCAGGCATTTCCTTGATTTACGTATACACTTAACTTCTACCTTAATATTATTTGTGTCTGTAATTATTGCTCCCAAATATTTGAATTTCTCCGCTTGTTCGAACGATTTATTGGCTATTGTAATATTTCGTAGCGCATAAGTTTGACGTTTCATGACCAATTATTATTTTTCTACCAAACCTTTGAACGGTAGTTATAAGCCGCTCATATTAAACTTACATTTTAAGTCTTTACTAGCCAATAACGCCAATACAGCCGTGTACTTTACGGTGGAATATATTAAAGATAGAGAAAGTTGTGTGAATGTTTCTTATCACATATTTTAAATCCGTTCAGTTTTCAACCGTATACTAGTTACGTATTTTCCGGACGAAAGTGTCCTAAAGACACCAGAAAGCAGACAGAGAACTAAGAAGAAGATGAGTAAAGCACATCCTTACTTGCATTACTTTCTGTAGCAAGTGACGCCTTGGGTGGTACCAGTATTTTAATCACTTTGTTCATTAGGACCAACTGTGAAAGACAAATTTCCCCTCGCTCCAGCATGCAAGTCTCATTTCATATCTTTCGCGAAGCCTCAGGGCGTAAACTCAAGTGCTGCCTCTAGCTGTAGTCCTTGCAACTATCTTCCTTCCCATCCTTACATTAAGTAACATCCAGTAATTCCGTTTGTAACATTTCTAAGCATTCATATATCATCATGCTTACATTTTAAGGTTGGATCTACGTTTCAGATATTCTTCTCTCTCTACTGTTTCTTTCTAGACTGCATCTAATTATTTTCCCTACCTCTAACATATGCACTATAGCCTTTAGAGGAAGTTTTGTGTCAAACCTTGAAATTTGATAGTGAGCTTATGCCTATAGCAAGCATAAGTACATGAACTTAAAAGTATAATTTTCAGAAATCTGTCTGTTGTTTCTGTGAACACCATAGCTAGAAAATGAAAAACCTATAAAAATGATAGCATGATTCGGATTAGGACGAGACATAAAGATTGACAAAACTTTCTGTTACTTTTACTACCATGTTAATTAATAAAATTTCATTTTTCGCGATTTTATCTAAAACTAGGTTATTTAGCTTAAGTTTTGTGCATACGTCTTTGTGTAAAGTTCTAAAACTTTTGTTTGAAATTTCTAGCATTTATTTTCTATTATTATGAACCAGACATATTTTGCACAAATTCTGGCTTTAAAATTTGTATAAGCCTAGTGAACAATACACCATTGCACGAGGCTGACAAATTGAATACGCACTTCCTGCAATTGTCTCTTATAGTCTCACTCAAAATTAAGTGAGAAAGTTGTACGGCCCAAACATAAGGCATAGAAAGTTATGTTCCGTGTAGCAAGAATTTTTTTTTTGCTATGTCTGTCTGATTCTCTTCTGCAGTTTTCATTCTCGTTGTCAATACCGTTATCTCTGGGTACATTGGTTAGAACACTTCCCTGCAAAAAAGAATGGTTTTTTTCCATCTCCGATGAGTTCATCAAGACTTTCATTTTACTTATACTTTTTTCGTGTGAATATGATCCCAAAGATCGACTATGCGTCTAATGTATGACAGAAGCATACCAGAAAAAAAAATCAGGTAAACTGATGTAACAAAGTGCCAGTATGCTTTTGTTTAATCAGTTATGATTGCAGTTATGATATGCAAAGAAAAAGGTTATTTTTGTTATCGATTTCCGAGTTAAGCTCAAGATATATTCATTAAGCAGGGCCCAGGGAAGGACAAAAGTCTACTTTGATAAGAATATGTGAAGGAATATATAAGTAGTATTATATGTCAAAGCTAAATGTATTGCTACTTTCAAAGCCGTATATGAACACTGTAAAACAATATCATGCCATGAGAACTGATTTGCATGTGATAGGTTCTTTCTAATAGGCTATATTACCATAAAATAGGCACTAAACTGGGCAATACTCCGATACCGGTCAACCGATTTGGTCCAGTATCTATAGGCTTCTTCCCATGGACATTATAAATGCGTATACCAAGTTTCATGAAAATCCTATATAGAATATTTGAGTTATCGCGCGTACAGACACACGGACAGACATTTTCCCGTCCACCACACAACCTCATCAAGTACCATTCTTGTACTTAATAATTTATTAAAGGCGGTAGGTCCGAAATGCTGGCTACTTTAACATCTTCGTCTGGTGGTGAATGATACCAAGTATAAAAATTCATAGCTCTCAACATCGCAATCCTAAAGGCCCCCAAGGACTATGAAGGGAGCGTCCATACTTCTATGAGAATATCACTTCCACAGTGTTAATTTTCTTTTCAGGTTCTATTTCACAATTTTCTTTTGTATTATTTCTTAATGATTGCAGTAATTAATATCTACATAATAATTAACTTTTTTAAATTCATACTTTGAAATTTATATCTTACTTGCTTCATTTGCTTTGAAGATAATAATACACAGTTGCCTCAGGAGAAGATATTCCTTAATCTAAATTTACCTTTTGTAACTGTTTGTCGTTCTTTCTTCCATTTCCCAGATTTCTCTGACGAATACCGTTCTAGTAGAAATTTCTTCCTCACTGGCCGTTGGTCGTAAAGTCGAAGTAGAGTCGAAAGTATAGTCAACTCTTTTTCGAAGAAAGTTAAAAATTCAAACCCTCCTAAACGTTTTGACTTTCTTAAGGTAGCTGTACACCTTTAGGTATGAAAATTTTATTTTTCAATTTAGGAGTTTCAATTTTTTGTATATGTTATACAGCTACATGTTAAGAAGTTTTGAAAGAAAAAAGTTGTGTATTTGTATATAAATTGTTTATACAAGTATTTTGTTGTAAATTTTGACTAAAAATTGAAAACACGATTACTCTAAAACTATGGAAGATACAAACACCAATTTTTCACTGTTTTGTAGACAAAAGAATTCTTTAGTGCCTGAAATTTTGTTTTTTTTATTACTTAAGAGTTCAAATTGTTATATTGATAAATGTAAATTATAATTATTTTTTTGATCACATCATTATAAAGAAAATTCTATAACACAACAGAATATTCGTATATCAGAAATTACTCAATGTCAAGCACTGGAGAAGGTTTCAAGCTTCAAAATGACAAGAAAATCACCTTGATATGTTAATTTATAGAAGAGTTATGATGTTTGAAAAATTGAATACCTTGCGATTTACTAATTACAGGAAATTGAAGTTGAAAGTTGCGATTTGCTAAAAACCTCCTGTATCATATCTTTAGAAAAAAAGCTGATTCTCAGGACAATCAGAAATTAAAAACTGATAAATGAAATTAAAGATAAAATAATTGTCTGCCCATCTAAGCTATTTTTTTAAAATGCCATTTTTCAGTTTTCAGGGGTGTACAACTACCTTAACATATTCCCCCCCCCCCCCGAGTTTTTTGAATTACCTCCCTTCTTTTTTACTCCATTTTTAATCCTTACTACTACTTCTTGTTTTTCATTTTCCTGTTCTTCGTATATTATCCTAACTTTATTTCACATTTTTTATTTTACTTTTCCCCTAATTCCCTTCCTCGTCCGATTCATGTTCTCTCTCTTCTCTCTCTCTGATTTCCTCTATGTCCGTATTTGAGCCTTTGATTTTTATGTTTAAACTACTGTTCTGCTTTATCATTTCTTCTTACCTTTTCCCAACTCTTTACCGCTCTCTTTTGCGTTCTCTGTTCTTTATACTTTTAGGTTTTAAGCACAGTTTCTCTTTTTTCCTTTTCTATCTGTTGTTAATGTGTTCTTTCATACTTTTTTCTTTTGTACATTTTTTCTATATTCTTTATTTTGTACATCTGTCTTTCAGCTTTTATATGACTCTATTTGTCTAATATTTGTCTACTAACTGTGAACACATAATACGTATTGTTTCTCAATTGTTTGTTGACAGATGAATATGATGTGAATTTTATTTCATCAACTCAGTGTAATTTTCAGAAATTATATAATGTTTCAAGGGAAGGAATGGTTTGTTTGGATTTTTATTATCAGCGATATTTCAAGAGTTAAACCATCAATATTTAACAGCTTGTGCTCCCGGCTTCGCCCGCCATTATTCATTGACTCCAGGATTTTAAAGAAATTTACACTGGTAGTTTATTACAAATGTTTGTGGTTCAGGGCTATGACAATTGTAAGTAAAAATAAAATTAGAATATTTGTTCATTGTATTCATTTCACTTAGGCTTTATATAATAAAGAATCGGTTTTCCTGATTTTGTACTCTTCGTGAAAGTTTACACTGCCAGAGACGAACATCGCCGAGTACACCCGATGTTTCACGAAGCGGGCGAGGGAGTGAGCACGCTATTTAGGGCCGTTGAATTGTATAAGAGTAGATGTTTTGTATTTTCTGTATCCTACTTATTTAATTCTACCTTAAATATATTATTTATTTACTCTATATTTTCTTGTATTATTTCGTTTATTTTTCAACTTATACAGCCTATGTATTATTTTGTTTGTTTCTTCAACCCATAATAAATTAGGTCTACTTCTTTTATGAGGTTTTTAATTAATTATTGAGAGTTTCATTTCCTACATTTAATATTTTTGCTACTTTTATTGGCATTCATTTCTAATTTTGAATAACCTCCGTAGGTCTAATGACAAATGATAACGGAAAAAATACTTCTTTAGATCTTTAACTATGACTAGTCTCTTTTCAATTACTTCCTCCATACAAAAGACAAGTTTAATGAACCGTGTTTGGAAACCGCCAGAGTTAAGCTTTAAGTACACAATTTGCGGTGAACCTCTGTATATAATTACTGTGATTCAATTCTAGGGAAGGGAGGGAGAGATAAAGCCTAACCTGCCATTTACCTTCAGCCCTTATTGCAGTCCCTTGGCCACAAGCAATTGCTTGGGACAACGAACACAAGTTGCTAGTGAAACCATCTGATTATGCATGTGATTTTAACCTTTGAACCATCTACCTATCTCATTCCGTAAGCGATCTCTGTTTCTCTCAATAGTAACTAGTAATTAGCTATCTCCTTTCACAGATATGATTCCGAAACCTTTCTCATTTTAACTGTACAATTTACAAGTTTTCTATTACAGATACAAAAAAAAATCCCTTTAGGTAGGCCTACAGGCTGAGGTAGATTTCGAAGTGATTTTGGTTTAATTATTGTCGCTGCGCAGCACTCTTCTTCTTTAGCTTTGGCATGACAAACCCGCAGTAATAACTGCAAGAAAGAGGAAAGAGCACTTTTTTTCAAAAGAGTGAAGGAAAAAAGAGGAAAGAGCACTTTTTCCAACATTCAAATCTTGCCTTATATGAGAACTATCAAGAAACTAGTTATTGATTTGTAGAGTACTCATCAAGAGCTTTTCAACGGTACCCCTCAAAACGTACTTTCAAAAATTTAGAATTTCCATCCCCCATCCCCACTCGTACCCCTAAAACCCCCCAATTGTTGGTGTCACTGTGAACTCCGTAGGGAGTACTCTAATTTATTCAAACAAAGTTTCCCTCTATACTTCATAGGGGCCGAGATATAAATGTTTTAAAACTTCAACCCCCTCCCCGACCACCCCTTGAGCCAATTTTGCTCATTAACGAACTTGTCCGAACTATTGGACCTAGAAATAACATAATAAAATTTGGTTCAAATATCTTCAAAATTACGGCCGCTAGCGTGTAAAGATATATATATATATATATCACAATTTTTTTTTTTGAACAGGCGGTGGTTTCGTACTTAGGGAGGCATGAAACGTAAAGATATGAAAGAATTTTTCGAAAGTCATGACATGGTATCGATTGCAATAGGTAGACCTAAAAATTGGATGCCATTACAACGTATATAATATATACGTTGTAATGGCATCCAAACAAACAGAAAGGCCAACACTTCCTCTTATTATATTATAATAAGAGGAAGTGTTGGCCTTTCTGTTTGTTTTTGTCTGTGTGCAATGCCTAGCAATATCTTTGACAACCATCTCCGCTTCTCCGTCTTTCTCTGTCATTTATTGAGGTGTAGGATGGAAATCATTGGTTCGAGGACCGGGCTGCACGGTGGATGTTGAAACATCTCCTAGCAGAATTTTTGCAGGAGACTTTCAGGGAGGTGTTGAAGTCTCCACTCTACAGCTCGGACCGCACACCCAGAGATTTTCATCTTTTTCTACCCCTCAAGAAATGACAGTGAATACAGAGAATGGTAGAGATTGACAGAGATACGGAGAAGGTTATCATTAGGGGCGGATTTCTATGACATATCATATTTTTCCCCTTTGCATTATTTCAGGTTTCCGACTAATTTAAACCCGATTCCAAGCATCCTGGTGAAAATGGAACGGCTTGTATTGTGCATATAACTGCATATTTAGGAAATTTTCAACTATTGTGGCATATTTAGTATGAATATGTATATTCAAGTAATATTTTGGCATATTTGTGTGCATATTAAAGACATTTTGAAGTTTCATATCATATTTTCTAAATTTTGAATTATAATGATATTTTTTGTGAATTTACAGATGTTTTAAATAATTAACATTATATTTTAATAAAATGAATTGTAATGAAACTTAAAAAGATATACACAATATGTAAATGGTAAAGCCATATATTAATTTTTATTGGTCATATTTTAATGTTTTTTAGGTCATAAATGCATGCATATGTCCTATTTTTAGGTCGTAGAAATCCGCCCCCTAGTTATCATACAATAGTCCAAATCCCAGGCGGCAGACTTCTACGACACAAGTGTTCAAATGTTGGTCCCACGATATGACAAATGTCTCAATTCCTGTGGCGAATAAGTTGAAAAATAGCTGACCACTTGCTACATTAGTTGCAATAAAATATTTCCATGAAATTATGTTTTGTTTTTGTAAACGGCCCTAGGGAAATTTACTTTGTGGACGCGTCTCATACTTTTTAATAATGAAGTGTTATGAGAACTAAAATATCTGTGGCGTGGATAGTTTGATAGAATCACTATCACTCTGTCGATTTCTCATCCTCACTCGCTTGCTTACGCCTTTGGGTTCTCTCTGCAGATTTCCGTCTCTCTCTCTCTCTCCCTCCCATCTCCTAGAATCCTCTGCTATCCATTTGCCCCCTTGAGCGCAGATTTATTGACCCATGTGTTAAGTGCACTTAAAACACCATAACCAGTCGCAAACATCCTCGCTGTTCCAAAGAGAATGCGTGAAGCGGTTTTCATTTGTTTGTTGCTATTCCGCTCTCTGCTTATGTGCACGACAGCTAGCAAATTTCTCTAATTCCAATCGTACTCATTGTTTCCCATATTACCAAGCTAAGAGGTGGTGTGTACTATAGTCTTAATGATGTCAGTTTCATTTACAGAGACTTACCGTATTTCACGGACTATAAGACGCTCCGGACCATAAGACGCACCTTGATTTTAGGATGGAAATTTAAAGGAAAATAAATGTAATGTGATTCAAAACAAAATTTTTAAAGGGAATAATATACTTTACTGCATAAACAAATTATATCCTTGCACAAGGGGATCAGTGTACATCACTTCAAACTTAGTATCTGCGTTGTACGATATCTCTTCTGTACAGGTGGCAACGCGTAAATTTTAACAACTGAACTGATATCTCATGAAAGACTGAAAATACTTTTACGCCCTCTAACCCTCAATTCAGCATACGGTAAGTGTAACGGGACAAGGCTGTTTAAAAGTCATTGTCTTCATTTAAAACACCCGGCAGAGACAACTCCTTTCATGTAAAAGAACTCAACATTCCTTTCTTTCCGCATTGTATACCTGGATTCCAGCTCCACTCATTTTACGATTGTGACAAGTGTCCTGATGTACAGTCTGTGCGAAAATGTATTACTATCTTATCGTTTACAACACCTTATTTATAGCTATGATATTTCGGCAACATTTACCATAAATTAAATTTTTTTAGTGTACTTCGGACCATTGGACGCATCCAACTTTCAAGGCTCTGTTTTCAAGGTAAAAAAGTGCGTCTTGTAGTCCGTAAAATACGGTATAAACAGAGCTCGGATTCCATTTCTTGCGCACATGGGTTCGAAGTCTATTTAAGCTCAACGTAACAACACACCGGTTGTCACGTTGTCTACCATTACCGGTGCTTTTATTTTTGGCCCTGCCTTCCACCCCCGGATTAACTGAGTCATAAGCTATATCTCCGATCCAAAAAACTAAGTTCTGGTGGCCATAATTCTCCTGCTTGTTTGGCTATCTCTCTTAAGAAGGGCATGCAGCATTTATTATTATTATTGAATTTCCAAAAAATCAGAACCCTATTTTACCAGCTGGCATATTAGGGTTATAGATTAAACATATATACAGACTATACAGTAGACTACATATAGGCTACATATTACAATTTTGCAAATATTCATGAAACTTGAAACAACTTTATAACTTTGCTAACTTAAGAAGAGACGATAGATCGGTGTAGTAAAGTTAATTTTTTTTATGTAAACATAATATTAACTTAAAATGTTCTTGCGTAAATACTGGACAATGAAATAAGCGAAGCCTAACAGACTGACATTCCTCTTTACATTTACAATTTGCAGAGGTAGAAATTTTAAACCTGTGAAAGTATTCACCAAATTTCCCATGTCCTGTTAAGAATTGAGTCACAATATAGTTTGGAATTAAAAGTGTAGCCTACAAGCTATTCTATCTTGCACTCTTGGGAAAAACAAATCTTTCGTTGTGGTGCCGTTATTTCTTTCTTGCCAATTCCGATCCCATTGGTTGTGAATATGCTCTCTATATGTTCCCTTAATGAAGGGTAGGGTGCATAAACTATAGGAATTTTGAAAAATTGAAGAAGCCCCTAATTTAGCCAATTCATCTGCTTTCTCATTTCCTACATTTCCCATGTGTCCTCGGACCCAGGTTAAACAAATATGAATTGTGCTTGTATTTAGTGCGTGTCTAACGTCAGTGGCTAGTGCATCCTTATTATATTTATCACCTACGGCTTTTAAAGCCGATTGTGAGTCACTGTTTATGCCAGCACTACTGCTACTATCAATGCACCATTTAACAGCTACATACAGCTTTTCGTGAAAGTTATAGGTTAGGAATAGGTGAAATTCATCACTTTTTTCCTCAGCAATGAATTATTCTGTAACATTATAATATGGCATGTTCGTTACTGACTACTTCTACAATTGCATGCTATTTTCAGAATTAACTAAATTGTAACAGTTATCATTATAAAATGGCAGCCACGTTTTATGCACTGAAATGCCGTTTCCGTGGTAATTTCCACAAATGGCTATATTTTTTAGTGATTCTTTTTTCTATCTATTTATAAACATCATATAAACATTATCTACAAAAATATTTGCAAAAATTTGACTTTGGCCTTTTTAGAACCAAGCCACAGAATTAAATTTGGTCAGTAGTTTTATTAAGTGAAAGAATGGTACTTTATGAAATTGTGTGGGGGACGGGAAAATGTCTGTCCGTGTGTCTGTATGCGCGATAACTCAAATACGCTTTATCGGATTTTCAGGAAACTTGGTATACGCAATTATAACGTTCATGGGAAGAAGCCTGTTGGTAATGGATCAAATCGGTTGACTGGTACCGGAGTAATGCCCAATTTAGTGTTTATTTTTTGGTAATATATTAGAAAGAATTTATCAAATCTAAATCAGTTCTCATGACAACATATTGTTTTACAGTGTTCATATACGCCTTTGGAAGTTGCAATACATATAGCTATGACAAAATAACATACACACATATTCCCTCACATATGCTTAGCAAACTAGACCATTGTTCTTCCGTAAGCCCTGCTTTAATTAATCGATCTGGAGCTTAACTCTGAAATCGATTACAAAAATAACTTATTTTCTGCATATCACAATTGCAATTACACAGACCAACAGCCATTTCGGTGCCTTATAATTTATACCTATTCTTGGGTGTACAGTATTTAGGTCGCTGATGCCAAATGTGCCATTGGTTTTGCCCTATCAGTTTTAGTTTTTGAAATATGGTATTACCATTATGCCTATTATCCTATATTACGTTTGATATAAATAAAAACAATGCCTATTTAAAGCTTCTAAATCATGTGAAGAAAAAAAGCAACATACTAACATTACATTAGCATTACAATAACAATAAAACATAGGGTCTTTCAAAAAATTGATATTATCACATACTGTACGATCGTTTATGACTTATGAGCTGTTAATTTGAGGGCCAAAAAGTAATCCAGCTTTTAGTTTTTCTGTACTTCGTACAGTTTTCGTCCTACGTGTCCAAAGTATGGTCAAAAACCTTCACTTGTCATATTATCAACCAAGATTTTCTTTCGCTAGACTAAGAGTTCACGAATAAAATCCCCCCTCGACAAAAGTAGAGCTGGTAGAAAAAAAGCTGTAGGACATATTTGGAATAAGCACACTAAGTATAGCCAAAATTCGGTAAAAAGTCTGAGACACCAAATAAAAAGTTACTTTTTGGTGGGCTGTGTAATCACTGATTAAACAAAGCATTCTGGCACTTTGTTACATCAGTTTACAGGAATATGTTTATGAATCGAGCATAGCGATTTTACCATAAACGGAATGTATTGAATTTTTATATTTAACGATATTATTATTATTATTATTATTATTATTATTATTATTATTATTATTATTATTATTATTATTATTATTATTATTATTATTATTATTATTGTGAGAAACTTATTTTCGTAAAAACTCAAGAGCGCAATTAGCATGCTTCTGCTATATAAATAGAGGCTACGGCCTTACAAAGTAACTTTATCTGCACTTGCATTCCGCGATGAAACTTTTCAATGAAGTTAGCTGGAACAATATGTGCATATGATAGTGGAGGATTACTGGGGCTAGAAACGGAACCTTTTGATATCTTCAAAGGCTTATATTCTAGCCGGATCAAAAGGCTTCGGTGCGAGATAGAAGGATAAATTGAATGAAGGTAAGAGAGAACCATATCGGTGTGAGAAAAGGACAGAAAACATTTCCAGAGCTCCTTAATTAGATGGTCTTAACGCCAATCTAATTTTACTTTAGCTAACGAAAACAAATTAAATTAAGTTAAATGACTAGAGGGTGAGGTATGAGTTTTTCTGCTACCTAGGCTGTTTCTCATCCTGTGCCAACCTTATAATGAAAAAATCTCATTTTTTATCTCTCTTTACTTAAAGAAGGCAATTTTTTTTCCTGCCAGTTTCAGAGGAGGTTTTTTTTTTCCACCTTCTAAAGTGAGAGTTGATTTTACGTTAAAATTCAGATATTACTTTGTGATTCACTGAAAGCCTATCTACTAAGAGCAGCCGGTTCTGACATCAAATGAGATAAAATACGAATCAATTAAAATTACTTGTCGGCCGCATTTGATTTCTTACAAGACTATACCATTTTTTAAACTTCC
Source organism: Ectobius pallidus (assembly GCA_964059195.1). Taxonomy (NCBI): domain Eukaryota; kingdom Metazoa; phylum Arthropoda; class Insecta; order Blattodea; family Ectobiidae; genus Ectobius; species Ectobius pallidus. Next base: position 206,665,063 of record CAXKWD010000001.1, on the reverse strand, counting down.
GATGTCTTCTTTACAATGTAGGCCTACTTGTAGCGTTTTTAATGGATTACCGGTTAACTTCTTTGGTTACGTCGTGAAGATTTCATTCTAAGTAAGTTTTTCACGCGTATGCTTTCTCCATTTCACTGAAAGCTATTTATAAATTTATTACCATAAAGTAGGCACTAAATTGGGCATTACTCCGGTACCGGTCAACCGATTTGGTCCAATATCAATATGCTTCTTTCCATGGATGTTATAAATGCGTATACCAAGTTTCATGTAAATCCCATAAAGCGTATTTGAGTTATTGCGCGTACAGACACAAGGACAGACAAACATTTCCTGTCCACCATACAATCTCATAAAGTACCATGCTTGCACTTAATAAAACTACTGACCAAATTAAATTCTGTGGCTTGATTCTAAAAGGGCCAAAGTGAAATTTTTGCAAAAATGATAAGTTATTTATGCCTTATTGAGCCCGGCTAGGCTTTATCTTTTGTAGGCTTATACTAAAAGTGCCGATATCTGTTGCTAATTAAAAACATAATACAGAAACCTTAGGGGCCAATATCATATGTTCTCAGCAAAAAACGTCACTTGCATAAAGGTTTCAAAGTCAGTTTTATGACACTGGCCCTTTTAGAACCAAACCAAATTTTCACATTTATAGCTTCAGCGGCTGCTGCACGGCGATGATGAATCTGTCTGTTGTCTTCATGTAGGCTATACAGATTAAAGTACTAGATTTTTCTTGTCGTGATACTGAAATAGAAAGTAAATGTCTATCTACTTATGCTATGGGTAGATAAAATAGGTAGGATACAACCAGAGAAAGTAATCATTCCGGAGGAACTATTTATATAGCCTATATATAGGCCTTCTATTGTAATTATTGAATAGTCTCCACTATAAAATCTATTAGTTTTCCACTTATTAATAGAATGGAATGGATTGCAATGCCGTTATTAGGTTTGTTCCTTAAGACTAGGGTTTGGATGTTTATGAGCTAAAAGTGTGGAAAATATGACTGCAAATATGCCCTTCAAATGACTAAATATGACCCAAAAGCCCTAAATATCACCTAATAAAATAACATTTTTTTCAAAAAATAAATCTTCCAATTTAAAACGTATAATGCCCGGTTTCTATAAACTCGCGAAATACCTATGGGTAAATTATCCAATGGACAGAATTTACACAAGAATAACTTTTACAAACTCAAATAATTTAAAGGTAACAATCACATACACTTTTGGCGAGTTTCTAGATAAATGTCCTCTGGGTAAATGTGAAAATGGCAGAAAATATGTTTCTACAAACTCGGGCTAGATCATTCCAAGGGTAAATCGTCAGGTTAATTTATTCTCTCATGGATGGCTGGAGAAAATTTAACCTCTCATAGGAACAATAATAATTTAAACAATGGGAATCAAAGCCTTCTGAATTAAATAAACTGTAGAACTCCAAGGCCTTCCTCATTATATCGTTTTGGGTGATTAGGATCTAATTTTCCCATGGATAATTTACCCATAGGTATTTCACGAGTTTATAGAAATCGGGCATAAATACACTAAATTCTTTAGCTATTTAGCTTTTGGTAATATAAAAAGAACTCTGAGAGAGTGAATTCCCCACTAGTTTTATACATTGTACCACGTAAAACACGCGATAAACTAATATATAATATGAGACTTGTAATGTAAATCGTCTCATATAAAAACTTTTAGCTTTTAAGTATGTAATAAGATATACCTTTTTAACAATTTTGGCGATTTACAGTTTTATTTCTAATGAACTTTTATTTTTAAAGAATTTTCTCCTTGTTTCCTCGCTTCATGAGCTCCAAATAATATTTTGTAGACCCTTACCCCTATAAAATATGAACAATTGCGTTAATTTTAAAATACGAGTTACCTATTATTTTAGCATAACATTAAATTAATTAAATGAATATCAAATTTAACTCGACCATGTAGTACGTACACTGTATGATTGTGCTTCTTTACGATTTTATTACTGAAACTAGCTGAAAAGGCCCGGCGTCGCCCGGGCTTTGTATTTTGTAATTTGAAATTAACTTATGGAGGACTTTCGATTTTGAAACTCTAGGTGCTTATATAACATGTATGTAGAACTTGAAATGAAGAAAAAGATTTATCACACTCAAACTATTCCATCAGAAAACGCTAGATATAGCTTTTTATGGCTCATAGAGGATGTCGAAAGCTGCATTCCGTTGCTTCTACACATCATGCTTGGGAGGATTTGAAATAAGAAGAAACATAAATTAAATAAGATTGTATTGACTTGACGGAAAATTTTATTTCTCATTCTCATGTTACCATACAACCGTTTCGGTTCTGAAATAAGAGAAATGCAGTATCACTTTCATACTTTCCTCCCCTAAAACCCGGGACATAAAATACTGCGAACATAGGACTCAAAATGTTCCATCCCATGCTTAGGGCCTATGATAAACATCCTTAATTCTCAACTAATACAAAGCATACAGCTATGGATAACGTATAAGCGGAAAGGATTGTTTACCTACTTCTGACATAGCATACTCACACACTTAAGTTATTCCTGCAATACGACCTCTTATTCTACATCAAAATGTGAAGTGAGAAAATATTTCTTGTGTCGAGGGTAGAGAAAGTTATGTGACTGCATTACAATGTGCTTTATTCTCGTGGATTTTATTCAAGAATTATTTTCACAAAACGTTAGCATCAGAATTCGTTAAAGTCCAATAAATTATTATGTAGTGTCCAGAGCCCCATGTGAACTGTGTAAACAATACACTGTTGTCTTGACAACTGAATGGGATTTCATTTTTTTTGCATAATATTCTCAGAAATTATATAATTTTCAAGGGAAGGACTGATTTGTTTCAATTTTAATGTAGACAGCTATACTTCCCGGGCTTAACTGGGTATGTGTGCAAAATGTCGTGTAAATTGGTAAAGAAATGTAGATTTGTATAAGGAACAAACATACATACATACACACTTTCGATTTTATATATTAGATATAACGTCGAATTATCAATATTGCCAAAATATAACCAAGACCACAAAAATGACCAAAATATGACTTTATATGCAAAATAAAACCGGTCCGATTAGAATAAGAATCCTGCAATTCGTGTTTCTTATGTGTTTGTGGCGAGAATGGAGGTCAGGATAAAAATATAACATGTCATAAACATCCGAACCTTGCTTAAGACATTCAGTAACATTGATCAATTTCATTTTTCCGTTTGTGGTAATGTTTGTCTATTATAAAGAGAATTGTCCACCTAACCACAAATTAAACTGGACCAAAAGTCCAATGAATGCAACGTTTACTTAGGCCTTTATTAAGTGCCAGTATGGTACTTTATGAGATTGTGTGGGGGACGAAAAATGTCTGTCCGTCTGTCTGTCTGTCTGTCCGTCCGTCCGTGTGTCTGTACGCGCTCTAACTCAAATACGCTTTTTCGGATTTTCATGAAACTTGGAAAATACATTTATAATGTCAATGGGAAGAACCCTATTGATATTGAACCAAATCGGTTCACCGGTACCGGAGTAATGCCCAATTTAGTGCCTATTTTAATAGATTATGGCGCCTTTCTAATAGAAAGGCGCCATAATTCAAATACGCTGTATCGGATTTCCATTAAACTTGGTATACGCAATTACGACATCCATAAAAAGTACTCTGTTAAATTTGAACCTAATCTGTTGACCGGTACCGGAGTAAAACCCAATTTAGTGTCTATTTTAAAAACGCGGTAACTCAAATACGCTTTACCGGATTTTTATGGAATTTGGTATACACATTTATAGTGTTCATGGGAAGAGGTCTACTGATACTGGATGAAATCGGTTCACCTGTTTCGGAGTAATGCTCAATTTGGTGCCTATTTTATGATAATATACGTATTCGAAAGAATTTATATAAAAAAAAAGCAAATCATTTATCATGACAACATAGTCAATTGTTTTACTGTGATATTTTACGGCTTTGGAAATTAAAATAGAGTTAGCTATGACCAAAAACACTATTGTTTTACATGCGCTTATAACTTACAACTAGACCGTTAAACTGACCCAGGCGACCGAGATGGTAACGTTTTGGCCTCACGTTATGGAGTTCCATGGTTCAAATCCCGAAACCAGCCAATTTCACTTTCTTTTTCGTATTTTTATGTGAGTGTGCGATTGTGATGCTGGAAGATTTTAATCTGATTAAAAAGAAAACTAGACCTTTGTTCTTCCCTAAGCCCTGCTTAATGAATAAATCTGGAGCTTAACTTGTAAATCAATTAAAAAAACATATTCTGCATATCATAATTGCAGTCATAACTGATTAAAAAAAACATACTGGCACTTTTTTACATCAGTTTACCTGATTTTATTAGTCTACAATATCGTAATATTAGTTGAATTCATACATATATAGCACTCCTGTATAAGGTTTTCATACATCTACTCTTGTACAATTCAACGGCCCTAAATAGCGTGCTTGCTCGCCCGCTTCGTGAGACATCGGGTATACTCGGCGATGTTCGTCTCTCGCAGTCTAAACTTTCATGACGACTACAAAATTAGGAAGGAAAACCGTTCTTTATTATATAAGGCCTAAGTGAAATGAACACAATTTTATTTTTACTTACAATTTTCATAGCTCTGAACCACAAACATTTTTAATAATCTACCAGTGTAATTTTCTTAAAAATCCTGGAGTCAATGAATAATGGCGGGCGAAGCCGGGGGCAACAGCTGTAAAATATTGATGGTTTTATCTCTTGAAATATCGCTGATAATAATAATCCAAACAAACCATTCCTTCCCTTGAAACATTATATAATTTCTGAAAATTACACAGAATTGATAAAATAAAATTCACATCATATTTATGTCAATAAACAGCTGAGAAACAATACGTATTATGTGTTCACAGGTTCTTTGGAACTGCATAATCGATTCTGATATAGTTTTCCCAGGGGGCGCTTTCATGTCGTGGAATGTACTCTAAAGCAGGAATTTTAGCTGTTTCATTAATTATTAATGGCTTAGTTTATGAATGATTCGCGTGCAAGTGTTAATAAATATAATGCTTTAATAATTATTATACTCTTAATTTTTATTTTTTAAAAGAATTATCGTGGCGAAGCCACGGGCACCTCCTAGTATTATTACATATTCTTCAAAAATGTTCTATATCTTGATAGTACTGACTTATAAATGTTTAACTATTGTCCTAAAATATATATGGTAGTAAAAATTATGCAGTCACATAGTACATTTGCCGAATATTTCTCAGCAAATAGTCATTAATATGAAGTTAATCTTAGGTATACTGGAGCTACGTAATGTAGATTAATTATAAAACATTGTCTGTTTCCTATCTATTGAACATAAGTAAATTTGCCGAATACTTCTATTTGCTGAGAAGTATTCGGCAAATTAGCATACGCTTAATCATTAGGATAAAAACAATGGTTTGACAGCATACAGTTTTTTAATTTATTAACTTTTATGCAACATATAAGATAATATAATATTAGTGTTTTTATGTTTTTAAATTGGATACATACAGCATTTTACTATTTAAAGTATAAATGTTTACTACGTGACTGCATAATTTTTACTACTAAATATATAGTTTAGAACAATAGTTAAACATTTATAAGTCAGTACTATCAAGATATGGAACATTTTTTAAGAATGTGTAACAGTATGTATGAAAACCGTGCACAGGAGTGCTATATATGTATGAATTCAACTAATATTACGATATTGTAGACTAAACTTTTGGTCCAGTTTAATTTGTGGTTAGGTGAACAAATCTCTTTATTATAACATTCAGTAACAGTCTACGCAATACGACGCGTGCGCACATTATCAGTTCGCTGCCAGACGTGTGCGCACGTCATTAGTCCGAGAATTGACTATGTGCGCACGGGACGTATTGCGATGACTCGGCGATTACTGCAATGTCTGTAGGAACAAACCAAGTGACTACCAGTTCTTTTGTTTATATAAATATCGATATAAAGTCAATTCGATTGTTCTCGGAATCGTCATGATCCTACCTAACCTATATACAAGTAAGTTAAATAGCATTTTAAGATCAAACGAAACAATAAAATAGTTTTTAATGTAGCCTACCTGTCGGAATTTAAGTATGAAACACTTTTCAGTTAGTGAATCTTCAGAATTTGCTTATTTTTACTAAATGTTCAATGTTTGGCGTCTGTTTGAAGCTGTTAATACCAGGAAACATATGTTTTTATGCATTAAAACAAGTATTTAATTCCAGAACAATGAAGCTAAAATAAAAACATATAAAACAATATTGAAACCAATAGTTATGGTCGGAAGTGAGACTTGGACACTATCAGAAAAGGACAAGTGTAATAATAATAATAATAATAATAATAATAAAAATAATAATAATAATAATAATAATATAATAATAATATCTTATTGTCGTTAGGCAAGAACAAATTAACAATAGACAACGTCATGTGTACAGTTAACATAAATTACATTATATACATTTATACATAAATATAAGCAATGCAATTATTGTGGGAAAAAATTATCCAGGTTAAAAGCCCAGAATAAAAGAGAATTGCTACTATCAAAACAATTGGTAGGCCTACATTATAGTATTGGAGGTGAAGAATCCATTTATATTGTAGAAAGGATTTATGGCAAGCCAGTCATACAACCTGTTCCTGAAAATTTTCACAGGTAAGTTTTGATAATTTGTAGGCAATTTATTAAATATTTTCTGTCCAATCATTTGATAGCTATTTAAGGATTTCGATAATCTATGGTGCGATATATAAATGTGACTGTTGGATCTAGTATTATACGAGTGTATATTGTTTCTATATTGAAACTCCGGTAGATTATTCTTTGTATAGATTAAAACTGAATATATGTAAAGATTTACTACTGTTAAAATTTTGAGTTGAGAAAAGAGCGGTCTACACCGCGATAGGCCTATACTGAATGCCTGGGAGAGTAAATTATTGAGGAGGATATATGGACCAGTACAGGAACAGAATATTTGGAGAACCAGAACAAACCAAAAATTGAAAAATTATATAAGGAACTAGACTTGGTAGGGGAAATAAGAAGAAAGATATTGGAATGGGTTGGACATGTGTGGAGGATGGGGCAAGACACAATAGCAGAAAAGGTTTTGGAAGGTAGGAGCAACGTTGGAAGACAGAAGTTAAGATGGTTGGATGGAATTGAACAAGATTTGAGGCAGATGAAGATTAAGAGATGGAGACAGGGAAGCTGAGAATAGTGAGGAATAAGCAGTTATTATGAAGGAGACCAAGGTTCTTAGATGACCGTAGCGCCAAACGAATAAGAAGAAGAAGAAGAAGCAGCTGTCCATAAGTTGGCAACGCGTAACTCCGCCATCTTGTTCTAACGGTCGTTAAAGCATCTTCACGCAGTGTAATGAAGAAGATTATTAAAAAGTTTATTTGTCGGAATATCCCTGTGATATAAGCAAGATTTAGTGTATAATAGTGTGAAAGTGAAGTTGTGATGTTATATATAGAATAGTGTTTGTTTAGTGAATGAACGAGTGATTACGTGACGTGGCATGACTCAGACAACCAGGATATGATGATGAAGGTAAGTTACGAATTGTCCATTTTATTAGCAAAATCTCCAAAGCTTCTTACACTAAAATAATGTGTTTTCGAATTGTTTATTTAACCGAGAAAGACATACATATTACCCGACCACCACACAATTTCATAAAGTACCATTCTGACACGTAATAAAACTACTGACCAAATTTCAACGGCTTCTGCACGGCGAGAATGAATCAGTTTGTCCGTTATGTAGGCTATACATATTAAAGTTGCTACATTTTCAAGTCGTGATACTTAACTAGAAAGTAAATATCTATGTACTTATGCTATGGGTAGAGCAAGTAGGTAGGATACAACCAGAGAAAGTAATTATTCGGGAGGAACTATTTATATACCCTATAAATACTATTGCTATTATTGAATAGTCTTTTCACTACAAAATCCTGTACTAAATAAGTCCTGTTTCTAAACAATTTCCCCTTTTTTGCCCCACTACCGATAGATTTCCAAAATTAAATAAATAAGTCTTTAATTATTCCAGTTATTAAGTCAATTAGATCGTTAAAAGTTTCTTCGGCAAAAGATAGATTTATGCTGCACCCCAGCCAAGCTCCGCCGTTTTGTTAGGTTAGGAAAGTTTATGTTGTTTAGGAGCAATATACTGAATAGCACGAGGTTTATTATGTCTCACATTGAATTTCTTCTGTGACGAAACCCTAAACCCCACCTTCCCAGGCGGGCCTCATTAGAGAGGAGCCTAGGGTGCAGCATAAAACTATTTTTTCCCGTTTCTTCAGATATACTTTGAACATCCCTATGACCCCTGTTACATATCTATTTGCTGTTGGTAAATTGCTTCACAAGTGATAACTGTTATGGTGCAATACCAAACCTAATGTATACGACGAAACATTCAGTAACTTAGGTTAGAAGTTGCGAAGACTGTAGGACTTCATGAAATCTAATTGGCATTATCTCTCAAGGGATATCCTCGGAACTTGAGGTCTCAATAGAGAGAAATATACTGCAAAATCCCAGGTGGGATTGACCACTAGACGTAAGTTACTCAGGATGACTTCAATGAAATAGAAAGCAGAATAATCAATTGTGCTCCCGCTACCTTCCATACATTAGTAAAGGCAATAGTTTCTAGGTTATTAACATGTAGAGCTAGGTTAGTGCCAATATGACTTAAGAACAAGACCTATATCTAAAAAATCTGATGTGAAAGTCACATAACTTCCTCTGCCCAAATAAAAGTTTGCAGCATTTACGCTAATTATGCTATAGATATCTTATAGCTCCTTCTTTGAATGTTGCGACTAAAAACGCAGGCTATGGGGAAAAAAAGTGACTGCAAACGTATATTGAACTTTCCGCTGTTAAGAATAATTTCCGAAATTTATCAAATATTCCCCTCAGATATTTCTTTACTGTAAGCAGGGCCAACAGTACATTTTTCTCACTTCACGTGCTTATATTGAATAAAATGCCTTAAATGTCCGCGTATTGAGTTGTTCACCAGGCAAGTTGGTAGGTTACAACCACCCTTCAGAGAATGTTTTTGAAATGGTATAAGCAATCCATGTACAAAATTTAAAGGAAACTGTTAGAGCCGTTTATGAGAAAATAGCAAAAAACAAAATATTCTTCATGTAAAGTCCCCTTAAATATAAGAGAAGGTTGTCGCCAATCTTCACAGCCTCAGAAGGTACCTAACCCAAATACAAAATTTTGTTTTCGTACGATTTACAAGAAGCCGTATTGCAAAAAGCACGTATTCACAGTGGATTGCTTATAACTACCCTTCAGAGAATTTGTTCGAAAAAATGTTTCAAATAAAAGTTTTAGCTCTTGGTACAAGCAATCCATGCGCAGAATTTAAAGAAAATCGTTAGAGCCATTTTCGAGAAAATCGCGAAAAACGAAAATTTCTTCTTGTAAAGTCCCCTTAAAAATAAGGGAAATTTGTCGCCAATCTTCGAATCACATCTTCAGAAGGTACCTGACCCAAATACGAAATTTTGTTTTCATACGATTCTCCGTTTCGGAGCTAGCCTGTTCACAGACTTCCAGACAGACACACACACACAGACATGTTTCCAAAAATAGTATTTTTGGATTCAGGGACCTCAAAACGTGTATTTATGTCAAAAACGCAACTTGGAATTTTTGGGTCGAAAACAATACTTCCTCTACCTATAGTACCTATGGTACGGGCAGAGGAAGTAAAAATGACGAAAAGTGCCAATTTGCCCTGCTTATGATCAATTGAGCAATGATTGGTATGACATATTCGATAGTCCGTATTTGATGGAATATGATTTTGAAAATATTAATTTTACTAACAAAAACTTCCCTTATTAAGGGGACCTGGAATGCCCTATCCTTACAATGTTAAATCATGAATATTTCAGGTACCTTTTCTCCAAAACAATCCTTGACAGACACATGAGATTTTTATATGTTATAGATACATACTACGGTTATGTACTGAAGCATAGACATTTAAATTTAGCCTTCATGTTTTATAAATTATAATTGTTTTACTATATTAACCTTTTTTCTCTACATTTTATAACATATAATTCTCATTAAAGTGATTACAAAATTGAAATCTGTAATTTTGAGAGCTTCAGTTGGCCCAAAATCTCATTCCGAATCCCCTTAAAGGCTGCCACATGGACAAAGTGATATAAGCAATAGAACTTAGGTTAAAATGAAAATTGAAATATCACATATATAATTAACCAAATTTTAAAAAATCCCTGCATAAGGCATTTTTAACTAATAATTTTTATATTGAACGTTCAATGTTAGGCATCTGTTAATAGCTGTCCGTAAGTTGGCAACGCGTAACTCCGCCATCTTGTTTTAAAGGTCGTTAAAGTATCTTCACGCAGTGTAATGAAGAAGATCATTAAGAAGTTCATTTGTCGGAATATCCCTGTGTTATAGGCCTAAGCAAGATTTAGTGTATAATAAGTGAGAATGAAGTTGTGATGTTATATATAGAATAATGTTTGTTCAGTGAGTGGAAAAGTGATTATGTGACGTGGCATGACTCAAACCACCAGGCTATGATGACGAAGGTAATTTACGTATTGTTCATTTTATTAGCAAAAGCTTCTTACACGAATACTAAAATAAGGTGTTTCCGAATTGTTCTATGTAACTGATAAAGTCTAAGTTTACATATCTATTTGCTGTTGGTAAATGACTTCAGATTGTACAATATGTTCCAAAGTGGTGCAATACCGAACCTAATGTATACCACGAAACAATAACTTAGGTTAGGAGTTGCGAAGACAGTAGGACTTTATGAAATCTATTTGGCATTATATCTCAAGGGATATCCTCGGAACTTAAGGTCTCAATAGAGAGAAAAAGACTGCAAAATTCCAGGTTGGGTTGACCACTTCGTAACTTCCTCAGTATGATGACTCAAATGAAGTAAAAAGCATAATAATAATAATAATAATAGTAATAATAATAATAATAATAATAATAATAATAATAATAATAATAATAATAATAATCAGCAGTTGTGCTTCATGTACCTTAAATAGATAAGTAATAGCAATAAGTTCTAAGTTAATAACGACATGTACAGCTAGGTTAGTGCTAATAGGGCTAAGAACATCGATATTAATTTAGTAGTGCCGTGTGAATTATGCCCGTTTCGAAATCAACTTGGTCTTCATTGGGTTCAGTTTGAGGCCTACCTCTGAGCTCAGGTTTTTTAGATAGGCCTATGTGATATGTGCCTTTAATTCTTCTGGTGTAGCGGCTATGAGTACTGACGATTCCAAATCACAAGTGAGATAATTTTGCTCCATCCATATTTATTCCAAATTTCCTTGGGATTTTCCTAAACATATTTTCAAACAAGTATATGAAATGTTCGAATGATATTATTTTCTATTCAGCAATGATTGGTATGACGTATTCGATAGTCCGTATTTGATGGAATATGGTTGATTCTCATGATTTTGAAAATTTTCCTTTTCCTAACAAAAGCTTCCCTTATTAAACTGGTTAGCGGTTTTGTTTATGTCCTACACGAATTCCATAATGTGCATAATATAACCTACTATGTGACTCTAAAATATGGATTGTTATACATTACTAGCTTAAAAGACCCGGCGTCGCCCGGGTTTTGTATTTTGTAATTGGAAATTAACTTATGAAGGATTTTCAATTTTAAATTCTAGGTCCTTATATAGGCATTTATAATTTGAAATAGGAAGAACGACTTATTACACTCAAACTATTCCCTCAGAAAACGCTTGATATAGTTTTTTATGGCTCATAGAGGATCTAGAATTTTGCATCCCATCGCTTGTACAGTGCACAGCAAGCCTGGTAGAGGTTTAAATAAGAAGAAACAGAAATTCCTGTAACATAAAATTGTAATATCGAGGTAGGAAATTTCCCACTCTTATGTTACCATAAAGCCGTTTTGGGGATGAAATTAAACAGAAAGCATTATCACTTTCATACTTTTCTCTCCAAAAACCTGCGATATAATATAATAATATACACATTACCATACCTCGTTTTGTTTTCTCTATGTCCAGGGTAGAGAAAGTTATGTGATTCCATTATTTTAGTGGATTTAATTCTGTAATATTTATTTATAACATGAATTATTTTGATAACTTCTCTTATTTGTCAAAAGTGCATTTCATTTGTTTTTTCCAAGCCCATCTGATACCATTTGGCAACAATATATTCTGTGATTTGGAACTGATAATTCTATGTAAAAGAGGATTAAGTATTTTCAAAAACATTTAATTTTTGGCATTTAGAATCAGAATTTTTTAAAATCCTTTCTTAGTGAGCACCTACATTATGAAACGAAGGTACTGTCAAAATTCCAAGTCTCTACCTTTATAGTTTAGGCTGTACGTTGATTTCTGTCATTCAGTCAGTCAGTCAGTCAGTCAGTCATTCATTCAGTCAGTCAGGACAAAGCCTTTTATATATATAGAGATAATAAGTTATACTGAGAGCCAAATATATATTTTGTGTAGAAATAGTCATGTGATTAACATCTGATTTTCTTCCAATAAAGTTACGTTTTGAAGCAAATTAAATCTAAAGATTGTTACGTTCACCACATCAATCTCCAACATACGCAACATCGGAGCTAGAGTGTCTCGTTATATGTTTTGTAGGGGTCACAGAGGTCATTACCACACGATACCAACGGGGCTGTTGCATTTCTGCTGAAACTTCAAAACTATAATCTAAAATACCATAACCTTAATCCATCCATATTTTACGGAAAATTGTGGCATAATCCCAATTACGGGGACCAATTCACGTGATATTCACATTTCCACGGACTGTGTGATGTTTTTTGTTTATGAGCGATACACGGTTACCAACTGTTAGGTTAGGAATGTTTATGTTAGTTAAGGAGCAATGTACTGAATACCTCCGATGTTTTGTTAGGTTAGGAACGTTTATGTTAGTTAAGGAGCAATATACTGAATAGCACAACCACCATTTCTTACGAGCAGCTACTAGCTTGTACCTTTATAGGTTTGTCACACTGTTCATCCACAATCATATCTAGTTTAGCGATATGACGTCACACCTCCAACGTCCAATCAGGACGACGAGGACAGAAAAATGGTGGAGAAGAAGGGAGTTTTCGCTAGATCGTGATATAAAAGAAAGTGTATCAATTAGGGTGGGCTGGACCAAATCATTCGCCAAGACAACATCTCCTCTCCACACATCTATCTATAACAAAATTCATGTGATATAAGTGTTTTATGAAGAGAATCTCGGCTCTAAAAAATGGTCCCCGTAGATGGGATTTTACCAAAATTGTTTCTACTTCAGCAAACATTACTTACGATCGTATTTTGCTGACAGTAGCTGCGTAGCTTAATGAATGCTTTTTAACCGTGTGTCTTTATGCGCGATAACTCAAATATGCTTTATCGGATTTTTATGAAATTTAGTTCACGCAATTATAATGTCCGTGGGAAGAAGCCTATTGATATTGGACCAAATCAGTTGACCGGATCCCAATTTATTGCCTATTTTATGGTGATATAGCCTATTAGAAAGGATTTCTATAGCCTATTAAGAGTCCTGAATCAGGTATTAAAACAGGATGCCTTACGCATGGTGTATTTTGCAAATTTCCACTCGATAATGAAGTATGGAATCATATTCTGGGGTAACTCGACCCATAGGGATAAAATATTTAAGCTACAAAAGCAAGCAATTAGAATAATGTGTGGAAAGAAAAGGAGAGAATCATGCAAACCGCTCTTTGAAAAATTAAAAGTCCTCACTCTCACAGGGGAGTATATATACTCTGTTATGTGTTATATGGTAGAAAATATTGAGAGATTCCAAACTAATAGCAGTGTTCATGAACATATTACTAGAAACAGGAATGATTTACATAGACCGGTTAATGCATTAAAACTTTTTCAGAAAGGCGCTTATTACTCCGCAATACAGATATACAATAAGCTTCCAAACAACATTAAATTATTATGTATTCAAAGAAAAAGCAAATCCTTCAAAGGATCTCTCAAGAAATTTTTAATGACTCACACCTTCTACAATATGGATGAGTATTTCCAGTTTGAATAAGTTTATAGTGTAGTATATTAATATATCATTATTTATTACTTGCTTGTATATTGCAATCTGACGTGTTCTATATCCTTGAGTCCCGCTCAACACAGGATCTGCAGAACGAGATAACTACATCTACATCTACATTTATCAAATGCATATCAGTTCTCATGGCAAGATATTGTTTTACAGTGTTCATATACGGCTTTGGAAGTTGCATTACAGTTAGCTTTGACAAATAACACTTCCCACATATTTCTTCACATATAGCCTACTTATCAAACTTTAGACCTTCGTTCTTCCGTAAGCCCTGCTTAATGAATCGATCTGGAGCTTAACTTGGAGATCGATTACAAAAATAAACATTTTTACATATCATAATAGCAATTATCACTGATGAAACAAAAGCATTCTGACACTTTGTTATATCAGTTTACCTGATTTAATTATGATGAACATGCATTTTTAAGTTTTTATCTTGATTGTTTAAACTTATTAAAATGTCTTACGATATATAAAAATGTTTTCATCCCAAAAATAATAGTCTGACATTTTAAAAAAGCCTATCAATCTCTTTATTGTTTGATTGTATAACTATATTGGTATTCTGTTTATAAATTTGACAATTTATTCTTGTACGAGTAACATTTTATTGAAGTTTCATTATCAGTCTTTATTCATATGGGTAAACATTACATATAAGTTTGTGTATTTCTCTATACTTGAAGTAAATATAAAATATTCATGGACTAAAATAAAATCTCCAAGCCGAATTGGAGTAGCCTATTTGATGAAATCTTGTCAGTTCAGGTATTACATGTACCAAGACCATACTGTTCATAACAAGAAGCTATGGACGCGGTAATGATGGAGGTTAGAGGCATTTCCTCCTACTACAGACCGGGCAGAGATACATTAGAGCTCATATATCTCCTCCCTTCACCACCATGTTCTACACCACACACATAAATTACCATCACCACGTTACATATCGATATGACCAGCTTGCACTAATTTACTTACATCGGTCACAAGCAAACTTTGCACGGACAAGGATGTATCAGAGGCCAATTGGAGATTTAAGTTGACACTTATCATACTTCGGAGTTCCAGTGCGACAATTTTGTTTTAAATTCTTCAGTTTCGTGTAATTCTTTAGGTATTTATTTAAGTGCAAGGTATGGTACTTTATGAGATTGTGTGTGGGGACGGGAAAATGTCTGTCCGTCCGTGTGACTGTACGCGCTATAACTCAAATACGCTTTATCGGATTTTCATGAAACTTGGCATACGCATTTATGACATCCATGGGTAGAAGACTATTGAATTTGGACCGAAATAACGATATACCAGTATTAATTTTTTAATGGATGTAAGACGCTACAATATTATATCATGGACCACAATATAGGTATTAAACATAACGTAACAAATTGCCAATCGTTTATTGATATTGCTAGCCCGCCTTGTTTGATTCATTTCTTCATAACGATGTCAGTGTAAATAATAAATTAAATAAAATATTTAAAACACAACTAGTCGTTGAATATTGATATAATATTCTGCATTCTATTGATGACTACCGATATCTACATTATATTTGAATGTATTTTTCTTATTCGTTCCTGTGCAGCAATATACCTAATGTAATTTCTGACAGATGTCAGATTGACTTTTTATTCATTCATAACCTATAAGGCTTCTTTAAACTTGAAACAAACATGTCATAGAATCGTAGGCCTATTGCATCATTAATATTATTGCCAGCGCATTTTGTTTTTGGAGTTTAACTCTTTTCTGCATGGGCCTATCATAATTGCAACCATAGGCGTAGCGAGGGGGGGGTTTTGGGGGTTTGAACCCCCCCCCCATTGATTAAAAAAAGGAAAATTGTATAATTTTTTTAAGTCTGCCCATAAATTGCTTAATACAAGTATAAAGCGTGGGAAGCTTAAAACTCGTTATTTTGCGTCTTAATTTTTAAAATTTTCCGGGGAAGGACCCCCGGAAGCTTAAAACTTGTTATTTTGCATCTTAATTTTTAAAATTTTCCGTGGGAGAACCCCCGGAAGCTTAAAACTCGTTATTTTTCATCTTAATTTTTAAAATTTTCCGGGGGAGGGCCCCCGGACCCCCCTCTCCTTCCATACTCGCCAGACCCCGCGGATGTTATAACCCCCCCATATGGCCGGCCTGGTTACGCCTATGATTGCAACTATCGCTGATTAAGAAAAAGCATTCTGGCTTTTTAAAAATCAGTTTACCTGATTTTATTTGAACTGCAATTTAACTTGGAATTTACAAATTGATAATGTTTGTTGTAAATTAATCAAGGCAGGTTATGTTATCAGATGTTTAAAGAATTCTCTTCACATAAATTGTTTACTAAATGTGTACTTTGCTTGTGTACAGTCTACGATATTTTATAATCTATTAGTATGGGGTTGTGCATCTAATATTCAGAGGGTATTTACAATTCAGAAAAGAATGTTAAGAGTAATATTTAATCTTAAACCTAGAGATTCCTTACGTGAGTTTTAAATTATATAATATTCTAACTGTTAAAAGCATTTTAATTTTTTAAACTGGTGTATTTTGTAAGAAGAATCTTCAACATTCTAGAGTTAATATGGATATACACAATTATGAAACAAGTCAAAGAAATCATGTGCACATATCTCTTTACTCAACTACAAAGTACATAAAATCTCCAGTTTGTCTCATTAGTAAAATAGTAAACAAACTTCCAAACAGTATTTTTAGTATCAATAATTTTCATCTGTATAAGTTGAGACTTAACACATTTTTATGTCAGAATAAGTACACGAACTGGCTTGCATCGAATCGAAATTTTGTGTTTTATTCTATGCACATTTAACTTATATTAACTTATTTCAATTTTCAAACATTTTATATTGAATAAAACAATGTTTTTGTTCTGTTCATTGGCAGCATGTGACATATTAATCACTGCTTGATACCAGTATATATCAATACTGGCTGACTTTTATTATATTAAATGACGTCCTTGTGATCCTAGCAAGCATATTATAAAATGACCGTTATTGGTCAATATTCGTGGCATTGTATTAGAATGTCTCGGATAATCTATTTATTGAGACATCTAAAACGTCTGGAACCATATAATTACCTGAACAATGCATATTACGCTTTCTTTAATAGCATACTGGTTTATGATATTTTCTTATGGGACAATGGAGTTGGCATAGCCAAGATTCTAGGACTGCAAAAGAAGGCTATTGGAATTTTATCAGGATCCTGTTATGAAACTCATTGTAAATCCATCATCATAGATCAGAACATATTGACTGTTATATAATTGTCTACTATACATTAAAAAAGAATCTGTTACTTTACTGTTACCTTGACTATACCATTACATACATCTTGTATGTGTAAGGTTGTAAAATAAATGATTAAATGAAATCTAAGCAGTTGTCAAACTAGATCAGAGCTTCATAATTACCCAACAAGAATTAATTTCACATTTTGGAACTCCGGGTCAGGCTGACTAAATCCATGAAATGGTTTGAGTGCATGGCGGTTTCTATGTTCAACGAGCTTCCATTAAATGTCCAGGAAACTAACTTGAGTGTTTTTAAGAAAAGTGTGCACAAGTGGCTAATTGACAATCCTTTTTATTTCATAAGGGAATATTTTCACAAGGTTGTAAACACATTTTAATCTTTGTACTTATATATTCAGAACTTTTACCTTTTCATAATCTTTGTGGTAGTAACATGTTTTACCATAATATATTTTGACACTGTCCCTAGCAACATACTGTTGCTCATGACCAGGGCCCGGATTCTGATGAACTAAAAGTGTTTGGAAAATTACCTATAAAATTACCCTAAATTTGAAAGAAAATGACTTAATAATTATAAAAAAGACCTAAAAACTGATATTTTATTTATAAAAAATTATTATTGTACATACAAAGTTATAGACTACTTTGTACATAATTGTAAAAACTGTAAATAGCTGTAACATTGTGAATGTTCTTTTCTCACGGAAATTTATACTGGCACTGAGGCACTGGCGAGTCAAAATTAGGCATTTCCTTTTGTGGTCTGCCAGATTATATTGTTGTTTAATTGAGGGTAAACAGTAGTTTGCACTCTCAAATCCAAGCAGGTGGCAGACTCTGGTGCCAAGTCAATCTAATAACAATAGTAATATAATATAAAATTTCGGCGTTTTTTTTTTTATTCTCATTTCCGACTAAGACATGACAACACTTAACGCATTAAACAAACAACACTTCAAAGACAGCACCGCTAGCGACGAAAAAAGTGTTTATACACTCAATGTAAATACATGAAAATGCCTAAATAAGGAAGCAAATGACACGAAAATGACAAAATAATGACCTAAAATTGAAATAAATGCCCTAAAAATATAAAATTGCATTAAAAATTACAAAAAATGACCTAGTAAAAATGCATTTCTGTAATCTAGAGGCCATGATTAGGATTTATATACAAGTTGGCAATGTTTATACAGCATCAAAAAAAAGATGACATGTCATCAGAATCCGGGCCCATGACAATAAAGAATCAATCAATCAATCAATCATTGCTAATCGGTATTGGTCAATATCAAGTATGCGTCTTTTGAATGGAATATTCATTATATTATCTACTTTTTTGTGAATGAGTTAAAGGGTTCTTATCTAAGTTTAACCCTAGATATGACATGTTTTAATGTTTACGAATTAGTGACCAATGCAGTAGAAATTTTTAGTAATTTCAACCAATCGTAGTGAGTTTTTCTTCATGTAGAGTTGTAGCCAAAGCAAGATAAAGTTGTTGCCAACCTTGGTGTCACATCCCCAAATTTAAAATTTAGTTCGAAAAGCATTTTAGTTCATACACAAACACATCAGCCTTCTTTCTGAAAGTTTCATTTTTGATTCTGGGTCCCTTCAAAATATGTATTTATGTAGAAGACTCGACACTGAATTTTAAAATCGAACACAGTACTTTCTCTTACCTGAAAATTAAAACAAAATTCTTCATTCTTCTTCCAGGCTATGAATGACGAGACTTCTCCGAGTTGCTATGTTCTACTTGGCCTTCGTCGTCAGATCTGATATAGACCTAACAGACCAATTTCGGTCCACTACTTCATTAGCTGCTGCATTGGGAGAACATGTTTTGCTCTTTAAGGGGAGAAGGTACGTTGAAATGGGTCAAAATAACCAATTTTTATCTTATTACTTAATTTCATAATTTAAAGTGTGTCTTTTGGAAAATATAAATGCATTTTGAACCGCATGACTATTTATAGGTCCTAAATAACAGCTTATTTTACTGCGTGCATGCTGTTACACACTCATATTTCATTCTCTGGGCTATTTTACTGTTTCGTTAGAATTTTTTAGTTCTAGGGACTTTCTTGCCAATGTATAGTTACTTTATGTCTTCATTCCGTAGCTTTTCAATCTTTTGTTTTCTTCAATATACAGTTTAAGGGTGTTGGCTTGTTCCTATGACTGAAAAAAGAAAAATGCTTAGATATAGTACTACCTGGGTATAAAAAGTCTTGGAAGGCCTTGGAAGAAAGAGAATCGTGCATGTGAATACTGTAAAGACAGCTCAGTTGAATAACGGTGTAAACGCAAAACCTAGAAGTAGTGGTAGTGTAAATGTAAATATTAGTACTGTGTCTAATTTCTATACGTCATATGTGTATTATTTATAAACTTAACCTCATATTTATATTTTTTGTGTTATTCGTAACTGTCTATTCCTTCTTATGTGCCTCATTACAAAATTAATGAACATTGAATTGAACTGAATTGAATTTAGGTTAGGTATTGCAAGCCCCTGGTGAGTGTTAAATCAACAAACTACTCGTTTACTTCAAAGTCGTATTCCATTAACATTTATTTTCTCTTGCCTTATGTATCTCTTCCCGACACTATTCATCCCAGAACACTGAAATTTTAGTTTATTTATATGTTATGTTATAATTAGGGATGGATCCTCGATACTTTCGATACCTCGATACTCGCGATGGTATCGGCATCGAGCGATACTTCAGAAAACTCGCTCGGTACTTTTTCGATACTTTGGTAATTCTGCAATTTAAGGAAATGCGGTTGGCCTATCTCTTTCTGCTTTTAACAAAAACTTGTAAGTGGACTGTTTCAGAAACTAATTTTAGTTTTAAATAATGTAGAGTTGAAAAATAATCATAGGCTACTGATGATATGAAATTTTGTCTCATTAAATATGCACACTTCATTAATTTAGTTGGATTTATACAGTTATCTCAACTTTTAATTTTTAATGTACCTATTTATTGAAACTGGAAATGTTGACGGTATCGAGTATCCAGGAAAAAGTCATGTATCGGTATCGAGTATCGAGAAAATCTGGTATCGACCCATCCCTAGTTATAATATAACATTATTGTCTATGTACCTTACGATATAGTTTCACACATTGTCCCATGTTAAGATGAAATAATAACATTAAATTACATAATAAAAATTCATCATGATTAAACAATGAGGACTTATAATATCATACATCATAATACAATATGAAAATTACACAATGAAGAGAACAGATCAAAACATAAATAATATAATAGTTTTGGAGGAAATGAAAGACTTAAATAAAGAAAATGGCATGGAACATATTTTAACTATCACTTTTTAATTATTACTCTTTTAAAATTTTCAAACTTTTATCACAGACCGCCTATTGTTAGTATTAAATTCATCTATATTGGCCATTTTGTGCAATTGATTGTACAGACGGAGCACATTATAAAGAGGAGAAATATTATAAGAGTGAATGTTTGCTTTTGGAATAAAAAAGATTATGAAATTTATCTTTCTTAGCAATTGTCTATCGCCATTGAGTAAGTAAGTTATATTAGCAGGACTTTATTATTTTTAACTTCCTGGTACCAATATTAAGACTAATGATAGATTTTAATTTCTCAAATTTACAAAAACAAACGTAACTTAAATATATATAAAAAAAACTCTAGGCACAAAATTTTTAAGGTTATTTCTTTTTTAAAATGTCACTTCGTAGCTAAGCAGTAAAAATGTAAGGGGGAAAAATTGTTATTTTCCTACTATTTACAGTTCTTAAAAAATCGTAGCCTACATTGAAATAGACTTATTTAATTAAAAAATAATAATAATAAATTTGATTGCCATTAGGTCGTTTTAACAATAGGCAAAGTCACATTATAACACAAATAAAAATATACAATACACTGTACAATAAATAGATTAGAATATTCGCACCACTTACATTAAAATGTAGCAGACCAATTAATTATTTGTACTATCATAAAATTCCTTCCATTTATAGAATGGATGCTTAACTAACCATTCAAATAGAGTACGTTTAAAAATGGGTAAGGGTTTATCTTGATTTTGTAACATTGGTGGAATCTTGTTATATAATTTATGTCCAATTGTCTCATAGCTATTGAGTGTTTTTGAAAGTCTATGGTGAGGTATATACGAGTATATTTGCCCGCGTCTCCTAGTATTATCATATCATAAGTGTTTATTATAATAATTAACTTTTTACAAATTCCAATGCAAACAATCGCATGGACCGTACATGCTTACGCAAAAAAAAACACACACAAAAAAAGAACAAATAATATAAATATAAGATAACACAAAGAAACTAAATCTATTCCTCACCCTCCACACCCGCTCTCCAATTTGTCGCTTTTTCAAACCTGAGCTGTCTCGCCTTCAATAAAAACTTCCCAATGCCTTCCTCAACGTTTTTTCCCGTCAGTAACTCCAAAGATTTCCGTTGCTCCCTATTTGATTCCATAAAAGATAATGGTAAATATTTTTCCCTCCAATTTTCCAAACCTTCACAATTCGCCAAAATATGAAACCATGATTCTTCCCCCTTACATAATGGACAAACTCTCATTCCGTTTTCATCTGTGATCTTATTCATTCTCCACGCACCGAGTCTATTCCAAGCGAGGCCTAGTTTACTGACTTTAGATCCTTTTCCTATGTATTGCTCCTTCCCCCACTCCAATTTTAACCGCGATTGTAATTCAAGTGAAACCATAGTCTGACATTGTGCATTTGTCTGTTGTCTATCAATATCCTTCAAACGGTTCTTAACCTTCCTAGTATTATTTACATGTAGGTTTTCCCTGATCTGTAATGTAGGCAAATTTTTGAGAGAACATGGCGGGGATAGAATATACCTTTTCCCTTTAACAGTAAGGAATAACAAAATAACAGTTTTTGTTATTCTGCTTTTTAAGTTAAAAAAACACATATAAACTGAGATATTACTTCTTGCTCATATTCTTCTATAAGAATGTCATTTAATAACGAAAGTGCTGGGAGTAGGCCTGTAAAAGATTGCTTCTCCTTCCTCGGGGTGAATTTTCATAGTATTATCTTACATTTTTAATTTAGACTGTGATGAAAAAAAAATGTTTAAATTCCCTTGTTTATTGAGTTTTGAGTTGATGTAAGACTTCAAGTTAATTTTTTATTCTGTTCTTTTTCCTCAGTTCGGTGGTCTGGTATAAGGGTTTCCAACGTCAAGGGATCAAAGGACGATATGTCCAGGAGTTGATTTGGAGGCCGCGCAAAATTTGTCTTAGATGTAAGTAGACAAATTGTAAATATTGAGCTGAACACAAGTAAAACCTGTTGGACTAATCTAGAAATGTTTTTTCCACCACCGTACTAGTATTTTTGAAGGACTAGGCTGATGTAATGCTGAATACGAAAAATTATTTACATAAATCACTTCTTACTTTTATTAATAAACATGAAATGTGGTGTTATTTTTACATATGTAAAAATTTTTAGCCTAAATAAGTAGGCTAAATTGGCTTCTTCTAATACTTGTTTTATAAAGTCTTGAAGTAATCTAATTTAATATATAATGTACAAATACAGGGTGTTTCATAATGAATATCGGGGTTTTAAGGCTTTTTAGAATTCAGTACATTTAACATACAATTATAAATAATACATCAAATGAAAGAGCAACTCAAACAGTTTTTCCTACAAGTGTTTAATGTGAGTACCATTCGTCACACAGCACACATCGAGTCGATAGATAGACGAGTTCTTCCCAAACCTTGATCAGTGTGTCTGGAGTAATTGGATGCTATTGTCACTTGGATGATTACAATTGAACTTAATATGGAAAGCACGTTGCACTGTTACTACAGATTCCGTCTTTGCATACTGTAACACACAAAAAACTTTCTGTTCAATAGTCACTATCTTTGCTACTAGCGCTTTCTAATGGCATACAGAGGAAACAGTGCATGCGCACAGGAGTACCAAGAAAACTGTTTGAGTTGCTCTTTCATTTGATGTATTATTTATAATTGTATGTTAAATGTACTAAATTTTACAAAGCCTTAAACCCCGATATTCATCTTGAAACACCTGGTATTTCACACAACAAATCTAAGTTGCATCCTTTAACTTAATTCAAATTTTCTTAAAGTTTAAAATATATTCCCTAAAACTGAATGCTGTTTATTAACTGTGGTTTGCCTGTAGAGAAAAATTATTATTTATTTATTTATTTATTTGTTTATTAGGGCCTATTTATTATGCTGATTGCCCAATTACAATTTTTTTACACTAATTACACCAGTTTTACAAAATGGCATTACAACACTAAGACTAATATTACAACACTACCACACTGATATTAGGTTTTTAATGTAATACTAAAAATATTTAAACTAATACTAAACTATAACGTGGAACATGAAAAGATATTTCTTCGAGAATATTAATATATTCTATTTCGTTAGTCAATAATTTATATAAAAACAACAATGCATGACAATTTCGTCTGTGTGATAATTCAGGGATATTGAAATACTGTTTGAATATGATTCAAATTTAGGGTAATAGTTAACTGTTTGCAATACGTATATTTTAGAAATGTATTTTGTATGGACACTATTAATTTACTGTAGGCCTATTTAATGGTAGCAGGATTCAAATGTAGGTCCTATATTTTCACTTCTATTTATTAGTTGATCTTTTTGTTCAAATTACTTAAGGTATTTGTACACCCAAAAATCAAAACAAAAAAAAAACAAAAAATCTGAAGAATTGTATTTCTTGAAAACGACATGTTTAGATAGACAGTTCTTTTCTCTTTAATTTCATATATTAATTCTTTAGTTCCTTAGATAGAACACATTTTCTAAGAAGCTTAATTTTGCCATGTCCTTTAGCCGTCTATCAAATTTCACTGTTTTTATTCTTCCATCTCTGCTAGAAGTTCTTATACTTCTATTAGTTCTCACTAATAAATTAGTAAGTAAGTGGAGCCATGCTGGGGTCAGAATGAACTGTTTGAACTTCGTATTTTCATATTCATCCCGATAAAAGTTTTGCTTTCTTCTCAGTTCCCCGTAAGTAGGAAATCGCTTGGTATTCAATTGTTTCAAACAACTTAATCTCTATATATAAAAGAGGCTTTGTCCTGGACTGACTGACTGACTGACTGACTGAATGAATGAATGAATGAATGAATGACTGACTGACTGACTGACTGAGAGAGAATCAACGTACAGCCTAAACTATAACAGGTAGAGACTTGGAATTTTGACGTACCTTCGTTTCATAATGTAGGTGCTCACTAAGAAAGAATTTTGAAAAATTTTGATTTTAAATGCCAAAAATTAAATGTTTTTGAGAATAATTAATCCCTTTTTACACAAAATTATCAAATCCAAATCACAGTTCACTTGACAACAGTATTGTTGGCAGTCTTCATATAAGGCTTTGGAAATAAATGAAATGAGACTTGACAATCGTTATAATAAAATTGCTTATGCATGATTTTGGTAAGGTTCATGAATCTATGGTTCATTTTGATCGTTTCATTTCGAATTTGTATGCCCATATGACAGCAAATGATTCGTTTTGTTTATTTATATTTTTAACGTTAAACAATATAATTAAGAGTAAAATTATTTAATTCCTGCAATTTATGTAAAAAGATGTCAGTGTTAATAAATGTAATGTTTTAATTATTTTTCTGTCAAATAAATGATTTAAACATATCTAGCAGTTGAGTAAGTAATCGCGGGCGAAGCCGCGTGCACCTGCTAGTTCTTCTATAAATTAACATACCAAGATGATTTTGGTGTCATTTTGAAGCTTGAGATGTTCTCTAGTGCTTGACGTAGAGCATTTTTTTCATACAGGAATATTCTACTGTGTTCCAGGTTTTTTGTTTAAAATGATGTGAACAAAATAATATTTTCAGTTTATGAATCTATGTAACAATTTAAAATCTTAAGTATCCGAAAAAAAAAAAAACTAAATGTCAGGCACTAGAGAATTATTCTATCTACAAAATAGTAAACATTTTGTGCTTCTATCTTTCATAGTTTTGAAGTATTTATGTTTCCAAGCTTATAGTAAAAATTTTCAAGAAAATCATTTTTATAAACAAATTATAAATAATTCAAAACATTTTTCTTGTAAAATGTCTTAATATACAGCTTTATAATGTATTAAAAATGTGAGAGTCATAATATTTAAAAATAAAATTTTCTTACCTAAAGGTGTACGTATGCACCTTAATAATGAAATAGATTATATTAACATTTTACAGTATTTCCATAGGTATTCATTTGTTCTTCTTCAGAATACTCTTTGATGGAAACTTTCTATACACATGTTATTCACATTATCAGAGTCTTCCTCTATAAATTTCTTACATTTCTCCTTCTTCACAGATAACTTCCAATATCATAGAGATGTACATTCAGGCTGTACTGAACTTATTTTTTTCTGTTTTTCAGGTTCATCTTCCTTCTTCACTTGTTCATAATCGTGGGATCTGCACAACAAGAACAACATAACATAAGAAAAAATGGATCTTCTGACTTCGTTCCGAGTTCATCTGGTGAGTTTCATGAAATTTATGTTTATTGGTTTGTTTTCGGATAATTACTTGCCAGAGAGGGAGACGTGGTGATCAAATATTTTCTCATATTTTTCGTTTATAAATAATAATAATAATAATAATAATAATAATAATAATAATAATAATTAATTCGTCAGAGTTCTTCTCTTACACTCAACTAGAGACAGAATTTAAAAAAAGGAACAAACAAATACACTTAGGCCAACATTTTTGCAAGTAATAAAATCAGGTAAACTGATATAACAAAGTGCCAGAATGATTTTGTTTAATCAGTGATAATATACAGAAAATAAGTTATTTTTGTAATCTATTTCCCCGAGTTAAGCTCCAGATCGATTCATTAAGCAGGGCTTGCTTAACCTCAATTTATCACCGTAACTTATATACTGATATAAGAAGTTCTCAAAATTTGTCAATATTTCAGAAAATGTACTGGAAGAGAACTCCGCCATGCATGTTGTCATATCTGCTGACTCAGGCAGTAAGGTACTGATATGGAATGGCATCCCTAACTCTCAACAATGCTAAGCTTAAGGGATTGCCTCAACTGTTATGAATGTGTGTCCAAGTTTGCAGTCCCTTTCTACAAATTTGTTGGTCTTTTTTTTTTTAGTTTTTGGGTCATTATTTTGTCTTTTTACAGTCATCTTATAGCTAATTTTAAAGTACCTTTAGGTCATCAAAATTCGAGGCCTGGTGATTTGCTAACCTTCTATTTCGATAATTACCCTTGTGCCTTCAACTAAGCCCCATGCCCTTGGTTTATTTCCATACTTTGAACCGATAATACTTATAAAATATATATATAAGAGCCTCATGCTCCCTGGTTGGAAACCCCTGGTGTAAATGAATTCGAGATTTCACGAGAAATCATTAAAACTGGAAACCATGTTACGTAAACCAATGTCACGAGGTGTGGAAAGAAACAAGTGAAGGGACTTGGGGATGAGTGACGTGGGAGCTCGGTAAAACACGCAAAACATCGCTCAATCGCGCTAACTGTTGTCACACACACACAGATTAGAAATCATTTCGTGGATTGTTAGGACACAGTCAGTGTTATAATGATTTCCTTTCCTCGCCGCTACTCCATCATTACCAAACACGTATCAAGATGCCCTTTAACCACAGCTTTTCATTTCCACCTTTTCTGCTGACAGACATTCACATTTTATCTGAATGTAACGCGCTCTGATTGATAACAGCAAAGATATTATTATGCTGTTTCTTTTTCTGTTACCGAGAATGACATATCGGATTCTTACATTCCTATTATTTTTACTTTTGAAGTGAAACTAATTTAGCCGCGGTAGGGGTAAATCAAGAGCTTGTGTAACGCTAAAAAATCGTCACGAAATTAATGTAACGCTCAAAATCGTCACGAAATTAGTGAGGTGTGACGGAACGGACTGCACAGAAAACAATCAACTCAATGATTAGGCTTAACCAAAGTTTTAAAAAAATACACAAATTCGAAATAAAAAAATAAAAAATTTAAAAAATCCAAAATTAAAAAATTAAAAAAATCAAAATTCCAAAATTTAAAATATCCAAAATTCTAAAATTCAAAGATCCAAAATTCAAAAATTCAAAATAAAAAAAAAATCCAAAATTAAAAAGTCCAAATATCCAAAATTTAAAAATTAAAAAACTAAAAAACTCAAAAATAAAAATAAAAAAAATAAAAATCCAAAATTAAAAATAAAAAATTAATAAAAACCCAAAATTAAAAAATTGAAAACTAAAAAAAACATTAAAAAATCCAAAAACCCAATATCAAAAAGCCCAACAAACCAAAATTCAAAAAATCAAATGATCCAAAATTGGATAATCCAAAAATTAAAAGAAGTTTTTCTTCTGTCGCGTGGCGTTCCACGTAAATTTTTTTTTTTCAATCTTGTTTAGTTTTTATCCTATTTAGGGCAAGGCATTTCATGATTTTACATCTTTTTAGGTAGATTTCGAAGAAAAATCTACCTATTGCAATGGATACCACTTCATGATTTTCGAAAAATTCTTTCATATCTTTACGTTTCATGCTCCCCTAAGTACGAAACCACCGCCCGTTCAAAAAAATTTTTGTGATATTTATATATATATATATATATATATATATTTATATCTTTACACGATAGCGGCCGTAATTTTGAAGATATTTGAACCAAATTTTAATATGTTGTTTCTAGGCCCAATAGTTCGGACAAGTTCTTTAATGAGCAAAATTTGCCTAAGGGGGTGGTCGGGGGAGGGGGTTGAAATTAAAAAAAAATTATATCTCGGCCCCTATGAAGTATAGAGGGAAACTTTGTTTGAATAAATGAGAGTACTCCCTATGGAGTTCACAGTGACACCAACGATTAGGGGGTTCGAGTGAGGGTGGGGGTGGGAGATGAAAATTCGAAACTTTTGAAACCACGTCTTGTGGGGTATCGTTGAAAAGCTCTTGATGAGTACTCTACAAATCAATAAATAGTTTCTTGATAGCTCTCATATGACGCGAGATTTTAATGTTTGAAAATAATAACACTTAAAAGAATTATTATAATATCATAATTTTGTCTTGTTTAGCGGCTTTGCTAATTTTATTCATTGCTGATCTTGCGCATTGCCTCCCAGAATATTATATCCTATTCTTGTTGTTAAAACAAATGATTGTAGGCTCTTCCTCTTTACTGCAGGTTTGCCATGCCAAGGCTAAAAAAGAAGAGTGCTGCGCAGCGATAATAAATTAAACCAAAAGCACTTCGAAATCTACCTCAGCCTGTAGGCCTGCCTAAAGGGATTTTTTACATGAAGATTAAAATATAGCTCCAATATATATAAATCTGTATCATAGAATAATTGATTAAATAAGGGCAATTTTTTTGCATTGTTTGCTTTATTTTCCATTTTTCGTCATTTTCAAGAGATAGGTCATTTCTTGGTAATTTTATGCATTTTTAGGTCATTTTCGGCGTTTTTAGGTCTATTTCAGCATATTAGGTCATGTTTCAGTGGTGGTAGAGAGGAGCTTTCAGACAACAGACAAACGTTTTTATTTAAAATTATCCGCCAAGTTAATTATACTTAATTTTAATTCGGGTTTACTGCAAACTTTTCGCTAAGGGTGTCCAAGTACTATAGATTTACTTACACTTACTTTATTGCTAAAAAAGTGTTTCATATTGTAAATTTGTATATAACACACTCTCATCCATTAAATTGCTTTTATCAAATCATTACTTTAAAAAGACTAAATATAGGTAATAGAGGAAATTTTATTGGTAATTTTTTTAAATTTTCGTGTCATTTTTTCACTATATTTAGGTCACAAAGGCATTTTTATTTTACATTTTTCATTATTTTATGGTCATTGAATGCCTTGCCGTATTCATCAACAACATTTAAACATTTACTGATAAGAAATTTCTTCAGTTGGCATTTAAATATTGTGCCAGATAATGATTTTAATTTTGTTGGTCATTTATTACATACAGTTTAATTCCCCTAACACTGACATCTTTATTTGTTATTTGCTGGCTTATGATTATGAGGCGGATTTCTATGATATGTCATATTTTTCCCCTTTGCATTATTTCAGATTTCCGACTAATTTAAAAACGATTCCAAGCATCCTGGTGAAAGTGGAACATTTTTTATTGTGCATATAACTGCATATTTAGAAAATTTTCAACTATTATAGCATATTTAGTATGAATATGCATATTTAGGTCATATTTTTGGCATATTTGTGTGCATATTAAAGAAATTTTGAAGTTTCATATCATATTTGGTAATGATAATTTTTGAGAATTTACAGATATTTTAAATAATTAACACTATATTTTAATAAAATGTATTGAAACTTTAAAAAAATATACACAATGTGTAAGTGGTAAAGTCATATTTTAAATTGTATTGGTCATATTTTAATGTTTTTTAGGTCATAAATGCATGAATATATCCTATTTTTAGGTCATAGAAATCCGCCCCCTATGATAGTCTATTTTACTTCGGGTATTATAGGAGTGAATTTCATTAAGTGCCAGTATGGCACTTTATGATATTGTGATTGGGGACGGGCAAATGTCTGTCCGTCTGTATGTCTGTACGCGCGATAACTCAAATACGCTTTATCGGATTTTCATGAAACTTGGCATACGTATTTATGACGTCCATGGGTACCCGCATATTTAATTTAGACCAAATCGGTTGACCGGTACCGAAATAACGAGTAGGCTATATGAATATTAATTTTGTAAAGGATATAAGACACATGGCCCACAATATATTAAACATAACGTAACAAATTTTCAATCGTTTAATGATAGATTGTTAGCCCGCCTTGTTAATTCTTTTATTCATAACGATGTCAGTGAAAATAATAATGTAAATAAAAGATTTAAAACACAACTAGCCGTTGAATATTGATATTACTGTATATTGTGCATTCTATAGATATGTATGACTACCGAAATCTACATTATCTTTTAATGCATTTTTTATTCTTTCCTATGCAGCAATAAGTTATACCTAATGTAATTCCTGACAGATTTCATATTGACTTATTATTCATTCATAACCTATAAGGCTGCTTTAAACTTGAAACAAACATGTCAGCGTATCGTAGGGTATTGCATCATTAATATTATTGCTAGCGCATTTTGTTTTTGGAGTTTAACTCGGAGATCTATTGCAGAAATAACTTCTTTTCTGCATGGGCCTACCATAATTGCAATAATCACTGATAAAAAAAAGCATTCTGGGACTTTGTTATAGGCCTATCAGTTTACCTGATTTTTTTTTTTTGTAAGTTGTCTTTCAGTAACAAACAATATATGTGTATCGTATTAATTTTGAGTATATAGTTAACATATGATTTTGAATAAATATTTTTCTACAAGATTTCATTGGTGAAAGGTTATATATTATTCTTACACAATTTCTTTGTAGAATAAATAGTCTTTGTACATGTGTTTTTGCCGCATCAACCCATATTTCTGTCATATTATATATGTGGGTAGATAGCTCCATAGTATATCAATTTCAAATATATTTTTTTAAAGTATTGATTTAAAATATATTAATAAGTAAATTGATTTGCTGACAGTATTAAACAATGTTTCTATATGATTAGCCTATGTTGATCTATGGATTCCTAATAATTTAGATTCATACACCTCTTCAATATTACTTTCTCGCATATGCGTAGTAGGCCTATAGAGAAAATATTGTGATCGTGACAAAAAATCGAAATCGAGATAATACAGGGAAAACATGTTTCACGATGTCTAGAAACAGAAAAAAGTGTTTTTGGAATGACGTTTGTCTGTCTGTCTCTCCGTCTGTCTGTTGACAAGCACAGGTTCGTTGTATTTACTTTATTTTTTTAGTTAAGGACTTTTTCTGAATTTCATCGAACCGCCCTGAATTTGGTTATTATAACTGACATTTTTAGGGGACTTTTCATGAAAACGTTTGTCAAAATTACGATTTTTGAAAAAGATGGCTCTAGCGATTTTAATAAAAATGTAAAATCTGAACGTTTATCTACAAATATGGCTGTCTTTTCTGTAAAAATGACTTAAGGGGGTATTTTACTCTTATCCATTTTCAATTTTTCTAGGTTATCTCCATTACATTGGACGATACATGGAAACTTAGCACGGTAAAGTTGTAGGGAAAATTAAAAAGAACAATTTTTGTTAAATACATTTCTTCATAAAGTTAACAGGTATCTAAATGAAAACGAAATAGCATGACTTAAATGCGAATTTCAGAACATACATTTTGATTAAAATATGAATGATAGGCCTATTCTTCTGTTACCCATTCTTTTGTTGTGTTGTGAAATGTAGTCAGTTTACCACAGTCGTAATGGACACAATAAAATCAACTAGTGTGTAGTGGTAGACTATAGAGTAATAGCGAGATCCTGGGTTCAAATCAAACCTCGTGGCCACCCAAATTTACCAGTAGGCTCTTGTAATGACTCTTTCGTGCAGCATTTGCTTCTATTGTTTGGCAATATCTCAAAGTATCCTGCATATTTGCCTTTGAGATTGAAGAAAACATGCATACCCCAAGTTGTTAATATTATTATTATTATTATTATTATTATTATTATTATTATTATTTTGTTATTATTATTATTATTATTATTATTATTCCTTTATTTATTTCTCTGTTTAACTAAACAGGTATATATTTATGTACATACAGCTTTACACGCAGGTAAGTACACTGTAAATGTATATAGTAACAACAATTGTCCTGTTGTACACAACTTCTACTGGTCCACTTTTTCCCCAAGAACTCTTCTGACGATGTTACACGTTTCTAGGATTACCGCACGCTGCATAGATAAGTACAAATATTTCTGTAATTTTAATCGCTTTAAACTGTCTTGAAGCTTGAAGGGAATCTCACCAGTACATCCAAGCACAATAGGCATAATCTGTACAGTGTCCATATGCCACATAGCCTTGATCTCATCAGCAAGTGGTAACTATTTATTAATTTTTCCCCATAAACTTTTTCTACATTGGCTGCTAGCGGAACCGCAATGTCGATGATGTAGGTGAGTTTTTCTTCCTTCAAGGAAAGCACAATATCTGGAATATTATTTTGTATGGTCTTATCTGTGATGATCTTCCTATTCCAGTACAATTTCGCCCTCTGATCCTCACATACAGGAGAAGGAACATATTTATAACAGGGCACTGTAGGTTCCTTTTCAAAGAACATGTTTTTCAGTTCTTGGTGAATAATATTGGCTACCTTATTATGACGATCAAGGTATTGCTTGTGTGCCATCACCTCACATCCAGATATTATGTGACTTATATAGATTCTTCTGCTTTCCCACACATACGACAGATGATGTTTTCTACCCCTTGCTTCATGATTCTCTTTTGGTAGCTGCGCGTTGGTATTACTTGATCTTGTATGGCTGCTACAAAACCTTATCATTATTATTAATAGTATCATCATTAGTATTGTTGTTTCACGATTAAAGCATTGAACATAAATATCGACCTTGATGCTTTCCGTTCTAGATACTTGTTAGTGCGATGAAAATGTAATAATTAATAAATAAAATTTAATTGTTACTATAATTTACTATTATCTGTGCTAGCCTTTAACACGTATATGCGAGAAAGTTTGTGCAACATATAGACTAGGAATCTGGAGACTGAAAAACTTGAGAGGATCGGTACCTAAGGGAATATGCCCATTATGTAACGAGGAAGAGGATGCAAAACATATAATTTTAGAGTGTAAGGAAACTGAGAGGTGGAGGATAAATTTAATTGAAAATGAATTACTAAAAATTAATAAAGGGGTAGCATATAAGAAGCTATGCATAACAAAAAAAATACGGATTTATTAAAAAGAATGGGGAAATTTTTATTTGTAGTTAAAAGTGTGTTTATATATTAAGTAATAGGTAGAAATAGTTATATAATGTTTGTATAGTAATCTAGGGACTGAATGGTAAAACAGAAATGTAACCAAAAGTCCCTGTTTGTAATGAAGATTAAATAAACATATTTGTATTTATTTGTGCAACATATTTTGCATCATTTATTGGTATTTTCAATCTGAAAGTGTATTTTCTCTCCTAATGATTTATTTCCCAGAAATTATTTTGGCATTATTCATGTTGCATTTCAAGTTAAATAGTATATATCGATACAAGTGCCGTAAGCGATGCATACGGATCTAGGAAAGAGTTTTAAAAAAACGAGGCGCTCGCACCGAGTTTTTTCAATTTTCCGAGATCCGTTATGCGTTTACGGCACGAGTATTGCATACTATTTTTTGCACGATGATTATTTATATCAATTTAATTACCCTATATTAATTGTGATATTACCTGAAAATATTATGTATATACATTCTTGAAGATAGTTGTTTATTTCAGAAAGTGAGTCACATGTGTTTGTTGTTATGTGAACCGAATATGTGCCCTGGGGGGCCTTCTTCGAATTCTGGATGCATTTTTCATCTTTTTCAAAGGGGTTAGCCTTCTTCAAATTCTGGGTGCATTTTTCATCTTTTTCAAAGGGGTTAGCCTTCTTCGAATTCTGGGTGCATTTTTCATTTTTTCCAAAGGGGTTAGCCTTCTTCGAATTCTGGGTGCATTTTTCATTTTTTTCAAAGTGAAGTGAGTTACTTTGAAGTTACTTTGAAGTAAGTTACATTCAAGTTACTTTGAAGTTTTTTAGAAGTAAGTTACCTTGATGTTACCTTGACCTTATTTTGAAGTACGTTACCTTGAAGTAAGTTACTTTGAAGTTATTTTGAAGTAATTTACTTTGAAGTTACTTTGAAATACTTTGAAGTTACTTTGAGGTTACTTTGGAATAACTTTCAAGTTACTTTCAAGTTACTTTTAAGTTACTTTCAAGTTACTTTCAAGTTACTTTGAATTCACTTTGAAAAAAGTTACTTTCAAAAAAGTTACTTTGAAAAAAGTTACTTTCAAAAAAGTTACTTCGAAAAAAGTTACTTTGAAAAAAGTTACTTTGAAAATAGTTACTTTGAAAAAAGTTACTTTAAAAATAGTTACTTTGAAAAAAGTTACTTTCAAAAAAGTTACTTTCAAAAAAGTTACTTTGAAAAAAGTTACTTTGAAAAAAGTTACTTTGAAAAAAGTTACTTTGTAAAAAGTTACTTTGAAAAAAGTTATTTTGAAAAAAGTTACTTTGAACAAAGTTACTTTCAAAAAAGTTACTTTCAAAAAAGTTACTTTGAAAATAGTTACTTTGAAAAAAGTTACTTTGAAAATAGTTACTTTGAAAAAAGTTACTTTAAAAATAGTTACTTTGAAAAAAGTTACTTTCAAAAAAGTTACTTTCAAAAAAGTTACTTTCAAAAAAGTTACTTTGAAAAAAGTTACTTTGAAAAAGTTACTTTGAAAAAAGTTACTTTGAAAAAAGTTACTTTGAAAAAAGTTACTTTGAAAATAGTTACTTTGAAAAAAGTTACTTTGAAAATAGTTACTTTGAAAATAGTTACTTTCAAAAAAGTTACTTTGAAAAAAGTGACTTTGAAAAAAGTTACTTTGAAAAAAGTTACTTTGAAAAAAGTTACTTTCAAAATAGTTACTTTGAAAAAAGTTACTTTGAAAATAGTTACTTTGAAAATAGTTACTTTCAAAAAAGTTACTTTCAAAAAAGTTACTTTCAAAAAAGTTACTTTCAAAAAAGTTACTTTAAAAAAAGTTACTTTAAAAAAACTTACTTTGAAAATAGTTACTTTCAAAAAAGTTACTTTGAAAAAAGTTACTTTCAAAAAAGTTACTTTGAAAATAGTTACTTTCAAAAAAGTTACTTTCAAAAAAGTTACTTTGAAAATAGTTACTTTCAAAAAAGTTACTTTGAAAAAAGTTACTTTGAAAAAAGTTACTTTCAAAAAAGTTACTTTGAAAATAGTTACTTTCAAAAAAGTCTTTTGAAAATAGTTACTTTCAAAAAAGTTACTTTGAAAATAGTTACTTTGAAAATAGTTACTTTCAAAAAAGTTACTTTCAAAAAAGTTACTTTCAAAAAAGTTACTTTGAAAAAAGTTACTTTGAAAATAGTTACTTTCAAAAAAGTTACTTTGAAAAAAGTTACTTTCGAAATAGTTACTTTCGAAATAGTTACTTTCGAAAAAGTTACTTTGAAAAAAGTTACTTTGAAAATAGTTACTTTGAAAAAGTTACTTTGAAAAAAGTTACTTTGAAAATAGTTACTTTCAAAATAGTTACTTTGAAAATAGTTACTTTGATAAGTTATTTTCAAAAAAGTTACTTTGAAAAAAGTTACTTTGAAAATAGTTACTTTCAAAAAAGTTACTTTCAAAAAAGTTACTTTGAAAAAAGTTACTTTGAAAATAGTTACTTTCAAAAAAGTTACTTTGAAAAAAGTTACTTTGAAAAACGTTACTTTGAAAAAAGTTACTTTGAAAGAAGTTACTTTCAAAAAAGTTACTTTCAAAAAAGTTACTTTAAAAAAAGTTACTTTCAAAAAAGTTACTTTGAAAATAGTTACTTTGATAAAAGTTATTTTCAAAAAAGTTACTTTCAAAAAAGTTACTTTGAAAATAGTTACTTTGATAAAAGTTATTTTCAAAAAAGTTACTTTCAAAAAAGTTACTTTGAAAATAGTTACTTTGATAAAAATAATTTTCAAAAAAGTTACTTTCAAAAAAGTTACTTTCAAAAAAGTTACTTTCAAAAAAATTACTTTGATAAAAGTTATTTTCAAAAAAGTTACTTTGAAAATAGTTACTTTCAAAAAAGTTACTTTGAAAAAAGTTACTTTCAAAAAAGTTACTTTCAAAAAAGTTACTTTCAAAAAAGTTACTTTGAAAATAGTTACTTTGATAAAAGTTATTTTCAAAAAAGTTACTTTCAAAAAAGTTACTTTGAAAATAGTTACTTTGATAAAAATAATTTTCAAAAAAGTTACTTTCAAAAAAGTTACTTTCAAAAAAGTTACTTTCAAAAAAATTACTTTGATAAAAGTTATTTTCAAAAAAGTTACTTTGAAAATAGTTACTTTCAAAAAAGTTACTTTGAAAAAAGTTGCTTTCAAAATAGTTACTTTCAGAAAAGTTACTTTGAAAAAAGTTACTTTCAAAAAAGTTACTTTGAAAATAGTTACTTTCAAAAAAGTCTTTTGAAAATAGTTACTTTCAAAAAAGTTACTTTGAAAATAGTTACTTTGAAAATAGTTACTTTCAAAAAAGTTACTTTCAAAAAAGTTACTTTCAAAAAAGTTACTTTGAAAAAAGTTACTTTAAAAAAACTTACTTTGAAAATAGTTACTTTCAAAAAAGTTACTTTGAAAAAAGTTACTTTCAAAAAAGTTACTTTGAAAATAGTTACTTTCAAAAAAGTTACTTTCAAAAAAGTTACTTTGAAAATAGTTACTTTCAAAAAAGTTACTTTGAAAAAAGTTACTTTGAAAAAAGTTACTTTCAAAAAAGTTACTTTGAAAATAGTTACTTTCAAAAAAGTCTTTTGAAAATAGTTACTTTCAAAAAAGTTACTTTGAAAATAGTTACTTTGAAAATAGTTACTTTCAAAAAAGTTACTTTCAAAAAAGTTACTTTCAAAAAAGTTACTTTGAAAAAAGTTACTTTGAAAATAGTTACTTTCAAAAAAGTTACTTTGAAAAAAGTTACTTTCGAAATAGTTACTTTCGAAATAGTTACTTTCGAAAAAGTTACTTTGAAAAAAGTTATTTTTGAAAATAGTTACTTTCAAAATAGTTACTTTCAAAAAAGTTACTTTGAAAAAAGTTACTTTCAAAAAAGTTACTTTCAAAAGTTACTTTCAAAAAGGTAACTTTCAAAAAGTTACTTTCAAAAAAGTTACTTTCAAAAAAGTTACTTTGAAAATAGTTACTTTGAAAAAGTTACTTTGAAAAAAGTTACTTTGAAAATAGTTACTTTCAAAATAGTTACTTTGAAAATAGTTACTTTGATAAGTTATTTTCAAAAAAGTTACTTTGAAAAAAGTTACTTTGAAAATAGTTACTTTCAAAAAAGTTACTTTCAAAAAAGTTACTTTGAAAAAAGTTACTTTGAAAATAGTTACTTTCAAAAAAGTTACTTTGAAAAAAGTTACTTTGAAAAACGTTACTTTGAAAAAAGTTACTTTGAAAGAAGTTACTTTCAAAAAAGTTACTTTCAAAAAAGTTACTTTAAAAAAAGTTACTTTCAAAAAAGTTACTTTGAAAATAGTTACTTTGATAAAAGTTATTTTCAAAAAAGTTACTTTCAAAAAAGTTACTTTGAAAATAGTTACTTTGATAAAAGTTATTTTCAAAAAAGTTACTTTCAAAAAAGTTACTTTGAAAATAGTTACTTTGATAAAAATAATTTTCAAAAAAGTTACTTTCAAAAAAGTTACTTTCAAAAAAGTTACTTTCAAAAAAATTACTTTGATAAAAGTTATTTTCAAAAAAGTTACTTTGAAAATAGTTACTTTCAAAAAAGTTACTTTGAAAAAAGTTACTTTCAAAAAAGTTACTTTCAAAAAAGTTACTTTCAAAAAAGTTACTTTGAAAATAGTTACTTTGATAAAAGTTATTTTCAAAAAAGTTACTTTCAAAAAAGTTACTTTGAAAATAGTTACTTTGATAAAAATAATTTTCAAAAAAGTTACTTTCAAAAAAGTTACTTTCAAAAAAGTTACTTTCAAAAAAATTACTTTGATAAAAGTTATTTTCAAAAAAGTTACTTTGAAAATAGTTACTTTCAAAAAAGTTACTTTGAAAAAAGTTGCTTTCAAAATAGTTACTTTCAGAAAAGTTACTTTGAAAAAAGTTACTTTCAAAAAAGTTACTTTGAAAATAGTTACTTTCAAAAAAGTTACTTTCAAAAAAAGTTACTTTGAAAAAAGTTACTTTGAAAAAAGTTACTTTGAAAAAAGTTACTTTGAAAATAGTTACTTTGAAAATAGTTACTTTGAAAATAGTTACTTTGAAAATAGTTACTTTCAAAAAAGTTACTTTCAAAAAAGTTACTTTGAAAATAGTTACTTTGAAAAAAGTTACTTTGAAAATAGTTACTTTAAAAATAGTTACTTTAAAAATAGTTACTTTGAAAAAAGTTACTTTGAAAAAAGTTACTTTGTAAAAAGTTACTTTGTAAAAAGTTACTTTCAAAAAAGTTACTTTCAAAAAAGTTACTTTGTAAAAAGTTACTTTGAAAAAAGTTACTTTGAAAAAAGTTACTTTGAAAAAAGTTACTTTCAAAAAAGTTACTTTGAAAAAAGTTACTTTCAAAAAAGTTACTTTGAAAATAGTTACTTTCAAAAAAGTTACTTTCAAAAAAGTTACTTTGAAAAAAGTTACTTTCAAAATAGTTACTTTCAAAATAGTTACTTTGAAAAAAGTTACTTTGAAAAAAGTTACTTTGAAAAAAGTTACTTTGAAAAATTTACTTTGAAAAAGTTACTTTGAAAATAGTTACTTTGAAAATAGTTACTTTGAAAATAGTTACTTTCAAAAAAGTTACTTTCAAAAAAGTTACTTTCAAAAAAGTAACTTTCAAAAAAGTTACTTTGAAAAAAGTTACTTTGAAAATAGTTACTTTGAAAATAGTTACTTTGAAAATAGTTACTTTCAAAAAAGTTACTTTCAAAAAAATTTCTTTGAAAAAAGTTACTTTGAAAAAAGTTACATTCAAAAAAGTTACTTTCAAAAAAGTTACTTTGAAAATAGTTACTTTGAAAATAGTTACTTTGAAAATAGTTACTTTCAAAAAAGTTACTTTCAAAATAGTTACTTTCAAAATAGTTACTTTGAAAATAGTTACTTTCAAAAAAGTTACTTTGAAAAAAGTTACTTTGAAAATAGTTACTTTCAAAAAAGTTACTTTGAAAAAAGTTACTTTGAAAAAAGTTACTTTCAAAAAAGTTACTTTCAAAAAAGTTACTTTCAAAAAAGTTACTTTGAAAAAAGTTACTTTGAAAATAGTTACTTTGAAAATAGTTACTTTCAAAAAAGTTACTTTCAAAAAAGTTACTTTCAAAAAAGTTACTTTCAAAAAAGTTACTTTGAAAAAAGTTACTTTGAAAAAAGTTACTTTGAAAAAAGTTACTTTGAAAAAAGTTACTTTCAAAAAAGTTACTTTCAAAAAGTTACTTTCAAAAAGTTACTTTCAAAAAAGTTACTTTGAAAATAGTTACTTTGAAAAAGTTACTTTGAAAAAGTTACTTTGAAAATAGTTACTTTGAAAATAGTTACTTTCAAAAAAGTTACTTTGAAAAAAGTTACTTTCAAAAAAGTTACTTTCAAAAAAGTTACTTTGAAATAGTTACTTTCAAAAAAGTTACTTTGAAAAAAGTTACTTTCAAAAAAGTTACTTTGAAATAGTTACTTTCAAAAAAGTTACTTTCAAAAAAGTTACTTTGAAAAAAGTTACTTTCAAAAAAGTTACTTTGAAAAAAGTTACTTTCAAAAAAGTTACTTTCAAAAAAGTTACTTTCAAAAAAGTTACTTTCAAAAAAGTTACTTTGAAAAAACTTACTTTCAGAAAAGTTACTTTGAAAATAGTTACTTTGAAAAAAGTTACTTTCAAAATAGTTACTTTGAAAATAGTTACTTTGATAAAAGTTTTTTTCAAAAAAGTTACTTTGAAAAATGTTACTTTGAAAATAGTTACTTTCAAAAAAGTTACTTTCAAAAAAGTTACTTTGATAAAAGTTATTTTCAAAAAAGTTACTTTGAAAATAGTTACTTTCAAAAAAGTTACTTTCAAAAAAGTTACTTTCAAAAAAGTGACTTTGAAAAAAGTTACTTTGAAAAAAGTTACTTTCAAAAAAGTTACTTTGAAAATAGTGCCTTTCAAAATAGTTACTTTGAAAATAGTGCCTTTCAAAAAAGTTACTTTAAAAATAGTTACTTTCAAAAAAGTTACTTTCAAAAAAGTTACTTTGAAAAAAGTTACTTTCAAAAAAGTTACTTTCAAAAAAGTTACTTTGAAAAAAGTTACTTTCAAAAAAGTTACTTTGAAAAAAGTTACTTTGAAAAAAGTTACTTTCAAAAAAGTTACTTTGAAAAAAGTTACTTTGAAAATAGTTACTTTCAAAAAAGTTACTTTGAAAAAGTTACTTTGAAAATAGTTACTTTGAAAATAGTTACTTTCAAAAAAGTTACTTTGAAAATAGTTACTTTCAAAAAAGTTACTTTCAAAAAAGTTACTTTCAAAAAAGTTACTTTGAAAAAAGTTACTTTGAAAAAAGTTACTTTGAAAAAAGTTACTTTGAAAAAAGTTACTTTGAAAAAAGTTACTTTGAAAAAAGTTACTTTGAAAAAAGTTACTTTGAAAAAACGTTACTTTGAAAAAAGTTACTTTGAAAAAAGTTACTTTCAAAAAAGTTACTTTCAAAAAAGTTACTTTCAAAAAAGTTACTTTCAAAAAACTTACTTTGAAAATAGTTACTTTCAAAAAAGTTACTTTGAAAAAAGTTACTTTGAATAAAGTTACTTTGAAAATAGTTACTTTGAAAAAAGTTACTTTGAAAAAAGTTACTTTGAAAAAAGTTACTTTCAAAAAAGTTACTTCCAAAAAGTTACTTTGAAAAAAGTTACTTTCAAAACAGTTACTTTGAAAAAAGTTACTTTGAAAAAAGTTACTTTGACAAAATTTACTTTGAAAAAAGTTACTTTGAAAAAAGTTACTTTGAAAAAAGTTACTTAGAAAAAAGTTACTTTGAAAAAAGTTACTTTGAAAATAGTTACTTTGAAAAAAGTTACTTTGAAAATAGTTACTTTGAAAATAGTGCCTTTCAAAAAAGTTACTTTGAAAATAGTTACTTTCAAAAAAAGTTACTTTCAAAAAAAGTTACTTTGAAAAAAGTTACTTTCAAAAAAGTTACTTTCAAAATGTTAATTTGAAAAAGTTACTTTCAAAAAAGTTACTTTCAAAAAAGTTACTTTCAAAAAAGTTACTTTGAAAATAGTTACTTTGAAAATAGTTACTTTCAAAAAAGTTACTTTGAAAATAGTTACTTTGAAAAAAGTTACTTTGAAAATAGTTACTTTGAAAATAGTTACTTTGAAAAAAGTTACTTTGAAAAAAGTTACTTTGAAAAAAGTTACTTTGAAAATAGTTACTTTGAAAAAAGACTTTGAAAAAAGTTACTTTCAAAAAAGTTACTTTGAAAATAGTTACTTTCAAAAAAGTTACTTTGAAAAAAGTTACTTTGAAAAAAGTTACTTTGAAAAAAGTTACTTTGAAAAAAGTTACTTTGAAAATAGTTACTTTGAAAAAAGTTACTTTGAAAAAAGTTACTTTGTAAAAAGTTACTTTGAAAAAAGTTATTTTGAAAAAAGTTACTTTGAACATAGTTACTTTCAAAAAAGTTACTTTCAAAAAAGTTACTTTCAAAAAAGTGACTTTGAAAAAAGTTACTTTGAAAAAAGTAACTTTGAAAAAAGTTACTTTGAAAAAAGTTACTTTCAAAATAGTTACTTTGAAAAAAGTTACTTTGAAAATAGTTACTTTGAAAATAGTTACTTTCAAAAAAGTTACTTTCAAAAAAGTTACTTTAAAAAAAGTTACTTTAAAAAAACTTACTTTGAAAATAGTTACTTTCAAAAAAGTTACTTTGAAAAAAGTTACTTTCAAAAAAGTTACTTTGAAAATAGTTACTTTCAAAAAAGTTACTTTGAAAATAGTTACTTTCAAAAAAGTTACTTTGAAAAAAGTTACTTTGAAAAAAGTTACTTTCAAAAAAGTTACTTTGAAAATAGTTACTTTCAAAAAAGTCTTTTGAAAATAGTTACTTTCAAAAAAGTTACTTTGAAAAAAGTTACTTTGAAAATAGTTACTTTCAAAAAAGTTACTTTGAAAAAAGTTACTTTGAAAAAAGTTACTTTCGAAATAGTTACTTTCGAAATAGTTACTTTCGAAAAAGTTACTTTGAAAAAAGTTATTTTTGAAAATAGTTACTTTCAAAATAGTTACTTTCAAAAAAGTTACTTTGAAAAAAGTTACTTTCAAAAAAGTTACTTTCAAAAAGGTAACTTTCAAAAAAGTTACTTTCAAAAAAGTTACTTTGAAAATAGTTACTTTGA
Organism: Ectobius pallidus; assembly: GCA_964059195.1. Taxonomy (NCBI): domain Eukaryota; kingdom Metazoa; phylum Arthropoda; class Insecta; order Blattodea; family Ectobiidae; genus Ectobius; species Ectobius pallidus. Next base: position 206,622,326 of record CAXKWD010000001.1, on the reverse strand, counting down.
AAAAGTTACTTTGAAAAAAGTTACTTTGAAAATAGTTACTTTCAAAATAGTTACTTTGAAAATAGTTACTTTGGTAAAAGTTATTTTCAAAAAAGTTACTTTGAAAAAAGTTACTTTCAAAAAAGTTACTTTCAAAAAAGTTACTTTCAAAAAAGTTACTTTCAAAAAAGTTACTTTGAAAATAGTTACTTTCAAAAAAGTTACTTTGAAAAAAGTTACTTTGAAAAAAGTTACTTTGAAAAAAGTTACTTTGAAAGAAGTTACTTTCAAAAAAGTTACTTTCAAAAAAGTTACTTTCAAAAAAGTTACTTTCAAAAAAGTTACTTTCAAAAAAGTTACTTTGAAAATAGTTACTTTGATAAAAGTTATTTTCAAAAAAGTTACTTTCAAAAAAGTTACTTTAAAAAAAGTTACTTTGAAAAAAGTTACTTTTAAAAAAGTTACTTTCAAAAAAGTTACTTTGAAAATAGTTACTTTGATAAAAATAATTTTCAAAAAAGTTACTTTCAAAAAAGTTACTTTCAAAAAAGTTACTTTGAAAATAGTTACTTTGATAAAAGTTACTTTGATAAAAGTTATTTTCAAAAAAGTTACTTTCAAAAAAGTTACTTTGAAAATAGTTACTTTGATAAAAATAATTTTCAAAAAAGTTACTTTCAAAAAAGTTACTTTCAAAAAAGTTACTTTCAAAAAAATTACTTTGATAAAAGTTATTTTCAAAAAAGTTACTTTGAAAATAGTTACTTTCAAAAAAGTTACTTTGAAAAAAGTTGCTTTCAAAATAGTTACTTTCAAAAAAGTTACTTTGAAAAAAGTTACAAAAAAAAAGTTACTTTGAAAATAGTTACTTTCAAAAAAGTTACTTTCAAAAAAAGTTACTCTGAAAAAAGTTACTTTGAAAAAAGTTACTTTGAAAATAGTTACTTTGAAAATAGTTACTTTGAAAATAGTTACTTTGAAAATAGTTACTTTGAAAAAAGTTACTTTCAAAAAAGTTACTTTGAAAAAAGTTACTTTGAAAATAGTTACTTTGAAAAAAGTTACTTTGAAAATAGTTACTTTAAAAATAGTTACTTTAAAAATAGTTACTTTGAAAAAAGTTACTTTGAAAAAAGTTACTTTGTAAAAAGTTACTTTCAAAAAAGTTACTTTCAAAAAAGTTACTTTGTAAAAAGTTACTTTGTAAAAAGTTACTTTGAAAAAAGTTACTTTGAAAAAAGTTACTTTGAAAAAAGTTACTTTCAAAAAAGTTAATTTGAAAAAAGTTACTTTGAAAACGTTACTTTGAAAATAGTTACTTTGAAAAAAGTTACTTTCAAAAAAGTTACTTTCAAAAAAGTTACTTTCAAAATAGTTACTTTCAAAATAGTTACTTTGAAAAAAGTTACTTTGAAAAAAGTTAATTTGAAAAAATTTCCTTTGAAAAAGTTACTTTGAAAATAGTTACTTTGAAAATAGTTACTTTCAAAAAAGTTACTTTCAAAAAAGTTACTTTCAAAAAAGTTACTTTCAAAAAAGTTACTTTCAAAAAAGTTACTTTGAAAAAAGTTACTTTGAAAATAGTTACTTTGAAAATAGTTACTTTGAAAATAGTTACTTTCAAAAAAGTTACTTTCAAAAAAGTTACTTTCAAAAAAATTTCTTTGAAAAAAGTTACTTTGAAAAAAGTTACATTCAAAAAAGTTACTTTCAAAAAAGTTACTTTGAAAAAAGTTACTTTGAAAATAGTTACTTTGAAAATAGTTACTTTCAAAAAAGTTACTTTCAAAAAAGTTACTTTCAAAAAAGTTACTTTCAAAATAGTTACTTTGAAAATAGTTACTTTCAAAAAAGTTACTTTGAAAAAAGTTACTTTGAAAATAGTTACTTTCAAAAAAGTTACTTTGAAAAAAGTTACTTTGAAAAAAGTTACTTTCAAAAAAGTTACTTTGATAAAAGTTTTTTTCAAAAAAGTTACTTTGAAAAATGTTACTTTGAAAATAGTTACTTTCAAAAAAGTTACTTTCAAAAAAGTTACTTTGATAAAAGTTATTTTCAAAAAAGTTATTTTCAAAAAAGTTACTTTGAAAATAGTTACTTTCAAAAAAGTTACTTTCAAAAAAGTTACTTTCAAAAAAGTTACTTTCAAAAAAGTTACTTTCAAAAAAGTTACTTTGAAAAAAGTGACTTTGAAAAAAGTTACTTTGAAAAAAGTTACTTTCAAAAAAGTTACTTTGAAAATAGTGCCTTTCAAAATAGTTACTTTGAAAATAGTGCCTTTCAAAAAAGTTACTTTAAAAATAGTTACTTTCAAAAAAGTTACTTTCAAAAAAGTTACTTTCAAAAAAGTTACTTTCAAAAAAGTTACTTTCAAAAAAGTTACTTTCAAAAAAGTTACTTTGAAAAAAGTTACTTTGAAAATAGTTACTTTCAAAAAAGTTACTTTGAAAAAAGTTACTTTGAAAATTGTTACTTTCAAAAAAGTTACTTTGAAAAAAGTTACTTTGAAAATAGTTACTTTCAAAAAAGTTACTTTGAAAAAAGTTACTTTCAAAAAAGTTAGTTTGAAAAAAGTTACTTTCAAAAAAGTTACTTTCAAAAAAGTTACTTTCAAAAAAGTTACTTTCAAAAAAGTTACTTTCAAAAAACTTACTTTGAAAATAGTTACTTTCAAAAAAGTTACTTTGAAAAAAGTTACTTTGAATAATGTTACTTTGAAAATAGTTACTTTGAAAAAAGTTACTTTGAAAAAAGTTACTTTCAAAAAAGTTACTTTCAAAAAAGTTACTTCCAAAAAGTTACTTTGAAAAAAGTTACTTTCAAAACAGTTACTTTGAAAAAAGTTACTTTGAAAAAAGATACTTTGAAAAAAGTTACTTTGAAAATAGTTACTTTGAAAAAAGTTACTTTGAAAATAGTTACTTTGAAAATAGTTACTTTCAAAAAAAGTTACTTTCAAAAAAAGTTACTTTGAAAAAAGTTACTTTCAAAAAAGTTAATTTGAAAAAGTTACTTTCAAAAAAGTTACTTTCAAAAAAGTTACTTTCAAAAAAGTTACTTTGAAAATAGTTACTTTCAAAAAAGTTACTTTGAAAATAGTTACTTTGAAAATAGTTACTTTGAAAATAGTTACTTTGAAAAAAGTTACTTTGAAAAAAGTTACTTTGAAAAAAGTTACTTTGAAAATAGTTACTTTGAAAATAGTTACTTTGAAAAAAGTTACTTTGAAAAAAGTTACTTTGAAAAAAGTTACTTTGAAAAAAGTTACTTTGAAAAAGTTACTTTGAAAAAGTTACTTTGAAAATAGTTACTTTGAAAAATGTTACTTTGAAAAAAGTTACTTTCAAAAAAGTTACTTTGAAAAAAGTTACTTTCAAAAGAGTTACTTTGAAAATAGTTACTTTGAAAATAGTTACTTTGAAAATAGTTACTTTGAAAATAGTTACTTTGAAAATAGTTACTTTGAAAATAGTTACTTTGAAAATAGTTACTTTGAAAAAAGTTACTTTGAAAAAAGTTACTTTGAAAAAAGTTACTTTGAAAAAAGTTACTTTGAAAAAAGTTACTTTGAAAAGTTACTTTGAAAAAAGTTACTTTGAAAAGTTACTTTGAAAAAAGTTACTTTGAAAATAGTTACTTTGAAAAAAGTTACTTTGAAAAAAGTTACTTTGAAAAAAGTTACTTTGAAAAAAGTTACTTTGAAAATAGTTACTTTCAAAATAGTTACTTTCAAAATAGTTACTTTGAAAAAAGTTACTTTGAAAAAAGTTACTTTCAAAAAAGTTACTTTCAAAAAAGTTACTTTCAAAAAAGTTACTTTCAAAAAAGTTACTTTCAAAAAAGTTACTTTCAAAAAAGTTACTTTCAAAAAACTTACTTTGAAAATAGTTACTTTGAAAAAAGTTACTTTGAAAAAAGTTACTTTCAAAAAAGTTACTTTCAAAAAAGTTACTTTGAAAATAGTTACTTTCAAAAAAGTTACTTTGAAAAAAGTTACTTTGAAAAAAGTTACTTTGAAAATAGTTACTTTGAAAAAAGTTACTTTCAAAAAAGTTACTTTCAAAAAAGTTACTTTGAAAAAAGTTACTTTGAAAAAAGTTACTTTGAAAAAAGTTACTTTGAAAAAAGTTACTTTGAAAAAAGTTACTTTCAAAAAAGTTACTTTCAAAAAAGTTACTTTCAAAAAAGTTACTTTGAAAAAAGTTACTTTCAAAAAAATTACTTTGATAAAAGTTATTTTCAAAAAAGTTACTTTGAAAAAAGTTACTTTGAAAATAGTTACTTTCAAAAAAGTTACTTTCAAAAAAGTTACTTTCAAAAAAGTTACTTTGAAAAAAGTTACTTTGAAAAAAGTTACTTTGAAAAAAGTTACTTTCAAAAAAGTTACTTTGAAAAAAGTTACTTTCAAAAAAGTTACTTTGAAAAAAGTTACTTTGAAAAAAGTTACTTTCAAAAAAGTTACTTTCAAAAAAGTTACTTTGAAAATAGTTACTTTGAAAAAAGTTACTTTGAAAAAAGTTACTTTGAAAATAGTTACTTTGAAAAAAGTTACTTTGAAAATAGTTACTTTGAAAAAAGTTACTTTGAAAAAAGTTACTTTGAAAAAAGTTACTTTGAAAAAAGTTACTTTGAAAAAAGTTACTTTGAAAATAGTTACTTTGAAAAAAGTTACTTTGAAAATAGTTACTTTAAAAATAGTTACTTTGTAAAAAGTTACTTTGTAAAAAGTTACTTTGTAAAAAGTTACTTTGTAAAAAGTTACTTTGTAAAAAGTTACTTTCAAAAAAGTTACTTTGAAGAAAGTTACTTTGAAAAAAGTTACTTTGAAAAAAGTTACTTTGAAAAAAGTTACTTTGAAAAAAGTTACTTTGAAAATAGTTACTTTGAAAAAAGTTACTTTCAAAAAAGTTACTTTGAAAAAAGTTACTTTGAAAAAAGTTACTTTGAAAAATTTACTTTGAAAAAGTTACTTTGAAAATAGTTACTTTCAAAAAAGTAACTTTCAAAAAAGTTACTTTCAAAAAAGTTACTTTGAAAAAAGTTACTTTGAAAATAGTTACTTTGAAAATAGTTACTTACAAAAAAGTTACTTTCAAAAAAATTTCTTTCAAAAAAGTTACTTTGAAAAAAGTTACATTCAAAAAAGTTACTTTCAAAAAAGTTACTTTGAAAAAAGTTACTTTGAAAATAGTTACTTTGAAAATAGTTACTTTCAAAAAAGTTACTTTCAAAAAAGTTACTTTCAAAATAGTTACTTTGAAAATAGTTACTTTGAAAATAGTTACTTTCAAAAAAGTTACTTTGAAAAAAGTTACTTTGAAAATAGTTACTTTGAAAAAAGTTACTTTCAAAAAAGTTACTTTCAAAAAAGTTACTTTGAAAAAAGTTACTTTGAAAAAAGTTACTTTGAAAAAGTTACTTTGAAAATAGTTACTTTCAAAAAAGTTACTTTCAAAAAAGTTACTTTCAAAAAAGTTACTTTGAAAAAAGTTACTTTGAAAAAAGTTACTTTGAAAAAGTTACTTTGAAAATAGTTACTTTGAAAATAGTTACTTTCAAAAAAGTTACTTTCAAAAAAGTTACTTTCAAAAAAGTTACTTTGAAAAAAGTTACTTTGAAAAAAGTTACTTTGAAAAAAAGTTACTTTGAAAAAAAGTTACTTTGAAAAAGTTACTTTGAAAAAAGTTACTTTCAAAAAAGTTACTTTCAAAAAAGTTACTTTGAAAATAGTTACTTTCAAAAAAGTTACTTTGAAAATAGTTACTTTCAAAAAAGTTACTTTCAAAAAAGTTACTTTCAAAAAAGTTACCTTGAAAAAAATTACCTTGAAAAAAGTTACTTTGAAAAAAGTTACTTTGAAAAAAGTTACTTTCAAAAAAGTTACTTTCAAAAAAGTTACTTTGATAAAAGTTATTTTCAAAAAAGTTACTTTGAAAATAGTTACTTTCAAAAAAGTTACTTTCAAAAAAGTGACTTTGAAAAAAGTTACTTTGAAAAAAGTTACTTTGAAAATAGTTACTTTGAAAAAAGTTACTTTGAAAAAAGTTACTTTCAAAAAAGTTACTTTCAAAAAAGTTACTTCCAAAAAGTTACTTTCAAAACAGTTACTTTGAAAAAAGTTACTTTGAAAAAAGTTACTTTGAAAAAAGTTACTTTGACAAAATTTACTTTGAAAAAAGTTACTTTGAAAAAAGTTACTTTGAAAAAAGTTACTTAGAAAAAAGTTACTTTGAAAAAAGTTACTTTGAAAATAGTTACTTTGAAAAAAGTTACTTTGAAAATAGTTACTTTGAAAATAGTTACTTTCAAAAAAGTTACTTTGAAAATAGTTACTTTCAAAAAAAGTTACTTTCAAAAAAAGTTACTTTGAAAAAAGTTACTTTCAAAAAAGTTACTTTCAAAATGTTAATTTGAAAAAGTTACTTTCAAAAAAGTTACTTTCAAAAAAGTTACTTTCAAAAAAGTTACTTTGAAAATAGTTACTTTGAAAATAGTTACTTTCAAAAAAGTTACTTTGAAAATAGTTACTTTGAAAAAAGTTACTTTGAAAATAGTTACTTTGAAAATAGTTACTTTGAAAAAAGTTACTTTGAAAAAAGTTACTTTGAAAAAAGTTACTTTGAAAATAGTTACTTTGAAAAAAGACTTTGAAAAAAGTTACTTTCAAAAAAGTTACTTTGAAAATAGTTACTTTCAAAAAAGTTACTTTGAAAAAAGTTACTTTGAAAAAAGTTACTTTGAAAAAAGTTACTTTGAAAAAAGTTACTTTGAAAATAGTTACTTTGAAAAAAGTTACTTTGAAAAAAGTTACTTTGTAAAAAGTTACTTTGAAAAAAGTTACTTTGAAAAAAGTTATTTTGAAAAAAGTTACTTTGAACATAGTTACTTTCAAAAAAGTTACTTTCAAAAAAGTTACTTTCAAAAAAGTGACTTTGAAAAAAGTTACTTTGAAAAAAGTTACTTTGAAAAAAGTTACTTTGAAAAAAGTTACTTTCAAAATAGTTACTTTGAAAAAAGTTACTTTGAAAATAGTTACTTTGAAAATAGTTACTTTGAAAATAGTTACTTTCAAAAAAGTTACTTTCAAAAAAGTTACTTTCAAAAAAGTTACTTTCAAAAAAGTTACTTTAAAAAAAGTTACTTTAAAAAAACTTACTTTGAAAATAGTTACTTTCAAAAAAGTTACTTTGAAAAAAGTTACTTTGAAAAAAGTTACTTTCAAAAAAGTTACTTTGAAAATAGTTACTTTCAAAAAAGTCTTTTGAAAATAGTTACTTTCAAAAAAGTTACTTTGAAAAAAGTTACTTTGAAAATAGTTACTTTCAAAAAAGTTACTTTGAAAAAAGTTACTTTGAAAAAAGTTACTTTGAAAAAAGTTACTTTCGAAATAGTTACTTTCGAAATAGTTACTTTCGAAAAAGTTACTTTGAAAAAAGTTATTTTTGAAAATAGTTACTTTCAAAATAGTTACTTTCAAAAAAGTTACTTTGAAAAAAGTTACTTTCAAAAAAGTTACTTTCAAAAAGGTAACTTTCAAAAAAGTTACTTTCAAAAAAGTTACTTTGAAAATAGTTACTTTGAAAAAGTTACTTTGAAAAAAGTTACTTTGAAAATAGTTACTTTCAAAATAGTTACTTTGAAAATAGTTACTTTGGTAAAAGTTATTTTCAAAAAAGTTACTTTCAAAAAAGTTACTTTGAAAAAAGTTACTTTCAAAAAAGTTACTTTCAAAAAAGTTACTTTCAAAAAAGTTACTTTGAAAAAAGTTACTTTGAAAATAGTTACTTTCAAAAAAGTTACTTTGAAAAAAGTTACTTTGAAAGAAGTTACTTTCAAAAAAGTTACTTTCAAAAAAGTTACTTTCAAAAAAGTTACTTTCAAGAAAGTTACTTTGAAAATAGTTACTTTGATAAAAGTTATTTTCAAAAAAGTTACTTTCAAAAAAGTTACTTTAAAAAAAGTTACTTTGAAAAAAGTTACTTTTAAAAAAGTTACTTTCAAAAAAGTTACTTTGAAAATAGTTACTTTGATAAAAATAATTTTCAAAAAAGTTACTTTCAAAAAAGTTACTTTCAAAAAAGTTACTTTCAAAAAAGTTACTTTGAAAATAGTTACTTTGATAAAAGTTACTTTGATAAAAGTTATTTTCAAAAAAGTTACTTTCAAAAAAGTTACTTTGAAAATAGTTACTTTGATAAAAATAATTTTCAAAAAAGTTACTTTCAAAAAAGTTACTTTCAAAAAAGTTACTTTCAAAAAAATTACTTTGATAAAAGTTATTTTCAAAAAAGTTACTTTGAAAATAGTTACTTTCAAAAAAGTTACTTTGAAAAAAGTTGCTTTCAAAATAGTTACTTTCAAAAAAGTTACTTTGAAAAAAGTTACAAAAAAAAAGTTACTTTGAAAATAGTTACTTTCAAAAAAGTTACTTTCAAAAAAAGTTACTCTGAAAAAAGTTACTTTGAAAAAAGTTACTTTGAAAATAGTTACTTTGAAAATAGTTACTTTGAAAATAGTTACTTTGAAAATAGTTACTTTGAAAAAAGTTACTTTCAAAAAAGTTACTTTGAAAAAAGTTACTTTGAAAATAGTTACTTTGAAAAAAGTTACTTTGAAAATAGTTACTTTAAAAATAGTTACTTTAAAAATAGTTACTTTGAAAAAAGTTACTTTGTAAAAAGTTACTTTGTAAAAAGTTACTTTGTAAAAAGTTACTTTCAAAAAAGTTACTTTCAAAAAAGTTACTTTCAAAAAAGTTACTTTCAAAAAAGTTACTTTCAAAAAAGTTACTTTGAAAAAAGTTACTTTGAAAAAAGTTACTTCGAAAATAGTTACTTTGAAAAAAGTTACTTTCAAAAAAGTTACTTTCAAAAAAGTTACTTTGAAAAAAGTTACTTTCAAAATAGTTACTTTCAAAATAGTTACTTTGAAAAAAGTTACTTTGAAAAAAGTTACTTTGAAAAATTTACTTTGAAAAAGTTACTTTGAAAATAGTTACTTTGAAAATAGTTACTTTCAAAAAAGTTACTTTCAAAAAAGTTACTTTCAAAAAAGTTACTTTCAAAAAAGTTACTTTGAAAAAAGTTACTTTGAAAATAGTTACTTTGAAAATAGTTACTTTGAAAATAGTTACTTTCAAAAAAGTTACTTTCAAAAAAGTTACTTTCAAAAAAATTTCTTTGAAAAAAGTTACTTTGAAAAAAGTTACATTCAAAAAAGTTACTTTCAAAAAAGTTACTTTGAAAAAAGTTACTTTGAAAATAGTTACTTTGAAAATAGTTACTTTCAAAAAAGTTACTTTCAAAAAAGTTACTTTCAAAAAAGTTACTTTCAAAATAGTTACTTTGAAAATAGTTACTTTCAAAAAAGTTACTTTGAAAAAAGTTACTTTGAAAATAGTTACTTTCAAAAAAGTTACTTTGAAAAAAGTTACTTTGAAAAAAGTTACTTTCAAAAAAGTTACTTTGATAAAAGTTTTTTTCAAAAAAGTTACTTTGAAAAATGTTACTTTGAAAATAGTTACTTTCAAAAAAGTTACTTTCAAAAAAGTTACTTTGATAAAAGTTATTTTCAAAAAAGTTATTTTCAAAAAAGTTACTTTGAAAATAGTTACTTTCAAAAAAGTTACTTTCAAAAAAGTTACTTTCAAAAAAGTTACTTTCAAAAAAGTTACTTTCAAAAAAGTTACTTTGAAAAAAGTGACTTTGAAAAAAGTTACTTTGAAAAAAGTTACTTTCAAAAAAGTTACTTTGAAAATAGTGCCTTTCAAAATAGTTACTTTGAAAATAGTGCCTTTCAAAAAAGTTACTTTAAAAATAGTTACTTTCAAAAAAGTTACTTTCAAAAAAGTTACTTTCAAAAAAGTTACTTTCAAAAAAGTTACTTTCAAAAAAGTTACTTTGAAAAAAGTTACTTTGAAAATAGTTATTTTCAAAAAAGTTACTTTGAAAATAGTTACTTTCAAAAAAGTTACTTTCAAAAAAGTGACTTTGAAAAAAGTTACTTTGAAAAAAGTTACTTTGAAAATAGTTACTTTGAAAAAAGTTACTTTGAAAAAAGTTACTTTCAAAAAAGTTACTTTCAAAAAAGTTACTTCCAAAAAGTTACTTTCAAAACAGTTACTTTGAAAAAAGTTACTTTGAAAAAAGTTACTTTGAAAAAAGTTACTTTGACAAAATTTACTTTGAAAAAAGTTACTTTGAAAAAAGTTACTTTGAAAAAAGTTACTTAGAAAAAAGTTACTTTGAAAAAAGTTACTTTGAAAATAGTTACTTTGAAAAAAGTTACTTTGAAAATAGTTACTTTGAAAATAGTTACTTTCAAAAAAGTTACTTTGAAAATAGTTACTTTCAAAAAAAGTTACTTTCAAAAAAAGTTACTTTGAAAAAAGTTACTTTCAAAAAAGTTACTTTCAAAATGTTAATTTGAAAAAGTTACTTTCAAAAAAGTTACTTTCAAAAAAGTTACTTTCAAAAAAGTTACTTTGAAAATAGTTACTTTGAAAATAGTTACTTTCAAAAAAGTTACTTTGAAAATAGTTACTTTGAAAAAAGTTACTTTGAAAATAGTTACTTTGAAAATAGTTACTTTGAAAAAAGTTACTTTGAAAAAAGTTACTTTGAAAAAAGTTACTTTGAAAATAGTTACTTTGAAAAAAGACTTTGAAAAAAGTTACTTTCAAAAAAGTTACTTTGAAAATAGTTACTTTCAAAAAAGTTACTTTGAAAAAAGTTACTTTGAAAAAAGTTACTTTGAAAAAAGTTACTTTGAAAAAAGTTACTTTGAAAATAGTTACTTTGAAAAAAGTTACTTTGAAAAAAGTTACTTTGTAAAAAGTTACTTTGAAAAAAGTTACTTTGAAAAAAGTTATTTTGAAAAAAGTTACTTTGAACATAGTTACTTTCAAAAAAGTTACTTTCAAAAAAGTTACTTTGAAAAAAGTGACTTTGAAAAAAGTTACTTTGAAAAAAGTTACTTTGAAAAAAGTTACTTTCAAAATAGTTACTTTGAAAAAAGTTACTTTGAAAATAGTTACTTTGAAAATAGTTACTTTCAAAAAAGTTACTTTCAAAAAAGTTACTTTCAAAAAAGTTACTTTCAAAAAAGTTACTTTAAAAAAAGTTACTTTAAAAAAACTTACTTTGAAAATAGTTACTTTCAAAAAAGTTACTTTGAAAAAAGTTACTTTCAAAAAAGTTACTTTGAAAATAGTTACTTTCAAAAAAGTTACTTTGAAAATAGTTACTTTCAAAAAAGTTACTTTGAAAAAAGTTACTTTGAAAAAAGTTACTTTCAAAAAAGTTACTTTGAAAATAGTTACTTTCAAAAAAGTCTTTTGAAAATAGTTACTTTCAAAAAAGTTACTTTGAAAAAAGTTACTTTGAAAATAGTTACTTTCAAAAAAGTTACTTTGAAAAAAGTTACTTTGAAAAAAGTTACTTTGAAAAAAGTTACTTTCGAAATAGTTACTTTCGAAATAGTTACTTTCGAAAAAGTTACTTTGAAAAAAGTTATTTTTGAAAATAGTTACTTTCAAAATAGTTACTTTCAAAAAAGTTACTTTGAAAAAAGTTACTTTCAAAAAAGTTACTTTCAAAAAGGTAACTTTCAAAAAAGTTACTTTCAAAAAAGTTACTTTGAAAATAGTTACTTTGAAAAAGTTACTTTGAAAAAAGTTACTTTGAAAATAGTTACTTTCAAAATAGTTACTTTGAAAATAGTTACTTTGGTAAAAGTTATTTTCAAAAAAGTTACTTTCAAAAAAGTTACTTTGAAAAAAGTTACTTTCAAAAAAGTTACTTTCAAAAAAGTTACTTTCAAAAAAGTTACTTTCAAAAAAGTTACTTTGAAAAAAGTTACTTTGAAAATAGTTACTTTCAAAAAAGTTACTTTGAAAAAAGTTACTTTGAAAGAAGTTACTTTCAAAAAAGTTACTTTCAAAAAAGTTACTTTCAAAAAAGTTACTTTCAAAAAAGTTACTTTGAAAATAGTTACTTTGATAAAAGTTATTTTCAAAAAAGTTACTTTCAAAAAAGTTACTTTAAAAAAAGTTACTTTGAAAAAAGTTACTTTTAAAAAAGTTACTTTCAAAAAAGTTACTTTGAAAATAGTTACTTTGATAAAAATAATTTTCAAAAAAGTTACTTTCAAAAAAGTTACTTTCAAAAAAGTTACTTTGAAAATAGTTACTTTGATAAAAGTTACTTTGATAAAAGTTATTTTCAAAAAAGTTACTTTCAAAAAAGTTACTTTGAAAATAGTTACTTTGATAAAAATAATTTTCAAAAAAGTTACTTTCAAAAAAGTTACTTTCAAAAAAGTTACTTTCAAAAAAATTACTTTGATAAAAGTTATTTTCAAAAAAGTTACTTTGAAAATAGTTACTTTCAAAAAAGTTACTTTGAAAAAAGTTGCTTTCAAAATAGTTACTTTCAAAAAAGTTACTTTGAAAAAAGTTACAAAAAAAAAGTTACTTTGAAAATAGTTACTTTCAAAAAAGTTACTTTCAAAAAAAGTTACTCTGAAAAAAGTTACTTTGAAAAAAGTTACTTTGAAAATAGTTACTTTGAAAATAGTTACTTTGAAAATAGTTACTTTGAAAATAGTTACTTTGAAAAAAGTTACTTTCAAAAAAGTTACTTTGAAAAAAGTTACTTTGAAAATAGTTACTTTGAAAAAAGTTACTTTGAAAATAGTTACTTTAAAAATAGTTACTTTAAAAATAGTTACTTTGAAAAAAGTTACTTTGTAAAAAGTTACTTTGTAAAAAGTTACTTTGTAAAAAGTTACTTTCAAAAAAGTTACTTTCAAAAAAGTTACTTTCAAAAAAGTTACTTTCAAAAAAGTTACTTTCAAAAAAGTTACTTTCAAAAAAGTTACTTTGAAAAAAGTTACTTTGAAAAAAGTTACTTCGAAAATAGTTACTTTGAAAAAAGTTACTTTCAAAAAAGTTACTTTCAAAAAAGTTACTTTGAAAAAAGTTACTTTCAAAATAGTTACTTTCAAAATAGTTACTTTGAAAAAAGTTACTTTGAAAAAAGTTACTTTGAAAAATTTACTTTGAAAAAGTTACTTTGAAAATAGTTACTTTGAAAATAGTTACTTTCAAAAAAGTTACTTTCAAAAAAGTTACTTTCAAAAAAGTTACTTTCAAAAAAGTTACTTTGAAAAAAGTTACTTTGAAAATAGTTACTTTGAAAATAGTTACTTTGAAAATAGTTACTTTCAAAAAAGTTACTTTCAAAAAAGTTACTTTCAAAAAAATTTCTTTGAAAAAAGTTACTTTGAAAAAAGTTACATTCAAAAAAGTTACTTTCAAAAAAGTTACTTTGAAAAAAGTTACTTTGAAAATAGTTACTTTGAAAATAGTTACTTTCAAAAAAGTTACTTTCAAAAAAGTTACTTTCAAAAAAGTTACTTTCAAAATAGTTACTTTGAAAATAGTTACTTTCAAAAAAGTTACTTTGAAAAAAGTTACTTTGAAAATAGTTACTTTCAAAAAAGTTACTTTGAAAAAAGTTACTTTGAAAAAAGTTACTTTCAAAAAAGTTACTTTGATAAAAGTTTTTTTCAAAAAAGTTACTTTGAAAAATGTTACTTTGAAAATAGTTACTTTCAAAAAAGTTACTTTCAAAAAAGTTACTTTGATAAAAGTTATTTTCAAAAAAGTTATTTTCAAAAAAGTTACTTTGAAAATAGTTACTTTCAAAAAAGTTACTTTCAAAAAAGTTACTTTCAAAAAAGTTACTTTCAAAAAAGTTACTTTCAAAAAAGTTACTTTGAAAAAAGTGACTTTGAAAAAAGTTACTTTGAAAAAAGTTACTTTCAAAAAAGTTACTTTGAAAATAGTGCCTTTCAAAATAGTTACTTTGAAAATAGTGCCTTTCAAAAAAGTTACTTTAAAAATAGTTACTTTCAAAAAAGTTACTTTCAAAAAAGTTACTTTCAAAAAAGTTACTTTCAAAAAAGTTACTTTCAAAAAAGTTACTTTCAAAAAAGTTACTTTGAAAAAAGTTACTTTGAAAATAGTTACTTTCAAAAAAGTTACTTTGAAAAAAGTTACTTTGAAAATAGTTACTTCCAAAAAAGTTACTTTGAAAAAAGTTACTTTGAAAATAGTTACTTTCAAAAAAGTTACTTTGAAAAAGTTACTTTGAAAATAGTTACTTTGAAAATAGTTACTTTCAAAAAAGTTACTTTGAAAATAGTTACTTTCAAAAAAGTTAATTTGAAAAAAGTTACTTTGAAAAAAGTTACTTTGAAAAAAGTTACTTTGAAAAAAGTTACTTTGAAAAAAGTTACTTTCAAAAAAGTTAGTTTGAAAAAAGTTACTTTCAAAAAAGTTACTTTCAAAAAAGTTACTTTCAAAAAAGTTACTTTCAAAAAAGTTACTTTCAAAAAACTTACTTTGAAAATAGTTACTTTCAAAAAAGTTACTTTGAAAAAAGTTACTTTGAATAATGTTACTTTGAAAATAGTTACTTTGAAAAAAGTTACTTTGAAAAAAGTTACTTTCAAAAAAGTTACTTCCAAAAAGTTACTTTGAAAAAAGTTACTTTCAAAACAGTTACTTTGAAAAAAGTTACTTTGAAAAAAGATACTTTGAAAAAAGTTACTTTGAAAATAGTTACTTTGAAAAAAGTTACTTTGAAAATAGTTACTTTGAAAATAGTTACTTTCAAAAAAAGTTACTTTCAAAAAAAGTTACTTTGAAAAAAGTTACTTTCAAAAAAGTTAATTTGAAAAAGTTACTTTCAAAAAAGTTACTTTCAAAAAAGTTACTTTCAAAAAAGTTACTTTGAAAATAGTTACTTTCAAAAAAGTTACTTTGAAAATAGTTACTTTGACAAAAGTTACTTTGAAAATAGTTACTTTGAAAATAGTTACTTTGAAAAAAGTTACTTTGAAAAAAGTTACTTTGAAAAAAGTTACTTTGAAAATAGTTACTTTGAAAATAGTTACTTTGAAAAAAGTTACTTTGAAAAAAGTTACTTTGAAAAAAGTTACTTTGAAAAAAGTTACTTTGAAAAAGTTACTTTGAAAATAGTTACTTTGAAAAATGTTACTTTGAAAAAAGTTACTTTCTAAAAAGTTACTTTCAAAAGAGTTACTTTGAAAATAGTTACTTTGAAAATAGTTACTTTGAAAATAGTTACTTTGAAAATAGTTACTTTGAAAATAGTTACTTTGAAAATAGTTACTTTGAAAATAGTTACTTTGAAAATAGTTACTTTGAAAATAGTTACTTTGAAAAAAGTTACTTTGAAAAAAGTTACTTTGAAAAAAGTTACTTTGAAAAAAGTTACTTTGAAAAAAGTTACTTTGAAAAGTTACTTTGAAAAAAGTTACTTTGAAAAGTTACTTTGAAAAAAGTTACTTTGAAAATAGTTACTTTGAAAAAAGTTACTTTGAAAAAAGTTACTTTGAAAAAAGTTACTTTGAAAAAAGTTACTTTGAAAATAGTTACTTTCAAAATAGTTACTTTCAAAATAGTTACTTTGAAAAAAGTTACTTTCAAAAAAGTTACTATCAAAAAAGTTACTTTCAAAAAAGTTACTTTCAAAAAAGTTACTTTCAAAAAACTTACTTTGAAAATAGTTACTTTGAAAAAAGTTACTTTGAAAAAAGTTACTTTCAAAAAAGTTACTTTCAAAAAAGTTACTTTGAAAATAGTTACTTTCAAAAAAGTTACTTTGAAAAAAGTTACTTTGAAAAAAGTTACTTTGAAAATAGTTACTTTGAAAAAAGTTACTTTCAAAAAAGTTACTTTCAAAAAAGTTACTTTGAAAAAAGTTACTTTGAAAAAAGTTACTTTGAAAAAAGTTACTTTGAAAAAAGTTACTTTGAAAAAAGTTACTTTCAAAAAAGTTACTTTCAAAAAAGTTACTTTCAAAAAAGTTACTTTGAAAAAAGTTACTTTCAAAAAAATTACTTTGATAAAAGTTATTTTCAAAAAAGTTACTTTGAAAAAAGTTACTTTCAAAAAAGTTACTTTCAAAAAAGTTACTTTCAAAAAAGTTACTTTGAAAAAAGTTACTTTGAAAAAAGTTACTTTGAAAATAGTTACTTTCAAAAAAGTTACTTTCAAAAAAGTTACTTTGAAAAAAGTTACTTTCAAAAAAGTTACTTTGAAAAAAGTTACTTTGAAAAAAGTTACTTTCAAAAAAGTTACTTTCAAAAAAGTTACTTTGAAAATAGTTACTTTGAAAAAAGTTACTTTGAAAAAAGTTACTTTGAAAATAGTTACTTTGAAAAAAGTTACTTTGAAAATAGTTACTTTGAAAAAAGTTACTTTGAAAAAAGTTACTTTGAAAAAAGTTACTTTGAAAAAAGTTACTTTGAAAAAAGTTACTTTGAAAAAAGTTACTTTGAAAATAGTTACTTTGAAAATAGTTACTTTGAAAAAAGTTACTTTGAAAATAGTTACTTTAAAAATAGTTACTTTAAAAAAAGTTACTTTGTAAAAAGTTACTTTGTAAAAAGTTACTTTGTAAAAAGTTACTTTGTAAAAAGTTACTTTGTAAAAAGTTACTTTCAAAAAAGTTACTTTGAAGAAAGTTACTTTGAAAAAAGTTACTTTGAAAAAAGTTACTTTGAAAAAAGTTACTTTGAAAAAAGTTAGTTTGAAAATAGTTACTTTGAAAAAAGTTACTTTCAAAAAAGTTACTTTGAAAAAAGTTACTTTGAAAAAAGTTACTTTGAAAAATTTACTTTGAAAGAGTTACTTTGAAAATAGTTACTTTCAAAAAAGTAACTTTCAAAAAAGTTACTTTCAAAAAAGTTACTTTGAAAAAAGTTACTTTGAAAATAGTTACTTTGAAAATAGTTACTTTCAAAAAAGTTACTTCCAAAAAAATTTCTTTCAAAAAAGTTACTTTGAAAAAAGTTACATTCAAAAAAGTTACTTTCAAAAAAGTTACTTTGAAAATAGTTACTTTGAAAATAGTTACTTTCAAAAAAGTTACTTTGAAAAAAGTTACTTTGAAAATAGTTACTTTGAAAAAAGTTACTTTCAAAAAAGTTACTTTCAAAAAAGTTACTTTGAAAAAAGTTACTTTGAAAAAGTTACTTTGAAAATAGTTACTTTGAAAAAAGTTACTTTCAAAAAAGTTACTTTCAAAAAAGTTACTTTGAAAAAAGTTACTTTGAAAAAAGTTACTTTGAAAAAGTTACTTTGAAAATAGTTACTTTGAAAATAGTTACTTTCAAAAAAGTTACTTTCAAAAAAGTTACTTTCAAAAAAGTTACTTTGAAAAAAGTTACTTTGAAAAAAGTTACTTTGAAAAAAAGTTACTTTGAAAAAAAGTTACTTTGAAAAAGTTACTTTGAAAAAAGTTACTTTCAAAAAAGTTACTTTCAAAAAAGTTACTTTGAAAATAGTTACTTTCAAAAAAGTTACTTTGAAAATAGTTACTTTCAAAAAAGTTACTTTCAAAAAAGTTACCTTGAAAAAAATTACCTTGAAAAAAGTTACTTTGAAAAAAGTTACTTTCAAAAAAGTTACTTTCAAAAAAGTTACTTTCAAAAAAGTTACTTTCAAAAAAGTTACTTTCAAAAAAGTTACTTTCAAAAAAGTTACTTTGAAAATAGTTACTTTCAAAAAAGTTACTTTGAAAAAAGTTACTTTGAAAAAAGTTACTTTCAAAAAAGTTACTTTGAAAATAGTGCCTTTCAAAATAGTTACTTTGAAAATAGTGCCTTTCAAAAAAGTTACTTTGAAAATAGTTACTTTCAAAAAAGTTACTTTCAAAAAAGTTACTTTGAAAAAAGTTACTTTCAAAAAAGTTACTTTCAAAAAAGTTACTTTGAAAAAAGTTACTTTGAAAATAGTTACTTTCAAAAAAGTTACTTTGAAAAAAGTTACTTTGAAAATAGTTACTTTCAAAAAAGTTACTTTGAAAAAAGTTACTTTGAAAATAGTTACTTTCAAAAAAGTTACTTTGAAAAAGTTACTTTGAAAATAGTTACTTTCAAAAAAGTTACTTTCAAAAAAGTTACTTTGAAAATAGTTACTTTCAAAAAAGTTACTTTCAAAAAAGTTACTTTCAAAAAAGTTACTTTGAAAAAAGTTACTTTGAAAAAAGTTACTTTGAAAAAAGTTACTTTGAAAAAAGTTACTTTCAAAAAAGTTACTTTGAAAAAAGTTACTTTCAAAAAAGTTACTTTGAAAAAAGTTACTTTCAAAAAAGTTACTTTCAAAAAACTTACTTTGAAAATAGTTACTTTCAAAAAAGTTACTTTGAAAAAAGTTACTTTGAATAAAGTTACTTTGAAAATAGTTACTTTGAAAAAAGTTACTTTGAAAAAAGTTACTTTCAAAAAAGTTACTTCGAAAAAGTTACTTTGAAAAAAGTTACTTTCAAAACAGTTACTTTGAAAAAAGTTACTTTGACAAAATTTACTTTGAAAATAGTTACTTTGAAAAAAGTTACTTTGAAAAAAGTTACTTTGAAAATAGTTACTTTGAAAAAAGTTACTTTGAAAATAGTTACTTTGAAAATAGTTACTTTCAAAAAAGTTAATTTGAAAATAGTTACTTTCAAAAAAAGTTACTTTCAAAAATAGTTACTTTGAAAAAAGTTACTTTAAAAAACGTTACTTTCAAAAAAGTTACTTCGAAAAAAGTTAATTTGAAAAAAGTTACTTTGAAAATAGTTACTTTCAAAAAAGTTACTTTGAAAATAGTTACTTTCAAAAAAGTTACTTTGAAAATAGTTACTTTGAAAAAAGTTACTTTGAAAATAGTTACTTTGAAAAAAGTTACTTTGAAAATAGTTACTTTGAAAAAAGTTACTTTGAAAAAAGTTACTTTGAAAAAAGTTACTTTGAAAAAAGTTACTTTGAAAAAAGTTACTTTGAAAATAGTTACTTTGAAAAAGTTACTTTGAAAAAAGTTACTTTGAAAAAGTTACTTTGAAAAAAGTTACTTTGAAAAAGTTACTTTGAAAAAGGTTACTTTGAAAAAAGTTACTTTGAAAATAGTTACTTTGAAAATAGTTACTTTGAAAAAAGTTACTTTCAAAAAAGTTACTGTGAAGAAAGTTACTGTGAAAAAAGTTACTTTCAAAAGAGTTACTTTGAAAATAGTTACTTTGAAAAAAGTTACTTTGAAAATAGTTACTTTGAAAATAGTTACTTTGAAAATAGTTACTTTGAAAATAGTTACTTTGAAAAAAGTTACTTTGAAAAAAGTTACTTTGAAAATAGTTACTTTGAAAATAGTTACTTTGAAAATAGTTACTTTGAAATTAGTTACTTTGAAAAAAGTTACTTTGATAAAAGTTACTTTGAAAAAAGTTACTTTGAAAATAGTTACTTTGAAAATAGTTACTTTGAAAATAGTTACTTTGAAAATAGTTACTTTCAAAATAGTTACTTTCAAAATAGTTACTTTCAAAAAAGTTACTTTGAAAAAAGTTACTTTGAAAAAAGTTACTTTGAAAAAAGTTACTCTGAAAATAGTTACTCTGAAAAAAGTTACTTTTAAAATAGTTACTTTGAAAAAAGTTACTTTGAAAAAAGGTACTTTCAAAAAAGTTACTTTCAAAAAAGTTACTTTGAAAATAGTTACTTTGAAAAAAGTTACTTTGAAAATAGTTACTTTGAAAAAAGTTACTTTGAAAAAAGTTACTTTCAAAAAAGTTACTTTCAAAAAAGTTACTTTCATAAAAGTTACTTTGAAAAAAGTTACTTTGAAAAAAGTTACTTTCAAAATAGTTACTTTGAAAATAGTTACTTTGAAAATAGTTACTTTGAAAATATTTACTTTGAAAATATTTACTTTGAAAATATTTACTTTGAAAAAAGTTACTTTGAAAAAAGTTACTTTGAAAAAAGTTACTTTGAAAAAAGTTACTTTGAAAAAAGTTACTTTCAAAAAAGTTACTTTCAAAAAAGTTACTTTGAAAAAAGTTACTTTGAAAAAAGTTACTTTGAAAATAGTTACTTTGAAAATAGTTACTTTGAAAATAGTTACTTTGAAAATAGTTACTTTGAAAAAAGTTACTTTCAAAAAAGTTACTTTCAAAAAAGTTACTTTCAAAAAAGTTACTTTCAAAAAAGTTACTTTCAAAATAGTTACTTTCAAAATAGTTACTTTCAAAAAATTTACTTTCAAAAAAGTTACTTTGAAAAAAGTTACTTTGAAAATAGTTACTTTCAAAATAGTTACTTTGAAAAAAGTTACTTTGAAAAAAGTTACTTTGAAAATAGTTACTTTGAAAATAGTTACTTTGAAAATAGTTACTTTGAAAATAGCTACTTTGAAAATAGTTACTTTGAAAAAAGTTACTTTCAAAAAAGTTACTTTCAAAAAAGTTACTTTCAAAAAACTTACTTTCAAAAAAGTTACTTTCAAAAAATTTACTTTCAAAAAAGTTACTTTGAAAAAAGTTACTTTGAAATAGTTACTTTCAAAAAAGTTACTTTGAAAAAACTTACTTTCAAAAAAGTTACTTTCAAAAAAGTTACTTTGAAAAAAGCTTACTTTCAAAAAAGTTACTTTGAAAATAGTTACTTTCAAAAAAGTTACTTTGAAAAAAGTTACTTTCAAAATAGTTACTTTGAAAATAGTTACTTTGATAAAAGTTATTTTCAAAAGTTACTTTGAAAAAAGTTACTTTGAAAATAGTTACTTTCAAAAAAGTTACTTTCAAAAAAGTTACTTTCAAAAAACTTACTTTGAAAATAGTTACTTTGAAAAAAGTTACTTTCAAAAAAGTTACTTTCAAAAAAGTTACTTTGAAAATAGTTACTTTGAAAAAAGTTACTTTGAAAAAAGTTACTTTGAAAATAGTTACTTTGAAAAAAGTTACTTTCAAAAAAGTTACTTTCAAAAAAGTTACTTTCAAAAAAGTTACTTTGAAAAAAGTTACTTTCAAAATAGTTACTTTGAAAATAGTTACTTTGAAAATATTTACTTTGAAAATATTTACTTTGAAAATATTTACTTTGAAAATATTTACTTTGAAAAAAGTTACTTTGAAAAAAGTTACTTTGAAAAAAGTTACTTTGAAAATAGTTACTTTCAAAAAAGTTACTTTGAAAATAGTTACTTTCAAAAAAAGTTACTTTGAAAATAGCTACTTTGAAAATAGCTACTTTCAAAAAAGTTACTTTCAAAAAAGTTACTTTGAAAAAAGTTACTTTGAAAAAAGTTACTTTGAAAAAAGTTACTTTGAAAAAAGTTACTTTGAAAATAGTTACTTTGAAAATAGTTACTTTGAAAATAGTTACTTTGAAAATAGTTACTTTGAAAATAGTTACTTTGAAAAAAGTTACTTTCAAAAAAGTTACTTTCAAAAAAGTTACTTTCAAAAAAGTTACTTTCAAAAAAGTTACTTTCAAAAAAGTTACTTTCAAAAAAGTTACTTTCAAAAAAGTTACTTTCAAAAAAGTTACTTTGAAAAAAGTTACTTTGAAAATAGTTACTTTGAAAATAGTTACTTTGAAAAAAGTTACTTTGAAAAAAGTTACTTTGAAAAAAGTTACTTTGAAAATAGTTACTTTGAAAAAAGTTACTTTGAAAAATTTACTTTCAAAAAAGTTACTTTCAAAAAAGTTACTTTCAAAAAAGTTACTTTCAAAAAAGTTACTTTCAAAAAAGTTACTTTGAAAAAAGTTACTTTGAAAAAAGTTACTTTGAAAATAGTTACTTTGAAAAAAGTTACTTTGAAAATAGTTACTTTGAAAAAAGTTACTTTGAAAAAAGTTACTTTGAAAAAAGTTACTTTGAAAATAGTTACTTTGAAAATAGTTACTTTGAAAAAAGTTACTTTGAAAAAAGTTACTTTGAAAAATTTACTTTGAAAATAGTTACTTTGAAAATAGTTACTTTCAAAAAAGTTACTTTGAAAAAAGTTACTTTCAAAAAAGTTACTTTCAAAAAAGTAACTTTCAAAAAAGTTACTTTGAAAAAAGTTACTTTGAAAATAGTTACTTTCAAAAAAGTTACTTTAAAAAAAGTTACTTTGAAAAAAGTTACTTTGAAAAAAGTTACTTTCAAAAAAGTTACTTTGAAAAAAGTTACTTTGAAAATAGTTACTTTCAAAATAGTTACTTTCAAAAAAGTTACTTTGAAAAAAGTTACTTTGAAAAAAGTTACTTTGAAAAAAGTTACTTTGAAAAAAGTTACTTTGAAAAAAGTTACTTTGAAAAAAGTTACTTTGAAAAAAGTTACTTTGAAAAAAGTTACTTTGAAAAAAGTTACTTTCAAAAAAGTTACTTTCAAAAAAGTTACTTTCGAAAAAGTTACTTTCGAAAAAGTTACTTTCGAAAAAGTTACTTTCGAAAAAGTTACTTTCGAAAAAGTTACTTTCGAAAAAGTTACTTTCGAAAAAGTTACTTTCGAAAAAGTTAGTTTCAAAAAAGTTACTTTCGAAAAAGTTACTTTCGAAAAAGTTACTTTGAAAAAAGTTACTTTGAAAATAGTTACTTTCAAAAAAGTTACTTTCAAAAAAGTTACTTTCAAAAAAGTTACTTTCAAAAAAGTTACTTTCAAAAAAGTTACTTTCAAAAAAGTTACCTTGAAAAAAGTTACTTTCAAAAAAGTTACTTTCAAAAAAGTTACTTTTAAAAAAGTTACTTTCAAAAAAGTTACTTTGAAAAAAGATACTTTGAAAAAAGTTACTTTCAAAAAAGTTACTTTCAAAAAAGTTACTTTGAAAAAACTTACTTTCAAAAAAGTTACTTTGAAAATAGTTACTTTCAAAAAAGTTACTTTGAAAAAAGTTACTTTCAAAATAGTTACTTTGAAAATAGTTACTTTGATAAAAGTTATTTTCAAAAAAGTTACTTTGAAAAAAGTTACTTTGAAAATAGTTACTTTCAAAAAAGTTACTTTGATAAAAGTTATTTTCAAAAAAGTTATTTTCAAAAAAGTTACTTTGAAAAAAGTTACTTTGAAAAAAGTTACTTTCAAAAATAGTTACTTTCAAAAAAAGTTACTTTGAAAAAAGTTACTTTGAAAAAAGTTACTTTGAAAAAAGTTACTTTGAAAAAAGTTACTTAGAAAAAAGTTACTTTCAAAAAAGTTACTTTGAAAATAGTGCCTTTCAAAATAGTGCCTTTCAAAATAGTGCCTTTCAAAATAGTTACTTTCAAAAAAGATACTTTCAAAAAAGTTACTTTGAAAATAGTTACTTTCAAAAAAGTTACTTTGAAAAAAGTTACTTTGAAAAAAGTTACTTTCAAAATAGTTACTTTGAAAAAAGTTACTTTGAAAAAAGTTACTTTGAAAAAAGTTACTTTGAAAAAATTTACTTTGAAAAAAGTTACTCTGAAAATAGTTACTCTGAAAAAAGTTACTTTGAAAACAGTTACTTTGAAAATAGTTACTTTCAAAAAAGTTACTATCAAAAAAGTTACTTTCAAAAAAGTTACTTTCAAAAAAGTTACTTTCAAAAAAGTTACTTTCAAAAAAGTTACTTTGAAAATAGTTACTTTGAAAATAGTTACTTTGAAAAAAGTTACTTTGAAAAAAGTTACTTTGAAAAAAGTTACTTTGAAAAAAGTTACTTTCAAAATAGTTACTTTCAAAAAAGTTACTTTCAAAAAAGTTACTTTGAAAAAAGTTACTTTGAAAATAGTTACTTTCAAAAAAGTTACTTTCAAAAAAGTTACTTTGAAAAAAGTTACTTTGAAAAAAGTTACTTTCAAAATAGTTACTTTGAAAAAAGTTACTTTGAAAAAAGTTACTTTGAAAAAATTTACTTTGAAAATAGTTACTTTGAAAAAAGTTACTTTGAAAAAAGTTACTTTGAAAATAGTTACTTTGAAAAAAGTTACTTTGAAAATAGTTACTTTGAAAATAGTTACTTTCAAAAAAGTTACTTTGAAAAAAGTTACTTTCAAAAAAGTTACTTTCAAAAAAGTTACTTTGAAAAAAGTTACTTTGAAAAAAGTTACTTTGAAAAAAGTTACTTTGAAAATAGTTACTTTGAAAATAGTTACTTTGAAAAAAGTTACTTTGAAAAAAGTTACTTTGAAAATAGTTACTTTGAAAAAAGTTACTTTGAAAATAGTTACTTTGAAAATAGTTACTTTGAAAATAGTTACTTTGAAAAAAGTTACTTTGAAAATAGTTACTTTGAAAATAGTTACTTTGAAAATAGTTACTTTGAAAATAGTTACTTTGAAAAAAGTTACTTTGAAAAAAGTTACTTTGAAAAAAGTTACTTTGAAAAAAGTTACTTTGAAAAAAGTTACTTTGAAAAAAGTTACTTTGAAAATAGTTACTTTGAAAAAAGTTACTTTGAAAAAAGTTACTTTGAAAATAGTTACTTTGAAAATAGTTACTTTGAAAATAGTTACTTTGAAAAAAGTTACTTTCAAAAAAGTTACTTTCAAAAAAGTTATTTTCAAAAAAGTTACTTTCAAAAAAGTTACTTTGAAAATAGTTACTTTCAAAAAAGTTACTTTGAAAATAGTTACTTTCAAAAAAGTTACTTTCAAAAAAGTTACTTTCAAAAAAGTTACTTTCAAAAAAGTTACTTTCAAAAAAGTTACTTTGAAAATAGTTACTTTCAAAAAAGTTACTTTGAAAATAGTTACTTTCAAAAAAGTTACTTTGAAAATAGTTACTTTCAAAAAAGTTACTTTGAAAAATGTTACTTTGAAAAAAGTTACTTTGAAAAAAGTTACTTTGAAAAAAGATACT
Organism: Ectobius pallidus; assembly: GCA_964059195.1. Classification (NCBI taxonomy): domain Eukaryota; kingdom Metazoa; phylum Arthropoda; class Insecta; order Blattodea; family Ectobiidae; genus Ectobius; species Ectobius pallidus. The sequence goes on along the minus strand of CAXKWD010000001.1, from coordinate 206,597,692 downwards.
TTGAAAATAGTTACTTTCAAAAAAGTTACTTTGAAAATAGTTACTTTGAAAATAGTTACTTTCAAAAAAGTTACTTTCAAAAAAGTTACTTTCAAAAAAGTTACTTTAAAAAAGTTACTTTGAAAATAGTTACTTTGAAAGAAGTTACTTTGAAAATAGTTACTTTCAAAAAAGTTACTTTGAAAAAAGTTACTTTGAAAAAGTTACTTTCAAAAAAGTTACTTTGAAAAAGTTACTTTCAAAAAAGTTACTTTCAAAAAAGTTACTTTCAAAAAAGTTACTTTGAAAAAAGTTACTTTGAAAATAGTTACTTTCAAAAAAGTTACTTTCAAAAAGTTACTTTCAAAAAAGTTACTTTCAAAAAAGTTACTTTCAAAAAAGTTACTTTGAAAAAAGTTACTTTCAAAAAAGTTACTTTGAAAATAGTTACTTTCAAAAAAGTTACTTTGAAAAAAGTTACTTTCAAAAAAGTTACTTTGAAAATAGTTACTTTCAAAAAAGTTACTTTGAAAAGTTACTTTCAAAAAAGTTACTTTGAAAAAAGTTACTTTCAAAATAGTTACTTTCAAAAAAGTTACTTTCAAAAAAGTTACTTTGAAAAATGTTACTTTCAAAAAACTTACTTTGAAAATAGTTACTTTCAAAAAAGGTACTTTCAAAAAAAGTTACTTTCAAAAAAAGTTACTTTCAAAAAAGTTACTTTGAATAAAGTTACTTTCAAAAAAGTTACTTTCAATAGTTACTTCCAAAAAAGTTACTTTCAATAAAGTTACTTCCAAAAAAGTTACTTTGAAAAAAATTACTTTGAAAAAAGTTACTTTCAAAAAAGTTGCTTTGAAAAAAGTTGCTTTCAAAAAAGTTACTTTTGAAAAAAGTTACTTTCAAAAAAGTTACTTTCAAAAAAGTTACTTTGAAGAAAGTTACTTTCAAAAAAGTTACTTTCAAAAAAGTTACTTTCAAAAAAGTTACTTTCAAAAAAGTTACTTTCGAAAAAGTTACTTTGAAAAAAGTTCTTTCAAAAAAGTTACTTTTAAAAAAGTTACTTTGAAAAAAGTTACTTTCAAAAAAGTTACTTTCAAAAAAGTTACTTTGAAAAAATTATTTTGGATTTTTATTTATTTAATTTTGGATTTCAAATTTTTTTGATATTTGGTTTTTTAATTTTTGATCTTTGAATTTTATAATTTTGGATTTTATATTTTTTAAATTTTGGATTTTTTAATTTTTGATCTTGAATTTTTTAATTTTTTTTTTAATTTTTAATATTGGATTTTTAATCTTGCATCTTTGAATTTTTTAATTTTGTATTTCGAATTTTTAATTTTTCATTTTTTTATATTTTTGTTTGATATTTGGATTTTTAATTTTGGATCTTTGAATTTTTTAATTTTGTATGTTTAAAATTTTGGATTTCGAATTTTTAATTTTTGATTTTTTAATTTATGATATTTGGTTTTTTAAACTTTGATTTTTTGGAATGTTTAATTTTGGTTTTTAAGATTTTTAAAATTTTTATTTTTACATCTTGGAATTTATAATTTAGTTTTTCTAAATTTTGGATAACTTGAAAGTAACTTGAAAGTAACTTCAAAGTAACTTCAAAGTAACTTCAAAGTAACTTCAAAGTAACTTCAAAGTAACTTCAAAGTAACTTCAAAGTAACTTCAAAGTAACTTCAAAGTAACTTCAAAGTAACTTCAAAGTAACTTCAAAGTAACTTCAAAGTAACTTCAAAGTAACTTCAAAGTAACTTCAAAGTAACTTCAAAGTAACTTCAAAGTAACTTCAAAGTAACTTCAAAGTAACTTCAAAGTAACTTCAAAGTAACTTCAAAGTAACTTCAAAGTAACTTCAAAGTAACTTCAAAGTAACTTGAAAGTAACTTGAAATATAACTTGAAAGTAACTTGAAAGTAACTTGAAAGTAACTTGAAAGTAACTTGAAAGTAACTTGAAAGTAACTTGAAAGTAACTTGATAGTAACTTGATAGTAACTTGATAGTAACTTGATAGTAACTTGAAAGTAACTTGAAAGTAACTTGAAAGTAACTTGAAAGTAACTTGAAAGTAACTTGAAAGTAACTTGAAAGTAACTTGAAAGTAACTTGAAAGTAACTTCAAAGTAACTTCAAAGTAACTTCAAAGTAACTTCAAAGTAACTTCAAAGTAACTTCAAAGTAACTTCAAAGTAACTTCAAAGTAACTTCAAAGTAACTTGATAGTAACTTGAAAGTAACTTGAAAGTAACTTGAAAGTAACTTCAAAGTACCTTCAAGGTACCTTCAAAGTAACGTCAAAGTAACCTCAAAGTAACTTCAAAGTAACTTCAAAGTAACTTCAAAGTAACTTTAAAGTAACTTCAAGGTAACTTCAAGGTAACTTCAAGGTAAATCAAGGTAACTTCAAGGTAACTTCAAGGTAACTTCAAGGTAACTTCAAAGTAACTTCAAAGTAACTTTAAAGTAACTTTAAAGTAACTTCAAAGTAACTTCTAAGTAACTCCAATGTAACTCCAAAGTAACTCCAAAGTAACTCCAAAGTAACTCCAAAGTAACTCCAAAGTAACTCCAAAGTAACTTCAAAGTAACTTCAAAGTAACTTGATAGTAACTTGAAAGTAACTTGAAAGTAACTTCAAAGTACCTTCAAGGTACCTTCAAAGTAACGTCAAAGTAACCTCAAAGTAACTTCAAAGTAACTTCAAAGTAACTTCAAAGTAACTTTAAAGTAACTTCAAGGTAACTTCAAGGTAACTTCAAGGTAAATCAAGGTAACTTCAAGGTAACTTCAAGGTAACTTCAAGGTAACTTCAAAGTAACTTCAAAGTAACTTTAAAGTAACTTTAAAGTAACTTCAAAGTAACTTCTAAGTAACTCCAATGTAACTCCAAAGTAACTCCAAAGTAACTCCAAAGTAACTCCAAAGTAACTCCAAAGTAACTCCAAAGTAACTTCAAAGTAACTTCAAAGTAACTCCAAAGTAACTTCAAAGTAACTTCAAAGTAACTTCAAAGTCACTTCAAAGTCACTTCAAAGTAACTTCAAATTAACTTCAAAGTAACTTCAAATTAACTTCAAATTAACTTCAAAGTAACTTTATAGTAACTTCAAAGTCACTTCAAAGTAAATTACTTCAAAGTAACTTCAAAGTAACTTACTTCAAGGTAACTTACTTCAAAATAAGGTAACTTGCTTCAAGGTAACTTACTTCTAAAAAACTTCTAAGTAACTTCAAAGTGACTTACTTCAAAGTAACTTCAAAGGAACTTCAAAGGAACTTACTTCAAAGTAACTCACTTCACTTTGAAAAAAATGAAAAATGCACCCAGAATTCGAAGAAGGCTAACCCCTTTGAAAAAAATGAAAAATGCACCCTGAATTCGAAGAAGGTTCCCTTTGGAAAAAAATGGAAAATGCACCCAGAATTCGAAGAAGGCTAACCCCTTTGAAAAAAATGAAAAATGCACCCAGAATTCGAAGAAGGCTAATCCCTTTGGAAAAATGGAAAATGCACCCAGAATTCGAAGAAGGCTAACCCCTTTGGAAAATATGAAAAATGCACCCAGATTTCGTAGAAGGCTAACCCCTTTGAAAAAATGAAAAATGCACCCAGAATTCGAAGAAGGCTAACCCCTTTGAAAAAATGAAAAATGCACCCAGAATTCGAAGAATTTCCGAATTCTGAATATGAATTCTGGGTGCATTTTTCATTTTTTCAACGCTCGGACAGTTGGCTTCACGCTTGCGGTCTCAGGGCATCTCCGTGTTTTCTTTCCTCCGTGACAAATGAGATTTATTGCCAACATTAAAAAGAGAAAAACACTAGGAGAAACCAAAAGTTTCGGAAACTTTCAGTGCATTTGAGCATACACAACGTAAACACAAGGAATAACCTTAAATTGGACCTCCCACAATGTAGACTGCAATTAACCAAACATATATCTATATTAATAAAAGGAAGTGTGTGTCTTTCCGTCTGTCTGTCTGTCTGTCTGTCCGCGATGCCCAGCGAAATCTACTCAAAGCAGAGATTTGAATTTTTCAACATAGGTACACTGAAGGATCGGAAAATGCACCTCTGAATTTTAATTTTAGCTTCCTTCGTGAGTTATGAGTGAAAAACGGGCAAAAAAACGTGCATTTTTTGCGTTTTCGAAGCATCAGTTTTCAGTAATAAATTTCAATGTCAAATCAATTACAGTTGGCTTTGGCTACTTTTGTCATACCTTGGAAATAAAACTTTCGCGATCGCTTGAATGTTGTAAGCTCTAAATATTGTCAAACATTGTTTTATTTGGACGAAACTCACTATACAGGGGTTTTCTGGGCCAAGGAACTCAAATCTGAGGTAGCTTTTACCAGGCGACGCTATCTAATCGTGGTATGTAGTACACGTGACTTAGGTGTTAATAAATATAATGATTTAACTATTATCGTGTTAATTTTTAATGTTTGAAATGCACATTATTATATTTTACTAGCTTAAAAGGCCCGGCGTCGCCCGGGTTTTGTATTTTTTTTTTAAATATGAAATTAACTTATGGAGGATTTTCGATGTTGAAACTCTAGGTCCTTATATAATATGTATGTAGAATTCGAAATGAGGAAGAACGACATATGGCACTCAGACTATTCCCTCAGAAAACGCTAGATATAGCTTTTTATGGCTCATAGAGGATGTCGAATGTTGAATTCCATTGCTTCTACACACCATGTCTGGGAGGAGTGTAAATAAGAAGAAAAAGAAATTCCGGTGTCATAAGATTGCAGAAAATTGTATTTCTCACTCTCATATTACCATACAACCGTTTCGGGGCTGAAGTAAAAAAGAAATTCAATATCAGTTTCATACTTTCCTTCCCAAATTTGTTAAAGTCCAGTATTATAATATAGTTTCCAAAGCCCCATGTGAACACCGTAAACAATACTTTAATTATGCCAACAATTGACAGCAGAACTCTCTAATTGTGCCTCATTTCACATTTCCCACTTTTCCCGTGGATTTTCCAAAAATTTTCTTTCATACAAACCTTGTCCTGACAATTACGAACACAAAAAAAAAAAAAAAAAATCAGCCAAATCGGTCGAGCCTTCTCAAGTGATGCTCCGTCATACATTTTGGAAATTCATTTTTATTAATATAGATTATGTATTGTAATATATTATACTAACAACTAAATATTTTATATGAAAATTTCTTCCTAATAAATTCTCTGAAGGGTAGTTACAAACTACTCAAACTGCAGACGTTCAGCAGAAACAACATTCCATGGATTCTGGAATGTGAGTAGATAACAGATTACCGTAACAGGCAGGCATGCACGTTTTTCACAAACTTTGAAGAAAGTGAAAAATGTAAACTGATACACAATGGCTATTCAGTGTTCGATGCACGTAAATTTTTAAAGAATATTCACAAGTTTCTACATTATATCCAACTAGAATCATAATCTGCCCAACAGTAACATGTGTGGATAGTTAGTAAGGTGCCATATAAATTTTGGAAAGCTGTATGGTAAAGAAGAATATCATAAACATTTTTATATGTTCTGTTAGATATTATGCTTTTACCATGATATTTATATCAAAGAAATTATACAAAATTTTAGAAGACTGAATATTTAAAAATTTATGTTTTAAAGAAACAGAATAAATGTTGATATAAATTTATAACTGGCAGCAAATATAATTGGTCATTTCCTTCTAACCTTACTGGGAAATTCCTTCTAACCTTACTGAGAACTGAAGGTTGTAATTTAAAATTGCTATTCATAAGATAACTTTTGGAACATAAATCACTCTGCTCAAAACCACATCTTCGGTCCCTTATGTTAGCATTCATTTCACTGTCTAAGAGAGGATAATCTTATATGACTATTCACATTAGATTTTCATTATAAATTTTATTTCATTTATGGTACAATATCGAAACAAAACATAATAATATTTACACTTTAGTAATATACACCCCACTCATGAAATAAATTCTAGCAGAATTATGAATATAATATCGATGAAGACAACAGATGGTTTCTTGAATGCTTACGAAAGTTCTATGAAATAAAAATACTCTCTTATGGGTATTTCTATTGAGTTATTCCTAATACATTTCTGATGAATGTACAAAAATTAGAAAGGTACTATGTCTTAAACAGCATGCTTTTATGGCCTAAAAATATAGCTATTTCCAGAAACCATCTGCATATGTCCATCCTAGAGTGTATTATTATTATTGAAAAAACTATTGACACAAAACAATTTCACTTCATAACAGCAGATTTTCTTGTGCATTGGAAGTTGTACAATGAGACTTAGGAAAAAGGAAGTTTTAAATTTCAGCAGTAAAACTTTCTCCTCTTATTTAGAAATGATTTCAACAAGTGTATGCCTTTTCTTTTTAACTTTCCAATGATGTTTACAATTTAATAAAAAAATCTTATACCCTTCTACATACAGCTGAGTGGTTGTCAAGAAATTGTAATTTTCTAGTACGCAAACATTCCAATTAAAGAAACTCAAATTAATTTGTCTAGCTTTCCATTTGGATTAAAATTTAAACTATGGTGTCATGATGCTATTTATATTTTCAATATACTTAAATACTTCTATAAGTCAATGATCAGAAAGTATCCTGATCTCTCAGCATACTCCACTGTTAAATTTAATAGATATATAAAGAATTTTTTTGTAATTTTTTAGCTGTTAAGTAATTTTTGTTTCACTCCTTTTATGTATTTATGTTTAATATTTTTTACTTTCTTTTTTAGTTAATCACATTATACACTCTATTTCATTATCTCTCCTCTTTCTTCACTTTGATATTTTTGAAACTGCACCCGAGCACGAGCAGTATTGCTCATTCGGGTGTATTACTAAATGTTAATACTTCTTGTGAAGATATAGCCTTATTTCTTTTCCTCTTCTTAAATAGTAGTTATAGTTACTTTTGAAATTTGAAAATTGTTTTATTTTACTTGCATAAATATGTATTTGTATTTGTATAAATATGATAAAATAAATAAATAAACAAATTTATACTTTAGTCCTAGTTTCAATATGTTCACCGTAGAAAATACAATAAAATTCATCTTTGACAATACTTAATGTCATTATTTTATGACCTGCCTATTTATCACTAATATTGTAGTTGGTTGGTTGGTATATGGTTATTCACTGCAACTTAGGCCTGTGACAGTCATCAGAATTTTGTCCTGCAGGAGTTCTTTTTACATGCCAGTAAATCTCTTGACATGACCTGTCACATTTATGCACATATAAATGACATCAACCTGGGCTAGGATCGAACCCGCAACCTTGGGCACAGAAAGCCAGCACAATACTAACTGTACCACCCAGGCTGACTAATATTGTAGTTATATGATTAACTATGGATGAATTTCCTAACAAAAGAGAGTGCAAGTAGTAAAGCTAAGTTCTTATATTGTATTTTGAAATGAACGGTTTCTCAAATATTGAATTAATTTGAAAAATATTAATTTGAAATGAAGAATGTATAATGTAACAGAGTAACAAAATGCTATCATCAATTTAATTACAGCAAACAAATTTAGGCTAATCTGAAATACTATAGCGCAAGAAAATTAATTTGTCGGGTGTTTCAGTATAATATGGACCATTTTATTGGTTATTGTGACATTAATGACTTTATTTTAAAAATTTTGATTTTGCTGATCTAAAGGCGATTCACTAATTTTGTTCAAATATCATCATTGCATTAGTTTTCTTTTTATCGAGATTGTATATCATCATGAAATATGGTAATGTAAACAAGAAAATCAAATAAATTTAATCTTGCATCCGGCAAAGTTTCAGCATTTTATAAAAAAAAAGTGATGTTGAAATCTTTTATACATGATGCAAACAGTTAAAAATATTGTTTCTCTTCAAATTTAATGGTTAAAGTGAAAAATTTAACATTGAATGTACCGGTACATAAAAAAATAGTAAAATGCAAGGCAAGAAGCAAAGAAATTGTTATTAGCCTATTATTTATAGTTTGGTAAAAACCTCTTCCAAACATTAATTTTGAACACCATGCTTTTAGTTTTTTAAGCTCAAAAAGGTCAAACTAAGTTTTGCCAGTACAACTATTAGGATAGCACGAGCATTTTCTTATCTAAATATATTACTTCAGTTTATGTATTGGGGTAGTAAAGGCTTAAAATAAGCTTATTTAAATAGTTTTATCTTTATTGGTTTCCAGAAAAAAAACTTAGCCATAGAACTCTTTCCTAAATCTATCATACCACTTCCATGTTGAATACGTGCATATGTTTTCTTGCTTAAGAAATTTAATATATTATAAAATAAATTGAAACATCTGTATACAAACAAAGTGCTTATACCTTTAAGTGCGGATGAGTATCGGATAGTAATTTATTTAACACTTTTAACTGAGTTTTTACTTATGTTGAGCTCTCATATCTATTCGTTTCTGAATAGACTTCGCCAAGTACATTACAAATCACAGGCAAGAAATATTACGTTGAAAGGGACCATGGGTAAATCCACTATTTTGAGTTGGTTTTGAGTGGGGGGTTTAGATTAAGGGGAGGGGGACATTTATTATACTTCCTTTGAATCGAGTACAGCAATAGCAAATCTTTACGACATACTTTTTAAACATAATATTTAGATCATAAGAAAAATATGATTTTTTTTATTAATAACTTTTACCTCATTGCAGTGAAAAATTATGTCGTTGCAACAGTACTCGGGTGATGGTTATTTTTCAATAAAACATGTTAGTTTTTTTTTAAACACTTGCAAAGAATGAAAGGGGTACATGCCACTTTTTTGGTAGGATAAGGTAACACTGATTCTATTAATTAAATAAATTCATTTCCTCTTCTTTTCTCAACACCTTGGTCCATTTCTTACAATCACACCAAAAAAGACATGATAAATCATTCTTAAGTCTTCACATTAACACAATCCATAAATCCCACATTCTCAGTTTCTCTTTTGTTTTATGGATCCATGAAAACTATGTTAGTTTCCTATTTTCTTCTGACTGAGGAAGAGAAAAGGGAGAGAGACTATTCTTAAAGCCTCTTTAACAAATCCACAGTTTAATAAAAGTATTTTTCTTCTTCATCAACACTCCACTCATTTTCACTTCTAGAAAAGTCAGTGTTTTTCTTAAGATCTAGGGTAGATAATTCAGTTTTTCTTTTGTAGACAAATTGGCTGGTTGTAGAAGGATGGACACAATCGAAGTCGAAAAAATATTCAACTGCACACACTACAATTGTCCCAAATATTTAAATTTTTCTTTTTCTCTCATTTATTCATCACGATAACTGTTAGTTTCATATTAACTGTTACAGGAGTTCGAATTAATTTCATTCATATGAACTCTTCTTCACTTCAGTTAATTCTGACAGGCACATCTGCAAAGAAAAAATAGTTCATTAGTTATGTATAAATAGAAATACACATAAACCAGTTTTTCATTTTGAAAATTTCATACATCCAACAATTGCCCATTTTGTGATAATTCTGAAGGCAAAAAGAAACACCAACAAAGGACTAAGAAAGACATATAGTAAGTTATGGTGAAGACTAATAAAAATTCAGCATGGTATATGGTTATTTAACAATGGGGATGTACTGCAACTTAGGCTTGTGACCATCGTCGGTGAGCCGAAATTTTGTCCCGCAGGAGTTCTTTTCATGCCAGTAAATCTACTGACATGGGCCTGTCACAATTATGCATACATAAATGTCATCAACTGGGCTGGGATCGAACCAGCAACCTTTGGCACAGAAAGTCAGCACGACACTAACTACGCCACCCAGGCTGACCAGAAAATAAGAATAATGGAGGTGTATATGTGTTACACGAAGAAATCATAACAAAATGAAACCATTTTTTACGTTTTGTCAGTCTAACATTTGGTGTGTTAAAGTGAAAATTAAGCCCAGTTGGATAGTTTTGGATCTCTGATCTGAAGTTCATTGTATTAAAATTTTATGTAACGAATGTTAAACACTGAAATATATCCAGATTTATAACTAAATACCCTTTTGTTTATGAACAAAGGTTTGGAGTGTGCTTCAAGTCCCATACCAGGTAAGATAAGGATTGGCTTTTTCTGTATTCCCAAGATTTTGGAAACACCTGAGCTGTTCCCCCAAATGAGAATTCCATATGACACAATACCAGTGATGGGAAGTAATTGAGTAAAAGTAATCAGACTACAGTAACAATTCCTTTTTTGGTCCCATTTACTTGTAATCAATACTTGTAAAAAAAATGTAATTTCTACTTGTAATTTGCTTCCGGAAATAAAATTGTAATTGTTACAATTTAGTAGGCGTTATTATTAGGATCATTCTCACTTGCTATATCGTCATCATTACTGTTTTTGCAACTAATATCCAAATTAGAGTTAATATTAACAAAAAGTTACTCAATGTTTCGGAAAATATTATCATTGATATATTTTTTTGTTTCTTCATTAATAATTTTGGCTTGTGCTTAAAACATACCAAAAAACAAGGAATTTTTAGGTACTAACATTTTGTAAAGAAATTGTAAATGTAATTGTAATTTTATTGATTACTTTTTGAAAAAGTAATTTGTAATTGTAATTAAGTAAAATGTCTCTCAGGTAATTGTAATTCAGCCCAATTACTTTCTTTTTGTACTTTTCCCATCACTGCATAATACTATTAAAAACACAGTAGTAAGCTTTTTTGAAAAATTTCTTAGGAACCAAACTTTTTTACTTTCTCAATAGAAAAATTACTCTTGACAGTCTAGTACAAACATCAGAAATATGGTGTTCCTATTTTTTTTTTTTTTTTTTTTTATTTGGTACAATCAGCATGCCCCATTACATTGTAATATTACATGCATTACCACCCTTAATCTTCAGTATTAGTTAAATATTATCTAGTTGTATTTACAGAGGTTTATCCTAGATATCTTGATTACTATAAGGTTGCTATACTTGCCAAAAAATAAAATATATTAACAGTTATCCATTCCATGCATATATTAATGCTACTTAGATTATTCCCTACATACTATATTAATTATTACTAGTTGTATTAATTTAGAATCTAGGGTGATGCCCAATAGTTTTTCTGCCACAAGCTCAAAGTGGTCTGTTAAAGAAAACAATAAATTCCGATTTTTTGCTATATTTAACCCAAAGCCATTCACCTGGGACCAACTTTTTGCCAATTCAAGAAGTTCTAAGATTAATTTCAAAGATATGTTACGTGTTTTATGAAACTGTGTTATAATTTATAATGCATTGATTAATATGTGAACACCCCAAAGTCAAAAGTGAAAGTCTAGAATGCCAGCGATTTCAAAGTGAAGTCACGATCAAAATTTACTTTTGTCAAAGCCTCGACTGATAATTCGAAAATGGCAGCTTTGTCCTTTGCAAAGTTGACTTTAATCATAGTCTTGTTCATGAACGGCAACACTTAGTAATGAAAACTTGTCATTTATAGATGACTAGCATGTGCCCGCGGCTTCGCCCGCGATAATTATTTCAAAAATTAAAAATTAAGAGCATAATAGTAAGTTAAAATCATTATATTTAATAACACCTAAATCACGTGGACTACATACCACAATTAGATAGCATCGTCTGGTAAATGCGACCTCAGATTCGAGTTTCTTGGCCCAGAAAACCTCTGTATAGTGAGATTCGTCCAAATAAAACAACGTTTGACCATATTTAGGGTTTAAAACATTCAAGCGATCGCGAAAGTTTTATTTTCAAGATATGACAAAAATAGCCAAAGCAAACTGTAATTGATTTGACATTGAAATGTATAACAGAAAACTTATGTTTTGAAAACGCAAAAAATGCAAGTTTTTTGCCCGTTTTTCACTCATAACTCACGAACAAAAACTAAAATTAAAATTCCGGCTTCGAGGTGCATTTTCCGACCCTTCAGCCCACCTATGTTTAAAATTTCAGATCTCTGCGTTCAGTAGATTTCGCTGGACATCGAGGACAATTCCTTTTATTAATATAGATAATATGAATTATAATGATACCTTCTCTAATTTGTCAAACATCCATTTCATTTAATCCAAACCCACCTATACCATTGGCAACAATATGTTCTGTGAATTTGTTTCGATAATTCTATGCAAAAAGGGATTAAGTATTTTCAAAAACATTTAATTTTTGGCATTTAGAATCAGAATTTTTCAAAATCCTTTCTTAGTGAGCACCTACATTATGAAACGAAGGTACTGTCAAAATTCCAAGTCTCTACCTGTTATAGTTTAGGCTCTACGTTGATTCCTGTCAGTCAGGACAAAGCCTTTTATATATATAGAGAAGAGATGTGCATTAGTACTAGGAATTCGCATACCACTTTTTAATTTTATAGGATTTGATGTGAATTATATAATTTAGAAAATACAATGGTTGTTATTGAATACTTACATTCTATAAGTAACAAGAGAGAGTGGAGACAATGATCCAAAGACTCGCCAGCAAGGTCCTACAGGGTGAAAATGTAAAAGACTTCGAACTCGCTATGAGTTCCATGTCTTCCATTTCAGGCTCTGAAAGAAAACATACGTGTTCACATTAACATACTGTAAGTATAAAAGCTGTGAGTATAATATGAAATTAAATTTAGATAATCTGTCTTATAAACAAACTTAAAATTCTGGGGTGCGCGGGCAAAGAGAGTTAAGTTCACTTGCTTGTTACTGAGAATTAGAGTGACTTAACACTTAACACATAGCTTTAGAGATGGATAAACCCATGAGGCACACATCCATAACTACCGTACAATTTTGAATATGACTTACTGGACTTAACACAAATGTAGAGAACATTTTTATCTATAACTTTATGGACATATCTCAATTTTTTAGGATGGTGGACTTAACTCTCTTTGCCCGCGAACCCCGGAATTAAACAAAGTGTTGAGTATTATTTATTACTAACATGTGCCCGCGGCTTCGCCCGCGATAATTATTTCAAAAATTAAAAATTAAGAGCATAATAGTTAAATCATTATATTAACACCTAAATCATGTGGACTACATATCACGATTAGATAGCGTCACCTGGTAAAAGCGACCTCAGATTCGAGTTCCTTGGCCCAGAAAATCCCTGTATAGTGAGTTTCGTCTAAATCGAACGATGTTTAACCATATTTAGGTCTATGTTGATTATCCCTCTTCCGTGTAGGTTGAAAATTTCACATGTCTACGGGCCTTGACATTCTAAACAAATGAATCGACCAGCGTGGGCTTACAACATTCTAGCGATCGCGATGCTTTTATTACCACAGTATGACAAAAATAGCCAAAGCCAACTGCAATTGATTTGACATTGAAATGTATTACTGAAATCTGATGCTTCGACAGCGCTAAAATCACGTTTTCTGCCAGTTTTTCACTCATAACTCACGAACGAAAGCTAAAATTAAAAATCCGGCTTCGAGGTGCATTCGCCCACCTTTCAGTCCATCTATGTTTAAAATTTCAGATCTCTGCGTTCAGTAGATTTCGCTGGGAATCGCGGACAGACAGACAAACACGTCCTTTTATTATAATAAGATAACATGTGCCCGCGGCTTTCCCCGCGATAATTATTCCGAAAATTAAAAATTAAGATCATAATAGTTAAATCATTATATTAACACCTAAATCATGTGGACTACATATCACGATTAGATAGCGTCACCTGGTAAAAGCGACCTCAGATTCGAGTTCCTTGGCCCAGAAAACCCCTGTATAGTGAGTTTCGTCCAAATCGAACAACGTTTGACCATATTTAGGCTAATATTGATTATCCCTATAATAATAATAATAATAATAATAATAATAATAATAATAATAATAACAATAATCCTCTTCGGTGTAGGTTGAAAATTTCATATTATGTTTGCGTGCCTTGACATTAAAAACAAATGAATCGACCAGCGTGAGCTACAACATTCAAGAGATCGCGATGCTTTTATGTCGAAGGTATGATTAAAATAGCCAAAGCCTAGTGTAATTGATTTGTATTACTGAAAACTCATGCTTCGAAAACGAAAAAAATACACGTTTTCTGCCCGTTTTTCACTCATAACTCTCGAAGGAAAGCTAAAATAAAAATTCCGGCTTCGAGGTGCACTTTCCGACCCTTTAGTCCATCTATGTTTAAAATTTCAGATCTCTGCGTTCAGTAGATTTCGCTGGGCATCGCGGACAGACAGACAGACAGACAGACGGAGGACAGACATTTCCTTTTATTAATATAGATAGATAGATAGATAGATACCTAGGTATTCCACACATCGATAAAGGTTCAACTAAACAGTTTTCTGGGTTAAATATCACAATGATAAAGTTTATTGTACCAATACAAAAATTTCAAGTTATCATTAAAATTTTTTATAATTGTTCTTTGTTATTTTTAGAAAGGGAAACTACAATCGTTAATGTGTAACACAAAATGACTAAAAGGAAGACAAAACAATTGAAGGAAATAAAATAAATGCAAATAAAGTATACATTTCAGCAAGTATGATGGTGACTGAAGTCCTTCTTCTAGAACTTGATCTCACATTTAAGGTAAAAATTGTAATTGACAGTAACTTCCTCAGCTTTGGTGTTATGTTTTTTTAATTGGACGGTATGATTACTTTTAGAAAATCAAAATATAAATTATATAGATGTTTATTAGAGGTTTTATATATATACCAAATCAAAGCTACTATCATGTAGAATGTCTTTACAACATTTCATGATAAATTGTACAGCCTTGTCCACCTATTGAAGATTTTAAAGTGGGTTTGCTACTGTATGAGCCCTTTTAAAGCAATTTTACTTGTACAAAAACATTTTCTAAACATTTAACAACTCACCTATGACTTTCCTCATCCACATAGCATGCAATGATCTTCGCATCCACATAGAAAGCAATAATCTCTTCACATCCACATAGCAAGCAATGATCTTTGCATCCACATAGAAAGCAATATCTTCACATCCACATAGCAAGCAATAATCTCTTCACATCCACATAGCAAGCAATGATCTTTGCATCCACATAGAAAGCAATAATCTCTTCACATCCACATAGCAAGCAATAATCTTTGCATCCACATAGAAAGCAATGATATCTTCACATCCACATAGCAAGCAATGATCTCTTCGCATTCACATAGCATGCATGGATTGCTTTTTATTCACTTATTCACTTTTTTAATTCACTTAGCTAACACTGACTTCCTTGTTCACTGATATTTCCTGATTGAAGTACCGGTAATTCACACAGAAAGCAACGATCATTCCACAATTCACATAGTAAGCACTCCAAAATCACTCATAATACAAAGATTTTTTCTGATTCACAGAGCATACACATATCTCTCCTCATTCATTTAGCATGCATTAAGCTATCATTTGAGTAAAAAAGTGGCATGTAAGAGGTGATCAACTACTGATATTTCTGACAGGGTTTCAAAGCTACAAACTTTTGTTATTCTAGAGCCAGCATTAATGTTATCATGACCTGCTTCTTACATATCTTTCTAGGGCTAAGATTTTTTATTACCAATAAACTATAAAAATGTCCTACAAATAAGGTATTTTATGACATAAAATCCATCAAACATTTCAAAATTACAAAAAAAAAAAAAAATTAGAAAGGTTTTAAAATTTATTATTAGGATTATAAAGTTTTCATACCCTAATTAAAGCACTAATACTGAATACAGTACACTACATTATTTGTTTGTTTATTTATTTATTAATATTTCAAAATTTTAGGTATAACAGGAGAAATCTATACTGAGAGATTGGACTGATGAAATTTTTAAATGTCTATTGAATGGGCATTAATGACAAAAAATGTTAAGAGAAAATATCAAGGGGAATTAAAAAACAAAAGAAATTTTTGGATAAAGTTAAACAAATTGCCCATGGATAAACAAAACAAAAAAATTCTTCTAGCAGAACAAAATGTTAAAACATTAACCAATACAATATGATTACTCCATTTCTTATAACAATTTTATGATCTGCTAAGAAAAGAATATTTCTGTGTTATGCTAAAACATTTTTATCTAAGTCTTAGTCCTAGCTTCTAGCTATAAACTGGAAATTGAAGAAATTTATCATTAATACTATGGATCAAAAGGCAAGGCTTAAAAACTGTGTAAAAGTAAAATAATCTTGTTTACAGTCGCTATTAGGATTTAGGATTTATGCCCTTAAGTGGTCACAGATTCCTCTTATATTTACTAATGGGGAGGATGTTGACGGCGGTTGATAATGTTATCTTCCAAAAGCAAAACTCATAAGCTATTATTACAAATAGTTAGTGAGAGGAAAATCAATTCTGCCTGCAGGGAAAATTACAAATTAGTGCAGGATTGTGCACTTAATAGTTTAAATGTAATTGAGGATCCTATTATTCATTAGGAATTGTTAAAAATTTGAGTTTTTGAGATGGGTAACTTTTAACTACACTTCAGAGAATTATATGGAAAAGCATAAAATACAAGTTATAACCTATAATAAATTCAATTTAACAAAATTTTACAGGATAATTAAATACCATTTTGAAGGAAATAGATAATTAAAATTTCTTTATGTAGCCTAAAGTAGGAGTCAAGGTAAGAAAAAGTCACTGCCATGTTTCATTGTCATATTCCCATAAAACTCTTAACACAAATGCAAAGTGTTTATAATAAATAAATAAAATAATAATAATAAAAGTACTAACAACAAATTATTAGTAATGACAATTATTTTAGAATTTTTGCATCCCTAACCTTTGCAAGTGCAGTCAACAATTTGGGAAACTTTGGTCCAAAGCATGCATTGGTTTTCATTACTTTAATAAGAAGCAATGTTGTATAGAGTGCCCCAGAAGTTTCCTAATGGACACTTTCAAATGGATTGAGGTAGGATGGATTATTTTACTTAAAAATTAATAAATCAATAACTATTTAAGGCAGCACCATGAAAGCTTTTTTGCCATGCTTTATGTTGTTTAAATTATTATTTGTAGGATGTGCAGAAATTTAAGCTAAACCTTGAATATGTTTTCAAAATATGAATATGATATCTAACCTGAAAACTCTTTTATTTTGATTTTTACTTCAATTTCTCTATATCTATGTACCTAAACCTTATTACATTGACAAATACCGGTACAATCTTGCTAGCACAGAGGTTATAAGCCTGCTGGTTGGAGGCAGTGAAACACAAACTTTGTGAAAAAGTTTTCTTTAAAAACAGGAGTTATTGACGACATAGTGATTAGTGACCTTAAATACTGTTTATCAATTTTTAGAGATCACTTTCATGTCTGTATTAAACAAAATTATTTGTTTATATAGACTTAAACGTATGGTGCCATGTTGTAAGTGAATTAAAAAGCAAAGCAGGTGCATGGTGCTAGCTTTAAAAGTGATATTGATGCAGTTGTCCTACCTGCTCCCCTGGTGTAGAACTGGTAAAGGTCTGACACTTCATTCCACCCGTATCTGTTCTTGGCCTGCACTATGGCTTCAAACACAGACCCATGGTCCAGTCCTCTGATGTTGTACGACATGACATGGGTGAAAGTCTCATCTAAGGGCGGTTGTAGGATGATGTCGTGCCACTTTCCTGGTGCCTGGTATGTCTCGTTCATCTGGAAACACAATACTTCATTGTAAAACAAATCCTGGCGAATATGCAAGACTATGAAAGAGTATGCAGATAAGATAAAATACTTAGATATAGTAATCAGTAGTAATTATAGTTGGGAATAAGGTTGCCAAGTGTGACGGATTAAAAAAAAAAACAGTCCCTTCTGTGAATAAAATATCCCTTGCCTCTTAACATTCGATTTATTAAGCCATATCTAAAAACTACAGTTTTCTTCCAACTGTGTCAAGGATTCACACTAAGCTGCCTAATTGTGGAAATGAATAGTACTTCTGGTTTCACACTTTCTGACCGCTTTTCTTCACCTCGAGTAACAAAGTAGGCTAGGGTGTTTATATAATGAGAATATTACAGGAGAAAAATTCCTCCGACACTGGGACTTGAACCCAGGACCTTTGGCTATTCGCGCCAATGCTCTACCAACTGAGCTAAGCCGGAGTTCAATTCACAGCACCAGAGGAGCATTCAATCATAGGAGGAAGGTTCCACCTGGCGCTGTGAATTGAACTCCGACTTAGCTCAGTTGGTAGAGCATTGCCGCGAATAGCCAAAGGTCCTGGGTTCAAGTCCCAGTGTTGGAGGAATTTTTCTCCTATAATATTCTCATGTAATGTCCAACAGAGACAATAATCTGTGGTTCATTAATACTTACATATATCCAACCATCCCTAGCACTTTATACTGAAGCTTAAGTAGGTCAATTTGTAATCAAAAGAATTCCCCATTAAATTTCAGGAAAATACAATGAAAACAGGCACCTAACTAATTCCATGACTCTGTGAAACTTAAGGTGGAGAGATCGAATATATTTTGAACGAACATTACATTTACATAGAGGCTAATGTTTTCAGAAGTATTGTACAACTATTCAACACAGTGCATTGTCAGGGCTAAGATGATCTTCTAGGGTGAATAGAGTAGGCGGGAGGCAAACTGACCAAGTCCATGTTCTTGAGAATACAAGCAGACAAGGAAGGGGATGTGACGAGTGGATCGAGATCTTGCCTGGGGGACTTTCCTGATCGAACAGCATGTGCATACTAACAAGTGACCTCGATTTGCTCTCTTACCACCCACTAGCCTGGAGGAAACTATATTATTATTATTATTATTATTATTATTATTATTATTATTATTATTATTATTATTATTATTATTATTATTTATTATTATTAGTTTATTTTACTTCCCCTATTTAGAGATTGCCTTAGGACAAAGTATATCACCCATAAAAGTACATTTTACATCATTTTATTTTTTTGTTGTTGTAGTAAGTATAAATTAATACATGTAACATATGAATTTCATTCCAAAATAATAAACCTGTTAACATAATTATAATTTATCTCATTATTATTAACATTATTTGTCAATTATTTATCAATTGTACATAAGAATCTCATTTTCTATAATATAGGCCTATTAATAGACTACTAATAGGCCTACTTACATACTTATTCAATGGCAATAGACAATTCCTAAGCAAGCTAAAGGAATATTATCTATTTTATGGAACCCGAAGGTTCATTTCAGCGTTTACCTGAGTCCGCCATTCAACCCTATTCTGTGCTAACTCCATCCAACCATCCCTCGCAAATCCTACTTCCCTTAAATATATCCTAATATTGTTTTCCCACCTAAGTCTAGGTATTCCAAGTGGTCTTTTCCCTTCGAGTCTCCCAGTCAATACTTCTTAGGTATGTCTTTCCTCCCCCATGCGCGCAACTTGTCCAGCCCATTTCATCCTCCGTGATTTAATTTATCCTTACTAAATCCGGTGAAGTGTACAGGTTATGATGCTCGTCATTATGCAGTTTTCTCGAGTCCCCATTTTCATCTCTTTTAGGCTCAAATATTTTCCTAAGTCCCCTGTTTTCGAACACGCTCGGATTACGATCTTCCCGAAAAGTAAGCGACCATGTCTCACAGCTCTATAGTACAACTAGCAGGATAATTATTGTCTTATAAATTTTCTTTTTTAGATTTCTGGACAGAAGACGGGAAGATAAAAGTTTCTGAACTGCATAAAAACACGCATTTCCTGATTTGACCTACACTTAACTTCTACCATAACATTATTTGTGTAATTATTGCTCTCAGATATTTCAATTTCTCCACTTGTTCGAACGATTTACCAGCTATTAATAGACTATTAATAGACTATTAAGAAACCCAAATTGTAAATACTGTTACTACAACTTCAAGTGAAAATTGTAATCTACGTTTCCAGCATTCTGATTATCTGATAGGTATTATACGTACTAGTACTTTTAGGTTGAACATTTTAGGTAGATTTTCGAAGAAAAATCTACCTATTGCAATGGATACCACTTTATGATTTTCGAAAAATTCTTTCATATCTTTACGTTTCATGCTCCCCTAAGTACGAAACCACCACCCGTTCAAAAAAAAATGTTGTGATATTTATATATATATATTTATATATATCTTTACACGATAGCGGCCGTAATTTTGAAGATATTTGAACCAAATTTATTTATGTTATTTCTAGGCCCAATAGTTCGGACAAGTTCGTTAATGGGCAAAATTGGCCCAAGGGGGTGGTCGGGGGAGGGGGTTGAAATTTTTAAAAATGTATATCTCGGCCCCTATGAAGTATAGAGGGAAACTTTGTTTGAATAAATTAGAGTACTCCCTATGGAGTTCACAGTGACACCAACGATTCGGGGGTTCGAGTGAGGGTGGGGGTGGAGGTGGGGGTGGGGGATGAAAATTCGAAACTTTTGAAACCACGTCTTGTGGGGTATCGTTGAAAAGCTCTTGATGAGTACTCTACAAATCAATAAATAGTTTCTTGATAGCTCTCATATGACGCGAGATTTTAATGTTTGAAAATAATAACACTTAAAAGAATTATTATAATATCATAATTTTGTCTTGTTTAGAGGCTTTGCTAATTTTATTCATTGCTGATCTTGCGCACGGCCTCCCAGAATATTATATCCTATTCTTGTTGTCAAAACAAATGATTGTAGGCTCTTCCTCTTTACCGAATTCAGTTCTTATTACTGCAGGTTTGCCATGCTAAGGCTAAAGAAGAAGAGTGCTATGCAGCGACAATAAATTAAACCAAAAGCACTTCGAAATCTACCTCCGCCTGTAGGCCTGCCTAAAGGGATTTTTAAATATTTAAAATAGAATTATAGTTATGAAAGTATGTAAGGGTTTGATTCCTTTGTTTTCAGAGTTGATATTTTATGTACCATGAATCATCCTCACCATTTCATCTTGTACCATAAACATAGATCAATAATAGAACACTTGTCTGGAATGTTAATACTTTTAGCCCAAATGTGAAAGACACAATTTCTCACGAAAATTACAAATCCTTGGCGGACTACAATGAAAACAGTTTACACAATGATTATGCTCATTGCACCCTATCTGTGACCCCGGGGTAAAACTGTATAGCATCCAGGGATCACTGAATGTAGCCTACAGGTAGGGAAAAAAAGGTGGACCGACTAAAATATCTAAGTGTCCGATATGAGCCACTGCGCATGCCTAGCGGCATTCACAGGATACCATCTCGGTCACATTTCGCGTTTATCGGTAATAATAATAATAATAATAACAATAATAATAATAATAATGATAATAATAATATAAAAAACCCGACCCTAGCGGCATTCACATGATACCATCTCTGTCACATTTCGCGTTTATCGGTAATAATAATAATAATAATAATAATAATAATAATAATAATAATAATAATAATAATGATAATAATAATAATAATAATAATAATATAAAAAACCCGACCCTGGCAATAACAAGCACAATCGAGAGATATGCAGAATTGCGTATCAAACTAACAACTGAACAAGGCTCTGAAATGAGCTACAAGAGTCGCCCCGTTTTTTTCCCCCTTACATGTACAGTAGAGCCTCGGTAATTCGAGCCCCGGTATTTCGAGGTTCCGTGTAATTCGAGCTGGTCTTAAGAAAATTAAAATTTTCCATAAAACTAGAGTAAAGTACCGTTTTTATACCGTGTCCGCATGTAAGTTTTACGCACTTCCGAATGTGTTACATTTTGAGTTTTCTTTCAATTTTTCCACGTACAAAAATGCAGGTAAAACTGGATTTTCGTTCATAATACACAGAAAAATAACCTTGGCTTCAGACTGCTAATGCTTTTCTATTACAGATTGACAGAAACCGTTAGGTTCGATCTTTCATTATCGGGACCTCGTGTCAATCATAAGGTGCATAGAGTGCATACCATCCTTTCAGAAAAGAATACTGTATTGTTACAGTAATCCCTACTCAGCAACAATGGTAATTAAAAGTGTTCCTAGTAGCGCCGCTTTCCCGTTCCATTCCATTAAGAGTCAGACAATGATTTAATCCTTAAAGGATGCCGATGTAGCAAATAGGAAATGTTTGCCAATATACATACAGGCCTATTAAAGATATGTATGCCTACGATATTGTTTATTTTTTTTTTTTAACCATTATAGTGCTCACTAAACATTTATTTATGATTTACCCATTGATTTAGTGATGTTTCCGTATAATCCGAGTTTTTTGTAATTCGAGGTAGCCTCAGCCCCAATTAGCTCGAATTATCGGGGTTCTACTGTACATGATATATAAGGATTGTATCATTATTTCTGTTGAACTCTGATTCAATAAACTTAAGCTTTTCTCTGTGCAGATCACAAACATGCAACACTCGGAAAGAAAATTATATTAACTCACGTAGAGTTTTCTGTACAGGAGGCGAACTTCTTCCAGGGGTGGGTAACTCTCCACTACCCAGGTGAGGTTGTAGCTATCCCAGGCTCGACTGAACGGCGCACTTTTGAACTCTGCGGGACTCGGCCGACCTAAAAACACACAACACAAAACACCTGAGTAACAGTGATTTGTATGAAGCGTCCAATTTAATGGTTCGCTAATCTCCAATCACATTTTCTTCAAAGAAGTGAACCATGAGAATAGTGTTAGTCTATTTACCCATATTCCAGAGAGGTAAACATGTCAATCAAAACAGAACTGACAACCTTGCTGAAAGAAATTTATATGATTCAAATTGATTGTACTAAGTAGGGCAAGGCATTTGATGATTTTACATCTATTTAATGTGAATTAAAAGATAGCTCGAATATAATATATAATTGTGTATCATGAAATAATTTATTAAATAAGGCCAATTTGTTTTTGCTTCTTTTTTGCTTTAATTTGCATTTTTCTTCATTTTCTAGAGTTAGGTCATTTTTGGCAATTTTTAGGTCATTTTTCGTATTTCTAAGTCATTTTAGGCATTTTCGACATTTTAGATCATTTCAGCGATCCATGTACAAATCGTTACTTTCAGACAACAGACAATCATTTTTATTTGAGAATCTCCACCAAGTGTTCATAGTTCATTTTAATTCAGGTTTGTTGTAAACACCATAGCAGTTTGTCTTGAAGCAATAACGATTTTCAGGTAGATTTCGAAGAAAATTCTACCTATTGCAATGGATACCATGTCATGATTTTCGAAAAATTCTTTCATATCTTTACGTTTTATGCTTCCCTAAGTACGAAACCACCGCCCATTAAAAAAAATTGTGATATTCATATATATATTAACACCCTAGCGGCCGTAATTTTGAAGATATTTGAACCAAATTTTATTATGTCATTTCTAGGCCCAATAGTTCGGACAAGTTCGTTAATGAGCAAAATTGGCCCAAGGGGGTGGTCGGGGGAGGGGGTTGAAATTTTGAAAAATGTATATCTCGGCCCCTATGAAGTATAGAGGTAAACTTTGTTTGAATAAATTAGAGTACTCCCTATGGAGTTTACAGTGACACCAACGATTCGGGGGTACGAGTGAGGGTGGGGGTGGGGGGATGAAAATTCGAAATTTTTGAAACCACGTCTTGTGGGGTATCGTTGAAAAGCTCTTGATGAGTACTCTACAAATCAATAACTACTTTCTCGATAGCTCTCATATAACGCGAGATTTTAATGTTTGAAAATAATAACACTTAACAGAATTATTATATAATTAATTTTGTCTTGTTTAGCGGCTTTGCTAATTTTATTCATTGCTGATCTTGCGCACGGCCTCCCAGAATATTATATCCTATTCTTGTTGTCAAAACAAATGATTGAAGGCTCTTCCTCTTTACCGAATTCAGTTATTATTGTGGGTTTGGCATGCCAAGGCTAAAAAAGAAGAGTGCCGCGCAGCGATAATAAATTAAACCAAAAGCACTTTGAAATCTACTTCAGCCTGTAGGCCTGCCTAAAGGGATTTTTTTTTAAATGGCACATATTTGCTAGGGGCAATGTGATAGGCATGCCAGTTCGGGAAAAATTTCTTTTTCATTACGGGTGTTCAAGTGGCATAAATTTACTTAATTCTGTAGTAACAAAATAAGTGTATTTTATATTGTAAATTTAAATCATCCATTAAATTGCTTTCAGCAATTCATTCTTAAAAACAACTAATTATAAGTAATAATTATCGTGTCATTTTTTCTACAATTTTTAAGTCATAAATGCATTTTTTATTTTGAATTTTTTCACTATTTTATGGTCATCAAATGCCTTCCCCTAGTAATAAGAAAGGTTACTATAATAAATTAGAGGTGTGTAGGCATACGTAATGATATTAATAAAGAAAATAATAAATAGTCTACATAAATATAAAGGAAGTTTTTCATGAGTTCCCGTCCCGTCAAAATTAATCTGTTCTTACCCTTACCATATGAAATACAGTAATGCACTGCTCTTATAGAATGCAACCTTTCAATACAATTATTTCCTAAAAAAGTTATTAAGTGCCAGAATGGTACTTTATAAGATTGTGTGGGGGACGGGAAAATGTAGGGTAAGGTGGTACATTTTCGAACATGGTACAATTCTGAACGGACTAAGATTTTTATCCATTTTGGGGTTTCAAATGTTAGCCAACCTCTTTTTAAAAATATAGCGTCCATACTGATTGTTTTGTTGATCTGTATCCGCGAGAATGATGTTCCGAGTTGTCTCATTCGGCCATAAAAAATTATTTTCCATCCGAAGGTAAGAACGCCATGCTTGAAAAATGGCACGTTATAAAATTGCTTTTAATTCCACGTTGTGTTACTGGAATATATTTTTGAGGACCAATTTTTAACTCATACCAACAAATAGCGTAGTCTTTAATACGTAAGTCATTGGCACAACAATGGGCATTCGTGAGCGGAATTTCAACAATGTAGTAATTTACAAAAACTAGCTCGAGGTACAAATTCGAACAAATTTTAGGTACTATTTCGAACAGTACTTTAACCCGCGATTGCTTCTGAAAGACTTGCATGGAAAAGCTGTTTTGCTGTCACAGCATTCTGCATGTTTATTATTATTAACTGTGCAAGTCAAATATAAAAGGGTCTCTCAACAGTGGTATTATTTCAACGAAGAGTTATAAACTAAGACTTCCTGTGTAATGTTATTTCATCTCAGCATTTATGCAATACACAATAGCATGCAGCTGTTAAGTATTTTTATTATTGCTCTTGATGTTATAACAGACCGTCTTAATGGTCTAGTGGTTCCTGACTACGGACCCTCAAGTCTGGGTTCGATCACCGGTACCTCCTCGGATTTTTCTGAGGTAGGGTGATCTGGAACGGGGTGCATTCAGCCTCTTGACACCAACAAAAGAGCTAATTCATAAAGAAGTAGCGGCTCCGGTTCAGTAAGCCATCAATAACTGTCGTAGGAGTCGGCATGCTGACCACATGCCCCAATCCGGCCATCTGCCTATTTAAAACGTGACACATCATTATTACGCTCATATTACTGATAAATAATAATAACAGAAAATAATATTTGGAAGAAAGCACTTTGTTCGTTGAAAATGCCACTGTTCGAAATAGTACCCACTGGTGTTTAGAATTGTACCTACTGCGGTACATTTTCGAACGATATTCTGGAAATGAAAGATCGATTGCCATGACCAATATTGCAGCTGTATGACTTTGATATTTTTGTGAAGGGTCAACTACATTGCCAACTTTGTGAATACAATACAGTTGAACTTGTCTTATGTTTATTGTGTTCATAAAATAAGAATATTTGTTAAGTGTTCGAAAATGTACCACCTTACCCTATGTATGTCTGTCCTTGTGTCCGTACACGTCACATTGCAGCATCAATAATACGTAAACAAGAGCTTAGTGCATTATTCACCCATCACCTACCGAAAGAGAGAATACTTAAGTTTAGCCCAAATGTGCAAGACTCAATTTCTCATTAAAATTGTATATCCGTGGCGGACTGCAATGAAAACGGTTAACACAGTGATTATGATCATTGCACCCTATCTGTGAATTTTACATTGATTTTAAAATTTTCGAGTTATTTTTCGTAGTTTTATTAGAAATTTAAGGCAAACTGTTGAATCCTATAGGATACATCATGAGTTGTAAGGGTTAATGCCTAAATTCGTCTCTGTTAAATCAATCTTCAGAAACACTTCCTGTACAAAAACAGGTAAAATTGTAACAATTTAACAGCTTTTTTCTTCAGCAAAAAATTATAGCACCATTTTTGTGCTAAGCGAGTCATTTCTCAGCAGAAAATTATCCCTAAAATTAACCGTGTCTTACTCGGTAAGTAGGTCTATTATCCCCACCATTTTCATATCATTAGAGGAAAATTGGGAATAAATTTTACTTTCTCCTCTGCTCGTAGTCTAATAATAATAATAATAATAATAATAATAATAATAATAATAATAATAATAATAATTCGTTTATCCTGGCAGAGCTAAGGCCATTTGGCCTTCTCTTCCGCTTTGCCAGTCAAAACATTACATTTAAAATACAATTACTTATACTTAAATATAAGACAGTTGAACCAAAAACTAAATTAATTACAATAAAATTACAAGACAATCTTGAATAAAAAATTAGATTGATAATTTTCTAAATTACACCCTAAGGAAATTTTTGGGCTTAAGACAAAAACAAAAATTTAAATAACATTATCCTGAATTAATTTACTGATTTTTCTATTGAATTGTCCCAACGTAGATAGAAGTAGTATTGTGTTTACTTCAAAATCCGAAGTTGAGTTATTAACAAATACATTTTTTGAGGTCCCCTGAATCCAAAAATGCTATTTTCAGAAACATGTCAGTGTAACTTATGTGTGTGACTGAACTGCCAAGCTCGAGAACGAAACGTCGTATAAAAACAACAAAATATTTGGGTTAGGTATCTTCTGAGGATGACACCAAGATTGGCGACGACTTTTCTTGCTTTAAATGCTACTTTAAAGAAAAAAAAATCGCGATTTTCTTCAAAATTTGAGCATGATATGCTTATACTAAGAGCTAAAACTTTTATTTGAAACATTTTTCGTAAAAATTCTTTGAAGGATAGTTATAAGTAGGGACCGGATTCTTAGGTTTTTACCTATTTTTTTTCCTTACCTCCAAAACAAAAAACGCTCATACACTAGGATTCACCCACATTAATTCTGTTGTACCTAAAAATACCTAAATGGGGTATAAAACCTAAATATACCTAAACGGGATATAAAACCTAAAATATCTAATTCAGGCTCCTTTTTTGTCTTTTTTGTTTTGTCAGTTGAGAAATCGATATTTAGCGGGGAGAGAATAATTTTTGTCTGGTAGAAATTAATACCACCAGCGTTTAATTCAACCCATTGTCGTCTAGGATGGACAGTATCCTAAACGATAATGGGTAAGGACCGGAGTATTCCTTTTAAAACATTCGGACAAACAACCATTGTTGTCATGTATGAACAAGGATATAGATTTCTGTGTTTTAAAGCGCTTGTTTTTTGTTTGCCTTTAGTACTTCCCTGTTATTCATACTGAGTGGTCACACTTTGAGTTTTAAGAAGACGTGTTAACTATGCCGAAACAAATGAAATCGAGTTTATTACGGCAGTGGATTGGCGACGATCTGAATTTCACTACAGATGACAAAGTAATATTTTGTCAAGCCTGCCAGAAACACGTATTATTTACCTTTCTAGAAAAGGGGGAAGTTTTCGTCCCTAGTTGATCTGTCGTGCATGCGTAACAACCGAAAAAAAGGAAAATAATCAGTTTCACATTATCCACATCCAACCATAAAGTATTTTATTCACTAAAATAGAAGCATCGGATTCGAATCCTGAGAACGGTAGTGTCTAGATACAGTATTAATTATTAACTAAGAAATAACAGGAAGAAGTTCACAGTTGAGAATCTTGAAAGATATTTAGTGATATACTGTAACCAGGAAATGTGAGGCAATCTTATTTTCACTTCTTCTTTTGATTATTTATGCTTTCTTTCTTCAATTGTATAATATTGTTCTAAAGCAGGCTTACACAAATTAAAGTCAATTTTGTTAAGTTAAACTTTACAAGTATTATGTATTCAATCCTATGTACCCATAGCATATTCAAATTCATTAAACCAATTATTCTACCCGAAAACGATATTTTGGACAAAAAACCTAAAAAAAACCATTTCACCTAATGGAAAACCTAAAACAGTGTTTTTAAAAACCTAAAAATCCGGTCCCTAGTTATAAGCCACCAGTGGTTTGTAGAAAATCATTCTCGCCTGGTGTACAATAAAGTTTTGCATCAGGTTGAAACAACTGAATACAAGCTCTTTGCAATACGGCCTCTTATTATAGGCTATCACATAATGTGAAGTGAGAAAGATGCATTGCCCATGCTTAGGGCAAATAAAATTATGTGGGTGCATTAATAAGATTTTATTTGGGTTATATATCCATCGGGGATGCAATGCGATGTGGTAACGACATTCTCTTCATTTCTACAACCAATTTGCATGAAGAGAATGTCATTAACTATGTTACAAAGGAGGGAAAACTTTTAATTGGCCATCAATACAAGAAAGATTAGGAATAAATTTCATTTTTTCGTCTTTTCAATAAAGGTGGCAGATTTGTGCAAACTAAACCCGATTATTGCGTGCTCTACATAATATCCGCGACATAGGGCAACATTCGGGAGAGTGACAGAGGTCATTGCACTCAAACGAACATTCGGGGATCTTCCGATCAAATTATCTCAAAAACCATAAACGTAGCCACAAAACGTAAAATAGGTTTTAATGTATTGATTGGTAATGTGATCTACTGTCTTTTGTGATCTGCACTATGTATTGAATAGTAGATACAATAATATGATCTACTGTAGAACTTCAGTTATCTGGAATAATTTGGGACCTCACCCAATCCAGAAAATCAAATATAATAATAATCATTGTTATTGAGCCGTTAAGGACAATTGAATAGGTCAAAAATTAAATTTTAAATACATAAAACTTAAATAATGCTAAAGTCTAAAATAATAATTTCTTAAAGATTATACAAAGGGTTGCAAATAAGCATATTTTTCAAGTTAGTCCTAAAACAAAAGATGCATTTAAAATTCCTTCAGGAAATGCATTGATGAGTCTAATACCCACATAATTGAAACTTGTAGCAGTCTTGGACAGTCTGTGTATGGGGAGATCCATAAGATGAGCATTTCTAGTTCCTTAAGAGTGAATAGATGATCTGATAACCTCAGAATTATAATTTAGTTTCATGTGCAGAAGTAATTAAAAAATGTAGATGTATATATCTCGTTCTGTAGATCCTTTGTTGAGCGAGGCTCAAAGACATAGAACACGTCAGATCAGAATAAACATGAATGTTATAACAATATACAAAACTTAAAGCTGAAAAACTTATGTAAGCTCGAAATATTCATTCACATTGTAGAAGGTGTGAGTTATTAAAAATTCCTTGAGAGATCTTTTGAAAGATTTGCATTTGCTTTTAGTACACAATAATTTAATGTTTCTTGGAAGTGTATTGTAAATCTGTGTATTGCAGAATAATAAGAGTTTTAATGAATTAGCTGGTATATGTAAATCATTCATGTTTCTAGTTGTACGCCCATGTACACTGTAATTAGTTTGAAATTTATCAATATTATCTACTATATAACACAGTGGTTCCCAAAGTGGGGTCCGCGATGGTGTTTCAGGGGGTCCGCAGGCGGTTTAAGAAGCAATAGGATATCCCGTAATTTTGAAGTGCTTAACTGTGTTCCCCCCTACTTATCTATGTGAAACAGCATTCTCCCACCTCACGTACTTGAAATTAAAGTTGAGAAACAAACATGAAGTTGAAAGTGACTTGATATTAAAATTATCAGACATTAAACCTAACATTGCAGAGCTAATTAATCAAAAGCAGCTTCACTGTTCACATTGAGGAGTAAACTCTGTTTGTTACCATTGATATTATTATTTTGTCTATTGAATTTAATAAATTTGAATCAAAGTATTTATTTACCGTAGTTTTTGTTTCAAAACCCAGAGGGGGTCCGCGAAATTTTAATTATTTTCAAGGGGTCCGCGGACTGAAAAGTTTGGGAACCACTGACATAACACATTACCGAGTGAGGACTTTTAATTTTTCAAATAGCGGTTTACAAGATTATCTTTTTTTTCTTTCCACATATTATTCTTATTGCACGTTTTTGTAATCTAAATATTTTCTCCCTAAAGATTAATTAATTGGATAAATAATGAAAAAAGGTTATTTCTTTTAAGAAAACTAAATTTTACAGTAGGCTACTGTACTTACATAAAATGTCATATCTTGTACGCATCGGTTAGAGTTAGTTGTCTTATTGAAAAACTGTCGATTTTGTGGGTTAAAAGGTTTGCATTTTCGGAAATAAAGAAGGTTTTTCAATGCTTGCTGCTGAAATAACCGCTTAAATATGGCCTCAAAGCGATCCGCATAATTGGAGATGCGTATAGTCGGAGTTCTACTGTATGTAACTTATAAATATTATTGATGAATTTCATTTTTCCTCTAGTGCTGGTAATAACGTACAATAACCACAGAAATTATAACAAACTAATGCAGGCATATTCCCTATACCGGTACTATACTACATTTCAATTTTCTTATTTTTAGTGTTTCATTTTTGTTGGACGGAAGATTATGCAAAATCAGCATCGAAATGCATTTCCATCCATAAAATACACAGATATTGTTTGATTGATTGGTGACAGAAGATTCTACAACTACCTAATTCCAAGTACAGGCCGACTATCATTACGCTATACTGTGGTTTCAAATAACAATTTTCTTTAAGATAACAGACGATATTTTTAGATTTTAGTATCTGTTCTTCAAGATAATTTACTGTACAACTTGGTGATTGAACAACTGAAATGTTGATAAAAGAAAATATTTATATCTAATATATAAAGTCGAATGTGTGTTTGTGGGTATGTATGTATGTATGTATGTTTGTTCCTTATACAAATCTACATTTCTTTACCAATTTACACGGAATTTTGCACACATACCCAGTTAAGCCCGGAAAGTATAGCGGTCAACATTAAAATTGAAACAAATCAGTCCTTCCCTTGAAAATTATATAATTTCTGAGAATATTATACTGAAAACAATGAAATGCTGTTCAGTTCACATGACAACAGTGAATTGTTTACTGTGATTACATAGGGCCTTGGCAACTATATAGCCTAATGCTGGACTTTAACGATTTATGATTCCATCGATGTAATATATTGGCGAAAATAATTAGGTGAAAATGAAATCCACGAAAATAAAGCACATAACTTTCTCTACCCTCGACATAAGAAATATTTTCTCACTTCACATTTTAAGAAGTCGTATTGCAGGGATAACTTAAGTGTTTGAGTATGCTATATCAGAAGTATGTAAATAATCCTTTCCGCTTATACGTTATCCATAGGCTTTGTATTAGTTGAGATTTATCATAGGCCCTAAGCATGGGATGGAACATTTTGAGTCCTATGCTTGCAGTTTATTATGACCCGGTTGTAGGGGAAGGAAGTATGAAAGTGATACTACATTTCTCTTTTATTTCAGCCCCTAAACGGTTGTAAGATGAGAATGAGAAATACAATTTTCCGTCAAGCCAAATACAATTTTATGAAATTTATGTTTCTTCTTATTTCAACCCCACCCAGGTATGATGTGTAGAAGTAACGGAATGCAGCATTCGACAATCTCTATGAGCCATAAAAAGCTATATCTAGCGTTTTCTGATGGAATAGTTTGAGTGTGATAAATCTTTTTCTTCATTTCAAGTTCTACATACATATTATATAAGGACCTAGAGTTTCAAAATCGAAAGTCCTCCATAGATTAATTTCAAAATAAAAAATACAAAGCCCGGGCGACGCCGGGCCTTTTCAGCTAGTATATATATATATATATAACTTATATATATATATATATATATATGGTATATTAATTACTGACGAATCTTCTACAACTACATATATCTGAATGAAACTAATTTCCTATTATGTACATAACACCTACTCTGTTACAAAAGAAGGCATTAAGATAATTAAATATTTTTAACAGTCATGATATATAAAAAAAGTGATAAATAAAACAGGTTACTATAAAATTTTCTAGTAGATTCTTTGTCAGCATCCTATCTTATCAATATCTAATAGTTACTAGTGTTTCAAGGCTGAGAAAATGTCATAATATAGACTTCCTTATAATATAACTGTTACAGAAGCTCCAATAATAAGTACTATTCTGTAACAATCATTTTTAGACATTTATCGCAAGTGGACAGGCGGGTTGAGTAGCAACCTTATGTTTACAAACTACGTACGGTAGCTCTATAAATAGCATCAATTCGCGATTGCATAACGTGGCGTGTGTTGATATATCATTGCGGCCATTTGCGGAAATTTATACAAGCGGACACTGATACACTCAATCACATATAAAATGCATTCTTCTTTTATTACTAAGTGCCAAAATGGTGTTTTCTAAGATGACTTTGAGAACGAGGAAAATCCATCTATCTTTACGCGAGATAACTCAAATATACTTGTCAGATTTTCGTGAATCTTAGTACAAGACATAACCATAGTCTTGATGAACAGACCGACTATAACAAAAAGCAATTATTCTGTAATGGCTGTAATGTTATTCAGTAGGTTACCCCAATATGCATTTGGTTTGCCTATTTCAAGATTT
Source organism: Ectobius pallidus (assembly GCA_964059195.1). Lineage (NCBI taxonomy): Eukaryota > Metazoa > Arthropoda > Insecta > Blattodea > Ectobiidae > Ectobius > Ectobius pallidus. The sequence goes on along the minus strand of CAXKWD010000001.1, from coordinate 206,564,960 downwards.
AAAAGACGTTTGCTCCAGTGGTTAGTTAGAAATCGTGTTTATACTATAACAGAATTTTTGGATGCATCTGTAAATATGTATATGTAATATTTAAATGCTGACTCTATCTATACATTATTATTATTATTATTATTATTATCATCATCATTATAGGTAAAGTCCCATCTTCGGGGACCATTTTTAAGAACAGAGATTCTCTTCATAAAAAACTTATATCACACGAATTTTGTTATAGATAGATGTGTGGAGAGGAGATGTTGTCTTGGCGAATGATTTGGTCCAACCCCCCCCCCCCCCTCCACCCTATTTGATACACTTTCTTTTATATCACGATCTAGCGAAAACTCCCTTCTTCTCCACCATTTTTCTGTCCTCGTCTTCCTGATTGGACGTTGGAGGTGTGACGTCATATCGCTAAACAAGATATGATTGTGGATGAACAGTGTGACAAACCTACAAAGGTACAAGCCATGAGCTGCTCGTAAGAAATGGTGGTTGTGCTATTCAGTATATTGCTCCTTAACTAACATAAACGTTCCTAACCTAACAAAACATCGAAGATATTCAGTATATTGCTCCTTAACAAAACATCGGAGGTATTCAGTATATTGCTCCTTAACTAACATAAACGTTCCTAACCTAACAGTTGGTAACCGTGTATAGCTCATAAACAAAAAGCATCACACAGTCCGTGGAAATGTGAATATCGCGTGAATTGATCCCCGTAATTGGGACTATGCCTCATTATATAGTATAGGCCTACAGTCAGACATGTTATACATCCATAGGAAAACTCTATTCATTTTGAAAGAAATCTGTTGTCCGTTACCAATAATCAACGGTGACTTGCATTTAATTAAAATGGCGAATAATCACTATACTACTGTATAATGTTGATGTTTAAATTGCACTATGTCGAATAGTGAATTAGGCAGTGAAAAGAGAAACTGAAAACGGAAAGGAAGAATAAAGATATGATTATGTACATACTTTCTTTTATCTGAAACAAGAACAGTAGGCCATGGAAGAAGAAAATAAACTCGAGTCGAAACTATTTCTGGTTATAGCTGGGGTTAGATAAAACCCGTTTATGCTGTTTTTGTTCTAAAAATAAGCGAATTTGTCCTTTTTAACACGGAAGGAAGCCTGATACTGCACCAAAATTTAGTGTGGGGGGCCTGGGGAACGTGCACCCCAATTGGTAGGAGGAAGGTTAAATTTAGAAGCCAGACATACCGAAAATATTGATGCCGAATTAAAGATTCCCGGGGAGTGAGTGATAAAAGGAGAATGTAGTGTAGCTATAGCAACCCATGACAAAATATTAATGAAAACCCTGCATGATGCAGAAGTTAACCCCAAAACAAAACCAAGAGAATCAGCAAAACTTACCAAATATACTCCATTTTCCCGATGTACAAGTGAACACATGACGTGGCTACCTTAAACTACTCAGCCAAGACTACAACACACATCCATCCGGTTGCACAAGACCTTGCAAACAGACTCACTGCTACGCGAGTTATGCCTGCCCTTGATCACGTGGTAGAGATGACGCAATCATAACTCAATGGAATAATTTTAAAAGTATTCAGATCTTTTTTTCGGGAATTCTTGGAGATGATGTTAATAAGCAAACTAGCGTACTGATAGAAAGTTTATCAAAATAAGAATTCGAAATTATGAAGTAGGTGCAATAAAATAAAAATTAAAGTGTAGGTTTTTATGAAGCAGTTGCTTAAAGCGCTTAAGAATCTTGATTTATTAACCCTTGTCCGTTATTGTAATTCTAGAGTACGCAATAAAAATCTGATGTAAAATTCTTATAGCTTCATCTGCTCAAATGAAAGTTAACCTCTTAATATTATAATTACTATGTATGACATTCTCTTCACATAGATATTACTGTACGGTATATGTTTTTCGAAAAGAACATGTGCCTAGAGCACATATGAAAGGATTTCGAAATAGAAAAAAGATCCTTAAAGACTTGTGCTTTTAGTGAAAACGTTTTTAAAACAATATAGAGTTTTAAGAAATTCTTGTGGCACGGGCGACTTGGGTCGCTTAAATCCTAAAAAAAAGGGAGAGGTAAAACTAAGATAAAGAAACAATGAAAGAAATTCTTGTTCCTATAACAACTATAGAAGGATTGAGAGAATCCCTCGAATATTTCTGTTCATAGCAAAACATTTCTGAAAGAAGGTGAAGTTTTAATAATTTTACGTAATTACTGCAATTGTGAAAGAATTGAGGGGAAAAAGGCCTCTTAAATATTGCTTTTAATATATAAAATACATCTGAAAGAAGATGCAATTTTTCAACACTTCTATACCTGGCAGCACATGTGGACGAACAAAGAGAGAGAGAGAGTGAAAGAGGAAGAAGAGAGAGATAATGAGAGAGAGAGGGAGAGAGAGAAAGAAGAGAAATAGAAAAAGAGAGAAAGAAATAGAGGAGAGTAAGAGATAGAGGGGGAGAGAAGGAGAGAACGAGGGAAGGAAAATAGTACCTTAAATAATTGTGTTCATAGCGAAAATACTTATGAAAAAGATAACATTTTATCAAATTACTTTACCTTTAATACCTATGAAAGGGTTTAGAAAAAAGAGAAGGTTTGAGAAGAAAACAGAAGGGCTGATACAATAAAAGGGTTGATAAAATAAAATACTGAGAAAAAAAGAAAAGAAAAACCTTAAATGCTGTGTTTATGGTAAAGAGGTATTGGTCTAAGTGATTTTTTTCAGGACAAAAATGTATAATTTATATGGTTATTAAATTTTTTTTTTTACTTTTTTCAATATCTGTATTTGAAGGGGCTAGTTCCATAAGGGCGTAAGGCACATCTTTAATTTTTAGCTTTTAACATTTATGCCTTCTCCTCATATACCTTAAATACTCAGTATTAAACCTCTGCTCAGTCATAAGAAAAGACCTGTGCTTGTGAGTGGTAACATTGAATAAAAACATCAAGATTTCTCGAAACTATGTCCTTGTTGCCTTACGCCCTTATGGAACTAGCCCCTTCAATTGTATTTTCTTCTTCTTTTTTTCTTTCTTTTTTTTGACGAATCACCAGTTTACCAGCTTTTAAGCTATTCTGTAAATGTTTGTGACAATAAATTACATAGGCCTACTTACTTTAATTAATACTAAAAAAAAGTACTTATTTATAAACCGGAAGTAAAGCCGTGTAACATAGTAAATAAAGTATTTCCATTAAATATACAGCAGAGTAAACGTACAGTAAATTAATAAACAGGGAGTAAGTAAGCCGTTTGTTTAGGAAAGCCCGTGGGAGTTGCAAATGATTGTATTCTGAAACAACATGTGGTGATGAATATGGAGAAAGCCTCTATACGTGTATGGGAAATCTAACCAAGCGCCATGCATCAATACACCTCCTCCTTACACCCACTGCATCTATTTATAGTGAAATCAGTTCATTTCGCTCGTTCACTAACTATTCTCAATGGCACCTCCCTAAGTTAATATATTTCAATTTTTTTCAATGATTATATTGGTTTATTGTTATACACCTGTATTTTAATAACAGGTATTAAATTATTGTTTACCATTTTATTATTCTAAAGCCTGCACTTACTTTGATTTTGATTATTTACTTTGATTTACATTTACATATATTGTATAGAGCTGACGAGATGATCCCTGGCCTGACTGTGGAGAGTTATCTTAAGCGAGGAAGTACCTACAATTGCGGAAGTTATAGCTACTTTCTGACGTGAAGACATTAGTTCATAAATTCTTTAGCATACTGCAATAGCAATAACTTTCACGATTGTCCTTCCTCGCTCAAGACAACGCTCCACAGTCAGGCCAGGGATCATCTCGTCAGCTCTATACAATACATACATATTTAATACAAGTAAAAACAAATGAAACCAAACATGCCCCTGTATGAGCATCGCTCGTATTTAGGAGATATAGTAGATTAATATAAATATAATTACATAACCCTGCACAGTATACTATACACGAAAAATTCTAGATTTATGAATAAATATAAAAAATAATTAATATCCTTAACCAGTGGTAAAAATAGCATTTACAACAAAAAATAGAATAAATTGGACTGAAACATCGAAAGACTAAACAAAATTAAAGTGTGCTATTAATATTATCTAATAACTTTTTTATTTCCCTCTTAAAATGTTTAAGATTGTAATTTAATAATTTGTAATAATAATTATAGTAAAATCAGGTAAACTGATGTAACACAGTGCCAGAATGATTTTGTTCAATCAGTGATAATTGCAATTATGATATACACAAAATAAGTTAATTATAATCGATTTCCGAGTTAACTTCCAGAACGATTCATTAAGCAGGGCTTATGGAATAACAAGCATAATAAGAATAATAAGCTTATGTGAAGGAATATGCCGGTAGTGTTATTTTTCATAGCTAACTGTATTGCAACTTCCAAAGCAGTACAAAACAATATGTTGTCATGAGAACTGATATGCATTTCATAAATTATTTCTAAAATATTACCATAAAATAAGAATTAAATTGGGCAATACTCCTCCGGTACCGGCCGCCGATTTGGTCCAATATCAATAGTCTTCTTCCCATGGACGTTATAAATGCGTGTACCAAGTTACATGAAAATCCGATAAAGCTTATTTGAGTTATCGCGCGTACAGACAGACAGACTGACATTTTTCCGTCCCCCACACAATCTCATAAAGTACCATTCTGGCACTTAATAATAACTGTCATAGGCAATTAAACGAGAGGTCAGAATTCTACGCATTCATTCATAATAATTTATCTCGAGAGAATTCGGACCACGAATTATATTTAACGTAAGTATTTAGCTAACACTCACAGTATTAAGTATGTAATTACTAGGGGGCGGATTTCTATGAACTAAAAAAACATTAAAATATGACCTATAACATTTAAAATATGACTTTACCACTTAGGCATTGTGTAGGCTATATCTTTTTAGAGTTTCATTACAATACATTTTATTAAAATATAGTGTTAATTATTTAAAGTATTTGTAAATTTTCAAAAAGAATCATTATAATGCAAAATTTACAAAACATGATATTGAACTTCAAAATTTCTTTAAAATGCACACAAACATGACAAAAATATGACCTAAATATGCAATATTTATGCAAATTTTCAACTATTGTAGCATATTTATACATACAGGGTGGCGCACGAAATGTCATACCATTTATTTTACACATAACACATATTAATTTTTATTATAGCTTTATATAAAATACATAGAATTGATCATTAGGACATGGAAATTTGTCTTTAATGCAGAGTGCGTTCAATATGACCGCCGTTTTGCCTCACAATCTCTTGTAAACGAACCTTTACATTCGTCACCACTTTTCGACACAAGTCTTCAGATAACGCATGGCACAACTCCATTACTTGCGCTCTGAGCTGTTTTCCAACTCTGCAGAAGCCCTTTAGACGGGCTTCGAGTCAAAGCAACGCGAACCGCTTCAATATTTTCAGGTGTACGAACACTAGCCCGTAGCGACCGTTTTTTTTCATATCAAACTGCTCAGTTAGTCTGTAAATTTTCTGTTTGCTAGGAGCCCATCGTGTATTAAAGTGAGCGCGAAAATGTCTCTGAGTCAAAACTACACTCTTCTTTTCCACCAAAAACAGAACAACTTTCACCTTATTTTCACCATTCAAACGCCCGTTGTGCGCCATTTTACATACCAATGTTTGTGTTCGTTGTCATGGTGAAATCCGACATGTGATGACACCTATCGGATTTTCCATGAACTTCGGCTTACACTAGCACTATTAGAAACAGCGAAACTGCTAAATTACAATATTTATGAGATAATTAAATGGTATGACATTTCGTGCGCCACCCTGTATTTATATTAAATATGCTACAATAGTTGAACATTTCCTAAAAATGCCGTTATATGCACAACAAAAGCCGTTCCATTTTCACCAGGATGCTTGGAATCGGGTTTAAATTAGTCGGAAACCTGAAATAATGCAAAGGGGAAAAATATGACATGTCATAGAAATCCGCCCCCTAGTAATTACTCACTAGAACCATGAAAGTGAATTAAACACACATTTTGTGTCAATGTAAGCGAGATAGCCAATGGCGGGACAATCGACCACCTCGCTCGGTAATTAAATAATTGTTTTGTTTTCTACTTTATCAATTAGCATTATTTGTTGTTTTTTCAGTTCATTTATAATTGTGTTTCATGTTGTACGCTTTGTCAGATTTGGAAACCTTTTATTAAAAGAAACGTTTGAAATTCAGATTCCACATTCAGAGGGACCTACTATTATGTGATGGAAACTTGAGAGCTATAGGCCTGCTGGTACCAAGTTAGTGTGTAGGTGAGAGTAGTTGAAGTGGCCACACTTTGGTTTGAACCACGCTAATGAGACCCAGGAGTGTTCAAATCAATCATCGACAAGGAGACGGCCCCATTAATTAATCACAGGGGACCTGTATGTAAACACGCCACGAGTTCCCCTTAATGGCGCAAGATTTAATGTCTCCCCAGGTAGGAGGTCATAGATTACACCCACATGAAAAGTACCTAAACAGATCAGGCAACAGTCAAGAAGACGAAAAGAAATTTCATCATGACGAAACGTGTGTGTGAATGGAGGGCTTACAGTTTACAACATTTTCTGGAAACATCTTTCGACACCTTTATCTCAACGCAAGGTTCGTTGTGCTGAGCTATTCTAACCGCCTAGGAAATGCTAGATTCATAAAGTTGGTATGATAATTTTTACTTCCTCTGCCCGTACCACAGGTAGAGGAAGTAGCTAGTTCCATAAGGACGTAAGGCACAAGAGCATAGTTTTGATAAATCTTAATGTTTTTAAACAATGTTACCACTCACAAGCACAGGTCATTTCTTATGACTGAGCAGAGGTTTAAGGCACAAGTATAGGCTAAATTGTTCACTAAATATTTAAGAGATATGAGGAGAAGGTATAAATGTTAAAAGCTCAAAATTCAAGATGTGCCTTACGCCCTTATGGAACTAGCCCCTTCTATTGTTTTCGACCCCCGTAATCGAAGTTGAGTTTTTAGCATAGGTACACGTTTTGAGGTTCCCTGAATCCAGAAAACTATTTTCAGAAACATGTCTGTGTGTGTCTTTGTGGATGTCTGTGAACAGCCCAGCTACAGAACGGAAAATCGTATGAAAACAACATTTTGTATTTGGGTCAGGTACCTTCTGAAAATGTGTCACGAATATTGACGACAAGTTTCTCTTATTTTTAAGGGGACTTTACATGAAGAAATTTTAATTTTTCGTGACTTTCTCGAAAACGGCTTTAACTATTTTCTTTAAATTTTGCACATGGATTGCCTATACTAAGAGCTAAAACTTTTATTTGAAATTTTTTTTTTCGAGAAAATTATCTGAAGGGTAGTTATAAGCCACCCACTCTGAATACGTGCTCTTTGCAATCAGTCCTCGTGTTCTATATCTAGGGGCCGTACAACGATAAGCGCGAAATTTTATAAAACAACCTCCCTTAGCTATATTTAGCTTTTATATGCTTAAAATACCAATATGAACCAAATTGAAACCACGAAATATCGCGAAATTTTCTCGATTCCGCGAAATGTGTCTATAAGCGCGAAATATGCCCCTTCTGTCCGTAAAGTGAGAAATGAGCACGAAAATATGCCTTAAAATCACAATATTGTGTTTTGGTGTACTGTATTTTTTATTTCTTAGCAGCATGCTTTTTCCTGCTGTTTCTGTGGCTGTCGAAGATTTACCGATATATCGATATTTGTGATCGATTAGAAAAGGCCGCAGAATTTACGCAAAGATTGTCAGTGACCTGGTTTGTACTGTTGAGTACACTCCTTTCCTGTTATCTCTTTGCCAAGTTAGCGATGCCTATGATCGATTACAGCAGATGAGTGTAGAATGTTTGTTACTTGTATTCAACAGATTTCGTCTTTTATCCACAGTGGTATGGTTGGCACTTCTGTTTGCAAATGGCTATCTGATGCTGTTTCGTAGAAATTACGATAATATTTCTCGTCATTAGATTTGAACATTAACTCTAATCATGTCTAAATCGAAAGTTACTTCAGCTCATACAAGGGCAGAAGAATATGGAAATGAGGGGGGGGGGGGGTGTTAGTTCCTGTAAATAAAGAAGCAAAGTTTATCATTGCGCAATGTTCCCAATGCAGTATAAAGTAATTTATTTCACGAAATACCCACCGAAATAGAAGGAAGTTTACACCGAAATCAGCCGTTTTATTTCACGAATAAATCAGGGCCCTATCTATATCATAATGTGAAGTGATAAAAATGTATTGGCCATACTTAAAGTAAAGTAAAAAAAAAATACGAGAGTAGGCCTACATTAATAAGGTTTTATTGGGGTAATGCATTCTTCGGTGATGCGATATGATGTGTTAACGACATTCTCTTCATTTTTACAACCTATTTACATGAAGAGAATGTCATACATAGTAATTATTAGGGACCGGATTTTTAGGTTTTTAAAAACACTGTTTTAGGTTTTCCATTAGGTGAAATAGTTTTTTTTAGGTTTTTGTCCAAAATATCGTTTTCGGGTAGAACAATTGGTTTAATGAATTTGAATGTGCTACATAGGATTCAATACATAATACTTGTAAAGTTTAACTTAACAAAATTGACTTAAATTTGTGTAAACTTGCTTTAGGACAATATTATACAATTGAAGAAAGAAAGCATAAACAATCAAAAGAAGCAGTGAAAATAAGATTGTCTCACATTTCCTGGTTACAGTATATCACTAAATATCTTTCAAGATTCAAGATTCTTCTTGTTATCTCTTAGAATACATTTGAAGGCAGAAAATGTACATTCAACCTCACATGACGTCAGCAATAGTTGTTCGTACGAATATTTTAAAAGGAATACGCCGGTACTCTTACACTTCCTCTCTTGATACTGTCATCCTAGACGACACTGGATTGAACGAAACGCTGGTGCTATTAATTTCAACTCGACAAAAATTGTCTCTCCGCAAAATATCGATTTATCAACTGACAAACAAAAAAGACAAAAAAGTATCCTAAAATATGTATTTTATGTTTTATATCCCGTTTAGGTACATTTAGGTTTTTATACCCCATTTAGGTATTTTTAGGTGCCACAGAATTAATGTGGGTGAATCCTAAGGACATGATTCGAAAAAGTGTATAATCGCTTTTTGTTTTGGAAGTAAGGAAAAAAATAGGTAAAAACCTAAGAATCCGGTCCCTAGTAATTATAATATTAAGAGGTTAACTTTCGTTTGAGCAGATGAAGTTATACGAATTTTACATCAGATTTTTATTGTGTACGAGTATAACACTCTAGAATTACAATAATGGACAAGGGTTAATAAATCTTAGATTCCTCAGCGTTTTAAGTAACTGCTTCATAAAAACCTACACTTTAATTTTTATTTTATTGCACCTACTTCATAATTTCGAATTCTTATTTTGATAACTTCAAAACGCTTTATAGCCACATTAAATGACTGGTCATATATCTCCGCTCTTTTCCTTACGGAAGACAGATCCTATCAGATAACATGTTTAACTTTCATGAAGTTTGTCTTTTGTTTTACGACAGTTTTTATCTTTGACCTGTTTCTCTCTCTGTGGCATTAAAACTTACGAAATGACCTCCATGAAGTAAATAAGAGAATTCCTTTCGATCTAGTCTGAGTTAATATGCAAATTAAGCAACTTACTGCAAAAAGTTTGGCATTAATGCAATCATTATAAATAGCACACTTCACTTAACATTCACAAGAGAATGTCTGCTTAAGGGAGCTTTTACAGTATCGAACTATGTTTTTACAAAATCTTGAATAATTTAATTCTGTGTGGACAGATTTTCGTACAGTTTTCAGCAGAAGATTAGCTTTTGTTTGATATATACGACGTATAATTGTTATACAATACAGTCACCATGTTAAATTATAATAAAATCACAGCCTGTAGGACTATATCATCGTTCAAATCTAAATTACTAAGTTATTTACATATTCCTGAAAATGCTTAGCTTAATTATTTACTTATTAATAATATATATATATATATATATAGTAATTATTTTACTTTACTTTAAAATAGTGATGTCAGTTTCTATATCCTTATATCCTTGTAATTTCATTGTAACAATTATTACTAAGGTGTCTATTTCTGTAAATAATTATTAATGTATATTAAAGCTTATCTTATTTCTTTTGTGTAATATTAAGTTTATAAGATCACTTATTATAAAATCAATTATTTTGTAAGTTGTTTGTATTTTTGTCTGTTTTTTGTTTGTTTGTTCTCCTGGTTGAGTGGAAGATAAGGCCTTACGGCCTTAACTCTACCAGGTAAAATATAACATTATTATTATTATATTGCATTGAAATCATAGTTATTAATGTTAATATTAACAGTTCTTTACTATAGAAATAATATATATTTTGTATCAAGTACGCAAAATAACGCTTTAGTGGACGAATCTATTGGATGAGTCCGCTAAAGCTTTTGCATACGTGCTGCACATAATTTTTTTTTCTAGTACAAGATCTGTAAATTGTATGAAATGAAATAAAAATACCGTATAATTAATTATAAAAGGTATAGCCAGCCATTTGTTGACGCCATATTCTTTACAGCCGCCGGAATCCTATGTTATGAAATAACACGAATTGCGGATGCAATGCCGGACTGCACAGAAGACGACTGTCACAATGATTATGCTCATGGTTTATTTTTTGTACCCTATTCGGTCAATTCTGCACGCATTTAAAATATTTTCTTTCGAGTTATTTTTCGTTACTTTATTACAAACTTAGGACAAACTATTGTATCCTATAGGATTATCCTACTGGAATGAAGTATGCATTTAGGTGTAAGGATTAACGAAATTCATAATATAATAAATACTGACAAAGAAGGAAGCTAAAACTTTTATTTGAAAAAATTTAAAAAATTCTCCGAAGTCTCTGAGAATCTGAATCACTCTAGCACATTAACTCTATCTACGTAAGAGTAAAGCATGTTTACATGCTTATTTTAGTTCCGGTTCTAGAGTGGAAATAACTACCCATTAAACTGTCTCAAAAGACACTGACCAAAGTACAGTATAGTCAACCCTCGATATAATGCTCATCGCAATACCCAATAAATACAAGTGAACGGATCTTCTCTCACTATAAATACATAAGAAACCTCGTTACTGTGGCAATTCATTTAGTGCAAGTGAATATAAGACAAGATTTCTAAAAAGAAATATATAACTTGCAGTGATTTTTAATTCAGTTACAGAATTCTTTTAAAACTGACGTGAATGTTACGAAGTCTATTTAAGAAATATACTGTACTGTATTTCCAAGAAGCGAGTGTACCCTCTCACTAACTGTAAATGCAGGAAGCTGTGTTAAGAAGTCGGACAAACAGCCTGCGTGAGGGTGAAGCAGGTTGAAAGAGCCCTTTATACAATGATATATTTCAAACTTTCACTTCATTATACCACGCCAAAGGTACAGTTAATCACTTACATGGGCCCACATGATTTTCAACACCTCTGCGTACTGTACCACTGGACATATACAGTAATAATAATTAATTATGTTCTGTAATAAAGTATAGAGTTCTCTATTTGCCTTTTATTTATTTTTCTTTCATAATACAGTAAATTAATATAGCACTGTATTATGCCATTCGTTTTAGTTTCATTAAATGTTAGAGAACGGATGATGGCATTATATCGAGGGATGACTGTATATTTTACTAACATAAGAGGCAAAACTTTTATTTGGGCAGAGGAAGTTATGAGTATCGCATCAGATTTCTTTATTCTCATAATGGTTATGCAGCCAAAAGCAACAACGAATAAAATCAGGTAAACTGATGTAACAAAGTGCCAGTATGTTTTTGTTTAATCAGTTATGACTGCAATTATGATATGCAGAATATGTTTTTTTTTAATTGATTTCCAAGTTAAGCTCCAGATTTATTCATTAAGCAGGGCTTACGGAAGAAGAAAGGTCTACCATCTCGGCCACCTGGGTCATTTTAACGGTCTAGTAGGATAAGCGCATGTAAATCAATATGTTTTTTGTCATAGCTACCTGTATTTTAATTTCCAAGGCCTTATAAGATCACAGTAAAACAATAGGCTATGTTGTCAAGATAACTGATTTTCATTTTTTTAAATAAATTCTTTCGAATACGTATCTTCTAATATATAAAATCGAAAGTGTGTATGTATGTATGTATGTATGTATGTTTGTTCCTTATACAAATCTACATTTCTTTACCAATTTACACGACATTTTGCACACATGCCCAGTTAAGCCCGGGAAGTATAGCTGTCGACATTAAAATTCAAACAAAATACTCCTTCCCTTGAAAATTATATAATTTCTGAGAATTTTATACTGAAAAAATGAATTGCTGTTTAGTTCACATGGCAACAGTAAATTGTTTACTATGATTACATAGGGCCTTGGCAAGTATATAGCCTAATGCTTTAACGAATTATGATTCCATCGATGTAATATATTGGCGAAAATAATGACTGAAAATGAAATCCACGAAAATAAAGCACAGTGTGATGTAGTCACATAACTTTCTCTACCCTCGACATAAGAAATATTTACTCACTTCACATTTTGATGTAGAATAAGAGGGACAACTTAAGTGTGTGAGTATGCTATATCAAAAGTCTATAAATAATCCTTTCCGCTGATAAGTTATCCATACCTGTAGGCTTTGTATTAGTTGAGAAATAGGGATGTTTATCATAGGCCCTAAGCATGGGATGGAACATTTTGAGTCCTATGCTCGTAGTATATTATGTCCCGGGTTCTAGGGGAGGAAAGTATGAAAGTGATACTGCATTTCTCTTTTATTTCAGCTCCGAAACGATTGTATAGTAACATGAGAATGAGAAATAAAATTTTCCGTCAAGTCAGTACAATCTTATGTAATTTGTGTTTCTTCTTATTTCAACCCCTCCCAAGCATGATGTGTAGAAGCAACGGAATGCAGCATTCCACATCCTCTATGAGCCATAAAAAGCTATATCCAGCGTTTTCTGATGCAATAGTTTGAGTGTGATAAATCTCTTTCTTCATTTCAAGTTCTACATACATAAAGTCCTTCATAAGTTAATTTCAAATTAAAAAATACAAAGCCCGGGCGACGCCGGGCCTTTTCAGCTAGTATTACCATAAAATAGGCACTAAATTGAGCATTACTCCGAAACAGGTCAACCGATTTTATCCATTACGAATAGACGTCTTCCCAAGGACATTATAAATGTGTATACAAAGTTTCATACAAATCCGGTAAAGCGTATTTGAGTTACCGCGTCTTTAAAATATACACTAAATTGGGTTTTACTCCGGTACCGGTCTACCGATTTGGTCCAATATCAGTAGACGTCTTTTCACGTACATTATAAATGGGTATACAAAATTTCAAGAAAATCCAATAAAGCATATTTGAGTTCTTATATATTAACATAAAAACACTAAATTGGGCATTATTCCGGTACTGGCCAACCGATTTGGTCCAATATCAATAAACGTCTTCCCATGAACATTATAAATGCGTATACGAAGTTTCATAAAAATCCGATAAAGCGTATTTGAGTTATTGCGCCTTTAAAGTAGACACTAAATTGGGTTTTACTCCGGTACCGGTAAACAGATTAGGTTCAAATTCAATAGGGCACTTCTCATGGACGTCATAAATTGGTATGCCAAGTTTCATGGAAATCCGATACGGCGTAAAATAGGCACTAAATTGGGCATTACTCCGGTACCGGTGAACCGATTTGGTTCAATATCAATAGGGTTCTTCCCATGGACATTATAAATGTGTTTTCCAAGTTTCATGAAAATCCGAAAAAGCGTATTTGAGTTATGGTGCGTAAGACACACGGACAGACGGACAGACAGACGGACAGACATTTTTTCGTCCACCACACAATCTCATAAAGTACCATACTGGCACTTAATAATGTTTTAAAAGACAATTCATTAATATATTAAGGGGAATAGATAAAGTGTTTAAAACTCTGACTAACTTCTTATGAACACAGAAGCTTCTTCATATCAAGACTGAATTACAATTTGCATTTTCAAACTAGTTTCCTACAAGGGAAACTACCAGACTGCAAACTTTAACTGCAACTTGAAGTTTTCAAGAGGGCAGAGTTGCAGCTGTCTCATAGTGTTGTTTTTTCACGTTATATTTTGATACTACAGAGGGAACTTAAACAAACTTTCTAATAATATGTCATGTTCTTTAAAAGGTATTCTAAGTGTTGTCTCTAGTTATAAAAGGTTGGGTGTATAGTTGTTCAGTTGTGTACCTTACGGGTACTGGCGTCAATTCTTCTTTCTCTTATAGGCCTAGAGCCGGGTCACATTATTGCCGGTTGTCGACCAAGAGCTAAGCTAAGTTAGTTAAGTTAGTTTAGCTTAGCTCACATACAGTGCGGGATTTCATATGTAGTTGTGCCGACAAAACTACATATGAAATCCGGCACAACTATATATGTATCCCTCACTGTATGTGAGCTAAGCTAAGCTAAGCTAACTTAGCTCTTGGTCGACAACCGGCATAAAAGCGCACAGAGTTAGCAGTTACCTTTAAAAATACTTTTATTGCGCACAGGAACTTTTCTGGAAACATTTAAAATGCGCATAGGGCAAATTACGTTTTTAATACTGCTGAGAAAACATTCGTCTAAAATTTAATATTTATATCACTGAAGTAAAACTTATCAAATATAATGTTATTACCTTTCAAAACGTAACTATAATCTTGGATGCATTTTAACTCTCCATTTATTGTTCCATACTTCAACTTTATTTGCGTACTGTTGCAGTTTATTGTACCGGGATTATCATTGAGGTACGACATAATACCGGTAGGCCTATGAACTATTTACGGTTTCCTATAGCGGCACTGGTCAATACCGAAATAATGCCAGTTTTTTAGCAATATTTTCTGTATTCTCTTTGCGAGAAAGGGAGAAAGAAATTCAGCCGTTACCGAATTTTCCATATGTATGGCTACATTGAATTCTAATATGCGGTTTTAACAAATCTACATTTTTTAAATAATACGGTTTGAGGAATGAAAATTCAATTGCTTCCTATTACCGCTGAGAATGGGTGCAATTGATTTAGAATAGTTTATATATTTTTGTTTTGTGCATTTATTTCCATTTCTGTACTGAGCATGTGCACATTCGGGTGGTATCTTGATGAAAAAAATAATGTGGAAAAAAAAAAAACATAAATTGTAGTTGTAAATTGTAACTGCATTGAATAAACTGAATTGTATACATTGAAGCAAAAATATTTCCCCCTTAATTCAACTCTGAAGCCTACTAGTAAATATTTACACTTGTTTAGTTAAAAACCGTTGCACTTACCAGAGAGTTCCATGTATTTCTTGGCTCTCCCAAGCGAGTTGTCGGCCACACAACTGTAGTTTCCGAAGTCTGAACCCTGGACATTTCGAATGCTGAGTGTATGTTTATTTCCTCGTGACTCCATCTTGCGTCTGTCTGTAGGGTCCAGCAGTATGGTGTCCTGGTACCACATCAACTGCAACACAAAGAATCAACATGCTGAGGTTATTCAGGTTGACAAATGAAATTTAGAAATGGCTAAATAATATGTGTATGCTTATAGTAAAGAAAAAGGTTCAAAAGTGTTTCTTGGAGTTCAAGACTCAATGTGTAACTTACGAATGCAATGAAATCAGTTTTGTAGGAAATTGGCGTAATCACTTTCATGAAAGTAGTTACGAAACCTAGATTCATCAGTAGGGTTCGGATGTTTATGACATGTCGTATTTTTATCCTGACCTCCATTCTCGCCCCAAACACAAATTAAGCAGGAATTGCATTCCTGTTATCCTAATCGGACCACTTATACTTTGCATATTTTTATTTATTTATGTTTATGTTACATTTTACAATACATTTGCAATACAGTTTCAATTGCGTATTGCCTATTGTTTATGAAATCAAATACAAATACAAATATAAAAATACACAAATAAACAAAAAACCTTTACAAATTTCAAAATTAAAGTACAATACTTTTGCTCGTGCTCGGGTGTAGTTTCAGAACATCAGAGTGGAGAAAGAGGAGAAACAAAAACAAAGTGAGAAAGAATGACACACTTATTAAAAAAAAGTAAAAAATGTTAAACAGAGCTAGAAAAAGAAAAGACAAATTTATAAAAAGGAGACAAAAATATTTAACACAAATACAAACAATAAATAATAATAAAAATAAATGACTTAAAGCTAATAAAATTACAAAAAAATGTTTTACATACTTATTAAATTTAAAATTGGGGTAAACTGCGAGATCGGGGTATCTAGTGATCATAGAGTTATAGAAGCGGGGACCAAAATTAATGTTATGGTTTAATCCTGCTGATGTGAGACATTTGGGTTCTGATAGAGGTAAAAGTGAACCCTATACAGGCCATGGAGGCCCAGAGGGTTCCAGGAGGTTGAGGCTCCCAGATTTTGGACATTCGGCACGTGAAGGTGGTAAGGTTGTCAGCCTTACGCACCGGCCGCCTTTACAACCAGGATTGCTCCTGGTACTCATTTCTGTTGGAGGCTGAGTCGACCCCAGGGCCATAGTGCCACCAGAAGGATTAGGCCAATTGAAAAACTCCAACGACCTCATCGGGAATCGAACCCGCGACCTTCCGGTTTGTAGCGCAGCGCCTCAACCACTACGCTACGGCGTACCCCTTCTGATAGAGGTAGATTATTTATATATATATTCGGTCATATTTGTGATTTAACGTCATATTTCAGTTATAAATTCGGCAAAGGAGTACAATAAATTGTGATAGGAAATGAGTGTTTGGAGACGAGTTGAGAATTTAAATGTGACCTATGAATTAAGATTAATGAAAATTCTGCAAAACCGAACTGTCACATTTATCAAAGCAATATGAACATACGCATATAGGCCTAATATAGAAATTAAGAATGCTGTAATGCTCGTTGCATGGACATTTTGCCCAAAGGCGAAATCAACATGCAAGATTGTAACTTACTGCACTGAACAATAAATATTACTGTTGACATACAATAAATATGACTATTACAAGATAAAAAAAATGTACAGTGTATTTACTACATGGTCGAGTTAAATTTGAAATGTATTTTATTAATTTAATGTTTATGCCAAATTAATAGGTAACTTAAATTTTAAAATTAATGCAATTGTTCATACATCATAGGGACATTCAAAACATACAAAACATGAGTATTTGAAGCTGATGAAGCGAGCAGACAGGAGAAAATTCTTTAAAAATAGAAGTTCATTACAAGTAAAACTATAAATCACCACAATTGTTAAAGAGTGATTATCTAATGGAATTCATGTGATGTAAGAATTTAATATGTTTAAACGTATTCAATTGGACCATTTATTTTTTGAAAATACGCTATTTTATTAGGTCATATTTAGGATTTTTTGGTCATATTTTGTCATTTTTAAGGACATATTTGCAGTCATATTTTCTACTTTTTTACGTCATAAACATCCGAACCCTAGTCATCTTGTAAACTAGCCTTTAAATGATTTACAATGTTTTTAATTTCAGCTGTATTTATACTCCTTTTAGCTACGAGCCCATATCAGGATTGGGGATCTGTGTCTATTCAGTAGGGCAGGCCATGGAACTATTGATTGTGAATTATTTCTAATACTGTATTTTTAGGGAGTAAATTTCAACTGATATTAACGCTAATGGATATGATACAGGATGAAATGGTGAGAGTGATTCATGGTATGAAAATATCCTAATACGGAATTTGCCTTTACGACTGGGGAAACCATGAAGAAAAACCCATGTCAAATTGGCCGGACACGGGATTTGAACCTCGGATCTCCTGAATGCGAGTCCAAGACGTTACCATCTCTACCACTTCGCTCGCTAAAAGTATCTTAATTACTAGGGGGCGGCTTTCTATGACCTAAAAATAGAATATATGTATGCATTTATGACCTAAAAAACATTAAAATATGACCAATAAAATTTAAAATATGACTTTACCACTTACATAATCTGTATATATTTTTTTAAGTTTCATTACAATTCTTTTTATTAAAATATAATGTTAATTATTTAAAATATCTGTAAATTCTCAAAAAGTATCATTACAATGCAAAATTTACAAAATATGATATGAAACTTCAAAATTTCTTTAATATGCACACAAATATGCCAAAAATATTACCTAAATGTGCATATTCATACTAAATATGCTACATTAGTTGAAAATCTCCTAAATATGCAGTTATATGCACAATAAAAGCCGTTCCATTTTTACCAGGATGCTTGTAATCGGGTTTAAATCAGTCGGAAACCTGAAATAATGCAAAGGGGAAAAATATTACGTGTCATAGAAATCCGCCCCCTAGTGATTACCATTATAGGCAAGATGCATGCGACTGATTTTATTCGACCATAATTAGTCTAAATGTTTAAATATAATACATCGCATTTTAGTAAGATAAAAAATTAACATGAGGAGAATTGGTTTTATCTTAGATTTTAACTAAAATTTTAACTTAAATAAATAATATTTACTACGCAGTTTTCAGCTGATACTCTCAAGGTCTCAAGATCGTTCCGTGTTCGATAATAATCGATATTAATAATCGATTTTGAAGTTTTGTCAAAATGAAAATCAGTTTCGAAATGAATGTCATTATAATACCGTTACACCACACGTAATAAGCGTATTGTAGGATGGCCGAACAAAAATTATTAATGGTAGGTCTATTGTTTAGACCCGAACATGCCCTTCTTGTGCGAAGAAGTTAGGGTCTTTTCACACTGGGTCACTTGTGATGGTCACCGCTAGTATTGCCAATAGTAGCTACATGATAAAACAATTTGTAATCGCTTTTGACATCCCAAATGGCAGGTCGACATTCCACTTCACTTATAAAATCTTCAGTATTAATCAAATCTAAACTCTTGGCTGGATAACTAGTTTCGCTGAGCTCGATTATACAACTGAATTATGTATAATATACAACTTGGATTGTTGGCAATCATAATAAAAGTGATCCTGTGTGAAAAGGCTATAAGGATTCCCAGATACAAGGTAAATATGCGGTATGAGGAGGAATTGCGAGAAGTTCTTTAATAGATTTGAAGAAACGTTCTGGTTTGAAATATTTTCAGTTCTTTTATTCGCCTAGGACTTCGCTGTACTGACATTATGATGGGAACAGCCTTGGTTCCTTTGGGGGTGGCAGTCGGTGGCAGTAGCCAATACCACCATGGGTGTTTGTGGTTATTTATTACGGCTTACAGGTTTTTACACCGTGCTTGGAGCCTTTGCGGCTTACAGGGTTTTACATCGTGTCAGAAGCCGCTTGCTTCAGCGACACAGCACAGATACGTAGATTGCGAAGGATTGAGTTACAGAATCGACCGATATAGACCTGACATTTTGAAAACGTGTCAAAATAATTTAAAAGCCATAGGTAATCCCACATCTCATTCCTCAATAATTGTAATACGCAAATTTAAAATAAAAATTGTATTTATTTTCAATATAGGTTACGTTTGACGTTTTCATGGTAACACTGCGGCAGTGTCTGACACAGGTTAAGTATATTTGATATTTTTTTCGACCCGTGCTGTGTCTCAACAGCCGAGTCTGGAACCTGCTGTGTCACCCGACAGCGGACCATGCGGCATCACTGGATCCACCCAGCTCTATAGACACCGCCTTGCTGTAAGCTCCCTTACTGTATCGCGCCAGTACTTGGGAGCCCAGCGTTAAGTTCTTCTAACAATCTCTCATGCTTAAAGACCAATGCTGGACCGCACAGTAAACATTTTCCCAAATGGTTTCAGTGCCCTCTCATCTATAAAGACCAATGCTGGACCGTACAGTAAACATTTTCCCAAATGGTTTCAGTGCCCTCTCATCTATAAAGACCAATGCTGGACCGCACAGTAAACATTTTCCCAAATGGTTTCAGTGCCCTCTCATCTAAAGACCAATGCTGGACCGCACAGTAAACATTTTCCCAAATGGTTTCAGTGCCCTTGACAACTACCGCATTGTTTAGCTGTGAACAATGTGAGAAGAATATGTCATAATTATATTTACATTGTAACTTCGATACTACAAGGTGGGGCAGAATGGACTCCCTAGTTCCGAAAATTCACTGGAGGTGCTCCAAAGCAGGTAGAGGGGTGGGACAGGTGCCATTAGTTTGGAGTGACAATGCAGTTTTCAGTAGTCACCATGTGGTGGACACGTGAGCAACGGGGCTTTGTTGTGGAGACCTTTTTTAAAAACGAGGAAAGTGTAGTGGCGCATTTTCACCTTAGCGGTACAGTAAGCAAGCAACTGGGCAACTGGGACTTGAAAACCCTCGTGATTGCACCAAAGACCACTTCACAGCCCTAAAGTGACAGTTTGATGTGCTATGTCCTCGATAGGCATAATTGGACCTTATTTTTTTGAAGAAGATGGCTCAACTGTGACTGTGAATTTAGCGCGCTATTGTGACATGCTACAGAACTTTTACGCCCCAAAGTCGAAGAGTTTGGCAGGGAATATGACTTAGAAGACTTCTGGTTTTAACAGGATCGAGCCACGGCCCATACTGCCCGTCGTTCACACGAAATTTTGCAATCAATGTTTCCCGGCCGCCTGATCTCCTTACGAGGGGATGTTCCATGGCCCCCTTGCACCCCGGATTTGAGCCCCTGTGATTTTTTTCCTATGGGGCTACCTGAAAGCTGCAGTTTATAAAGTTCGACCTTGAACCCTGGAAGCTCTGAAAGCGGCAATTGAGGATGTAATCACCGGAATTCCACAAGATATTCTGGCAAAACTGGATGAAAATTTTGTTTTTAAAAAAGGTCTCCACAACAAAGCCCCGTTGCTCACATGTACATCGCATGGTAACTACTGAAAACTGCATTGTCACTTCAACCTAATGGCACCTGTCCCACCTTTCTACCTGCTCTGGAGCACCTCCAGTGAATTTTCGAAACTAGGGAGTCCATTCTGCCCCACCTTACAATTCTTAACAGATATATGTGAGATCAGATTAAAAAAAAGTTTTGTTATTTAATATCTCATCAATTTTGTATAAAGCGAGCGAATACTTAATTTAGTCCCTAAAATTTAATTAAAAATGCTTACTAGGCCTAGCTTTTTCAATAGCATTTTGCTTTATGGTATTCATCTCTTCGGTAATCACACAAGGATTTCAGAAGTTCTTGGTTTACAACAAAGAAAAGGCTCTCCCTGGTAAACAAACCTGGTAATAACAGGCTCTGGCAACGATGCGCACCTCAAACCTGTATTTATTACAGAAAGCATTTTAAGAGATGTAATAGGCCTATTGAAGAAAATCCTTCGGTATGGTAAAGAATTGCAGACTTTGAATGAATGAGGAGAAATGGAGGTAGTACATAATGTTTTGAGCGAAACTACACATTGTGTAGGCTTACTTTTGTGTTTGATGAAAAACATTCAAACTGTTGGTATCCGGTTTTTGGACCAATTTTTTATTGCCGAAATAGTCAAGTAATTTTTAGCTGTAAATTATTAATAGATACACGATAATAGTAGTAGTATTAATAGTATTTGTAGTTGATAAAATGAATGAAATGGAAGTTATATGTGCGAAAGGGAAGAAAGAGAAGAGAACGAGAGAGACATCTGGTGGCATCCTCAATAATCGCTATAACGTGCTGGCACCATTCCCTTTACCCTTAAAGGCCTTTTCACACTGGGTCACTTGTGACGGTCACCGCTAGTATTGCCAATAGTTGCTACATGATAAAACAATTTGTAATCGCTTTTGACATCCCAATAATGGCAGGTCGACATTCCACTTCACTTATAAAATCTTCAGTATTAATAAAATGTAAACTCATGGCTGGATAACTAGTTTCGCTGAGCTCGACTACACATCTGAATTGAAGCGTTTGGTTATAGAAAGGTCTAAGTGCCAAAATCATGATTGTGTAGAAAACAAGACATACAGTCACAGAAAGACGTACAGGAGATAGACCCAGCGCTATAATATCTTGGAATTTATTGCTACTAACGTACCTTTCCCTAGACCTTGGACCCTTCTAAAATGCACTGATCTGGGTACATGGATCCATTTAAAATGATCAGCTTAAAACCCATGATTTTAGCACTTAGACCCTTATAAAACTAAACGCTTCAATTATATATACACACACAGCTTGCTGTGTTGGCAAAACATAAATGCTGTGACAGACACTTGTGTCCCAGTGCGAAAAGGTCTTAGATGAGTAGGCAATGTTCATCCCATAAGTTTTGCCTCTTACAGCTATTAAAGGCCCTGTTAACTTAAAATCAAGTGACTCTCAGAATAAAGAGTTTGTTTAGTAAAATACAGCAGTGAAAACCCCATGTTTCTACGATGCTTCGTTCTCGCGAAATCGAAGAAAAACTGATGTGACCTTCCAGCGGAGTGACGTCAGAGAGCACTAGCTGTTCACAGCCCGCGCGCCGTTGCTGTAGTGTGATGTGTGGCATCTGTCTAAGTCTCTTGCTAAAAAGCTCAAAGAGATCGGAAAAAATTCACCATTATCTATATTAATAAAAGGAAGTGTCTGTCCTCCGTCTGTCTGTCCTCCGTCTGTCTGTCCGCGATGCCCAGCAAAATCTACTCAACGCAGAGATCTGAAATTTTATACATAGGCGGACTGAAGGGTCGGAAAATGCACCTCGAAGCCGGAATTTTAATTTTCGCTTTCGTTCGTGAGTTATGAGTGAAAAATGAGCAAAAAACGTGCATTTATTGCGTTTTCGAAGCATGAGTTTTCAGTAATACAAATCAATTACACTAGGCTTTGGCTATTTTTGTCATTCCTTCGACATAAAAGCATCGCGATCTCTTGAATGTAGTAGCTCACGCTGGTCAATTCATTTGTTTTTAATGTCAAGGCACGCAAACATAATATGAAATTTTCAACCTACACCGAAGAGGATTATTATTATTATTATTATTATTATT
The DNA here is from genome assembly GCA_964059195.1 of Ectobius pallidus. Taxonomy (NCBI): domain Eukaryota; kingdom Metazoa; phylum Arthropoda; class Insecta; order Blattodea; family Ectobiidae; genus Ectobius; species Ectobius pallidus. The sequence continues at coordinate 206,541,857 of CAXKWD010000001.1, read as the reverse complement.
ATTATTATTATTATTATAGGGGTAATCAATATTAGCCTAAATATGGTCAAACGTTGTTCGATTTGGACGAAACTCACTATACAGGGGTTTTCTGGGCCAAGGAACTCGAATCTGAGGTCGCTTTTACCAGGTGACGCTATCTAATCGTGATATGTGGTCCACATGATTTAGGTGTTAATATAATGATTTAACTATTATGCTCTTAATTTTTAATTTCTGTCTGTCCACGATGCCCAGCGAAATCTACTGAACGCAGAGATCTGAAATTTTAAACATAGATGGGCTGAAAGGTGGGCGAATGCGCATCGAAGCCGGATTTTTAATTTTAGCTTTCGTTCGCGAGTTGTGAGTGAAAAACTGGCAGAAAGCGTGATTTTAGCGGTGTCGAAGCATCAGATTTCAGTAATACATTTCAATGTCAAATCAATTGCAGTTGGCTTTGGCTATTTTTGTCATACCGTGGTAATAAAAGCATCGCGATCGTTAGAATGTTGTAAGCCCACGCAGGTCGATTCATTGTTTAGAATGTCAAGGCCCGTAGACATATGAAATTTTTCAACCTACACGGAAGAGGGATAATCAACATAGACCTAAATATGGTTAAACATCGTTCGATTTGGACGAAACTCACTATACAGGGATTTTCTGGGCCAAGGAACTCGAATCTGAGATCGCTTTTACCAGGCGACGCTATCTAATCGTGACATGTAGTCCACGTGATTTAGGTGTTAATAAATATAATGATTTACCTATTATGCTCTAACTTTATGCTCTTTTTTTTATCGCGGGCGAAGCCGCGGGCACATGCTAGTTATTATTATTGGAAAGACAGCATTGTTAACCACCTATGGTGGTCATGTCAGACTTGTGGAGGGGACAAACCGTGTTGGTTTAAAAATTTCAATCGGTGTTATTTCATATTTCCAATGTACATAGCTGGACTGGAAATAACGTAATTAATCAGTGCGAACATGAAAAAATTATTGAAGATGAAGCAAGTGAATGGATCAGACCGGAGTCAAACGATTACATGTTACTGTCATCTGTTATAAAAACAGGCATTTCATTGAAGATTTGAAGCACGCAAAGAACTATTGTCATACAGGACATTTAGGGTGGAGTGCACCATCCAGGAGTAAACCAAACTAAAGTAGTAAATTTAAGACGGAGACCTGAAGTATACAAGAACCAGTACATCTGTCTCACTCTTTAAGTCATACGAGTAATGTGCTAGAGTGAGACAGACAAACCGGTTTTTGTTGCGTCAGGTTCCCGTCTTAGATTTACTACTTTAGTGCTTCTCTTTTAGTAACTTACTCTTTTAGTTGGTGTTGGAGAGCTCAATTGTAGTTACTTCTTTAGTTGTAACTAAAGTAGTAAACGATTTTTACTAAAGAAGTAGTCGAATTCTGCGCAGAACAGAGCAGAAACGTTAGTGCAGCGCAGCAGAACACGTGCATTTCAATTGCCAGTATTATTCAAGTGCCAGATAATGAAAAGGAAAGGTTCGCTGAAACAATGAATATGAATTTGGGTTGTTCCAAATATTACTAATGACAATCTTCATGTTTTAAAATAGGTGTAATAATAATGTTTTATTCATTACTAATTTTAATTCCTTCAATTGAATATTTTCAGTTTAGTGGCCTACGTTAGGGTACTGTGATTACAATTTTTGTACATACTATTTCTGTATTATAATGCAAACAATTGGAATTTCCAGTTGATTTTCATAATTGATTCACTGTCAATATTATAATTATTTTTCTCATAATAATAATAAAGTTCTAAAATATATTAAAATATTTATACTTCCTAAAGTTACATATTCTTCCCCAAAAACGATAAATCAATTATTCTACAGTTGTTTATCATAAATCTCACTATATTGAATTATTAATACTTATTGACTGTTTAACAATATTAATAAGAAGTATTACACAAAATCATGAAAAAGAGGGGGATAAAAAGGATAACAAAACTAATAAGGGGCATTATGTTTCTGTCTTCTTTCAAATGCACAGAACATTTACTTAAAAAATATTACCTTATAAAAATAATAATATTACAACTGAGAAATGTAATATTTAAAAAAAAATGGCGGTTCAATATTTCGGAAGCTATGAACTCCAATAATAATTATGTAGATGGTTGTGTGTTTAAAAATAATTTCAGTGACTACTTCTCTAGATCATGTGCAGCTTCAACCTCCAGTGCCCCTCCTTAAAATTTTCTTTCGGCACTCATGTTGGCATTTTTTTTCTATATAGTTTATAATGCTTCTCACTTTCCTGTCCACAGGGTTAATTAAAATAGTTAGCAGCATACTATAGACCTGCAGCATCTGCTATAGTTTATTCCCAAACATGAAAGTCTCGTCTCACTCCACCATTCGAAACTTGGGGAGTCTTTAAGGAATGGTTTTACAATGTGTCCCCTTCTCAATGTACGCTAATCCCAGAGTCAGTCAAATTTCTTCCGATGTGGCCTGTTTGGACATTTTTTATACCTGGGTCAGAAAAAAGGACATATTATTCATTAACACTGCGGGTGCAACTATTGAACTTTTAGCTCTTATCATTATTATTATAATTCTGGCATTCGCAATGTTGTGCTTTAAGTTAAGCTATAGAAGTGTAATGTAATAAAATTAATTTACAATAATTACATTAAATCGTTTAACAATGAGAATCACCTATTGTTCAGTAATCTCTATGGTTAAGTAGGAGGGGGAAGTGTTTTCTGGGTAGCTCCAAGAACAGAGGCTTTCATTTATTGGAATATACTATACCTCGCCGATATCTGTATCCATAGGATTAGCTTGAAATACATCGTCGTTTTCTAACCCAAAGTTAGGGAGAACTGCAGCATCTAAAGGCCGATTCAGCTAGAAAGATATTTGAGAGCACATGCGCTCCTTGTACCGTGCAATGCAAACGTCCCTTCCACTCACTCTCCCCCTCACCTTTGGTGGACGTCTCCCTAGTTGGATCGCTCTCCGCAATGATATTTCCACATTTGACTGGCTGAATTCACATGTATGTAGTGAGAATCTGACATCGTTTCTTCCAGAAGCCAGAATTTCATGTAAGGATTTATGAGCTTAATTATTTACGTTATTAAATGCCCTACTAGGTGTGGTTCGCTTAATATTTATTAAATGACCTGCCACAACTCTCATTTTTGGTATACCACCTTCTTCATCTCAATAACTTATCCTCAGTTTGAACTATGTAATCCATTTAATGTGATATGTAACTCATAACTCACGCAAATGCCACAGAACACACTTACTACACAACTTTACTCCACCCCTTGAGTAGGAGTAAATATTGGCCTTATTTACTCCACAACTTACTACATTAGTAACGTACTCCGTGTTGGTGCTCTCCACCACTTGTGGAGTAAGTTCATTTACTCTGGGAGTAAATAAAATTTTTACTTCTTTAGTACATTCCTCTATGTTGAAAGCCGCCGAGTTTAGTTTACTCCTGGTTGGTGCACGCCGTCCTTACTAAAAGAGTACGGTTACTAAAATAGTAGCTTACTAAAAGAGTAAATGGCATGAGTTTGGTGCACGCCACCCTTATGCCTGTTGCTCACGGTAAAATTTTTCTTTAAATTTATTGCACAACTATCACTTTTCAACAAATTGGTATTGCTAACGATCAAATTCGCCTTTTGTCAAGCGTTTGGTTATTCGCGTCGGCATATAGGACTTGTTCTAATTCTAGCAAATAAGCTGTCAAAAGGCTGTCAAAAGCCAATCAGCGCAACGAACGTGAACAGCCCGCGCCCCGGGCGGTATTGTGGAGAACTTGCTGTCTGCAAGCCAAATGATTGCAATGCAGCCATTTTCCTTCCTCACATATTCTTCTTTTCCTAGCGTAGCAACTACATCAAAATAGCATGGGTATATACCTGTGTAGATATCGTTATTCCGGACGGATTAGTATAAAAATCATGACGAGAACACGACTCGTTGCCATACAAAAACGAAATGAAAATTCGAAGCGGGATGGCATAGGAGCCGTATTTGTATAGGCACGATTCACGCTTGCTTCCATCATTCCTTCGTAGCCTTGTGGTATGATGCTAGACTGTGGTGCAAGAGGTCTCGGGTTCGATTCTTGGTATAGTAATTTTTTTTTCTTTCATAATTATTTTAAATGATCGTAAACAATGTATGATTTTAATATTTCAAAGCTTCACGCATTGTTTGCTTTCTTTTATATGAAAAATTCAAATACACAGGGCAAAGGAAACAACAGGATGTGAAATTTATAAAATTACAATAATAATTATAAGTAGCTAAAGTATTAATGTTCGGCAGATTTAAAGGACAACTTTAATAAAATCATGGCAAAAACCAAATATAAGGTGCATCGTCGCATGAGAAATAGCCCTCCCCCAGCGAAGCACTTTCTTTTATACCACGATCTAGCGAATTCTTCGAGGATACACAGGCTGACAAACTGTTGGGTACAAGGCAAACCTGTGGGAACTCTCGAATTTTTTATATTTGGTACAAGGGGCACTCTCGAATTTTTAATATTTGGTACAAGGGACACACTCACAGTTTTAATATTTTTTACAAGGGGCACTTCCGCATTTTTAATATTTGGTATGGTCGGGAGTGTCGGCGACAATATACAAGGATAGTTTGTCGCCATGCTGCGCGGAGAAACAAAATGTGAATATCGAGTGGGCGGAGCTTAAACCGCACGTTATATTTGTCTTTCGTAAATATCATAACACTGAAAAAAATTATTTATAAGTTTTGTAAATTATCTTAATAATGTGATCTTGTCCCATCTCAATTATTCTGGATAATTGTTGTCTTTTAATGTAAACGATACAACAAACTACCATTTGCAGCAGAGTATGAGTAGCTGAAAATTTAGAGTACAGGAGTCTACCACTAGGTGGCAGGGTAATACTACGATGTTGCGAAATTTAATACACAGAGGGAGAATCATTTGCTAGTACGCATTTGATGACTCATTTTACCGTTAGCAAAGGTGGATTTGTTTGAACGTTTGCTTAAATTTGTTGTACAATAAATTTAACGAAACAATTTGACCGTGAGCAACAGGCATTAGAGTCTTATCGTAATGTAGCACTAAAATACAAGCCGAAAAAGATTCACTTTAGTTACGACGGAATGGTACTACAATCGATGTTGGGCGACTATGGATTATAACTATAATGTAAACAGAAACGTTACAAGTGAAAAACTGAAATACTCAAAACCAACAAAAAAAAAAGTGGGTAATGGTTTCAGTTTATGAAAGTAAAAGTAACGAGTGGCGTAATGACATAGTGAACAGGGTATTACATTACGTGAATAATTCAAACATTGAATTTGTGGAAGATCCCTACCTGGCTAAAGATGTTCCACGATGTATCGCTCCAGTGGCCCATCCTGAATCGCTGGAAGCTTTGGAGAGATTCTCTTTCGAGATTCCAAGAACTTTAAAGATACCGCAGTAACAACTTTGTCCAGTAGTAACTTTCGATATATATTTACAGTACCGGTATTTAATTATTAGTTTAAATTTAGTATACAACTTTGATCTTATTTACAGCAAAATTTAAATTAAATACTTTTTTTTCTAGGATTTAATTTTTCTTTCACTTGCATGAAAATAAATGACCAAAGTAAATATTTTACAGACATAAGCCTAGTACTGTAAAAAGAAGATTGAGTTGACTTTAAAAACTCTGTATAACATGTTTTAACCTCACCGTAGTTGTGGATTCAGGGTTAAAATTTCAATTAATCAAAATACGAAATATCTCTTCCGTCAGCAGGTTGAAATTGTCTGTACTCTTTGTTAGGCTCAGGGTATTCGTCCCTAATCTGTTTAACTATGCATGAAGGTATGATTTTTCTATTGCCTTTTCCGAAGGGCTTCCAAGAATTAATCCAGTAGACGAATTGTCTGTAAGCTACATAACGCATGTTCCTATTGTTCGCTACTCGTAACTGTTCCCTTTCAAAATTGGATTCAGCTCTCACCATCATAAGGGGCCTAGCAGTGTTCAATGTGTCCCTATTTAATACAACAGAACGAAGGGAATTATGAGAATGTAATGCAGTCAGCACTTCCCTTATCATAACACTTTCAGAACACTTTCAGAACAGCAGAAACATTCATTATGAATCGCTGAAAAAACACATTCACCACAGTTGCATTGATCAGTACTATTTACACGGTCAGCATTCCCAGTATTTTCTTCATCTGACCTTATAATTTCGGCTCGAATTGATGTGGCCTGATTCCAGACATGACACGAGAAACTTTAAATTTATAATAATTTCAACACACGAGATGACACCAGCCATTGGCGTAACCAGGCCGACCATACTGTATGGGGGGTTATAACATCCGCGGGGTCTGGGGGTCCGGGGATCCTCCCCCGGAAAATTTAAAAAATTAAGATGCACTATAACGAGTTTTAAGCTTCCGGGGGTCCTCCCCCGGAAAATTTTAAAAATTAAGACGCACAATAACGAGTTTTAAGCTTCCCACGCTTTATACTTTTATTTAGTAATTTATGGGCAGACTTAAAAATTATACAATTTTCCTTTTTTAAATCAATGGGGGGGGGGGTTCAAACCCCCAACCCCCCCCCCTCGTTACGCCTATGACAACAGCAATGAATTAGCAAACACAGACTGATGTGTCGGCTACATATGGCTGGCATTCCAATGCTTCCTCACAGTGCTGGCTTGGCGCGGTGACGTCATACTGCACTATAGGCGGAACTTCTGTACTTGGATTGCAGGCGAACGGTTAAACATAGAAAGCTCGGGTTTTCGCACAAACTAATCTCTAAATATCCTCTTTTTAAACCAGCTTTCACCTAAAAATGCATTTTTTAAGTTAACAGGGCCTTTAAGTGATGTTCCGCATGTCCGTTCGTGGAAGGGGTATTAGATCAACCGCATCTATCGTCAAAGTGTCTGAAAAACTGTACATACAGTTACACTCTACGTGCCATAAGTGTATGTTATTACTAGGGCAAGGCATTTAATGGCCATAAAGCAGTGAAAAAATGCAAAATAAGAAATGCATTTATGATGTAAAAATAGTGAAAAAATGACACGAAATTTAAAAAAATTACCCACAAATTTTGCATTATTACTTATGTTTAGTTTTTTTTTAAGAAATGATTTGCTAAAAGCAATTTAACACATGACAATGGTTATAACACCGAAATATTTTACCTGTGTATAGAGGGGACATAGACAAGCAATTTTTATTAAGAGATATTTGCTCTATGGATTCAATTTTTCCTGTTACAGCATAAAATCTCCCAGAGCATGGCCTACACTGACTTCTAACATTAGAAAAAATGAAAAACAAAGGAACTTCGCTGTTAACACTGTAGACAGTAGTTATGAATAAAAAAAGACTAATGCAGTGGCGACCAGTCATGTGATTAGTCTGTAAATTTTGCAGATTATGGAAGCACTAAATTATGATATAGCTGTTGAGGAATGATTAAGAGTCAGGTTTTTATTGATCGCTAGGAAGGCATGAAGTCAATTTAATTAACATTTCAACCCTATTTCGCGCAATTATTGATTTATGAGCACCAAATTATAATGACTTTAATGCCCTTTAGCATACACATTTTACGTCATAGACAAAAAATCTCCTAATAAAAGTTGCTTGTCTAAATCCCTTCTATATACAGGTAAAATATTTCGGTGTATATGAATTTACAATATAAAACACGGTTATTTTGTTACTAAAGAAGTAAATTTATACTATTTGGACACCCTTAGCGAAAAAAAACTTTCTGAACTGGCATGCCCACCAAATTGCCCCTAGCAAATATGTGCCATTTAAAAAGAAAGAAAAAAATAATTCTTTATTGCTACAAGACAAACTGCTATGGTGTTTACAATAAACATGAATTAAAATTAACTATGATCACTTGGCGGAGATTCTCAAATAAAAATGATTGTCTGTTGTCTGAAAGTAACTATTTGTACATGGAAAAGCTTCTCTCTACCTCCATTCAAACATGACCTAAATGCCGAAAATGACATATAAATACCCCAGAAATGAACTCTCTCTTGAAAATGACGAAAAATGCAAAATAAAGCAAAAATGCAAAAACATCGGTACACTTGTAAGATTTAACATTATTGTATTAGAAAATATGAAAACCGCAGTCCACTAAACCATCTGCCAAACACTAGAAAACATGCACTTAAACATCAGCCAAGGAATTTGACTGCACAGTATTTTTCAAGCAACACGTTAGAATGCACTTTGCTACTTGCTCAATATGCTATCTATCACTCTCAGAACATCTTCTCTTTTACGACATAGACGTTTCATACTGCATTTGAATCGTAAAATGCAACTTCCCAGACATGAGGTTATTGAGAGAGAGAGCTTATAAATAAGGTATAAAAGACAAGTGGAAGCAGTTCAAAGAAATCACAAAACTCGCCAACTTCAATAATTTCTAAGAGACAATCCCATTCAAGTTGAGTAAGTACTTTGGCTGCATTTCATAATTTAGTCAATAATACAATTCCTGGCTCTTTAAGGCAGACTCTCATAAATCTAGAAGTGGTGTTCAAGAGAACTGAATTCATGGACAAAGTTTCTCAGTAACATGGATTTATGGGACTTTTCGTTTTTTCTCCCTTTTTTAACGTCACGGGATTGCACCTCCAGTTATTATGATCGCCCGTTTATTCTTCTTCTTCTTCGTCTTCATGTTTCACCAGTTCGTTTTTAGCCTGCTATTCATTAGCAGTCTTTGTATTTCATGACGGACTTTGCTGAAAACTACTGAAATTAATCTTTCGTCTGTAATCAGGGTAAAATTAGCTTCATTCTCAAAAACAAAACTACACGAAGGATAAAAGTCTGTAGGCTACTACTGTCATTAGATAAATGTTCAAATATGTGACTTAGAGCACAGTTAAAAAATAATAATGTCTTATTTTGCCTGGCAGAGTTAAGGCCATAGGGCCTTATCTTCCACTCAACCAGGATAAATACAAAATACATTAAAATAAATCTACAAAAAACAAATACAACAGAAAGACTTACTAATCGGGAAGACTTACTAATTTTGCTGTGTAGTTTACAATAAAAACAATAATAATAAAAAATTATTAAACTGATGTAATAAAGTGCCAGAATGATTTTGTTTAATCAGTGGTAATTGCAATTATGATATGTAGAAAATAAATGATTTAATCGATTTACGAGTTAAGCTCCAGATCGATTCATTAAAAATTGCTTACGGAAGAACAAAGGTCTAGTTTGATAAGCATATGTGAAGGAATATGTGGGTGGTGTTATTTCTCAAAGCTACCTGTACGGCAACTTCCAAAGCCGTATATGAACACTGTAAAACAATATGTTGTCATGAGAACTGATGCATTTGATAAATTATTTCTAATATATTACCGTAAAATAGGCACCTAATTGCGCATTACTAGGGTTTGGTCCAATATCAATAGGCTTCTTCCCTTGGACGTTATAAATGCGTACACCAAGTTTAATGAAAATCCGATAAAGCGTATATAAGTAAACGCGAGTACAGACACACGGACAAACAGAGACGGATTTTCCAGAACTACCACCCACAATCTCATAAAGTAGCATTCTGGCACTTAATAATAATAATAATAATAATAATAATAATAATAATAATAATAATAATAATAATAAGCAATGATAATCTATGTGACGTAAAAGTATCTTAATGATATCCATTAAAGTACAGATTTTCATTATAACACTGCTATAATGGATCTTTTGGGGATAAGAGATGTTTATAGGGTGTTTAAAACATGCTTACCTGCCTAATGGGAGCGAAATCTAAAATATGACTGAGATTTACTCATTAGTTGGGGGCGGATTTCTATGGCCTAAAAAATAGGATATATGCATGCATTTATGACCCAAAAAACATTAAAATATGACCAATAAAATTTTAAATATGACTTTACCACTTACACATTGTGTAAATTTTTTTAAAAGTTTAATTACAGTACCTTTTATTAAAATATAGTGTTAATTATTTAAAATCTCTGTAAATTCTCAAAAAGTATCATTATAATGCAAAATTTACAAAATATGATAGGAAACTTCAAAATTTCTTTAATATGCACACAAATATGTAAAAAATATGACCTAAATATGCATATTCATACTACATATGCTACAATAGTTGAGAAATTCCTAAATATGTAGTTAAATGCACAATAAAAGCAGTTACATTTTCACCAGGATGCTTGGAATATGGTTTAAATTAGTCAGAAACCTGAAGTAATGCAAAGGGGGGAAAATATGACATGTCATAGAAATCCGCCCTCTACTCATTAGTATAACATAATAGCTTGTTTCAAGTGTAAGTTATTTAGACATCTAGTTTTGATTACTGTAACATTTAAAGAAGATTTGATATTTTGGTTTATTTGAAATATAAAGTTTCATTTCACGCAAAAGCAGATTTATGCAAGGAAGTTTCGTTATGTTCTAGAAAAAAACCTTCGTATGGGAAATTATTAGCACTGAAGAAAGTACTGTAAAGGTGTGGACAGTGCTTGCGAGGAAGTGAACATAAAACAAGTGACTGAAGTTACCGCCTTTAGTTTCTCCCGACTTGCAAGAAACTCTTCTTCTTCTTCCCTTTGTTTCACCTGAGTTGTATAAAACACATCCCCTGCTAACCCTAGGGACCACTATATTAGAGCAGAAACATCTTCAAATGAAGAATTGTGTTTTAAATAAGAACAGAGAGTCCAAGATATAAAAATTCCTTTAGGCAGGCCTACAGGGTGAGGTATATTTCGAAGTGCCTTTGGTTTAATTTGTTGTCGCTGCGCAGCACTCTTCTTCTTTAGCCTTAGCATGACAAACCCGCATTAATAACTGAAAAAAAGAGGTAAGAGCACTTTTCATGTATTCAAATCTCGCCTTATATGAGAGCTATCGAGAAACTGGTTAATGATTTGTAGAGTACTCATCAAGAGCTTTTCAACGATACACCACAAGACGTGGTTTCAAAAATTTCTAATTTCCATCCCCCCACCCCCACTCGTACCCCCGAAACCCCCCGAATAGTTGGTGTCACTTTGAACTCTATAGGGAGTTCTCTAATTTATTCAAACAAAGTTTCCCTCTATACTTCATGGGGGCCGAGATACAAATTTTTCAAAATTTCAACCCCCTCCCCGACTCCCCCCCTTGGGCCAATTTTGCTCATTAACGAACTTGTCCGAACTATTGGGCCTAGAAATAACATAATAATAAAATCTGGTTCTTTTTTAACCAGATTTTATTTACTGGATGAAGGATCAAATGCGCACGCGCAATAAAGCCGAGAATTATTCCTGTGTCTTAACCATATTGCTGAACGGAGGGCGTAAATATTCATTGCTCACTTATCTTTCCAATAAGTTGAATATACTATTCTCAGAGTATGTTTAGATCTGAGTTGCGGAATGAGTTACTTTTCAATGCAGCTAAATTGCACATATTTTTCCATAAACTGTTTTGTAGTTCGAAGCCTTTAAAACCAGAGGCAGAATTTATATATTATACAGAAATATTCCACGCACGAATGCTAGTGGATTACGCTGAAAAGGTTTTCATTTATAACCGTGTTTTCCAACTTGCATTTTTATTTTCCGAGATAACTTTAAAATAACACCAACAAAACCTAGAAACTAAAGGATGTGTGTGTGTGAGGGAGGGAGAGAGAGTAGTGGAAATGGGAGATGGCTTTTACCAACTTTTGGTCGTAAAATCCGCCAACGCAACGAGTTTTCAATAACCATCTATGTTTTTAGGAGTGTGGGTGGGATTCTAGCCGGCAAAAACAATAATTACTTGTGCTAGTGGTTATTCCTGACCAGGATTAGTGCTGTAAGGATAACACTTTCACGCAAGGACCCGGCAAAGCAGATAAGGAAACAGCTTTATCGATCTTGCAGAGTAGGCGACAATAAAAACACTGGCCCTGACGTTTGCAAGCCTAGTCACTCTGCCTTCAAGAAGCTAATGCAGGGGGCCATGGTTTACTAAGCAAACACTCTATTGCTAAAACCACAGCCATTAGGCCTGCTGGGAAATGACTTCAAGCTTCAGTACGAATATCCCCCGATCTGTAAAACCCATTCAAGTCCCTAAGTAAGTGGACATTATTTCTATTTCTCTGTAGATCTGTAAGGATTAATATTTCAGGGTTTTCAACCGTTACTTTTTTTCGAGTTCCTGAATTATCCGTACATATTACAGCGCATATTGCTATAGGTTAGGACATTAAATTGGTTCAAGGAGACATAAGATGTTAGAGCAACGGCAGAAGTAGGCAAGAAAATCTAATGTGAAAAACGTAACTTTCTCTACCTTTAATAGTCTATATCCAGTGTAGAGTATACAGCTTTAATACAGTAGTGCGCTTTCAGTTGCCTCAGTGTCGTTGAAAGCACATTATTCGCGAAGAAAGACCTCAAACCTAAGATTGTGTATGAAACGAGTAGATAATAAGTTATAAACTATCCTTAAGATAATTTATTTGGAAAAATTCCAAGTGAAAGTTTTAGCCGGTATTTACTTAATAGGTAATATTTACTTAATGGCAGTAGACAATTCCTAAGCAAGCTACAGGAATATTATATATTTTATGGAACCCGAAGGTTCATTGCGGCGCTTACCTGAGCCCGCCATTCAACCCTATTCTGTGCTAACTACATCCAACCATCCCTCGCAGATCCTACTTCCCTTAAATCTATCCTAATATTGTCCTCCCACTTACGTCTTGGTCTTCCAAGTGGTTACTTCCCTTCGGGTCTCTCATTCAATAATTTTTAGATGTCTTTCCTCCCCATGCGCGCAACATATCCAGCCCATTTCATCCTCCGTGATTTAATTGCCCTTACTATATCTGGTGAAGAGTACAGGCAATGAAGCTCGTCGTTATGCAGTTTTTCTAGTCCCCATTTTCATAATAGATAATACATAGCGTAATATGCGGTATTTATAATGTATTAGTTATAAGAATAGCAATAGATACTCGCTAGGACTGGCTCACCTAGCGAGACTACACCAGCCAAGTCCCTGCAGAGCAGGAGGCCATAGCCCTTATGGGATTTTAAGGCTAAAATCAATCAATCAGGCATATTATGAAATTACTGTAGAAAAATTAAACAAAGGTGTTAAATCTTTTTCCGAGAATAGAAAAACAAAATGAAATTCTCTCGACGTAAACTGGTTGTAATAACCCGTTAACAGGACTCCGAGGGATTTGCCAATAACATAGCCTACTTCAAGAACAACGAAAATACGAAGTGAGTTACAAAAGGTCAACAGCCACGAGGAATAAACATAACTTACAACCATAAGTGCATTAAGGTTGTAAATACATTTTATCTCATAAAATAATGGATGTGTGATAGGACTCAATCTATTTTGGTTTTACATTTTAAAGACTGACGCTATAAACATTGCGGAGTTCATTTTTAGACAATACTTCATTTTAAGCGAACCTACAAAGTGTATCTTGTAATTGTTTATAGTTGTTTTATATAAGTATTTTTAAATGTTATATGACAATTCCTGTAAATACGATTTTATGCATAGGCCTACATAAAATAATTTGCTGGTTTAGCCCAGATTGCACTCATCCGGGGAGGCCCTCCATGTCCTTGTCTGGTCAAAAAAGTATGTATGTGATCCAAAGATAATCTTCTCACGACAGGTCGCGGCCCTGTAAGGCCCGGGCGGCTTGGGTCGCTTAAATTCTAAAAGGGAGAGGTGAAACTAAGATCAAGAAAGAAAAAGAAAGAAAGAAAGAAAGAAAGCCTAGATTGGGCTGTTAGTGTAACTTACATCTTAATATAAAGACTACATCATATAGGCTATTGTACATGTTATTTGGCAACATTCCCTGGACATCCTAGGCTGCATTGAGAACATAAGGTCGACAAAATCAAAACCTACTACCTCATTGGACAAAATTAAGTTCATTAATCACAAATTAACGTTTCTAAAAGATTGTAATCGTTCGTAGCGAATGAAAACAACCGATGTCGATGAAACTGGCTGACTTTCCTGTCTGACTTAGATATTACTAGACCTGGGATTTTAGGCTCTAAAAATAGTTTTAGGCCCCTAAAATAGGCTTTTAAAACAAGTAAATAGGCTTTTAAAAGAGAAAATAGGCACTTAAAATATGCTTAAAAAATGTGTACAAAGATAGAAAATAGATTTTAAAATATTACAATATACACTTAAACTGTAACATGGCCTTTTTTTACTACAAGAAACGTGGAATACCTATTCTTAACAGAATTAACTGCAAAATTAGGCATCAAGAACTATATTCACTTAAACAGATGTTCTTTCATTGGTGACTTGACACAGTAGTCCTTTACCCTTAATCCTCCCCCTCCCCCGTCAGTCAGCATTCCTTTAGCGACAATTGTTTGGAATAATCAAGTTTCTGTGAAAAACCCACCTCTGCTGTTCTGCTTTTCATTGAGGGATGTCCATTATAAGATTGTAAAAATTACAGATGATGAATTTTATTTTAAAAGTACAAAATAGGCATTTTTGGCACTAAAATAATAAAATAGGCTCTAAAGGTCCAAATAGGCATTTTAGGGCACTATAAAACTCTATAAATGTAAGTGATTTATCATGAAACGTCCAAATATTTAAAAATTTGCATGTTATTTCATAAGGAACAAAATAGGCATTTGCTTTAAAATCCCAGGTTTAGATATTACGTAACGCTCAGATTTAACATCTACTTTAAAGCTCTGGTTTCATGGATGTGTAATTTATAGCAGTCCTGCGAGGGAAGTCAAAACGAATGAGTACTGAATTTTAAAGCATGATGTATTAATTATTGTTTAATACGGGGAGAGCGCTCTCACTAATTTCTTCCATGTTTGGTTTACCTGAGGCATACAAAACAACCAATCTGCAATAACAATTCGCCCGCATTCTACTTTAATCTTATCATATTGTGACGTATTTTACCCGTCCCAAGGGATGTTTGTTTAGGTAGGTAATTCTATTTGTATTTCGAGCAAACATTTCCCATTAATTAATAACAAAAGAATATAACACAGTTCTTCCCGGGAATTCAATATGCAGTCGTATTCCTTCTAGCTTATTTTCGTTACAGAAAGTCTTAATGAATTAATAACTTTGCCTGAATAATATTATTCATCCATTACGTTACAGGAATTGCTTCCAGCTACCTTCCCTGTTTTTTATATTAGCAGTTAATGATTACCATACAAAATATCGCTATTTATAAAGTGCCAGAATGGTCCTAAGATTGTGTGGTAGACGAGAAATGTCTCCTGCAAAAGTTCGGCTGGGAGGTGTTTAAACATTCACCCTCAAGTCCGGACCACGTTCCCAGTGATTTCCATCTTTTCCTACCCCTGACAAAATGACAAACAACGACAGAGATTGACAGAGAGGCATAGGTGGTTGTCACACGGTGGTTCAAATCCCAGGCGGCACATTTCTTTGACACAAGTGTTCAAAGTTGGTGCCACGGTATGACAAATTTCTGTGGCGAATATGTTGAAAAATAGCTGGACACTTGCTGTATCTGTTGCAATAAATATTTCCATGAAATTGTGTTTTGTTTGTGTAAATGGCCCTTGGGAAACTTACTTTGTGGACGGCCCTCGTACATTATGCAACGAACCTTTAATGGCATTAATTAAAATGCGAGTAAGTTTATGAAACGAGCAAAGCTAGTATCTTATTGCCATCTTATTACCATTGTAGGCATGTTGTAAACAACTATTTTTGTTTGACCAAAACTAATGTCTAAGTTTTGAGTTTTTTGCCTATTCTCACAGAAACCTTTTCAAAATTAATTCTCATTACATTCTTATAACACAGGGAACAGAGCAGTATAATACTTATCAACTCCTTATAACTTATGCTCCAAAATATTCAACTCTTTACCACCTTATATCACGACACAGAAATCAGAAATTTCTTTTAAAACAACTCCAAATTGTTCCTTTTAGATAATTCTAACATAGAACGCTTATATTGTGCTTGAGTGCAAGTACGTATATGTATTGTATATGTATGCGTGTGTATGTAATATAGGCCTATGTTAGTATGCTATGTCACAGGCCTAAGTTGCGGTACACACCTGTCGTTAAATAACAGTATATAACCAACCTAACCTATGGTAAAAGTAGTGGCTGTAAATAATAAAAGAGTTGGAGATCAGTCCACCCTGCCATTGACTAAGGCATATGGCAAACCCACTCAATCCCTACATGAGTTTTACGGGTACAAAGCAGAAGCTGAAACCAACATGATATATGTTACCGTGCATTTCGTATATATAGTTACTCCAATTCATGTAAAATGCGTTTCTGGAGGTTTGACGCCTTATAATCGATTCAGAATTTTCTGCACATCGCAGAACTCAATCATTATGGTAATTTGATGTTAGAATTTTTTCGAAGGTATTAGCCTAACGAGTTTTAGTTTAGGGGGTGTGGATAATATATTTTCGACTGACCTTTTGGTCTAGTGTCACCACTGAAATTCGCAAAATGTTTATTCAGAACGGAAATCAAGATAGGTTGCTTTTTACTGCTATTTGAAATCATTATTAGTCACTGACTTTGATTCAGATTAATTCATTTAAGTGCACTGATGGCCTAAAGTCTCAGCCTAAATCATGAAAAAGTACCATCATAGGCTACTAGATGGCAGTAAAGTAGTAAATTTCATGCATTGGACCTGTCACTAGGATACGCCACAACAAATAACTTGACTCGCGTCTACAGTTGTGAAACAGTTGTTACCAGTATAAACATTTTTTCTTATAGTTCATAATCTCCTTACGGAAGAGCAGGACGTGGAACAGCATTCGGCGTATGTGCTGAGGTCGAATCCCGACCAGCGTAGTATGGATATCTCTAGAAGTAAATCCCTCCATTATCGTAACAACTTCATAGAAAATTTGCATAAGGTCTACATGCACTTTTTCTTGCTGGGAGTTTGACAAAGGGAATCGTGCTTTTGGAACAGTAGGAATACTTATTTTATAAACCGTGCAGAGAAATGGCTGGAATGACACTAGTGAAATGGACCAACCGTCCTGAGATTAATAAGTGCCAGAATGGTACCTTATGAGATTGTGTGGTGGACAGGAAAATGTGTTTGTCTATCCGTGTGTCTGTACGCGCGATAACTCGAATATGCTTTATTGAATTATCATGAAACTTAGTATACGCATTTATAACGTCCAAGGGAAGAAGCCTATTGATATTGGACCAAATCGACTGAACGGTACCGGAATAATGCTCACTGTAGCGCCTATTAGACAGAATTTATCAAATGCAAATTAGTTATGACAACATATAGTTTTACAATGTTCTCTAACGACAGAAGGATGACCATTCAGCCCACAGCTTAACAGATTGGCTACAATTCACGTAGAATTTGACCTTAAGATGACGTATTATCGTCGAAATGCGAAGTATTGGAAGAAGACAACAGATGCATTTTAACATATGAGTTTTATTTTTATGGCCTTGAAACACATTTTAACAGTTTTAAGAAATATTAGTAATATTTAAGACCAGGGCCCGGATTCTGATGACCTAAAATTGTTTGAAAAATGACCTATAAAATGACCCTAAATTTTAAAGAAAATGACTTAATAATTGTAAAGAATGATCTAAAAACTGATATTTTATTTATAAAAAATGGTTATTGTACCCAAAGTTAAAGACTAATTTGTACATAATTGTAAAAACTGTGAACGCAGAAAGGATGTTGTAGGTCTAAAAACTTTGTTCTTTGTTCATGATTGGAGCATTTGAGAAGAAAAGTAAGAAATTAGTTTTTAAAATAGATCCTACATTATACTAAACTAGTAATTTATTTAAATATTGCCCTGTGAGAAAAAAAGACGACCAAAAAAGTGAATATACTCAATGTAAATGTATGAAAATGACTAAATAAGGAAGAAAATGACATGAAAATGACAAAATAATGACGCAAAATTGAAATAAATGCCCTAAAAATATAGAATTTCATAGAATGACAAAAAATTCACTAATAAAAATGCCTTTCTATAATTTAGAGGCCATGATTAGGATTTATCTACAAGTTGGGAACGTCTTTGCAGCATCAGTAAAAAGATGACATGTCATTAGAATCCGGGCCCTGTTTATGACTAAGATATTGTTTGCATACAAATTGTATATTTTTAGACCAGTAGTTTATGCTACTTATAGCCTATATGTTAGACTATAATAAGGTAAGTAATTATGTTTATGAGTAGGTTAGGTTTACAGTATTTTAAATACTGAGCAAAGTTGGAAATTATATTTTAATATTTAACTTATTATCAAACGGTATGATCAGATGTGAATTAGAAGTTTCGTGTTTATCTGTGAACAAGTCAAGTCAATCCAACATCTCCCTTGGTTTTGTAAGACTTCGCGAAATAATAAGCTTACTACAATGAATCATTGTTGACTTGACCAAGAAAAACTCCCTTCGCGATATAACCCCATTTACGTTTGTTCCCATCAAATAAACTTTCTCTTTCCAGAAACAGTATTATATTGTACAAAGTTACTCAGTTCCTGACAAGAGTAACAGAATTATTGTGGCCATTCGTCTACAGTAAACACCTTATTGATGTGTTTCCATGGGGGGAAACGCACAATGGGGAGTAATCCTACGAAAGTACGAGCAGACACAACAATACAGAGGGCTGTGGCGACTGTTATGATGTAGTCTAGAGAGGATCAAAGTGACGCTGGTGTGTGTGTATGTTTTCTCTATTGTTTACAAAACATACTCAGGTGTTGAAGAATGTTATAAAAATGTCTGCCAGATAATTATTTACCCTTAGCATGGTATACTGGTTTAGTTATCACTAGAGCTAGGATTTTTATGTAGTTTCATTTGGGAAATATGAACATAAATATGCAGTGAATGACTGAATCAGTTTTTTTTAATTAATTCATATTAACGTCGCTTTAACTAAAAAGTCATATCGCGACTATAAATCTAAAATACATTGGTTTAGAAAGTCAACTAGATATAATTACAAAGTTTGGTGCATTTCATGAACTTTAAGACACTGATGTGGTATATTGGTTGGCCCAGAGCCATAGAGAGGTTCACAGGAACTTTGACAGGAATGGAATAAGTTGAAAAATATTTCAAATCATAAAAAAATTGTGATATACATACTAAAAAAATTATTTCTTTATTACTTTTAAGAGACAATAGCACGTGAAGCATGCTGTAATAATAAATTTAAAAAAGAATTAAAAATAGATTTTTTATTTCAGTGAACAATGACATCTTTTTCTGGGTTCTCTGGAATCATTGCCTGAATTGTCAAAAACAATTTTCTTCACATTAGGAAAATACCAACGTCATTTGATGTAAGGAAATAAAATTTTAATTAAAGCAATCTCTTTAGGGAGATGAATAATGTCTCCATTTAGAATTTGACACACACTGCTAAATTTTGAGTACCTAGTGTTTCTTCTGAAAACCTCACATTTCAGCTACATGTACAGGGTGTTAATAAATAACACCGAAATATTTTACCTGTGTATAGAGGGGACATAGACAAGCAACTTTTATTAGGACATTTTTGCTCTAAGACGTAAAATGTGTATGCTACAGGGCATTAAAGTCCTTAACATTTGGTGCTCATAACTCAATAATTGAGCGAAATAGGGTTAAAATTTTCATTAAATTGACTTCATGCCTTCTTAGCGATCGATAAAAACCTGATTCTTAACAATTCATCAACAGCTATACCATAATTTAGAATTTTCATAATCTGCAAAATTTACTGATTAATCACATGATTGCCCGCCACTGCATTATGTTTTTATTCCTAATTCCAAACCTAACAAAAATGTTTCGTTTGTCTTTTTTTCCCTCAAGATTTGTAGATATCGATCGTCATTTTTTACAATTTTCCCGACCACTACACAATATTCACTGTTCCTTTGTTTCCCATCATTTCAAGTATTAGAGGACAGTGGCGTGCATATCCTTGGGATATTTTATGTTACACCTGGGATTTTAAGGCAAATGCCTATTTTGTTCCTTATGAAATAACATGAAAATTTGTAAATATGTTGACATTTCATGATATATATTACTTATATTTACAGAGCTTTATAGTGCCCTAAAATGCCTATTTGAACCATTGGAGCCTATTTTTACTATTTTAGTGCCTAAAATGCCTATTTTGTACATTTACATTAAAATTCAACTTCTGTAACTTTTACAATCATTTAATGGACATCCTTGAATGAAAAGCAAAAGAGCAGAGGGTGGGTTTTTCACAGAAAGTTGATTTTCCCAAACAAGTGTCGCCGAAGGAATGCTGACTGTCGGGGCAGGATTCACTCAAAATAACAAGTAGCAGGCATATAGTAAGAAGAGACGTACTGTGTCAGTTTTTCATATAATCCAAAACTGTTTTTGATAAATGTATTTTTAATTCTTTCTTAATTTTGCAATTATTTCTGTTGAGAATAGGTATACCACGTTTTTTACAGTATAAAAAGATGACGTTGAGTTGAAGAGCATATTGTAGTAATCTAAAGTCTATTTTCTGTCTATTTACACATTTTTAAAGCTTATTTTAAGTGCCTATTTTCTCTTTTAAAAGCCTATTTACTTCTTTTAAAAGCCTACTTTAGGTGCCTAAAACTAATTTTTTTAGAGCCTAAAATCCCAGGTCTAGTTATAACAGGAAGAATTGAATCCATAGAGCAAAATTCTCCTAATAAAAGTTGCTTGTCTATGTCCCCTCTATACACAGGTAAAATATTTCGGTGTTATTCATTAACACCCTGTATAATGGTCTACTGGCAAACAACGTACCTTTTCAGTAAAACCTGCCTTGAACTTGAAGCTGCTCTTGTGCAGTGGTATAAAAGAAGACTGACACATTTTCTCGAAGTTAATTGCAGTCTTCGGTATTACACATTCAAGAAGTTGTTTTGGATGTTTGGTCCCCTTAAAGAGCTGTCAGTATCTTAATCAACCAATTTTGGCAGGAGACAATAGGCAGAGCTTCAGTTTTGAATTTCAAGAAAAAAAATTAAAGATATAAGTATGAAAACGATTAAATATGTGATTTCGTGTTATACAGGGTGTTAATGAATAACACCGAAATATTTTACCTGTATATAGAGGGGACATAGACAAGCAACTTTTATTAGGAGATTTTTGCTCTATGGATTCAATTCTTCCTGCTATAACATAAAATCTCCCAAGGATATACACGCCACTGACTTCTAATACTTGAAATGATGGGAAACAAAGGAACAGTGAATATTGTGTAGTGGTCGGGAAAATTGTAAAAAATGACGATCGATATCTTACAACTCTGAGGGAAAAAAAGAAAAACGAAACATTTTTGTTAGGTCTGGAATTGGGAATAAAAACATAATGCAGTGGCGGGCAATCAGGTGATTAGTCAGTCAGTTTTGCAGATTATGAAAATTCTAAATTACGGTATAGCTGTTGATGAATTATTAAGAATCAGGTTTTTATCGATCACTAGGAAGGCATGAAGTCAATTTAATGAAAATTTTAACCCTATTTCGCTCAATTATTGAGTTATGAGCACCAAATTTTAAGGACTTTAATGCCCTGTAGCATACACATTTTACGTCATAGAGCAAAAATGTCCTAATAAAAGTTGCTTGTCTATGTCCCCTCTATACACAGGTAAAATATTTCGGTGTTATTCATTAACATCCTGTATAGCAAAGAATATTTAAAGTGCCCATAAATATGTAAAATGAAACATAAATAAAATATTCGTCATGGCGTAGCCTACCATGAAGTTTTGTAGTTTTCCACAGTGTGAAATCAAAGAGAAAAATATGTAATTAATTAGGTAGGCCTATTTAGAAATCCCAACGCTAGTTATCACATGTCAACTAGTGTTAATAAAAGTTTTTTTTTGTTTTTTGTTCTAGGTTAGTTCTGTTCAACTGGTGGCCCTTGGAAGTTATTGTGGCCCGCGGAACAAGAAAGAAGAAAACTACGAGGGATGTTCCAAAAGTAAGTTTCGTCGTTTTCTTAAAAAGTGAAGATGGTAAAGCAGATGAAGCAAACAACTGCCATAAGAATCGACACCTATTGCTGGTTCAACGACGGAAAGAGCGTCAGCAGAGGAGAAACGATGCATGAGTAGAGTCCCGAAGAAGAGAGAGTAGCAGTAGACTGTCGTGCCCGAGGTTATTTGAGTACAAATCACGATGGCAGATGGACGTGTACTGAAAACGTGGTCGACAATGGAAGTACATGCTGTTATCCGGTATGAATGGGCATGTAGGACTAGTGTGTCCATCATCCATGGACGCCTACAGACTGTGTATGGTGAAGAGGTCATGTCTCATCAAATTGTTGGTCGCTGGTGTTGCATGTTCAGTGAAGGAAGGCACCTGTTCCATGCAATGAAAGCCGCACTCTCGGGACGTCACTTCCAAAACAATGCTGAGGTGGAGAAGGCTGTGCGACAATTCCTTGCATAGCAGGGCACCGAGTTTTACCAGAGTGGTTTCTTCAAACTGATTGCAAGCTATGACATGTCTCAATGTCGGTGGAGACTATGTTGCAAAATAGTGCAAGGGGTATATTTCATGATTGCATGGTGTATTTGTTTTGGTAATAAAGTTTCCATGTGAAAAAAAAATGACGAAACTTACTTTCAGAACATCCCTCGTATATAAAGACTACGGTATCAAGCTGAAAAAGAGCCTGTTAACATAGGCATAAGCTGCTACTGTCAAGGTCAAATTCAGAAGAAAAAAATAATTTTTCACTTTTCCATCTCGTCAAGAATTATTGTCAAATGAAACAGAAGTGATTCAGCCTATTTTTATTTTCTGAGGAAATTGAAATGGTTATTGAAGATGGATATATGCATATGTATTCATGAACTACAGATTATTGTCTCTGTTGGACATTAAATGATAATATTATAAGAGAAAAATTCCTCTGACACTGGGATTTCAACTTTGGCTATCCGTGCCAATGCTCTACCAGAGGTTCCATCTGGCGCTGTGATGTGAACTCTGGCTTTGCTCTGTTGGTAGAGCATTGGCACGGTTAGCCAAAGGTTGAAATCCCAGTGTCAGAGGAATTTTTCTCCTATAATATTTTCGGTTATCGAACAATTTTCTTCGAGACTTACTGATTTTAAAAACAAAGGACAAATTTAAATTAAAAATCCACGAAAATAGATACTTAAAAACTTGTATTTTCTGAAATAACGTAAATTTGAGAAAAATATATGATACCATTGTTCATAAGAATACCTTCAAGACTCCTTATAAATTTCATGAAATCGTATTTAATAGTGACTGAGTTATTTCACCGCGAAGAAAGAAAAACCTAAACACTTACCTTTTTCAGGAAGGGAGAAAGAAATTCAGCCTTTACCGAATTGTCCATATATAAGGCTATTTATAATTCTAAGATGCAATTTTAATAAACCTACATTTTTAAAATAATTTTTTTTATGAGGAATGAAAACATCGAACCGGATCCCCAAGCATCTGCAAAATTGTACATATAGCCAATTGTACTCCAACCAATCAGAACTAAAGAGCTTAAAAAGAGTCATTTAAGAAATCGTTAAAAAAATTTAACCAAAGTCTGACCGTTCTAAGGAGGAAACCTGAATTAAACAAAATCAATTAGACCTACAAAGAGACAAAAAAAGATGAATTACATAACCCTTAAATGCAAGAGACACGATATCACAAATATTATAAACCAGAGCCGGACTGCAGAGAGAACAATTAGCACAATGATTATGCTCATTTTTTACTACTCGCATCCTTCTCCGTAAATTTTACATAGGTTTTTAAGATTTGTTTGCATGTTATTTTTCATTACTTTATTAAAAACTTAAGGCACTAACTATATAATAATTTGTAATATATTACCATGAATTGGAACTGTTATAGTAGGCCTATATTGCGATACAAGTGCCGTAAGCGGGGCATACGGATCGAAGAAAGAGTTTGAAAAAACGAGGCGCTTGCGCCGAGATTTTTCAATTTCCGAGATCCGTTATGCGCTTACGGTACGAGTATTGCATGCTATTTTTTGCACGATGATTATTTATATCAATTTATTTATATTAATTGAGATATTAGCTGAAAATATTATGTATCTACATTATTGAAGATGGATGTTATATTTCAGAAAGTGATTCGCATGTGTTTGTTGTTATGGGAACCGAATATTTGTCCTGTTAAAGTCGCCACAAACTGGGGGGCCTTGGTTCCGATCTTCCATAAAGGTTTTTGCACTCCTTAGCTAGTAAGTGGTACTTACGAACGTTGTTTACATGGCTCGTAAGTTGACATTCCCACACATTCTTGTTGCTAAGGACGGTTGCGATGAGGTTAAATTACTTACGGTCCAAGCGCTACGTCATAATTCATTACGATACACTTCATAATACAAGCCTTTATGGGCACGGCCCCCAGGACAAATATTCGGTTCCCATAACAACAAACACACGCGAATCACTTTCTGAAATAAACATCTATTTTCAAGAATGTATTTACATAATATTTTCAGGTAATATCACAATTAATATAATTAAATTGATATAAATAATCATCGTGCAAAAAATAGCATGCAACACACGGGCCGTAAAGGCATTTACGGGTCTCGAAAACTTAAAAACCCTCGGCTGCGCCTCGGGTTTTCAATCTGTTTCCTCGACCCGTAAACGTGCCTTACGGCACTTGTATCGCAATATACTATTGTATTATGATGATTTTGCTTACGGCACTTGTGCTTTTTGTAATTTTTACCGCACGGAGATTTCTTTTGTTTTCATAGCAACCAGAGTTACGTCGTGCAAAAAATGTATATGGCCAGCTAAGACTCACTAAATACTATCATACGTTCAAATGTTTTCTACAGCGTTGACATGGTGATTAAATACGGTTCACGTCACTGCTAATGAGTGATGACGTTTCACCTGCGTATGCCAGTCAGGTGCCGAAGCACTAAATCCAGGTGAGTTATGTAGCTAATATCACAAGCAGAGCCGTGATTATGACAGCAGTTGGCAGACCTGCCTGGCATACACAACGTGCGGGGTGTCCCCTTGTTAAGAAGGGCGACGCATTAGGGGAAAGAATAATTGTATTAGGAGATCAGGGTCTGATTCCCTATTGCAGGCAACCGGGCGTAAACAGGGCGCTCTGTTTCCTGGAAATCAGCTGATCCTCTTTACAACGACGCAATCTGTGCTTGCACATGTCTGTATTGACCAATAATGCCCGGTTTCTACAAACTTGTGAATTACCTATGGGTAAATTATCCATGGACAAATTAGTTCCATTTCACTCACAATGATATAATGAGCAAGGCCTTGGAGTTGTCCAGTTAGGCCCTAATTTAATTCAGAAGACTTTGATTCTCATTGTTTAAATTATTATTGATCCTACAAAGAGATTAAATTTTATCAGCCATCCATGAAAGGACAAATTAACCCGACGATTTACCCTTGGAAAGATCTAGCCCGAATTTGTAGGAACATTTTTTGTGTCATTTTCATATTTAAACAGAGGACATTTATCTAGAAACTCGCCACAAGTGTATGTGATTGCTATCTTTAAATGATTAGTGTTTGTATGATGTTATTCTTGTGTAAATTCTGTCCATTGGATAATTTACCCATAGGTAATTCGCGAGTTTATAGAAACAAGCCATAAGACGCATACAGGCCTACTAATAAAAGTTGCTTACCACGGGCGTTTAATTACTGTTTGGTTGATCACCTTGGAAGTTCTACGTAAGCTGTATTCCAATTTTTCACCAATAACACTGTACAGCATGAATGTCCTTTAGATGAAAATATGTGCTCCTTGTATATTTTTCGCTGAAAATAAGATAGCTGTAATTATTTTTTCTTTACCACACACCATTTGCCCCACAATCCACATTGTTGCTTTTTAGGTAAATATGAGAAGTGTGTCTCCTACAAAAACGGTACCTCATGGACCATTATACGAATCAGGAACCTTTTTTTTTATATACATAATCACATAGTTTCATATAAAGGAGACAAAAAATTAGTTTGTTGTTCAATGCAATCGCCGTGTAGCTGGAAAAAGTTACTCAAGCTTTCGCCACGTCATTGAAACGTTTTACGGATACATCATTAGTAGGGCAGTCAAAATTTTATTTTATTTTCTAAGAATTTGTGCTCTTAATTTTTATAATTATGTTTTATTAAGTTTTTCTTAGCACATTTTTGAACTAAACTGTTAATTTGAAATATTGCAGAACTATCTACCACTCTTTATAGATAAAATAGACGAGGGCGAATTCTGGAATACTTTATTTTCATGCGCCGTTATCTTAGGCGTCTTCTAAATGGCTATAGGTAAATCACTCCTGACTTAGTAGTTAGCCAGGAGAAGTACAATGAACCACCCCGAAGTTGAACCCTGGACACTTGAAACAAAAAATATTTGTAAACACATTTCTCAATATTCGTGGAATCCAACAAATTTCGCGATATTTTCGTAGATTTATAATTTGTTTAATGGGCACATTTTAAGAATGAATAAAGTTAAATATAAATAAGAAAAGCTATTTTATAAAATTTCGTACTTATCGCTGTTATAAAAAAAAGAGCCTTATCTATACTAGGCCTATACAGGGTGTTTCAAAAATATTTCGGGCATGGGTTCCTCACACCAAATGAAGGAAAAAAGTTTATATGAACATATGTCCCATAATCCTTGTTTTCGCGTTATCCATTTATTAATGAAAGTGTCATGGAAGCCTGCGAAACCATTCGACACCATCCCGGAGTATTTGAAAGGGTGCGACAATTCATGATTTGACGAGTGCATGCATGTCTAGAAGCAAGAGGAGAACATTTCGAGCATTTGTTATGAGTTTTGTGTGTTGACGTGTTATGAGTGTACCAATGTGTCCAACAGTTCCTAACGAGAAAGCAAGGATAATGGGACATATGTTCATATGAACTTTTTTCCTTCTTTTGATTTAAGGAACCCATGCCCGAAATTTGTAAAAGTATTTTTGAAACGCCCTGTATATACTAGCAATTACATAATCTCTCTAGTATTTCTTAGAAAGAGGATTTGTTACAATACTAAGAACTCAATGCTACTTCACTGTGAATAATGCGACTGTTTAAATTTAATTGTTTTGTGTGGTTCAAATTGAAACTTTTTAAGCCCAAGAGGATTTCAGAGAATTTCACCCCTTTTCCTTTTCCCCCTAAAGTTGAAGATCTTATGGCCACCAGCTACCCTTCTACTCCCAAGTCCATTTTCAGTAATTCTTCCTCGCCCTTGAGAAACAACCCTAAGCTATTTACAATTTACTAAGTAGCTCAATAAAATGTTTAAATAGGCAGACCTGCAAGCTTGCATTAGGGAGTATTTTAGTGTAAGTAGTATTTGTGAAAAAAGTAGGATAAATAAGAGGGGACGGAATGGCAAAGATAAAATGGAAGAAAGGGATAGATTAAAAGGGTCTGGACACTTCTTTGGACTTCAAACAAGGGGCAGAAGAAGTGGGGTTGTTTAGGGCTGTAAGATGATGTTGTATATGGCCAAGTCTGAGAGATACTCCAGTGGCGGCTCGTGAATAGAAAGGAAGATGCGCTAAATTTTAAATCTTAAACTCTTTAACGGAGAAAATTAAAACAAACCTCTCAGGTTTGCACCCGAGTAAGAGGTACTTAAAGATTTCGGAAATTCCAATCCCATCATCCGTGGACTTCCCAACGAAATCACGTTGCTGATGTTGGCAACGGACTGTATTGCTGAAAACTTGGGTGCAATACCTCTGACTCGGGTGAAGTTACTATTAATGCTTGTCTTGATTATTTGACGGAGCTCTTTTACATGTTTGTAAATTTACAGAGATATCGATCTGGACCAGATCGTATCCGCAGTGTTCTATCTAGGCCACCTGCTGAAATTTAAATAATTAAATCATTTGTTGATAAAACAAACTTTTTCATCATGATAATTACTACTCTTTAAATACAACAGAATGTGGCGATATACTTTTTAAACTGCATTTTTACCTACGAGTAAGTCATTTTACATAGCTGTAGAATTTAGCCATTTACGGAGCTAAAGTGGGTAACTCCCATATAGACCTACCAATAAATAACATATAGCGAATTTTAATAGGCTATAGCTTAGGACAAGAAGAAGAGAAACTGTTAAGGCTAGGGAGAAGAAACTGGAGGGAGAAAGAGCATACTTTTTGTTAGTTTTTTATTGAAACTTTTCATATACGTTGTACCCTCATCTTAGAATATATTAGAGCTAAAGTGCTGAAATTTGGCACTCATTTAACGCATGGTAATGATTAATGAAGAAATAGTTACATACTTATTTTGATCATAAGATTTAAATAAATTTTTGTGTTACACAATGCACAACAAAATTCATTTTTTTTAAATTTTGATATACTTAGCATGTCCTAAAATGAATTAAAACACGCTTTCTTTATCTTTATATAATAATGAATTAAAATTATTAAACGTAGTAACAATAAATTGTAGTTAGTGTATCGGTTTAGTGTATCATGCCAAACATTTTCCTCACTCTTTCTTTTATTCATTTATTCACAAAGATATTATGTACTGTGTTTAGGGAATAAACCTGGAAACTGCTGGAATCAGAAGTAATGTATCTGTTGTGTATTCTTATATTTTGTATCTTGTGTTTCTATTATATTGTAAGCATGAATTGTATTGTCATGAGCATTGTAAAGGGGGTTTCTACCTGTACTGTTCATTGTTATAAAATAAAATAAAATAATTTTTCACTAATTTTTGTGTAACATGTATTAAAAAATTAGTAACTAATTGTAAGCTTTTTGTTAACTTTAGCCCAAACACACACCTGTAAAATAGGATCCTTTTTTCGCTGACCGCCACTGCCTGGCTGAGAGAAGAGGATACAGCCGGCGCCTACTAGGAATTGAATGAATACGTACGGACGGACAGCAGTGGAACTCTATTCCTTCTCGAGTTTATACGTTTTCTCTATTTTTTTCTCTCTTACTTCCATCACCTCTAGCTAACATCACCCCATCTACGCTCATTTGATCCCCAACCAAACCACCCCGCTCTCCGTCCTCGCAGGGGATGAAATAAAACCTAGTGCAACCATTACGGGTTTTATTTATCTCTCCTCACCCTACGATAAAAAAAACTTCACCCCCTGCATCTTACCCTCTCCTCAAAGTCTCACCCCTTCCACAAATAGCATACACCCTACAAGTTCCCACGTCGACCAATAAGAGCGTAGAATAAAATTCGTTTTATATCCCAGGGATCACTGTAATAAAATTACAAACGATGAGAAAATCATACCAAATGCAGACCTCTTTCTTTTTTTTATAATGTGTTTGTGTAAAAAGTTTTATAAAATATGGGAAACTAATGTCTAACCCTAGCTATAAACGCACATGATTCCCTTTTTTTTTTATCTCCCCCGTGTGTTTTAGAGCACCCCCTTTCCATTAAAATGGATGACCATTACATTCGTTTTGATTCATGTCTTTCACGTAGCAATTCAATCAACTGTAATGTTATTGCTCCCCCGTCTTAAGTGTGCCGAATCAATTATAAGAATATGATTATTTTGGACATTTTTGGGAGTTCACAAACTTAATTATCACACATTCGTGAAAGTATAAGGCTTTCAAAAGGCCGAACTGGCAAAATATATTAGTCAGACGCCATAAAACACGTCGTTACTACTTTTAATATTTTATTTCCGTCCCCTTAGTGTTTCTTATTTTCAAGCTCCGTTAGATCCAATTAAAATGTCAAAGCTGAATGCTCTTGCCACTGCCTTCTAGATGACTGTCCATCCTTTTCCTTCATTTGACAGAAGGCATCGTGGAGGCAGTTTTACATTTAAGTGAAAAAAATGAGGTAGGTCCTAGTCTTAACAATAAATGTAATATTACTTTATGCAATTTGTCTAATTCAGCCGTGTTTATACTCCTTTTAGCTGCGAGGACATATCAGGAGTTCGGGATCTGCGTCTATACAGTAGAGTAGGCCATGGAACTATTGCTTGTCAATTGTTTCTATTATTGGTGTATATTTTTATGGAGTAAATTTCAACTGATATTAATCTAAATGGATATGAAGCAAGATGAAGTGCTGAGAATGTTATGTAAATATCCAATTCGACATCTTCCTTTACGACAGGGGAAACCATGAAAAAACTCATGTGAAATTGGCCGGCCACGGGATTTGAACCTGGGACCTCCCAAATGCGAGTCCAAGACATTACCATCTCGGTCACCTCGCTCGGTACTTCATTCAAATTAGGCATCTTACATCGTTTCAAGTTGTTCTTATTATAAATTCATTATTAATTTTAGGGTTTTACATGAACAGTAGGGCTAGTAGTGAAAGCAGTGGTCACGAGTAGCCAGAGATAGAAGAAAATGGAAAGAACTAGAATAGATCCTAGAAATTTATAATGTTGAAAAAATTTGTGGCCATTCTAAGAAATAATTTAGGCTATATAGTATTAAACTATTTTTATTTCAATATCGGTAAAGCTTCAAGTTTATTGTTCTGTTTTAACTGGAAAGTGTTTTTAATGTAGTTGTTCTGTTATTAGTCATCTTATATATTCCACATGAAGATATTAATCTTTTCTGTAATATTTCGTAAGCTTTGTCCAAAAGGCAACCTATAGATAATAAAGAAGCAATAAATAAAAAAATAAAAAATAGGCAAAATTGTATTACACTAGGGTGCGCCATTTTTAGATATTAGCCAGTAGCAGTAGCAGCAGCAGCAGCAGCAGTAGGCCTAGTAGTAGTAGTAGTAGTAGTAGTAGTAGTAGTAGTAGTAGTAGTAGTAGTAGTAAATTATTTATTTTACTGGCAGAGGTCTTCTCTTCTACTTAACCAGGATACAATGTAGATTTACATTAATAATAAAGTAATGGATAAGAGACTAATGACTAATAGGCCTACTAAGACTTAGGTTAAACTAAACTCCGTAGCGCGACATCCCCGAAGGGACAAGGCCTACCACCCGACCGCTGCGTCATCTACCCAAGGCAGATGGCAGGATTGGGGGCATGTGGTCAGCATGCCGACACCCACGGCCGTTAATGGTGGTTCATAACCAATTTTCGAACCGATCCTCTGCAAATGAAGGAACGGATCGGATTCAAATCGTATTCAATTCCAAGTAAACGCTAGCGAATTCAATCCTGGTGCTCGCGCATACACTCGCATGGCGTTCGTCATTTGTTCTGTCAGTTGATCGTCAAAAACTTACACACATAACCTTATAGTTATTTAACAGTTAAGACTGTTGTGTAGAATTTAATACGCGAGCGCGAAGATAACAAAACCAGCGCTAGCCTTAAATTTGTAATAAACTGACGGAAAATAACATGCAAGAAAGATTAAAATTCATGTAAAATTTACGGAGTAGGATGCGAGAAATAAAGAATAAGCTTAATCATTGTGCTAACTGTTTTCTCTGCAGTCCGGCATGGGTTTATAATTTATGTGACATCTAGTCTTATGCATAAGGTTTATGTTTATTATAATTATTTGTTCAGTTGTGATATGTTCAACTGTTAAATGACGATGAATATTGAATGCTGTGAAGCTAAGATGATTTTACACGGTCTGTACAGTATGCACTGACAAAGAACATCATGTGCTATGAAGGTCAGCCAGGTCTAGATTACGTCATCGTAGACTACTGTGCAGCTGTTTGTTTGGCTCAGGTCTTACCGATCAAGTTACACAGTACTATAAATTGCACAGTAAATTATAGTTTTTTTTTAAAGAATTGTCTTTTTTCATTCTTTCACCCAACTATCCGGGTAACTGGAGCTAAATTTCAGCACTAATAGTTCTGTATTCAACATTTTACAGCCTGTACACGCTAAACACAATGACCAATAATTTATTAAGGAGCTTCCCATAGTAGTCAACCCAAACACAAACAATTATTTTTTTGTTGTTTTTAATTCAAAGGGAAGTTAAATTTGCAAGGCTTGACCATTACTATTACAGAAGCATGAGTTTGGCGTTTATTACAAACTCTTAGTGAAGGTGCACCACGGTTAGGTTTAATCACACTTTAGGCCAGAGGAGGGGGCATTTCAAAGTAGTTTGAATGGTTGTGCTTACTAATAAATTCTATGTTTACAACCTACAAGCAATAGGATGAGGTCCTGACCACAACTGCTGTTCTAGCTGTGGCTGGAAACTGCTAATAAAGTTACGATACGCCACATAGCTGCTGGGGGGTATCCACACTGTGGCGAGTTCACCTCAACTGCCTAATCTCAAACATGTTTGCAGTGTCACATTGGATAAATAGGGCTCTGAAGTTGATTATCTAAAAATGCCAGGATAATGACCTTTAAAATGACATTAAATTTATGAAAAGATATGAAAAATAGAAAAATAACTTGATATTTCTAAAATATACTTAAAAGATTGAATTTACAGTAATATAATAATAAGTAGGGTTCGGATGTTTATGACCTAAAAAAGTGGAAAATATGACTGCAAATATGCCCTTAAAAAAGACTAAAAATGACCAAAAAATCCTAAATATGACCTAATAAAAGTAAGGTATTTTCAAAAAGTAAATGTTCCAATTTAAAAACTTTAAAGACACTAAATTCTTACATCATATAAATTCAATCAGATAATCACTTTTAACAATTTTGCTCATTTACAGATTCACTAGTATTGAACTTCTATTTTTAAAGGATTTTCTCCTGTTTGCTCGCTTTATCAGTTCCAAATACCCATAATATTTTGTAGACCTTGCGTGTCCTACAAAATATGAAATGAATTAATTTTGAAATTTAAGTTACTATTAATTTGGAATAAACATTAAATTCATTAAATACATTTCAAATTTAACTCGACTGTGTAGTACATATACTGTATAATTGTTCTCTTTTACAGAATTTATAACTGAAACATGATGTTAAATTACAAATATGGCTAAAATATGACCAAGGCCACAAAATAGACCAATATATGAATTTATATGCAAAATAAAAACGGTTCGATTAGGATAACAAGCGTGCAATTCTGTTCAATTTGTGTTTGGGACAAGAACGGAGTTCAGGATAAAAATATGACATGTCATAAACATCCGAACCCTAATAATAAGTAATAATAAATAAAGGACAATAGTTAGTATTTCATATTACTACTTTTATTATGTATTATATTATTAATTATATGTTTACTATATTTAATGCATCATCTTTGTCAGTAATGTTGGAAAAGTCCATTCTGAAGATAAAAGATAAAAAAATGCAACGCATGAATGAAAATGTCCTAAAAATGACCAGTACAGAATAAAATGCCTAAAAGTGTTAAAAAATGCAAAATAAAAGTAGACTTTTTGTTAGTTTTGGGAGAATGTGAATTTATACTACATCCTGCATTGTCTATGATGTCTTAGAAAAAATATTATATTTCATAAACTTCCGAGCTCTAGTAATTTTTTTCACCAGACAAGGACATGGAGGGCCTCCCCGGATGAGTGATTAGCCCAATGCCGGGGCCATCTCCGAGAAAAACGAACACATAAGACGAGACATTCACACACACACACTCATGCCGAACAAGAAGAGGATGCTATGAAGATGATAATGACGGTCAGATGATATCCGGGGATCACAAGGGCCTAAATTTACCTGACATATGTCTCACAGGTGAGTAAAAACCCCGGAAAAACCTCATCCAGGTAACTTGTCCCGACCAGGAATCGAACCCGGGCCCGCTGGGCATCCCCTGCGCCACAGCGGTGGACGTGAATTAAAACAATGTTATTTAAAGAGAGGAAAATTAATAGGCCTATATTGGAAAAGCATAGATAGATAGATAGATAGATAGATAGATAGATAGATAGATAGATAGATCTTTATTTGCCAGAGACATGAGAGTGTATAGCAAACGTCAAAGTAATATATGCACATACAAAGTTTGATAAAATAGTGCTTTAAAATAATCTACTATTAAAATACTCATTCAACGTATAGATAGGATTTGAGATCAATGTTGATCTTACTGTCCTCTTGAATTCTGATAAAGAAAGATTTTTAATATTGTCAGAAAGTCTATTGTATATATTTAGAGATATAACATCAAAAGTGTTTTGTGTTTTAGTATATTTGCATTTAGGAACATATATGTGAGAACTATTACTCGTGGAGTAGCTATGAATTGTAGAACAAAGAGTGTACTTATCAATGTTTTTCTTGATATATAGAAGACAGTTTAACGTGAACATTGATCTGAGAGTCCGAATTCTCAGGTTTACAAATAAAGGCCTACAATGTGATCTAAAAGGCCCGGTATTATAAAGAAAGTTTAACTCTGGTTTATGTTTAAACTTGAGTTTTTCATGTTATTGCGTATTATAACATCTAGTTAATCTTCAGTTTAACTTTACTGGAACTCATCTTCGGTTTAAATAGAGGTTATTTATTTATTATTTATTGAATATCCACAATACACAAAACCCTATTTCACCCGAAGGTACATTAGGGTTGGAGATGTCACAAATGTTACTTACAATAGGTTATCCTGATATTGGAATCTGAATGTCTATTATACACTATTTACAATACTGTACAGTTCTTACCAGGCGTAATGTCTACAATAGTCCTACAGTTTCTTATGTCTTACGATATGGTAAGTCTTAAGTTAAAGTTAATTATGTGAATTCGACCTTAAATTATAAAATGTAGATAAGATATTGTTGGAATAAATAGCTTAACTAAGCAAGATAAAATAAATTAACTGTGCAATACATTAAGTTAGGCAAGTACTACCCCAATGACTGAATAAAAGTGTGAGAGTTAAAGCTTTGACAGAGGTTAAGGAATTGTTTCTCATAATCGTGCCACTAGCGCTATTGAAGTCCACACAAAGTTCATCCCACGCATCTTCTTTTTGTCTCCATGTTGTTGAATCGGGTTTTCTATCCTCATTCACTGCATTGAACTTTTTTTTTTTTACAAGATACACGAGAAGTTCTGTTTCTTTGGTAGAAAAATTAACACATCGTTTAGCATTCTTTTCGTTAGTGCCAGCCATTTTTGCTACTCCAAATGCAATCGATCTTCTTTTGTTTGTGGGTAAACAACGATCGAACATCATATTTTCTCAGCCAGCAGGTCTACCAATACCTTCCACTACGGTTTAACTTAACCAGAACATTATAAAACGGCAGCTACAGTTAAACTTTAGATTAGGTTTAATTTAATCTAAAGATCAACTTTGTTTATAATACCGGGCCTAAAAGGCATAAAATTTACTGAGTTTGCCTCATTGCAACTAGAGAAATAAAATACCAGCATGTTACTTCTAACTTCATAAGTTCCTTTATAATCTGCACTAAATTTGAATTATTACTTGCAAGAAATTTGAAAGACTTCCTTTACTATGCAATCTAATTTTAAAACATGCTTAGAAAACCAGGTTATGCAGATTTTCTTTGTTGTATCCGCAGTATACTCTAATTATTTTCCTGACGTTTCTTCAAGTAGAGGGAATTGCTGGAAGAACATAAACCACTATCAATTCTATGTGCGGCAATAAACCTATACATATCTGCGGCGGAAACGACACTGTTCCAGCACCGTTTAATGCTCGGGAACATCGTAACAGTTTCAGCCCAGCCAACGGTGTGATTTATAAAGCTGGTTTTCTCCGTTTTGTTTACAGCTCTGTGTCTCTACATATGCATGCTTCCACGTTGTAAACTGTGAAAATTGCATCCATTTGAATTCCTTTCCTCGCCTTCTTTTGCATAGTGCTAAAAAAAAAAAAAAAGAGAACGGAACTACCGTACTCTTTCTCACGTTATGGTTTCATTCGATGGTACAGCCAGAAATAGAATGTAGAACGTGTCTGGATGAAAAAGCGTTGAGATAAAATAGCTGTTACACGTCATAAGCAAAAAGTTTTATGTAAACGAAAAGCTAACATTGTATTTCAGATCTATAAATCTCTCGAGTTATAGTAATTTAAGATAGAATAGTAACAAAATTATAGTAATTTAAGATAAAATAGTAACAAAATTATTATTCTCAGACTTTCACGGTCGAAGTCTTGAATTAGAAATATATTTCGGGATGTAAGCCTAAGAGGGATGAAAGCGGGCACTAGATAAAACTGCTTAATGATGAGCTTCATAACCTGTAACATTTCACCGAATATAGTAAGCGTAATTAAATCAGAGAGGATGAAATGGGCTGGACATGTTGCGCGCAAGGGGAGGAAAGACATAGTATCTAAAAAATATTTACTGGGAGACCCGAAGGAAAAATACCACTTGGAAGACCTAGACGTAGGTGGGAGAAAAATATTAGAAACTTTCAAGGGAAGTAGGATTTGCGAGTGAAATAATAATAATAATTATTGTAATGAATTCCGCACCGTAAAGCCAGCCATCTTGGAGCTGACAACTGTTAGATTTTCCCTTACACTGTTGCTAACATGGAAACGCTTTTCACCCAACAATTATAACGACTTCTGCATTCACCGTGAGAAATTTCACATTTAAAAAGGCGTAGTGAATTTTTAAATGTGAAATTTCTCACGGTGAATGCAGGCCTAGAGGCTGAGGTAGATTTCGAAGCGCTTTTGGTTTAATTTATTGTCGCTGCGCAGCACTCTCCTTCTTTAGCCTTGGCACGGCAAACCCGCAATAATAAGGACTGAATTCGGCAAAGAGCAAAAGCCTACAATCATTTGTTTTGAAAACAAGAATAGGATATAATATTCTGGGAGGCCGTGCGCAAGATCAGCAATGAATAAAATTAGCAAAGCCGCTAAACAAGACAAAATTATGATATTATAATAATTCTTTTAAGTGTTATTATTTTCAAACATTAAAATCTCGCGTCATATGAGAGCTATCAAGAAACTATTTATTGATTTTTAGAGTACTCATCAAGAGCTTTTCAACGATACCCCACAAGACGAGGTTTCAAAAGTTTCGAATTTTCATCCCCCACCCCCACCCCCACCCCCACCCTCACTCGAACCCCCGAATCGTTGGTGTCACTGTGAACTTCATAGGGAGTACTCTAATTTATTCAAACAAAGTTTCCCTCTATACTTCATAGGGGCCGAGTTATACATTTTTAAAAATTTCAACCCCCTCCCCCGACCACCCCCTACGGCCAAATTTGCTCATTAACGAACTTGTTCGAACTATTGGGCCTAGAAATGACATAATAAAATTTGGTTCAAATATCTTCAAAATTACGGCCGCTAGCGTGTAAAGATATATATATATATATTTCTTTTTTTTTAACGGGCGGTGGTTTCGTACTTAGGGGAGCATGAAACGTAAAGATATGAAAGAATTTTTCGAAAATCATGACATGGTATCCATTGCAATAGGTAGATTTTTCTTCGAAATCTACCTAAAAAGGCGTAGTGAATTTTAAAATTCCTGCCTGTAGGCAAAGTAAGCTATAAATACAAAAAATGTAAACATGTATAACCTAGTCTAAACGTATGAAGTGTATCCCTGGTGAAACGCTTTTTAACCCCTGACCTTCAATTAACTGGTTATAAAAGAACAATCTTTGAGCTCACGTAATTTTGCAAACAATAATTATTAGCATTTTGCCACACATTTCAGAAAGGTATTGTAGAGTACTGACTTCGCTGTAAAGTTCTTGTAAAAATAATACAGGCCTAAACATGCTGTTCACTGCACAGACTTGACCCTGGCAATGACCTCACGTTCCGCGGTAGAGTACAGTATGACTATCAATAACTGTGACTTTTACTTTCCCTCTATTTCCAATCCCCCCTCTTCAACAACTACAGTGAACTGGTAAAACATTCCTAACGAATGTCAATTGTAAGAGATGTGTGCTATCATTAGGATTGCATTATATTCCGTATTGAGTTATCATGATATAATTAGTTTACGATGTCTATGTTAAGTTTGGTAGGGATTTCCGTAAGATCACCACAGGAATACAAATGAGTCGCAAATATTCGATCTTTACATAGATTCAATGTTCAGTATAACGTAGTACTCCATCTTAATGTTTATTCATTCTTTGGTGTAATTTATTTATTTAGAAAATAATCTTGTAGAGCATAAGGCCATAAGATTCGTCACACAAAATAAGATCATTCATAATTACCCATTGCTAAAAAAAGTAATCACTGTTGTATGGGCAGATATCACTTAAAATAAACTTAAAATAATCTTAAAAGTTTCCTAAAAGTTTTGATATTATTTATCATAGGTAATCCCACGAGAGTTTGATTTATTAAGACTATTTCCATGAATAGGTCTAAAAATATAGTGGAATATACAAATAATAATTACTTTCGCACTTTGTTGTATAAAAATAAAACTAAAAGTTACGAGATCACGGCATTCTATGAATCAACCATCCATGAATATTGTGATAGTGCTGCCAATAGTGCTTATAAGACATAGTTAACTTCATTCAGGTAATCTAACAGCAGAATAGAATAAAATCAGGTAAACTGATGTAAAAAAGTGCCAGTATGTTTTTTTAATCAGTTATGACTGCAATTATGATATGCAGAATATGTTTTTTTAATTGATTTACAAGTTAAGCTCCAGATTTATTCATTAAGCAGGGCTTAGGGAAGAACAAAGGTCTAGTTTTCTTTTTAATCAGATTAAAATCTTCCAGCATCAGCTGAACTGTACAGATTTTTGATATCTTGACAATCGCACACTCACATAAAAATACGAAAAAGAAAGTGAAATTGGCTGGTTTCGGGATTTGAACCATGGAACTCCATAACGTGAGGCCAAAACGTTACCATCTCGGTCACCTGGGTCAGTTTAACGGTCTAGTTGTAAGTTATAAGCGCATGTAAAACAATAGTGTTTTTGGTCATAGCTATCTCTATTTTAATTTCCAAAGCCGTAAAATATCACAGTAAAACAATTGACTATGTTGTCATGATAAATGATTTGCTTTTTTTTATATAAATTCTTTCGAATACGAATATTATCATAAAATAGGCACCAAATTGAGCATTACTCCGAAACAGGTGAACCGATTTCATCCAGTATCAGTAGACCTCTTCCCATGAACACTATAAATGTGTATACCAAATTCCATAAAAATCCGGTAAAGCGTATTTGAGTTACCGCGTTTTTAAAATAGACACTAAATTGGGTTTTACTCCGGTACCGGACAACCGATTTGGTCCAATATCAGTAGACGTCTTCCCATGTACATTATAAATGGGTATACAAAGTTTCAGGAAAATCCAATAAAGCATATTTGAGTTATCGCGACTTCTCATATATTAACATAAAAGGCAATAAATTGGGCATTATTCCGGTACTGGCTAACCGATTTGGTTGAACATCAACAGACGTCTTTCCATGGATAGTATAAATGCGTATACGAAGTTTCATAAATATCCGATAAGGCGTATTTGAGCTATCGCGCCTTTAAAATATACACTAAATTGGGTTTTACTCCGGTACCGGTCAACAGATTAGGTTCAAATTTAACAGAGTACTTTTCATGGATGTTATAAATGCGTATACCAAGTTTAATGGAAATCCGATATAGCGTATTTGAATTATGGCGCCTTTCTATTAGAAAGGCGCCATAATCTATTAAAATAGGCACTAAATTGGGCATTACTCCGGTACCGGTGAACCGATTTGGTTCAATATCAATAGGGTTCTTCCCATTGACATTATAAATGTGTTTTCCAAGTTTCATGAAAATCCGAAAAAGCGTATTTGAGTTAGAGCGCGTACAGACACACGGACGGACAGACAGACAGACGGACAGACATTTTTCGTCCCCCACACAATCTCATAAAGTACCATACTGGCACTTAATAAAAGCACACCAACTGGCTTTCACGGAATTGAAATTGTGTTTCAATCAATGTACATTTCTATTATTTCAATTTACAAACAAGTTATGTTGTATAAAGTAATCTGTTTTCGTGCCGCTTAGTGGCAGCAATCACTGCACACTGATACTTACATGCCCATTCATAATAAATATAACACAGATAGTTCTAAATCAATCTTTGTAAATTATAGAAAATGATATAAAGCAGCACTTTTGGAGGTTATGAGAGTGGATTTTGGCTATACTTAGTGTGCTTATTCCAAATATGTAAACAGTGCTTCTCTACCAGCTCTACTTTTATATAGATTTCATTCGTGAACTCTTAGTCTAGCGAAACAAAATCTTGCTTGATAATATAGCTAGTGAAGGTTCTTGACAATTACTTTGGAAAAGTAGAACGAAAACTGTACGAAGTACAGAAAAACTAAATGTTAGATTATTTTTTGGCCCTCAAAGGGTAAAACTAATGGCACATTTGGCATCAGCGAACTAAATATCCCCAGGAATAAGTATAAATTCTAAGGCACCAAAATGGCTGTTGGTCTGTGTTATCAGTGGAATTTGCCTGTTCTAACCTCCAGTAAGCAAAGTACCCGAAGAAACCGGAAGAAACATGTTCTACAAATGAAATTGAAAGCAATAACGCTGCTTACTTGTACAGAAGTAGTGTCAAATTATAGGTTAATATATAACCTTTATCCTTCTAACATATTAATATTACTCTACGTCGAAGCTGGCAAGTGACACTTAAGTTAGTTTATTACGGGGCCATCGGCTATTACAGCCCATGGATTGCACCATTCCACTCAATCCCAATCATTATTCAGGTTAGGTGAAAAGTGAAGGAGTGACTCCTCCGTGACTCTATATCATATTGATCCCTTTAGTTATAACCACTAAATTAGTGAAATATATTCCTATGTAAAGTTCATAAAGTGGAAGAACCTTACTCTTTCTTCGTTTGAAAGAGCTGGTACTATTTTGTCCTGGCCTAGTTAAAAATATACGTCACAGCATTCCATGTTTAGAAAATCATCTACATTATAAAATGCTTTTGATATGAGCCAGCTTTTTAGGACTTTCTTAAACTTGTTAGTAGGTACAGAACTGGGCAACTTATTAAAAAATATATATTGCTTTTACATAAGACTTTCTATGCATTTATTTAATCTGAATGACGGAAATTCTAATTTTAAATTGTTTCTAGTTCTGTGTTCCTGTATATCAAAACGTTGTGACAATTTTTGTAGGTTTTTTATGACGTATATTAAATTTATATTATATACAGACTAGGAACTGTGATTATTTTTAACTGACTAAATAGATGTACACAACTAACTCGATGCGTTACTCCTGTTTAAATTCTTATGACTTTCGTCTGACATAGGAACACCTTTATTGACCCTGAGCTATTGCGCCATAACCGGATGCCATATAGGATCTTGACTAACTGAGGCTTTTAGCTTTCGGTGTAGGAAGATAACTCTTGACAGCTTAGCAGTAATATTTGTTATTTGTTGGTACCAAGAAAGCTTATTATCTAAGAATAGTCCCACAAGCTTTGCAGTTTTTTTTCAGGTAGACCTATACTTGTTCTAAGGCTGAATACAATATTTTCAGTTTTTAAAGGCAGAACTAGCCATGGAATAAAGGATTCCTATATTCAAACTGCATACATCCCATAAGAGAGAATGCCCATTAGTTCATGTAAGGCTACAGTCGTAACTCCTAACTTAAGCTAATTAGATATTCGTAGCTTACATTTGCTTTGGTACTGTACTGAAGTATAAAACCAATCACTTCTGCAATTTATGCCCTTCACCAATAGTGATCGACAGATGTAAAGAAATCTAAAATTAAACTTTAAGTATACTAACAGAACTCTTATATAGTGAATATATAACATTATACTGTACTGTAGACTACTTATCGAACAAGCAGGTTTACACACAACATTTTATAGACTGCACTGTTTACCTTAATTTGCAGTGGTCATTTGTCCACGAAATATATACTGTAAGTTAAGGTAAATAGTGAAGTCGAGTGAGGGTTATGTCAACCTACATGATCAATATATATATATATATATATATATATATATCTAACATTTTAATGCTTACAAAAAACTACTTTGAAACCATCTCTCTTTTATGATTGATGTAAATACCTTGTACCGTCTGCTAATAAAAGGTTTAATATGTATCTTACCTTAGCAAGTCATCATATCCTAACGGAAAGTTGGTTCGAATTTGGCACATCACAGTATCACTTTCTCACTCACGAAACAAACATTATTTTATACACTGTAACATCTTAATATCGTTCTCACTACAATAAACACCAAATCCTTCTTTTATCTCACAAATATTGCTCACAATTCAACTTCATAATAGCTTTCTTCATTTCACTCAACGTGACGTGGCATTCCGTTAGATTAAATGGCGGAGACAGGTTTACCAATTTATGCAAGGTACAGACAAATGACGGACGCTGAGCGTAGGGTAAACATAAACGAAATCGATCTTATTTAATAATTTAAGCATTTTTCTGCCAAAATGTTTAAAGGCATCAACTAAATTTAAAATATAGTCCAATAACTAACCAGTAGATCTCACTGGGCTATAAAACGCTATATCTCTTTGTTCTAATAGGGATATATATTATTACAACCATTTTGCTTCCACGCGTTTCTAACTAACTTCTTATTGGTATTCAATGAAAGAATAAGAAAAATTAATAATTTTTTCTTGGGAAAATAGATTAATTATTTAAAGTAGTTCACGGTCGATTATTATCGATAATTTTTCTACTTGCATTAGAAATACTATGGGTGCTGTAAGAACTGTTTA
Source organism: Ectobius pallidus (assembly GCA_964059195.1). Lineage (NCBI taxonomy): Eukaryota > Metazoa > Arthropoda > Insecta > Blattodea > Ectobiidae > Ectobius > Ectobius pallidus. Next base: position 206,499,005 of record CAXKWD010000001.1, on the reverse strand, counting down.
GACCCTGAAATTAGATATTGAGTTTTCAGTATTAAACCTTAAATCCATTACGTATACTTTGGGATAGGCTACAGTAGTTTGTCTAATAATATAAGGGTAAAATTAGAAGACAAACTTAAATTAAATGTAAAATTACAGAATAAGGGCCAAGAAATAGAATGTGGGCTTAATCATTGCGTTAAGTGTTTTCTATGCAGTCCGGCAAAGGTTTGTATGTTATGTGAGAAATTGAGTATCTTGCATTTAAAGAATAATATCCGTTGTCACCACCTAAATTTTAGCTTATTGTGTTCTTCATAAGCCATAGAAACCATATAAGCTAGTAATTTAGTTATTTTCTGGAAAGTGTCCGAAACACTACGAAAATGAAAGTCATTGTGTCATTTTTCTAACCTATAAATGACAGTCTCTGAACAGAAAATGGCAGTTGGAAGGAGAGAATTATCACTGGCAGTATGTTGTGCATGGGTCATGTGATCCAGAAAGAAGGCTGGGATTGTAAACTTGATGCCGATCAACACTAATATCACCGTGGGCTCGTTTCGTAAACATACCAATTCGCAAAATAAAGTACGTATATATTTTACCAGTTGTATCATAAATAACCATGTAATAACTTGCCCATGTGAATAGGTATAAACTAAAAATCGTAACATAACCGAAATTTGATGCTATCTGAGTTATTCATTGTTTGGGATGTGGCATGAATCAATGCAGAGATTTTCTATTACAATAACCGACTTTATAATAAAAGAAATTGCATTTTGTAGGGGAATATTACAAGGATAAAAGCAAACATCCTCAGAAATTAAGGTTAAGGGTACAAGCATGGCCGTTTTTCTAAATAGGCTAAGTAGGCTGCAGCCTAGAGTGGCAAATTTTCAGGGCTGCAGTTTGACAATTTATTTAAAAGTTAAAAAGAAGACGTTAATAATATTTTCCGTACGAATTTAAGAATAAATGTTACTTAAAAATATGTTTTAGTCCTTCTACATAGCCTACTAAAATCAAGTAGATAACTTTGTTGATTATATAATTTATCATGTAAACCATTAAAATTGTAGGCCTAGTTTTATCTAAAGTAAATTTTATTTTATTTATTTATTTTATTTTATCATATTTATACAAATACAAATACATATTTATACAAGTAAAATAAAACAATTTTCAAATTTCCAAAGTAACTACAACCATTATTTAAAAAGAGGAAAAGAAATATAGGCTACATCTTCACAAGAAGTATTAACATTTAGAAATACACCCGAATGAGCAAGACTGCTCGTGCTCGGGTAAAATGAACTTTATGTTTAAAAAAGATGAAAACACCAATGAACGAGCTATCCTTTTGTTCTATAAAACAAACGTATTAAGCAAATATGAAATATAGAGGGGGCGACAAATGGACTTTAGCCTATAGGTGGCATACTTTTAAATCCGGCCCTGGGTACAAGGTTGTATCCATATCAAGATTTTAACATTACATTACGTAATTAATAATCTTAAGATATGTCTGGATCAATGCACATGGGAATACACGGCCTCCTTAATAAGACATGAGACAATGGAATCACGTCATGGCCAACTTGACTGATTGACAATTAAGAATTTATCACAAGCACGTCAAGTGAGGCATCCATCAATGCACACATTATATCCTAACATGACAGCCAGACTGCTTTGCCGTCAAAGACGATTCGTAATTCAGAGGAATTCCTTGTTCGAATAGCGAAGCGACTGTCTGAAAATGCTAGAGTATAAATTATACGAACTACCTCATGTAGTCATGTACCTCGGTTTTTATTGAGTGTCAGAATAATGCTTGATGAGATTGTGTGGGGAACGGGAAAAGTCTGTCCGTCTGTCTGTTTGTCCGTTTTACTTAATTTATTTAACCTGGTCAGTGACGTATTTAAGCCTAGGCAGACTGCCTAGGGCGGCAGATTTGAAGGGGCGGCTTTTAAGCTATTACTGTTTTTTTAAATATAGCCTACTAGCTTAAAAGGCCCGGCGTCGCCCGGGTTTCTTATTTTGTAATTGGAAATTAACTTATGAAGGACTTTAGATTTATAAATTCTAGGTCCTTATATAGGTATTTATAATTTGAAGTAGAAAGAACGACTTATCACACTCAAACTATCCCCTAAGAAAATGTTTGAAATAGCTTTTATGGCTATATGTAGAATTTTGCATCCCATCGCTTGTACAGTACACAGTAAGCCCGGGAGGGGTTCTAATAAGAAGAAACCGAAATTCCGGTAACATAAAATTGTATTATCGTGGCTGAAAATTTTGTTTCTCACTGTCATGTTACCATAAAACCGTTTTCGGAATGAAATTAAACAGAAATACAATATCACTTTCATACATCTCTTCCCAAAACATATTACCTTACCTCGTATTGTTTTCTCTATGTCCAGGGTAAAGAAAGTTATGTGACTGCATTATTTTCGTGAATATTGATAGTTCTCTCATTTGTTTCTCTCATTTGTCAAATTTATTCTACTTTCATTTTTTTTCCAAGGCCCGCTGGTAACAATATGTTTTAATGTCAAATGTGATTCGGATTCGATAATTCTGTGTAAGAAGGGATTAAGTATTCTCAAAAACATTTGATTTTTGGCATTTAGAATCTGAATTTTTCAAAATCCTTTCTTAGTGAGCACCTACATTATGAAACGAAGGTACTGTCAAAATTCCAAGTCTCTACCTGTTATAGTTTAGGCTGTACGTTGATTCCTGTCATTCAGTCAGTCAGTCAGTCATTCATTCAGTCAGTCAGGACAAAGCCTTTTATATATAGAGAGATTAAAACATTTTATTCATAACTCTTCAAAATAGTATGGTACTAATGTAACGCACAATGAAATAGAAATGAATAACATTGACAACAATACGCACCTGTTTATTTATTTACTTATTTATTTATTATATTATTATTATTATTATTATTATTATTATTATTATTATTATTATTATTATTATTACTACTACTATTATTATTAGCCTACTATTTCAGTTACAATAATGCTATTGTAGGTTACTTTGTGGTACATTCATGAGGAAATAAGGGGGCGAAAATGTTTTTCTCTGCCTAGGGGCGCTTAAGTAGCTAAATACGCCCCTGAACTTTGTAGAGATAAGACCATTAGGTCTTCTCTACCAGGATTCCAAACCTACAATTGCAATATAACTATAAAAATTCAGTAAGAAAAAAATTAATAAAAAGTACTAGCATTAAAGATTCTAAATGAAAATATTAATAATAATAATAATAATAATAATAATAATAATAATAATAATAATAATGCTAATAATAAAAATTATAGTAAAACACAATACAATAAATTAAAACCATAAAAATAAATCTTCTTGCACCTTATAACTTTCTATGTACAAAGCTATATGCCTGAGCGAGTTAGGTATTCAAACAGTTGTTCGTGTGTCTGTACTCGCGATAACTAAAATACTCTTTACCGGATTTTCATGAAACTTGGTATACGCATTTACAATGTCCATGGGAAGAAGCCTATTGATTTTGGACCAAATCGATTGATCGGTACCAGAAACATGCCTAATTTAGTACCTATTTTATGGCAATATATTAGAAAGAATTTATCAAATGGAAGTCATTTCTCATGGCAACATATTGTTTTACAGTGTTTATATACGGCTTTGGAAGTTGCAATACAGGTAGCTTTGACGAAAAACACTACCCACATATTCCTTCACATATGCTTATCAAACTAGACCTGTAAGCTCTACTTAATGGCTCGGTCTGGAGCTTAATTCGGAAATCGATTAAAAAAATAATTTATTTTCTGCATAGGCCTATCATAACTGCATTTATCACTGATTAAACAAAAGCATTCTGACACTTTGATGTATTTTCTGCATATCGTAATTGGAATTAGGCTATCACTGAATAAACAAGATCTTGTGGAATTTTGCTACATCAGTTTACCTGATTTTATTCTACATCAGTTTACCTGACTTTTTATTCTATATCAGAATGTGAAGTGAGAAAGGTGTACATTGCCCATACTTAGGGCAAAGAAAGTTATGTGAATGCATTAATAAACTTTTCTTTGGTTTGTGTTATCCTTCTGGGATGTGATGCCATGCGTTAAGGGCATTCATTTAATTTTTACAACCAATTTACACATAATGTATCAGGCTAATGGCCGGTTTCTATAAACTCGCGAATTACCTATGGGTAAATTATCCAATGGACAGAATTTACACAAAAATAACACCACACAAACACAAATAATTTAAAGATAGCAATCACATAGGCTACACTTGTGGCGAGTTTCTAGATAAATGTCCTCTGGGTAAATATGAAAATGACAGAAAAAATGTTCCTACAAACTCGGGCTAGATCTTTCCAAGGGTAAATCTTCGGGTTAATTTATCCTTTCATGGATGGCTGGATAAAATTTAACCTTTCATAGGATCAATAGTAATATTTAACCAATGAGAATCAAAGCCTTCTGAATTAAATTAACTGTACAACTCCAAGGCCTTGCTCATTATATCATTGTAGGTTAAATGGAACTATAATTTGTCCATGGATAATTTACCCATAGGTAATTCACTAGTTTGTAGAAACCGGGCATAAGAGGCAAAACTTTTATTTGGGCTGAGGAAGTTATGTGTATCACACCAGATCTCTAATATCCGATAGCCTCGCTTTGGTAAACTCCATAGGCTTACTGAGGCCTTCATACGGAGCATTATAATTAATTAATCCCCTATCTTCACTACCCGAGTCTAACCACAGCCTCTCCCTCTCTGAAGCCTTGAAAACGTGGAGGAGGCAGAGGACACACCAGTACAGCGATGGGGTGGTTTCCTGGGAGGGGTTGGTTGTCAACACCAGAACACGAAGACAGATTGCAAGAAGCTGGTTAAGACAATTGTGTTACATCTGCTGATGAGCAATAATTGTGTACGTCACATACTTAGCGGGGGAGGCACCAGCCAGATTGCTAATTATCCTCCAAGTAGGGTAGCAGGAAAATATTGACAACTGTACAACAAACATATTAATTACATTTCCAAACCAGCATGCTAGGAAAGGGTTTCTGAGATACATACGAATTGCGATATGTTTTAATAAGAATTTAGAGAAGCTGGTATGAAACAGTATATAGCAATGCTCGTATGAGAAATATATTTTAACAGAATCTAGAAAGAGTTTGAAGAAAGGAACGAATTTCCCTATTTCCACGATAGGGAGAAAATCTTAAATATAGTCATCTGGATTAATTGGAACCGTTCTCGATCCGGAAAATAAAATATCCGGATAATTGGATAAATCATGAAAAATGTATTTTTTTTTTCAAATACAGTATTGTACTTACAATCTATGGCTTGGTTTTAAAAGGGCCAATGTCACAAAACTTCCTTTTGAGATAACTGACTTTGGAGTCTTTGTAGAAGTAACATTTTTTGCTGAGAACTTCATACATTGTCCCCTAAGGTTTCTGTATTATGTCTATTAATAGCAACAGACATTGTCACTTTTATTAGGCCTATACGAAAGATAAAGACTAGCCGAGCTTAATAATGCTAAGATCTCATTTTTGCAAGAAATTAACATTGGCCCTTTTAGAACCAAGCCACAGAAATAAAGTGTCATATCTTGGACATAGGTATCGGTAGGAGTTAGTTGTCTGTCGATTTTGTGGACTAAAATGTGTGCATTTTCGCAAATAATCGGTCCTGAAAAAGGGTTTCTGAATGCTTACTGCTGCAAAAACCACTTCAATATGACCTCAAAGCGATCTGGAGTTCTACTGTAATTAAATACAAACATCGTATATGGTAACTCAAGGACTTCTTTAACTCCCATCTCACCGAACCTCATCTATCTATCTATCTATATTAATAAAAGGAAGTGTCTGTCCTCCGTCTGTCTGTCTTCCGTCTGTCTGTCTTCCGTCTGTCTGTCCGCGATGCCCAGCGAAATCTACTCAACGCAGAGATCTGAAATTTTATACATAGGCGGACTAAAGGGTCGGAATGTGCACCTCGAAGCCGGAATTTTAATTTTCGCTTTAGTTCGTGAGTTATGAGTGAAAAACGGGCAGAAAACGTGTATTTTTTGCGATTTCGAAGCATCAGTTTCAGTAATATATTTCAATGTTAAATCAATTACAGCTGGCTTTGGCTATTTTTGTCATCATACCTCATAGCCTACCTTGGAAATAAAAGCGTCGCGATCGCTTGATTTTTTAAGTCCATCGTGGACGATTCATTTGTTTAGAGTGTCAAGGCCCGCAGATATATATGAAATTTTCAACCTACACGTAAGAAGGATATCAACATAGGCTTAATTATGGTCAAACATTGTTCGATTTGAACGAAACTCACTATACAGGGGTTTTCTGAGCCAAGGAACTGGAACCTGAGGTCGCTTTTCCTACCAGGGGACGCTACCTTATCGTGGAATACACTCCACGTGACTTACGTGTTAATACATATAATGATTTAACTATTATGCACTTAAGTTTAGAAATAATTATCGCGGGGGAAGCCGCGGGCATAATAATAAAAGGACGTGTTTGTCTGTCTGTCCGCGATGCCCAGCGAAATCTACTGAACGCAGACATCTGAAATTTTAAACATAGATGGACTGAAAGGTGGGCGAATGCACCTCGAAGCCGGATTTTTAATTTTAGCTTTCGTTCGCGAGTTATGAGTGAAAAACTGGCAGAAAACGTGATTTTAGCGCTGTCGAAGCATCAGATTTCTGTAATAGGCCTACATTTCAATGTCAAATCAATTGCATTTGGCTTTGGCTATTTTTGTCATACCGTGGAAATAAAAGCATCGCGATCGCTTGAATGTTGTAAGCCCACGCTGGTGCATTTGTTTAGAATGTCAAGGCCCGTAGACATACGAAATCTTCAACCTACACGGAAGAGGGATAATCAACATAGACCTAAATATGATTAAACATTGCTCGATTTGGACGAAACTCACTATACAGGGATTTTCTGGGTCAAGGAACTCGAATCTGAGATCGCTTTTGCAAGGCGACGCTATCTAATCGTGGTAAGTAGTCCACGTGGTTTAGGTGTTAATAAATATAATGTTTTAACTATTAGCCTATGCTCTTAATTTTTTATTTTTGAAATAATTATCGCGGGCGAAGCCGCGGGCACATGCTAGTATAAGATAAGAACGTGCTTCTCGAATAAAGGAGTTTTAGGTCAAAAGAAAAATTGTACACAGATAGATCACGGTTTTAGCACGAGAGTAATCAGTAGGGTTCGGATGTTTATGACCTAAAACAGTGGAAAATATGACTGAAAATATGTCCTTAAAAATGACTATATATGACCAAATATGTCCCAAACATCCTAAATATGATCTAATAAAATAACTGAAAAAAATTCCAAATTAAAACGTTTAAAGAAACTAAATTCTTACATCGCATTAATTCAATCAGGTAATCACTTTTTAACAATTCTGGTGATTTACAGTTCTACTTTAATGAACTTCCATTTTTAAAGAATTTTCTCCTGCTTCCTCGCTTCATCGGCTCCAAATACTCGTAATATCTTGTAGACCTTGCGTGTCCCTATAAAATATGAACAATTACATTAATTTTAAAATATAAGTTACCTATTAATTTGGTATAAACACTAAATTAATTAAATAAATTTCTAATTTTACTCGACCATAGTACCAATTCTGCTCCTTTACCCGATTTATAACTGAAATATGACGTTAAATTACAAATATGACCAAATATGACCAAGGCCATAAAAATGACCAAAATATGACTTTATATGAAAAATAAAGATGTTTCGATTAGGATAACAAATGTGCAATTCGTGTTTAATTTGTGTTTGCGGCGAAAATGGAGGTCAGAATAAAAATATGACATGTCATGAACATCCGAACCCCTGACTAATCAGTATGCAAGAACAAACTTTTAATTCTTTTAAATTAAAAAAGCAAGCTTTTTTAATATCAACATAGCAGTCAGCATTATGTAAGCGGTTTATTATTTTTTCACATTATTCCATGTAGCAATACTGTTTCATTATATTTTAAATTCGCTATAATCAGTTCATAAAACTCTCAAAACAAACCTATTCTATGACTGTGATAACATTGCAACAGAATCTAATTTCATTCTCTGCCTATGTGATTCCGCAAACAAAATACTTTAAATAACAGTTGAAAAGTACACTGCGGCATGGCTTCTAACATTATAATCTAACATCAAAGAGATAATAAAAAAAAAGCAAAGCGCCCAACGCCGTTCAAAATTCCATTTTCACGGTGGTTATATCGTACAATCCAGTGAGAAAAATATGAACAACTTTTTCATACTAGGTTATGTTATTTCTTTTTTAAAAAGAAATTATGTCATTTTTCTTGCCCGTTGTTCTGCCTTGGAGGCAATTTCGGTGGATGTGAGGGAATTTTTAATATCTTCCATTACTTCTTTCTCTTTCTGGAGAGATATTAAGCTTGGCAATTCTACCAGCACATACAAAAAAGTAGCTAAATCTTTCTTTCACCTTCGCTTTAAGTCTTGAATTATTCTTTTTGCCATATAGAGAAGAATAGAGTTAAGATACTTTGTATAATTTTAAGATTAAATAGAGCAGAAAGGAAAGTAGAAACTTAATGTAATAAGAACAGAGGTAATTGATCTGGCCTAGATTTCCACGAAATGAAACATGTACTGACGGAATGAAGAGTATAAAGAAGACTATTTTATTAGTTCCTCTGCCCGTACCATAGGTACTATAGGTAGAGGAAGTATTGTTTTCGACCCCCAAATTCGAAGTTGAGTTTTAAGCATAAGTTCAAGTTTCAAGGCCCCCTGAATCCAAAAATACTATTTTTGGAAACATGTCTGTCTGTCTGTGAACACTCGTATGAAAACAAAATTTCGTATTTGGGTCAGGTGCCTTCTGAGGATGTGAGGATAAGATTGGCGACTTTACATGAAGAAATTTTCGTTTTTCGCGATTTTCTCGAAAATGGCTCTAACGATTTTCTTTAAAATTTACAAATGGGTTGCTTATACTAAGAGCTAAAACTTTTATTTGAAACACTTTTTCGAACAAATTCTCTGAAGGGTAGTTATAAGCCATCCACTGTGAATACGCGCTCTTTGCAATACGGCCTCTTGTAACGGAAAATCGTACGAAAACCTTCTCTTATATTTAAGGGGACTTTATATAAATAAAATGTTATTCTTTACGACTTTCTCAAAAAACGGCTCCAACGATTTCCTTCAAATTTTGTATATGGAGTGCGTATACCAAGAGCTAAAACTTTTATTTGAAACTTTTTCAAAAAAATTCTCTGAAGGGTGGCTGTAAGTCGCCCACTGTTTGTAGAAACTGTCTTGTCTGGTGAACAACTCAATACGCGGCCATTCACAGTTTCTTATTCTATATAAGTACGTGAAGTGAGAAAGATGTATTGTTGGCCATGCTTACAATAAAGATATATCTGAGGGGTATATTCATAAATTTCGGAAATTATTATTAACGGGGGAAAGTTCAATAAACGTTTGCAGTCACTTGTTTATCTTCCTTTTTTTGTTTGTCCATAGCCTGCGTTTTCAGTCGCAACATTCAAAGAAGGGGCTATAAGGAATTTACAGCATAATTAGCGTAAAATTGTGTCTTGCGATTCTGTACAAGGGTATGTGAATATTACTAACTTTTATTTGGGCAGAGTAAGTTATGTGACTTTCACATCAGTTTTTTTAGTTTTAGGATTTATTTTCTCCCCGAGCAAATTCGAAAAAATATTGAGTGAATCAGGTCTATGATTGGCTGATTTCACACTCGTTCTTATATGTTATTGGTCCAAATCGAAATGCATAGGCCTATGAGCTAAAGTATCGCTTCGATTACTACTACCACCTAACCACTACTTCCAAGGTTACACGAAATTACATAGAATGCCTACTACAGAGGGAACTTTGAGAGATCTTGTTTAAAAGTAATGAAGTAACAGATGGCTACTCACCTCAGGAGCGGGTTCCCCATGCACTATGCACACAAGCTGAGCTTCGTAGCCTTCACCAGTGTGTACCCAACTCCGCTCCACTTCTATTTCTGGCGGATCTGAAACGAATATAAACAAGCATAATAATTATCAATGACATTATTTCAGAATTATCTCACTGAAGAAATTTATATTATATTCTAAAGAGAAACATTTGTCCTGGGCAAAAATCGAATCGGGTTTCACCTTGGTACACCTCGACGACGAGTCCATTCTCCTAAAATCTAATCTCATTCCAAATTCTCCTCTCAATATTTTGCAAAAATTAATATTGCTGTACAGGCTAGTAGAAAAAGGAAACAACTAAGAAATAAAAATTAGCATTGACAAATCCAAAGTGTTAAGAATACAAAAAAAGAAGATCGCTTGCGAATCGTCATGGAAACCTAGAATTGAAAAATCTTTATCAGTTCAAGTACTTAGGAAGTCTGCTGACAAATGACGTCTCTGCACCAAGGAAATCAGATCATGAATTGCCATGGCCAAGACGACATTCAAAAAAAATATATATACAGAGTGTGAATAACACTGAAATCCTTTACCTGTATATAGAGGGGACATAGACAAACAACTTTTATTAGGAGATTTTTGCTCTAGGATGTACAACATGTATGCTACAGGTCATTAAAGACATTAAAATTTGGTGCTCCTAAGCACAATAATTAATCAAAATAGAGTTTAAAATTTTCGTTAATTCACTTCATGCATTCCTAGTGATCGATAAAAACCTGATTCTTAATCATTCATCAACAGCTATATTAAAATTTAGAGTTTTCATAATCTGTAAAATTTACAGACTAATCACATGACTAGCAGCCACTGCATTAGTTTATTTTTATTCATAACTCCAGTGTTAACCACGAAGTTTCTTTGTCAAATGTTTTATGTCAGTGGCGGCCTTGTCTTGGGAGATTTTATGCTGTAACAGAATCCATATAGCAAAAATCTCCAGATAAAAATTGCTTGTCTATATCCCCTCTATACATAGGTAAAATATTTCGGTGTTATTCATTAACACCCTGTATAATTGTGGTCTGGTAATATGAGCTTGGATTTGAAGAAGGAATTGTTAAAGTGCTAGGCCTGGAGCATTTATACGGATCGGAAACTTGGACACTAAGAAAAATAAAATGGACGGATCAAGTAACAAAATGAAGTCCTGAGAAAAGTGAACGACAAGAGATCAATGCTGAACACAGTTCTTCGTAGGAAAGCAAACCGAATAAGTCACATCATGAGAAGAAACTGTCTACTTCTTCGAATGAAAGTTGGAGGGAACTTCAGGTCTTGGGAGAAGAAGAATCCAGTTCCTACATGATTTAAAAGAAATTATTGGAAGGGGAAGCCAAGGATAGGAGGAGATGGAGAGCGAAGCTTTCAGATTCAGAGTACTTTCTATATTTTGTGTTTAAAAAACTTCTCTTAGGAGTACGGACACCACTTAGATAATACTTTATACAATAAAATAAAATAAAAATAATATACGGAAAAGTAACCTTCTGAATAATCCGCATATTTGCAGCTGCCACTTCATCAAAACCATAAGCGGGTTTTGTCTTGAGTTACAGCTATTTTGACGTTTGCATAGAACCAGCAACACAGGATATAATAGAGAGGCAAGAATTTGGAGTTGCTCAAAAGGAACACAATTACTGCATACCTGTCATTTGTCTAGCACAACCTTCTCTTCATTACGTTTCCATGGTGATGCAGAAATTTCACACCTGATGCCGGGCTCCTCAAGTGCCACAGAGCTATGTGGCAATTAGGTTTGACACGTGTCAAGAAGCAGAGGATGTACATACAAATGGACAGCATAGCGATAATATAGGGTTCGGATGTTTATGACCTAAAGAAAGTGGAAAATATGACTCTAAATATGCCCTTAAAAGTGACTAAAAATGATCCTAAAAACTTAAATATGACCTCATAAAATAACGCAAACACAAAAAAAAAAAAAAAAAAAAAAAAAAAAAAAAAAAATCCATTTTAAAACGCTTCAAGACACTAAAGTCTTACGTCACATGAATTCTATCAGATATTCAATTTTTAACAATTTTGGTGTTTTGCATTTTTACTTGTAATGAACTTCTATTTTTAAAGAATTTTCTCCTGTTTGCTAGCTTCATCAGCTCCAAATACTCGTAATATTTTGTAGACCTTGCGTGTCCTTATAAAATATGAACAAATGCATTAATTTTAGAAGTTGCTATTATTTGGCATAAACATTAAATTAATTAAATAAATTGCAAATTTAACTCGACCATGTAGTACATCTACTGTATAACTGTGCTTTTTTTACCGAATTTATAACTTAAATATGACGTTGAATTAAAATTTGGCCAAAATATGACCAAGATCACAAAAAACACAAAATATGACTTTAAATGCAAAATAAAAACGATCCGATTAGGATAACAAGCGTGCAATTCGTGTTTAATTTGTGTTTGGGGCGAGAACTGAGGTCAGGAAAAAAACATGACATGTCATAAACATCCGAACCCTAGTAATAAAACTACGCGATATAATTTAAGAGGTAATACACCAAATGTCCACTTTGTAGTAAGGAGAAAAATCCTAGATACATCATATTAGAGTGTAAATAGTAAAGAGATTGATAAACCGAGAAAAGGATATAGTGACAGGAAATATCTGATGATGAATGTAAATGTAGCTTAAAAAAATTATAAGAGGGTTTAGTCAAGAAAGTGGCGAAACTTTTATTTATAATTAAAAAGATATGGTTAACAACATTGAATAAAATGGTAACGTGTTTAGATAATAAAATTATTTTAACAAAGAAGGTAGTAAAGTTTGTAATCAATTAGGTAAATAGTGTTATTGCGTATGGAGTATTGAGGGACAGACATATCACGAGAAGGAAAAAACAGTACATTTATGATTCAATAGTTAAGAAAATAGGCCTAGTACAATACGGTTCAGAAATTTGGGCAATTAAAAAGAGAGAGAGGAAAGAAAATTATTAGCAACAGAAATGGATTTTTGGAGAAGAGCAAATAGAACTTCTAGGATGGAGAAAATTGTAAATGAAGAAATTCGGGAACAAATGGAAATACAACACACTAAGATATGTTTAAAAAATCAATGGACTATCCATCTAAAAGTTTATATAAAGATTTTGACGTATTGAATATTAAACAATTATACTCCTACACTTTATAAATTATTTCCATAAACATCATGAAAAGTTCATAACACGAAATCACTACTATAATACAAGGAGGTATAATATCTCTTGTCCTCTTTTCGAACCAAAGTGTGCTACAGAAGTAGGTCTAAGGCATAGTATAAATTTCGGACCAAGGCTGTACAACAATTTTACTAGAAGAAACCCTAATATGATACCACTAAACAATAAATTGTTTAAAAAAAGAGTACTCGATTTGATTAAATCTAACTTGTAATTGTACTTTTACCACTTTTTTATGTTAATCATTCTCAACTGTAAATTTTTAATTTTTAACATTGGGTATTTTGTTTGTAACTCTGTTATGTTACTGTAATTTATTTTTTCGTATCTTTGTTCATGCATTTATTTCATATAAGCAATCTTATTTATTTTTATTCTTATTTTTTACCTAAAACTATAATATGTATGTTTTTTTTTATATAATTTTCAAAATATAATTTTAGTATGACTGAACTGACCCCAAACACGAGCTATGCTCATGCGGGGCAAATAATACTCTTTTCAAATTGTACAAATTGTGTGTATATTATTTGTATTTGTAATAATTTTGTATCAATTTGTATTTTTTAATTTGTAATAAACTTAATTTGTAATTTTGTAAAAAAAAAAAAAAAAAAAAAAATATCCCGTGGCCGGCCAATTTGAAAAAATAAAATAAAATAAAATAATGAAATTAAAGAAAATCAACTCGTTCATGTGAGAAGGATGGGTGAGGAGAGATTACCAAAGAAGATGTTCAGATCGAATCTTCCAGGCAGAAAGAAGAGAGGCAGACCAAAGAAGACATGGTTTAATGAGATACAAGAAAACATATAGGAGAAAAACATTCCTGAGAATCTATGGGAGGATCAAGAAGCTTGGAGATTGAGAATACGGAAGATGTAAACATACATAAAAAAACCGTTGATGATGATGATCAGGACCCGGATTCTGATTATTTAAAATTGTTTGAAAAATGACCTATAAAATGACCCTAAATTTCAAAGAAAATGACTTAATAATTATAAAGAATGACCTAAAAACTGATATTTTTTTATATAAATTATTATTGTACACACAAAAAATAAATTGTAAAAACTGTAAATGCAGAAAGGATGTTGTAGGTCTAAAAGCTTTGTTCTTTGTTCTTCTTGGGAGCATCTGAGAAGAAAAGTAAGAAAATTATTTTTAAAGTAGATCCTACAAAAATGTCGCATTATTTTAACCTAGTAATTTATTTAAATATATAAGAATATACCCAATGTAAATGCTTGAAAATGACAAAATAATGGTACAAAATGGAAATAAATGCCCTAAAAGTATAAAACGGCATAACATGATAAAAAATGACCCAATAAAAATACATTTCTATAATCTTGAGGCCATGATTAGGATTAATCTACAAGTTAAAAATGTCTATGCAGCATCAATATAGGTGACATGTCAATAGAATCCGGGCCCTGATAATGAATGATCAACGTATTACCAGAAATTAAGGACTTTTTTCGGTTAGTCTGTAAGATGTTTGTTTTGTAATCGTGTAAAAAAATTTCAGTTAGGTGTGAAATTCTTCCAAAAAGGTGTTCTGCGGAACCGAGAGTTCACTGAATAATGAAGTAAAATTATCTAATTGTCATAACCACATACGCAACCATGGAAATATTAAGTTACGTTCCAATATATTGTAATAGAGCTGAGGTCAGAGGTTGGTAGGCCTATTTATCCAAACAAAGATATACGACCAAGCAATTCAATATTATTGCGTGTTTACCATCAGTTTTCACTGCCCGCTGAGTCATTGCTAATTTACTGCTGCTCTATGCTTTATGATTAAGCATGGATCAACTGATGAGTAGTTTAGAGAAATTAAATTACGATTATAAACCAGGAACGTCAAAACAGGAGCACACAAACGTAACATGCTCGGGGCGGGATTTGAACATGCATACCTTTAGCCGGTGGATTCCCGTTCTCTAAATGATATAGCCTGGAGATACGAGATCCTGTTATTAGTAAATGCATATAGAGTAGTAGTCCTGGCCGTGCAATACGAGTCTAGTGACCTATGTAACCAAGTTGTTCCACCTACATGAGCATAATATCATGGGATTTACTGTTGCATAGTCTTTACGTTCAATGTCTGTTTATATTTATGAAAAGAGATTTAAAAAGATGTTTTCCACCTTATACCCTCAAAAATAGTATATTGCGATACAAGTGCCGTAAGTGGTGCATACGGATCGAGGAATGAGTTTGAAAAAATCAAGGCGCTTGCGCAGAGTTTTTTTCAATTTCCGAGATCCGTTATGCGCTTACGGCACGAGTATTGCATGCTATTTTTTTGCACGATGATTATTTATATCAATTTAATTATATTAATTGAGATATTACCTGAAAATGTTATGTATTTACATTATTGAAGATAGATGTTTATTTCAGAAAGTGATTCGCATGTGTTTGTTGTTATGGGAACCGAATATTTGTCCTGTTAAAGTCGCCACAAACTGGGGAGCTTTGGTCCATAAACGCTTGTACTATGATTTCGCTTACGGCACAGTGTGTTTTTTGTAATTTTTACCGCACGAAAATTTGTTTTGTTTCCATAGCAACAAGATTGCGTGCGGGAATGTCAAGTTACGATCCACAGTAAAAATATTCGTAAGTACCACTAATTAGTTACGTCGTGCAAAAATATATATAAACTACAAAAACTTCAAATGATATTGGGATTGCTTCGAAAATTACAAGATTTTTATACAGAATATTTATTTTGTACCTTATGCAAGTTAAATGGTTGAACAGATGCGTTAAAAATTAAAACATATTTACATATTTACAGAGAAACAGCATAAATATTAAATGGTTGACAATTTGCATTAAACAATATTATAATGTATTTACAAATATACTTGTTCAAAGTGTACACATCAGTATAAACCTATCATTAAAAATGCTAAATCAGTAGTATTTGTTATCCATGTAGAGTGGATTGGTCCAGTAAAAATACCATGTAAACATAGAATTATCCTATAACA
Source organism: Ectobius pallidus (assembly GCA_964059195.1). Lineage (NCBI taxonomy): Eukaryota > Metazoa > Arthropoda > Insecta > Blattodea > Ectobiidae > Ectobius > Ectobius pallidus. The sequence continues at coordinate 206,482,730 of CAXKWD010000001.1, read as the reverse complement.
TGATTATGATGGTCTTGAGTTTATGCATTAATCATTAAAAGCATTCTGTTTATATTTGATTAATTTGATTTACTTTTTTAATTCCTCTCACCGTACCATATGTCTATAAGTAGAGGAAGTATTGTGTTCGCTTCCATCGGTTAAAAAAAGGAAATTCTTATAAACCCGTGTTACGCCCCTTTCGACAGGAACAAAAGAAAACTGGAGATTTCGTTAAGTAACTTGATACACTCTTATGTAATCACTAGCATGTGCCCGCGGCTTCGCCCGCGATAATTATTTCAAGTATTAAAAATTAAGAGCATAATAGTTAAATCATTACATTTATTAACACCTAAATCGCATGGACTACATACCACGATCAGTTAGCATCGACTGGTAAAAGCGACCTCAGATTCGAGTTTCTTGGCCAAGAAAACCTCTGTATAGTGAGATTCGTCCAAATAAAACAACGTTTGACCATATTTAGGGCTTACAACATTCAAGCGATCGCGAAAGTTTTATTTTCAAGGTTTGACAAAAATAGCCAAAGCCAACTATAATTGATTTGACATTGAAATGTATAACTGAAAACTTATGTTTTGAAAACGCAAAAAATGCACGTTTTTTGCCAGTTTTTCACTCATAACTCACGAACGAAAACTAAAATTAAAATTCCGGCTTCGAGGTGCATTTTCCGACCCTTCAGCACACCTATGTTTAAAATTTCAGATCTCTGCGTTCAGTAGATTTCGCTGGACATCGAGGAGAATTCCTTTTATTATTATAGATAATATGAATTATAATGATACCTTCTCTAATTTGTCAAACATCCATTTAATTTAATCCAAGCCCACCTGATACCACTGGTAACAATACGTTCTGTGAATTTGTTTTGATAATTCTATGTAAAAAGGGATTAAGTATTTTAAAAAACATTTAATTTTTGGCATTTAGAATCAGAATTTTTCAAAATCCTTTCTTAGTGAGCACCTACATTATGAAGCGAAGGTACTGTCAAAATTCCAAGTCTCTACCTGTTATAGTTTAGGCTGTACGTTGATTCCTGTCATTCAGTCAGTCATTCATTCAGTCAGTCAGTCAGGACAAAGCCTTTTATATATATAGAGATTATAGGCCTATATTCACTCAAATACGAAATCCATAAACATGTAGGCCTATGGACAAGAACATTTAAAGATACAATCCAATGATTACTTAGTGATAGTGAAGCTTCTCTAATTTCGGTATCCATCTACATTAAGGTTAGTTACATGTGAAACAAAATTGTAATCATGCAATTCTCCACTGTCAGTCTCCCATATGTTCACAGAATGTCGCCGCTTCGATCTCATTAGGGAAAAACACAAGACACCCAGCAATATACAAGTTCTTAATAATCCAAAACGTACAAAAACGTTACATTAACTCTAAAGGGCACTAACGTTTATAATAAAATTTAAAAATTGTACCATCATTTGTAAATCACTGTCATTAATATCGTTTAAATATTTAGGTATTCATAACTGATTATCTATAATAATATTATTGTCTTTCTGTCTGACTGTCTGTCAGTGCGCGGTGACCACCAAAATCTACTGAACGCAGAGATATGAGATTTTAAAAGTAGATGGACTGAAGGGTGGACAAATGCACCTAGAAGCCGGATTTTTTATTTTCGCTTTCTTTCGAGAGTTGTAAATTTAAAAAATACCAGAAAACGTGATTTTTTTTTTCGCTATCCAAGCATGAGTTTTCGGAAATAGATTTCATTTGTCAAATCAATTGCAGGTGGGTTTGCCGTTTTTTTTGTCATAATTTGGAAATAAAAGAATCGCTTTATTTTATAAGCCCACCCTGATCGTATCATTTGTTTATAATGTCAAGGCCCGCAGACATCTGAAATTCTTAACATGGTCGAAGAGGTATAAATGAATATAAGCTTAAATGGACAAACATTGATCGATTTGAACGGAACTCACCATGCAGAGGTTTTCTGGGCCAGAGAGATCGAATATGAGGTCATTTTTCTCCGGCGGCGCTCTTTAATCGTGGAATGCACTCTAAAGCCTAATTTTTAGCTGTTTCATTATTATTCGTTTTAAAAATGTTCTAATTATTTTGCTCTAATTTTTTTAATTAATTATCGTGGGCGAAGCCAGCAGCGAGCGGGATATGGTTATACGTATTTGGAGCAATGGACCATGCATGATATAACTTACACAAGAGGACGCGCATGATTTCAGCTAATATTATTAATTGAATGTTCTCTCTTTTTAGCCACTTATTAAGCAATACACACGATACTTCTTCTGTGAGTTTTAAGTAATACTTTCAAGTAGTACAATTTGTCTGCGAACAAATTGTAACCAGTTTGCTTTTATCGACTACAAAAGATTAAACACAATCATCTGGTAATAACATGCATTATGTTGTTTCATTATTTAGACGTATAGTTTATACACATTCGTGATATAAATAACACTCCAATGTCGAATTTTTAGCTCTTACATTATAATTATTAATCGTTTAGTTTATGAATGATTCGCGTGTAAGTGTTAATGAATATGATGTTTTAACTAGATTTGTTTTAATTTTTAATCTTCCAATTAATTATCGCGGGCGAAGCTGCGGGCACCTGCTAGTTTTATATAAATGTACAATCGCGATTAGGCCCTCACGAGTCAAAGAGACCAAAAAATAAATCATACAAAAAATTGTAATCAATCTTTAGTTCATTTGCTATTTCCATACATGATCCCATAACTGTAGATTCAAAGGACCTTTATTTTAGGCATTTGTATTATATACTAGCTTAAAAGGCCCGGCGTCGCCCGGGTTTTGTATTTTGTAATATGAAATTAACTTATGGAGGACTTTCGATTTTGAAACTCTAGGTCCTTATATAATGTGTATGTAGAATTAGAAATGAGGAAGAACGACATATGACACTCAGACTATTCCCTCAGAAAACTCTTGATATAGGTTTTTATGGCTCTTAGAGGATGTCGAATGTTGCATTCCATTGCTTCTACACACCATGCCTGGGAGGAGTGCAAATAAGAAGAAAAGGAAATATCGGTTACATAAGATTGTATTGTCTTGACAGAAAATTGTTTTTCTCCCTCTCATATTACCATACAACCGTTTCGGGGCTGAAGTAAAAAAGAAATTCAATATCACTTTCATACTTTCCTTCCCAAAAACCTGGGACATAATATACTGCCCGCGTAGGACTGAAAATGTTCCATCCCATATTGTCTTCTTTTAGTTGCTTAGGGCCTCTGATAAACATCCCTAGGCCTATTTCTCAACTAATACAAAGCCTACAGCTATGAGTGACGTATCAGTGGATAGGATTTCTTACCGACTTCCGATATAGGATACTCACTGGCACACACTTACGTAGTCCCCGCAAAAAGACCGCTTATTCTACATCAAAATGTGAAGTGAGAAAATGATGTTTTCCATGTCGAGGGTAGAGAAAGTTATGTGACTGCTTTATTTTCGTAGATTTTATTCTTCAAGAATTATTTTCACATTTACATCGATAGTATCAGAATTTGTTAAAGCCCAGTATTATAATATAGTTTCCAAAGCCCTATGCGAACACCGTAAACAAAACTTTCTAACTCTGCTTCATTTCACATTTCCAACTTTTCCCGTGGATTTTCCAAAAATTTTATTTCATACAAACCTTGTCCTGACAATTACGAACACAACAAAAAAAGGAATCAGCCAAATCGGTCGAGCCGTTCTCAAGTGATGCGGCAACATACATTTTGGAAATTCATTTTTATCAATATAGATTATTCAAGTACTTCATGTTTCAATTTTTGTCTTTGTATTTAATGTATATTTCTTGTATTCAGGTATATCATTTCAGATATATCATTCCTTGTTTCTCATTTATCTTTATTACTATGTATTTTATGTTTTTGCCCTGGCTGAGTAGTAGTGAAGGCAAGGCCTTAACTCCGCCAGGTTAAATAAATAAATAAATAACGAAATAACATAACGTAAAATTAAACGTTAACTTAGAACCTTGGAAACTCCAAGCTTCCATGTTAAGTTTATGTTAAAAATAACGATACAACCAATTCAGAGCTCTCAACTCCAGAACAGGAGACGGAGGTGGAATAGCCATGAGATGGCGTCAATGAATGAGAAATTCGTAACTTGTCTGTATGATAAAAGCAATTCATTATACAAAGATGCGGCATTGAGAGAAAATATATGGACATTAATTTACCAAGAAATGAACTACAGTAGTAAATACAGCCCATATAAAATGCTGTTATTTTGCATATGTCTACATATACTTGTATGATTTCAATTTTTAAAGGCCTACAAGTGTTTAATGAAAGTATTTTTAACTGTGACAGTCATTTTATCAGCTGTTCACGTTCACAATTGTGATTGGTTATTACCAACGTTATTCCTCTGGCAAATAAGGAGGGCGGTTGGAAGCGTGGAGAATGCGTGAGTGTAAGGGGATTTACCTGGCCTCCAGCCGCCCTCCTTATTTGCTAGAGGTATAAGTTTTCGTTCTGAATGCTCAATGCCGTGCTAAAGTTAGTGTTAAACTTTATGTTCTTTAAGTTTATGGTTAATTTTCTATGTGAATGCGGTTTTACGAACTCATGCCTTTAAGTCTTGCCTCACAAATAATATGGATTTACGTGGGAATGAGATGAATGAATGCACACTCTTTTAACGGGGGCACTATTCTATTTCGTAATGCGAAACGACAAGATCGCGTAGTCTGTCCTTGGGGAGATGGTTCGTATCAGTGACAAAAAAAATCTATTTTTTTTCTTAGGCTCATGTAATAGATCATAGTTTTGTGAACATTTTGATATATAGGTTTTATATGTTGTGATAATATTAAGCCAAGCAGAGCGACCTGGAGCTTTCTAAAATGGATGAAATACCATAAGGCACGTCATTTTCTTTTCGCTCTCCTGTAAAATTACATTTTTTGTACTTCAGGTACCATTTTCTGAAAAGCTATTCATGCTAGAATAATGAAACTTTCAGGAATTCATTATAGATGAATAACAAATCTCCCTTAGCAGAATTATGGGAAAAGTCTTGACAATACAGAATTTTCAACTATTGTTATTTAAAAAAATCTTTTCTTTTAGACGTGAAGTTTTCATGCAGTTTTCATGCAGTAATAATGTACATATTAGACTGATTGTGCTAGGGTAAATAGTAATACCTGTTGTTAGTAAGTTCCCAAAGTTTCACAAAAATCTAAGCTACAGAAATTGAATAAAGCGTACCTATGTCAAGGGAAGTAACTTTAAAACAAAATTATCACCTATGTGTTAAAAAATTCTTTCCTACCAAACAGCGAGATCTAGAACAACCATTCTCTGCTTATTTTAAACTGCAGAGTGCACTTGCAAAGCATAAAAAAATTCAACTAATTCTGACTGTTAACACCTGAGTTATGGCTTCGTGAACATACGCTATATTTTCTATCACTTTGCTAGTAGACAAAGTGGCGAGAGTGTTTGAAGAAAGGTATGTTGATATATTTAAGGGGGGACATACAGCTTTTGGTGAAATTCACAGTTGAGAAATAGGAGAATTTCATTATTTTTTCCTCAGCAATGAATTGCTCTACAATCTTCCAATCTGACATACTGTTTATTGACTGCTTCTACAATTTCATACTATTTTCAAAATTAATCAAACTATTACAGTTATGGGTAATTATCGTTACAAAATGGCAGCCACGTTTCGTGCACTAAAATGCCGTTTCCGTGATAATTTCCACAAATGGCAATATTTTTTTGTGATTCCTTTTTTATATCTATAAGGAAATATCATATGAACAACATCGTTTACAATCTTTGGAATATCTGCAGTATAAGTATTTTTAAAAATCAATTTAAATTTTCTTTTTCATTAAAGTAGGCCTATATATAGGCTTATATATTTAAAAAAACTATTATTGTTAAATGAATGATTGTAGACACTGTTGTTCATATGATATTAATGAATACACAGAAAAATAATCACTCAGAAATATTGATTTTTGTGGATGTTATCAAGGAAACGGCATTTCAGTGTATGAAACGTGGCTGTCATTATTTTGAAACGATAATTACCCGAAACTGTAACAGTTTGATTAATTTTGAAAACAGTATGCAATTTTAGAAATTGTCAATAAAGAGTATGTCAGATTGAAAAATTGTAGAACAATTCATTGCTGAGGAAAAAAATAATGAAATTCTCCTAGTTCTCACCTATGAATTTCACCGAAAGCAGTATGTCCCCCCTTAAACATAAATAAATTTACACAAGCGGAATTGGTATCATGGACAGCTATTTATAGGTACGCTATCAACGGATGTAGCACTATGCCACGATACGGCCCTATTGGTTACAAAAGCCAGAGATAAGTTCTATTTGTGTCCCAACGTTCCCTGAAAAGCACAACACTGAAAGCTGAAGGCGTTTCTCCTCATAACACTGGCTAATACAAAGTTTTGCTGCCGTTCCATATTAATGCCTACTTTGGCTTAGGCTGCTGTTGCCCTAGGCCTCGGCATATCCTATCTGTACAGATATTGTAAGGCTAAAGTATCGGCTAACTAAAGCAATTTCATTGAACATGTCTTTCTATGCACCCAGAAGTTAAGACTTATGACGACAAAACTCGCCGGAATTATGCCTATATTAGAAGCAGGGGCGGATCCAGTTTTCATTAATTCATAACTCCAGTGTTAACGACGAAGTTCCTTTGTTTTTCACTTTTTCAAATGTTAAAATTCAGTGGTAGCCATTCCCTATGAGGTTTTATGCTGTAACAGGAAAAATTAATCCACAGAGCAAAGATCTCTTAATAAAAGTTGCTTGTATATGTCCCCACTATACGCAGGTATAATATTTCGGTGTTGTTAATTAACACCCTGCATAGGTATGCTAACTCTAAAAAGAAGTTTGAAATATGAGTTTGTAAAATGATTAACGATAGAATTTGATGTTTTGAGAAAAGCTTTTCAATATTCATAGGCCTACAGGGCAAGATAGGGTGACGCGCCGCACTTTTCTTGAAATTCGTCTACCTCAAAACAGGATTGAATATTTTGAAAACTCTTTTTGAGATTCCAAGCTATGATCTTTCCTGCCTATATTTCAGCAAAGGAATTATTTATAAAATAATAATTAAACGTGTAAATACAATTACTAAATTGAAAGGCAAAGCGGGAGAGATGCCGCGTTACAGGGTGCTATGCCGCACGCATGGGAGACATGCCGCATTCACAATATTAGTTTAAATTTACTTCAAAGGCACGTACAGAACAAAAGAGAACCTATCTACACAATCTCTGACTATTGGCGACTAGCCTTGTTTCATTTTCAGTACCAAATATTCCTTCAGGCCCAAGTGAGGGTTTTCCCAATTTCCTGTGTCCGTGCGCCTACGAATAGTCCTCTTTGGCATATTATAGCAACGTTCGGCTTCCCGAATGGAAATTTCCCATGCCGTAATTCGCCGAACAGCTTCTTGTAGGTCACTGTCACTCCATAGGCTACGATGTTTAGCTCCCTCCCTTTCCCTATACCTTGTTGGCATGCCTATTGCTGAAAATAACAGAAAAAATAATTTTGGGGGTAATTATACTGCAAGACATTGTGCGGCGTGTCACCCTTGAAAGCTATGCGGCATGTGACCCAAAACTCAGGGACACGCGCCGCACTCATCTGTAGAGCTTATTGTTATTGTTGTTATGGCTAACTTCACTCACAATATCTTTACAACCTCTAAATAGTCTATTAAAAGTAGTAAATGCAGAAAAAATGGAGCAAATACAGATCAGGAAAGAATAAAGTAATGAGTCCAAAAAAGTTTCGCAGTGAAACTAGTGCACTTACCTGATAAATACCGCTATAACAATGACATAAACACCGCAAAAACAATGAAGACACGTGATCCAGTTACTCTAGGGAGGGAACTGGAGATGTTATCACGACAATTAGCGGTAAGTTACCTAGCATCTATCCCGGTGCGGCGCGTCACCCGGTTTTGCCCTAGCTTTAAAATATTGTTATGTCAAACACATAACTTCTCTACCCTTAAGTTACTTTTTGCAGCATAGAGTACACAGCTGTATTCGCTATATTCGCGATCTGAGACTCTTAACCTACCGTATTTTACGGACTGTAAGACGCTCCGGACCATAAGATGCACCTTGATTTTAGAGCGCAAATTTAAAGGAAAAGAAATTTAATGCGATTCTAATCGAACATTTTTAAAGGGAATAATATACTTCATTTTATAAACAAATTATAACCTTGTACAATGGAATCAGTGTAAATCACTTCTAAGTTAAAACCTGCGTAGTACGAAAATCTCTTTTGTACAGGTGGTATCGCGTAAATTTTAACAACTGATCTGATTTCCCATAAAAGACTGAACATACTTTTAGACCCTCTGACCGTGAGTTCAGCCTAACAAGGCTTTTTAGAGGCCACTGATTTCATTTAAACCACCCGGCTCGTATAAAAGAACTCAACATTCCTTTCTTTTTGCATTGTATACCTAGCTTCCAGCTACCCTCATTTTAAGATTGTGACAAGTGCACTGATATGCCAAAATTTGTAACTATCTTATTGTTTAGAACACCTTGTTTATAACTATAGTATTCCGGCAACATTTACCATAATTTTAATTTTTTTAGTCTACTTCGGACCATTTGACGCATCAACTTTCAAGGCTCTGTTTTCAAAGAAAAAAAGCGCGTCGCATGGTCCGTAAAATACGGTAATGTTGTTATGTCCCCTCCATATACAGGTAAAACATTTCGGTGATTAACATCCTGTATAAGAATTTAAAGGATTAAAGGACTGGATTAATGTTTTCTTGTCAGCGTGTTTTGGTGTAAGAGAAAGCAAAGGACTAGAGCCCATAAAAATTGTTTGCGATGGAGCCTAGCACTTAAGGTGGTTAAGACGGAGTGTGTTTGTTGAATATGGATAGAGAGAGGTGCACCGAAGTGACAACAACATGAGGCCTAGCGCCTATACAAACTTATGCCATAAGAAAGCTTACAGCTTGTTCAGCATACAACATTCTGGTGGGGTCTGAATACAAACTCCACTTTGCTTTTCCCGGGATACAATACGAGGAAATTAAATTTCAAATTTTCCTCTACTTTGACCTATAACAAAATGTTTCATTAAATCTCAAAATAAAACATGACTTATTATTATAGAGTGAATGTCATTATATTATATTATATCTGTTGTCATTTTTCAAGAAAAATAAATCAATTTGGCATGACTCAATTTCTCACGCAATTATTTATAAACCCGTGACGGACTGCTAAGAAAACTGTTAACGCAATAATTAGCCCCAAAGGTTACTTATTGTATCTTACTCCCTTTCTTCTATTAGGCCTACCATCTGGGATGATGGTGGGTGCAAGAGGGACAATTCCTTCACTCTTTGTGGATTTCTGCAGATTCTTCCATCTGAACAACATTGTAATAAAAGAAGTGTCTCTGACAGACCTGAAAGGTTCCCTCTCTATACTTAGGAATCACTTATATTCCTGATTAACGACACATAAATATTATTTTGCTTTTCTAATTTTATATTTACTTGTTATATATCTGTCTTCTAGTTTTTGTTCTTGATGTTTCACAAGTTTTCTTGATATAGGCCTTAGCTGTTAATGTGAGTTTTTCTTCATGTTTATTGTAAATGTTGTAAACACTTCTTTGTGGTGCAAATTATTATTTTTTTTTCTATTACGCTTTGTCTTAGGGCAACCCTTGACTGAGGGAAGATGAATGTAAATAACATTAAAAATAATACATGAGACTGAAACGTTTCTTCCAATTTATTTCTCTTTATTAAGTGCCAGATTGGTACTTCATGAGATTGTGTGGGGGATGGGAAAATATATGTCTGTCTTGAAAATGTCTGTAAATTTATAACATACGAGAAGCGAGATCAGATTTTGTCTCTAAAAAATTAGCAGAAAAGATGCATTGCTTCATTGATTTTAAAATAAACAACTAAGTAGTAGCCTATAGGCTAATATATGAGTTTTTACGTATTGCAAATATAAAAACAAATCGTAACATACGGAGCACAGTAGATTTAGACTCCACACATAAGTCGTTTCACGTACTCTTCAGCTGTGTTCTCGATGGAGCCAACCCGATTTTTTTGCATGGGTATTGCTATATAGATTGACTAAAAATTCACCAGATATGACGATGGGTTTTTCAAGAAGGCTGTTGCAGTTTCTTGTAGGACAAAATATTTGAGTTTGCAATTGTGTTTTAAGTAGATTTTGTAGTATTCTAAACTTTTCTCTTTATTCAGTTCGTAAATTTTGTTCAAAAGGTGTCTTTAACAGTTATTCTGTCTGCACATCTTGTTCAAAGTGGGTCTTCTAACATTTTAGGTTCGGAGAAGAAGACGAGGGTATACTTTGCTTGTAAAAGCGCGCTGCAGGCAAATATTACCAGAGCTCTATCTCCTCTAATACATAGCCGTTAGAGCAGGAATTGGATTGGAGAGATACACCTAACTTGTTGACAATGAGGAAAAAAGAGGGAAGGAAAGTTTTAAATGAAATGTGAAGGGGGGGGGGAGAGATGAAGGAGGTTGGAAAGTTTGCACAGCCCGAGGCTAGCTCGAGTACAGTCAACACGTTTGGCAAATTCTCTTGCATTTAGTCACAGGCATGAATCAGGAAAGAAATAATAAAAAACTTTGCAGTGTATAGTTCAGCTTGTATGTCCATATAGCCTACAGGGTGTTAATGAATGACACCGAAATATTTTATATGTGCATAGAGGGGACATAGACAAGCAACTTTTATTAGGAGACTTTTGCTCTATGAAGTAAAATGTGTATGCTACAGAAAATTAAGGGGGCGCATACACCAACCAGTGTCAAAATTTTCTATTTTTTTTTTACTCTCATATTAAAGAACGCATCTTTCTGAACATACCCTATAATTTGTATATTTAAGTTCGACTCGAGATACTGCGTCAAGTGGGTGTGGCTTATATGTAAGTTGAAATGCATGTTGAACTTTCAAAGCCATTTTCCCGTAACTTAATATTTTCAACAACAACAAAAAAAACACAATATCTCTTAAAGTAACGGTCCAAATTGCATGAAATTTTGCATACACATAGTTTTTTGTGTGTTCTAGCGGATAAACCTAAATAATCTGATGTATTTGCATCACAAGATTATTTTACTTAGTAATAATTTAATACTGAAATTTTGAAATCCCTGAAAATTGTATCAGGTATACTACAGTATATGTTGATGGTTTATCCTCTAGATTATAGTGTCAGCTGTGAATTAGAAAAGGATTACACCAAACAGATTATATAAGGCAATATATATATATATATATATTCAGTTTTAGAAACCAAATTCAAGGCGATAAAATTCTAACGAAATGTAGCCTATGTGTCCACGATAAAAAAAAAATACAGTTAGCCGTTGAATCGCAACAGAAGTGTACAGACAGACAATCATCATTCCACAGTCCACACACAATTTTTTTTTATTCTACCTTCTAGGCATTGTGAAAGGCTAATTAATATGAATCGATCTAGAGCTTAGCTCGTAGACCGATTACAAAAATTGCAGGGTTTATTTTCACTCCAAATAGAGTACCGGTTAAACAGTTCCATGCCATGTTAAGAAAACAACGTGGAACTTCGTTTACGAGTTTTGAATATAAATATATATTTAAAGATTTATTTGATAAAGACACGAAAAGTATTTGTTAGTTTTAGTCAAAAGATATTAATTGCATTGAATTCCTTTAAACATTTTTGTCCTTTGTTCAGAAAAATTAATAGCAAAACAAAAAGACGCTGAATATTATGTTTCTCATGCGGAGAATACTGAAAACCTGCTCACATAACATTAATATTTATTCCTGCAGAAAGATAGATGTGTGAGAGAATCTAGGCAGGGGCTGAAAAACTTTTCATAAAGGGGGTCTCATTAACCATCATAGAATGAGACGCGGGCCAAGCCACATAAGTTTAAGACAATAGTCTATAAACCGTATAGTCGGCGCGCAAATGTTTTAGACAGTGGGACGGGTAACTCTTGTCCGGTCTAGAACTGGAATATCAACAGGATACATATTTTAGAAAATCCATCAAGAGCATTTTTACATTAAAATATTTATATTTTTTAAAATAAATAATTAATGTTCAATCAATGATTGCGGATAGTACTGTTCATATGATGTTACCAAATAGAAAAAATAATCACTCAGATATATTGATATTTGACCAAAGCATCAAGGAAACGACATTTCAATGCACGAAATGTGGCTGGCAGTTTGTAACGAATATTCCACTCAAATTGACCAATTACGTTTAGCAATTCCAATCATATTCGTTTATCTTATAAAATGATTGCTATTAATATGAGGAAGGCATTTTATCTGATAAACTGATCGTTTGTTTGGAGATTGAAATAATATAAATGTACATTGATTAAAAAAACAATTTCGATTCGGTGCAAGCCAGTTCGTGTGTTTTATTCTGTTCTGCTGTTCGTTTACCTGAATTAAGTTAACTATGTCTTATATGCACAATTGGTAGCACTGGTCACATGGTAACTCGAATCGTAGCACTGGACGCAACAAGGACATGGTAACTCGAATCGATTCATGGATGGCTGATTCATAGTAGGGCTATGCCGTGAACTCGCAGCTGTTAGTTTTGTTTTTATATAACAAAGCACGAAACTAATTATTATTTGTAAAATCCGTTACTTTTTTATTCATGGAATAGTCTTAATAAATCCAACTCGAGTTGACGAGTTACATAAGATAAATTCTCTCCTGCTGCGCAGTGGCGAATCTATCGATAAACTCGTGAACTCTCGTGGGAATACCTATGATAATTACCCGTAACTGTAATAGTTTAATTTTGAAAATAGTATGCTGTTAAATTATAAGATTGTAGAGAAATTCATTGCTGAGTATACGGTAGTATATTGCGATACAAGTGCCGTAAGGCACGTTTACGGGTCGAGGAAACAGATTGAAAACCCTCGGCTGCGCCTCGGGTTTTTAAGTTTTCGAGACCCGTAAATGCCTTTACGGCCCGTGTGTTGCATGCTATTTTTTGCACGATGATTATTTATATCAATTTAATTATATTAATTGTGATATTACCTGAAAATATTATGTAAATACATTCTTGAAAATAGATGTTTATTTCAGAAAGTGATTCGCATGTGTTTGTTGTTATGGGAACAGAATATTTGTCCTGGGGGCCGTGCCCATAAAGGCTTGTATTATGAAGTGTATCGTAATGAATTATGACGTAGCGCTTGGACCGTAAGTAATTTAACCTCATCGCAACCGTCCTTAGCAACAAGACTGTGTGGGAATGTCAACTTACGATCCATGTAAACAACGTTCGTAAGTACCACTTACTAGCTAAGGAGTGCAAAAAAATAATAATGAATTTCATTTGTATCTCAGTAACCAAACCTGTCTTCCTTACAAAATGAATGTCAATTTTCTCTTTTACACCCTGTTGGAAGGTCTGTTGGCTCTAGTAGGCCTATCGTGGAAATGTATGTAAAAAAAAGAGGAGCTAGTCGACCAATATAGCTAGATGAACTGAAATTGCTTTTACGCTAGGACACATACATATAAAACACCCACAAAGCTGTGGTGGCTCCAGGCAAGATACAAACTCACAGCCCGTGAAGTTGCGATGGGTTTAATGTGGGGGGTTTTTCCTCTGACTCCTAATACCACATGCGATCCTGGTGCCTGAAAAATTGAAATGGTTACAGCGTCGCTTTTGCGCGGTTTACAAACATTTGCCATACACGACTTTCATTTCAATCAGCCTCAGCTTTGCTCTGCCTCAACATTAGAAAACTCTAGTCTAAATAATGGCCCAGTTTGCCTTCAGACTTAATTAATGGATATTTTTTCCAATAGCATTTATAATTCTTAACCAGAATTAGTATCGAGTTATTTATTTAACGAGTAGGCTATTATAGCGAGAATAGAACCAAATACACTCTAATATAAAATCAGGTAAACTGATGTAAAAAAGTGCCAATATGTTCTTGTTTAATCAGTTATGACTGCAATTATGATATACAGAATATGTTTTTTTTAAATTGATTTCCAAGTTAAGCTCCAGATTTATTCATTAAGCAGGGCTTACGGAAGAAGAAAGGTCTACCATATCGGCCACCTGGGTCATTTTAACGGTCTAGTTGGATAAGAGCATGTGAAACAATAGTGCTTTTTGTCATAGCTACCTGTATTTTAATTTCCAAGGCCTTATAAGATCACAGTAAAACAATAGGCTATGTTGTCAAGATAACTGATTTTCATTTTTTTTAATAAATTCTTTCGAATACGTATATTGCCATAAAATAGGCACTAAATTGAGCATTACTCCGAAACAGATCAACCTATTTTATCCATTATGAATAGACGTCTTCCCATGGACATTGTAAATGTGTATACCAAGTTTCATAAAAATCCGGTAAAGCGTATTTGAGTTACCGCGTCTTTAAAATATACACTAAATTGCGTTTTACTCCGGTATCGGTCAACAGATTAGGTTCAAATTCAATAGGGCACTTCTCATGGACGTCATAAATGGGTATACCAAGTTTCATGAAAATCCGTTACAGCGTATTTGAAAATAGGCACTAAATTGGGCATTACTCCGGTACCGGTGAACCGATTTGGTTCAATATCAATAGGGTTCTTCCCATCGACATTATGAATCTTTATACCAAGTTTCATGAAAATCCGAAAAAGCGTACTTGAGTTATGGTGCGTAAAGACGCACGGACAGACGGACGGACAGACAGACAGACAGACAGACAGACGGACAGACATTTTTTCGTCCCCCACACAATCTCATAAAGTACCATACTGGCACTTAATAACGTTCATGCTAAAGTTACTGTAGTTGCGGGGAACAAAACAGTAACGCCATATCTTAGCAAGGCCCACAGTTTGTCGTCTGCTGTAATGCAAATTACAGCAGCGGCATACATTAACCGATATTTTCATGTTATATGACGAAATGGGTGTGTAATAAATGTCGAATTGATCAACATATCTCATTAATTATACACTTTTGGCGACATTTAAATATTTCAGTGAAGAATACGATCTATTATAGCCTATTATTGTATTGCAGAGAGGTAGAGTTAACGTTAATTACTTGATTGTAATAATAAAAATACTAGCAGGGATTAGAAAGATCGAAATGTGGAGCAAAACACAAAAGGCAGAGTACAAAAATTTTAGCAACACGTACCAAAGGTCACAAAAGCAGATTAAATTAATACGAACAAATAAAATGTCAATTTTTCTCTTATAGTCATTTCTTCTAATGAGTTCAATGACCCCACCCTCTTTCCGAGTACGTGATATAAAAAAAACTCGGGAGTCATGTGGTTACATTCAACATCAGTGGTAAAAAATCTATTTTTTGTATGTATCAAATATTTGTAGAGTTTATATTCCTCTTAATTGTGAAAAATATGTGGTTACACCTTCAATATTTTCTGAGTTATGGCCAAAAATGTAATTTAAATGATTGAAGTCACCACACAGTTTCCTGTCATTTTTAAATTTCAGTTACACTTAGTAAATCCTGATCAGGAAGACATGATTAAAGAACATGCGAAGTTTCAATCTGATAGACTCATTTATTTTATTTATTTATTTAATTAATTAATTTATTTATTTAACCTGGCGGAGTTAAGGCCTTCTCTACCACTCAGCCAGGGCAAAAACATTGGGAGCTGAGGGAAGAAATTATAAAATTTGGAAATTTTTCATGCACTAAAGATTTATGTACCCCTTTAAGAGCGCACAGGCAAGACGGATGAAAAACCTTTTGCATAGCATGTTTAAAAAAATCCTGAAAGGGATACATGCCAGGACAAAGGAATAGAAAACGTGCTAGATTCGTTTTCTGCTGTTCTGTCTCCAGGTAGAATAAAATAGAGTGGGGGGGGGGGGAAAACAGCGTAGTACTAAATCTATACAAAATATGAGTCGTCTGGGCGAACTCATTAGCAGATAGAAAATAACGGCTTGCTCTTTAAATCACGAAAGCCATATCCCAGTCAGTATAATGATCACATCCTGATAATTATCTGCAGGTTTCGATATTAATTGAATTGGAACGAACCTTAACGTGACAAACTCCCAAACTGTGATAGTAGCGGGTGGAAAAAAAAAGGACAGTAATGAGTTTGATTATTTGCGACAGTGAGAGCAAGGGGTTGTAACATTACTGGGGGCTGGAATTAGTCTATTAATATATGCTTGCGACTGGCATTGCCATATACCCCCGCAAGCTCTTCGCTGCCAGCGTTCAAACATAACCAATACCACCGTACACTACAGGGTGTTCTAAAGTGAAGTTATGGCTGAAGATAGCTTACGTTGAAGCTGAAATGCATCCCTTCTAGACACAATCAATACCTTCGAGATTTGCCTATTGCAGTTCATTAAAGAAGCCACAAGAAAAGTGAAACATCAAACTGAAGTGCTGATTAAGTGAGTAGATGAGACTATATTGAAACTATTCAACATCAAACAATTATAGATTTGTATTTCAAATTTGTAAAATCTCTTTAGGCAGGCCTACAGGCTGAGGTACATTTTGAAGTGCTTTTGGTTTAATTTATTGTCGCTGCGCAGCACTCTTCTTATTTATCCTTGGCATGACAAACCCCCAATAATAACTGCAAAAAGAGGAAAGAGCACTTTTTCAAACATTCAAATCTCGCCTTATATGAGAGCTATAGAGAAACTAGTTATTGATTTGTAGAGTATTCATCAAGAGCATTTCAACGATACCCCACAAGACGGGGTTTCAAAAATTTCGAATTTCCATCCCCCCACCCCACCCCCACTCGTACCCCCAGGACTGTGAACTCCATAGGGAGTATTCTAATTGATTCAAACAAAGTTTCCCTCTATACTTCATAGGGGCCGAGATATAAATTTTTCAAAATATCAACCCCCTCCCCGACCCCTTGGGCCAATTTTGCTCATTAACGAACTTGTCCGAACTATTGGGCCTAGAAATAACATAATAAAATTTGGTTCAAATATCTTCAAAATTACATATATATATATTTTTACAAAAAAATTGTTGTCATATATATATTTAGACAATGAACAGGACATAACATCGGCTATAGGCCTACCTGTATGTGAGACTGGATTTCAACTTCATTCTCGATCTAAAAACATTTTTATTTTATTTAAGTTATAAATTTAAAATTCGTTCGTAATTTCCGTATAGGAATTGACATAACTAAACAAAATAATTACATACAAATACTCCTTTCATGAGTAATTCAAAGTGTATGAACTCTCACAATTGGAATAGAATGGTTGGAAGAATACCATCTTCATGCAATCTTCTTTCATAATTCTTCCGTGTTGTTTACAGTCACCTTATTTGCCCACCCCTTTCATGGGAAAAATCCATTGCTCTACCTAAATAAAATAAAAATAAAAATGTCTTCCATATATATATATATATATATATATATATATATATATATATATATATATATATATGAATATTGTTTCAATACAAATACACGTATAAAGATTTTTATTTTCATTATGGTACGTATAAGCTGAGAACTTTGATACAGATGAAATCATGAACTGCTACAGTGAATTTACTACCGTTTGTTGAAGCATTTGAGAAGCACAGGTAACGTTACCATGGAGATGCAAGCGTTCACAGAGACGATAATGACAACTGTTATATTCATAGGACGTGTTGTCACTAATGACAGAGATCACGGGATCACATCCTACGTAAACCTGGCGAGTCCCTTCCATGCAGAAGTGACTCATGTCTAATAATTCAGTATTAATGAATTTCATGTCAGTAGAGGGTTGGTAATATTTTAGCCTAATTTTGTTTACAATCTACTCTTATACAATTCAACGGCCCTAAATATCGTGCTTGCTCGCCCGCTTCGTGATACATCGGGTATACTCGGCGATGTTCGTCTCTCGCAGTCTAAACTTTCATGACGACTACAAAATTAGGAAGGAAAACCGTTTCTTTATTATATAAGGCCTAAGTGAAATGAACACAATGAACAAATATTCTAATTTTATTTTTACTTACAATTTTCATAGCTCTGAACCACAAACATTTTTAATAATCTACAAGTGTAATTTTCTTAAAAATCCTGGAGTCAATGAATAATGGCGGGCGAAGCTGGGGGTAACAGCTGTAAAATATTGATGGTTTTATCTCTTGAAATATCGCTGATAATAATAATCCAAACAAACCATTCCTTACCTTGAAACATTATATAATTTCTGAAAATTACACTGAATTGATAAAATAAAATTCACATCATATTCATGTCAATAAACAGCTGAGAAACAATAGGTATTATGTGTTCACAGGTTCTTTGGAACTGCATAATCGATTCTGATATAGTTTTCCCAGGGGGCGCTTTCATGTCGTGGAATGTACTCTAAAGCAGGAATTTTAGCTGTTTCATTAATTATTAATGGCTTAGTTTATGAATGATTCGCGTGCAAGTGTTAATAAATATAATGCTTTAATAATTATTATACTCTTCATTTTTCATTTTTAAAAGAATTATCGTGGCGAAGCCACGGGCATCTCCTAGTCTTATACAATCTTATCGTATAAAATTATTACCTTATTTTATAAATAAAATGTTCATGCAGTCTTCCTTTTACCTTGGATGCTAAGTTAGGATAAATATTACATTATATTAAATTAAACACTTTTTAATCTACAATATCAAGTTACTCGTTAAAAATTACGTATTTAGTGGCATTATTTATGAGATTCTGTGGGGGACGGGAAAATGTCTATCTGGCTGTCCGTGTGTCTGTATACGCGGTAACTCGAATAGGCTTTATCGGATTTTCATGAAACTTGGTATACGCATTTATAACTTCCATGGGAAGAAGCCTATAGATATTGGATGAAATCGGTTGACCGGTACGGGAGTAATGCCCAATTTTGTGCCTATTTTACGATAATGTATTAGAAAGAATTTATTAAATGCAAATCAGTTCTCATGGCAACATATTGTTTTACAGTGTTCATATACGGCTTTGGAAGGTACGATACAGATAGCTACCCACATATTCCTTCACAGATGCTTATCAAACTAGGAGGGTCTCAAAACGTGTATTTATGTCAAAAACTCAACTTCGAATTTGGGGGTCGAAAACAATACTTCCTCTACCTACAGTACCTATGGGCAGAGGAAGTAATAAAAATTATTAGAAGTCCTGCCTATATACTTTACTTACGATGTGGTGTACTGCATCACACATTATGCAATTTAAAAGTACAACGAATTAATTAATTATGTTATAAAATACGTCTTGAATTTAGTAACTTATGTCACTTTTTTTTTTAATCAACAAATTTCCCAAGGCAACGATAAAAACAAATGGAATCTTGTTTGCTAAATAGGCTATATGTTGTAAAACATGTAAGCCTACGATAAAAATACGCAAGTAAGCAACTCACTTAACAGAACTTATGTTTTCACAATTACATAAGATATAATAGTATATTGCGATACAAGTGCCGTAAGGCACGTTTACGGGTCGAGGAAACAGAGTGAAAACCCGAGGCGCAGCCGAGGGTTTTTAAGTTTTCGAGACCCGTAAATGCCTTGACGGCCCGTGTGTTGCATGCTATTTTTTGCACGATGACTATTTATATCAATTTAATTATATTAATTGTGATATTACCTGAAAATATTATGTAAATACATTCTTGAAAATAGATGTTTATTTCAGAAAGTGATTCGCATGTGTTTGTTGTTATGGGAACCGAATATTTGTCCTGGGGGCCGTGGCCATAAAGGCTTGTATTATGAAGTGTATCGTAATGAATTATGACGTAGCGCTTGGACCGTAAGTGTTTTAACCTCATCGCAACCGGCCTTAGCAACAAGACTGTGTGGGAATGTCAACTTACGATCCATGTAAACAAAGTTCGTAAGTACCACTTACTAGCTAAGGAGTGCAAAATAGTATATTGCGACACAAGGGCGGAAAGGCACGTTTACGGGTCGAGGAAACAGATTGAAAACCCGAGGCGCAGCCGAGGGTTTTTAAGTTTTCGAGACCCGTAAATGCCTTTACGGTCCGTGTGTTGCATGCTATTTTTTGCACGACGGTTACTTATATCAATTTAATTATATT
Source organism: Ectobius pallidus (assembly GCA_964059195.1). Lineage (NCBI taxonomy): Eukaryota > Metazoa > Arthropoda > Insecta > Blattodea > Ectobiidae > Ectobius > Ectobius pallidus. Next base: position 206,462,487 of record CAXKWD010000001.1, on the reverse strand, counting down.
AATTGTGATATTACCTGAAAATATTATGTAAATACAGACTTGAAGAATGGTGCTTATTTCAGAAAGGGATTCGCATTTGTTATTGTTTATGGCAACCGAATATTCATAAAGCGGGGAGGCCTTGGTCATTTCTGCTCGCAGATAAGCATTTGCGGGCGGTAAAGTAACTTTCCGCCCGTCGCCCCTAGCAACAATTCACTTTCCGCCCGTCGCCCCTAGCAACAAGATTGCCTGTGGTAATGTCAATTTACGAGCCATGTAAACAACTGTCGTAAGAAACACTTACTAGCTAAGGAGTGCAAAAATAACTTTACGATGTGTGCGGAATGGAAGTAAACATCTGACTGAGCTTGTGGCACTATCATGAAGTGTGATTAACCAAGGAAACCACAAGACACAGTTAGTAAAGGCAAGTCTGTTGTTTACTTTTGCTTCGTACACATCTTGAATCAAGTATAGAGCCTAAATTGATGATGATGATAATAATAACAATAATAATAATAATATTTAAATTATATTATAGGTCTATTGTTATTATTTTATTTCACAAATATTAATGAATTTTTAAAAAGAGCGTATGATACAATGGAAAATTATTTTTTTCCTCGTAGGATGGCCACTTATCCTTATGAGCTCGTTTCGCAAACAGACTACTCGCAAGATAAAAACTCTCTTTTATCACTTATTTCATAAATAATTATTAAAACACGCCATCTACCTTTCGCTCTCTAATGGAAGTTCATCTACATTTTATCATGAGTAATACGAACACTGCAAAGAAAGCAGAAATATACTCACCTACCAGCAAAGAAAGCATTATCTAACTCCATTGGCCTAAAACAATTTCCTTTTTACATAAATAAAGAAGCCGTAAACGATCTTCTTTTAAATTAATTCTATACTCTTTTTTTTTTCCTTTGAGAAAGTGTACGAAATTAGAACAACAAAGGGCAAACGGTTACTTAACTAACAGGTCTGCCGACTTGACATTTCCCATTACTGGATATGTATTAAGGCAACGGTTTGTTATTTGTTACTCCAGGAGTGTTTTTCCTTTCTCTTTTATTTTTTTTTACTTTTTTTTTAGCCTAATGCGTTGCATGGGCGGGTAGTAGCTGGCACATCTTTAAGAAGCTTAGGGCTTAAAACACACTTCCACCCCCTGACTCGCTGCACTCAAAGTGGTTCGGGGGTGAGGGGTTCGATGTTCCATCAGGGTGGCTGGGTGTAAGCCCAGACGTCCCTCAGGGTATCTCTAGGATACAGCCAGAAGAAGGGAACACTCAGGTCTTGCAAGAATCAAGTTCACTCTTCAACTGACGTTGCTTTATTATTTTATACTAGTTCAGAAGCTTATAATAGAAAGAAAGAGACACGAGAGAGAGAGAGAGAGAGAGAGAGAGAGAGAGAGAGAGAAAGAGTTTGTGTGTGTGTAAGAGCGAGAGATTTTGAGGCAGGCGGGTAGATAATTGTTGCATTGTCGTTTTTATACAAATTACTTAATAACGAAATAGAATATATTAATATTCTCAAAAAAAAAAATATCCTTTTATGTTCCACGTTATACAGTAGATGTTATAAATTGCATAATTTTTTTCATCCCAAAAGCAAACCCTGACTCCCATAATAATTCTCCTCTTTTTAATGTGCTCTGTCTATACAATCAATTGCACAAAATGGACAATATAGATATATTTAATACTAACAATAAGCAGTTTAAAAGTATCTGTGATCAAAATTTGAAATCTTTAAAATTGTAATGATTAAAGTATGCTCCATGTAAATCTTCCTTTGATATGTATATATGTGTTTGTGTGTGTGTGTGTGTACGTCTTTATACATATTATCCTCCTAAACTATTAAACTATTACAGGAATATTATTTGTTTTTCATTTGTTTTTCATTTGTTCCCTTTATTGCTTAATTTTCATATTGTATGTGTTTCTTGTTTTTTTCTGTTTTTTTTTTAGTTGTAGTATTAGTTTAAATATTTTTAGTATTACTTCAAATATCTAATCTCTAATATTAGTATTGTTGTAACGCCATACTGTTGTAACGCCATAGTGTTGTAACTCCATTCTCTAAAAATGGTGTAATTATTGTAAGAGAATATTGTAATTTGGCAATGAGCCTATTATATTCTCAGCATAATAAATAATAATAAGTAACAAATAAAAAATTAAAATTAATTGTACAATCTCCAGTCAATCTTCTTAAAATTTTGCAGTATTGTAATAACAATAATTTAAGTATTTTGGTAGTAAGGAAATCCAAACCAAATTATTGTTCCCAGGATCGCAAATTCTGAGAAGAGTGATGGGTTAGTAACAAAAAAAAGTGGAAGTTCTAAATCTTAAATAACATTTACTAGAAAGTATTGTACTTAGAATATTTAAGACCCGATGGTAAATTATTTATTCATTTGTGTTTCTTGTGGACGTAACAGACACATTACCCGAATATCACAATATTCTTGAAAAATGTCTTACTGACCAAAGATCAATAGAAAAAAAATCATATCCCTTGTACATAATAGAGTATGCCAAGATTGGTCATTTCGGCTACTCCAATAGAATGCTTTTACAGAATTGTATCTAGATACCGGTTCTGAATTGATGCATCTATATATTTAGTACCAGGTTCCACCACCAGATGGTGTTCACGACACTATTCCTCGATATATCGCAAAGTGTCCTGTTAATTATGTCATCAAGGTTATAAGTTTTCTTAAAACTTCCTTTTCAATCGACATTAGCATAAAAGATTCCTATTCCTGTTGACCCAAATTGCATCCCAAACTTTCATTCCTCTGATTATTTTTCAGCATAATAACTGGTCAACCAGTACTTTTCAATTAAAATTAGGGCAGCGGAGGGCATTCAGCCGAACGTCCGAATGGCCAGTGCAACCGTGATGTGTTTGCAGATGTAAACGTATATAAAAACTCTTGAATTTTAAAGCAATAGCCATTGTTTTGTCTCAAACTTTTAATCATTTACATCTCACTGCACGAATAGCAACAATAAAAAAACAGTGATGACATCGAACCTGGTGAGGAACAAACAAACATCTAGTCTCTTCTATCATTATGGATTGGAACACAAACTCACATTTTCAGAATTACTACTACATAATAGGCGAGTTTTTTTTGCGAACGGAAACCAGATATCTTGAATTATTCAGTATTTTGTATCGGTGCAGCTATTGTGTCAGTACACAATGCTTGATACGGCCTCTCATCTCATCTCTATCTCGTTTTTTAATTTACTTAATAGCAACGTGCCTGGATCGCTCGTATGAGCCTGGCTTTTCAATGTACAGGATTCCTGTTTTTAATAATTCTTGATTTTCAATGCGTTTGCTACAGGGGTCATCCCACACCAAATTTAATAGGTTATGACTTGGGCTCGGATTCTTAGGTTTTAAACTATTTTGTTCCTTGCTATCTACCCGTGATATTTTAACGTAATTGTCCGCTTCACTATCATGGCAATTACATAGCCCAATCTTTTAAAAAACTAAAAATGGCTAAATAAAATACGGTAAAATACTAACTAATTAATGTAAGAATATTATAGGAAAATAGAAATATATTATATATACATATATATATATATAATATTATGTAAGACTAATTAATCTGATTATTATTGTCCTACTAAAAATAACTTTTTTAATATCTCCATTTTGTGTTCCTCATTTTTGCCAATACAGTAAAGTTGTAAGAGAGAATATAGCATTACATTTGGTAATTTTCTCATTTTGTACCTCATTGTCCCGGTAAAGGAAATCGTTAATGAACCAAAATCCCCGGGTTCTTTAGAAGCAAATTGGAGGCTTCCTTAAGAAGCTTACACTTTTATTTTAATCAGAGTGTTTACTCCGAAAGTAAGGTATTCTAAGACTTGGTTGATTATTTGAAAAAAAAAAAAAAAACGTTCTTGTTGAGTTTATGTGGTGGAGTTAGAAATAACAGGAGTAGGCCTAATTCTAAAATAATTGTGTTCCATAAACTACAGTAGAACTAAAAATATCCGAATCGCTTTGAGCCCGTATTCAAATGTTTTTTTCAGCAGTGAGCATTGGTAAACCCTCTTTCAGGGCCGATTATATTTGCGGAAACGCTAAATTTTTAGCTGACAAAATTGAGAGTTTTCAGCAAAACAACTGACTCTGACTGATAAGTTCAACTTGTGACACTCTATGTAAGTACAATACTGTACAATATAGTTTTTTCTTAAAGAATTGAATTTGTTCATGATTTATCCAGTTTTCCGGATATTTGAGTTTCCGGATCGGGCCCGGTCCCAATTAATCCGGATAATAGGAGTTCTACTGTATAACTGTTGACAATTAAGCAAAAAGTGTTCCCATAGTGTTATGGTAAAGAGCCATGGAATCCTAAGTACAAATAAAATGAAATAACATATTTTTTCAATGTGTATATTGTAGCCTATTGATTAAAGTGAAATAATGTCTTTAAACAATAAAAAACTAAAGTAAAGCTATTAAATAAGTTTAAAAAACTAATATAGGGGTTATAAAAACCTAAAAATCCGGGCCCGGGTTATGACAGTGGGGTCTCAGAATTTTGCACATTCCAGTAGGCCTATGTGAATTTTTAAGTTATGGAAAATGAGATGGTCACGTATAAAAGTAATACGATTAGTTGTTTAGCTGTAGTGATGGATGAAAAGTTAGGTGCGTTAAGATGGAGGTGTTATTCTAATCTATATTAATAAAAGGAAGTGTCTGTCCTCCGTCTGTCCTTCTGTCTGTCCGCGATGCCCAGCGAAATCTACTGAACGCAGAGATCTGAAACTTTAAACATAGATGGACTAAAGGGTCGGAAAGTGCACCTCGAAGCCGGAATTTTTATTTTAGCTTTCCTTCGAGAGTTATGAGTGAAAAACGGGCACATGTTATCTTATTATAATAATAAAAGGACGTGTTTGTCTGTCTGTCCGCGATGCCCAGCGAAATCTACTGAACGCAGAGATCTGAAATTTTAACCATAGATGGACTGAAAGGTGGGCGAATGCACCTCGAAGCCGGATTTTTAATTTTAGCTTTCGTACGCGAGTTATGAGTGAAAAACTGGCAGAAAACGTGATTTTAGCGCTGTCGAAGCATCAGATTTCAGTAATACATTTCAATGTCAAATCAATTGCATTTGGCTTTGGCTATTTTTGTCATACCGTGGAAATAAAAGCATCGCGATCGCTTGAATGTTGTAAGCCCACGCTGGTCGATTCATTTGTTTAGAATGTCAAGGCCCGTAGACATATGAAATTTTCAACCTATACGGAAGAGGGACAATCAACATAGACCTAAATATGGTCAAACATTGTTTTATTTGGACGAAACTCACTATACAGGGGTTTTCTGGACCAAGGAACTCGAATCTGAGATCGCTTTTGCCAGGCGACCCTATCTAATCGTGGTATGTAGTCCACGTGGTTTAGGTGTTAATAAATATAATGTTTTAACTATTATGCTCTTAATTTTTTATTTTTTATTTTTGAAATAATTATCGCGGGCGAAGCCGCGGGCACATGCTATCTTAAAATAATAAAAGGACGTGTTTTTCTGTCTGTCCACGATGCCCAGCGAAATCTCCTGAACGCAGAGATCTGAAATTTTAAACTTAGGTGGGCTGAAAGGTGGGCGAATGCGCATCGAAGCCGGATTTTTAATTTTAGCTTTCGTTCGCGAGTTGTGAGTGAAAAACTGGCAGAAAACGTGATTTTAGTGCTGTCGAAGCATCGGATTTCAGTAATACACTTCAATGTCAAATCAATTGCAGTTGGCTTTGGCTATTTTTGTCATACCGTGGTAATAAAAACATCGCGATCGCTAGAATGTTGTAAGCCCACGCTGGTCGATTCATTTGTTTAGAATGTCAAGGCCCGTAGACATATGAAATTTTCAACCTATACGGAAGAGGGATAATCAACACAGACCTAAATATGGTTAAAAATTGTTCGATTTGGACGAAACTCACTATACAGGGATTTTCTGGGCCAAGGAACTCGAATCTGAGATCGCTTTTATCAGGCGACGATATCTAACCGTGACATGTAGTCCACGTGATTAAGGTGTTAATAAATATAATGATTTAACTATTATGCTCTAACTTTATGCTCTTTTTTTATCGCGGGCGAAGCCGCGGGCACATGCTATAGCCTATATTCTAAAGAGGACATGCCGTTGAACTCCCTTATAATATTTTTCCATGCATTATCCTTGCCTTATATGTCCAGAATATTTGTTTATTTATTTATTTATTTAATATACAATTTCTTTTAGCCCTATTTCACCATAAGGTACATTAGGGCTGTAGTTTTATGTCAATTACAATTTATATGTACCTGTTATCTTGTACACTAGAGTAGCCTGTTTTGCTAAAGTTTAAATAAAATTATCGTAAACTCTTAAATATAGAACATATGAAATAGTGGAATTCTCTACAACAACAATCCTTGCTAAAAAAATTTAAGAGTGGTTTATCATATTTAACACCACAATAGTTTAAGTGTCCTGTTAACGAAAATCTTTTCCTTTCAAAGAGTGGGCAGTCAAAAAGTAGATGTTCTACGGTCTGGTTTTCTCTACAAATACATAAATAACCATTCTCCCTTATAATTTTAAACCTTTCAAAGTAAGAGCCAAAAATTCCATGACCTGACAAGAATTGAGTTAATACAAATTCAGGTTCAATTTTGCTTTGAAGTCGAATTTCAATATTTGGAAAAAATAATTCTTTTGTGACTGTTCCTTTAGCACTATAGATAGCCACTGATTGTTCCACCTAGTCTTAATGTGATCTCACATCTTTCTTCGTGCATAAGAATAAGGACAAAGAGAGTATGTATAATATTTGTTTCTTCACATTTGATTATGATCTTGTATTTTGTCATACGCTCGATTATGAACAAGAGTTTTGCAACATTGAAATGTTTGTATATCGATTTCTTTTCTTCGTCGCATAAGTTTCGCTCTCGCCACTAAAGAAAACAAAACCATTAGGCAATGACGTAAAGATGATAAATTTTCAGTCAGTGCCTTTTAGATTGCTACCGTACTTATTTACTGCGAGTTTTAAAATGGTTTAAGTTAACCCTCTGCCGAAAATGCATGGTGAAACACAAGGAAGAGTTAAAACTTTAGCCTGAAGTTAACAAAACCAGGATTGTCTTGTATACTGTATTTCCCCCTATTGATGAAATTGCCCACTAATGGAAAAAAAATCTCTCTCATAAAAACATTTCTGGACGTACACTACTTCATTTTTAATCAAGCTATATTTTTTAATGTTTTTTACAGGAACTAGAGGGTCAGTATTGAATATATTTGAATAGCGTTCCAGGTATTTTAAAAGCCATGCCGGAAAGTTATTTAATGTCATATTTGAAGAGGCAAGTTTTTATGACTGTTGAATAGCTTTTTACAAATGCAATATCAAGTATTATGAGAACAGAAATAGGCAATATTCATAATTAAATGTGAGAATTCTGAAAGAGTCATAAAACTGATTTTCAGCAGAGCTTTTAATGGAAAAAAATTAGTTTGCTCTAAACTCATATTGTTTCCACTGTACATAACAATTGCAAAACAAACAAGGGTGAATCTTAATGGCTTAACAATATTAAAAATCTCATTTGGTTACAATAGTAACATGGACAAGGCCTACTTTGGTTTGTTCATGATTCTAAGTATACACGAGTGGTTTTTATTTACCTAGGTATATTTGATAAAAAATCATTCGTCGCTAAAGCAAATATTGAAGCATTTTCTCTAAACAAGTATAAACAAACAGAATTTAATTTAATTTAATTTGGTTTTAATTAGGGATGGGTCGATACCAGATTTTCTCGATACTCGATACCGATACACGATTTTTTCCTCGATGCTCGATACTTCGATACTCGATACCTTCAACATTTCAAGTTTCAATAAATAGGTACATTAAAAATTAAAATTTGAGAGAACTGCTTAATACCAACTAAATTAATTAAGTCTGCATACTTAATGAAACAAAATTTAATATCGTCGGTAGCCTATAATTATTTTTAAACTCTACATTAAAACTAAAATTAGTTTTTTAAACAGTCCACTTACAAGTTTTTGTTAAAAAATACTAGCATTCTCACTTAATTGCAGAGTTACAAAAGTATCGAAAAAGTATTGAGCGAGTTTTCTGAAGTATCGTTCGATGCCGATACCATGCAAGTATCGAGAGTATCGAGGTATCGAAAGTATCGAGGACCCATCCCTAGTTTTAATAATGAAACATATTGACAATTAGCCTTTCCTATCCACATGTTTTTCTCATGATCAATTTCATATTTAAAACTATCTTAAAAGGCCCGGCGTCGCCCGGGTTTTTTATTTTGTAATTGGAAATTAATTTATGAAGGACTTTAGATTTATAAATTCTAGGTCCTTATATAGGTATTTATAATTTGAAGTAGAAAGAACGACTTATCACACTCAAACTATCCCCTAAGAAAATGTTTTATGGCTATATGTAGAATTTTTCATCCCATCGCTTGTACAGTACACAGTAAGCCCGGGAGGGGTTCTAATAAGAAGAAACCGAAATTCCGGTAACATAAAATTGTATTATCGTGGATGAAAATTTTGTCTCTCACTGTCATGTTACCATAAAACCGTTTTCGGAATGGAATTAAACAGAAATACAATATCACTTTCATACATCTCTTCCCAAAACATATTACCTTACCTCGTATTGTTTTCTCTATTTCCAGGCTAGAGGAAGTTATGTGACTGCATTATTTTCGTGGATATTGACAGTTCTCTCATTTGTTTCTCTCATTTGTCAAATTTATTCTACTTTCATTCTTTTTCCAAGGCCATCTGAGACCCGCTGGTAACAATATGTTTTAATGTCAAATGTGATTTGGATTCGATAATTCTGTGTAAGAAGGGATTAAGTATTCTCAAAAACATTTGATTTTTGGCATTTAGAATCTGAATTTTTCAAAATCCTTTCTTAGTGAGCACTTACATTGTGAAACGAAGATACTGTCAAAATTCCAAGTCTCTACCTATTATAGTTTAGGCTGTACGTTGATTCCTGTCATTCAGTCAGTCATTCAGTCAGTCAGGACAAAGCCTTTTATATATATAGAGATTATATTTAACATATTTATTTTTAACAATAAATATATTATAATTTTCTTGAAGAATTTTTCAGTAATCTTTATTCAATACTTTTTACAAAAGTTATTGGAAATAATAGTTTGTGAGATCATATTAAGGGTTCTTTTAATTTTCTGAAATAAACTATCCTAATAGCTGACTTTTTTAGAACACAGTCCATCCCTCGACATTTTTCCTAGCATTTCTCTCTCTCTCTCTCTTTCTCACCCTTGCTCTCTCTCTCTCTCTCTCTCTCTCTCATTTTTCCCCCACACAAGAAAATATTATCATAAGTAATCCTACGAGAGATTTCGAGTTTATCGATTCATTTGCGAGAATGCAGTTCGAGCAAACTTATCTGATGAAACTAGTAATCCCGAGTAAGATTTATTAAGGCTAATCCATGAATAAACTGTAACAGATTTTGTAAATAATAATAATAATTATAATAATTTTCTTACTCTGTTGTCAATTTTCTGACAGCCGGAAGATCACGGCATACTTCCTAATTAACAGCCCACCAATCGATTCGATGAATCGATCCGAGTTCCGAATACTACCAATAGCGCGCATCATAAGAAGGAGGGCGTCGTGATAGTTCCTTACGTCAAAACGCTTTAAAAGCACATGAAATGGCTTGAACCGAATCGAAATAGTGCTTTTAATCAGTGGACATTTATATTATTTCAATTTATAAACAAGTTACGTTGTATAAAATAATGTTTTCATGCTGCTTAAGGGCAGTATGTGACGTATTAATCACCACATGTTGATGCCTTACGTGTCCAGTATCAGATAAAATCTCATCCTCATATTAATAGTAACCATTTTATAAGATAAACGAACGTGATTGGTCTACATCCGAGGGACTGCTAAATGTTATTGGTCAATATCAAACCCGCGGCGTATTAGCCGCTGATAAATCGCTGTAGATCTCAAACTTTTGCTGTGAGCTGTACAGAAGCTCAACAGTCACTGTATTAGCTCCGTGGTAGACATGGATTTATTCCTCGATGTCGCACAAGTAATGGCCGAGATTTCCTTGCAGTCTGTGCAGCAGATGCGGAAATAGAAAAGCCTCGCTCCACAAACGCATCCAGAAGGGAGAAAAGTGAGGAAAAGATAATACTTAAGTCACCGCTTCGTGGATGGGATTTTATAACTTACTTGAAAATGCTTACATACGATGCACAGTAAAATATACATTTTACAAAGTGATACTATTTTCTTAAAATAGGTGAAAGTGAGATGACCTAACATCGGTGAAAACTTGACAACCCACAAAATGAAATATATTATTGGTAAGAACGTCAAAATAATAACTATAATCTTGCATAATTTGTATATAATGATATCCATCTCGATACAGATTTTCATTATAACACAGGTGTGGCATCGATTATAATTATTATCGAAACACGGAACTAAATATATACTAAATGTATATATAACTAGAAGGTGCCCGTGGCTTCGCCCACGATAATTAATTTAAACATTAAAAATTAAGAGTATAATAACTATTAAAGCATTATATTTATTAACACTTGCACGCGAATCATTAATAAACTAAGCCATTAATAATCAATGAAACAGCTAAAATTCCTGCTTTAGAGTGCATTCCACGATATGAAAGCGCCCCCTGGGAAAACTATATCAGAATCGATTATGCAGTTCCAAAGGAACCTATGAACACATAATACCTATTGTTTCTCAACTGTTTATTGACATGAATATGATGTGAATTTTATTTTATCAATTCAGTGTAATTTTCAGAAATTATATAATGTTTCAAGGGAAGGAATGGTTTGTTTGGATTATTATTATCAGCGATATTTCAAGAGTTAAACCATCAATATTTTACAGATGTTGCCCCCGGCTTCGCCCGCCATTACTAATTGACTCCAGGATTTTAAAGAAATTTACACTGGCAGTGTATTAAAAATGTTTGTGGTTCAGAGCTATGAAAATTGTAAGTAAAAATAAAATTAGAATATTTGTTCATTGTGTTCATTTCACTTAGGCCTTATATAATAAAGAAACGGTTTTCCTAATGTTGTACTCTTCGTGAAAGTTTAGACTGCGAGAGACGAACATCGCCGAGTATACCCGATGTCTCACGAAGCGGGCGAGCAAGCACGCTATTTAGGGCCGTTGAATTGTATAAGAGTAGATTTGTATATATGATGCAAGCCTCTGTAATTTCACCGATGACCTCAAATGTAAGTAACAGACAATTTCCAAAATCAGCTATGTACACGTAGGGGAAAAAAAGCGGACCGACGAAAATATCTAAGTTGCCGATATGAGCCACTGAGCATGCCTAGCGGCATTCAGAGGATAGCAGGGAACGTATTGAATTTGTTCTAGAATATATAGACAATCAATTGAGAAATATTTTCACGTAATTTGCATTGCTTGTGAAAACAAACGTTTCCGTTACATCTCTTACATTTATTTACGTATCACAAGGCTCTGAAATCAGCTACAAGAGTCGGTCCGCTTTTTTTTCCCTACCTGTACACTACAAACAATAGTGTTGTCATGGAGACTGCTCATTCTTGTAAGATTATGCACATTAATGTTTAACCCTGGAGTAGTCGTTAGGCTAAATGCGTAGCCCAGCCATTTTGATTTCGTTAGTGCATAATTTATTCTGCGTGGGGTTTTGATATCTTCCTTATACAGTTTATTCTCAACAGTCAGTTGGTTGTAAAGTTTCTTAGATAGCCAGTATTGTTATTTACGTTTATATTCATTTGCGCACAGCTGGGATACATTTGTTTGTGGATATATTCATTTATGAACAACAGTTTATTGTCTCTGTTTGACATAACATGAGATTATAGGAGACAAATTCCTCTGACACTGGGATTCAAACCCAGGACTTTCGGATATACGTGCTGCTGCTCCAACAACTGAGCTAAGCCAGAGTTCACTTCACAGCGCTAGATGGAACCTCTCTTCCATGACTGATTGCCCTTAATGGTCTACCTCACTGACAACAAGTTGTGTCATATGCAGTAGGCCTACTGTGAGGCACACTAATTAGTGATTTTTGTGACCGGACTTCCATTGTTATTGTACAGTTAACATTCACGATGGATATAGCCTATATCCATTCATGAACTACAAATTATTGTCTCTGTTGGACATTACATGAGAATATTATAGGAGAAAAATTCCCTTGACACTGGGCTCTGAACCTAGGACTTTTGGCTACCCGTGCCACTGCTCTACCAACTGAGCTAAGCCAGAAAGATAACACAATACAAACAAAGATACAGTACCTTACTCCATTTCTCAACATAATCTCCATTGCTGTCAATGCATTTATTGTAACGTGTTACTAGTTTTTCAATGCCGATGTTATAGTCTTCTACCGCCTAATAATTTTCCCCAGACTTGCCACAGACATATCGATCTGTATTCTGTATATCGACAATGTGACGGGGTGTTCAAGCGTACTCGCATAAATTCCCCCTTAACCTTTCAAAAGAATTCTTCAAAGGCAAACTGAAGTGTAAAAAACACAGCAACTTATAAATTGTTTTAAAAAAAGTGTGAAGGTGTAAGCAGCGACCTGTATTTAATGCCGCGATTGTGGAAAACTACACAACAAATATTATCAAAAGAGTTCATGGATCGCTGAATCTTGTATTACATTAATCTATGGAACAGGCGTTTTTTTTTCGAAAAAAAGAAAATCCCTGCCATTTTGTTGTGGAATGTCACTACCCTAACTGGCTGCCTGATATTACACAAAACAGGAGGCCTTGTTTGAAGGAGTACTGTACGTAGGTAATCGTACATAAAGATATTAACTTTGAATTTAATGTTATAATTAGGGCCGGATTTTTACATTTTCATAAACCCTGTTCTAGTTTTTTAAACATTTTAAAATAGTATTATTTCATTTTTTACCGTTTTCAGACGAGTTTTTTTTTTTTAGTTTCACTTTAGTAAGTAGGCCTACAATAAATACACTGAAAACATACCGTATTTACTCGAATATAACCCGCACCTTTTATTGTCCATTTGTAGCTTTCAAAACTGAGGTACGCGTTAAATTCGAGGGCGCATTAAATTCGAGTACAAATCCGTTTCGTAGGTTGGCAGTACCGCTAACTTTTATCTGCCTAACAATGCTGTAATTCTCGACTTCATTAATTTTATCATTGGCCTATTACGCGTACCAGCATTACATAGAGCGTATAAAAATACTAGTTAGTAGTCACGAAATGGAGGGCAAGAAGAGAAGAATATCTTATGATGCTGCTCTTAGCTCTTAGTATAAGCACCCCATGTGAAAAATTTAAATAAAATCGACGATTCCAGTGACGAACACGTTAGTGAATAATGTGTCAGTGAATATATTTGTAGGCCTAAGACTGGCAGTTAAATTTAATGGTAATTTAAAATGTTTACGTGGTGGTTAATTATTCCCTTAATACTATGACAAAATTCCAAATAAAATACCTGTCCTACCATTGATGCGCATTATGAATGCAGTTTGAATGCAGTTTTATGCAATTTTAGCGGCCTTGGATGCTAAAATGCAATTTTTCGGCGTGTTACCAGTCCGACAAGCAGCTGTTTTAGAGAGCGTGTACTAAAATAGTATATTGTGATACAAGTGCTGTAACTTAAGCGGTGCATACGGATCGAGGAGAGAGTTTGAAAAAACATGGCACTTGCGCCTTGGTTCCGGGCCTTGGTTCCGGTTTTCCATAAAGGCTTGTATTATGATGATTTTATTTACGGCACAGTGTGCTTTTTTGTAATTTTTACCGCACGGACATTTCTTTTGTTTTCATAGCAACCAGATTGCGTGCGGGAATGTCAAGTTACGTACGATCCACGGCAACAATATTCATAAGTACCGTACCACTAATTAGTTACGTCGTACAAAAAAGAAGTAACAAAATCAATGCAAAGTTCAATCAATACGAAAAGGAAAACAAGAAAACATCATTATTAATAACAGAGGGCGCTGACAGAATGGGTTCATCATAATAATTGCTCTTCAAGTTGTGTGACATAGCCTACTATGACGAACACATTTCAATGCACTCGACTGTCGTGGATTTCCAATCAGCCATCCAGAAATAAACCGTGGGAATAAGGACATATCAAACCTACATCTAAAGCTTAAAGCATTTTCCTTGCATTACTGTCAGGGAACGCCTATACAGTCTAAGCCATTAACATTAAATGTACAATGCATACAACATTTCCCATTTAAAATTCGATTTCAAGTTGTTGAGAGAGTTTAGGGATTGCATGAGACTTCAATCAATCAAAAACGTTCTGAACTTCAACATGTGAACAAGTAGAATAAAGTGCAGACTTTCGTTTTGAAGGTCATGTAAGGTAAAGAGGTTTCTGTTACTTTTGAACTATTTAAAATGAGTTGTGCACTTTTGACATTTTCTTGTGTGGAAATTGAGGGTTTGAAAGAAGTTAAAAAGCATGGTAGATTTTTGCTTGTGCTTATGATAATTGATTTTTTCATCCATGAAGTAAAGAGTTAATGAACAATACAGTTTCGCTTCTTTATCATAAGAGTCTACGAGGGTTTTATATTTGGGGTGCGCCATAGTAAAAAATACTACTTCTACCAAAAATCCTTCATAATTTACTTACTTATTTATTTACTTACTCAATGGCAATAGACAATTCCTCAGCAAGCTAAAGGAATATTATCTAATTTATGGAACCCAAAGGTTCATTGCCCCGCTTACCTGAGCCCGCCATTCAACCCTATTCTGTGCTAACTCCATCCAATCATCCCTCGCAAGTCCTACTTCCCTCAAATCTGTCCTAATATTGTCCTCTCACCTACGTCTAGGTCTAGCAAGTGGTCCTTTCACCTTCAGATCTTCCAGTCAACTACTGTAGAGATATGTCTTTCCTCCCTCATGCGCGCAACATGTCCAGCCCATTTCATCCTCCGTGATTTAATTACCCTTACTATATCCGGTGACAAGTACAGGTTATGAAGCTCGTCGCTATGCAGTTTTCTCCAGTCCCCATTTTCATCTCTCTTAGGCCCAAATATTTTCCTAAGCACCCTGTTTTTGAACACTCTCAGATTATATTCTTCCCGAAGAGTAAGTGGCCATTTACAATACATAAATGCAGATATATTATATAACAATCCGTGGTACTGAAAACCATGTACATAATTTTCCTTTCACTGTTCTAACATTCATGACGGCAGGGAGAAGACAAATGCACCCCCACTCTCCAAACACACACACATGATATGACATAAAGCGTGGACTTTCCCATATTGTCAAGTTTCAAGTTTGTATTCTGCCACTCGCTAGCCATTATTCTCTCCCTCTCTCTCCCCTCTCTCTCCCCCCTCTCTCTCTCTCTCTCTCACTCAATCTCTCTCTCTCTCTTTTTCAGACACATACACGTATTTGAAGTAAAGGCGTAAAGCAAGAACTAGTAGAATGGCAAGAGAAAAACCTGTAGAGGATGGAAAAACGTCACATGTCAAAATGATTGACGTATGTACTCTTGTTATGCGAGGCAGAAAGCTTAGTTATTGAATATTATTTTTCCCCTCAGACTTGCGTTTTCACCCAAAACTAAGGGTTGTTAGTGACACGCCAGAATGCTTTCATGTCGAAGGGTTGAGTAGCAGATATGATCTCTTGCGGAGCCAATTATATGCACTGAAATACAGCAATAAATCCGCTTGTATTTAAAATAATTTATCTCCGGAATATAGTGGTTAGGGAGTGGCTTAAGAGTTTAAAATCCCAGATATTTTCAATAAAATGAATGTTATAAGAACATCATTATCTAGTATATTGGGAATACCTACAGTGTCATAAAACGCGAAACACGAAATTTTCTTTATGTACAGCCCCCTTAAAAATAAGAGATAATTGTCGCCAATCTTCGTGTCACATCCTCAGAAGGTACCTAACCCATATACAAAATTTTGTTTTCATACAATTTTCCGTTCTGGAGTGTAGTACACAAACATAGACACATATTTCCTAAAATAGTATTTTTGGATTCAGGTGATCTCATAACGTGTATTTATGTCAAAATCTCAACTTCGAATTTGGGGGTCGAAAACAACAATTCCTATGGTATGGGTATGAGCAGAGGAAGTAAAAGTTAAAAAGTAAATAAATAAATGAAAACTGGAGAATCGGTTACAGCTTCCAGGTCAGAGAAAAATGCACTCATACTGAAGTATAACGTTATAATATTTTTTTTTATATCGGCTGAGTTTATACTCCTTTTAGTTTCGATGCTATATCAGGAATTCGGGATCTGTGCCTGTACAGATCTGTAATTCAGAATATTATAGGAGAAAAATTCCTCCGACACTGGGACTTGAACCCACGACCTTTGGCTATTCGCGCCAATGCTCTACCAACTGAGCTAAGCCGGAGTTCAATTCACAGTGCCAGATGGAACCTCTCTCCTATGACTAGACTAGACTAGACTAGACTAATGGTCTACCTCACAGACAGACAAGCTAGGTCATATGCAGTTTGCAGTACTGTGAGGTACACTAAGTAGTGTCTATTGTCATTTCACGGGTGCGCGGGCAAAGAGAGTTAAGTCCACCATACTTAAAAATTGAGATATGTCCATAGAGTTAAAAATAAAAAAGTCCAGTAAGTCATATTAAAAAACGTACAGTAGTTATGGACGTGTGCCTCATGGGGTTATCCATCTTTAAAGTGATGTTGAGCAGGTAAAGTCTGTTAAGTCACTGTAATTCTCAGTAACAAGAAAGTGGACTTAACTCTCTTTGCCCGCGCACCCGCTAATTGCTTCTATTGTCAGTGTATTTAATGGAGTAAACTCTAACTGATATTAATTTAAATGGATATGATAGAGGATTAGCGAGGATGATTCATGGAATGTAAATATCTAATTCGGCATTTGCCTTTAAGACTGGGGAAACCAAGAATGAAAACTATGTCAAACTGACTGGTTACGGAACTTGAACCTGGGACCTCCCGAATGCGAGTCCAAGACGTCACCATCTCGGCCACCTCGCTCGGTAAAACAATATCTTAATTCTGAAGAGGAAAGAAAAAGAAAGCACCCTACAATGTCGTACAAATAATGCAACCTTTTTCTTTCTTGAGTATGTAATGTGACAGCTTAGTATAATTTAATGATGAAGGTTCTTTGAAAGTAGAGGAAAAGAATAGAGAAATCGATGGGGGCCCTGGATACATAATCAATGACACACCTGTACCTGCAAGTCTAGTTCTCAGGTGACATCCCGAGAATAAACTCCCACCAATAATGAAGTCGATCCGTATTTTCCGTGCTGTCAATTTGTTCGATACATCGAACTCGTTCTTTTTATTGCCAATTTTATGTACTTTCTTCTGGTGTACTCAAGTGTTAGAAGTTGCGAATCGATTCTGCATCCACAAATAGTGTGAATGTACTTGAGACCTTCTTTTCTTAGGCTTAATGTGTAAGGTCTGTGACACAATAGTATATGGCGATACAAGTGCCTTAAGCGATGCATACGGATCGAGGAAAGAGTTTTTTTTCAATTTTCCGAGATCCGTTATGCGCTTACGGCACGAGTATTGCATGCTATTTTTTGCACGATGATTATATATATATATCAATTTAATTATATTAATTGAGATATTACCTGAAAATATTATGTATATACATTCTTGAAGATAGATGTTTCTTTCAGAAAGTGATTGGCATGTGCTTGTTGTTATGGGAACCGAATATTTGTCCTGGGGGCCTTCTCCATAAAAGGCTTGTATTATGATGTGCCGTAAGTAAATTCTTACCTCACGGAAACTCTTACCGCACATAGCAACATGATTGCGTGCGGGAATGTCAACTTATGATCCACGGCAACAATATTCGTAAGTACCACTAATTAGTTAAGTCGTGCAAAAACAGCTTTTACGGCATACGAAGAATAAAGTGAATTTAGAATTTTAAAAAAGTATCTATATATCTAGTATCTATATCTATATATCTAGTATCTATATATCTAGTTTATATACATACACTAACACACATAGCCTAATAAATACATTCTTTGCTCGAAAAAGCTTTAGACAGTGGAATGGATGTATACTTCCGCTCTAGAATCGGCTCCAAAATAAACAAGTAAATTAAGTTAAATATTTGGATAACAAATAATAATATAACAAAATCAGGTAAATTGATGTAACCAAGTGCTAGAATGCTTTTGTTTAATCAGTGATAATTCCAATTAATTTATGCAGAAAATAAGTTATTTTTGTAATCGATTTCGAGTTAAGCTCCAGATCGATTCATTAACCATGGCTTACAGAAGAACAAAGGTCTAGTTTGATAGGCATATGTGAAGGAATATGCGGGCAGTGTTATTTGTCAAAGCTAACTGTATTGCATCTTCCAAAGCCTTATACGAATACTGCAAAACAATATGTTGTCATGAGAACTGGTTTGCATTTGATAAATTCTGTATACGGTAATATATTACCATAAAATAGGCACTAAATTGGGTATTACTCCGGCGTCTTCCCATGGACTTTATAAATGCGTATACCAAGTTTCATGAAAATCCGATAAAGCATATTTGAGTTATCGCACGTACAGACACACGGACAGAAGGACATTTTCCCGTTCACTACACAATCTGATAAAGTACGGTACCATTCTGGCACTTAATAACAATAGTTATTAACTAATATTACCCACCTGCCATTTTGAAAGAGTCACCATTTAACACTCTCAGATCACAAAACTGTATATAACATCGCGCTGACTTTCTGTGCCCAAGGTTGGGAGTTTGATCCCTGCTCAGGTCGATTACATTTATGTGTGCGTAATTCTGATAGGCCCATGACCGGCACACCGGTGATGGTCACGGGCCTAAATTGAAGTTCACCCCAGTCGTTCAATAATCATAAAACAAACCAATTAAAACCATATAATGAACTGCTACAGGTACAATAGTTTAAGTTCATATGTAAGCAAATAGCGTTTCCATAAAAACGAAAAGTACGGTAATGAATATTTAATAAGGTGAAAGCACATCGGATGTCCATACATATGAAATCTACAGTACAGTCGTTATAATAAATGTCAAAGTGGTGTGATATGCAGCCATTAAAAGTGCAATTAATTTCAATTTCAGAATACACTTCCGGTTAGAAGTACGCGTGACTGTGATAAGTGAACAACGCGTGTAATAACTATAATAACACGGCGACACTGATCCCATCTACAGGGAGGAGTTGTGACTCATGTCAAAAAGAGGGGCTCAACAGTCATGGTTATAGAATTTTCTGGAAAAAATAGAAAAGGGGCGTTGTCAGATTCTTTTCCACCCTCAATGTCATAAAAGGGAATGAAACTGATGATCTTTATAAGTGTTGAAATTAAAGTGGAATGAGAATTCTATACTGGCAATGAGAGAGAAAGACAGTTTGTAACCAAAAGGTCTTCGTTGAGGTATAGGCCTAATTCTATTTATTATTTCAGAAATCTTTTTCTTCATTTCCTTCTTCTGAGCCCTTTTCCACAGAAGTTTATCTCCCACGATTGAAATAGGATCAATTTGATCACCAGTAGGAATTAGACCAGTGGTTCCCAACCTTTAAAGCTGGCGACCCACCTTTCCTTATCGGAATACCTCCACGGTGGACTGTCTCCAAGTCTTATTTACCTCCTCTACTTGTAACACAGGTTCTATAAATAGAGGAAATATTATGCTCTAGACCCGAAATGTTATTTATATAGGAAAAGTGGAACTCAACTGAAAATTGCATATATTATTATTATTATTATTAATATTAGTTATTATTATTATTATTATTATTACTAAGCCATTAACTAAGTAACAATTTTCTTTGCCAATATAAAAAATCTCTTAGTCTAGCGAAACAAAATCTTGCTTGATAATATAGCTAGTGAAGGTTCTTGACCATACTTTGGACACGTAGGACGAAAACTGTACGACTATTTTTTGGCCCTCAAATTGACAGCTCATAAGTAACAAACGACCGTACAGTATGTGTAATATCAATTTTTTTAAAGACCCCGTGTTATGTTGTTAATGTAATGTTAGTGTGTTGCTTTTTTCTTCACATTATTTAGAAGCTACAAATAGGCACTGTCTTTTATTTATATCAAATTTATACCATATCTCAAAAACTAAAGCTGACAGGGCAAAAATAATGACACATTTGGCATCAGCGACCTAAATATACCCCAGAATAAGTATAAATTCTAAGGCACCTAAAGGACTGTTGGTCTGTGTCATTATTATTATTATTATTATTATTATTATTATTATTATTATTATTACTATTATTATTATTACAAATCATTATAAAAGCAAGTCGTGACTTGGAACTCCCCTCTCGTGGAATTACCCATGATAAATAGCATATGTACAGTTGGATTCTTGGCCTTTCAGGCGATTGCCGTTTTCGATTTTCGCATGTGTTGAATAAAACAAACAGGAAACTTTACAAAGGAAATATTTAACGTATGAATCCTTTCAGTACCAAGCTTCAAATGAGTCGCTCTTATAAATTATGAATTTAACGTCAGATATGTTTTGCATGCTACAGCTGTCATACTGTTAGTTTCTGGACGCCTTACAAAGTTTCCTTTTATAGCCTCGATAGTCCTATGAAATATTCCTAGGCACGACAATGACCGTTTGAGATGCATGGCCTCCTTGAATAATGTTTGCATTTAAAATCATATCTGGTGAGGGACTGTACTAATGCTCTGATGCTAATAGGATGTGCTGGCGGACTCCGGAGAACTGCTTGTATTAGAAAATTAATTTTGATTTTTTTCGGCCTATACTATAAGTAGAGGAGGTACTGCGAGTCAACCCTAAAATTCCATGCCTCTGTGTGAGTGAGTGTATGTCTGAGCAGCATAGCTCTAAAATAAAAACATAAAAAAACTATAAAAATTACATTTTATATTTGGGTTAAAAGTTTTTTGGAGGCGTGGTCTTGTGGTTAGCGTCGCTGACTACAGATCCGTCGGCCCGGGTTCGATTCCCGGTACCTCCTCGGATTTTTCTGAGGTAGGGAGGTCTGGTAGGGGTGCACTCAGCCTCGTGATTCCAAATTGAGGAGCTACTTGATAGAGAAGTAGCGGCTCCGGTCGGGTGGTAGGCCAAGTCCCTCCAGGGATGTAGCGCCACGGAGTTTAGATATGAAGCATTGCTACGATTTTCTCTTAGTTTTAATACCACTTTACATGAAGAAAATGTCATTTTTTGCAAGTACTGTAGCCTTTTTAGAAAATGATTCTGACCATTTTGTTTAAAATTTGTGCGCACCCCTAAAATATTATGTGCTAAAAGTTTTATTTTGAAATTTTCTTCATAAACATATATATATATATATATATATATATATATTTATATTTATTTATTTATTTACATATATTTAATTTCAGGTGCATTTATATTCCTTTTTGCTACGAGGCCATATCAGGAGTTCGGGATGTGTTTCTATGCAGTAGGGTAGGCCATGGAACTATTGACTGTCAATTGTTACTGTTGCGGGTGTATTTTATGGAGTAAATTTCAACTGATATTAATTTAAATGGATATGCACATTGTGCACTGTTCTCTTTATAAATAGCCAATGCAAGTTTGAAGTCTGAGGATGAGGTTTCCTCAAAGCCCCTTGGGGGTAAAACCTGATATCTACCCTCGTGTTTTGTAATGATGAGGAATGAAACGTACAATCCGCCAAGGATCCGTGATATCATGAGAAATGTCAGTAAGCTGACATCTGGTGAAGACAATATTCACTTTGAACTATTGTATCCAATTATATAAATAGTGGTGTTTGAGTAAATCGTCCTTGCCTCTCTGCGTGCGTAAGTACCTCCCTTATGTACATTATATGAGATTCAAATCCATAATAACAGTCATGAAACATAATAAACCTCCTACGCTGGCCATTCAAGCCCATAGCTGGTGACAATGTCTTTTCAGGTCATAAAAGAACAATCATCAGACATTCGACCTTTTGTGGAGTTTCAATATACGTGGCAAGAAGTAGTTTAGGCTGGAGAAGGGGCATCACAGGAGCCCCCTAAGGTGAGAGGGGAAGATAAACTCCGGGGAGTATCTATTAATTAATTAGTCATGGTCTAATGACGAGCAAAAGTGACACATGTATAGTTAGCGATATGAAAACATTCCAGTTGTCACTGAGCAGATACCAAATCCGGAGAAGCCTTCTGATTTTTAAAAAATACAATTTATTTTGACTTTACTTATCAAACCCGGAAATATCATCTGATTTTTTAAATTATGATTTATTTTTATTTTACACGTCGAACCCGGAGACATCTACTGATGTTTTAAATATAATTTAGGCTACTTTGAGTTTACTTATCAAATCCGGAAACACCTTCTGATTTTAAATTATAATTCAAAATGTTTTATATCTGATTCTGATTACAGGTTTCTATCTGGTTCATATATGGGAGCAACAGTTTGATATATTTATATAATAAAAATATTAAGATAGAAGTTATGTGTCGAAGAAAACCAGGAAATGCTTCTTTTTAAGAAATTCAGAAACTTTTATCTTCTCGTCTTCTGTCCAGACATATAAAAATATAAAACAGTTATCCTGCAGGTAGTATTATATGGATGTGAGACAAAGTCTCTTACTCTTCTGGAAAATCATAAACTGAGAGTTTTCGAAAACAGGATACTTAGGAAAATATTTGGGCCTAAAAGAGATGAAAATGGGGACTGGAGAAAACTGCATAAGACGAACTTCATAACCTGTACTCTTCGCTGAATATAGTAAGGGTAATTAAATCATGGAGGATGAAATGGGCTGGCCATGTTGCGAGCATAGGAGAAGAAAGACATATCTAAAAAATTTTGACTGAGAAACCCGAAGGCAAAATACAACTTGAAAGACCAAGCGAAGGCGGGATTACAATATTAAAATAGATTTAAGGGAAGTAGGATTCAGGAGGGATGGTTGGATTGAGTTAGCAAAGAATAGGATTGAATGGTGGGCTCAGGTAAGCGAGGCAATGAACCTTCGGGTTCCAGAGAATAGATAATATTCCTTTGGCTTGCTTAGAAATTCCCTATTGCCATCGAGCAAGTAACAAGTTTACAGGTCTCTCAGGCTAGCTTACAGTAAAAACTTAGGAAACCGTACTGTAATGGTGCAGATTATTTCTATAGCTTATGATGTATAAATATGCTTTGTATAGCAGACCTCATTATGCAGTAAACTAAGTACCCTGGCATTTTTTAACGTATCAGGACGATCTAACAAGAATTCTGACGTATAATAACTACAGCAAATGAAGTCATACTACTTAGCATGATACAATTTATTGTCTATGCAAATCTCTGCATACATGACTTAATACCCCGATATGCAAAATCGGTAGACTTTTCTTTTCTCTGATTTTTTTTCAAGGTAGATGTGAAGCAAATTAAAATTTTACTACTGTTATTTATATATCTTACGTAAAGCAAAAGGGATACAAGTACAAGTAAAGATTTACTCTTGGTTTTGTGACGTCACATATAAGAGGGTCAGAGGAGGCTCTACATTTTCTAAGGCTGCAACGCAATAGATGTCTACAATTCATGCAGAAATTGTAAGTAACTTAATGATACAGAAATTTAACAGAATATTCCCAATATGACTACATGATACTGATGCTGTATATTTTCATTATTATAGACCTGAAGATGACGTATCAGCGTCGAAACGCTTAAAAATAACATCTGCATTTTAGTACAAGACTTTTATTGTACAGACTTTAACCACATTTCTTATAAATAACTGTTTTAAGAACTTTTAGTAATATTTACGACTAATTCTTTTGTTTGTACAAGATTTTTTAAATATTTCTAGAGTAGTAGCTTATACTACTTATATGTGTTAACTATAATAAGTTATGTTTCTCCTTGGTGCGATCTGTGTGCATCTCCTCTCACTGTGGAACATCTACTGACGTACTGCCCCAGGTATAGCCTACTGATCAACGAACTCTGTGCAAAGTACCTGTCAACCTCTCCATGGCTCTGGGCCAACAAATATACTACATCAAAAACTTAAAGTTCATGAAATACACTAAACTTTGTAATGATATTTAATTGATTTTGTAAATTCATTGTATTTTGGCGTTATAGTCACATATGACTTTTTAGTGAAAGCGACGTTAGTATTTATAAACTAAAACAACAACAAAAAAAAGTGAGCGTGGAACGCCACGCGACAGAAGTGAAACTTGTTTTAATTTTTTGATTTTATTCAATTTTGGTTCTTTGAATTTTTTAATTTTGGATTTTTTAAATTTTGGATCTTTGAATTTTTTATTTTTTTTATTTTTTATTTTGGATTTTTAGATTTTTTAAATTTTGTATTTCGTATTTTTTAATTTTTGATTTTTTAAATTTAAATCATTGAGTTGATTGTTTTCTCTGCAGTCCGTTCCGTCACACCTCACTAATTTCGTGATGATTTTGAGCGTTACACAAGCTCTCGATTTACCCTTACCGCGGCTAAAGAAGTTTCACTTCAAAAAGCATTTTACCTAGAAATACGGGTTCTATTCACACATTAGACCTAAATGCAACAGGTCAACTATCATGTTTGAATAGGCCTACAACATTTCACTGGTACATAATAGAAATACGTTGTACTAATGTAACAAATAAACAAAAATACAGTCGAAATACTGACAGGTCTTAGACGGCGTAGGGCCGCCACTGAAATGGGTTAGCACGTGTTCCTCAAAGGGATAACACGCTCTTACATTCATATCCAGTATGCGTATTACATAAGCACGCGAAGATGAATTATTATTATCCTAACGTTTTGAATTGCGTGTAGGAACAGTGTCTCCTCCTGGTGAGTGAAATGGAAATCACACAACAAACAAAAGACTCTCGCTGGCCGCAGTGACACAAGAAGCTATGATTTAATATCGCACTGGTCTGCAATTTGCAAATGTGTTTATGGTTCAGCTCTGCGGTTGTGCGAATTAACCAGATATGTATGCAGATTGGTATCATACAAACCAACTATTTTACGCGGAGTTAGCCTGGAAATAGCCTGCAGCTATGGAAGAACGTAATTATCTCCTCGCAAAATTCTGGTCTGTAGTGGGGAACACATTGCAAAACCCATACTGGGCGGCAACATATTGACCACAAACTTTGTTAAACTCTCAATGGTCGAAAAGCCTTAAAATAGTTTTCAGGAATGACTGGTAACTGTGTTCTGCATAATGCAATATAACGCTGTTCCCACAATTGTACGATAATGAAAACAACGTAATGAAACCCCACGCAGTTGATTTATGCAGAAATGCATTAGTGAGCTATTTAAAATCACATAAAGGTAAAGCACCAATAAAACAGTGTCGGTAAATTGGTTACTGAGGAAGTGGAATGCAGTAATGCACCTTATGCCGACCATTTCACTCATTTCGTACCCTATACATCGGTTCCAGGCAAGTTAAAAATGTTGGCAAGTTTAAAATACTTCTAAAATTGCCGTTTTATTATTATTATTATTATTATTATTATTATTGTACTAATTGTAAACTTTGCAATCTGTATAATATGATTGTTTATTGTTACTGGTAAGATAGTTTCCATCTCAAAGAGGACTATTGATAGTAAGGCGGTAGATAAGAATCAGCTATTATAATTTCCTGTGTGTATTAATGTGCCTTATTTGAGGTCAAAACGTCAAAAGAAGCCCTGCGATCTGCATTCCTTGTCGTCAGGCATCTATCACAAAATATTATTATTATTATTGTATCTCCAACGAGAAAGAGCCCTACTGTACAATGTATGCTAGAGCTATAACTTGAACAAGAGGCATACTTATCTACTACTACAAATCAATACAAAGAATATGAAAAAAATTTAGTCGCGAGTCTGTGTCCCTTATTTCTACAAGCCCTTGAAAATATCACTGACAACTTTCTGAAACTGTGTGAAGCAACACTGTTTTTTTAACATTCTTGTTAAAGGTGGTTCTAATTTTATGTTACAGAAATCAAAGTGGATTTCTAATTTGCGTCTCTGGCGTTCAACCACTGTATACTCAAATATCAGACGGTCAAATGTTTGATTCTGGTGAAAACAGGAGCATGAAGTATCATTTGGATTACCAATTTTAAAACGGTTAGAGTAAGATTTGAATTTTCCATGCTCTGTCATAAATTGAGTCATTATAAAAGTCGGTTCGTAATTCCTGGAGTCCAGTCTGTATTTGGCTGTCGGAAAAAACACTGCCGTTGTCCATTGGCCATTAGAACTGTTTGTCCACTGTTAGGTTCCACATATTTAGCATGTCCTCCTACGAGAATTTCTAACAGCTGATCGCCAAGAGTCTTTTCCTTTATCAATTACGATGTATTATAGAAACATCAAATTTATACATAAACATAGGCCTACTCGTGTCTTCATAAATCTCATTACAGGCTCCTTGCATAGGCCTAATGTATTATTACTATCGCAATACATTGGATTAGAAAGAAAAACAAATATTGGATTTTACATTCGTTAAAGACATATACCTAGATTACCACTCTGTATTGAATTCAATTTCAATGGAAAGTGATGAATGTTTCCACTTCAATAGCCTATATTATTCAGTTATAATGATGGCAAGTAGGCTTAATATTCCAATATCCGTTTTAGATCCAGAATATTAGCACATTAATCATCGATTGTTCAGAAAGATGGTGTTTCTGAGCGGAATTACACTAAATTACTACTATATAATTCAAAGCACTTTAATCTTTCCAATGAACCGAATTTCACGAAAGCCCAGTACCCGGATTAACAAATGACCAGATGCGTCAAATGTATATTTTAACAATTTCGACCGCTTGAGTTAACAGTAAACACCTCTTATATAGAACATCAGTGAGGTGACCCAGGCCCGACGAGAGGGAGGGGCAGCCGGGGCTGTATTCCCGGGGCCCGGGCCCTAAAAGGGGTCCCGGCCGACCAGGTTTTATTTTTTACTTTCTAACTTTACTCTCAAATAAAATTGGTTATCGTCAATAAACAGCTTAAGTTACGTTTTATGTGTTTATTTTGTCTGCAACGGTGACAGGGAATTTATCAGTTAATCTAAAACGGATTATTCTTTAACAAAAACGGCTATTTTTTTAAAGTAGAAGCAGAAAACGGCTATTTTTTAAAGTAGAAGCAGAAATCCTTTTGGACTCAACAGTAGGCCTCACTAACGTTCGGCATTTAATATCATAATTTTCAAAGAATTAAACTGGTAAACTGGTACATACAGATGAATTTGTTCCTAATTAGGACATTTTAATGTATTTTTCCGTTTCGTGCCCGTCATCAGTTAACCTATTTGGTCCAAAATCAATAGGCTTCGTCCTATGGGCGTTATAAATGCGTCTTCCAAGTTTTATGAAAATCCGATAAAGCGTATTTGAGTTATCGCGCTTACAGACACACGGACAGACATTTTCCCGTCTACCGGTAGCCTACCGGTACCATTCTGGCACTTAATAATTATGTAATATCATTACATAATCTTTTTGTTGCATACATTATAAAGGGCGAGTTGGGTAGTGAATTTAATATTTGACGGGGGCCCGGGAAAATTTTCCCTGGGGCCCTTGCTTTCTTTCCACGGCCCTGAGGTGACCTTTCTGAATGTAACTAAACGATAAACTATCCATGTCAAGACGAATACTACGGAGTTTACAAAAATGCAATTCTGATCAAAGAGAAAATTTACGGGTTTTTAGAAATTTAACTCTTATAATATGCATATAATATCCTATGTGATTAAATAGTGTGTCTCAAATTTGTAATAAATAACATCAGGTAAACTGATGTAGCATAGTGCCAGAATGCTTTTGTTTAATCAGTGATATTTGCAACCGGGGTGCGCGGGCAAAGAGAGTTAAGTCCACCATCCTAAAAAAATTGAGATATGTCCATAGAGTTACAGATAAAAATGTTATCTACATTTGTGTTAAGTCCAGTAAGTCATATTCAAAATTGTACGGTAGTTATGGATGTGTGTCTCATGGGTTTATCCATCTCTGAAGCTATGTTGGGCTGGTATAGTGTGTTAAGCCACTCTAATTCTCAGTAACAAGAAAGTGGATGTGCAGAAATAAGTTCTTTTTGTAATCGATCTCCAAATTAAGCTCCAGATTGATTCGTTAAGCAGGATTTAGGGAAGAAAAAAAGCCCTGCAAAGGAATAAGTGGGTAGTGTTATTTGTCAAAGCTAAAGGTATTGCGTTCATCCTTGTTAACTCGTTGTCTTTTTTGTTCTGTACTGTAATTTAGTTGAAGCACATTGACACGTTTACAAGACCTATAACATGCAATAGTTGTTCTTTGTTCGATAAATTATATATGAAGACAAATGTGCAGTTCTCCTATGAGACCGATTACTGTAACCAAATGTGAGGCCACCTTTTTCATATTGTTATGACTGGAGAAAGTCATGTGAGTTTAATGTGTGTGTGTGTATGATAGTAAGAGAACAATGCTATTGTTAGTGACAGTCATGCAGACACTGAGAGTGTGAATGGAGTGTTTACATGTTTTCACGTGCTGTAATATTCCCTAACACACTACCAGATGACAAGGTCTATTTTCATGACGTCTGAATCAGGGGAGTATTTGAGAAGACTGAATTTTTTACTGAGGATCGCGTGGCCCTCCGATACATTATAGTTTGCGGCTTAATAATTCACTGTGCAGCAGTCAATTTGTTACAGAGAGACTAATAACAATTTTGATTTTTATATAATTTATTTCGAAACTGTCCAAAAAATGTTCGATTGGTTAGGGTTTTTTTAATGTACATGTTTATTTATTATTTTATTTATTTATTCATTAATTTTATAATTATACTTGTAATAAATAATTAATAGGCCTACGTATAAATGACATAACAATACAAATGATTGAACATGTGATGTTTTCCATATAGGCTAATTTGACCCTCCAGAACCCGAATAGGCCCATGACAATAATATAAAATTTGTTCATATCTATCCCAAATACAAAATTTTGTTTTCATAGGATATTTAATTATGGAGCGAGGCTGTTCACACACACAGAAAGACACACAGACACACACAGACTTGTTTCTAAAAAATATCATTTTTAGAAGAAAAATCTACCTATTGCACTGGATACCATGACATGATTTTCGAAAAATTCTTTCATACCTTTACGTTTCATGCCTCCCTAAGTACGAAACCACCGCCTGTTCAAAAAAAAAATTGTGATATATATATATATATATATTTATTTATTTATATAGCGGCCTTAATTTTGAAGATATTTGAACCAAATTTTATTATGTTATTTCCAGGCCCAATAGTTCGGACAAGTTCGTTAAAGAGCAAAATTGGCCCAAGAGGGAGGTCAGGGGAGGGGGTTGAAATTTTAAAACATTTATATTTCGGCCCCTGTGAAGTATAGAGGGAAACTTTGTTTGAATAAATAACAGTACTCCCTATGGAGTTCACAGTGACACCAACGATTCGGGGGTTTTGGGGGTATGAGTGGGGGTGGGGGATGGAAATTCGATTTTTTTTTTAACTACGTCTTGTGGGGTATCGTTGAAAAGCTCTTGATGAGTACTCTACAAATCAATAACTATTTTCTCGATAGCTCTCATATAAGGCGATATTTTAATGTTTGAAAAAGTGCTCTTTCCTCTTTTTTGCAGTTATTATTGCGGGTTTGTCATGCTAAGGCTAAAGAAGAAGAGTGCTACGCAGTGACAATAAATTAAACCAAAAGCACTTCGAAATCTACCTCATCTTGTAGGCTTGCCTTAAAGGAATTTTTTGGATCTGAGGGATCTCAAAACATGTACATATGTTAAGAACTCAACTTCGAATTTCGGGGTCGAACACAATACTTCCTTTACCTGTAGTAGGCTACCTATGGTAATGGCAAAGGATTTAATAAATACTCATGATACGGCCTATATCCCAGAAAAGGTGTCTGGTATCCAGTCAGGCTCATGTTTGGTATCTTGTTTCCTGTTGTATGAATTTTACATTAATCTGTATTGAGTGGGTGACGGGAAAATGTCTGTCCGTCCGTCTGTCTGTCCGCGTGTCTATACGAGCGATAACTCAAATACGCTTTATCAGATTTTCATGAAACTTGATATACGCATTTATAACGTCCATGGGACGAATCCTATTGATTTTGAACCAAATCGGTTAACTGGTACCAGAGTAATGCCCAATTCAGTGCTTATTTTATGGTAATATATTAGAAAGATTGTATCAAATGCAAATCAGTTCTCACAACACATTGTTTTACAGTGTTCATATAGGGCTTTGGAAGTTGCAATGCAGGTAGCTTTGACAAATAACACTACCCATTATTCCTTCATATAATATTATGCTTATCAAACTAGACCCTTGTTCTTTCGTAAGCCCTGCTTAATGAATCGATCTGGAGCTTAATTCGGAAATCGATAACAAAATTATCTATTGTGAAAATTCCACGTTATTAATTTTACCAATTCAAATTCCTATAGTATATTGCGATACAAGGACCGTAAGGCATGATTACGGATCGAGGAAATAGTTTGAAAAAACGAGGCGCTCGCGCCGAGTGTATTCAATTTTCCGAGATCCGTAATGCGCTTACGGCACGTGTATTGCATGCTATTTTTTGCACGATGATTATTTATATGGATTTAATTATATTAATTGTGATATTACCTGAAAATATTATGTATATACATTCTTGAAGATTGATATTTATTTCAGAAAATGATTCGCATTTGTTGTTGTTTATGGGAACCGAATATTTGTGCTGAGGGGGGCCTTGTCCATAAGGCTTGTATAATGAGGTGTGTCGTTATATTCATAACAGCACTGAAACGCTTACCGCACATAGCAACAAGATTGCATGTGGGAATGTCAACTTACGATCCACGGCAACAACGTTCGTAAGTACCACTAATTAGTTAAGGAGTGCAAAAATAATTTAACATAGCCTTCATCAGAATTTGCACACCGCTCGAACCTTCACGAAAGGCGCAGTTGTTCTTGCAAACTTAACATATATTTACATCGCTTAACTCAGTGTCACTATCTGAAGTCCGCAATGTACCTCCCTTCCACTCTGGAGGTCCTGAGTTCAGTACTAGGGTTGTGGTGTTAGAGTGTGGTATATACCCCCCAGACCCCCCGGATGTTATAACCCTCCATATGGTCGGCCTGGTTACGCCTATGTGTGCTGCAGTTCTCGCAGAAAATGGTAAGCACTTTTTTATATTTTAATAATTATTATATATCCTTCTACACATATTTTAACCTTAATGCACGCAGGAGTAGAATTAGCGTATGCATAGCTAAATTCTCTAGTAGAAAAAGCAAAATTTCAGGCTATTCAAACACTCCTCTGATTCAGCCATCATGAAGCCTTTACAAAATAGCCCATTTCACCTGGTAGTGTTTCAGAGAGTATTACAGGTGATGTGCTACAATTAGCCAGGTGAAAACATATCGACAACCCATTCATACTCTCTTCTGTCTATGTGGGTGTCACTAACACTTTCAGTTGTTATTTCACTGTCACCTACACACCCTGCGACACATAAAAAACGCCATGCAGGCTTTTAACCAGTGTTTTATTCTAAAAACAACATTGTCCCGATTTTTAAATTGGGATTAACTCAGGCGTCCTTTTAATTTTGTTAAATTACACACATGATAACAGCGAGCAGGAGTGTAATTTCAAATTACCGGTGTCCGCAGTGGAATTTAATAAGGTGCACTATATATTTAATCGAACTAGTGTATTGGAAATTCATTTCCATTATTTCGTTGTAATTGCTGAACTGTCCAATTGTGTTTTGCTAAAATGTGATGTTTGAAAATCCAGTTCTACTCTTTCCTGCAAAGAGTTATAGGCAACGATACACATTAAAATAAACTTTATGGTTGCAAATTTCTTCTTTCGTACCGGGTAAAAAGTATACGAAATTGCTCTGGGTTTTATAGATTTTTCAGAAAGATTAGTACACCTTCTTGGTATTTAGTTTTATATGTGAAAAAACTAAGTGAAGTCGAAAATGTAAGTATATAAATGCATTAATGCTAGATATTCAGTCAGTGGATGCGACCCCGAAAATAATTGTTTTATTGTCTCGAATCAAGTTAGGGTACATGATAGATTTGTTTATAATTTTTTTCCTATTTTCATTAAGATGCCACCCGAATGCATGTGGTCGGGGGGCTGTTCAGAAATGGATTTAAATAACTCACATTAAATAAAAATACAGTAAATATAATTTAATACGAGAGTGGATCGAAAAGTAACGCACAATATTTTTTTTACAATAAGTTTAATAGGTTGAATTATTACAAACAAATGCACACATGAAGGGACATCTTTTGTCTATTTTTTCTTTATTAGTCGCCAAGTTTCTCAACACATTTCTACAATCATGATACCAGTTTCAAAATACCCTGTTCATAGAAGTCCGTTCGGTTGGAGTATAGCTATCTGCGGAATGCTGTTTTCACTTCTGATTCTCACGCAAAGCGTTTACCGGCCAGGAATTTCTTCAAGGAACCAAAGAAATGAGTCCGACGATGCCAGGTCTGGACTGTATGGAGGATGCTGGAGCACCTCCCAACCAGATTAATTGATTTTCTCTCGAACAGCTACAGCAACATGCGGGCGTTTATTGTTGGTTATTCGCTTTGCGTCAGATGCAGGACAATTAGACAATTAGAAGAGGAAGGAACTACCAACTTTAACCCTTAAATGCACGAAACTAAAGTTCTCTCGCAAATTATAAATCCGTGCCGGACTGCATAGAAAACTTTTAACACACTGATCAGGCTCACAGTTTCTTTCTTGTATCCTATTATGTAACTTTACATGTAATCAATGTATTTTTAATTTCCTTTCGAATTATTTTCCACTCTTTGTTACAGATTTAAGGCAAACTACTGTACTAACATTATCATTTAATGTGTCGATTAAAGGAATTGGTTTATAAATTAAGTTTATTATAATATAGTTTATTGCTAATTTATTTGAAAAGGTAAGGATTTTTAAAAAGTCGCTCTATATCACAAATATCTTTAAAGGCCCATTACGAAAAACCTACTAATGAATAAATCATTACGAACAAATCACCCCTTATTAAAAAAATTTAATAATGCCTTAATTGATTTACCATTTTTCTCCTGTATTTAGATTATTTTTATCGTTAGTTATTGGGGTTCTCTTTTTTAAAATTAGGGAGTTTATTTATTAGATGTCAATAAATGATTTAATGTATTATAAATAATTTTTTAAATGCAATATGATAGAATAATTAATTGGGATATATTATTCATTTAACGGTTATGAAAGATCCACAATACTGAAACATCATAGAACTTGAAATTATCATAGATAATCCCACGAGAGTTGACGAGTTTATCGATAGATTCGCGACTGCGCAGCAGGAGCGAATTTATCTGATGAAACTCGTCAACTCGAGTTGGATTTATTAAGACTATTCCATGAATAAAAATCCAACAGATTATACAAATAATAATTACTTTCGTGCTTTGTTCTACAAAAACAAAACTAACAGCTGCGAGATCACGGCATACTGTGAATCAACCACCCATGAATCGATTCGAGCTACTTTGATGTAATTAGTGCTACCAAATGAGCATATAAGATATAGTTAACTTCATTCAGGTAAGCTAACAGCAGAAAAGCACACAAACTGGCTTGCACCGAATCGAAATTGTGTTCTTAATCAATGTACATTTCTATTATTTCAATTTCCAAACAAGTTATGTTGAATAAAATATGTGTTTTCGTGCCGCTTAGTGGCAGCATCTGACTATTAATCACTGCACACTGATACTTGCGTCTCCAGTAACGACCAGACGGTTTTATCATGATAAAACACCATCCTCGCGATTCCTACAAGAGTATTGCAAGATAAACGGCCATGATTGGTCTATATCCGAGGTATTGCTAAACGTTATTGGTCAATATCAAACACGCGGCGTATGGGTGGAATAGTCAAGAAAAATACCGGGTTCATTCAGAATGATTTACCTAACCAATTGAAAACCAATTCCCTTTCTAGCAGAACAAAACACTTATTCGTGCGGCAGGAATGAGAATACGGCTAATATGAAGTGAAAACTCGCTTCCATTCATCATCCACATTGACAGCTTGAGAAAGTGGTAGCTATCCATAATGCATGTCATCATCTGTACCAACAATACAGATTTAATATAGACCACGTCTCGATTTATATACATAAGGCAGGTGCTCAGATATGAATATATCACATCACAAAGGAATATATACAATTTTGAATATCACAAGTATCAACAGTCGTCTACCATGGCAATACACCGTGACGCATTGTTTAGGAATCTATATTAGGCAATCCTGAAGTTAAAAAAAAAACTAAAACTACACTCCGTGGCCCTACATCCCTGGAGGGACTTGGCCTACCACCCGACCGCTGCGTCATCTACCACAGGACGGCGGCAGGGGCAGGTGGTCAGCATGCCGACACCCACGCCCGTTAATGGTGGTTTTCATGACCGGAGCCGCTACTTCTCAATCAAGTAGCTCCTCAATTTGAATCACGAGGCGGAGTGTACCCCTAATCCTGAAGTTACCTACTAAAAAGTAAACATTAATTTATTTATAACTAGCAGGTGCCCACGGCTTCGCCCAAGATAATGCATTAAAAAAATTAAAAATTAAGAGCAAAACAATTAAATCATTATATAATTTAAAACGATTAATAATTCTAACGAAACAGCTAAAAATCCGGCTTTGGAGAGTATTCACTGATTAGAAAGTGCCGCTTGGGAAAAAGGACCTCAGATTCGAGTTCCCTGGCCAAGAAAAACCCCTTCATATTGAGTTCCGTCCAAATTCATCAATTTTGCCGATTTAGGCCTACATTCATTAACCCTGTTCCGTCTATGATGAAAATTACAGATGTCTGCGTGCCTTGACATTATAAACAAACAAATCAACCAGGGCGAGCTCAGAGGATTTGTTTACTTAGTAAAATTTAGCCAGCCATAGGCCTATTTTCATGAATTATTTATCTTGTTTCTGTTTTGTTTTCCATTTTTCCTTATTACACACAAACACTCATTCCCAAGGCGAGACTCAAACACACAGTCATTCCTTGAGGTGAAGGAAAAAATGGAAATCACTGGCAGCGAAGTCCGGGCTATAAGGTGGATGTTTAAACACCTCCTAGCAAGACTCCTACAGAAGTTCGGCTAGGAGATGTTTCAACATCCATCCTAACACCCGGATCTCGCTCCCAGTGATTTTCATCTTTCTCTACACCTCACGAAATGACAAATAATGACAGAGAAGCAAAGATGGTTATCACCAGGGCCCGGAGTCTGATGACCTAAAATTGTTTGAAAAATTACCTATAAAATGACCCTAAATTTTATAGAAAATGACTTAATAATTATAAAGAATGACCTATGTACGGGCAAGCTGAGAGCAAACGGACTGTATTACAAGATTCATAGGACGTAGCACTTCTTGAGATTGAGACTTAAACTATAAATAGATAAGCCAAACTTGCCCAATACATTTTAGATAATTTTCTCTGGTATGTAACAATTTATTGTCACAACAACAATACATAAATCTTGCTCAGTTTATAATTCTGGATTCCTTGGACGTATATAATATTGTTATTAATAAACACTGATGAAATTGTAGATATCACAATGTTTAATACAAATTCCTTAGTTAAAGGTCGTAAATATCCTTGAGATGGCTTAATCAGTTTGATCAAAACCACACATATATTAGTTCAATGATGAAATTACGTCCAAATTGTTCCTCAAATAAATTAGGTAGTAAATAACGTACCTTTGAATTGATTAAATATCACCTTTTGATAGTTGTTAAAGATGTTAGCCTGAGATCTTGCAACGCCAACACCAAAATGAAGAAGACCCGATGAATCACACGATGGGTGAATATAGTCCTTAGATCATTAGTAATCTTCAGAATCAATAAGGCATATGAAACCTTAATGTGAATCGAAGAGCTGATTGCTTCAGCTATTGAAAGTAAACCACCAGATCTATCTGATAGGTAAAGATTGGCATTGATAAGCCAAGAAGAAAACTCATGTCCTTATGAGTAGTAATTGAATTGATTATGACGAAGAATAGGCATTTAAAGCCTAGAAAAACTAATGTCTTTATGAGACACAGTTGACTTGAATCGATGAAGGAAAAAGAATGAAGCTAAAGATAAACCTTATTGGCTATCAAAACAATATAATAAAATGTCCAGTCTCTGATTGGATGCAAGACACAAAAAGAATAATTTTGATATTACAATACCCATAAATAACAACTATTTGAAATTCATTTGTTCAATAATAAATAAAAAAAACAAGATAGCAAGCAAGGCCTGCTAAAAACGAATTACAGAAGCATGACCTACTAAACTAAAACATAACGGAACAACCTAAAAACGGATATTTTATTTATAAAAATAATATTATTGTAAGCACAAAGTTATAGACTAAATTGTACATATTTGAAAAAACTGTAAATGCAGAAAGGATGTTGTAGGTCTAAAAACTGTTCTTTGTTCTTCATTCGAGCATTTGAGAAGAATTGTAAGGAAAATGTTTTTAAGTAGATTTTAGAAAAATGTTGCATTATAGTAACCTAGTAATTTATTTAAATATTACCAGTATGAAAAAAAGCTTGTAAACCCTACCTTATTCAGGATTGCAGTAAATTACTGTCAGCATAATGAGGTCATCGAAGGTATAAAAGTTAATAAACTCCATGTAAATGCATGAAAATGACTATATAAGGAAGCAAATGACATGAAAATGATAAAATGATGTAAAATTGAAATAAATTCCTTAAAAATATAAAATGGCATAAAATGTTAAAAAATGGTCTAATAAAAATGCATTTCTATACTCAAGGGGCCATGATTATGATTTATCTACAAGTCAGTACAGCATCAATAAAAAGATGACTTGTCATTAGAATCCGGGCCCTGGTTATCACACAGTGTTTCAAATCCCAGACGAAAGACTTCTACGGCACAGGTATTCAGAAGTTGGTCCTACGGTGTGACAATAGTATATTGCGATACAAGTGCCGTAAGCGGTGCATACGGATCGAGGAAAGAGTTTGAAAAAAGGAGGCGCTTGCGCAGAGTTTTTTCAATTTCCGAGATCCGTTATGAGCTTACGGCACGAGTATTGCATGCTATTTTTTGCACGATGATTATTTATATCAATTTATTTATATTAATTGAGATATTAGCTGAAAATAATATGTATATAGGCTACACTACTGAAGATGGATGTTATATTTCAGAAAGTTATTCGCATATGTTTGTTGTTATGGGAACCGAATATTTGTCCTGGGGGGGCCTTGTCCATAAAGACTTGTATTATCATGAGTGCCGTAAGTAAATTCTTACCGCACGGAAATTTGTTTTGTTTCCATAGCAACAAGATTGCGTGCTGGAATGTCAACTTCTGATCCACGGCAACAATATTCGTAAGTACCACTAATTAGTTAAGTCGTGCAAAAATGTTTTAATTCCGGTGGCGAATATGTTGAAAAATAGCTGAACACTGGCTGTGTCCGTTGCAATAACTATTTACTTTAAATTGTGTTTTATTTCTGTAAACGGACTCAGGGAAACTTAATTTGTGGACGTCCCTCGTACATACCAGCTAAAACGCGCTACTGTAGATAGATGTATGCTATGTACTAGGTACTTATATAATGCTTTCATAGGGAAACGTGCATTTAAAGCAGAAAACTTATTGAGTGCATGTATTTTAACCAGTCTCCCTTATCAACAGGCTTTAAAACTTAGTGCCCGATCGAATATGTTAACAGCAACCGTACTGTACAGACTTTGGTCGGCGTATGCGCTAGCTACCATATGCTAGTTCACGTGATAGTAAACAAACCGGCATACAGATATAGGAAGACCACAAAATAACTTCTCATTCTCTAAACTCACATTACAAGCATGCAAAACGATACGTTCTCCTGTTTGTGTATAATAGTCCCTCCCAAATGTTTCAATATATGTTTGCGTTTTAGAACACTTTACTTTCGGCATGCCGAACACGTATTATAAATTTAAACACGCACAATGACAAGGTACACTGTTGACCAATTTGAGAGGCACCGTACTACGAGAGCATTCACTTCTCAGTACTACTATCAATGACTGTCTTATCAGCCTACGCAATCACCCTCCACCCCCTATACTCAGGTTGTTGGTAACCGGAATCAACTCCCTCTATGGGTTCGGGCACTAAGTTTTAAAGCCTGCTTATCAATCACCGTTCGTACAACTGTAAACTACCTCAGAACATGCTCACAGCGTAAATTATATATCTCGAAGCGGTACAAATATTCAATTATCTAACAAATAATCTTCTTTTTTTTTTTTTGAACAAGCTTGTTTTTTTATTCTCATAAAAGTGGAGATGAGGTAATGAAAATACGCCCTTCCCCTTGCCTCTCTGTCCCCTGCCCCTTAATAGTTTGTTTAGCGTGCGTAGCTACATCGTCATCATATATGCGATAGTCAGATAATGAACAAATTCCACATTTTTTTCCATGCAGAAGGGGCTTAAGTCCACTTTTAATATAAATTATGCAGACAGGCGCCTTTTAATAGGT
This sequence comes from Ectobius pallidus, assembly GCA_964059195.1. Lineage (NCBI taxonomy): Eukaryota > Metazoa > Arthropoda > Insecta > Blattodea > Ectobiidae > Ectobius > Ectobius pallidus. The sequence goes on along the minus strand of CAXKWD010000001.1, from coordinate 206,423,586 downwards.
ACATAGGGCTCTCTAAACGGCAATTACTAGAGAAAATTATATGTTGGGGAGATCTTACTGTGTGGTCTATGCGAATGGGATATTGTGGTGTGTTTATCGGGGGTAAAGAGGGCTGGAAAGTAGGGAAGTATGATAAATGTGACTCAGTGATTGCTTGTAGCACCATTTAGACTTCTCTTTAAAGGGTGCTAGTTCCTTCGTTATATCCTTACAGAAATTGAATTTGGCTAAAGAGGGCGATAAAAATGTTGAGATAAAACAGGCGAGGGTTTTTGTATTCCTTAATAAGCCTATTTGTGTTGGCCTCGAAATTGTCCGCGGGGATTTGGGGTAATTAAATGATTTTTTCTTCTGATAGTCTATATGCAGAATGGAATAGGGACATAACTGTTTTTACAACAATAAAACTTCTAAAATAAACTTTGCATATCTGTACCGATTATTAATTCCTGTATCCATACCATAGGTAGGCCTACTATAGGTAGAGGAAGTATTGTTTTCGACCCCCAATTCGAAACTGTTTTTTTTAACATAAATACACGGTTTGAGGTCCTTGAATCCAAAAATACTATCCTCGGAAACATGTTTATGTGTGCATAGGCGTAACCAGGCCGTCCATATGGGGGGGTTATAACATCCACGGGGTCTGGGGGGTATGGAATACCCCCCAGGGAGAGGGGGGTCCGGGGGTCCTCCCACGGAAAATTTTAAAAATTAAGATGCAAAATAACAAGTTTTAAGCTTCCGGGGGTCCCCCCCCCGGAAAATTTTAAAAATTAATACGTAAAATAACGAGTTTTAAGCTTCTGGGGGTCCTCTCCCGGAAAATTTTAAAAATTAAGACGCAAAATAACGAGTTTTAAGCTTCCGGGGGTTCCCCGGAAAATTTAAAACATTAAGACGCAAAATAACGAGTTTTAAGCTTCCGGGGGCCCTCCCCCGGAAAATTTTAAAAATTAAGACGCAAAATAACGTGTTTTAAGCTTCCCACACTTTATACTTGTATTAAGTAATTTATGGGCAGACTTAAAAAAATTATACAATTTTCCTTTTTTTAATCAATGGGGGGGGGAGGTTTCAAACCCCCAAACCCCCCCCCCCTCGGTACGCCTATGTATGTGTGTGTGTGTCTGTGTGGATGTCTATGAACAATCTAGCTCCAGAACAGAAAATCGTATGAAAACAATATTTTGTATTTGGGTTAGGTACCATCTGAAGATGTGACCCGAAGATAGGTGACAAGTTTATCTTATTTTTAAGGGGACTTTACATGAAGAAATTTTTGTTTTTCGTGATTTCCTCGAAAACGGTTCTTACGATTTTATTTAAATTTTGCACATGGTTTGCTTATACTAAGATCTAAAACTTTTATTTGAAACATTTTTTCGAAAAAATTCTCTGAAGTCACTCACTGTGAATACGCTCTCTTTGCAATACGGTCTCTTGTGACGGAAAATTGAAAACAAAATTTTTCATTTTTCATTTTTTTAGATGTCATTTCGGGATGTGACACGAAGATTGGCGACTTTCTCTTATTTTTAAGGGAACTTTACATGAAGAAAATTTAGTTTGTCGCAATTTTCTCGAAAATGGCTCAGTACTAAGAGGCTAACTTTTATCTGGGCAGAGAAAGTTATGCGAATTTTACATTAGATTTTGTTATCTTCAGAACACTATTTCTAAAATGACGAATAAATAATATAAACACAAAACATCTTTATACTTTTTCCTGGTAGGTTAATGTCTGAGATACGAGACTTACTGGTGGAAAATCCATCACTTTATCTTGGCATTCTTATCTAGAAGAAAGTCATATGCAAATTTCTTTTACCAGAGTTATGAAAATTAATCTTCAAGTCCGGCCAGTGAGTTCAAGGGTATACCTACTTGTTATTGTGATTATTTGTTTCCAACTTGTCTACTCTCTTACGACCGTGGAATTTCATGGCATGTAGTCAATAACTGGGACTTTCAAGAATAACTGTAATTTAAACTTCAGAGTGTACACAGTTCTACTCGAATCAATATTGGTCTAACATAAGACTCGATAAACTTTATGTTCCCAACCTTTCCTCAATTACTTGCTACAAATAAAAGCATGTACGATGCAATTGGATCACCGTATGAGCTTCTTGTAAGTACACTCGAATAACCACTATGATGTAGAAATATCTCTTGTAATTCTTAATAAGGAACTTATATACTAACGATCAGTACCTTCGGATATTACGAAAGTTTAAAGTGGATTTCCTGGTACTTTTTAAAATAACAGCTACTACAGAGAGTATTAATAAATTTCATTTTTTCTTTCTTTGAGGGTTGAAGTATTAAGGAAATTGGTGATTAATGTTTCGCCTTATACCCTCAAATAATGATAAAACCAAAAAGCCGCAGTTAGCCTCAGATATTTATTATTGGAATTATATAATATGTTTGAGTTGTGAGTTATGCTAAAAAATACACATGCTAAAAAAGAAAATATACACATATTTACACAGTCAATTAAAATACTATTTACATTATCACAGTAAGTATTTACAAATTCATTAAAATCTATTTGTATTTAAAAACAAACACTTAATATGCGCTACAATTAAAAGTAGTATGTAGTCATAAAATGTTAATCTGTTGACAGCAGATTATTATAGAATGTAAAAATGTCTATTTAGCTGCTAATTGCAGTAGTCAATGTTAACACAAAAACCAGGTTGATTATATACAATAAAAATGGTTGCTCTAGTAGTATGATATTCTTCTGAGTTTAAATTGAAAAGAGTTCTATATATGAATCGTTGATTAGAATTTCGGCTTGCTGCTTCTTGGGTTTTATAATTTTAGATTGTGAGATGCATTTCGGTGCATGTTTACACCATCTTCAGTCGCTATGGAAATAAAATAATAATTTAAAGTTATAACTCATAACTCAAACAGATTATATCATTCCAATAATAACTATCTGAGGCTAACTGCGGCTTTTTGGTTTTATCATTATTTGAGGGTATAAGGCGAAACATTAATCACCAATTTCCTTAATACTACAGAGAGGTTGCAGTTCTGCAAACCACGACTCCCACGTATTTACAAGTAGCAGGTGCCCGCGACTTCGCGCACGACATTTAATTCAAACATTAGGAGCAAAATAAATAAAACATTACATTTAAAAGATTAATAAGCATAACGAAACAGCTAAAAATCCGGGTTTGAAGTTAATTACACGATTAGAAAGCGCCGCTTGGGAAAAAAAACGACCTCAGATTCAAGTTGCCTGGCCCAGAAAACCCTTGCATAGTGAGTTACGTCCAAATGGATCACTGTTTGCGGATTTAGGCCCATATTCATTATCCCTCTTCCGTCTATGTTGAAAATTTCAGATGTCTGCGTGCCTTGACATTATAAACAAATGATTCGACCTGTCGATGAGCTCAAAGATTTCTTCTTTAGTAAAATTTGCCACAGGCCAATTTTCCTGAATTATGTATCTTGTTTAGAGTTTTGTTTTCCTTGTTTTCCATTTTCCCTATTACACACAAACACTCATGCCATAGGCGGGACTCGCACCCAGAGGCTCCTTCACCTTAGGTACCGCGGCTAAGGAGACCGACAGAAACGAAGCGACCTATAATTCTATGCGACATATTGAAAAAATCGCGATGCATTTATATCCAAGTTCTGACAAAAAACGGCAAAGCCACCTGCAATTGATTTGAAAAATGAAAAGTTTTATTGAAAACTGATGCTTCGATAGCGCTAAAAATTCACCACGTTTTCTACCAGTTTTTACTCATAACTAGGGTTCGGATGTTTATGACATGTCATATTTTTATCCTAACCACCATTCTAGCCGAAAACACAAATTAAACATGAACTGCACATTTGTTATCCTAATCGGACTGTTTTTATTTTGCACATAAAATCATATTTTGGTCCTTTTCATGGTCTTGGTCATATTTCGGCCAAATTTGTAATTTAACATCATATTTCAGTTATAAATTAGATAAGCACAATTATGCAGTATGTGCACTAAATTGTCAACTTAATTATTTTCCTTAAAAAGAGTCACATATATTTTGGTTTCACTTTAACTGAAATTTGAAGGGAAAATAACAAGTAATAAGTACCATTACTTCTTCCTCCTTGTTGTTAACAACTTCCAATAGACATGTTTTTAACACATTTGCACTGGTATCTGGAAACATTAATAGATTAGAAGTTCTTTACAAGTAAAACTGTAAATCACCTGTAAAATTGTTAAAAAGTGATTATCTGATTGAATTAGCCTAATGTCATGTAATAATTAAGTGTCATTAAGCCTTTTAAATTTTTAGAAAATACCGTGGGTTTACAAGCAAAATAAATTAAGTCAACAGCATTTCCATAAGACTTCATTTGTTTTCCTTGTAAACCCACGATACATTCTTTTTTGAGGCCATATTTCGGATTTTTGGGTCATATATAGTCATTTTTAAGGTCATATTTGCAGTCATATTTTTCACTTTTTTAGGTCATAAACATCCGAATCCTAGTCATAACAGTCCATCTATGTTTAAAATTTCAGATCTCTGCATGCAGTAGATTTCGCTGAGCATCGCGCCTTGCGTCATTCTACAGCAAGTGTAGGCCTACAGCATAGGGTTTATGCACGTCAATAGAATATTTGGGTGCCTATTGACAAAGATCAGTACCGGTATAAAGATTTTCTATTTTCCTTACAATTATAATAATGAAAATACTGCACTTACAGAGTACGTCGAGCTGCATATCCACTGTGACGGGTTCGCCCACTCCATTGGAGGCTGTGCATTGGTACACCCCCGCCTGGTGTCTGTCAACCTTGTCCAGTGTGATGGAGAAGCCTTCTATCGCCTTCTCTCCTGTCGGCAAGATGTTGTCCTGCAACCCACAGCACTTGATTCCTCATTACCTTGTCTTATCATACTTACCTGCATCATGTTATTATAACTAAATAATACATCCTCATGCTCTAAAATTACCGGATTTTGTTTACAAAGTATAAGAGTTATTTTTCGCCTTATACCATCAAAAAATATAATTTATAAGATGCCAGAAATATATATAAGTTATATATATATATATAAAGTAATGTGGACAACCTTTTAGGTAAAAAATGAAGACAAAACATTTATAAATTTGTTATTTTTATTGTGTTATAAATTATGTAAATGGAGTTTCTGAGAGGTTACATATTTTTAATTGCTGATGGATTCTATTGAACAGTGAATTAAAGAATCATTTGTATAGTCAGGTCTATATTGTCTCATGTAATTGAATTAAAACCATCAGATAAAAATACAAAATGTTAAAAAGAGAGTAGTTTTTACATTGACAATTATACATACGATACAATGGTAAAATTAATTGTAAGATTATATATACACTAAAAGACACAACATATATAATTATGTACAATTATATGTTATCATGAATTGCTTGAATAATTATAGTCCAATATAATCTTGCAAGCAGTATACTTGCGCGTTGATAGGCTATGTAGTTATTTATATCATTCGTCTGTTTAGATGTGTTCAATGTGGAATGTCTGCATAGATTATATTCACTGGTCACTATATGGGCTGTAATATTTATACTTTGTATTTGTTTGTATTTTTAGAATATTATTAAGGAAGTCCACACTAATGATTATGTTGTAGATGGATCTAACCTCTTAATTAGTTGATATGTACATTTCGGTATATTTTTATACCATCTTCAGTCTTCGTGATCTTGGATTTTGTTTGTTTGTTTTTTCTTTAACAATTTTTCCACATTATTTTTTTTATTAATGAGCACATGCTCGTGGTCGGAGGAAGTTCAGAAATGGATATAAATACAATAAGTAATAAGATCATTATTTTTAAAACTACCTTATATCCTCATTTATTTTGTAAAACGAAACTAGAAGAATAATAATTTTGTGCATAACTTTAACCTTTCCACTGCTGCTAACGTATAAATTCGTTACTTAAAAAAACTGCATAAAAGCAGAAATGTAATATTTATTCTGTAAAGATATATCTAAAATTGTGAGAAATTTTATCCTTGTTTTACAGCTGTAATCTATAGAAACTAGTTGTTCTCTTCCAATTCTCTCCATTGATTTCAAACTTAGATCCCACTGATGATTTCACTTGATGATTGCTTATATTATTGCATAAATTCAGCAAAGGTTAATTGCCGAAATATAACTGACATTTAATTATGTGGTATGGACACATCTTTATGTATAGGCCTACCTTGAGTAACTAAGTATTTTAATAATTTACAAATATTTTATGTGTGTTAATAATTTTAAACGAATGAAGAGAAGGCCTACTTCAGGTACCTGTATTTATAAACAATGTATTGTATAAAAGAAGTTTTAGGGCACATACTTAATTTTTACAATTATAATAATAGTTCCTAATATCTCACGAACTAATGTTGTTTGTTACAACAATTATACGAAAATTTGTTTTTAATTTAGGTATTAGGCCTACTTCCGCAATTAAAGTTAAGCAGAAAATTCTTCTTCTTCTTCTAGTTTCATGTTACAAAATTAATGAGGGTATAAGTTAGTTTTAAAATTATATTTTGCTCTATTCTACCCTCATTCGATCAAAATGAAATTCATTAATTTAATAAAATCATGTAAACTGATACAACAAACTGTAAAAATGTTTTTGTTTAATCAGTGATAATTGCAATATTATGATATGAAGAAAAGTTATTTTTGTAATCGTTTTCCGAGCTAAGTTCCAGATCGATTCATTAAACAGGGCTTACAGAAAAACAAAGGTCTGAAGTTTGATATGCATATGTGAAGGAATACATGGGTAGTGTTATTTGTCAAAGCTAACTGTATTTAAACTTCCAAATCCGTATATGAACACTGTAAACAATATGTTGCCATGAGAACTGAGTTGCATTTGTTAAATTCTTTCTAATATTTTACCATAAAATAGGCACTAAATTGGCTTTACTGCGGTACAAGTCGACCGATTTGGTCCGAAATAAATAGGCTTTGTCCCATGGACGATAAAAATGCGTAAACTAATTTTCATGAAAATCCGATAAATAGTAAGCCTACTTGAGTTATCGCACGTACAGGTACACGAACATACAGACATAGGCTACAGACATTCCATTCTGGCACTTAATAAAAGAACCAATTATTTTTAATAAAAATACAATAAATTACAATCATTTACAGTAGCATAATAATGGGATGGGAATTTTAAAAACATAAAATAAACGTGACATGTAGGCTATATAATAAACTTAATTATTTTCTGAAATTTTTAATTTTTTAGTTATTTTTAACATTAATTAAAAATGAGAAATTACTACAATATTACCTACTCAATGATTCTCTACTTCCCGGATTTTCGTAATTTTGAGCGGACTTCGATTACCACCAGACATCACGCTAGCCGCTGACACTACAATTTTTGCGCCAGTAGGCCAATTGAATCCTCCAGATCTAGCGGGAAACCCGCTAAGTTGGCAACACTAAAGCATATTATAGAAGAAAAGTTGAAGGTAGTGAAAATGACAGATACGACAAACAAAGATAAATGAAGTATAACTTTAACAATGTAGTGTAAATCAATAAAAGACAATGCTCACAATTTGAAGCGACAGAAACTTAGGGGAGGGAGCATTAAATAATAATAGTATCTATCTTTTTCTATGGCATCGTTTCTTTAAACACCTTGTAGCCCTTACGTCGATATAGATGGGCATTACATGACGACTCGGGGAAAACACGTCTATTAATAACCAAGTATGTTGAAGTGGTTTAATTTTAAAATCTAAGCTAGTTCACCTGTTTCATTTCTCAAAGCCTTTCTCTTCCGGAATGACAAATTGAAATACGTTTACCAGGGGAAAACCTTCTGAACCATAAATCAATCTACGAAGAAATCTGTGTAAATAATTCCACTACTATAAACATGAGACATTACGTGCTTACTTCCTAAAGGAAATAGTGAGCGATTTTTTTTCATTACAAATTTCATTTCATTTCCGTCGGAAGCAGTTGATGTTTCATTATATTAAAGAAAAATATTTGCTGAGGAACCTGAGAAGATTGTAAACATAAAAGGGTTTGTTTGTCTTACTTTAGACTGAAGAGTTAAAAACATGGAGGAAATTTCATGGGGATTCTTCATTACGAAGGTTTTAAAAAGATTGTTTGCATAATAAAGTAAGCTCTCAGCAGAGCTTTAAGGGTCTTAAAGGAATGAGAAAGTTGTGAAAGGGTTGTTGAGTGTTTACGTTGTAGCCAGTGTCCACTCGTAAATAATATCGTATTCAAGTGTATTTAGTTAAGTTTTTATTTATAATTAAAAATGAATGAAACGCAATACGAAATGCAGCAAAACCTACGAATACGAAAACAGTAATACGTTCTCTTTATCTAGCCCTTTTCCAGTCCATTATCCAATGTGGCATTCTCGCCTGGGGAGGATTAGCAAAAACTACCCTTAAGACCCTCTGTCTTTTACAAAAAAATAATAATAAAAATCTGCCTGAAAACACATTGATTACCCAATTAGTCTAATATTTTCAGAATTTAATGTTCTCAGTTTGGACCAACTTTACAAATTTTCTATATTAAAATATTTTCACAAACGTCGTGTAAAATACTCTTCCAGCGATCATGTTAACAAAACTAGACGAAATACTAATTTACTCCTATCAGAATCCAAATGCCTCACATCGGCAGGATTAAAACATAGCATTAATTTTGGTCCCCGCTTCTAGCCTATAACTCAATTATCAGAAAATATCCTGATCTTTCTGTATACTCCACTGTTAAATTTATTAGATATGTAAAGCATTTTCTGTAATTTTTTAGCTGATTAATACATCCCTTGTATATATTTAAGTTTAACATTTTTTACTTTCTTTATTAGTTAATCACATTTTTTATACACTCTGTTTCTTTGTCTCTCCTATTTCTTCACTTTGATATTTTTGAAACTGTACCCGAGCACGAGCAGTCTTGCTCATTCGGGTGTATTTCTAAGTGTTAATATTTTCTGTGCTAGAATAATTATTAATTTTGCTAGATTAGCGTATCATTCTTTTCCTTTTTTTAAACAGCAGTTGTAATTATTTTTTAAATTTATATTTGTTCTGCTTTATTTTACTCGTATAAATATGTATCTGTATTTGTATAAATAAATAAATAAGCAGTGAAGCGAAGCAAATTCAATAGAAAACTCACAGGCCTAATGTCATAGTACACTGTACAATCGAAGGGAAACATCCACATTTCTTCCTCTACGCTTCATATTCTAAACTTTCGCACATTCGCCTTTTTAACAAAAGACAGAAAAACTGGAATTTAGCTAAGTAAATAATGTAGGAGCCCCATTATAAAGTCGTTCATAATTACATAAAAAATGTTTAAAATATATGCCGATTTCACAGAACGCACTGGCAATTAATGAAGTTGCTATATGATTCACTGAACATGTAGGTAATACCGTAGCTTTAGCACAGTCCTACAGGTTATACTAAGACAGCACAGCGAAACGATCTTCAAGCTGTAAACAATCGAACAGAAAATACATTAATACTGGCACTTAAGTAAATATAGAGATTTTAAATTGAAATATAGGCTATTCACATTAAAGTTTAGTGTCGTTTTAACATTAATTTACGCTTTAAAAATTGCCATAATCGGCAGAAATTATCACTTGTTTCAATGTTATGAGCTGTGCATGGAATGAGTCGTCTGTTGGATCGAGATATCAAAACAAACGTTCTGTTCGCCTTATAATGTAAGATTTTCAATTTAGCCTAACATCAAAACGGTACGCAAATAATTCAATTGTTTCAGGTATTTTTCGTCATTATTTTTCATTCCTTCCACATAGCCTAACATAAAATTTCATTATTAAGTGCCAGTATGGTACTTTATGAGATTGTGTGTGGGGACGAAAAATGTCTGTCCGTCTGTCTGTCCGTCCGTGTGTCTGTACGCGCCATAACTCAAATACGCTTTTTCGGATTTTCATGAAACTTGGAAAACACATTTGTAATGTCCATGGGAAGAACCCTATTGATATTGAACCAAATCGGTTCACCGGTATCGGAGTAATGCCCAATTTAGTGCCTATTTTAATAGATTATGGCGCCTTTCTATCGCCATAACTCAAATACGCCGTATCGGATTTCCATGAAACTTGGTATACTCATTTATGACGTTCATGAGAAGTGCCCTATTGAATTTGAACCTAATCTGTTGACCGGTACCGGAGTAAACCCCAATTTAGTGTCTACTTTAAAGGCGCAATAACTCAAATACGCTTTATCGTATATTTATGAAACTTCGTATACGCATTTATAATGTCCATGGGAAGACGTCTATTTATAATGGATAAAATCGGTTGACCTGTTTCGGAGTAATGCTCAATTTAGTGCCTATTTTATGGTAATATACGTATTCGAAAGAATTTATAAAAAAAATGAAAATCAGTTATCTTGACAACACTGCCTATTGTTTTACTGTGATCTTATAAGGCCTTGGAAATTAAAATACAGGTAGCTATGACAAAAAACACATATTCTGCATATCATAATTGCAGTCATAACCGATTAAACAAAAACATACTGGCACTTTGTTACATCAGTTTACCTGATTTTTATTATAGTTTACTACAATTTTATTATTATTATAATCACATGTAATATGTTCCGCTTCTTTACTCTTAAATTAGATTATCGGTGTTTGCACGTATCCACCTGCGGTTAACGGTACAAAACACTTTTAAGCATAAACTGTACCAGAGGGAAATATAAATAGAAGACATTATCGATCTAGCGTGTTATTTGGTGATCAAAAAAGTATAAAACATTTTTCAAAAGGCCTACTTATTGAAGTCAGAAACGCAACTTAAGAGACAAAACTCATGACTTTAAATGTGAGCAATTTGATGACGTTAGTTACAAAGGTAATGGATGCAATAAATATCGACTGACCCTCGCAAACAGACAAGCGATGAGATCTTGCATGTTTCATAAACCTGCCATATTAGAGCGCATTTGAAGTTATACCTATGTTCCTTTCTGCTCATCTCTTTTACTGTAAAATTAATGGCCTATACCTTACATGCGGTCGTAAGCCTTTTCCACTTAAGTAAAACTATTTTTCTCTTATGTGCAGTCGCTTCAGTAAAATTCAAACCAACAACACATTTGATGAGTATTTCAGTCAGTGGTAATTTATATTATAGGCTACATAATGATGGAAATATAAAACATAAAATATACAGAGTGTTAATAAATAACACCGAATTATTTTACCTGTGTATAGAGGGGACATAGACAAGCAACTTTTATTAGGAGATTTTTGCTCTGTGGATTAAAATTTTCCTGTTACAGCATAAAATCTCCCAGGGAAAGGCCGGCACTGACTTCTAATATTTGAAAAAATGCAAAACAAATGATTTTCGTTGTTAACATTTGAGTTATGAATAACAAAAATTATTGCAGTGGCGGCCAATCATGTGATTAGTCTGTAAAATTTGTAGATTATGAAAACTTTAAATTATGATATCACTGTTGATAAATGATTAGGAATCAGGTTTTTATCGATCACTAAAAAGGCATCAAGTCAATTTAATGAAAATTTTAACGCTATTTCGCTTCATTATTGGCTTATTAACACCAAATTGTAATGACTTTAGTGCCCTGTAGCATAAAGGCTACATTTTACGTCATGGAGCAAAAATCTCTTCATAAAAGTTTCTTGTCTATGTCCTCTCTATACACAGGTAAAATATTTCGATGTTGTTATAATAACAGGCTAAAGTATTATTTGGGCAGAGGAAGTTATATGTGAGTGTCACATCAGATTTTCTTTACTTAATGAAATTTATTGGATGAAGGATCTGCATGACGAGAACTGAAGTATACCCTGATTATACGCATGATGGATGGCATATTAAACTACAAAGAACCCCACATCGCCGATTAGATAAAATCCCGGCAAACCAAATCAACAATCATTAGTACCAGTCGAATTGAAGCTTCATTCAAACCCACTAGGATTTATTGGAAAACCACAAAAGTGATGGTCAAATAGGCAAGATGTGACGAAAGAAGAGCTCGGAGTCAATGCTTCAGAGTACTCGTACAAACTCTGAAGTGCAGAGCGTTGGGAAAGAGGGTGGCAAAACCAAGCAATTTCGACCCTAATTACCTGTAGCCTGGCGATTAATTATATAGGAACATACTTCAGATATCCGGTCTGGTCACACGCTCAGGGACTCTCTCACCCCCCAAAACCACCCTCCAATTAATGGCACAGTATCAGGAGTGTCAGGCAAATGACGCCAATGATTACGGAAATTTTCACCGTCTGAAATAAGCCACTCCAGAGAGTGTGAGTTCATCACACTCGAAACTGCTTTCAGTGCCGCCGTTCGTTTTGTTTGTACTTGACTAATATTGGAGAACTGTACAGCAATACGATACGCGTTAGAAAATCGGGCTGACCTATTTAATAACAGGACTTCAAAGTTCTGACTGGAAATAGTTCTGCCTGACAAAATATTTATTTTTAATGTAATTATCCATCTCACTCAAAATTATGTGCTTGTCAAAAACACACAGAATAATAATGTTACAATAATAAAAGCAGCAGGCATGTATAAAGGTTATAAAGTGCAAAATACTGAATGAATATAAACGCAATAATTTCATAAATATGTTTATAATTAATATTTAAATCTTTGTAATAATTTTGTGATTTTAAAATCAATGTAACTACTTTAAAACGAATGTACCAACCCTGGACTTTTTTTAAGGAATGTATTAATTTAAGTTACGGAAGATGGGTTTTTCAGGAGGTAAAAATCTTGGGCACGGAGTCCTTCGGGAGGGACTTAAAGCTGGGGGTCCGAGCCGAATGCTATATTTAGATTACGGCACGTAAAAGAATTCTAAGACTAACTTAGAGCCTCTGGACAAGATTCCTCAGTCCTTTCACGTCCAAGTAAAACCTTTATTTCCGGAGGGGAGTTTGTGAGACGATTGGCTTACCATCTGTATCCCTGTTCTCTCTCCAAAAATAAGCGTAACAAAATTAATCTAGGCCTATGCACTGAGACCTCCACTTGGGAGACTCTATGTCCCACCATAGCGGTTACAGGAAAGAGTCACTAATTTAAGTATCCATTTAAAATGTAACTTACATAAATAAAAGAACACCGGCAAAATAAATTTGTAAGTTTTTCTTGGTAAACTGCAGGAGATGAATTTTTTTTTTAATGAAACAAATCTCTCCTTTCTATATAAGCAGCTTTGTCCTGACTGACTGACTGACTGACTGACAGAATCAACGTAAAGCCTAACTGTAATAGACAGAGACTTGCAATTTTGACAGTAATTTTATTTTATTTAATTTAATTTTCATACTGTAAGTGCACCTTCAGAAAATATTTTACAGAATTTTGATTTTTAATGCCAAAAATAGAATTTTCCCGAGAAGACGAAATACCTTCCATAAGAAACACACGAGCAAATCGTTTGTTGTGGAAAGTGGGCTTGCTCAGTTACTATCTTCACTCAATTGTTTTCGATTAGCAGAGATCTTATTTACACAGAAGGGGGTCGTTGAATGCACGCCTAAAAGGGAAAACATTGAATTATTTGGACGAAATTCACAATGCGGGGGTTTTGTGGGCAAGGGAACTCGAATCTCAGGTATTTTTTTTCCCCGGGCGATGCACTTTAATCGTGAAATGCACCTCGAAGCCGAGTTTTAATTTGTTTTTCTTTCTTTGATCGTTAAAATGAAATTGTTTATGCATGATCTGGGTAAGATTCATGAATCTATGGTTCATTCTAATCGTTTCATATCGAATTTGTACGTCCATATGGCAATTTAAGATTCTTTTGTTCGTTTAATTATCTATATTTTTAAGGTTTAACAATATAATTAAGTATAAAATTATCTAATTCCTGCAATTTATGTAAAAAACCTATGTCAGTGTTAATAAATATGTTTCAATAATTTTTCTATGAAATAAACGATTTAAACAGAGCATCTAGCAGTTGAGTAAATAATCGCGGACGAAACCGCGGGCTATACATAGGCCTATAATTTTTGGACTTAACGTGAAAAAAATTGTTTTGTTCCATTACTTGAGATAAACACTATAGACAGCAGATTCGTTAATCGTAACTATTGATCTCCTGCAGGTATGATTAAATAATTTATTACTGTATTCATATTCGCCATTTACACTATTTAAGTTCGATTTAATATAATATTTGAATCTATCATTTTCATCGGTAACATATTAGTACTGTGATAGCAGACAGGAAGAATTGTAAACTCCCAGATTCTGATTTAAATGCTTGTATTAATATTATGTAATCGTCAAGTAATTTCATCACTGGGTTTTAAGATTAAAGTGAAGTAGGAAAATTTCAGTGGAATAGTCATCTTCTATAAATGACAAATCTATCAAGAGGATAAAAAATCCTCACATTTTGTATAAAGCACTATTCAATCGGTCTTATATATCTCCTTTTATACCATTTAAAGTGACGAATCTATAAGTAAGTAGCAGAGAAAAGTTAAAAGTTAACCGGCAGGTCTTCTATTAAAGCAAAATGCATTATACTAGTGGAAAGGAGAGAACTTATTTGCCGGAAACATAATGGGAAGAGAAAGAAGAAAACTAAAAATCTTCTTCTCGATGATATAATGCCAATCAGATTCGAACCAGGGACTTGAACTTACATTGAACTGAAATAAACTAAGTAGTTTTGGGTTAGTGCTATTGAATACTAAAAAAAACATTCGTTAGAAAAATTTCCAAATAAATTGTCATACTATCTCTCTATATCTATACTGATGTAGAGACATACAAAAAATGCTCCGAAAGGAAACTTACGACCAGTAGGAGAAAATAGAGTGAACGGAGAAACATAAAAAAGCAAATTCAGGAAAGCAGCTCTCTGATCCATGGTAATTTTGTATCTTCTGTCTTCCATGGCAAACCGGATACGCAGTTCTATAGGCTTACACATCCTATATAATTCCAGTTCTTTTTGTTTTCTCACATTTCTTTTGTTTGGTTTCTTAAGAATATTACTTTTATCGTGATAGTATTAGCACAAGTATTAATAAACTTCATGTTTCTCCAATGATGGGTAGTATTATAGTAAAGTCTAATATAATTTTTCACCTTATACCTTCATTTAAAAATAATAATTCTTCGATGGTTTGACTTTAACTCTTCAAGTTTATTCTTTTGGTACAAAATTCCGTATATAATATACTAGCTTAAAAGGGTCACCCGGGTTTTGTATTTTGTAATTCGAAATTAACTTATAAAGGACTTTCGATTTTCAAACTCTAGGTCCTTATATAGGTATTAAAAATTTGAAATGAAGAAGAACGACTTATCACAATCAAAATGTTCCTTTAGAAAACGCTTGATAAAGCTTTTTATGGCTCATATAGGACGTAGAATTTTGCATCCCAAGCCTGGTAGAAACAGAAATTCCGGTAACATAAAATTGTATTGTCTTTGCGGAATATTTTATTTCTCACTCTCATGTTACCATACAACCGTTTCGGGGATGAAATTAAAAATATATTCAATATTACTTTCATACTTCCCCCTCCAAAAAATTTGCGATATAATAATATACATATTAGCCTACCATACCTCGTATTGTTTTCTCTATGTCCAGGGTAGATAAAGTTATGTGAATTATATCGATAGTTTCTCTAATTTGTCAAAGTCTCCTATAATTTATTTCCAAACCTACCTGAGACCACTGTCAACAATACACTGTTGTCAAGTGAACTGTGATTTGGATTTGATAATTTTGTGTAAAAAGGGATTAAGTATTCTCAAAAACATTTTATTTTTTGCATTTAAATTTTTAAAAATTTCGAAATCCTTTCTTAGTGAGCATTTACATTATGAAACGAAGGTACCGTCGAAATTCCAAGTCTCTACCTATTTTACTTTTAGGCCTCTTATAACTTACTAGCATGTGCCCGCGGCTTCGCCCGCGATAATTATTTCAAGAATTAAAAATTAAGAGCATAATAGTTAAATCATTACATTTATTAACACCTAAATCGCATGGACTACATACCACGATCAGATAGCATCGACTGGTAAAAGCGACCTCAGATTCCAGTTTCTTGGCCAAGAAAACCTCTGTATAGTGAGATTCGTCCAAATAAAACAACGTTTGACCATATTTAGGGCTTACAACATTCAAGCGATCGCGAAAGTTTTGTTTTCAAGGTTTGACAAAAATAGCCAAAGCCAACTGTAATTGATTTGACATTGAAATGTATAACTGAAAACTTATGTTTTGAAAACGCAAAAAATGCACGTTTTTTGCCAGTTTTTCACTCATAACTCACGAACGAAAACTAAAATTAAAATTCCGGCTTCGAGGTGCATTTTCCGACCCTTCAGCACACCTATGTTTAAAATTTCAGATCTCTGCGTTCAGTAGATTTCGCTGGACATCGAGGAGAATTCCTTTTATTAATATAGATAATATGAATTATAATGATACCTTCTCTAATTTGTCAAACATCCATTTAATTTAATCCAAGCCCACCTGATACCACTGGTAACAATACGTTCTGTGAATTTGTTTTGATAATTCTATGTAAAAAGGGATTAAGTATTTTCAAAAACATTTAATTTTTGGCATTTAGAATCAGAATTTTTCAAAATCCTTTCTTAGTGAGCACCTACATTATGAAGCGAAGGTACTGTCAAAATTCCAAGTCTCTACCTGTTATAGTTTCGGCTGTACGTTGATTCCTGTCATTCAGTCAGTCATTCATTCAGTCAGTCAGGACAAAGCCTGAATATAGAGAAGAGAAGAGATAGAGAGATAAAATACCCTGGATTAAAATTGTCAAGGTAACTTATGCCTACTTCTGTCTTTTTGCGTCAAAGATTAAAATGCCAATAAAATGTTCCTTTTAAAATGTTATTTAAGCTATATCCTTAATCTTGTGTGTACGAATTAAAACAATTAAAACAATAAAAACAAGTACAGTATAAGAATTGAAAACAGTAAAATGATAATGGAAACAAATAGTGATTTAAAAATGTGTGCCAATGTTTATGTAGGTAATATCCTTATTGCCAGTCAGAGTCATTAGAAGAAAATTTTGTAATCACTCTACTGATGTTTTCTTGATGTTCACTTCTGCTGCAGATTATCACAGACCAACAGCCATTTTGGTGCCCTAGAATTTGGTATATTTAGGACGCTGATGCCAAATGTGCCATTAGTTTTGCCTTATCAGCTTTAGTTTTGTGAGGTATGGTATTACCATTATGCATATTATCCCATTTTACGTTTGATATAAATAAAAAACAGTGCCTATTTGTAGCTTCTAAATCACGTGAAGAAAAAAGCAACACACTAACATTACAATAACAATATAACATGGGGGTCTTTCCAAAAAATTGATATTATCACATACTGTACGGTCGTTTAGGACTTATGAGCTGTCAATATGAGGGCCAGAAAATAATCCAGCTTTTAGTTTTTCTGTACTTCGTACAGCTTTTGTCCTACGTGTCCAAAGTATGGTCAAGAATCTTCACTAGCTATATTATCAAGCAAGATTTTGTTTCGTTAGACTAAGGGTGGCGTGCACCAACCAGGAGTAAACCAAACTAAACTAGTAAATCTAAGAAGGAAACCTGAAGTAAACAAAACCCAGTACATCTGTCTCACTCTAGCACATTACTCCTATGACTTAAGAGTGAGTCAAACTGGTTTTTGTTTACTTCAGGTTTCCTTCTTAGATTTACTACTTTAGTTTGGTTTACTTCTGGTTGGTGTACGCCATCCTTAGAGTTTACGGATAAAATCTATATAAAAGTAGAGCGGGTAGAGAAAAACTGTTTAGGCCTACATATTTGGAAGAAACACACTAAGTATAGCCAAAATCTGGTAAAATATCTGAGGCACCAAACAAAAAGTTGGGTTGTGTTATGCTAAGTTGTGAGGTTTTTCTTGAAGGCAGTCAAAAGGCAAAGCGTCCAAGTATTATTTCATTTGGGTGGGTACCGACTGCGCGCGAAAGGGTCAATTTTTTCCCAACTGCGAGCAAGTTACTGAATTATTGTAAACAGCCAAACTGCGCGCGAGCTACTAAATAATTGTAAACAGCCCAACTGCGCGCGAGCCTACCACAAATACGTCAAATGTTTGTGAGTCTTTCTCATCTAAGTACACTAGCAAAAACTTTTAGTCATTTGTTTCGAGAATAGCCTAGTTGTGTGTATAGGTTATAGGGATGGTAGCACTGTTAATGACTATCGATTGTTTTAAAATACAGACAAGGAATTATCTCACGATTTCATTTCCTAAAGAGTGTTTGTTATTATTTCAAGAAAGGCACATAATTTAAGTGCATTTCTTAACTTCTTGACAAATGCTCTGTTCTAATACGGGTATGCCTAGATATTTTAACTAATTGCCCTTCGGCATGTATATTAAGACACTGCATTTTAACCATACCCATGAAGG
Organism: Ectobius pallidus; assembly: GCA_964059195.1. Taxonomy (NCBI): domain Eukaryota; kingdom Metazoa; phylum Arthropoda; class Insecta; order Blattodea; family Ectobiidae; genus Ectobius; species Ectobius pallidus. Next base: position 206,405,034 of record CAXKWD010000001.1, on the reverse strand, counting down.
GCAAATAGGCCGGCATTAATAGGGTCCTAAGTCTCCAAAAAATGGGAAGGAAAAAACAGGAATAATCGCCGCGCGCAGTTGACCAATACGCAAAACGGACCTCCGCGCAGTCGGGCACTTTAAAACAGTTGGAAATTTATCTTTGGCGCAGTCGGGGTCCTCCGTTTCATTTTACAGTCCGTAAATGAGGGTATAAGGTGGGAAAATTACATTAGACTTTATTATAGCACATGTATTCCTTCTTACAGAACTGCTAATAGTGATGCTTTCTTAACGTGACGCTAACGACATTTTTACGGTTTAAGACTTCTGTTTAATCAAAGACTGGTTTGAGTTATTATTAGGGATGGTTTCTAACAAGTGATTGTTCGTTTTTGTAAAGGATTCAGACTTATGAAAATACAGTTTCACTCCAACTGCTATCATAGGTAATTCCACGAGAGTTGACGAGTTTATCCCAACAAGAGGGAAGACGTGATAAGAGACCCCTGCTATAGGCCTACAATAAGGTTGAAGAATAAATGTAACATATTTTAGCATCAGCAAGGACAGATCGTTATTGTTATTATAATTAATATTAAAATTATCATTATTATTATTACTATTGTCTATATACATATACATATATATATACGGCCGTTAATGGTGGTTTCCATGACCGGAGCTGCTACTTATCTATCAAGTAGCTCCTCAATTTGAATCACGAGGCTGAGTGCACCCCGAGCCAGGCCTCCCTACCTCAGAAAAACCCGAGGAGGTACCGGGGATCGAACTCAGTCCCACGGATCTGTAGTCAGCGACTCTAAGCACAAGACCACGCCGGCATATAGACCGCCGGCTTAGATAAGTAGCAGCTCCGGTCATGGAAACCACCATTAACGGCCGTGGGTGTCGCAATGCTGACCACATGCCCCCAACCCTGCCATCTGCCTATGGTAGATGACGCTGCGGTCGGGTGGTAGGCCTAGTCCCTTCAGGGATGTAGAGCCACGGAGTTTAGTTTTTAATATACATGGAATTTTAGATTTCGGAATTGGCTGTAGGCTATATTTACAAAACCATTTATATTAGGCTCTTTTCACACTGGGTCACTTGTGACGGTCACCGGTGACCGTCGGTGACCATCATTGGTGTTTGGCTCTTTTCACACCTGGGTCACTTATGACGGTCACCGCTAGTATTGCCAATAGTAACTACATGATAAAAAGATTTGTAATCGCTTTTGACATCCCAAATGGCAGGTTGACAGTCCACCTCACTTATGAATTCTTCAGTATTAATCAAATCTAAACACATGGCTGGATAACTAGTTTCGCTGAGCTCAATTATGCAACTGAATTATGTATATACAACTTGCATTGTTGGCAATCATAAATGCGGTGACCGTCACAAGTGACCCAGTGTGAATGCTCCCATTTAAACCAATGCTTCTTCGCCGGTGACCGTCACAAGTGACCCAATGTGAAAAGAGAGAATTTAATTTAAAAGGAAACAAGAAGAAAAATCTTTAATGTTTTCACTGTTGCTGACGAATAAATACGTCGGGACAAAAAGTGCAATAAAAGCAGAATTATTAAATTATGTTAAAACAAGGAGATTATTATTTATGTGTTGTGGTAGTCATTTGTGAAGATCTCCTATTTTAAGAAATTGTTCCCATTGACTTCAAACTCAGAGCCCATTGATGGTTACACTTGATGATTGCTTATATCAATACGTACATTCAGTTCTGAAAGGATTAAGCTATTCTCCTTCTTCAACTTCAGTTCAAGGATTAGGCCATATGCCTGTTCCGGCTTCACAGTGTATCAGTCCAACGTTTCTTAGGTCTTCCCGGATGTCTTCTCCCTTTAGGTTTATAATACATCATTCTTCTTGGGATCCTTTCTAGTGTCATTCTATTAACTTGTTCGGCCCATTGATTTCTATAATTTGCGATTTTTTCTGCTAGGGGAAATATTTTTAGTTCTCTTATTTGATCAATCCTTATTTTATCTGATAAATTGCATCCTTTAACTGACCTTAAAACTTCATTTCAGCGGCCTGTAAATTTTTACTATCGGCTGCAGTCATCGTCCATGTTTCTGATCCAAATACAAAGATTGTACTTTATAAAATTTATTTTGTGTTTCTTTTCTTGCCTTCCTTTTCAGATTTCTACTTATTGTGCCGCACATATGCTGAAACATAGGGAGTTTATATTTACAATCACTTTCATGTTTGTACGTGAGGTGAGTGCCTAGATATTTAAAACTTATTACTTGTTCTAGAGGAGTGTCATTTAAAACAATTTTTGTCCTTACGCTGTATTCGCTGTATTAAGCTATTTATGACTAAAATAATATTCTTGCTTTAACATTTCATGTTTAAAATAACTTACGTTTTATAAGAACGCCAGTCGTTCTACATTTCAACTTTACCAATGTCTGTCAGAACACTCTAGCCAAATTGTGTCCAGATAGCGAAAGACTGAATACACACCCAGACTGTTGAAAAGCAAGTATTGTATTATTCAAGACTGGAAAAAGAAGCAAACTCTATTCAGCTAGTAGGTACAGTCCGCTGAGATTCAAAAGAGATACGGCGAACTTCCAGTTTAAACTTCCCTTGACCTCAGGGATCTTCTTCAGAATTTAAGATTTCCCCCACAAGCATATTGGAACCAATCTATCATTTAGATGTATCGACTTCAACTCTTTAATATGATTGATTATGACAGGCAACGACACCTTTGTCCCTTTTCTCATAACAACTTTCTTAACGAAGTGTTGTTGTTTCTTTATAAAATAACAGGTCTTGTCATTTTAGCAGGGACAATATTGGAGATAAATTGATCGATTTTGACAAGGAATTAGGTATAATCTAACTTAGTGTTCAGAGGTTGGTGACCTAATTTGATAAATTACACGTGGGAGGATACCTATTTATATAGGGGTTGTTTCATGCAATTTATCTTTTCACTCCTTACCCAATAATGATATACTTAGCGTGTTCGACTACATAAAAAAGTCAGTTTCCTAATGCACACAGCAATTTATTTCAAACCGTTAAGTAAACACATTCTATAAACTATCATTTTTTTATATCTGAAAACCATTTGCTGTACAAACACAACTAGTTACTTCAAAGCCTGATGTTTTAGTTCGATTTCTTCTGTCGGAGGGGGGGGGGGGCATGAAAATCCAATAATCATTCTTAATTTTTATGCCTCGTCATTGTGCAGTTTTCTCCAGCTACCGTTTTCATCTCTCTTAGGTCCTAATATTTTCCTAGGTACCCTGTTTTCGAACACTTTCAGATCCTCGATACCAATTAGCTCTGGTGACTGACGATCCACTGTATGTAAAATTTAAGAAAGAAGAAGAAAAAAGTAGAATAGTTCATACATGTCCTGTAAATTGATAAACTTCATTTCCGTTTGTGGTAACTTAATTTAAGTATCTTAAATGTTCCACCTTATACCACAATACATCTAAATTGCAGATAGTGTCATCTAGATACACGGTGTCTAATATTATTGTTATTTATTATTAACTATATTTTACGAACTCTTATAAACTAATTTGCAAGCACATACGTGTCATACTGACAATACTTAAAAATTAGCAACTAATTGTCTCATTTGTCCATATGTAAGTTATATATTAAAACTTTAAAAAGTAATATGCCTAAACCACAGTTTTAAAATGCTATTAGTTTTGTTAAGATCCTAAAAACTAAAATATTTACATATTGTTCAAAAGTTCATATATTATTATATCCAGTAGTCAAATTCTTTTATCTGGTAGTCTATGTCCATATATTCGTAACTGGCTACTATTTTCAAGTATGTTATTACAAAATATCCATATATATATATATATATATATATATATATATATATATATATATATATATATATATATATATATCAATTGTCAATTCCACGCCATCAAACATCTCTGTACTCTGCCTCATTCACAATAGCCATCACCCGTAGGCTATCTGGAACTCCCTTCCGCCGGACATCAGGGGTAGTCGGAGCCTACAGATTTTTAGGTCAAAGTCAATCAAGTATCTCGCTGATAACTAGAATGAATGTCTCGTTATCTAGCCTAGGTAAATTTATATTGTACACGATTTTCATGGCACTTAGCCTACATTGCTTTTATTTGTTAATTTCTTAGTTTTAAGTTTCAATTTTAATGTATATTATAGTATAATATTATAATTATACACACATCCAATTATAATATAATTCTTTAATTCATTTTGTTTTCTCGGCATATTATTGGACGCATTTTTGTCTTATGTTTTAACATAGGTACTTCAATATTGTATTATTTTATTTTTAGCATTTTGTATTATGTATGATATCTATTGTATTTGTTTTCTGTAAATTCCTTTTCATGTATTTTGTCTTTATCCTGGTTGAGTGGAAGATAAGGCCGTATGGCCTTAACTCTGCTAGGCAAAATAAAACATCATTATTATTATTATTATTATTATTATTATTATTATATATATACATATATATATATATTACTGCACACTATTTATATCTTGAAGATACGTTATATGTTATAAGTAGGGACCGGATTTTTAGGTTTTTTAAAACACTGTTTTAGGTTTTCCATTGGGTGAAAAAGTTTTTTTTAGGTTTTTTGTCCAAAATATCGTTTTCGGGTAGAATAATTGGTTTAATGAATTTGAATGTGCTACATAGGATTCAATACATAATACTTTTGAAGCTTAACTTAACAAAATTGACTTAAATTTGTGAAAACTTGCTTTAGGACAATATTATACAATTGAAGATAGAAAGCATAAACAAACAAAAGAAGCAGTGAAAACAAGATTGCCTTACAGTAACTTATAGGCTATATTTCAAGATTCTCAACTGTGAAGTTCTTCCTGTTATCTCTTAGTTAATAGTTAATAGGCTACTGTATCTAGACACTACCCTTCTCAGGATTCGAATCCGATGCTTCTAATTTAGTGAGTAAAATACTTTATGGTTGGATGTGGATAATGTGAAACTGATTATTTTCATTTCTTCGGTTGTTACGCATGCTAACCGCACAACAGATCAACTAGGGACGAAAACTTCCCCCTTTTCTAGAAAGGTAAATAATACTTAGGCCTACGTGTTTCTGGCAGGCTTGACAAAATATTACTTTGCCATCTGTCGTGAAATTCAGGTCGTCACCAATCCACTCCCATAATAAACTCGATTTCATTTGTTTCGGCATAATTAACACGTCTTCTTAAAACTCACAGTGTGACCACTCAGTATGAATAATAGGGAAGTACTGAAGGCGAACAAGAGCTTTAAAACACAGAAATCTATATCCTTGTTCAGACACTGCAACAATGGTTCTACGTACGAATATTTTAAAAGGAATACTCTTACACCGGTACGCCGGTACTCTTACACTTCCTCTCTTGATACTGTCCATCCTAGACGACAATGGGTTGAACGAAACGCTGGTGGTATTGATTTCTATCCGACAATAATTATTGTCTCTCCGCAAAATGTCGATTTCTCAACTGACAGACAAAAAAGACAAAAAAGTAGCCTAAATTAGATATTTTAGGTTTTATATCCCGTTTAGGTATATTTAGGTTTTTATAGCCGATTTAGGTATTTTTAGGTGCCACAGAATTAATATAAGTGAATCCTATGGACGTGATTCGAAAAAGTGTATGAGCGCTTTTTGTTTTGGAAGTAAGGAAAAAAATAGGTAAAAACCTAAGAATCCGGTCCCTAGTTATAAGCAGGCTTTAAACCTTAGTGCCCGATCGAATATGTTAACAGCAACCGTACTGTACAGACTTTGCTCGGCGTATGCCCTAGCTACCATATGCTAGTTCACGTGATAGTAAACAAACCGGAATACAGATATAGGAAGACCACAAAATAACTTCTCATTATCTAAACTCACATTACAAGCATGCAAAACGATACTTTCTCCTGTTTGTGTATAATAGTCCCTCCCAAATGTTCGAATATATGTTTGCGTTTTAGAACACTTTACTTTCGGCATGCCGAACACGTATTATAAATTTAAACACGCACAATGACAAGGTACACTGTTGACCAATTTGAGAGGCACCGTACTAGGAGAGCATTCACTTCTCGGTACTACTATCAATGACTGTCTTATCAGCCTAGGCAATCGCCCTCCACCCCCTATACTCAGGTTGTTGGTAACCGGAATCAACTCCCTCTGTGGGTTCGGGCACTAAGTTTTAAAGCCTGGTTATAAGACATAAATAGTGTTCAGTGATATGGATATGCTTTCGGCTCGTCTTTACAAACCTTTTCTTCGATTAACCAATATTGCTCTCAGGTAATCGTATCCCATTAATGACCTATAATAATATCGGGCTGCGAACTGCTAAATGAGCAACTCCCTGACCTATACAGGCAAGCACTTTCTCATTGGGTTATAAGCCTATGCAATAATTTTATGTCGCGACATGTATTAGAGAAGCAAGGCTACCCCCACCCACTGTTCTCCCATTGCCCAATTTCACGGTCCAACACTTCCCTTAACAGCTTGTCGGGCTGCTTTATGGATGTCCACTAATTACTAACTCATGCTTTCAACATTCAACTTTACATATTCACACATTAATCTACCAAGAAAATATTAACTTTTATTAATAAAGTGGTAAGCTTCTGATGCCTTTCGGGAGAATTTTTAAAAAGAATTTAAGAAGAATTAGCATTTGTGTATTTATTCATTGGAGGAATAAGTAATTTCTAGAGAAATAGGTTATAGCTTGTATTTATTGTATTTATTAAGTACCAGAAGTTACTTTATAGGATTGTATGGTGGACGGAAAAAGTCTGTCTGTCTGTCCGTGTGTCTGTACGCGCGATAACTCGAATATGCTTTATCGGATTTTCATGAAACTTGGTATAGGGCTACACATTTATAAAGTCCATGTGAAAAAGCCTATTGATATTGGACAAAATCGGTTCACCGGTACAGTAGTAATGCCAAATTTAATGCCTATTTTATATGGTAATATATTAGAAAAAAATTATCAAATGCTAATCAGTTCTCATGACAACATATTGTTTTACAGTCTACATATACGACTTTTTGCACTCCTTAGCTAATAAGTGTTACTTACGAAAGTTGTTTACATGGATCGTAACTTGACATTACCACACGCAATCTTGTTGCTAGGGGCGACGGGCAGAAAGTTATTTGTTGCTAGGGGCGACGGGCAGAAAGTTACTTTACCGCCCGCAAACGCTTATTTGCGGGCTGTAATGACCAAGGCCTCCCCGCTTTATAAATATTCGGTTGCCATAAAGAATAACAAATGCGAATCCCTTTCTGAAATAAGCACCAATCTTCAAGAATGTATATACATAATATTTTCAGGTAATATCACAATTAATATAATTAAATTGATATAAGTAACTGTCGTGCAAAAAATAGCATGCAACACACGGACCGTAAAGGCATTTATGGGTCTCGAAAACTTAAAAACCCTCGGCGCAGGCGCCTCGGGTTTTCAATCTGTTTCCTCGACCCGTAAACGTGCCGTTCCGCCCTTGTGTCGCAATATACTATTGGAAGTTGCAATACAGTTAGCTTTGATAAATAACACTACCCACATACTTCTTCACATATGCTTATCAAACTTTAGACTTTGTTCTTCCGAAAGCCCTGCTAAATAAATCGATCTGCAACTTAACTGGGAGATCGACTACAAAAATAAACTTTTTTGCATATCATAATTGTAATTATCACTGATTAAACAAAAACATTCTGGTATTTTGTTATATCAGTTTACCTGATTTTATTATTTGTTACATTTATAAAGATATAGGCCTATGTAGGCCATGGTGCTTTAAAATAGTACTGACAAAGAGACTAAAGAAGGGAAAAACACAAACAACAACCCCGATATAACCTCCAAATCAATCAGCTGACTAATGAACTAATAATATTAGTGAAGAGATTTTATGAGCAGTGTTCACATCTTTATGAAACAAGATTTTGTTAACTAATTAATAATATTACGAATTCTAATATTATTAAGTAATATTATTAGCAAGTTCTATGAAAGAGGGCCCTGATCACATACATATTCCAGCTAGGCTATGACAAATTTATGAGTATACATCAATTCTAAACTATTTCCATGTTCAGAGTATGAAAAATTTATGATTTTCTGTAAACAGTTTCGACGCACAAAAATCGATTCCGTATTTGAAGGACAAGGCAATGGAAAGCGAATAAAAAGACCAGCAATCATCCTGTCAAACCTTTTTTATGTATCCAATATAAAACGAAATTTATGTTGTGTATAGCTCCAGCAAGCGTCTGCTGTTTGCCAAGAAATTTTAAACTGCACACTTCTGTATTGTGATGTGTATTGGAAAACGTGCAGCGCCATTTCCAGCAAGTTTTCCTGCTTCTACCTACGCTTTTATTACACAATATATTATTGGTAGACACTTCTAATCAATAACGCATTTTTAAAATTACATAGAGAACGTAATTTTTACTTGCACATGTCATGGGTAAACGAAATATAACTTAGGCCTACTAGTGCGTGCATACCTATTATACAATACAATACAATACAATACAATACAATATTTATTGGCCTTTAAGCATAATTACAATCGGCTTCGTCAATATTTTGTTAATACATACTCACAAATTTACACACATTAAAATAAAATATCAGAATCAGGCTTATTGAAGAATTCGTCGTGTGTTTCTTATGGAAGGTATTTCGTTTCCTCGAAAACATTTTATTTTTGGCATTAAAAATCAAAATTTTGCAAAATCCTTTCTTAGTGTGTACTTACATTATGAAACGAAGGTACTGTCAAAATTCCGAGTGTCTGCCTATTATAGTTTAGGCTCTATGTTGATTCTCTGTCAGTCAGGACAAAAGCCGATTATAAAGATAAGAGATAGGTAGAAAGTTTTCAAACCAGTCCCTCTGCCCTCTCTCGGAAAATAAGCGTAACAAAATTCACATAGGTAACAAAAACCTTCACTTGGAGGCCCTTCGCCCCAACATAGGGGATACAGGAAACCAGACCAGACCAGAAAGATCCAGCTATTTCTGGGAGTCTGTTTATTACTATTTACGCAATAAGTGCTCAAATTAAAGAGATTAAATTTTGGATGAATAATGGTTAGGAATCAAGGTTAGGATTTTTTGGTGCACACCTTTTTTGTAGGGAAAATTAGAGCTCTTGTAAAACAAAGCAGAGAGTGAAATGTTATCTCTAATTCCCTTTTTTCTTCTGTACCACAACTTTTTAATATATTTTAAAGGGCATTTTATCATTTAGGCCTATATGATTTTTTAGTTTCACCGCATTTTTATTAAATCATATTGTTATTTAATATCCCAGATTTTAATTAAGTATCAATTAGCATTCCATCAGCTTGCAGTGAACGCGGGAGTAACGAGCCTATCTACTTTCAGCAAACGCGGTACTGAAAGTACACCCGCAAGAATGAAAAAAAGTATATGTGTATTCTATTTCTTATTTTATCGACCCAGTAGCCTGAACACCTGCAATGAAAAATGGCAAGGCAATGGAAATAGTGCAAAAAAATCTAACTTCCTCTGCCCAAATAAAAGTTAGCCTGTTAAATATAATAGGCTATATTATGTATCATATTCTCTTCGTGTAAATTGGTTGTAAAAATGAAAAAATGGCGTTACCAAATCACATCGCATCCCCGAAGGATACATAACCTAAATAAAATCTGATTAATGTACTCTCATAACTTTCTTTACTTTAAGCATGGCCAATACATCTTTCTCACTTCACATTCTGACATAGAACAAGAGACCATGTTGCAAAGAGCGCGTATTCTGAGTGGGTGGCTTATAACTACCGTTCAGAGATTTTTTTAATTTTTAAAATAAATGTTTTAGCTCATAGTATAAGCACACCACGTAAAAAATTTAAACAAAATCGTTAGAGCTGTTTTCGAGAAAATAGCGACAAACGAAATTCTCTTCATATAAAGTAACCTTAAAAATAAGATACAGTCGCGAATTTTCCTACCACATCCTCAGAAGGTACCTAATCCAATAACAAAATTTTGTTTTCATACAATTTTCCGTTCCGTAGTAATAAATTACTTGTATATTCTGTTTTGTCTATTTAATTTTAATGGAACTAACCTATAGCCAGCTGTTCGTGAATATTAGTTGGTTACATGACAAATAAATACCTCCTATTTTCTTTATTCTGCCTTTTTAGGTAGATTTTGAAGAAAAATCTACCTATTGCAATCGATACCATGTCATGACTTTCGAAATATTCTTTCATATCTTTACGTTTAATGCCTCCCTAAGTACAAAACCACCGCCCGTTAAAAAAAAAAAATTATATATACATACATCTTTATACGCTAGCGGCCGTAATTTTGAAGATATTTGAACGAAATTTTATTATGTTATTTCTAGGCCCAATAGTTCGAACAAGTTCGTTAATGAGAAAAATTGGCCCAAGGGGGGGGGGGGTCGGGGAGGGGGTTGAAATTTTGAAACATTTATATCTCGGCCCCCATGAAGTATAGAGGGAAACTTTGTTTGAATAAATTAGAGTACTCCCTATGGCATACCTGAGCGACTGAGGGGAAACGTTTTAGTCCCCATCCTGCTGTGACGTATGAAACCTGCTCTTCATGTTCAGTGTCACGTCGAAACTGCGACTGTAGTGGGAGACATTACCCCACCGCACAGTGGCACAATGTGCCACAGATGCGCACCCGTGGTATAGCCTAATAGACCCTATATATTTAAAATATTATGCTGATGGTTTTCTCTTCCATCAATGTTTTCAGTCTGTCACAAGTCTTTATGGCATATACGTATTACAGAAAAGCTGATTATGGAAAAGTGCCTAGGCCTAGAAAGTTCATAAGGTGATCTCGGTATCCCGATAACGGACAGAAGCACTGCACATCTGTAATTGAGTTTAAGGAAATAGATTCCAGTTCTGTGCAGAATATACACGCAAATGAAACAACTTGTGTCACAGAGAATGTGATGAAATAGGAAAAATATAAATGACGCTAACCTGGAATCGACCCGAGTACATACACAGCAAACTGATCCATGTCTCGTTTTTGTTTGACGGGATTATAAAACTATTGAAGACCAATAAAACGGAATAATTAACTGGTAAAGTTTCAATTCTGACTCAAAGTGAATGAAGGCCTTATAGGTATTGCTTTGTTGTGGCGTTGCCCAGTGATTGAACCAACGTAAAACATTTTGAATATTATATTTTAATTTTAATTTATTAATATTAATATTATCCAAGAGATCCTTAAAATTAAATTCTTACTTCATATCGAGTAAGTAGTGACCACGGGAACAGATATTTAAAATATAAAATTTCCATGGTCGGACCAGGAATCGAACTCCGAACTTCGTGATTTTTCAAAACCTAGGTAATGAAAAAATACCATTGTAGGCTACTAGATGGCAGTAAAGTAGCGAATTACTCTTACACTTTAAATCATCAGTGCACCTAAACGAATAATTTTTAAACGAGGTGAGTGACCAATAATGATTTCAAATAGCAGTGAAAAGCAACCTAGCTGGATTTCCGTTTTCAAAAATTTTTTGTGAATTTTGAGTAATACTACACCATGATTATATAATCCCTAATTTAAAAATTGTTATGCCAATACTGTCTAAAAAATTCCAGCATACAAATTAATATAATGTTGAAGTACTGCGATGTGTAGAAAAATCTTAATCGAGTAAAACACGTCCAGCAACACCTCCATTCCAGCAACACAATTTTATGCAGCGAAGTAAGTATATATACAAATGCTTGGAAACGTATATATCGTTGAAGTCCGGTGGGATTCTGGCTAGGCGCCCGCCCCGCTATGCATAAGGAGTGCCGGACGCGGTAAACTCTAGTCCAATGGACTCAAGGGTGCCTCTTGTGGGGTGTAGTGGAATCTAGCCATGGACATGCCCACTACTAACTTCAACAAACCTTTTGCTTCTGTGTACTTATAATTCCTTTAACCGTACGAAAGATTCTATAGATAGAGCAGGTAGGCCTACTGTACAAGGTTTGACCCCGACAAATAAATCAAATTACCATTTTTATCCTAAGTTAGTACTTTTCTAAGAAACATGTCCATACCATCTCAAGCGTCTTTCTTCTACAATTTCCAAAGTATTCTTTTCAACTTGCATTATTTCCCTTAGTATATTTTTCCGAATTTTTAATTCCTGGATTTTCTTGCTTGAACGCCTCCAAAAATACATTTCTCATACCATTATTTTGTTTGCTTGTTGCCTACTTATGGTCCAAGTTTGTACTTTGGAATAATGCCTGATATATTAATTTTTTAGTTATATGTAAGATATTTTTAATCCATAAGATTGAATTTAGCATTCCAACAATTCCCTTCCCATTCCCGTTAGTCTTCTTTGAATCTCTAAATTTGTTGTTGCATCCTTTTGTATACCCCATACCTGAGCAACTGAGGGGAAACGTTTTAGTACCCCACCCATGCTGTGACGTATGAAACCTGCTCTTCATGTTCAGTGCCACATCGAAACTGCTTTATTCTGACGTCAAGGGCGACTGTAGTGGGAGATATTGCCCCGCCACAGATGCGCACCCATGCCCTATGGAGCTCACAGTGACACCAACGATTCGGGGGTTTTGTGGGTACGAGTGGGGGTGGGGGATGGAAATTCGAAATGTTTGAAACCACGTCTTGTGGGGTATCGTTGAGAAGCTCTTGATGAGTACTCTACAAATCAATAACTAGTTTCTCGATAGCTCTCATATAAGGCGAGATTTGAATGTTTGAAAAAGTGCGCTTTCCTGTTTTTTGCCGTTATTACTGCGGGTTTGTCATGCCAAGGCTAAAGAAGTAGAGACTGCGCAGCGACAATAAATTAAACCAAATGCACTTCGAAATCTACCTCAGCCTGTAGGCCTGCCTAAAGGGATCTTTTTAGTACTGTTTCCCTTTTCTTCCTTGTGGAAATTATTGTAAACCCCTAAAACTCCTAATCCTGATATAAAGTGATAGTAAAATACTTTCATATTTGGCGGTAAGATAGTTGTAAAAACCTTCTAACATGAAGGGTAGTATTTTCATTCATTCATGACATCCAAGCGCTATCTCTGAAGGAGAATTAGTCCATAGTTAGCCATATCGTAGGAAATTGTGCCCTGCTCCGAAGTGAACAGACTTAGATTACAAACAGCTACAGTAACCCTCAATTTGATCTGTCAACATTTCTACAGAAGGCACGTTTAGTTTGCGTGGGTAGGAATCAATGATCATACCACCTTGCAGATATTCGCTAGGACTAACCTACCTTGAGTTTACGCTATTAAATATGACCTCTGTCAACAGGAGAAGGCATGTTGACCGAAGGGATGATGATCAAAGCGGAGACAATATCAACAAATCTTCCAGGGAGTTGGTCACTGTGTGTTAGGGACAATGCGTGTGACCTTTGACCCCTGAGAGACACCGGGATATTCAAGGCATCGCTTGTATACGCCTGCAGGGGAGGGTGCCGGTAATTTATCACCCCCGCACGTGTAAGTACAGAGCAGTTTGTAATCTCAAGCCGCTGTCACTTGCATGATGCGAGAGCACGTCAGTTTTCTGCATTCCACCTATTGTATCCTAAGGAGCTGGACCTAATTTATTGTAACATTAAAATTAAGTAGGCCTACTAGACCTATTCCTCGAGGAAAGACAGAAACGTTTGTGAAATACGCGCTTCAGAAATAAAAACAAGATAAGAAATAAAATACATCTAACTATTTAAGTAGATTCATATCAGCATAAAATTATACGTGGATATATAGCTTACATTGTGTTCTTTTAAAGCATATCTTTGTTGTATCTGCATTAACATACCAAGTTTAATAACCGAGATTGCAAATAAAATTATATAGTGTACCTGTTAAGGCCACATACGATGCGATGCGATGAGGAACGCTATTTCTTGGTCATAATGTTCAAGTTCTGTTTGTGAATATCTACTTAATTTATAATATTTAAACAATAATGTTCACACTTTTCATACGGACCTGGGTTTGACCACGAACACATACATAATTTGCTTAACTGTTTATAATTAATTAATTAATCCATTAATTAATTAACTTTTTATTATGATTACACTACTTAACACATGTTGATGTGCCTATACGTTCAAATTTATTTCAGATGGATAAAAAAGTGATTCAAAGAGTACAGAGCTGGTCAGAAGATTACAGTGTACCCAAGTGGCCTTATCATGACTACATGCTCCTCATAAGGCCACTGTCACTTGATTTCATTATATATTTTTTGCTATCAATGTCATTAAGTAATATAATTGTTTCTTGCCCGAAACAACTTATTATAGTCATCTGTTGATAGCTGAATGTGGTTTGGCGATCACTGATCTAAACTATTAAGAAACCTTTCCCTGGGACTGAATTTTCTAGTTCAGTTCATTGTGAAACACCATTTCTGCTTTTACAAAGGGAAGTGAAAAAAGTTTTAAATCTGGTTGTAGGCTTACCATTTTACAAACCCTGAAATGCATAATGTATCCTGTAGGATACAATAGTTTTTCTTAAATTTGTAATAAAATGGTGAAAAAGAAATTATGAAAAATTTAAATAGGCCTATCATGTACATTTACAGAATAACGCACAAGAAATAAAGTAAGGGTATAATCATTGTGTTACGTGTTTTCCTTGCAGTCCGACCTTTTTTTTTTTTTGTTTTTTAATTCACATTTCTCACTATATATATATATATATATGTTATATATATATATATATATATGTTATATATATATGTTGATTTCAATAGGCTTGTAAATTGTGTTAAAAATTGAGTGGTCGTATGCTCTTAGGGAATAACTGGTCACCGTCTTCTAGGCTCCTGTTTTCATAGCTAAGAGCTCTCTATAGCCTAGGCCTACACAGAAAAAGAATCTGATGTGAAATTCACATAACTTCCTCTGCCCAAATAAAAGTTAGCTTCTTAGTATAATATAATTATTATGTATGACATTCTCTTCGTGTAAAGTGGTTGAAAAAAAAAGAGAATGTCTTTACCACACAACATCGCATCCCCGAAGGATATATAACCCAAATAAAATCTGATTAATGTACTCTCATAACTTTCTTTACTTTAAGCATGGCCAATACATTTTTAACACTTCACATTCTGATACAGAACAATAGACCATATTGCGAGCACGTATTCAAAGTGGCTTATAACTATCATTCAGATATTTTTTTCTAAAAAAATTCAAATCTCTCTATATATAAAAGGCTTTGTCCTGACTGACTGAATGAATGACTGACTGATTGACTGAATGACAGGAATCAACGTACAGCCTAAACTATAACAGGTAGAGACTTTGAATTTTGACAGTACCTTCGTTTCATAATGTAGGTGCTCACTAAGAAAGGATTTTGAAAAATTCTGATTCTAAATGCCAAAAATTAAATGTTTTTGAAAATACTTAATACCTTTTTACATAGAATTATCAATTCCAAATCACAGAATATATTGTTGCCAAATGGTATCAGGTGGGCTTGGAAAAAACAATTGAAATGCACTTTTGACAAATTAGAGAAGTTATCAAAATAATTCATGTTATAAATAAATATTACAGAATGAAATCCACTAAAATAATGGAATCACATAACTTTCTCTACCCTGGACATAGAGAAAACAAAACGAGGCATGGTAATGTGTATATTATTATATTATATCGCAGGTTTTTGGAGAGAAAAGTATGAAAGTGATAATGCTTTATGGTAACATAAGAGTGGGAAATTTCCCGCCTCGATATTACAATTTTATGTTACAGGAATTTCTGTTTCTTCTTATTTAAACCTCTACCAGGCTTGCTGTGCACTGTACAAGCGATGGGATGCAACATTCTAGATCCTCTATGAGCCATAAAAAACTATATCAAGCGTTTTCTGAGGGAATAGTTTGAGTGTAATAAGTCGTTCTTCCTATTTCAAATTATAAATGCCTATATAAGGACCTAGAATTTAAAATTGAAAATCCTTCATAAGCTAATTTCCAATTACAAAATACAAAACCCGGGCGACGCCGGGTCTTTTAAGCTAGTAAAAGATATAGCTCTTAGTATAACTGTGTAAAAATTGAACAAAATCGTAAAAGCTGTTTTCCAGCATTTCGCGACAAACAAAATTTTCTTCATGTAAAGTCCCCTCAAAAATATGAGAAAGTCATCACTAGGGGGCGGAATTCTATGACCTAAAAATAGGGTATATGCAAGCATTTATGACCTAAAAAACATAAATTTGACCAATAAAATTTAAAATATGACTTTATCACTTACACATTGTGTATATTGTTTTTAAGTTTCATTACAATTCATTTTATTAAAATATAATGTTAATTATTTTTTGCACTCCTTAGCTAGTACGTGGTACTTACGAACTTTGTTTACATGGATCGTAAGTTGACATTCCCACACAGTCTTGTTGCTAAGGCCGGTTGCGATGAGGTTAAAACACTTACGGTCCAAGCGCTACGTCATAATTCATTACGATACACTTCATAATACAAGCCTTTGTGGCCACGGCCCCCAGGACAAATATTCGGTTCCCATAACAACAAACACATGCGAATCACTTTCTGAAATAAACATATATTTTCAAGAATGTATTTACATAATATTTTCAGGTAAAATCACAATTAATATAATTAAATCGATATAAATAATCATCGTGCAAAAAATAGCATGGAACGCATTTACGGGTCTCGAAAACTTAAAAACCCTCGTCTGCGCCTCGGGTTTTCAATCTGTTTCCTCGACCCGTAAACGTGCCTTACTGCACTTGTATCGCAATATACTATAAAATATCTGTAAATTCTCAAAAACTATCATTATAATGCAAAATTTACAAAATATGATATGAAACTTCAAAATTTCTTTAATATGCACACAAATATGCCAAATTATGACCTAAATATGCATATTCATACTAAATATGCTACAATAGTTGAAAATGTCCTAAATATGCAGTTATATGTACAATAAAAGTCGTTGCATTTTCACCAGGATGCTTGGAATCGGGTTTAAATTAGTCGGAAATCTGAAACAATGCAAAGGGGAAAAATATGACATGTCATAGAAATCCGCCCCCTTGTCATCACCAATCTTCGTGTCACATCCCCAAAAGATTCCTAACCCAAATACAAAATTATGTTTTCGTACGAATTTCCGTTCAAGAGGCCGTATTGCAAAGAGCGCGTATTCAGTGTGGATGGTTTATAATTACCCTTTAGTGAATTTGTTAGAAAAAATTTTACAAATAAAAGTTTTACCTTTGGTGTAAGCAACCCATGTGCAAATTTTAAAGAAAATCGTAAAAGCCGTTTTAGAGAAAATCGCGAAAAACGTAAATTTCTTCTTGTCAAGTCCCCTTAATAATAAGAAAAACTTATCCCCAATCTTTGTGTTACATCCTCAGAAGGTACCTGAACAAAATATAAAATTTTGTTTTCATACGATTTTCCGTTCTGGAGCTAGGCTGTTCACATAGCCTACATCCACACACACACAGACATATTTCCGAAAATAGTATTTGGATTCAAAACGTGTATTTATGTTAAAAACTCAACTTCGAATTTGGGGGTCGAAAACAATACTTCCTCTACCTATATATACCAATGGTACGGCAGATGAACTAAAAATTACACCACATAGAAAATAGGTATTTACGAAGTAAAACCGTTATAATAGAACTTAATAGGCATGCACGAAAGTATCAAATTGAGCGCTAGCGAGATAATATTTTTGAACCAATTAATAAATTTTATTACAATATGGCTGCAGTGTTCATATTTGGCTTTGGAAGTTGCAATTCACTTGGCTTTGACAATTAACACTACTTTCGAGTTATCTTTATGAAAATATGTCATGGCATACTAAACTTTAAGGTCTGTGTAGACTCTCTTGGAGGCTTATTGTAGCTGAACGGTATGCCGTAACGAAAAACTTTTTGCAGCAGATCTGCAAGTTCATTTCCCCAGAGATGAGCTTAACTAAAAGGTGTTCATCCAGAAAATCTCTAATCCAATAAAAAAAAATTGTTTTCTATGTCTTCTCATGCTCCTCGCAGACAAACGAACATACAAAGCGGATTTCCATTCTTTTTAGAAATGGCAATTTATGCGATACGCTATCCACTTTCTAACAATTTATCCAATCTCTTTCAATTTTGGCAGGGTGATTGAAAACATGCAAGGCAAATTCAACAAACAAAAATCCTCAAAATCAGACGTAGGCTATTATTAGAGAATAATCATCGATAAACTGTGCCAAATGGGTACATTGTTCATAGCCAAACAATGTGTCCGTTGGCAGGAGACTGCACTGAGGTTCTCAAGTAATTTACTAAATTGTTTACTTTGCGGTCCAGCATTGGTCTTTAAACATGAGAGAATCTTAGAAGAACTCAACCCTGGGCGCCCAAGTACTGGCGCGATACAGTAAGGGTAGCTTGCAGGAAGGCGGTGTCTATAGAGCTGGGTGGATCCAGTGATGCCGCATGGTCCGCTGTCGGGTGACACAGTGGTTCCAGACCCGGGCTGTTGAGACACAGACGGGTCGAAAAAAATATCAAATATACTTAACCTGTGTCAGACACTGCCGCAGTGTTACCATGAAAACGTCAAACGTAACCTATATTGAAAATAAATACAATTTTTATTTTAAATTTGCGTATTACAATTATTGAGGAATGAGATGTGGGATTACCTAGGGCTTTTAAATTATTTTGACACCTTTTCAAAATGTCAGATCTATATCGGTCGATTCTGTAACTCAATCCTTCTGTACTGTGCTGTGCCGCTGAAGCAAGCGGCCTCTGGCTCGGTGTAAAAACCTGTAAGCCGTAATAAATAACCACAAACACCCTTGGTAGAACATTTTCACCTCCGAGGGAAATTTCTTTTAATAAAGGCACCTATGCGTCGCGGGCTCGATCCTAGCCCAGGTCGATGGCATTTAAGTGTTCTTAATATAACAGGGCAATTTTTGTAGATTTACAGGCATCTAAAAAATCTCCTGCGGAACAAATTTCCAGCAAACCGCTGACGGTCACAGGCCCAAGCTGAAGTACATCCCCGTCGTTAAAAATAACCGTATAACCAACCAAGGGATCAATGCGGAATCTACTAGGGAATGGCTCGGAATCAGGTTCACAGCATCTGGAATCAACAGCGAAGTCCTAGGCGAAGAAACTAAACTAGTAATGTATCAGTGACAAATAACTATCGACGAAACCCTTATAGATCTACGTATGGTGTAGAAAAGTAGAGTCAGACTGAACATTTTTAACCAGAATCTTCGGCTATCCGTGTCGTGCCGCATACTCGGGTGTGGCATTGAATTTTTCAGTCTTAGGCCTACTTTACCTTTCCACCTTAGCCTACATACGGCCTGTGTGAAACAATTACTCTACCCAGCATGATTTTGCGGCAAAGCATTTAATAAGTGATTTTAACTAAATACGGTCTCCTGATTTCAGAAATGTCACTATTTTTTGTATCACATCTAGTATTCGTGTTTGCTGTCTGAAAATGTGTTATGTTTTACGCAACTTTAAGGTCTGTGTATACCTGGTTGGAGGCTATAGTAGCTAAACGGTAAGTCGTATAAAAAACCGGTTGCAGCAACAGTAACGGATCTTGAGAGATCTACAAATTTGGTGTCATGACTTTTTGTCATTTCTCCATCGGTTATACCTTGGACTGAGTTAGATGTTTTTTATTTTAAGTAAATTTTGTATATTTTCCTCACATTACGTATTCATTTTTTACACACATAGGACAAACAGAATTGTAAAATTTGGCAGGAATATTGGTACATACAACAGCCATAAGCGTGCAAAACTTGGGGGTTCTAGCTGTCTCATAAGAATGGAAAAACTGGTAGCCGTGACGTCATTGACATCTACGACAATCTATTCATCCACTTATTAACATTGATGTTTACTCACTTCCAGATGAGCTAGAAACTTCAAATTTGGCAGACTATAGCTTCTAGCCTATAACCGATGGGAAAATTCCAAAAAGTAAAAAAGTTTAACTTCCCCCCCCCCCCAAAATAAACTTTAAAATTTTTAATAGAACAAAACTGAAACAAACTGCATACTCGGGCTTTCCTTGATGTACAAGTAAGAGGAAAAAATCTGACCGACTAAAATATCTAAGTTGCCGATATGAGCCACTGCGCATGCCTAGCGGCATTCACAGGATAGCAGGGAATGTATTGAAACTTGTTCTAGTGTTCTTGTTGGCTTAGCCCATTTCGCAATTGCATTGCTTGTGAAAACAAACGTTTCCGTTACATCTCTTAGGCCTACATTTATTTACATTATTATCTTTTTGTTTTTTGTCTTAATAATGTCTATGTGTCTATGAAATTTTTACTTGTTTAAGGGTGGGGGGTTACGTCTGGGGTTATGTAAATAATAGAATATAGTTTTTTCAATTGGGTTTTTTATGGGGTAATAATTTAAGTGTATGCAGTGAGCACGTATGGTCGACACCGACCCGTGCGCCGGTTAATGTAAATAATGTGGTTTATAATTTAATTCTCACATATTATGTGAGAATTTTCTTGTACTACTACTACTACTACTACTACTACTACTACTACTACTACTACGTATCATAAGGTTCTGAAATCAGCTACAAGAGTCGGTCCGCTTTTTTTTTCTCCCCTTACCTGTACATGGGTCATACCTGTATGAAGTTGCAAGTAAATACTGTACGTTGAAAAGCCTATATTTAAAAATGCATTAATCCTTGGACTCCCAGGTCTTCTTCTTCTTCTTCTTCTTCTTCTTCTTCTTGTGATGTAGAATGGCATCCTGTTTATTTCCCCTTTATTCCTCAGATGAGTCATGTGTACTGTCTTTCCATCTCGTAGCAGGTCTTCCTCTTAAACTTTTTCCGTCTGGTCTGCTTTCTTGACCCTTTTTTGCTAGACGATTGTTTTCCATTCAATCAGCGTGTTTTTTGGATTTTTAGAATTTTTAAATTTTTTATTTTCGTTTTTTTTAGTTTTTTGATATTTTAATTTTCGATAAGCCTAATCATTGAGTTGATTGTTTTCTGCGCAGTCCGTTCCTGATTTCTTTAATTTTCGATAAGCCTAATCATTGAGTTGATTGTTTTCTGCGCAGTCCAATCCTGATTTTTTAAATTTTCGATAAGCCTAATCATTGAGTTGATTGTTTTCTGTGCAGTCCGTTCCGTCACACCATACTGATTTCGTGACGATTTTGAGCGTGACACTAATTTCGTGACGATTTGAGCTCTGGATTTACCCCTCCCGCGGGTAAAGAAGTTTCACTTCAAAAAGGATGTATTCACTATTATATTCCTATATGAATTTGTGATTACAATGGAAGTCCTAATAATATGAAATTCCT
Organism: Ectobius pallidus; assembly: GCA_964059195.1. Classification (NCBI taxonomy): domain Eukaryota; kingdom Metazoa; phylum Arthropoda; class Insecta; order Blattodea; family Ectobiidae; genus Ectobius; species Ectobius pallidus. The sequence goes on along the minus strand of CAXKWD010000001.1, from coordinate 206,383,553 downwards.
AACCTCTGTGGTCAATAGGATGGAATTCTATTGTAACGCTACTTCAATGCACATGCGGCTGAATAGGGTATCTCTTTGCTCAGTTCTGATCTATTTCGTGTGTAGGATTATTATTCATGTACACCTAAAATATTTGGACTTTATATCGAGGTATTCCAACTAGAATTATTATTATTAATATTATTAATATTATTATTATTATTATTATTATTATTATTATTATTATTAGCCCAATAGCATCCCAGTGCGGGCTAGGGCCTCCTGTTACAGGGTGGCTTACAAGAAAAAAGTGCCTCGGACCAACCTTTCCGTGACACTAAAAACTTTCACACAAGTTGCTTAATGCTTGCAGCTTCATTCCACTTTTGTCTATTTGCTGCTATTCTAGTCCACTGGCCTCCTAGTTGATTCTTAAAAATATCACACCATCGCGTCCTTTGTCTTCCCACTTTCCTGCTCCCTAACCTGGGTTCCCACACAGTCACAGCATATGTCCATTTTTTGGGGTCCATTCTAAACACATGCCCTGCCCAACTCCATTTTGAATTTATTGCTGTTCTCGCTGCGTCTTTCAGCTTCGTTGTCTTACGTATGTCTTCGTTTCTTATCCGGTCTCTTCGCGTGATGTTAAGTAACTTTCTTTCCATTTTCATAAATCCGATGTCCCACGACCTAATTGTTTGTTTCAAAAAGTTGTATCAAGTAGTATTTCTATGCAACTACAGTAGAGCCTCGGTAATTCGAGCCCCGGTATTTCGAGGTTCCGTGTAATTCGAGCTGGTCTTAAGAAAATTAAAATTTTCCATAAAACTAGAGTAAAATCCCGTTTTTATACGGTGTCCGCAAGTAAGTTTTACGCACTTCCGAATGTGTTACATTTTGAGCTTTCTTTCAATTTTTCCATGTACAAAAATGCAGGTAAAACTGTCCCACTTAGGGTTTCGTTCATAATACACAGAAATTATTTTAAATGTTTGCCAATATAGGCTACATAGGCTACAAGCGTAACACAGGTTGGCCTATGTAGGCCTATTATATTGTTTTTTATGTATTTTTTAAAACATTACTGTGCACATTAAATATTCATTTATGATTTACCCATTGATTTAGTGATATTCTCGTATAATCCGAGCTTTTTGTAATTCGAGGTAGCCTCAGCCCCAATTAGCTCGAATTATCGGGGTTCTACTGTATAGCTGGCTGTTATAAACTACAGTGCATTTTGGTCCAATATGCTGTCAACCGTTCACCCGACACAAAAATCGATCGCTATTACAATCGACATGGAGGTCGATATACAGAAACTATCCATATATTATGCAAAATCTTTTTTCATAAATTTAATCATTTTCGCTTGATCGAGATCTGGCATTCCAAAGTATCAGCTGTTCAGAGGAACCTGCTATGTTTCTACGTCATGTGAGTCACGGGGAGAGTGATTCTCATTGGTCGATTTTAATTTTGGAATTGTACCACCAGTTACTGTATAAGCCTAAACATGTAAGCCCCGCCAAGAAAAGTTATGAACGGGCGTACAAGTATAAAATAGTATATTGCGATACAGGTGCCGTAAGCGATGCATACGGATCGAGGAAAGAGTTTGAAAAAACGAGGCGCTCGCCCCAAGTTTTTTCAATATTCCGAGATCCGTTATGCGCTTACGGCACGAGTATTGCATGCTATTTTTTGCCCGATGATTATTTATATCAATTTAATTATATTAATTGTGATATTACCTGAAAATATTATGTATATACATTCTTGAAGATAGATGTATATTTCAGAAAGTGATTCGCATGTGTTTGTTGTTATGGGAACCGGGGGGTCCTGGGGGGCCTTGTCCATAAGGCTTGTTATTATGATGTGCCGTAAGTAAATTCTTACCGCACGGAAACTCTTACCGCACATAGCAACAAGATTGCGTGTGGGAATGTCAACTTACGATCCACGGCAACATCATTCGTAAGTACCACTAATTAATTAAGTCTTGCAAAAATATAATTAGCTTTTTCTACTCCTACATTCACCCGGAAATATCGACATGCAGATCAGTTTGAACCAGGATTACAAATTTATCATTTCAGTGAGCGGTTTCATGAAGCCTTGGAACAATAAACATTCAAAACTGTAATGAACTTTTAATACCTGAATGGTATTAACATAAATGTTGAATGTTTAATCGTATTAATTATTATTTAATCGGGAAATATCGCATTCTGGTATTAGTCAAAGCCTATGTCAAATAGCACATCCATTTTCATCACTGAAATCTGTGCATTTAAATGTTATCTCTGGTTTCAGCAAACAGAATGTATTCAGGATAATATTGTATGGGTGTCGTGCACATCGGCACAGTCGCATTTTCGTGCACATCGGCTTAGTATTTTTATCTTGTAATATTATCGTGCTCATCGCCACACAGCCCGTTGGGGCTAGGGGTGGACATAGAGACTCAAACCTACAGCCTCCTTCACCACGGCTCCAAGACAGCACCCCTTAGCTACCGCGGCTAAGGAAACCGACCGTTGATATCGTAGATAGGTTAAGTCAGGTTAGGTTAGGTTAGATTAGGTTAGGTTAGATTACATTAGATTAGTTAGTTTAATTCAAAGTCTCATTCAATCGCAGGCAGATACTTTATGAACGATTTCTAATCAATACAGTAATAATATTAATTTACACAGTATGTATCTATAACAATAAAAGGAAGTGTTTGTCTTTCTGTCTGTCTAGCAGTTACTGTGAACTCCATTGCATTCAATACGATCATGTAATTCCAACTTTGTCCCTATGTCCACCCCTACGAAGGGTGTGTGGGGATGAGCACGATGATATTGAGATAAAAATATTATGCCGATGTGCACGAAAATGCAACTGTGCCGATGTGCACACAACCATTGTATGAATCTTCAGTAAGAGATATTAATGTTATATCATTCAGAATGACGTTCATCTTATGTAGTTTTATTAATTGCAGATGTTAACAGCAGTTCGAAGAAGTTCGACTCGTTTCCATACCATTTAAGTAATAACTTCCTCTGTCAAAATAAAGCTTGCATCTTATTGTAATATACTATTAACAAAACACTACTCAACTTCAAATTTGGGGGTATAACACAATACTTCCTCTACCTATAGTACCTATGGTACGGGCAGAGGAAGTCGAAATATTAATGGCTAATAATATTATAACATAACAAGAAGAGAAATTAAAATCAGGTAAACTGATGTAACAAAGTACCAGAATGCTTTTGTTTAATCAGTGATAATTTCAATTATAATATGCAGAAAATAAGTTATTTTTAATCGATTTCCGAGTTAAGCTCCCTATCGATTCATTAAGAAGGCTTATGGAAGAAAAAAAGGTCTGGTTTGAAAAGCAAATGTGAAGGAATATGTGGTTAGTGTTATTTGTCAAAGCTAACTCTAATGCAACTTCCAAAGCAGTACATGAACACTGTAAAACAGAACTGATTTGCATTTGATAAATTCTGTCCAATATATTAGCATAAAATAGGCACTAAATTGGGCATTTGGTCCAAGATCAGTAGGGTTTTTTCAATGGACGTTATAAATGAGTATACCAAGTTTCATGAAAATCTGATAAAGCGTATTTGAGTTATACATATAGACAGACAGACAGACGAACAGATATTTCCCCGTCCACCACACAATCTCAGAATGTACTATTCTGGTACTTAATAATCATAATAGTATATTATGCAACGAGCCTATAATGACTTTATTAAGACGCGAATATGTTTATGAAACCAGCGTACGAGAGTTTCAATTATTTTCGTACAATCGTCTTAATTAGGCCTATCATTTTACCTGTAGGCAAGATGCATACGTATGTTTTTGTTCGACCGTAATAAAAGAATTGTCCAAGTACTGTTGGAAGTTAAAGTTCCCATCAAGATAGCATGAACGGGAATTTGATGAAAAAAACACTATCGTAGAAAAAATAATACAATGAACTATGTTAAAATATGTTACTAAACAAATGAGGAGCGTCGATTCAAAACGCGTTTAGTCCACAAATAATGATTTTTCAGGAATGACGAAAAACTGTTTGTGGCCAAACTATCAAACGAATTTGTAATATTTTTTTCTGATCAGAATCAGTAATTAATATATAGTTAAATGTATTGGGTGTGTCAAATCATTCTTTTCATTTATCTTTTATTGATAAATAAAATCTTTTATTGATAGTTAAAGTTTCAAAAGTAATGGACTTAACGCGTTTTGACCCAACCTATAATAATAATCATGTAAAAAGATGAAAGTTAGTATTTTACATTTTACGTTATGAAAGAAATACATTCACATCTGATTGCACTAATTCAAAGTGAACTATTGCCGAAGTACCAAATTGTCAAAATTTAAACAATATCTGTTTTTTAAGCATGTTAAATCATTTAAAATCCATGCTTCTCTTCTTTTATTACTGACCGCTAATGACATCTTTTTCGGCGTCTTGTGAATACCGCTTTCATTAGAAGAACACCTGAATAAAAATAAACGTCGTAAAGTTCAACGCACCACCTGTTTCTCATGTGATCGCGTCTAAAATGTGGACTCAACGTAATTTGCACCAAACCAACTTCTGGACTGAACGCGTTTTGCATCGAACCCCATATTTCAGGTTCAATTTTAAAGGAGAAAGGTTGCGATTTGGAACAAAAACGTTATGTAGTATCATGAAGAATACCTCAGAGAATGTGAATCCGCAAAAAACTACATTACGATCGGAGGTGGACTTAACGCGGTTTGAACCGACACTCATGCTTTCGCTCATGGTAATGTAATATCATTCTTTAATTCCTTTTATCTTGTATCTGCATCCGATGTTTTATTTAAATTCGATGCACGCAATTGTTAAATTAATTATTTTGTTTACATAAAAGCTTAGAGGCATTTCTATGTCTAGGAAGTGAGAGAGAAAATTGTACCTTGTGTACGTAATAATCATAAAGTTTAGCAATGAACGTCATATAACAGTGAATCTTCATTTTTCTATTTGTGTTTCATTTTGAATCAACAGGTGAAGGATCAAACCAGCGCCGGTTGTAAAACCCGTGTAATCTAAAGCTGATAAAACAACAAAACAAAATCTAAATTAATATAGCAGAAAAATAAGCTGTTTTATGAATGAAATGTTTACAGGCTATCAACCATTGCTTTGCTTTGCAAACCCACTTGTTAAATTAATTTTTAACGTTTATGTAAAAATAAAATAAATAATAGAGCTATGAAAAAAATATGCGTCCAATCTAAATGAAAAATGAAGGTTGTGATAAAATATATTGTAAATCACTTAACTTTACAGGGGTTACAGGAGTTTAATAATAATAACTATTATTATTCTTATAATAATAATAATAATAATAATAATAATAATAATAATAATAATAATAATAATTATTATTATTATTATTATTATTATTATTATTATTATTAAGAGGCGCGACCTTAAAGTAAGTTTCTCTGGGGCCGTTTGCACGAACAAAACACAATTTCAAGGGAATATTTATTGCAACAGACACAGCCAGTGTTCGGCTATTTTTCAAAATATTCGCCACCGGAATTAACCAACATCTAGAAAACTCGTAAGACTGAAGATGGTATAATCTTTTACTACCGAAATGTACACCTCGACTTCCAGCACACAGTCAGATATAAATAAAATATGTGGACCTCCTAGCTTATCATCTGCTTTTTTTAATTAGTTACGTCGTGCAAAAAATATTGTTAGTACTAGTCAGTGCCATACAGTGTGTCATCCAATCCGAGAGAGAAAGAGAATTGAAAGTGATCGTTGGAATATATAATGTAAAATGGGAACAAGAAAGGAATAAATGACCGTAGAGGCAGTGAAAAATCCCCAAGTTAAATATTTAATCACTTGATTAACCGCAGACTTGGTTAACTTTAATGTATTTTGGTACCTTGTCCTATAAGAAAAATTAGATTTGAGGCATTAGGATTTATTGCAACACATTCAGGCATGAGTAAGAGGCCATCTAGTAAGAGTCCTTTCACGAATATCGAGTTATTTGCTTTGTGCTTTCAATGTTGCAGTGGCTTTCCTTAATTAATCTTCTCGAAAAATTGTAACCTCCATGTAAACAATTTTGTACACAGTGTCCACCAAGTAATGCTGAAGAAATTCCCGACTTATTCCCTGATTTTCATTGATCATTTCAGAAATTCCCGACCAAAATATGATTACGAAGCACTATCTAATAACTGTGTAAGAAAAATTATAGAATTATACATACTTTAAATAATAAAAACTTTTAGTAACAAAAGGTAATTGCAAACAATAATTACTTAGGCTATAACAGATACAAAAGTAAGGAACAGTAAAATAAATTAAATATACCTTCATATAGGCCTATTATTGTCTAGAAGTCTTTTTGATCCCACTTTTTTTTTTTCTTCAGCAACTTAATTTGTTCATCTAAAGCAGCTGCAGCTTTTTCGGACTCTTAAAAGTAGTTTTCTTTTCTTCCCTTCTAGTTCTTATCTTCAGCTTTGCAATTTTTCGAATTTCACGGATATTTTAACAAATTCATTGACTTTTCCCGGATTTTCCCGATTATACGAAATTCCCGACCTTTTCCCGGATTCCCGGATTTTTCCGACTAGTGGACACCCTGTGTACAGTTTTTGTAAAGAAAATCATTATAACAATTTTCCAGAATATTACCAAAAAGGGATTTCTCAGAAAAATGGCGATAAGAGTTAAAGAAAGTCTAGTTGCGCCGTAATGGTTACTCCGGTCACATTTAACTGGAATGTTATAAAATCCTTCTAAAACTGGTGTAACTAGTATAAGGGAATATTGAAATTGGGCAATGACCCTGTTATATTCTGAACAAAATAAATAAGAAATAAATATTAAATAAATACATAATGTATCGTAATGTGTCAAAACTTTGCTGAGGAATAAATGTAATTTTTTTTTTCACACATCCGTGTTAAATAGAAGGTTAATGTCAACAAGCACTTTTGTAGGCGCAGGCATTGTGGATATCGCCACCATTGACAACGGGAAGCATCCAATGCACTCACAAATGCACAGGGAAACAGAAGGCGTTAATGGTACATGATTTACCGCGGGTCATTACGCATATAAAAAAAACGAGAGCACCCACGTTTCAGCGCTACGGGTGGCTGCCCAGCGAGGTGACTTAACTTTCTGGTGCTCCAATTTTCACGTCCGAACAAGTCGACGTGTAAACCCCCCCCAACCCCCCCACCCCTACACAAATCGTGACATGAGTTCCAGCGCTGTTAATGAACCTGGCTGCACGAATTCTTACTTTATTTTTCCTACAATTGTGTAAAGCGAGGAAAGCAAATTTATGGGTTGGCTTCTAATTACCTGGCCTCCATTTCCACCCCCACCCTCACCCACTTTTCCTCGTGGACATCCAGAGCAGCTGCTTGTAGACTCCATTGTTGGCACCCATTCTGAATTTTTATTTTCAAATTTTCTCCCTCGTATTTTCTTAATATGAGTATAATAACGTCTAGGCTACAAATGTGGGCATAATTTATTTAATATGAGTAATATATGTTGCTAGCTGGCGCTTGAAAAATAGTACTAGGGTTTCGCCTCCAACAGCGTAGACCCGGTTCCGCACGCTGCTTGGCCATATGAATAAAATAACTGTGTATAAAGTACACGGGAAAAGGAACCCCTAAGTACGGTAATTTTTAAAGAAAACCCAATAAGCCTACATTCATTTTATTAGCCACAGATGTTTCAAAACTTAGATTTTTGTTTATTTCAGCTGTACTTATACTCCTTTCAGCTACTAGGCCATATCAGAAGTTCGGGATTTATATCTATACAGTAGGGTAGGACATAGAACAATCGTGTAGAACGTGCATTTCAGCGGACTGTATGATAGATAATTAGGGCTGATTAAAATCAAAATGCACGCCATACATTCGAATAGAAAATAAAATAATAGGTTTACAAGAAACAAAGACCATAGGCGATGTAACACGACACTGAATTCTTCTTAAGCACAATCACTCGCTAAATCTTGGTTGATGTCTTGAAGATCTTCTAAAAGCAGAGATGATTGAATCCGCCAAATAAAAAACCTTGTTGGCTTCAATATAGATTTATTTAAAATTCCAGAGGACCACTCGACGATACGTCGAGAACTTGTAATTATTAATTAAGCATATACATATAGCAATTGTATGCTATAAATGTGATTTACAATTAATCTTGTGATGTCTTTTAATCTCAAATCACAAAACGCAATGTTAATGTCAATAAATTAATTTGCGTGTTGTATAGCGTCAAAGCAATATTCAAATATATATGAATATTAAAATCTTTTAAACACTCACTTGTGTAATGACTCCTTCTTGTAACGAATATCACTACAGGAAATAATCCTGAAGTCCAATCAAGCTATATTAAAGCTAGTAGAGAAGCTTAGCAGCGACGTAGAAGAAATTCACCATTTTGCGGTGAATAATAATTAGAACTGCTTCTGTGCAGATAAAATTAATGTTGATAAATCCTTGAATCGTTGTAAACAGATTCCAAGACGAATAAGTATTAATAGCTGCTGCTAGCTACGTCCAGAGAGAATTGAAAATCCTTTCAGAGGATTACACAATAGACGAAGAAGGAAGAAGAATGAAGAAGTAAGTTTTGAATTGAAAACAATGACTTGTAACAATACTAAAAAAATCAATCCCATTGGACGAAGATAAAAACGATTAGGCAATTTAAAGACAAAAGATTGTATTTTGACAATAAAAATAATAATTACTAGAAGGCCGTGAGAAAAATTAACATTGAATAAAATCTTACCAAGGCCGAAAAAAGACAAGAATAATTATTAAAAGATTATTATAGAAGGCCAAGAAAATAAAAAACTCCGTCAAATCTCAAGTATCAAACATAACTGAACAAATCGAGTGTCAATTATTTTTACTGTTAGTGTATTTTTATGGAGTAAATTTCAACTGATATTAATTTAAATGGATATGATAAAGGATGAAATGGTGAGGATGATTCCTGGTATGTAAATATCCAATTTGGCACTTGCCTTTACGACTGGGGAAACCATGGAAAAAAACCCCATGTCAAATTGGCCGGCCACGGGATTTGAACCTGGGACCTCCCGAATGCGAATCCAAGACGTTACCACCTCGGCCACCTCGCTCAGTTGGATAACTGTCAGCTTTTAAAAATACAAAATTTTGAAAAAAAGTTTTTTATGAAAAACCTTTTAATAGTTTAGTAATTGTAACCAAATTCTTTCTGGTTTAATAATATTCCAAAGAGAGGCCGTAATTAAAAAAAAAACACACATTGAACTGTTTACTTGCTACGCTTGTTGACAGACAGACAGACAGATAGAGAGACGTCTTTCTAAAAACACTTTTTTTTTGTTTCTAGGCATCTTGAAACATGTTTTTCCAGTATTAATTCAAATTTGATTTTTTGTCTATATCACAATACTTTCTCTACACTACGTACATGCGAGATAATAAAATTAAAACTCTACCAAAGTAAAAATCTGCATAAAATAATACGTCTTGGGGGCCATGAGTTTTGGCTGCATTAAGATTTCTCCCCTTTAGGCAATGCCGTGACAATGTGGGTGGGATCTCATTAAAGAGAACATTTCCGCCAGCAGGCGCGTTTATGGGGATGATCATATTACGAGTGTTGGAGCAGAAGTTATGGAAATTGTTGCCTACTCACCTTGCGTGTCCACAGAATGCTGGGAACAGGATTTCCCGACGCTTTGCATTCCAAAGTGATGGAACCACCCTTGCGAGCCTTCAGCTGTCCGTTGGACGGCGACATTCGGATACTAGGAGGCACTGCAACAGAAACAAAACACGAGTTACTACAGGCTACATAATAATTATTAGCAGGACATGGATTTTCATGAATTAACAATCTCTATATATATAAAAGGCTTTGTCCTGACTGACTGAATGAATGACTGACTGACTGATTGACTGAATGACAGGAATCAACGTACAGCCTAAACTATAACAGGTAGAGACTTGGAATTTTGACAGTACCTTCGTTTCATAATGTAGGTGCTCACTAAGAAAGGATTTTGAAAAATTCTGATTCTAAATGCCAAAAATTAAATGTTTTTGAAAATACTTAATCCCTTTTTACATAGAATTATCAATTCCAAATCACAGAATATATTGTTGCCAAATGGTATCAGGTGGGCTTGGAAAAAGCAATTGAAATGCACTTTTGACAAATAAGAGAAGTTATCAAAATAATTCATGTTATAAATAAATATTACAGAATGAAATCCACTAAAATAATGGAATCACATAACTTTCTCTACCCTGGACATAGAGAAAACAAAACGAGGTATGGTAATGTGTATATTATTATATTATATCGCAGGTTTTTGGAGAGAAAAGTATGAAAGTGATAATGCTTTATGGTAACATAAGAGTGGGAAATTTCCCGCCTCGATATTACAATTTTATGTTACAGGAATTTCTGTTTCTTCTTATTTAAACCTCTACCAGGCTTGCTGTGCACTGTACAAGCGATGGGAAGCAACATTCTAGATCCTCTATGAGCCATAAAAAACTATATCAAGCGTTTTCTGAGGGAATAGTTTGAGTGTAATAAGTCGTTCTTCCTATTTCAAATTATAAATGCCTATACAAGGATCTAGAATTTAAAATTGAAAATCCTTCATAAGCTAATTTCTAATTACAAAATACAAAACCCGGGTGACGCCGGGTTCTTTAAGCTAGTACTTAAAATATGAGCTACTAGCAGATTCCCGTGGCTTCGCCCACGACAATTAATTGGAAGATAAAAAATTAAGAGCAAAATAATTAAAACATATTTATTAACACTTGCACGCCAAACATTCATATACTATAGTATATTGCGATTCAAGTGCCGTAAGCGGTGCATACGGATCGAGGAAAGAGTTTGAAAAAACGAGGCGCTTGCGCCGAGTTTTTTCTATTTCCGAGATCCGTTGTGCGCTTAAGGCACGAGTATTGTATGCTATTTTTTGCACGGTGATTATTTATATCAATTTATTTATATTAATTCCGGGGTGCGCGGGCAAAGAGAGTTAAGTCCACTTTCTTGTTACTGAGAATTAGGGTGACTTAACACACTATACCAGCTTTAGATAGGCTATGGATAAACCCATGAGGCACACATCCATAACTACCATACAATTTTGATTATGACTTACTGGACTTAACACAAATGTAGAGAACATTTTTATCTATAACTCTATGGACATACTGTATCTCAATTTTTTAGGAGGGTGGACTTAACTCTCTTTGCCCGCGCACCCCGGAATTGAGATATTAGCTGAAAATAATATGTTTATACACTATTGAAGATGGATGTTATATTTCAGAAAGTGATTCGCATGTGTTTGTTGTTATGGGAAACGAATATTTGTCCTGGGGGCCTTGTCCATAAAGGCTTGTATTGTGATGAGTGCCGTAAGTAAATTCTTACCGCACGGAAACTCTTACTGCACGGAAATTTGTTTTGTTTCCATAGCAACAAGATTGCGTGCGGGAATGTCAACTTACGATCCACGGCAACAATACTCGTAAGTACCACTAATTAGTTAAGTCGTGCAAAAAACGATTAATATAATTAATTAAACAGATAAAGATTCGGGTTTGAAGTGGATTCCACAAAAGCGTCGCTTGGGAAAAACACCTCATATTAGAGTTCTCTGGCCCAGAAAACCCCTGCTTAGTGAGTTCCGTCTAAAACGATCAAAGTTTGTCCATTTAAAGTCTTTATTCATTATCCCTCTTCCGACTATGTTGAAAATTTCAGATGTCTTAGGGTCTTGGCATTATAAACAAATGAATCGACAAGGGTGGGCTTATAAAATGAAGCGATTCTTTTATTTTCAAATCATGACAAAAGTAGGCAAAGTCACCTGCAATTGATTTGACAATTGAACTGTGTTACTGAAAACTGATGCTTAGATAGCGCGTCGCGTTTTCTGCCAGTTTTTACTCATAATCCGCGAACGAAAGCTAAAATTAAAAATCCGGCTTCGAGGTGTATTCGGCCACCCTTCCGTCCATCTATGTTTAAAATTTCAGACCTCTACGAGTAGTAGGCCCTAGATGTCGTTGGGCATCGCGCGCAGACAACAGACAGATGCTTCCTCTTATTATTATAGCCTAGATAAGTTACTAATGCTCGGTTTCTATAAACTCGTGAAATACCTATGGGTAAATTATCCATGGGCAAATTAGTTCGTAATCACCCACAATGATATAATGAGGAAGGCCTTGGAGTTGTACAGTTAATTTAATTCAGAAGGCTTTAATTCTCGTTGTTTAAATTATTATTGATCCCATGAGAGGTTAAATTTTATCCAGCCATCCATGAAAGGATAAATTAAGCCGACGATTTACCCTTGGAAAGATCTAGCCCGAGTTTGTAGGAACATTTTTTCTATCATTTTCATATTTACCCAGAGAGCATTTATCTAGAAACTCGCCACAAAGTGTATGTGATTGTTACCTTTAAATTATTTGAGTTTGTAAAAGTTGTCCTTGTGTAAATTGTGTCCATTGGATAATTTACCCATAGGTGTTTCGCGAGTTTATAGAAACCGGGCATTGAGGTGAAACTGTTATTTCATTGTTTCAAAGGAGTTTTTCTTTATTTTTACTAACACCAGTTGGTATATAGTTAGTGATATATTTTTAATAATTATTTTAGTGATTTGCTTACATGAAATACATTACACGAGATATAGCAGTTAATTACCCGAATGAGGAAGATGCTGGTAGTCATATCTACATTTACTAACTCGATCTATTCTGTTTTACAGTTCAATGTAAGTCTCGTAATTCACTGCGTGTTACTACCATAATGCATTGCGTGTTTCAAATTAAAACACAATTACTGAAGGTGAACTTTCCCCCCGAGATGACATCCAAATCTAGACCGACACCTAATTTAACACGAAATTGTTAGAATGTTTCTGAAGTGAAGTTATAACAACGCTATGCTGTCAAAATTAAAAAACTGTACAAGGTGCAAGTAAATTAAACCGACAAACTTTTGGAATGGATGGAAAAAAAATATTTTAGTTACCTTTTAATTGAAGAACAGAAACTGTCAGTTCGAAATAAAACTTATTCATGGTTACAGTTCTCTGGTATAACACAAGTTCTTAGCTTGTAAAGGGGCAGTTTCAACTTAAAGCATTGAAATGCAGACTACATTCAATGGTTCATATCGCACTGAAGATTAAATATGCTGAAAATCTAGTTTCCATATTAAATTTTTAACATGCTATTAAATTTATAAATTTACAGATTAACAATCTACACTGTTAAGGCAAAACAGTATAAGTGAAAAATTGTTAAAATGATATATGTAAATTACATTGCGTAAAAAAGTCTCTTCTGAAAAATATATTTTTGACTTATAGTCTTTTGCTTTAACAGTCCGGATGAAGACTGTCAAGGCAAAAGAGTATAAGTAAAAAATTGTTAAAATAATATAAGTAAATTACATTGTGTAAAAAAGTCTCTTCTGAAAAATATGTTTTTGACTTGTTGTCTTTTGCTTTAACAGTCCGGATGAAGACGTCAAGGCAAAAGAGTATAAGTAAAAAATTGTGAAAATGAGATAAGTAAAAAAGTCTCTTCTGAAAAATATATTTTTGAGTTATACTCTTTTGCTTTAACAGTCCGGATGAAGACTGTCAAGGCAAAATAGTATAAGTCAAACAATTTTAAAATAAGAGTTGTAGTGTGATGAGAAATATGAAGGAACGACCCAAAAACTCATTTTGGGCTTTAAAACTTTGTATTTTTTAAAATTCTTGTTGGTAGACCCTGGACCCTACCATTTTTGGGAATATTCGAAAGCCCCATACCCCCAGTAATTGCAAACTTTCTTTCATGTCGGCCTCTCCCTTCAGTAATTTCTGGATTCGCCCATTCTTCAGTTTATTATAATAAGCGCCAGTATGGTACTTTATGAGATTGTGTGGGGGACGGGAAAATATCTGTCCGTCTGTACACGCGATTACTGAAATACGCTTTATCGGATTTTCATGAAACTTGGTATACGCATTTATAACGTCCATAGAAAGAAGTCTATTCATATTGGACCAAATCGGTTGACCGGTATCGGAGTAATGCCCAAATTAGTGCCTATTTATGGTAATATATTATAAAGAATTTAACAAATGCAAATAGGTTATCCTGACAACATATGTTTTACACTGTTCATATACGGCTTTGGAATTTGCAATACAGTTAGCCATGACATATCCCTTCGCATTTGATTATCAAACTAGTCAGATGTTTACTTCGTTGATCAAGTTGAATACTGTTATAGCCTATACAGAAGTTATATTGCTGTGAAATAATTAGGCCTACGTACATTAAGTGGAGTTCTTCGCCTGTGTATTTTGTGAAATGTTGACATATTTTAAGAATGTCTTATATCAGTGTATACGAGTTTGAATTAAGGTTAATTAAGTATCAAACTCCTTTGTTCTTCCGTAAGTCCTGCTTAATGAATCGATCTACAGCTTAATTTGGAGATAGAATACAAAAATAACTAATTTTCTGCATATCATAATTGCAATTAATTTATCACTGATTAAAGAAAAGCATTCTGGGACTTCGTTATATCAGTTTATCTGATTTTTTTTTTTTTTTTTTTTTTTTAATTTAATTTCAATCGTTCAGCATTACATTGCTATGTCAGATTGGTGATAACCATTGGAGATTTGTAACAGTAGGCCTATTAGTATTCTCGCTATAGAGGTGAGTCAATGTTTGACCCCTCACTCAAAATTACGCTTTAAAGTTATCTGACATAGGCTAATTATGGTCACAGGCTTGAACTTAATCAAAGAACTATATCTTGAGGCAAACGAGGTTTAAGTCGCCGTGCATTGTGGGACTTTTGTCCGAGGCCATAATACTGTGCCCCTGAAACATGTTCTAGATTATTAAGAAAATGTTTAGTCAAATTAGAGATGTGTTCATGAATATACTGTACACCGAGTTCACTGTTATCTGATTTTAATAGGTATGAAATACTATACAGAAACCCTGCACGGACACAATATAATACGTCTGACAGGGAAGAAAAATTTCCAGGGCCGGGTTTTGAGAGTGTGGAAACCCTCTTATATACTATCTTACCCTCTTAGAGTTGTGTCGAAATGTCAGTATATTCACCCCCATCCCTTAGCGATCGAAGTGTGTGAAATATGATTTCGTTGTTTAATGATGCATGCAGACATAAGTAGGGATTTTTACTACCATTGTGTGGGTAATATGTAAATGGCTTGTACTTGTAGCGAGTAGAGAAGGCTATATTTCACTTGGCTGCTGAATTAAACAGACTGCAGTAGCATTCTTCTTGTGACTCTTGTAACAGGAACAAAAAGGACTAAGGAAACATGTGAGGTATGAAGACAAATATACTAAGAATTGTGAGGCTAGGTGTAATTCTTCCTTAGTGACTTATGTAACATACGAGTGGTGGATGAAATTCTTATGTTGATTTACTTTAAACTAGAGCTGGGAATAACTGGATAACGGTTTACGGCACAGACAGTTAATTGCAAGTGAGCTGTGACGGAACGGACTGCACAGAAAGCAATCAACTCAATGATTAGGAGTAATCAACTGCTATACGATTTAAAGGACAAAATAAAATACTCAAAGGGAAAACTAACGATAGAAGGTAATGAATGGAAACGAAATTTTCAAAATTAAAAAAATAAAAAATTTAAAAAGTCCAAAACCCAATATTAAAAAGTCCAATAATGCAGAATTTGTAAAATCTAATAATAAAAAATTGAAAAAATTAAAATTAAAACCACTTTCACTTCTGTCGCGTGGCGTTCCACGCACACTTCTTTTGTTTAATCAGTTATGATTGCAATTATGATATGCAGAATACAAAAAAAAAAAGAAGAAAGAAAAAAGTCAAATTGGCCGGTTTCGGGATTTGAACCAAGACGTTACCATCTATGCCACCAGGGTCAGTTTAACGGTCTAGTTGGATAAGCGCATGTAAAGCAATAGTGTTATTTGTCATAGCTAACTGTATTTTAATTTTCAAAGCCTTATAAGATCACAGTAAAACAATAGGCTATGTTGTCATGATAACTGATTTGCATTTCATAAATTCTTTCGGATTCGTATATTACCATAAAATAGGCACTAAATTGAGCATTACTCCGAAACAAGTCAACCGATTTTATCCAATATCAATAGACGTCTTTCCTAGGACATTATAAATGTGTATACCAAGTTTCATAAAAATCCGGTAACGCGTACTTGAGTTACCGCGTATTTAAAATACACTAAATTGGGTTTTACTCCGGCACCGGTCTACCGATTTGGTCCAATCCGTATAAGAAGTTTCATAAAAATCCGATAAAGCGTATTTGGCTTATTGCGCCTTTAAAATAGACACTAAAGTGTGTTTTACTCCGGTACTGGTCAACAGATTAGGTTCAAATTCAATAGGGTACTTCTCATGGACGTCATAAATGTGTATACGAAGTTTCATGGAAATCCGACACAGCGTATTTGATTTATGGCGCCTTTCTAATATAATCTATTCAAATAGGCACTAAATTGAGCATTACTCCGGTACCGGTGAACCGATTTGGTTCAATATCAATAGGGTTCTTCCCATGGACATTATAAATGTGATTTACAAGTTTCATGAAAATCCGAGAAAGCGTATTTGAGTTATGGCGCGTACAGACACACGGACGGACGGACAGACGGACAGACATTTTCCTTTCCTCCACACAATCTCATAAAGTACCATACTGGCACTTAATAAAACAGCTGACTGTTATTTGATGACATAGTCCTATTACAATAACCGTACTGGTATTTCTCAACATAACGTCAATTAATATTCTCAAATATCGCAACGCCATTGTTTTTGCTGCCGTCCACCTCACATGCTAGTATTTCAGGGTGATATCGACATGTTTGATGTATTACGTCCACACTTCCAAGTTAGGTGAAACTTTACAACCGAAATTGGAGGGGAAAATCTCAACGTAAAGTGCAATTGCTTTGATGTAATATTATGTGCGAAATTCTTACCTTTTATACATGAAGTGATGTATGTGGGAGCTCTGGATCTCAACATACAGTAATTATTCCTGAACAGGTGTAAGCTTCATTCAATTTATTTGCAAAATAAATGCTACCAGAATCACACAATTATATGTACAGTTTTTTTTAATTGAACTTTATTTATACTCCTTTGAGCATCGAGGCCATATCAGGAGTTCGGGATGTGTGTCTATACAGTAGGGTAGGCCATGAAATTATTGTCAATTGTTTCTATTATAATCAGTGGTGATATTCAAACAGTTTAGCAACCGGTTCTCTTCAGGGTACTTGATGTTGATTCAAAATAGCCTAATATGCTATTTTGTCTTTTCATACTCACACTAAACAACCAGTTCTCATCAGGGTATTTGACGTTGATTCAAAATAGCCCATGTGCTATTTTGTTATTTTTGTCTTTTCATACTCATACTAAACTTACCCAGCTTCCTTAAAACATAACCTTACACAACAAAAGAAGACCACAGTCCGTTTTATAATCGAACATCGAAAGCAAAGGGAGCGAGTGTCGAGACAACCGGCCGTGCGCAAATAAGAGAGTCTGCCAACTTAACCGCACGCCCGCTACCTATGGTAGTAGTCCACCGCTAGCGAACATAAATGGCATGTTATGGTTCTAGCAAATTCATATATGTATTATCACTTTTGTGGATTGGCGTGAATCTGATCTTGGAAAAAGGCAATCAATCATTGTGAAGCTACCGGTTCGGAGAACCTACAAGATATTTAACAACCGGTTCTCGCGAACCGGTGCGAACCGGCTGAATATCACCACTGCTATTATTGGTGTATTTTTAGATGGAGTCTATTTCAACTGATATTAATTAAAATGGATATAATACAAGATGAAATGATGATGAAGATTTATGGTATGTAAATATGCAATTCGACATTTGCCGTTACGACTGGGGAAGGCATGAAGAAACCAAATCAAATTGGCCAGCCACGGGATTTGAACCCGAGACCTTTGAAATTATATTAACGTTTAGTTTCTAGCATTTTGCTAAGTTCTGTTTCTCGAAAGCTATTATGCACGTACTACAAATATATTTCATTCATGCAATCAGTGTTAACAAAATTTCAAGGAAGACGGAAAGGTCTGTGATTGGCCGATTCATTCTTACATATTATTGGTCCAAATCTAAAAACATAACGTATGAGTTAATTCAGTTTGTTTTTCCATAGTTACTGGTGGAAGGCTTATCAGCAACATGAAACCTCTGACTATTCCCCTGCTTTTAAAAGGAAAAATTATGGGGGTTGGTTTGAAGACGGAAGAATGTAAAATATTTAGAGGAATAACTCCTTGGATGAATCGATTCTACCAACCTCATTATTCAACCTCACGTCAGACGTCTGGAATCTATAATTTGGAAACTTACTTTAAAAAATTTAACATTTGGCAGTCGCCAGATTTCTACCATTGATTACTACTTTTGTGTATGTCCGTCATAGATTCACTCGAAATAGCATCCATAATGTTTATGAATATAACACATAGGTAATACCAGTGGAGCAATACAATGTTACAGATGGAAGCTGGAAGCCGGGCATCTGGTTATGCACAATAAGCATATAATTTATTAAGTGCCAGAATAGTACTTATGAGTGTGGGGGACGGGAAAATGTCTGTCTGTCTATCTGTCCGTCAGTCTATACGCGCGATAACTCAAAAACGTTTTATCGGATTTTCATGAAACTTGGTATACACATTTGTAACATTTATGGGAAGAAGCCGTTTGATACTGAACCAAATCGGTTGACCGATACCGGAGTAATGCCCAATTAAGTGCCTACTTTATGGTAATATATTAGAAAGAATTTATCAAATCAGGATAGCAACATATTGTTTCACAGTGTTCATATACATAGGCGTACCGAGGGGGGGGGGGTTTGGGGGTTTGAACCCCCTCCCATTGATTAAAAAGAGGAAAATTGTATAATTTTTTTAAGTCTGCCCATAAATTACTTAATACAAGTATAAAGCGTGGGAAGCTTAAAACTCGTTATTTTGCGTCTTAATTTTTTAAATTTTCCGGGGGAGGACCGCCGGAAGCTTAAAACTCGTTATTTTGCGTCTTAATTTTTTAAATTTTCCAGGGGAGGACCCCCGGAAGCATAAAACTCGTTATTTTGCATCTTAATTTTTAAAATTTTCCGGGGGAGGACCCCCGGACCCCCCTCACCCTGGGGGGTATTCCATAACCCCCAGACCCCGCGGATGTTATAACCCCCCCCCATATGGTCGGCCTGGTTACGCCTATGTTCATATACGACTTTGGAACTTGCAATACTTGACAAATAACGCTACCATCATATTCCTTCACATATGCTTATAAAACTTTAGAGCTTTGTTCTTCCGTAAGCCCTGCTTAGTGAATCGATCTGGAGCTTAACTAGGAAATCAATTAAAAAAATAACTTATTTTCTGCATATCATAATTGCAATTATCACTGATTAAACAAAATCAATCTGAGACTTTGTTACATCAGTTTACCTGATTTTATTTATTACTACTGAGTATTGTAGTTTCCATATTTATAAACCTACTCCACAACCCCAAATTAAACTAAACTCCGTGGCGCTACATCCCTTGTGGGACTAGGCCTACCGTCTCACACGATCGTTCTTGGCGGCTTTCATGATCGGAGTCGCTACTTCTTCATCAAGTAGGTACTGAGCTAGTGTTAGCCTACGAGGTACCGAACCCGAATCCATATCTAACCGCTAGACCGCGCAAGCAAATACTACACAACACTGCGGTTTAACGTGTCCTTATAAACTTTCTACAACCTTTGACAGACCGAAATAAGAAAAATTAATTAGAAACTACAATATTTAGCATGTTTCATCTGACATTCAGATATTCTTAAGGTTATCAATATAGAATTCCTATAAATGATTATCAACTATTTTGTGATACTAAGTAAATTTAGAAGGTTCTGGGTTCTATTCTTAAGAGCTGAACTTTTTCTTACAGTTAGCCTAGGACTGTATTGCGAAAGATAGTACATACAATATCAATGGATATAATTTCCTGATTAATTTATATTTACCAATTATCTCTCTATCTTTTACCTTAGTTTTTACCTCTCTCTTTTAGGGACATTTAAGCGAGCCACGCCGCCCGGGCCTTACAGGACCGTGACCTGTCGTGAGAGGGATTATCTATTAGATCTCATGACCTTTTTTAACCAAACAAGGACGTGGAAGGCCTCCCGGATGAGTGATCAGCACAATGTCGGGGCCACCTCTGAGACAACACGACCACAAACGACGACACACACCTACACACAACCACTCTGAACAAGACGAGGATGGGATCAAGGTGCTAATGTTAGCCAGTTGATATCCCGGGACCACAAGGGCCTAAAGTTACCCGGCATTTGTCTGACAGGTGAAGAAAAACCCCGGAAAAGCCCTACCTGGTAAATTGTCAATTCCAGGATTCACACCCAGGACCGCTGCGTGAGAGGAGCGAACGCATCCCCTACGCCATAGTGGTGGACGACAATTAGATAACCACATGGACAATTACAATATTATTTAATTTTATATTTCTTATACTCGAGCTTGGTTATAGGTGAGTTAAAGAAAAATGTTCAAAAGCATTTGAAGATAGGACCAGATAATCATTAACCCTTGAACAATATACATTATACAATATTGAACAATATTCACGATCCCCTGTCGGACTGCTAAGAAAACAGTTAACACAATGATGAGGCCCATAGTTTATTTCTTGTAACTTAATTTATTATGTAACTTAGTTCTACATTAAATTTCAATGTTTCATCCAATTTCATCCAATACTGAAGATGACACGGATTGGTGTCGAAATGCATATCAGAGTACTGGGACAGGAAAAACGACACTGGAAACGAGACAAAGGACACAAGTTGATAATACACCAACATTATTATAATACTGTTGCCAACCATGTCTTACACATCAGCAAACAATACAGACATTGATGACTAAATATTATCAAATTTTTTATAGAGTGTTGGCAACAGAATATATAATTTTAGCTTTTGATGTAGGCTGTATAGTGTAATAATTGAACTGAGGAATAATGTCAATTTCCATTTAAATATTATGACTGGTACACACCTGTGAATAACTAACACAATCAATTTGGTATACAATTTTAGATAATTGTGAATGTTATATGTGTACCTTTTATTCTTTTATTATACTGACTATTCCAATCATATGCTATGTGTTAGATATTGACCAATAACGTTTAAAGATCGGTTATCTTATAAAATGCTTGCTATTAAATATTAATACGAGAATGGGGCTTTACCTGATAATGATTATGTACATCGATTAAAAACACAATTTCAATTCGGTACAAGCCAGTTCGTGTGCTTTTATTCTGTTCTGCTGTCACCTTACCTGAATTAAGTTAACTATGTCTTATATGCACCATTGGTAGCACTGGTGACAACATGGTAACTCGAATCGATTCATGGATGGTTGGTTCATATTATGCCGTGATCTCGCAGCTGTTAGTTTTGTTTTTATATAACAAAGCACGAAAATAATTACATTTGTATAATCCGTTACATTTTTATTCATGGAATAGTCTTAATAAATCCAACTCGAGTTGACGAGTTTCATCAGATAAACTCGTAAACTTTCTTGGGATCATCTATGATAATCTAATTACGCATAATATGTATATCGTATGAAATCCCCACTTGTTGTATATAAATATTTTAGGGGACAACTTTTATATAACATAATTTGTAAATACAATTAGGTTTGTTCACAGCATATTAGCATTATATGTTATATAAGGATTTCATTTTCAGTTATTAATTCTTTGTGTAAGTTCTGATAGTGGTTTATAGACGGTCTCTACTTCATACTTTATTCTTTTCCATAATTTTTATTAAAAATTTAGGAGAAGGTACAATATCCCATAGAATACATTATCAATTTAAGGGATAAAATGCATTTTATGCACAGCAAATGTACGTTCATTTTAAAACAATAGAACACTACATCGCAAACAAGTTCTATAAATTCTGGCTGCGTACACTATTTTATCCGATTCATTCGAGTGTGGCAAGCAAGAGTAAAATCGTTTGTAAATAAAAAACAACCCTTCAGGGGCACGAAGAGGGAAAGGTTCGTTGTAGTGGAACACAAAGAGACAAAAAAAAAAAAAAGAGCTGATTTGAATAGGCAACGGAGAGTGATGTAGTAGTGCGAATTTATTTATAAGATGTAAAGTAGTTCTGCTTGGAATTTCGACTTGGGTGAAGCAGGGGGAGCGATTACTGGTGGACTAACCCCGGGAGCACTCTAAGCGGCTTAACGGTGCGGAAGAAACAAGGCCTAGGATCATCCGTCGTTAGGCAACTGCCCAGACAGAAATACTCCACCCCCTACCATCCTCTTGTGTTGTAAGCTGTTTTCCGATACAAAGACATGTTTGCCAATAATATTGGGACTTCACAATGACTTCAGTCATAAATAACAAGGGCGAAGGTTTAAAAATAAAAACAATGGGTGGACAAAACATCCAAGCGACTTGATAATTTTATTTAAGCTTCGTTCAAGCAGTATTCTTTTGTAATTACTAGGAGGCGGCTTTCTATGACCTAAAAAATAGGATTTATGCATTCAAATATGACCAATAAAATTTAAAATATGACTTTAACACTTACACATTGTGGATATTTTTTAAGTTTCACTACAATACATTTTATTAAAATGCAGTGTTAATTATTTAAAATAGTTGTAAATTCTCAAAAAGTATCATTATACTGCAAAATCTACAAAATATGATATGAAACTTCAAAATTTCTTTAATATGCACACAATTATGCCAAAAATATGCATATTCATAGTAAATATACTACAATATGCAGTTATATGCATAATAAAAGCGTTCCATTTTCACCAGGATGCTTGGAATCGGATTTAAATTAGTCGGAAAACTGAACTAATGCAAAGGGGAAAAATATGACATGTCATAGAAATCCGCCCCTATAATTACTTTTTTCAAGTCTAGCATTTAGGTTACCTATTTATTACCATCAATTGTCCTATAAACAAGGAATTTAAGATCTGAAAGTTCTTCAAAAATGCCCTAAATTACTGTAAATATAGGCCTAAGTACCGTATTTGACGGACCATAAGACGCTCCGGACCATAAGACGCTCCGGACCATAAGACGCACCTTGATTTTAGGATAGAAATTTAAAGGTAAATAAATTTAATGTGATTCTAAAGGAAATATTTCAAAGGGAATAATATTCTTCATTACTTAAGCAAATTATAGTAAAAAATGTATTTTTTTATTAGAAGAAAAATAAAAGTAGTAAAAATGAGGGAAAGTTAAAAGCTAGTAGAATCAGGATTTTGACTTTAGGGTTTTTAACTAGGCTTTTTTATTTAGTAACACATGCCATATTTAAGGCAACAGAAAAATTTCATTAGAATGAAAATGTTACTGTGCAATTCCATAAAACTTTAATATTAACTTACTTATTCAATGGCAATAAACAATTCCTAAACAAGCTAAAGGAATATTATCTATTTTACGGAATCCGAAGGTTCATTGCCGCGCTTACCTGAGCCTGCCATTCAACCCTACTCTGTGCTAACTCCATCCAATCATCCCTCTCAAATCCTACCTCTCTTAAATCTATCCTAATATTGTCCTCCCACCTAATCTAGGTCTTCCAAGTGGTGTTTTCCCTCCGAGTCTCCTATTCAATACATTTGTGATATGTCTTTCCTCCCCCATTCGCGCAACATGTCCAGCCCATTTCATCCTCCGTGATTTAATTACCCTTACTATATCCGGTGACGAGTACAGGTCATGAAGCTCGTCGTAATGCAGTTTTCTCCAGTCCCCATTTTCATCTCTCTTAGGTCCAAATATTTTCCTAAGCATCCTGTTTTCAAATACTCTCAAATTATGTTCTTCCCGAAGAGTAAGCGACCATGTCTCACATCCATATAATACAATCGGCAGGATAAATGTCTTATAAACTTTTATTTTTTTATTTCTGGAAAGAAGTCGAGAAGATAAGAGTTTCTGAACTGCATAAAGAAGGGACTTCAACACATTATATTAAATGCAAGTGGGATAAAAATGGAAGAACGAAGGCGCGAACAATACGTATATGCATACGCATTCATGTAGGCTACCACAGATATTGTCTCTGTTGGACACTACACGATAATATTAATTAAAGTAGGTAGTAGGAATGAAGAAGAAATTAAGGAATGAAAAATAACAAATCTAATTAGCTTCTGCTCTTCAAAAAGGAGTTTAAATAGTGTTACTGTAGACAGTAATACGATTCAGTTTTAAAAATAAAATTTATTTTTATTGGAATTAATAACTGTTTGTCAAGGCAAATACAGTTACCACAAAACTAAAAAACTAATAACGCTGTATTTTAAAACTGCATGGATATATACTATATTCCAGTACAATATTACAGAGGAACAAAGCATAAAAGGTAAACAGCTTCATGATATTATAGTAACAAAGTCCTGTGCATTATAATTTAGTTAAATAACATCCACAGAACACAGTCGTAACATTGCAAATCGTGCTGCACTTTTATATTCTAACTTACTGTATTGTACACAGTCCTTTGTTCTGTACTCCGTGAATATAATGCATTAGCTTTATTGTAATTCACATCTAACTATTCCCATATATACAGGGTGTTAACGAATAACACTGAAATATTTTACTTGTTTATAGAGGGGACATAGACAAGCAACTTTTATTAGGAGATTTTTGCTCTATGACGTAAAATGTGTATGCTACAGGGTATTAAAGTCACTACAATTTGGTGCTCATAAGTCAATAATGAAGCGAAATAGGGTCAAAATTTTCGATAAATTGACTTCATGCCTTCTTAGTGATCGACGAAAATCTGATTCTTAATCATTCATCAACAACTACATCATAATTTAGTATTTCCATAATCTGCAAAATTTACACACTAATCACATGTTTTATTCATAACTGCAGTTTTAACAACGAAGTTCCTTTGTTTTGAATTTTTACTTCCTCTGCCCGTACCATAGGTACTATAGGTAGAGGAAGTATTGTTTTCGACCCCAAAATTCGAAGTTGAGTTTAAAGCATATATACACGTTTCAAGGCCCCCTGAATCCAAAAATACTATTTTTGGAAACATGTCTGTGTGCCAGTGTGTGTGTGTGTGTGTCTCTGTCTGTCCGTGTGGAAGTTTGTGAACAGGCTAGCTCCGAAACGGAGAATCGTATGAAAACAAAATTTCGTATTTGGGCCAGGAACCTTCTGAAGATGTGATTCGTAGATTGGCGACAAATTTCCCTTGTTTTTAAGGGTACTTTACATGAAGAAATTTTCGTTTTTCGCGATTTTCTCGAAAACGGCTCTACCGATTTTCTTTAAATTTTGCACATGGGTTGCTTATACTAAGAGCTAAAACTTTTATTTGAAACATTCTTTCGAGAAAATTCTCTGAGGGTAGTTACAAGCCACCCCTGTTCACCCACTGTTTGTAGAAAGTTTGTCTTACGTGATGAACAACTGAATTCGCGCTCTTTCACGGCCTCTTATTCTATATAAGAATGTGAAGTGAGAAAGATGTGTTGTTGGCCATGCATAGAGTAAAGATGTATCTGAGGGAAATATTCGATAAATTTCGGAAATTATATTTTACGGCAGAAAGTTCAATAAACGTCTGCAGTCATTTGTTCTTTTTACTTCCTCTGCCCGTACCATAGGTACTATAGGTAGAGGAAGTATTGTTTTCGACCCTAAAATTCGAAGTTGAGTTTTTAGCATATATACACGTTTCAAGGCCCCCTGAATCCAAAAATACTATTTTTGGAAACATGTCTGTGTGTGTGTCTGTCTGTCTGTGTGGAAGTTTGTGAACAGGCTAGCTCCGAAACGGAGAATCGTATGAAAACAAAATTTCGTATTTTGGTCAGGTACCTTCTGAAGATGTGATTCGAAGATTGGCGACAAATTTCTCTTATTTTTAAGGGGACTTTACATGAAGAAATTTTCGTTTTTCGCGACTTTCTCGAAAACGGCTCTAACGATTTTCTTTAAAATTTGCACATGTGTTCCTTTTACTGAGAGCTAAAACTTTTATTTGAAACTTTTTTTCGAAAAAATTCTCTGAGGGTAGTTACAAGCCACCCACTGTTCACCCACTGTTTGTAGAAATTTTGTCTTGCGTGATGAACAACTGAATACGCGCTCTTTCACGGCCTCTTATTCTACATAAGAATGTGAAGTGAGAAAGATGTATTGTTGGCCAGGTATAGAGTAAAGAAGTATCTGAGGGAAATATTCGATAAATTTCGGAAATTATTCTTTACGGCGGAAAGTTCAATAAACGTCTGCAGTCACCTGTTCTTTTTTTTAAGTTTGTTATATAGCCTGCGCTTTTAGTCGCATCATTGAAAGAAGAGGTATTTATAGGATAATTAGCGTAAAATTGTGTCTTGCGATTCTGTAAAGGATATGTGAATACTGCTAACTTTTTTTGGGCAGAGGAAGTTATGTGACTTTCACATCAGATTTTTTTTTTTTAAGTTTGTTATATAGACTGCGCTTTTAGTCGCATCATTGAAAGAAGAGGTATTTATAGGATAATCAGCGTAAAATTGTGTCTTGCGATTCTGTACAAGGATATGTGAATACTGCTAACTTTTATTTGGGCAGAGGAAGTTATGTGACTTTGACATCAGATTTTTATTAAATGTTAGAAGTCAGTGGTGGCCATGCCCCGGGAGATTTTATGCTATAACAGGAAAAATTAAATCCATAGAGCAAACATCTCCTAATAAAAGTTGCTTCTCAATGTCCCCTCTATACACAAGTAAAATATTTTAGTGTTATTCATTAACACCCTTACACTACTCTGCTTATCGTTTATTTTCACGTTTATTGCTTATTTTCTGCCCTATGCATTATCTGATCTATGTGGTCATAATTAGAGACCGGATTTTAAAGGGAATTCCTTTTTTTATTTTTCATCACAAAACGTGATAAAATTGAACAGGACATTACTGAGTAAGTTTCAACTGCAAATGACCTGGTTTTAACGTCCCTTTTTTCCCTTTTTTAGACTCATTTCCCTTTTTTTTAGGAACTTTCCCTTTCAGGTACCTTTTTTGCTAATTTATTTTGAAAAATTCGTAAATTACCCAGTATTTGGCAATATGAAAACATTAAAAATTGTTTTCACTGATTCACAATTGAAAAAATAATTCCTCCCAGCAGAATAGAGTGTTACAGGGAAATCACAGGCTTGCCATTGCCTAAGTTTCTCAGTATAACAAGGTGGGGAACATGGATTTCGTGTGCTATTTTCCTCTGTGAGAATTTCATCAAGACCAAAAAATTTCTTCAGTCATTAGATGTTACAGAATCAGCAGCTGTAGAGGAAGCAAAGGCTTTACATGAAACAAACATGTATCTCTCTGTTGAATTTTTACACTCTCTTACTTTTATATCCCTTTTTTCGCACCTTTTTTTGGCAATAATTTTCCCTTTTTTCCCACCTTTTTTTGGCAATAATTTTCCCTTTTTTCGTCCTTTTTGGGGTGAAAATTTTCCCTTTAAAATCCGGTCTCTAGTCATAATATTAATACTTCGATGGCTTAGTGATTAGTACAATTCTATAGTTTTTAGTAGCCTATGGGATGGTATATGGTTATTTAACGACGTGGATGTACTGCAACTTAGGCCTGTGACCCGGATTATTGTCCCGCAGTTCTTTTACATGCCAGTAAATCTACTGACATGGGCCTGTCACATTTATGCTCACATAAATGCCATCGACCTAAGCGGGGATTGAACCCGCAACCTTGGACATAAAAAGCCAGCGCAATACTAACTGCGCCACCGAGGCATACTACAGTTTTTAGTAAATCCATTTTAACTAGTTGGTTAATTACAGTACAGTGTCTTCAATGTACGTCAAGTTTGTTACATATAATTATCATAATTCATAAATATTTAATACTTTTAATTTACTAAATTAAATACAAAATATTCAATATATAATCTAACATGATATTTGAGCTGGTACTTCCGTGTAGATCGAACTATTAACAAGACAGTATTCAATTGTGAAATTAATTATTGAAGGTGGCCTTGCTCGATTTACTATAGCAACCGGGGGGAAAAAAAGAGCATAGCTGAAATAGATATTCTGGAATTTAACACATCAATCTGTCGATCGCTTCGACTTTATTACTTCACTCTAATCGATTCAT
Source organism: Ectobius pallidus (assembly GCA_964059195.1). Classification (NCBI taxonomy): domain Eukaryota; kingdom Metazoa; phylum Arthropoda; class Insecta; order Blattodea; family Ectobiidae; genus Ectobius; species Ectobius pallidus. The sequence goes on along the minus strand of CAXKWD010000001.1, from coordinate 206,355,113 downwards.
TTGCTTGTATTTATAACATTTACGACACGCAGAGATGTATTTTTTTTTTATATAGGTGGATAGAAGGGGACCATGAATGCACGCCTACGTGAAAAAACAATGAATGATTTGGACGAAACTCAATACGCGGGGGTCTTTTGGGCTAGGGAACTCGAATCTGAGGTCTTGTTTCTCCCCGGGTGGCGCACTTCAATCGTGAAATGCACCTCGAAGTCGGGTTTTTAGCTTTATAATATCAATCGTTTTAATTGTTCATGCATTATTTGGGCAAGGTTCATGAATTTGTGGTTCGTTTTAACCGTTTTCATTTTTAAAATGTATGCACATATGGCAGCACAACATTCATTTTATTCTTTTAATTATTCATATTTACTGCATATAGCAAGACTAGCATGTGCCCGCGGCTTCGCCCGCGATAATTATTTAAAAAATTACAAATTAAGAGCATAATAGTAAAATCATTATATTTATTAACTCCTAAATCACGTGGACTACATACCACGATTAAATAGCATCGTCTGGTAAAAGCGACCTCAGATTCGAGTTTCTTGGCCCAGAAAACCTCTGTATAGTGAGATTCGTCCAAATAAAACAACGTTTGACAATATTTAGGGCTTACTACATTCAAGCGATCGCGAAAGTTTTATTTTCAAGGTATGACAAAATCAGCCAAAGCCAACTGTAATTGATTTGACATTGAAATGTATAACAGAAAACTTATGTTTTGAAAACGAAAAAAATGCACGTTTTTTGCCCGTTTTTCACTCATAACTCACGAACGAAAACTAAAATTAAAATTCCGGCTTCGAGGTGCATTTTCCGACCCTTCAGCCCACCTATGTTTAAAATTTCAGATCTCTGCGTTCAGTAGATTTCGCTGGACATCGAGGACAATTCCTTTTATTAATATAGATAATATGAATTATAATGATACCTTCTCTAATTTGTCAAACATCCATTTAATTTAATCCAAACCCACCTATGCCATTGGCAACAATATGCTCTGTGAATTTGTTTCGATAATTCTATGCAAAAAGGGATTAAGTATTTTCAAAAACATTTAATTTTTGGCATTTAGAATCAGAATTTTTCAAAATCCTTTCTTAGTGAGCACCTACATTATGAAACGAAGGTACTGTCAAAATTCCATGTCCCTACCTGTTATAGTTTAGGCTCTACGTTGATTCCTGTCAGTCAGGACAAAGCCTTTTATATATATAAGAGATTACTAAGCATAAAGTTATTAACTCACGTAATTTATGTAAAAACGTTGTCAGTGTTAAAAAATATGTTTTAATTATTTTTCTGTTAAATGATTTAAATAATATATGTAGCAGTTGAGTAAATAATTGTTGGCGAAGCTGTGGGCACCTACTAGTTAATATATCTCAATATAAACCTATTATATTTTTAACATGTTACATCTTGAAAATCTTATTAATGGGCCTAATCATTGTGTAAATTGTTTTCTTTGCAGTCCGGCATGGATTTATATTATATATTGTAGTTCAAAATACAATAAAGTTTCTTATAAATGTATCATCACTACATAAATGGCAGGTCCTATACAAGTGTAAGGCATACTTTTTCAACAAATCCTCTCTTCTGCAGTATACAACGCATTTCTTTGAGGTGTATAGATTAGTTTTATGTTAGTTTATAAGTTTAGACGAATTTATGGCAAATGCATATTAGTGTAAAATACTGAAAAGTACTGTCAAAAATGTAATATGCAATTCAATGTCATTTTCGGATAGTTTCGTCATTATAATTTATGTTTGTTAGTCATGTAGAACAGATCGCATTTGTAAAATTACTATACTGTTAATTGCGAAGCAAATTATAGGTTCGTTATGTTAGATTGTTAAACCGATTTGTTTGCGTCTCAACAAACATAATTTCATAACTCCACGTCTTTTTTACTGTGCTTGTGAGAACAATTACTACAAGTATCTAAATTTATCTCAAATCTTTCAATATTGTCTTCCCTGTCTTCTTCGTGGAAGCCTGTCTAATAACTGGACCTGGGATTTTAGGCTCAAAAAAATTAGTTTTAGGCACCTAAAATAGGCTTTCAAAACAAGTAAGGCTTTTAAAAGTGAAAATAGGCTTTAAAAATGTGTAAATAGATAGAAAATATACTTTAAAATATTACAATGTACACATAAACTGTAACATGTTCTTTGTTTACTGCAAGAAACGTGGTATACCTATTCTTAACCGAATTAACGGCAAAATTAGGCATCACGAACTATAGTCACTTAAACACTGGTGACTTGACACAATAGTCCTTCCTCCTTAATCCTCCCCCTCCCCCGTCAGTCAGCATTCCTTTAGCGACAATTGTTTTGAATAATCAAGTTTCTGTGAAAAACCCACATCTGCTGTTCTGCTTTTCGTTGAGGGATGTCCATTACAAGATTGTAAAAAAAAATACAGAAGTTGAATTTTATTTTAAATGTACAAAATAGGCATTTTAGGCACTAAAATAGTAAAATAGGCTCCAAAGGTCCCAATAGGAATTTTAGGGCACTATAAAACTCTATAAATGTAAGTGATTTCTGATGAAGCGTCCATATATTTAAAAATTTTCATGAATTTCATAAGGAACAAAATAGGCATTTGCCTTAAAATCCCAGGTCTACTAATAACCACAGAATCGCTTGACTTGTGAATAAATGACATTCGTACAGAACGAGGTAGAACGGGGGCGAGGTTCAGGTACACAAAACATAAACATTTAGGAAAAACAGTGGAACGAGAAACCCTTAACACAACCAGAAAGCCGCATATTCTTTCTGCCTCTGCTATAGCAAGAAATAAAACAATGATTTTCATGCTCTCCTATACAGGGAGGTCCTAAACTATATGTAGAAAATTTAAAGGTAGGTAGAGGGGACCTAATTAAGCATATTTCGTACAGGAATGTGTGTGCGGTAATGACACATTAAAGTCCTAGCTTGTAAAGCAGTATGAATCACAGGAAACTGAAAAGACAAGTAAAGACAAATTTTTGTTTTATTTTGTCTTTACTTGTCTTTTTGCACGACATAACTAACTAGTGGTACTTACGAATATTGTTGCCGTGGATCGTAACTTGACACGCAATCTGGTTGCTATGAAAACAAAAGAAATCTCCGTGCGGTAAAAAAATACAAAAAGCACAAGTGCCGTAAGTAAAATCATCATAATACAAGCCTTTATGGAAAACCGCAACCAAGGCCCCCCGCCCAGATTGTGGCGACTTGAACAGGACAAATATTCGGTTCCCATAACAACAAACACATGCGAATCACTTTCTGATATATAACATCCATCTTCAATAGTGTATGTACATTCAGCTAATATCTCAATTGATATAAATAAATTGATATAAATATTCATCGTGCAAAAAATAGCATGCAATATTCGTGCCGTAAGCGCATAACGGATCTCGGAAATTGAAACGTTTTTTCAAACTCTTTCCTCGATCCGTATGCAACGCTTACGGCACTTGAATCGCAATATACTATTTCAGTTTCTTGTGATAAATACTGCTTTACAAGCTAGAGCTTTAATATGTCAATACCGCACACACATTCCTATACGAAATATTCTTTCCCCTCTACCTACTTTTACATTTTAGACACATAGTTTAGGACCACCTGGTATGTTAAGTTCACGTTATAGTATATTGCGATACAAGTGCCGTAAGGCACGTTTACGGGTCGAGGAAACAGTTTTCGAGACCCGTAAATGCCTTTGCGGCCCGTGTGTTGCATGCAATTTTTTGCACGACGGTTACTTATATCAATTTAATTATATTAATTGTGATATTACCTGAAAATATTATGTAAATACATTCTTGAAAATATATGTTTATTTCAGAAAGTGATTCGCATGTGTTTGTTGTTATGACAACCGAATATTTGTCCTGGGGGCCGTGTCCATAAAGGCTTGTATTATGAAGTGTATCGTAATGAATTACGACGTGGCGCATGGACCGTAAGTAATTTAACCTCATCGCAACGCCCTTAGCAACACGATTGTGTGGGAATGTGAACTTACGATCCATGTAAACAACTTTCGTAAGTAACACTTACTAGCTAAGGAGTGCAAAAAAGAACATGAAGTCGTTAAAAGTTACACTTTCAAATTAAGAAGAAATCACAAAAACACTCCAACAAAATTATCTTATGGGTGAAATCAAATACGCGGGAAGGAGTCTATAAAACTTGCTGTAGAACCAGATGTTCCCTGTTTGATGCTTTATTGTACGAAAACCCTGAGGAAGAACAAGAAAAGCTTCTAGAAGCAGGTCATAACTAACTTACATGCTCTTCTTTTAACCCCTTCGCCGCACTCTTCAATTAACAAGTGGTGTAGCAAGGAGGAGTACATGAGGGCAGTAATTTCTCTCTCCTCTAATAAACTCTGGACATGTTACAGTGGCTGGGAGCTTTACGGATCTCTAGTACATGCTGTTGTATTATGTTCCTCAGTTGTTACGACCTCCGCGTTTCAAAATCATCATCATCATCATCAGAAATATAACTACGTATCAGTTTCAAGAGTGTACAAAGTTCTCCATTTTTGTTAAACGTATATGAGTAGCCGATTTTCAAAGCCTTCTATTTTACTTTTCGACAATTTTATACAAAGGACAAAAAACTGTAAACTCTTGGATCGGCTTATGTTGCCATGAGAACTGATTTGCATTTGATAAATCCAGTCTAATATAGCCTAATATCATAAAATAGCCGCTAAATTGGGCATTACTTTGGAACCGGTCAACCGACTTAGTCCAAAACCAATAGGCTTCTTCCCATGGACGTTATAAATGTGTATACCAAGTTTCGTGAAAATCCGATAAAGCGTATTTGAGTTATCACGCCTACAGACATTTTCCCTCCGCCACACAATCTCATAAAGTACCATTCTGACACTTAATAAGTTATAAACCGACACTATCATATTTGTTCATATTTATGATCTTTTAATTAGGATCATACAGAGCATTAAATTATGCTAACAGGCCACGCTCATTAACGAAAATCTAAGTTATTTTAAGTCTGAAATTTAATGCTATATAAGCAACCAACAGGTGAAACCATAAGTGGGTACTAAGTTTGAAATCAATGAGACAAATTTCAATGCAATAGATGGTTTCCATGAATGATAATCATAACATTTGGATAAAAATCCTCATATTTAACATGAAGCATTACTTTAAATTAATCTTATATCTCCGGTTCAAACAATGTTTTGATGTGACGAAAGTGTAGATGACATAAATTTATACGGCTGTAGCAGTGTAAAGGTTAATGCACCAAGAAGTTGAATAACTATTTCTTGTACCTAAATGAAAGGAAATAACTGTTTCCTGAAGTTGCTTTATTTTCATAAATAAGCTATATGCATTGACTGGGTCTCCACTGCTTAAGATTTAACACCAACATGTCAAGATTAACAAGTTGATATTGACATGTATATTGCAATTTCGCGTTCCAATTGACTTGACATGCAAACCCAGCGTACTGAACTTAACATTTTCAGATGTTAATTTGTTTTCCGGAGAAAATGGACAACATTATCAAGTCAATTGACTGGTCGGTCGATATCGGCTTTGTTTCGGGAATTTCCGTCTAAACAAAAAGCAACCGACAGCTTCTTCAACATTGCCGGCATCCATTTTGTTACATTTTTTTTGCTGATTCGCGACGGAATGGTCAAAGGAAAAAAAACTCTCGAACTTCTAAATTAGATTAAGGTCAGGCCTTCGCTTTGGGACGTCTTTTATTTTGGCATTTAAGGAAGTCATAGACAGTTAACAAGAAGATAATAACGAGTATAAAAAATTACTCTCATTTTGCATTGTTGGCTGCCATCTTCAGAGGCGTTTTCTTTTTGAATGTTATTCATTATTTTAGGGTTTACCGTCGTAAATGCTTAAAGAATCGGGTAACACTTCAGAAAACGATAAATGTAGAATTAATAATTTAACAGGTCGGTTCCTTTAAGATCAAAACTTAAAGTTAAGGGGGGGACATACAGCTTTCGATTAAATTCATTGGTGAGAAATATGTGAATTTCATTATTTTTTTTCTCAGCAATGAATTGCTCTACAGTCTTGCAATCTGGCATACTCTTTATTGACTATTTCTACAACTGCATACTATTTTCAAAATTAATCAAACTGTTACAATTACGTGTAATTATTGTTTCTAAATGGCTGCCACGTTTCATGCACTGAACAGGCGTTTCCCTGATAACTTCCACAAATATAGATATTTCTGAGTGATTGTTTTTCTGTGTGTTTGTTAATACCATGTGAACAACATAATCTAGGATCTTTGAAATATGTTCAGTATAATTATTTTTTTAAATACATATAATTTAACGAAAAAGAAAATTAAAAAATATATATTAAAAAAATACTTATTTCAAAGACCCTAGATTATGTTGTTCACATGATATTAAAAAACACACAGAAAAATAATCACTCAGAAATATCTATATTTCTGGAAGTTATCAGGGAAACGGCTGTTCAGTGCATGAATCGTAGCAGCCATTTAGAAACGATAATTACCCGTAACTGTAATAGTTTGATTAATTTTGAAAATAGTATGCAATTGTAGAAAGCGTCAATAAAGAGTATGTCAGATTGCAAGACTGTAGAACAATTTCGTTGCTGAGAAAAAAAATGAAATTCACCTATTTCTCACCAATGAATTTCATCGAAAGCTTTATGTCCCCCCCCCCCTTAAGGTAACCATTTGATGAGAATACCCGAGGTGAAAACGAAGGAAATATGCATATGAATATTATCGTCTGTTTGTTCATATCGAGTAACATTCAACCAATTATAAAAAGTGGACTGGAGGGTATAGCAAGCGGGTAAAAACTTATTCATCCCTGATTTTCATAATATCACAAACCAAATCACGTGCTTCATGTGCCATTAATATAGAAGTTTTATTTACTTGCTTGTTCAGTAAATAACAGAATACGCCGTAGAGTGCTCATTAATGGATTTAAATTCCACGAACATACATTGAATTTTATATTGAAGAGGTATTGCATAAAGTGGATTAAAACATTATAATTAATATAATGAGTTATTTTTATTCAAATGGGAATACGTTATTTAAATTTCAATAAATGCTATAGGCCTATATTTACATACTTCCCCAGCATAATATATGTATTTTTTAGGTAGATTTCGAAGAAAAATCTACCTATTGCAATCGATACCATGTCATGACTTTCAAAAAATTCTTTCATGTCTTTACGTTTCATGCTCCCCTAAGTACGAAACCACCGCCCGTTCAAAAAAAAAAAATTCTGATATATAGGCTATATATACCTTTTTATATATATCTTTACACGATAGCGGCCGTAATTTTGAAGATATTTGAACCAAACTTCATTATGTTATTTCTAGGCCCAATAGTTCGGACAAGTTCGTTAATGAGCAAAATTGGCCCGAGGGGAGGGTCGGGGGAGGGGGTTGAAATTTTGAAAAATTTATATCTCGGCCCCTATGAAGTATAGAGGGAAACCTCGTTTTAATAAATTAGAGTACTCCCTATGGAGTTCACAGTGACACCAACGATCCGGGGGTTTGGAGGATACGAGTGGAGGTGGTTGGTGGGGGCATGGAAATTCGAAATTTTTGAAACCACGTCTTATGGGGTATCGTTGAAAAGCTCTTCATGAGTACTCTACAAATCAATAACTACTTTTTTGATAGCTCTCCTATAAGGCTAGATTTGAATGTTTGAAAAAGTGCTCTTTCCTCTATTTTGCAGTTATTATTGCGGGTTTGTCATGCCAAGGCTAAAGAAGAAGAGTGCTGAGCTGCGACAATAAATTAAAGCAAAAGCACTTCGAAATCTACCTCAGCCTGTAGGCTTGCCTGAAGGGACTTTTAAAATAGTTTCAACTGTACAACACCATAATTATAAATAAAGTATGTCTTCCTCTCTTCAGAGTTCTCTATAGAAAATCTACGTTAATGCTATCTTTTGTCAACTTCTGCCAACAAAAAAATGCAGTCTCTACAGTATCACTTTTTCTAGGGTTAAAATATTTCACGCGGACGTTCTAGTACAGTCGGTCAAATAAAAAATGTCGGGACTCGTATGCAGTTGAAATTAAAGTTTTGACGCATTAGTTCACAAGTTTCCTATAAAAAACATAAAATACAGGTCATTTTCGGAACATATGAGGCCATGCGAAAGGAGGGAAAGAATGAACAACGAGGGAAAAATGAAAAACGCGGAAAGCGCAATACACGATATTCAACTTAATGTATTGTCATAATTCATTTTGCTTTGTGTCATCGCATCACATACAAATGCTAGTTTGAGAGAAAGTGTAGTTAGGGCTGTAATTGACCTGCATTTTTCGGCCTCTGAAGCAGCAAGAAGGTTCCATATTTATGAAAGAGCAGCTCAGAGGTGGGAACTCCACTATAATGCGACCGGAAGTTTTCATAGGAAACGCGTATTTTGATGCTAGAATGGTTGCAGAAGTTGAACGTAAGTTATTGATTTTGCACTACAAATACCGGTATTATAAAATAAAATATTTAAAAAATGCTCCTTGAATAAACATAGGCTATTCCTCGCGAATCTATTAATTATTAATATTATAAAAATTTGCAACCAAGAATATGGCGGATTTGAGGCATATAGCCACAGCCTTCTATACATGTTTGTTTTGGAACAAAACTGACTAAATAATCAAGAAAATACATGGATAGACAAGAGGCGTGTGTGAACCTAACCTTAAGTCTTCCTGTACATGCGCATATGCTCGTTCGTGATACTTAATCAAATACCGCCCGACGTTTTTTATTTGACCGACTGTACTTCGGTGTTTTCGAAAAGGTCGTTCCACATACCAAGATGTTACTTCTTATTAAAGAAATTACCCGAGAATGCAGGACTTTGAACAGTATTTAAAGTGTAAGAAACATTAAAATATTTCCACCATAGTACTCGTATCTAGATTAGGTTGGAAATACCCAACACTGCATTAGCGTTGCATGCCTGGAATAGTGCAATGTTTACATTTAATGCTGTGTTTTAAACGTACTGTTTTCATAGGACAAGAACTGCAAACGCTTTGGACAATGTAACACAGGTCATTAGCGGAGTTGCAAAGGGTGCAATACAAGGCGGAAATAGGTATAAACATGGTAGATAATGGCTTAGAGAAAGTAGAGCAACCATCCCACGTTACGTTGTGTATAAGGATAACATGTAAAGCAAACAAAAGAGAGTTCTCAGATAATAAGTAATATTGTTTAAGAAGGTAAGCTTGATTAAATTTCTTTACAAATAAAATCAGGTAAACTGATGTAACAAAGTGCCAGTATGTTTTTGTTTAATCAGTTATGATAGCAATTATGATATGCAGAATAATAAAAAAGTCAAATTGGCCGGTTTCGGGATTTGAACTATGGAACTCAGAATGTGAGGCCGAGACGTTACCATCTCAGCCACCTGGGTCAGTTTAACGGTCTAGTTGGAGCAATAGTGTTATTTGTCATAGCTAACTGTATTTAAATTGCCAAAGCCTTATAAGATCACAGTAAAACAATTGACTATGTTGTCATGATAACTGATCATGTGCATTTCATCAATTCATTCGAAGACGCATTCTTTCTTTCTTTACCGTAGTTTCACCTCTCCCTTTTCGAAGACGTATATTACCATAAAATAGGCACTAAACTAAACTGAGCATTACTCCGAAACAAGTCATCCGATTTTATCCAATATCAATAGACGTCTTCCTATGGACATTATAAATGTGTAAACCAAGTTTCATAAAAATCCGGTAAAGCGTATTTGAGTTACCGCGTCTTTAAAATAGACACTAAATTGGGTTTTACTCCGGTACCGGTCTACCGATTTTGGTCTAATATCAGTAGACGTCTTTCCATGTATATTATAAATGGGTATACAAAGTTTCAGGAAAATCCAATAAAGCATATCTGAGTTATCGCGACTTCTTATATTATATTAACACAAAAGGCACTAAATTGGGCATTATTCCGGTACTGGCCAACCGATTTGGTCGAATATCAACAGACGTCTTCCCATGGACATTATAAATGAGTATAAGTTACATAAAAATCCGATAAAGCGTATTTGAGTTATTGCGCCTTTAAAATAGACACTAAATTGGATTTTACTCCGGTACCGGTCAACAGATTAAGTTCAAATTCAATAAATAGCTGTGGACGTCATAAATGTGTATACCAAGTTTCATGGAAATCCGATACAGCGTATTTGAGTTATGGCGCCTTTCTATTAGCAAGGCGCCATAATCTATTAAAATTGGCACTAAATTGGGCATTACTCCGGTACCGGTGAACCGATTTGGTTCAATATCAATAAGGTAATTATGGGTGATATGACGCGGCGGGAGATACAACGCACCCTCTGGAATTCTGGGTAGCAAAAGTTTCTTCGCAGTCTGATAATTGTGGTGAAAGCTTTGTAGGGAGATGTATGGTGTGTTGATTTTCTTTTCATGTGAGGTTATTTTTTTGGGCTGTATCGCTCATACTTCAGATCAAGAGGTAGAGGCAACAGTCAAAAGTTTTACACTGTAGCCGTTTAAAATTGTCTGCTGTTTAAAGCACTGCATTATTTTAAATTTCGCTCTAGCTTGTGAAGAGTGGTTAGGTAGGATACCTCTTGAGACGGTCTTCACGCTTGTCAGCCATGTTGCCTGCATGTAATCAGTTGCGTCAATTCACCCACCCGTTTGGGAGATATGACGCATTGTTAGGGCGGGAGATTTGACGCATGCTTTGGAGGGACTAGGCCTACCACTCGACCCCTGCGTCATCTACCATAGACAGATGACAGGATTGGTGGGCATGTGGTCAGCATGCCGGCACCCACAGCCGTTAACTTCTGACGAAAATCCTACAAGAAAATTATATCTTGGAAAAACCAGCCTACATTTTTTATATGTACGAATCTGATTTGCTATTTCATAATGAACATGTTATGTAAGATGTAAAGACATCCATGTTGACAAATTGCCCGAGAGGGATGAAACCATAACTGTAATAGCTTGCTGCAATGATTTTCCCCATAAGCCATATCACCCTCCTGCATGTCTCGTATCACCCACCTATGTGGGTGATATTGCCAAAATACTCCTAATACTTTTTAAATTTTCTAGCCATTAAAATTAATCTACATATATCCCTTTTACGTTTAGTTATTAAAGATATTAGTTTGAGAATGTGTACTTTCAGTTTCAGTTCATTTCTTCAGTTTTTGTAGGTATTACGCCCATTTTTTAAAATGTGCGTCATATCACCCATGTTTACCTTAGGGTTCTTCCCATGGACATTATAAATGTGTTTACCAAGTTTCATGAAAATCCGAAAAAGCGTATTTGAGTTATGGTGCGTACAGACACTCGGACGGACGGACGGACAGACATTTTTCGTCCCCACACACAATCTCATAAAATACCAAACTGGCACTTAATAAATACGGTGCATAAACTTTCTCACATACATACATTGAGTTAAATTTGCATTCAAGAGTGTGTCTATGTGTTTCATTTGTCTCCCTTATGGCCGGTTTCTATAAACTCGCGAATTACCTATGGGTAAATTATCTAATGCACAGAATTTACACAATTTACACAAGAATAACACCACACAAACACAAATAATTTAAAGATAGCAATCACATACACTTGTGGCGAGTTTCTAGATAAATGTCCTCTAGGTAAATATGAAAATGACAGAAAAAATGTTCCTACAAACTCGGGCTAGATCTGTCCAAGGGTAAATCTTTGGGTTAATTTGTCCTTTCATGGATAGCTGGATAAAATTTAACCTTTCATAGGATCAATAACAATGAGAATCAAAGCCTTCTGAATTAAATTAACTGTACAACTCCAAGGCCTTGCTCATTATACCATTGTAGGTTAAATGGAACTAATTTGTCCATGGGTAATTTACCCATAGGTAATTCACAAGTTTGTAGAAACCGGGCATTAGTATGCCTATTGCAGGATAATGTTATAGAAACTCATCAAGCTCCGAAATAACAGAATTGTCTGTCCGTCTATCCGTGTGCCTGTACGCGCGATAACTCAAATACCCATTAACGGATTTTCATGAAATTTAGTATATATACTTATAACGTCCATGGGACGAAACCTATTTATTTTGGACCAAATCGATTGACTGATGCCGGAGTAAAGCCCAAATTAGCGCCTATTTTAGGCTAAAATATTAGAAAGAATTCATCAAACGGAAATCAGTTTTCATGATAACATATTGTTTTACAGTGTTCATATGCGGCTTTGGAAGTTGTAATACAGCTAGCTTTGACAGATAACACTATCCACGTATTCCTTTCAATATGTCTATCAAACTTGAGACTTTTGTTCTTCCGCAAGCCCTGCTAAACGAATCGATCTGGACCTTAAGTCTGAAATAGATTACAAAAATAGCTTATTTTCTGCATATCATAATTGCAATTGCAATTGGACCACATTCTGCTGAAAGGAACCAATCCACATGATTTTTAAGCTAAAAAAAAAGCATTTAAAGTTTAAAAAAATCCACCTGGATCTTTTCAGTGTGTTTTTGTTTGCTTAATAGATGGCATATAAATGGATGAAGAGGATTGGTTGGTTTGCACAACGTAAATATATAGTTCAGTAGCAAAAATTTAGCATCTAATCCGTTTTTTTTAAAATTTGAGGGTTGGTTCCTTTCTAAAGAATGTGGTCCAATTATCACTGATTAAACAAAAGCATTCTGGCACTTCGTTCCCTCAGTTTACCTGATTTTATTTTACTAATATTGTATTTAATATTAGGCCTACACGAGATTTAAAATACTTCTTCACCATTAATACAATTAATACATAATTTTCGTATCTTATTTTGCTACATGTAAGAAGATGTTTTATTATTCCGTCCTTGGGAATGTACATAAATAGTATATTGCGATACAAGTGCCGTAAGTGATGCATACGGATCGAGGAAAGAGTTTTTTCAATTTTCCGAGATCCGTTATGCGCTTACGGCACGAGTATTGCATGCTATTTTTTGCACGATGATTATTTATATCAATTTCATTATATTAATTGTGATATTACCTGAAAATATTATGTATATACATTCTCGAAGATAGATGTTTATTTCAGAAAGTGATTCGCATTGTCCATAAAGGCTTGTATTATGAAGTGTATCGTAATGAATTATGACGTGGCGCAAGCACCGTAAGTAATTTAACCGCATCGCAACGCCCTTAGCAACAAGATTGTGTGGGAATGTCAACTTACGATCCACGGCAACAACGTTCGTAAGTACCACTAATTGGTTAAGGAGTGCAAAAATTAGTTAAGTCGTGCAAAAAAAATAATTACTGCAAGTAACTGCAAATATGAACATCTAGCTTCAGTTAATCTGTAGTCGAGGATCCAAACATTACTTGATATGCAAGGAGCATAGTGTGGAGATTGATTCCGAGATTGAGGTTGGTTTGGATCAATGAACACAAGGGAAGATGTAGCAGAGGGAATGGGCCATTGTTAGGGACGTCTCCTTCCAGACTCGGCGTTTTGCACAGTGAATGGAAGATAGCAGTAAAAACATTTCCCGCTAGGAATGAATTGCGCTAAGTTTATGAACGTTAAACTGTGTTTAGAACAAGACATCAAGACGACAATATAACTGCTGCCAACTTGTGAGAGTCGTTAGTTTGCTCTGCCCTCGAGTGTGCTACAGTGTGTCCCCAAAATGTGTATACGTTTTATCTGCAACTCCGCTTCGAGCATTGAATCTTGGAAGTAAATTCCAAAGCTCAAATATTCACGTTAATATTGGAGTTAATGCTAATTATATTAGTCTACACTTTAAGCTTCACTCCATGCCCGTGTCGTAGATTTACGGCACTCAAAATAACTCCAAGCCTAAATAAACTAGAGCTTCTGGACAAAATTTCTCGGCCCTTTCCTTGGTTTCCAGAGGGGGGTTGAGAGGCGATGGGCTTACCACCTGTCCCTCTGCCCTCTCTAGGAAAATAAGTGTAACAAAATTCACATAGGGCAAAACCGGGTGACGCGCCGCACCGGGATAGATGCCGCACCCCCTCTAACTCGGACATTTGACACTAGATACCGCTAGTTGTCGTGATACCATCTCCAGTTCCCTCTCTAGAGTAATTGGATCGCGTAAGTTCATTGTTTGTGGTGTTTATTTCATTGTTGTAGCGACATTTATCGGGTAAGTGCACTAGTTTCACTGCGAAACTTTTTTGGACGCATTACTTTATTCTTTCCTGATCTGTATTTGTTCCATTTTTTCTGCGTGTACTACTTTTAATAGACTATTTAGAGGTTGTAAAGATATTGTGAGTGAAGTTAGCCATAACAACAATAACAATAAGCTCTACAGATGAGTGCGGCGCGTGTCCCTGAGTTTTGGGTCACATGCCGCACAGCTTTCAAGGGTGACACGCCGCACAATGTCTTGCAGTATAATTACCCCCCAAAATTATTTTTTCTGCTCTTTTCAACAATAAACATGTCAACTAGGTATAGGGGAAGGGAAGGAGCTAAACATTGTGGCCTATGGAATGACAATGACCTACAAGAAGCTGTTCGGCGAATTAAGGCATGGGAAATTTAGATTCGGGAAGCAGAACGTTGCTATCTTATGCCAGAGAGGACTATTCGTAGGCGCATGGACACAGGAAATTGGGAAAACTCTCACTTGGGCCTGAAGGATTATTTGATACAGAAAATGAAAAAAGGCTAGTCACCCATGTCCAGAGATTGTGTAGATAGGTTCTCTTTTGTTTTACACGTGCCTTTGATGTAAATTTAGACTGTTATTATGAATGCGGCATGTCTCCCATACGTGCGGCATAGCACCCTGTAAAGCGGCATCTCTCCCGCTTTGTCTTTCAATTTAATAATTGTATTTACACATTTAATTATTATTTTATAAATATTTTCGTTGCTGAAATAAAGGGAGGGAAGATCATAGCTTGGAATCTTAAAAAGAGTTTTCAGAATATTCAATCCTGTTTTGAGGTAGACGAATTTACACAAAAGTGCGGCGCGTCACCCGGTTTTGCCCTAGCTAAGTAGAAACCTCCACTTGGAAGCCCTTCGCCCCAACATGAGGCATAGGATTCGATATATATTTATTAGCCTACTGATTGATGAATTCATCCTTTGGGTTAATGGTTCTCAAAAATGTCATTGGAATAATCAACTTCACATTTCAATTAACACTGTAGACCAGTGGTTTTAAACTTTTCAGAGCTCATAGCTCCCCTGACCAACAACTCTGTTTCCGCGGTTACCCAGTGGGATACCCAGTAAAATATTATCGATATTTTGACATTTATTCTAAGAATCTGTGAAAAAACATACTAATCAACTAACCAAATCGTAGGCCTACCCACTAAGTGCAGCATGAAACACTTATGAGAAAACAGATCAGAAAATGTTTTAATATTTTTTTTTAAATTAAAAACTAAAACATAAACAAAAGGAAAATTAAAACAGATTATGAATAAGGTACATTTCACTTCAGAAACTTTTATCAACCTGAAACCTGAGCTCGGAAAAAAATCGGACTCCTTTTGAATTTGCTGAGGGTGAATCTGAATTAGATTCTTACTTATTATTACACAGATTATCAATTGTCACGAAAAATATTTAAACTGTCTAGTTTATGGACAAAATTTCCAAGAGTGAAACAGTCATTTATGTATTCTGAATTTTAAATAAGGCCTAATTAATTGGATACACTATAGTAGAAGAAGTAATAGCATCCGTGGTGGCTAAAATGAAGGAAATGGATAATTATTTATTGATGCGAATGGGAAGAGAACGACAAAGAATACATCTGTATACCTTCAATAACGGGCTAGCACCTTTTTCTTTCCACTTAAGGGGCTAGCACATTTTCTTTAGAGCTCAGCCCGTAAAATGGAACTTTTTCATAGACGTGAGAGTTCTGTTGAACAATGTTTGCTATTCAAGTTGTTTACACGTAAAACAAAATGAGTGTTGCTTTTAGGCCTAAATGAATTCAAAACTCTCCAAATTCGAATTCTGTGTGCTGTTTCCATTAGTACAAGATATAACTTAGCTCACGGAGAGTAGTTTGCTTAAGATTCTGTATTAAGACATTTACTGCTTCTTGCCTTTATGACTGTATAATGAAGCAAGAGTGGAAGAGGTGAAGATACGTTTGATAGGGGGAGAGAGAGAGTGAGAGGATTGAAGGGCACACAAAGCAAGTAGATAGAAAGAGAGAGAAGATGTTAGCTACCAGAAAATCGGGTTAAAGGAAGTGGTGATGGGAATTGGGTTGGGAAACAAGCAATCTGATAGCTGCCTTCCTTTGGGAAAACGTCAGAGCTGTGATTGCTATCAGTTAGGGCCGACTTCTGGTATCTGAAGGTTACTGCAACTTGATTACGGCAAGTATGCAATAAAGACGAACAGTGCTGACCGGTCACAGAGAGACAATTACAGTGAACGCCGCTTAATGTAATCGCGGATAATGTTATCAATTGAGAAATGTTATCACTTTTAAGAAGTCCCGTACGGATTAATACTGATAAATTGAAAAAAATTCTGTTTATTGTTATGTTACCACATAACTTAATCCTTTTTGCGGCTTCATTTCCAAGTACTGTACGGGTCTTAAACATTTATCTACCACGAGAATACTGTTGGAGGAAAATCCCTCTGACGCCGGATTCCAACCCGTGACCTTCGACTGTCAATGCCGACGATCTACAAACCACAGTTCGAGTGATTTTTCTTCTTATGATTTACTGTCGACATCACTGAAATGAATTTACGTCACATGCGGTATTCTGAGGCGCACTAAATTAGTTATTATGTGACCGGATTTCGTATGTTAATCTAGCTTATGTTATAATATATCTATTAAGAAAACTGAAACAAAATACACAAATTAATTTTGTACTTTAGGCCTGTTATGCTGTTAGATGTATAACTGGCGTTAGCCCAAGAGAATCTTGCAGAGAACATTTTAAGAAATTAAAGACAATTCCTCTATCTAGTATAGGGTATATATATACACTGCTCAAAAAAATTAGAGGGACAACATTTTGAACACCTGTATTATTGTTTCAAGAATGGTTGGAGTGAAACATACATTTTATCTGGAAAATGAAACCTTTATTTAACTGAAATGTGCATTTCCTGTTCACTTCTTATCACATGTGTTAGTGCTGTGACAAGAAATTCAACACAATGTCGTGAACCAAAGTGGAAACACCTTCAGCTAATTCACATAGAACACAAAAAGAAACATTTCAATATCTGGTAGGCCCTCCATGTGCCTGTACTAGTGCCTCACATCTTCGAGGCATGCACCTGACAAGTCTGCGAATAGTTTCTTGTGGAATTTTGTCCCACTCCTCAATAAGGACCTCTGCAAGTTGTTCAAGACTCTGAGGTGCTACAGGACGGGCCCGAAGATATCTGTCCAGCATATCCCATAAATGCTCAATGGGACTGAGGTCAGGACTCTGAGCAGCCCAGTCTAATGTTTGAATCGCGAAGTCCTGAGAGTTTCCATGGTGGCTGCTGCTGAATGCGCTCTCGCATTGTCGTGTTGCAGGATAAACTGGGGACCCATTACAACTGCAATGATCATAACATGACGCAGTACAATCTCGTTTATGTACCTCTGAGCATTAAGTCGGCCTCTGGTTATCTGAAGGTCCAATTGGCCATCCATTGTGATGCCACCCCACACCATGATGGAGCCGCAGCCAAATCTGTCCATTTCCTGGACTGCTTCTTCAGTATAACATTCACCATGAGGACGATGTACACGTATATGTCCGTCGCACCATGTTAGACGAAAGCGGGACTCATCTGTAAACAATAGTGACGAAGTGACGAAGCTGCCAGTTCCTATGGTCCTCAGTGAATCAAAGTCGATCTCTCTTCTGCCGAGCAGTTAATCGAGGGACGTGATAAGGTCTTCGTGGTCTTAAACCTGCCTCTCGGAGTCTTGTGCGTATTGTTTGGTCACTGACACTGCAACCAGTTGCTCCTCTTAGATCATTTTGTAGGTCCCGGGCAGTCGCAGAGCGCCGGCGGAGAGAACAATTCACCACATATCGGTTTCTCTGACCGATGTTTTCAGTTTTCTCCCTTGCCCTGGCTTTCGTGTGTATGTACCAGTTTCACGAAATCGTTTCCAAACCCTCCCAACAACAGATGAAGCCACATTCAGCTCTGTAGACACTGCACGAATAGTCCAACCTTCCTGCAGTAATGTCATTGCCCGAACACGTTTTGCCTCATTCAGATACCTCATCTTGACTGATGAAACGTACACAATGAGTATAGAGACGCACTATTTACTTACACTCACTAGATGGCGGAGTGAGACATTCTCGTCCATTTCACTTTTGGGCATGCACGATACATTTGAATACTGCCACAAAGCCATGGCTTTCCAACGTAATGTGGAGGATTCCTCTCATTCCTAAAACATGTTGGAAGAATAAGAGCAACAGGATATAGCGAAATCACGGGCTACTTACATGGTACACGAAATCAAATTGTTGTCCCTCTAATTCTTTTGAGCAGTGTGTGTGTATATATATATATATACTATACTATACTATATAATATATATATATATATATATATATATATATATATATATATATATATATATATATATACTAGTCTCTTTTATATATTACAGAAAATATTTTAGATTTTAACTTAAGATCTGATGTACAGGTAAGGAAAAGAAAGCGGACCGACTCTTGTAGCTGATTTCAGAGCCTTGTTATACGTAAATAAATGTATAACGGAATCGTTTGTTTTCACAAGAAATGCAAATTACGTGAAATTATTTCTCAATTCAAGCAACGTTCATTCCAATACATTCCCTGCTATCCTGCGAATCCCGCTAGGCATGCGCAGTGGCTCATATCGGCAACTTAGATATTTTAGTCGGTCCACTTTCTTCCCCTACCTATAACATGTATATAACACAAGATAAAAAAAGCCTTTTGGACGTACATTTTACTAGACTGACTACAGTAAGTAATAGTTAAATAAGCTTCCACCATATTCAGAAACAAGTGCCCATGGATTCAAATCAGTTATGCCAGAATGGCTTACTGTGCATACATTTTTAAGTATAGAAGAATTTGAATCTTGTGAAGATGTTAGGCCTATTGTACTTTAATCTCAGGAGGGAGAATCAAATGAAAAGAGCTTAACTGTAGGAAGAATGCTTGCTTGCACATTTTTTTCCACATAGTCGCCTCCCAGTTCAATGCATTTACGCCATCGGACAGGAAGTGCTTTGATACCGCGTGAGAAAAATTCTTTTGGTTGACGCTGTAGTCACTTGTGCACCGCTTATTGGACGTTTTCATCAGAATTGAACTTTTTCCCTCCAAGCTGCTGCTTTAATGAACCAAAGATGTGGAAATCTGATGGTGACAAATCTGTCGAGTATGGCGGGTGTGGGAGGAACTTGAAACGAATGTCATCGATGGCTTTCATGGTTGCACGAGCAGCATGAGGACGGGCATTATCATGTTGAAGCAAAACACCTGCACTCAGCAATCCCTTTCGCTTTGGCACCATCAGTTAAATAGAAGAACTAGACTTATTAATTTAAAATATTAACCAAATAGTAGTCTGTCAGTTAGAGGAAGCAAAGTATACAAATTCCTTTTCTATTTATTGCAAATACGATAGCAAACAGTAACATACAGAGCGCGCTATATTTAGGCAGCATACACAAGACGTTTCACGTACCCTGCGTCTACGTCCCAGACTTTTTAAGACTTGAAAACTTTGTTCTTTTATTACAAAATAAGGAAATACGTTATTAAAGTCGAAATTTCTATTTGTCTTAACAATAATTATAATTTTTTTCTGTGCTGTATAATGGCAGAAATGAGGTTTTGTTACCTAATGCTTGTACTACGCGTAGGGAATTTATTTTGAGATTGGCATTTCTTTCATAAACCTCTTTTGGTTTAATTTCGTTTTTCATTTACTTGCTTCCTGACTTCATTACGTGGCTGGAATAACAAAAGCTAGTAGTGAGCTTGAGTACATTCTTGCGAGAGGCAGCTTTCTTCTCTTCTCGTTTAATTTGAAGAGCGCACCTGGCGACGTATTGTGGTACTATGACCCTGGGAGAGCTTATAATTAGTTCATCGTCCCTTCTCGTCTCTACTCTCTGACTTTTTAATTAAGTTGCACAGATTGTGGTGGGGACATCCACAAATGTTAATCCTTTGCGAAGGATTACATAATATTAATGGGATAAGCTCTTTAAAACAGCCGTAGTAATACCCCTTTATATGGGAAATGTGATTGAAGAGAATAGTCCACTGACCACGCTTAATCCTCCCAGATTGCTCGACGATATTACGTTATATTCGTAATACGTAATCTGGATAACTAATTCAATTAGTATGAGTCTATGTCTTGATTGTTAGCGTTGACAGTAATCTATAAAATTATGGTACTGTTCTGTTATTTCGGAGCTTGATGAGTTTCTATACCATTATCCTGAATTTGCCTATTAAGCGAGACAAATTAGACATACAGACACACTCTTGAATCTAAATTTTACTCAAATATTAGTTTTCGTACATCCTTCTAGCCACCCCAGTTGGGGGAATAGGGCCTCCATCGAAGTGGAGGTTTCGGTACCTTCGTTACGCTTATTAGGTGCCAGAATGGTACTTATGAGATTGTGTGGGGGACAGGAAAATGTCTGTCTGTCTGTGTGACTGTACGTGCGATAAATCAAATACGCTTTATCGGATTTTCATGAAACTTGGTATACACATTTATAATGTCCATGTTACGAAGCCTGTTGATTGTGGACCAAATCGGTTGACCGGTACGGGAGTAAATCCCAATTTAGTACCTATTTTATGGTAATATATTAGAAAGAATTTATCAAATGCAAATCAGTTATCATGACAACATATTGTTTTACAGTATTCATATACGGCTTTGGAAGTTGCGATACAGTTAGCGTTGACAAATAATACTACTCACATAGTGCTTTACATACGCTTACTTTTCTCCTTCCCTGAGCCCTGCTTAATGAATCGATCTGGAGCTTAACTCGAAAATCGACAACAAAAATAACTTATTTTCTCCATATCATAATTGTAATTATCACTTATTAAACAAAAGCATTTTGACACATTGTATTCAGTTTACCTGATTTTTTTTCCATGAGACAGCAATAAATTGCTTTCTTCTCTAGCTTTGCTTTTACTATGAGTACATAAACAAAAAATATGGTAATAACAAGTTATTTAATCATAGCTGATAGCTGCAAGATGAATTAAATTGGAAGAAATATAATAATAATAATAGTAATAATAATAATAATATTAATAATAATGAGACACTCTACTAAAGAATTATGCTTTTTTATTCCGATTTGCCGAAAGTTTGCTTTCAAGCACCTACAAAATTATTACATAATCAAAATTGATTATCAGTCTTAAGTTATTTCTTCCCAAAAAGAAATTATCTTCTCTAGTCATAAAAATAAAAAATTGTAATTACATAAATTTATTTATATATCTGCTAATGTTTACATTTTAACCAAAATCCATATTCAGGGCTGTTCTCATACTAGAATTTATTTAACAGCCAAAGGCACAGGTTGATAAAATTACAATATTTAACTTGTAAAGTTGTATTTTAATTCACGTTTAATTAAACAATAAAATATGTTTTGTTTTCAAATCTGTCGCAGCTAATTAATAGAATAGTTGTATGTTGTGTCCCCTGTATATATATCCTGCCTACCTTGAGAATTTGAAAAAGATTGGTCCCATAGGAAAACAGCTTTAACACATTTTATTCACAGTTTAATTATACAAAATTTACATAAGCACTGACAGTCCTCTGTTAGTATTTCCTACTTTCTACAATCGTTACAACATGAATTCATTTTGAACTATTCCAAAGAAAGCCTTTGAAGTTACATTACAAACTTCCCTTGCACTTAAATCTTATCAGCACAAATTAAACACCTTTACTTCGTATCTTGGGAACACTTCAGAATGGAAGTCACATAAACGCTATAAATTAACCGGTCTTATGACAACAGCAGAAAGTAACCATATTGTTCTCATTTCCCCTAACAAATCTCACTCGCACCCCCACGTGTGTGAAAACTTTGGTAAAGGTAGGGGAGAAGTGTAAACTTTGCGGTGCGATAGGGGTGCAACTTGGAAATGTTATGGGATGTCGAGAGAGACCAGAGGGGGTGGTGTCTCTAAGAAGTTTACCCGTGTCAGTGTTACCAACTCACAGGAGGGAATAAATCCCTACACATTGTCTTGCTAATCACATAACAGGGAACTCAAACAGAAGGTGGTTATGAACACAACAGGTGTTAATGGGTTTAGTCCCCATATGCAACAGAAATTCTCGGGGACAGTGCTTGAGAGTATATAGGCGCGTTAAAGGAAAAAAAATACTGAAATTTCTAACTTTTAGAATATTATATAAGTTATATTATATCTGTTGTCATTTTACAGATTATAAAGCGAATATTGGGTCATTAGGTACGAATGACCATCTATCGAAAGATATTTTCACCCCGGTTTGACGCAATTGGACAGTGCTAAGTTTTAATAAAACAAGGTAAACTGATACAACAAAGTGCCAGAATGATTTAGTTTAATCAGTGAGATATGCAGAAAATAAGTTATTTTAGTAATCGATTTCCGAATTAAGCTTCAGAACGATTCATTAAGCAGGGCTTACGGAAAAACGAAGGTCTAAAGTTTGATTAGCATATGTGAAGGAATATGTGGGTAATCTTATTTGTCAAAGATAACTGCATTTCAACTTCCAAAGCCGTATATCAACACTGTAAAACAATATGTTGTCATGAGAACTGATTTACATTTGATAAATTCTAATATATTACCATAAAATAGGCACTAAATTGGGCATTACTCCGGTACCATTCAACAAATTTTGTCTAAAATCAATAGGATACTTTCCATGGACCTTATAAATGCATATACCAAGTTTCATGAAAATCTTATAAAGCGTGTTCGAGTTATCGCACGTACAGACACACGGACGGACAGACATTTTCCCGTCTACCACACAATCTCATAAAGTACCATTCTGGTACAAGATTACTCTTTCAAACAATTCCTCGATTTTCGATTGAATTATTTTCCACTTTTGTAACGCAATATATTATTTTTTATTAATTCTGATAAATATTTCGATAATTTCTGTTTTTAGATAACCCTAAACATGACTTTTCTGCGACACACAGTAATCAAACACGAGACGAACGACTTTTCCATATAAAATGGCAGTAATAATTTCTGAGTTTCTTCGTAGGAGTACGGTAGAAGCAAAATTATGAGATCTAATTTAATTCCTGTGCAAGTTTCAACGTATTTGTTTTTGGCTGATACTTTCTGCGGTTTCCCCGGAAACTGACTGCGACTTGGCTCAGGAATTTGCTAAATTAAACCAGTGTAATTACATATCCTCTTCAAAAGCCCCAGGTATTCCATTTGCAACCTTTACGTGTATTTGCAGTAATATCATCAAGTTTAGAATGGGTTATTGTCTTTCTACAAAAGTTTTACTCCCACTTTACTAACTCAATAAGATCGATCCTTACGTAGTTTCCAACAAATTCCTACGCAAGTTCTCATCAATTCCTCAGTAAACATGTAGGCCACGATGAAATATCTGAGGATTCCAAAAAGGAGACAGAAGAGATATCTTCTCTTTTCAATTAAACTACATACTGAAAATGTTTTACTCCTTTAATTAGGCTAATTCTTACATATTTGAAGGCTAAAGTGAAAAAAGAAGAGGGCGTAGGCTAATTTTTACAATTTATAAATTATGACGTCATTAATTTCATTATTGTAGAGGCGGGTTACGTTTTTAGTTACTTAATGACTTAAATAATCCTACCAAGGCCTTTTCCTACATTAATTTGTCCAGACGCCGCCCGGGGAAAGAAAGACCTCAGATTCGAGTTCTTTCCGCATAGTGAATTTCGTCCAAATCATTCAATGTTTTTCCATATAGGCCTGCATTAATGATTTCCCTTCTGACCACATATGTAAAAAAATTCAGATCTCTGTGGCATAGTGTCAAAGAATCAAGCAGAGCGGGCTAACAAAATCGAAGCAAATTGATGAAAATGATGAGTTAGCTGCAAAAAATCTATATAGCGATGCTCTTTGTTTCCCGTTGCTATGGCAGCAGAGCAAGGCCACCTGAAATTCATTTTACAATAGAAAAATATTAGCGAAAACTAGTACTTCGATAGAGCAAAAAATCAGCCTACTTTTTTTTTTTTACGAACGAAAGTGAAAATTAAAAATCCGGCATCGTGGTGCATTCAGACACTTTTCAGTCCATCTATGTTCAAAATTTGGCTGGAATCGTACGCAGACAAACTGACAAATGCTTTCTCTTATTATAATAGAATGTTAATAAATAACACCGAAATATTTTACCAGTGTATAGAGCAACTTTTATTAGGAGATTTTTGCTCTATGACGTAAAATGTGTATGCTATAGGGCATTAAAGTCATTACAATTTCTTGCTTATAAGTCAATAATAAATCAAAATAGGGTTAACATTTTCATTAAATTGACTTCATGCCTCCTTAGTGATCGATAAAAACCTGATTCTTAATCATTTCATCAACAGCTATATCATAATTTAGTGTTTTCATAATCTGAAAAAATTAAAGACTAATCACATGACTGGCTGGCAATGCATTAGTTATTTTATTCAAAACTTCAGTTTTCACAACGAAGCTTCTTTGTTTTGCATTTTTTCAAATGTTAGAAGTCAGTGGCGGCCATGTCCTGGAAGATTTTATGCTGTAGCAGCAAAAATGGAATCCATAAACAAAAAGTATTCTAATAAAAGTTTATTGTCTACGTCCCCTCTATACAACGGTAAAATATTTCGGTGTTACTCATTAACACCCTGTACAGAAGAGATGTGGAACTTTACAGCTGTAAATAAGGCGCAGAAACACTCATAAGAAACAGAAGGCCTACATTCCTTCCGAACATCTTACCTAAACTTCCACTTTACTGCAGCAAGAACTGTTTATTATTCAGAAAGGTGATTAATTCTGGACGCCGTTGTTGGTGGAAGATAACGCCTGGAAATGCGGAAGAAGTGAAAGAAACAGTGGCAGCGACAACGCATACGGGAATTGAGCTGAAGCTGGTGTTAGTTCCCGATGCCATCCCCAGAGGGCTGTTACTCAGGCAGCGGTCTTTGCAAAATAACGCACAACATCTCTGCAAAACCATAGCCTCCCCTGAACACAGAAGTGTAAGCGTCCGCAAATAGAATTAAGTCGCAGTTTTACGAATTACGTGGTTCCTAACCGCAGATAAAACTTCATTTCTGAAACCAGCAGGCCATGAATATTCATTCAGATGTTTTATCTGACCAAGGAATCGGAGAAAGATAAGCATTCATAATTCGTTCAATACCTCTTCCTTTCCTTATAAACAACTGAATAACATTTGCATTCTATCTTATTAAATTAAACATTTTCAAATATTCTAGAATAGTTTTACCTCTTATATCAGTATATTGCATTAGTTCCATGGAGCTAAAACACTACCGACGAGGCAAATTTCAGTATTATGTATTTCTTGTATTATTTACAATCGATTTTTACAACCTGTGTTCTTCCAAAGGTATATCACAGGGTATTTACATTTTATGAATGTTAGGAATTTTCGGAGTCTATTCTTGAAGTGTACGGAAGATGTTGATGAATTTTGTGTCGTCAACAGTGTTGTTGTGGAACTTTAATACATGAGGCAGAATTTACTTTCTTCGAACAATTTTTAAGTTTCGTGGTCCCAACCCCAAAACCTTTGTCAAATAAAACGTTTACATTCTATTATTACTCATTTTAAAACATTATGCAGGCCTATTACAAAAACTGTAGGTAGGCTGCAAATGCCAAAACAAAAATCTGTTATGAAGCACAAAACTTGCTCTATCCTTCATTTTTAGCTGCGAGACCAAATCATGAGTTCGGGATGTGTGTCTATAAAGCAGAGTAGGCCATGGAACTATTGATTCTTCTATTACTGGTGTATTTTTATGGAGTAAACTTCAAGTGATATTAATTTAAATGGATAAGATACAGGATGAAATGAAGTGGATGATTCATGGTATGTAAATATTCAATTCAGAATTTGCCATAACGGCTGGCGAAACCGTGAAAAAACCCATGTAAAATTGAACGGACACGGGGTATTAACCTGGGACCTCCCAATGCGAGTCCAAGAAGCCACCTAGCTCGGTTCTCCTTTTTTGTTCTGCATTTAAATAGGACCAATGGGAATTAAAACAAATCACATTGAACAAGAAAGAATAATCTTTACTTACGCCTGGAGCTCTGATAGCGCGACAATTTCTTCACCGCCAGAGTATTGCGGGTTTTCTAGTTAATCGCTGCTAGGCGGAAGACCTAATAAATGTTTTTACTTACGCCTGGAGCTTAGATAGCGCGGCAATTTCTTCTGCATCAGAGTATTGCGGGTTTTCTAATCATTCGTTGCAGGCGGAAAACTTATAAATGTTTGACGGAAGAATGAACGCGTGTTTAACATAAATAAATAATAAATAAATAAATAAGCCCGTCACAATCCCTTATAGGCAGTGCTTTAGTTGGAAAATATTTTATGGGGGTACTCACCTTCCTTAGAACGCATATCTATTGCGAATTTAATAGTGTTTCTCATTATTATTCATTGTCGTGAATTGGACATTTAATAAGTATTTTAGGACAATATCGTTCCTGTACTGCCAGTACGACGTACCGGAGCACATATTTTTCCCGGTATGGTAGAAGGAAAATAATTTTATACCGGTACGCAGTACCGGTGGGTACCGGCCCAACTAAAGCACTGCTTATAGGGCAAAGGCCTCCTACCATGGTAGGGCTGGCTCTGTTTTACTCTCCCAAGGCAGTGGTGATATTCAAACAGTTTAGCAACCGGTTCTCTTCAGGGTACTTGATGTTGATTCAAAATAGCCTAATATGCTATTTTGTCTTTTCATACTCACACTAAACAACCAGTTCTCATCAGGGTATTTGACGTTGATTCAAAATAGCCCATGTGCTATTTTGTTATTTTTGTCTTTTCATACTCATACTAAACTTACCCAGCTTCCTTAAAACATAACCTTACACAACAAAAGAAGACCACAGTCCGTTTTATAATCGAACATCGAAAGCAAAGGGAGCGAGTGTCGAGACAACCGGCCGTGCGCAAATAAGAGAGTCTGCCAACTTAACCGCACGCCCGCTACCTATGGTAGTAGTCCACCGCTAGCGAACATAAATGGCATGTTATGGTTCTAGCAAATTCATATATGTATTATCACTTTTGTGGATTGGCGTGAATCTGATCTTGGAAAAAGGCAATCAATCATTGTGAAGCTACCGGTTCGGAGAACCTACAAGATATTTAACAACCGGTTCTCGCGAACCGGTGCGAACCGGCTGAATATCACCACTGTCCCAAGGTGAGCTGTTTCCTTGGAGAGTTAGTGTTTAACATAAGCCTGTTCAAATTCTTATGTCTAACTATGTTCTGTGCTAAATCTTAATAGCTATGCTATAGCATAGGTATAATTTTTTAAGATATACAAAGTAGTGACGGGAGTACTGGAGTATAAAAGTCGGTATTATTCGGATCTTATAATGACCGAGAATCGTATAAAATTATTGGAATACTTGAGAATATTCTACGATAAAAATTCCTCTGACACTGGGATTAGACGGTATTGATAAAATAGGGTCATCATGACAGTCAGACACAAAATGCGGGAACTCCGCCTTGTTTATATACAAGGTCCGGCAGAGAAACCTGACTGTTTTTAAATTGAAATTACGACAAAACTGTATCGTTTGCGTACATTATTTTATTTTAGAATTACAATACATCACAAAGTAATTTACATACATCAATTACTTTTTGAAAATTGTGTTCCTACTTCAATCCACAAAGCTAAATAAGCCCATTACATAAAAAATTATTATTATGGTTTCGTGAAAAGTTGGAATCAGCCGAAACTGCGAAGTGTCGTAATTCGTTGTCGCCAGTACATCTCGCGCTTGCGCATTTAAGTAAAAAAGCAATTGCGAAACTTAGTTATGAAACCTACGTGTAAACAAGATTGCATCAGTTTCGCCGCCATTTCAATAATCATCAAAACAAGAATATTCCATGTCGGAATACCATACTGTTGTAGGTGGCAATTTTTTTTCTTGAATGCGCAAGCGCGAGATGTACTGGCGACAACGAATAACGACACTACGCAGTTTCGGCTGATTCCAACTTTTCACGAAACCATAGTAATAATTTTGATGTAATGGACTTATTTGGCTTTGTGGATTGAAGTACTAACACAATTTTCAAAAAGTAATTGATATAGGTAAAATACTTTGAGATGTATTGTAATTCTAAACAAAATAATCTACGCAAACGATACAGTTTTGTCGTAATTTCAATTTAAAAACCGTCAGGTTTCTCGGCCGGACCCTGTATATTCGAGCTATCTTGTAACCTTCGTACAAAAAAGATCAAAATCAACAAATACCTTTCCTACTAGTAACTAACACCAGTTTCAATCTTCGCAGAATTTCAGTAATAATATAACTTTAAACCGAGAGTATTAAGTAAAATTCATAGAACTTAGTGAAAGCAATATCCTTCATCGCTTAAAAGGGGATTTATTTACAAAGTTTGGATATTCCAATGAAGGGTTTCTTTTCAATAAGGTCTTCCTATTAAATTACAGGGATAACTATATTGTCATGACATGAATGGGATACTAGGAACCCGTTGCAAACTGTAATAAATGGCAGATTTCTTCAATCTTCCTAATAAATTTGAAGAGAAAAATCCTTTACCAAAAAGAACTTGAGGTATGGGAATGGCAGACTCGCACAATAGAAAAGAGAATGTATGGGTAAACCAAGACTTAGAGAAGAGGAAGGCAAAAATATGGAACGCGATAGGGGTGTAGACCGGGTGGTGTAAGTTTCCCCGAAGGATGTGATTGTATATCCTAACGTTAGGCCCTTACAAAACTTTTCACAGTCTGGATTCTTATGGATTTCAAGCCTATTTTCTTCTCTATCTACCCTCAAACTACCTTTTGCCATCCTTTACGACTTTAAAAGCCCATTTTTCACGCATTCTCAAGCTCGAAAAGACGTCAATTATTGGGGAAAGGCACGGACCAGAAAAGACGAAGAACAAGGAAGAGGAAAGGAGGTTGAATTTGAACAGGAGAGGGTTTGTAAGGAACAGAGAACGTCAATTATTTGTTACTGGTTTTAAAGATTTGATGACTCTACTATTACATACAAAAACATTGTTTGAAAGAATAAACATTTTGCTTGTCAGAGTTTTCATATAAAAAGAGCAAGTTTGAGCACCTTGTTATTCTTAATGCCGATGTAGCTGTACGGAGAAAGAGGTTTTTAGATAATGACGTTTTTCTAAGTCCTCACAAATATTGTAAGATCTTTTACATAAATTTGTTGGTAATATAGGCCTATAAATACAACTTTCACAGCTTAGTGCATTCAGGAATTATCATTCATTTTAAAACCTTCTGTAGGCCTACTAATAAAAACATTTTCTCTCACTCTCTTTCTTAGCTTAACCTCTCCCGTTATAGGAAGGTTTATGCGGCCCACGCCTCCCGGGCCTTACAGGACCACGATCTGTCGGAAGAGGGATTACCTCTGGATCACATACATACTTTCTTGACCGGACAAATATATGGAGGGTCTCCCTGGATAAGTGATCAGCTCAATGCCGGGACCACCTCAAAGACAACACGAACACATAGAACGAGACACAGCAGTCGCGCGCACATTCACTCAGAACAAGGCACAGATGGGATGAAGGCCAGATGATATCCGGAGGCACAAGAGCCTAACGTTACCCAACATTCGTCTCATACGTGAGGAAAACCCCCGAAATTTCACACTGAGGAAACTTGGGCCGACCAGGAATCGAACCCCGGCCCGCTGTGAGAGGAGCGAAAACGCATCCAAAACGCCAAAGCGGTGGACTAGTATTAATAATAATAATAATAATAATAATAATAATAATAATAATAATAATAATAATAATAATAATAATAATAAAGTAATAAGAATACCGTATAAAATAGAATGAGGACGCGGGAGTGTACTGCATCTGTGAAAGTTGCGGTATGCTTAGGCGCGACCTCCCATTCATCTTCATCAAAAAACCACAACAATCCCGGATTCGACACTTACTATAATTAGCAGGGCCCGGATTCTGATGACCTAAGATTGTTTGAAAAATGACCTTAAATTTTAAAGAAAATTACTTAATAATTATAAAAAATGACCTAAAAACTGACATTTTATTTCTAAAAAATTATTGTTGTACACTCAAAGTTATAGACTAGTTTGAAATCAATTGTAAAAACTGTAAATAACTGTAATGTTGTGAATATTCTTTTCTCACGGAAATTTATACTCGCACTGAGGCACTGGCGAGTCAAAATTCGGCAAATCCTTTTGTGGTCTGCCGGATTATATTGTTGTTTATTGAGGGTAAACAGTAGTTTGCACTCTAAAATCCAAGCAAGTGGCAGACTCTGGTGCCAAGTTAATCGAATAACAATAGTAAAATAATACAAAATTTTTGCGTTTCTTTGTTTCTCACTTCCGACTGAGACATGTCAACATTTTTTACGCCGTATTTTTCCTTCTTGCAATAAACAAACAACACTTCAAAAACAACACCGCTAGCGACGAAAAAAAGTTAATACACTCAATGTAAATACATGAAAATGACAAAAATAAGGAAGCAAATGACACGAAAATGACAAAATAATGACCTAAAATTGAAATAAATGCCCTAAAAATATAAAATCGCATAAAATGACAAAAAATTACCTAATAAAAATGCATTTCTATAATCTAGAGACCATGATTATGATGTATCTACAAGTTGGCAATGTCTATGCAACATCAGTAAAAAGATGACATGTCATTAGAATCCGGGTCCTGATAATTAGTGTAGGTAGTTTATTATTCAGTTATCATTGTTTTTGTTTTTATTCTTAAATTGTTAAATTTTTTCCTTCTCTCTCTATCTTTATATATATTCTTTAGATTAAGTTATAAATAGTTTATAACCTATGTAATTATAAATTAGTAAGTTGCAAATTGTAAATTGCATATA
Source organism: Ectobius pallidus (assembly GCA_964059195.1). Classification (NCBI taxonomy): domain Eukaryota; kingdom Metazoa; phylum Arthropoda; class Insecta; order Blattodea; family Ectobiidae; genus Ectobius; species Ectobius pallidus. Next base: position 206,323,776 of record CAXKWD010000001.1, on the reverse strand, counting down.
GAGGCTTCTGATAGGAATCCAGAACAAGGGCCAATAAGTATTAAAGTATTAAATAAATAAATAAAAATATTAAATAAATAGTTTTTCTCAATATTATGACATTTTATAGTGATTAAGAATCATCGGATTACTTTTTATAAAATGGACTATGTAATATCTTTTTCTGAGGATACGGAACTTTTTTCCACTTTCAAAACCTTCCAAATTTAAGAAATAATTATACTAAAATCTCTAGAATATATCTTTCCCGAAATAAGAATATTAAATATTATTATTAGATATATTTCAGGAATGTTTTGAAAAAGGAGCCTGATGTTTTTTGAGCAGTCAGTAGGACGCTCTGAATCCGTCATTAGAGCTGTGTAATGACACACGACGCTGCAGCGACGTCATTGGAGCTAAAGAATTCCAATAGCTACAGTTACGTCTTGGGGAGAAAATAAGAAAAGAGACACCACGACTCGGGCACTGGGTAAATCTTGACATCGAGACGCAAGAGAGCCAACTTAATACACTACTGATACAAAACAAGAGCTTGTTATTTCAACATTGATTTCCGATGATTAGGAAGCACGACAGAAAAAAACTCACACATGCCTTTTCTGTTTTTAAAAATAATCTGATGAACCGAAGGTTCTAAATCTGAGGAATGAAGGGTATCCGTATATTTAAAAGTACGATTAAATGATTTTATAAATAAATTTTCACTCATTAAAATTTGCATATCACATACTAAGTTATAACAGTAAATTCTTCTTTACTTATGATTAGAACCCGACATAGGGAATTATATAGAAATAAAATTCTACTTTAAGAAAAAAATGAATATTCATAGCTTCAATATCATTGGTGTCCAATTGTTTTTAATGTATTCATTGTACTTCACTTACTTACTTATTTACTTACTTACTTACTTACTCATAGGCGTAACCAGGCCGACCATATGGGGGGGGGTTATAACATCCGGGGAAAATACCCCCCAGGGAGAGGGGGTGAAAACTGCTAGAAAGAGAGCTATTTAACATTTAACATTTGTACATGCGAAGACTATACGATATGGCAATCGAAACTAGTAGGAAAAAAAAGGCCTGGATTAAAATTGCTGAAACTATATCCTCTTTAGGTAAATTGCATTACTTTAAATGGGTTTCTCAATTGTTCGAGTGAAAATAATGTACGTTAAACTGCAGATCGCATTCGCTACTTCGGTATGAATGCAAATCTGTGAACCATGCAACTCGATGTGCAGCTTGCATCCAGGTAGTGCGATTCGCATGCTATGCTACTTCGGTGTGAATGCTCAGTTAGAGAAACATTCATGGAAAATTGAAAGAAAGTCGTTTAGGCTAACTGTGTAAGCTCAGATTTATAAACACACGAAATGCCGAAAGATCGAGTTAAAATAGGACCTTTCTTCGCTCCGTCATTACTCATTAATAATAACAAAGTAGGTATCCATCTTAAAAAAAAAGCTTCGAAATAATGTTGTGAAATCAGACACAAGAGCCCTAACATTTGGAATGCAATATTATTTGATTGAAAACGAAACCCCAATTCACTTTCTCTGCCTAACAACTATTTAATTATAACTCTAATGAATATCACTCTCGTGAAATTCAATGACGAACAGTAACTAAAATTGTTTGCATATGTATCTATTGTTATTAATGTTTAACCAAACGAGGGCATTGATAAAACGTAACAACAGTGCAGTCCGCGCTTTGCAAATAATAGTAGTTAGTAAACTATAAACCGCAGAGCACAAAGCATGTTTTAATTAGTTATATCGCTGCCCCATTCACTGCTTGTACACAGAAATAAATTGGGAATCTTTTAGATGTGTATGCAACGTTTAATTAGTTGAACAATGAATGTGTAATGAAATAACATGGTTTTTATTACACGACACTTCTTAAAATGAATAAGCCCTTGTGCTTTGTTTGAAATATGATACCAAATGCCATGACTAAATGTTTTAAACAAAAGCTGAAAACTGGGTGTTACAGAGGGATTTAACAACATAATTCAATGATTATCTTCTTTATCTCTACATGAGTTTTGCACAATCCATTACTAGTGGTGTAATCGTACTGCTGGTGTTTATTTACAAGACTTACCGTTTACTTATTATAAGTAGGGGGCGGATTTCTATGACCTAAAAAAATAGGATATAGGCTTGCATTTATGATCTAAAAAACATTAAAATATGACTTTACGACTTACACATTATGTATATTTTTTAAATTTCATTACAATTCATTTTATTAAAATATAATTTTAATTATTTAAAATATCTGTAAATTCTCAAAAAGTATCAGTATAATGCAAAATTTACAAAATATGATATGAAACTTCAAAATTTCTTTAATATGCACACAAATATGGCGAAAATATGACCTAAATATGCATATTCATACTAAATATGCTACAATAGTTCAACATTTCCTAAATATGCAGTTATATGCACAATAAAAGCAGTTCCATTTTCACCAGGATGCTTGGAATCGGGTTTAAATTAGTCGCAAACCTGAAATAATGTAATGTAATGTATGTCATATAAATCCGTCCCCTAATTATAAGCTTCCAAAGAAGGTTTGCTCTTACGAAGTTGCGTCCGCCATTTAGAATGTTTTTTCGGGGATAAAATATTTAAAATTGGAACTTTTCGGCAAATTAAGAAGTGGGCAAACAAATATGTCATTGATTGAGTTAGCCATGCGGCTTTTTAATATAGTGATGATTTGCTATTTAAAAGGCATTTGACCGTTAATTTGTCATCACTTCGATACCGGTACCATTTGGTCCAAAATCAATATCGTCTGTCCTATGAGCATTATAAGTGTGTATATTAAGTTTCATGAAAATCTGATAAAGCGTAGGCCTATTGAGGTTATCGCGCGTATAGAACACAGACAGACATTGTCCCTGCACCATGTAAACTTAGAAAGTACCATCTGTATCTATATCTGTACCTGGTTCTGGTTTTCTATATCCCCTATGTTGGGGGGAAGGCCCTCCAAGTGGAGGTTTTTGTTACCTATGTGAATTTTGTTACGCTTATTTTCCAAGAGAGGGCAGAGGAACAGGTGGTAAGCCCATCGCCTCTCAACCCCCCTCCGGAAACTAAGGTATTACTTGGCCGAGAAATTTTACGTCCTGAAAAATCCATCGGCCGCGGCCGGGTTTGATCCCGCTACGTCTTGACCACCGCGGCTGACTAGAAAGTACTATACTGGCACTTAAACTTCTCATAGCGTGAAATTTCAGAAAATCCTATTGTTGAGTGAAATCTACTGCCCATTTTACAATTTAATTCTTTTATTAATACATGCAATAAGCGTAAATGGAAGCATTATAATAGATTTTGAAAAATCCTATTATTGGGAGATAGTAGTGTTTTTAAATAAAAATATGATAAAAGATTTCTCAAAAAATCATTATGCCGCGAAATCTGGTGCATTTTTAAATGAAAACGTTAAGGGGTATTTTGGCAAATATTATTGTTTGAAAATTTAATATTTTTGAAACATATGACAAGGTTACTAGCTTTTGGGAAATCCTATTATTGTGTGAAGTTATGACTGAAATCTCAAAGTAAAAAAAAATTTAAAAAATCAAATGTACAGTCAATGTAATTAAGGTATACACATTTAGCATGTTTAGAAAATAGGCAAACATCTATTTTTGATATTGATATTAAGATTTCATAAGTGACTGTAATTTAAAGTGGAAGAACTTGAAAATGTACGAAATATTTTCTGACTGAAGATGACATAACTATATGCCGAAATGCTCATCAACTTAATGAAAAACTAAAGTAACCTTAGGGGATACCTCTGGAAACGAAGAAAGTGCTACTGAATAAGTGAACTCTCACAAAATTAAAAAGCAGGTTAAACTTAGTGATTATTGAATAGAATTCAAAGACTTAAGAGACTTTATATAATCACTTCTCGATCATTTTATACTAATCTATGTTAATTTTACAACTGTGTCAATTTTAATGTAAATAATACTATTAATTGTAATAATTAACTTTACCTTCTATGACCACTTGAAAATCAACTTTACTTTGAGAAATTTTATATTATATTATGATTTATATCTAGTGACTAAGTGGCAAATATAGTATCACTAAGGAAAATTAATAAAATATCATTTCAATGCTGTAATATAGGCCTACTTACATTTTTATGTATCCAAGAATTCTACTGATATATGGTTAATTCAGTTGTATTTTTAGAGTTCACATATTGTGATATCAATAAATCGTCAAGCGAACCTGTAATTCTACATGGTTTGTCTGAAAGTAATATCAGTGAGTCAATTATAAGAGCCTTGGTGCAAGCCTCTTTGATTTTGTCAACTGTCCCGAAATAACGTCCTTTCATGCGAGTTTTCAAGCGTGGGCAGGGGCGTATTCAGAGGGGGGCTGAGGGGGCTGCAGCCCCCCCGAAACGTTAACTATTGCTAATATGATGCACATAAGGGCACTTTAATTTCACAGATAGTAGACAATATAATTGCACATCTTGACTCTTAAAAGGTTCGGCATTTTATTCTTTGCTAGTAATTTTTAAGAAATTTTTCATTTTTCCGTTACGTTTTCCCTATTTTTTCTTCAGAACGAACTTTTCCAACATTACAGACAAAGCGATCTCGTAATTTCTTAGCTATGAGACATTCATTAATATAGTCAACAAAACAATAATAGAAAACATAATATTAAAATCTAATATATAAAGTCGAATGTGTGTTTGTGGGTATGTTTGTTCCTTATACAAATCTACATTTCTTTACCAATTTACACGGAATTTTGCACACATACCCAGTTAAGTCCGGAAAGTATAGCGGTCAACATTAAAATTGAAACAAATCAGTCCTTCCCTTGAAAATTATATAATTTCTGTGAATATTCTACTGAAAAAAGAATGTTGTTCAGTTCACATGACAACAGTGAATTGTTTACTGTGATTACATAGGGCCTTGGCAACTATATAGCCTAATGCTGGACTTTAACGAATTATGATTCCATGTAATATATTGGCGAAAATAATTACTGAAAAATGAATTACACGAAAATAAAGCACAGTGTGATGCAGTCACATAACTTTCTCTACCCTCGACATAAGAAATATTTTCTCACTTTACATTTTGATGTAGAATAAGAGGGACAACTTAAGTGTGTGAGTATGCTATATCAAAAGTCTGTAAATAATCCTTTCCGCTGATAAGTTATCCATACCTGTAGGCTTTGTATTAGTTGAGAAATAGGGATGTTTATCATAGCCCCTAAGCATGGGATGGAACATTTTGAGTCCTATGCTCGCAGTATAATATGTCCCGGGTTTTAGGGGAGGAAAGTATGAAAGTGATACTGCATTTCTCTTTTATTTCAGCCCCTAAACGGTTGTAAGATGAGAATGAGAAATAAAATTTTCCGTCAAGCCAAATACAATTTTATGAAATTTATGTTTCTTCTTATTTCAACCCCACCCAGGCATGATGTGTAGAAGCAACGGAATGCAGCATTCGACATCCTCTATGAGCCATAAAAAGCTATATCTAGCGTTTTCTGATGGAATAGTTTGAGTGTGATAAATCTTTTTCTTCATTTCAAGTTCTACATACATAGTATATAAGGACCTAGAGTTTCAAAATCGAAAGTCCTCCATAAATTAATTTCAAATTAAAAAATACAAAGTCCGGGCGACGCCGGGCCTTTTCAACTAGTAGTAAAATAAAATACTTAAATACTTTTTATTTGTTATTATAGGCCTACTACTGTATATTCCTTTTTTAAAATATGTATTGGGATATTTAAGTCATATTTTCAATTTTTAATGTCATATTTTCATAAATTCAAGGTCATTTTCAGGCATTTTTAGATCATCAACTTCTGAGTCCTAGTGATAATAGTGTTCGGCTTATCACATCACCTCCCGAAAAGAAATCTTGGATACTCCCCTGAGCGTGGGAACTAGAAGACTTCGGGGGAGCCACGTTAGGACTTTAGGGCGGCTGGGGAACCGTTGGCACCTTTGAATAGGCCTTGTAGCAGGTCATGAAGAAGGCGGTGTGGGCCGGTGCTTTGTCATTGTGAAGTTTCCAATCGTTCACAATGTCGGTCTGGATGTATTCGTTTGAATCTCTCGAGCACTTCCATGTAGAATTTGGCGTTGACGGTTACACCATGAAAGGACATCATTTCGGGACAGTTGACAAACCCAAAGAAGCTTGCACCAAGGCTCTAAAGGACATTCCGGAAAAGGCCTACCGTGATGCCTTTGATGCCTGGAAATCTCGCTGGAAGCGATGTATCGACACAGGAGCAGCCTATTTTGAAATATTTAAATATATTGTACCGATCGGATCAATAAATATTTTCTAATTGACTCACTGACATTACTTTTCGGACAAACCCTGTACGTCTCCAGCAATCATACTTTTGATAAGTTCTATTAGGTTTTCAAACTAGTGCTTTAGGTTGAATATGTTATCCAGTTTACTTATGCTGTCCTGCGTAACGAAAATGAAACTAGGTAACTTGACTACTCTATTGATTTCACAAGCTTAAGCCCTCTGCGAAATTGTTGTTCTCTTAAATGCATAAAGTATCCTATAGGATAGGATATTTTGCCTCGAATCTGTAAAAAAAAAAAAAAAAAAAAAAAACAAACAAACAAACAAAAAAAAAAAAAAAAAAAAAAAAAAACTCGAAAGAAACTTTAAAGTGCGTGTAAAAGTTACAGAATAGGGTACAAGAAATAAACTGCGACGCTAATCATTGTGTTAAGTGTTTTCTTTGAAGTCCGGCGGGATTTATAATTTGCATGAGTTAAAATTTGATCAAAGTCCAACATCCAATGAATTTCATTGTTTTTACCTTTGAGGGTCAATTTATAAACATGCCCAATAATTTATTAGTACGTTCTAGAAATGTGGCATTTAACTAAATTATTGCTTAGGTCTATTTTGAACTAACAGAACTACAGTGCAACTTGCAACTTGCCAGGGTTACCAGCATAAACTCGGTTTTCATCCTGGGCAGTGCGTGCAGTAAAGAAAACAGCAATTCTAGCAGGCAGTGAGGTCTATTAGGCAACAAACAATGTTGACAATAGATAATTATTCCCTCGCTGGAGGATAATCATGGATAATTAGACAAGTAATGAGGCGGTATAAATTAGTCCCGTCCGAGGATCCAACTCCCGCTACCTGTTTCTCTGATGAGAATAGGCATTAACAAATAAACAATTTTGTAATAATTCAGTCAGTCTGTTAGCCTTATTGTAGTAAAATATATAACCAACTGAATAACTCATAACAGAGTGAATGTTGATAATATACTACCTATAATATAGTATAGTAGTGTACAAAGCGTTATTGTTGCTTGCTATTTGCTCTGTGGACTAAAGGGTTAAACAGTAATACAGTAACAGAATGAAATGAACAATATTGCAACCCGTTGACCTGAAAAATCCGGTTAGTTTATACGAGGTAACAGCTGTTGTGGTATTTAATGTGTAAGTGAATGTATAGTGTGTCATTTTTGTATATATGTACGGCTGGTATTTATTTAATATGTAATGTATATGCATTTAATGTGTAATGTATATGTATTTAATGTGATATTTAATGTGTAGTGTCATTTTTGTATATGTGTATGGCTGGTATTTATTGCACCACTGCCACCGGGTTGTTGACCCACTTGCAGTGCAAGAAAATAAATAAATAAATAAATAAATAAATAAATAAATATGGAAATCTTCGTGGTTAAAGTGAACTAAGTCAATTTTTTGCGGATTCTAAATCATTAGCTTATGCAGTCAAATCTGCAACATTGCATTTATCATAGGTGATAGAGGCCTAATTAGAGGAATTTATCTTGACATCGAGTTATATTTCCTGTGACATTTTATGGAATACTTACAGAATTAAAGACGTAATGAACAGTTAAAACACAGCGCTATTTGTGCCATTGCAAGCAAAATAGCCAATGCCGACTTAAAAGACATGTCGCGATGGACCGGTTATAACAGAACTATTCCTTAAGATCAACTGCTTCAATTTTTAGAGTGAACTTGATCCAAGATGTGTACGGAGCAAAAGTAAACAACAGTTTAACTGTGTCCCATCGTTTCATTGGTTAGTCGAACCAGCGTATACTTCACGATAGTGCGACAAGCTCAGTCAGATGTTTACTTCCATTCTGCACGCAGCGTAAATTTTATATCTTAAGTAATTGTGAAAACATAAGTTCTGTTAAGTGAGTTGTTTGCTTTCGTATTTATATAATACATGTTTTTACAACATATATCTATCAAACAAGATTTCATTATTGTTTTTATCGTTGCCTTGGCAAAAATGTTGATTCTGAACAAACACAAGTGGCATAAGTTCCTAAATACAAGACGTATTTTATAACATAATTAATTAATTAGTTTTAATTTTTATTTATATAATGTGTGATGAAATACACCACATATTGTAAGTAAAAGTAATAGGAATAGCCTCTAATTAATTATTTGTATCATAGAAGAAAATTGCGAGCCAGGGCCTTCAGAATTTACGTCACCAATAAAGAAATGGGCGAGGAAAAGGTTCGTCCAGCGGTGAGAAGAATACAGAATGTAAATATATACAAAACGTTAAAAGAAAACCCTGAAGTATCTGATCAAGATGTAGGAGTGAAAGTGATGTCATCCTTTGGAGCAGTTTCACGTACGGTTTCCGAAGTCAAAATTAAATCAAAATCAACGACAAAAAAAAAAAAAAATAACTTGGCAGAATTAGTTACCGACCCCTGGCGCTTAATATAAAAAAGGAAGTTCAATTGACTTCACTGTAATGTATCGACTAAACAGTCTCAAAAACGAACTCTTGTGAACTGTGCTTTGTACTTTCACACTAGGTTGTTTACTTTTGCACCGTAAACATCTTGGGTCCAATTATAGTAACTTAATAATTACAACACTCTTTATCAGTATGTTTATACCTTTTGAATGAGAATTAGTTATTTTCATAAGTAGACCTGGGATTTTAAGGCAAATGCCTTTTTTGTTCTTTATGAAATAATATGAAAATATTTAAATATGTGGATGTTTCATGACAAATCACACACATTTATAGAGTTTCATAGTGCCCTAAAATGCCTATTTGGAAATTTAGAGCCTATTTTACTATTTTAGTGCCTAAAAATGCCTATTTTGTACATTTAAAATAAAATTCACCTTCTGTAATTTTCACAATCTTATAATGGACATCCCTCAATGAAAAGCAGAACATCAAAAGTGGGTTTTTCACAGAAACATGATTATTCCAAACAATTGTCGCTAAAGGAATTCTGACTGACGGGGGAGGGGGAGGATTAAGGAGAAAGGATTACTGTGTCAAGTCACCAGTGAAAGAACATCTGTTTAAGTGAATATAGTTCGTGATACCTAATTTTTCAGTTAATTCTGTTAAGAATAGATATACCACGTTTCTTGCAGTAAAAAAGAGACCATGTTAGTTTAAGTGTATATTGTAATATTTTAAAGTCTATTTTCTATCTATTTACACATTTTAAAAACATATTTTAAGTGCCTATTTTCTCTTTTAAAAGCCTATTTACTTTTTTAAGTGCCTAAAACTAATTTTTTTAGAGCCTAAAATCCCAGGTCTAATCATAAGTTTGATTGGATGATCTGCACTGTAATATCTCATTGTCATACCCTCACACACAAAGACTAAGAAAAGCGTCTTGGAAGGACAGACAAAGAAGAAAGTGAATGGGGGTAAGTTTTACGGGATATTAACCTGAAAAGAGTGAAGGAACAGGTAGGAGGAAAGCAGGCTGAAGTTGTCATTGATCGATGCTCTTTTCTTTCTCAAGAGTGCGAGAAATCGTCCCGCAAAGTGCCAGAAAGACTTCATTTGACACTTGATTGTTTTGGCTTGGCACAATTCCTTTTTAATGGAGTCTCTTGGTTTATTTATTTAACTTTTAAACTGCCCAATTAAGGTTGATCTGTGGTATTTTACCAGTCTGTTAAAGACTTCGCTCTTCATTTATGCTATTTCTCCTAGTACAGTTCGTTAAGTCACTCTTGGTACACATTAAGGAATCTCAATTTTCCATGTTATGGGATACTGAATCAGTAGACTGTATATTTTCTAAACCACTCACAAACTGTAAATCATTTAAATATTTTACTTCTTATTTAAACACAATATTCCCAAAAAGAAAAGCATAGTCGAATTACTATACAGGAGATTGCAGAGTGCAGGTGTTTTGATTCTACACGATAATGCCCGTCCTCATGCTGCTCGTGCAACCATGGAAACCACGGATGATATTCGCTTCCATATCCGCCATACTCGTCAGATTTGTCACCATCAGATTTCCAAATCTTTGGTCCATTATAGGAGCACCTTGGAGGGCAGAAGTTCAAGCCTGATGAAGACGTCCAATAGGCGGTGCACGAGCGGGTAAAGCGTCAACCAAAATAATTTTTCTCACGCGGTATCAAAGCACTTCCTATCCGGTGTTATTCTCTTTTACCGCCAAAAACCTGAGCCTGGAGTTTCTGCCAAAAAGACAAGGGATAAACGCACCCTATTGTGCATCTTTTCAACGACTACGAAGAAACAAGAGACGTGGAAAGTTGTCTGAAAATGTGTTTTTCAACCACTACTACGCTCGGTCTCATTCGGCTGCTGAAATACAGGTAGAATTTTTTTTGAAAACCTCCTTACAGCCCTAACCTGGCACCCAGCGATTTTCACTTGTTTCCGAAACTAAAAGACTCTTTGAGCGGAAAGGAGTTCCAAACCAACGAAGACCTCAAAGCGGCAATAACACCATGGCTATTTTATGGAATATTATAGAAATATACCCTATTATCACTAAATTCAGTTGGTACATAGGGTACTTAAGGGTCTTAATCCTGCCCTTGCTAGAAGCAAACCTATTCCCTCTATCATCACACGGAAGTAATAATGCAGCCTCTAGAACGATTTATGTTTACTAATACTAGAACATGAAATGAAATAGTCCTTCTCACGTAGAGGAAAACGTAAACATACTCGCATAGCTACGTAATTCTCGTAATTAACCTTCAACTGTTTTTGTAAACACGGCCTCTCATTAATAAAACAAAATAAACGTTTCTTACTCTAATTAACGCCGTGCGTGGTTTAAACTGTAAGGAGAGAGCGAAAGTGTTGGGAATAAAAGCATGCTAATTGCGGGAAAAATGGCGCAGATAAAAGTGGAAGATATGAAAATGTACAGTGAAAAATGAATACAGCAAAAAGCCCGATGTGATATACCCACATATCTTTCTCTAACCTAAACATGCGAAATAAATTTTTCTACAAAATCTGACATGGAATAAGATGTTGTGTTGCTGAAAGTGCTAATTCAGTTAACATTATATTATCATAAAAACAGATCTAAATTTACTTTCTTCGGTCATTGTCAAAATACATGAAGAAACGCCATTTTCCGTTTCGCTGAATCAAAATGTAAGACGAACAATGGGCAATTACATGGTCTAAACTCTAAACTATGTTTTGAAATTGTATAACACGTTTATTGCTGAGCACCCAGAATATATAAATTACAATCTCAAACATTTTAAGAGGGGAAAAAATTATTATATAATATTAATAGCACACCTTTAATTTTGTTTTGTTTTTCAATGTTTCATCCTAATTTATTTATATAATTTTTTTGCTGTTATTTGTAATTTCTATATAAACCACTGGGTAATGATGCAAAACTATTTTATATACATTGTACTCATACATTTATAATTTTCATTTGTAGTATACTGTGACTGGGAGACCTGAAGGGAAAATGCCACGTGGAATACCTAGACATAGATGGGAGGACAATCTTAGAACGGATTTAGAGGAAGTAGGATTTGTGGGGGATGATTGGATGGAGTTAGCACAGAATAGGGTTGAATGGCGGACTCAGGTAAGTGCGGCAATGAACCTTCGGGTTCCATAAATAGATAATATTCCTTTAGCTTGCTTAGGAATTATCTATTGTCATTGAGTAAGTAAGTAAATATACTGTGCATTGATATATAATTAGATTTATATTAACATATTAGGCTATATCCCTAACACGAGCTTTGCTCATCTAGGGGCATACCGTACATTTTTTTATGCTAAATTGGAAATAGTATTTTCTGTTGGTTTTTGTTTTTACCTGTACTAATGTTGAAATAATGTAAATAATGGAATGTAATAATGTATGTGACATTAAACTTCAAACTTAAAAAAAAGAAAAGTTGTTTCATCCTCGTACAAAGACATAAGCCTGATAATTTCTATGTAAAAATGTTTCTAATTAATGGTTTAGCCTTTAGAACCAGCACCTCATGTACTCGTAACGTTCAATAAAATCGTTGGAACAGTTTTAGAGAAAATCGCGTAAAATGAAATTTTCTTCATACTAATTGGTTGGACATTAAGAGAGTCGTCACATCTTTGAGTCACATGCCCAGAAGATATCTATTACTTACTTACTTACTTACTTACATACTCAATGGTAATGGACAGTTCCTAAGTAAGCTAAAGGAATATTATCTATTTTATGGAACCCGAAGGTTCCCTGCCGCACTTACCTAAGCCCGCCATTCAAACTTATTCTGGGCTAACTCCATCCAACCATTCCACAGAAATCCGACATCCCTCACATCAGCGTTTCTCAACGTTTTTGAACCCGAGGACCTTTAAAATGTCTAAAAAAGTTTACGGACCCCTAATTGTACATCCCATTTTTAAAAGAAGGCCTACATTCTTAATATTTGGGGTATTAATTGTAGGTCATTAGGCTATATGGAAATATGTGAAAAATTTTTACTTCTTTACTTTCCACTTGCTTTATGGCATTTTTAAATTATGTCTGAGGACCATCTGCACTATCTTCGCGGACCACATAGGTTGAAAAATGCTGCCTTAAATCTATCCTAATATTGTCCTCCCACCTGCGTCTAGATCTTCCAAATGGTCTTTTCCCTTCGGGTCTCCCTGTCAATATTTTCTAGATAGGCCAACCTACAAAATATTAAACAAGTGCCGATACTTACTGACTTACTCTCGTATATGAGAGCATTTTTCTATGCTTTTTCTATATAGCCTACAGGAATGCACAAATTTTCTTTTCAAGTAGACTAAAAAAAGAGACAACACAACTTCAATCAATAACGCACTTTTTTTCTTGTCGTATACCTCCAATATTAGTTTCCTGTAGCAAAAGGAAGAGTCTTAAAAATATAAAACTTTGAAAAGAAAGTGAAATTTTTTTGGATAGATGGTTGAAGGGATAAATTGAAGTGGGAGAAAATTGTTGAAAGACTAGGACAGTAGGTAGTGGAAAGAGGAAAGAAATACGAGACTAAAACGTGCAATAGCAGAGAGAGAGAGAGAGTTAGGGGGTTATTATACTGGTCCAGTCAATACGGAAGGGCTGTCTATCTGACTTTCTCGCTCAAAGAAAATAGTAAGTTATTCTACCGTTTTCTTTGAAGTATAAAGAATATGGGGACGTTCCTTCCTCCCTCCACTTGTAAAGATCCCGGGGGCCATTACCCGATCATTCCGTTTCTTTATTCCAAACTCCTTTGTTGTCTTCATCTAACTACGAAGCCTCGATTTTACCATAGGACTGATCGAATTCAATCCTCTTGCATTTATCAACTTCTGTCGTCAACTACGCCCTCATGTCTTCTGGTTTTACGCGCCAACGAGAAGCATATCGCGATCTTTAAAGGAGGGAAGCATTTCCTCAAGTTATAATGGGCTGATTTAGACGTATTTATACCCTTAGCAACCAGGGAAGGCGGTTGAGGCCAGGTAGATTCCTTCACCCACAGGCACCCTCACATTTACAAGGGCAGGAGATTTAGGACCAACCGTAATTTCCTCCCCGTGAGTCACCTAGTTTACTTCAATCAATCAATCTTAGATTTTTTAATATGTCATTTTATCTTGAAATGTTTGTTATATATCAATTCTACACATAATTACAAGAAAAATGACACCAAACAATGTATAATTTACTTTAATAGGAACATAGGACTTGAAAGCAGTTTTCTCGTAACTTTTATTTATGTATTTGTTATAAATGTTCCTGTTAAAGTAAATTATACATTGTTTGGTGTCATTTTTCTTGTAATTATGTGTAGAATTGATATATAACAAACATTTCAAGATAAAATGACATATTAAAAAAAATCTAAGATTGATTGATTGAAGTAGACTAGGTGACTCACGGGGAGGAAATTACGGTTGGTCCTAAATCTCCTGCCCTTGTAAATGTGAGGGTGCCTGTGGGTGAAGGAATCTACCTGGCCTCAACCGCCTTCCCTGGTTGCTAAGGGTATAGGGTGGGTGGGAAACGTATTATCTGCAGAATTTTTCGAGCAGATTGGCCAAGTTGTGTAAAAGAAATAAAAAAGTAAAAAGTAAAGTCGCCTAAAGTCTAATGGGCCCCTTAAACGATGAATAATATTGTCAACATTCTCTATATTGAAGCGCGCAAATGCTTCAAAACTCATCAATATTCTCACCAATATTCATTCTGGCAAAAATATTCGTACTACATGATCGAGGCTCTTTCAGTGTAGGCCTAAGTGACTTTCGAAATGTTCTCCAGTTAGGATTTTGATTATCTAGCATTGACTCTTATGCTGTGCGAAAAAGAAAAATCAAAGAGGGGAAACAGACGCTGGTCCAAGGAGTGGTTCAAGGTGAGTACCGCTTTACACAAACATTTCCTTTTTTTTTCCGTTTTGCAGAACCGGATGACTAGAAAAAGTCACTTCGCAGTGTCACAAACAACTGATATTGAAGGGAATATTGACAATAAACCTCCTAGATGTTCAACCGGTTCTTCAATATTGACAGAAAATATAATTGAAGAGCCTAGTTCCATAAAGGCGTAAGGCAGAAATCTTTAATTTTGAGTTTTTAACATTTATGCCTTTTCATATCTCTTAAATACTCAGTGAACTATTTGTACTTGTGCCTTAAACCTCTGTTCAGTTATAAGAAAAGACCTGTGAGACTGCACATTCATTTTATTTCTTAACAGTTGCATACAGGCGTAAGGCACACTTCCTATCTGTTATTGAGATGTGTTTATCAACTGTTTTTATTTTCTGCAGTGCTACCATCCAAGCAAATGCTTATAAAAATTGAACTTGCATTTATGAAGTGTAACTTCATTCAAAATATTGTATTAATGACTATAGTGGTATTCATTGGCAAACATGCAATTGTCACTGTATAATACAGGTTTTTACTAAAATAAAGTAAAAACAAATAATATTATACAAAGGAAAAAGATTTTGCTACTGTAAAATTACTTCAGTTTTAATTAACATGTTTAGGTACCTCTAGTTGTAAAAAATCCCAATACATTCTACCTTGTAAATTCGCAGAACACTAATAATTTAGCCTGTCCTTCAAAAATATATGTTATAAAATTAAACTTTAAACCACCTGGTAACACTGTTTAAAAACATCAAGATTTCTCGAAACTATGTCCTTGTGCCTTACGCCCATATGGAACTAGGCCCTTCAATTTTCTATCAATGTCCGTTAATATTGATAGGACGCTTCAATACGCTTCTAGACGATCAATATTTCCATCAATTTGGTCCTCCGTCGATATTGAAGCGAATATTGACAATAATATTGATCGTCTAGCGGCAACTTAAGGCATTTAAATAGGCTGTATTTTGTTTAAGAACCTGGTAATAGAGAGTCAATTCTGGATACATTAAGTTATATGAAGAATTAAATAAGAAAATCGTTGAGCAACATAAAAACAATAGAGCCAATATTACACTACAGTCATTTATTATAACTTTCCTTCATCAGAAAATAAAGTGGCTACAGTTTATAAAATATCTATTGGTATCCGGGTTTGAACCCGTATTCGCCGTTAAGATGAACTGTAGCAAAAGACGCTATCTCTCACTGGACTAAATTCTTACGCCATGTAAGATGAATAAAAGCTAAATCATCCACAGAAACTTCAACGTCAGATGTCAGAGAAGTAGAGACAGGAAAGTTGCTCATCTGTTTTCGAGGTGACGTGATCAGGATAAGGTAAGTTACCTGACTTAATGGGGCTTAACGTGCGTTAATTACGCGATATCTGAAGTGCGTGTGCAGCCTGCGTGACCCTCCACGCACTTTCTTACGCACCAGGGAGATTCCTTCCCGATGTCTCACCACTTACTGCTCCCTTGGTCTCTCTCCCTGCTGGAAATTAAGACTTACGAACCGCATCCAAGAAAAATAAGCTTTTGTTACCAAGACGATATCTGTAGAACAAAAAGACTGTGTTCTGATCTCCAGTTCCGTAGAAATAAACGCTGTATTGTTCGGATTAGTTAATCTATTCCTTCTATCCCTAGGGAGGAATGTTGCATTAATATGCGTGGTAAAATAGTTTTAGAAAAATGTCAATTCCTTTAAGGGACGAGGTTCTCTTGATTAGGCATATCAATTATTATTAAGGAATTGATGCTAATTAGTAAGAAACATTTTAATTTTCATTGTATTTTGTAATAACTAAGAATGTATTTGTTTAGACTTTCATCTTTTTTTTTATTTCTTTATTTTTAGTAATTTGTATTATATATTCATTTTATTTAAGTACTCATGTTCGAATTTTTTCTTTGTATTTAATGTACGTTTCTTGTATTCATGTATATCAGTTCCTTTTTAATTTATTATTAATCATCATTATTATTAACATTATGTATTTCATGTTTTTGCCCTGGCTGAGTGGTAGAGAAGGCCTTATGGCCTTAACTCCGCCAGGTTAAATAAATAAATAAAATATATAAGATAGCGATTTGCTGGCATGCACCGAATCGAAATTCTTCTTAATTCACATTTAACTTATTTCACTTCCAAAATAAGTTATCTTCTATAATAATAAAAGGAAGTGTTTGTCTTTTTGTCTTTCTGTCTGTGCGTGATGCCCAGCGAAATCTACCGAATGCAGAGATCTGAAATTTTAAACGTAGATGGACTGAAGAGTGGTCGAATGCACCTCGAAGCCGGATTTTTAATTTTCGCTTTCGTTCGCGAGTTATGAGCAAAAAAACTGGCAGACAACGCGGATTTTTTTTCGCTATCCAAGCATTAGTTTTCAGTAATACATTTCATTTGTCAAATCAATTGCAGGGTGCTTTGCATTCTTTTGTCATAAGTTGAAAATAAAAGCATCGCGACATTTTGAATATATTGAGCCGAATTATCGATCGCTTCGATTCTGTGGGCTTCGATTCTTCGTTTGTTTATAATGTCAAGGCTCCCAGACATCTTAAATTTTCAACCTAGACGGAAGAGAGATAATGAATATACGCCTAAATGGGCAAACATTTTGCGATTTGGACGGAACTCACTATGCAGGGTTTTCTGGGCCAGGGTACTCGAATCTGATGATGTTTTTACCAAGCGGCGCTTTCTAATCGTGGAATAAACTCCAAAGGCGGATTTTTTACTGTTTCAATACAATTATTAATCGTTTAGTTTATAAATGATTCTGTTGTATAAGGTTAGTTTCCTTTCCTTAGTTTATAAAGGGGTACAAGGAGTGACATTTTAAAATAAATTTTATACATTATCCCTTTTAGCTGAATATGAAGTTTATCAATTAACGAACTGATGTTTTATAAGATAAAATCGCATCCTTGTGTTCCTAACAAGCATTTTATAACATAACGACCAAGAATGGTCGATATCCGAGACATTACTGAATGCTATTGGTCAATATCAAATACGCGTCACATGAATGAAATAGTCATCACTAAAATTGTATCTCTAAACGTAAAAAAGCGAGGGCTTGTTATAGTAAATAGCATTGTCATTCGCCGTGCAGTACTTAAGGGTTAGGCTACATCTGAATTCACTTATTTTACTTCCCTTGGCCCTCCCATAATATTCAGGGCAGGCTTTTCTTTTATTTCTTTATAACTTGTTTCTCTTTCGTTACAAATTAATTATGGACGTAGAAAGCCAAATAATTTTACATCGTTTGAATTTCTAGGTAGAATATTTTTAATGAATTTTCTTCCTCTTTTCATATTTATTTTCATATTAATTAAAACCATATTCAGACGGTTTGGTTGGAAGTAGCTACAATACTCTTTTCAGATGTATCTGTTCACGAAATATTCTACGATATAAAATGAATGGAAATCGGAAAATGGAGCTCGGAGTCTGAGAAAGGAAAGAAGGAATGTACCTTTCTCATTAAAATGTTATAATTTTTACCCTCCAGCTGATATGGGGATGAAAATATTACTCGCGCAACATTTTCTCAGTAACACGATTTTAAATTTCTGATGCTGTAATCTCTAAATAGCTTACTCTAAAGTGCATTAGAGAATAGGATTGCAATAGAATTCCTAAAAGCATTAATTACTAGTTAAGAAACATTAGCAATAGTTTTCCCTCACACTATAAATACTGGGTATGTTGTACAAATTGTTTATTAAGTGCCAGAATGGTATTTTATGAGAATGTGTGGGGACGGGAAAATGTCTGCCCGTCTGTCTGTCTGTCCGTGTGTCTGTACACGCGATAACTCAAATACGCTTTATCGGATTTTCACGAAACTTGGTATATTTGTAACGTCCATGGGAAGAAGCATATTGATATTCGACCAAAAGAGTTGACTGGTATCGGAGTAATGTCCAATATAACTCCTATTTTATGCTAATTTATAAGAAAGAATTTATCAAATGCAAATCAGTTCTCATGGCAGCAAATTGTTTTACAGTGTTTATATACGGCTTTGGAAATTGCAATTCAGTTAACTTTGACAAATAACACTATCCACATATTCCTTCACATATGCTTATCAAACTTTAGACCTTTGTTCTTCCGTAAGCCCTGCTTAATGAATCGATCAGGAGCTTAACTCGGAAATCGATAACAAAAATAACTTATTTTCTACATTTTTTGCAAAATGTGGGAGTGAAAGTAGCGTCATCCGTGAGAGTGGTTTCAAGTACGGTGTTCAAAATCCTAGAAGAATACAAATCTACAGGAGGTGTCAAGTCACCGGTCAAAATTAAACCAAAATATAAGAAAAGAAAATCACTTGGCAGAATTGGGAATCGAACCCGGGACCCTTGGCGCATAGTAAAAAAAAAGAAAGAAAGAAAGAAAGAAAGAAAGAAAGAAAGAAAGAAAGAAAGAAAGAAAGAAAAAAAAATGTTCAATTGACTTTACTGTATCTACTCGACTAAATAATCTCAAAAACGAACTCTTGTGAACAGTGCTTTGTACATTCAGACTCGATTGTTTTACTTTTGCTCCGTACACATCTTGGATCAAGTATAGTTCCAAGAAATGTAGGGTTTTTACCAGGATCTGAACCCGGGACCCTTGGAAACAGGGACTTTATCTTTGTGATTATTAATGTATAAAAAGCAAAGAGCATGTGTTCATGAAACACAAAAGCGTGCTGTGGAAATATGATTTCAGTGGGAGGTTGTTAATTTTCCAGTTGTATAATTATAACGGCACAAACTCTCTACGGCAGCCGCTGTTCCTCAACAGTTCAGTGGGTGCGATCGTTATTTTCTCATTTAAATTCACGGCTCCAACTTGTGTTTGTGTGTGTGTGTGTGTACTCTAAACAGAGCTCAGCAGATGCACTACTACAAGAAACTGACGAATTTTCACTAATTGGCAACCGTGCTATCTTGTTAACAGAAAATCCTGTCATTGATGAGTTTTGAAATTCATTTTCCTCTTTTCGCAATTTTTAAAACTTTATTTCGAATCTATAATAAATATAGCCTATGTCACGGTGGGAACAGGATGCTGATTGTGGTATAGACTCGAAAAGTATTTTTTTTTTACTACACGCGCTGCAAAACAGCTACTTGTCGAACTGTTAACACGCCGTAAAGTAGCACTTGACCAGTCAAGGCCGATAAAGTAATTTTTTTCCGACCTAGGCCGGTAAAATCGTCATGGCTATTGAAAAATCCAGATGTAGTGACCAGTCATACCAACCGTAACATTGCCGCGCTTACCTCAGCCCGCCATTCGACCCTATTCTGTGCTAACTCCAATTATCACTCGCAAACCCGACTTTCCTTAAATCTATCCTAATATTGTATTCCCACCCACGTCTATGTCTTCCAAGTGGAGTTTACCCTTCGGATCTCCTAGTATTATTATTATTATTATTATTATTATTATTATTATTATTATTATTAATTATTTTTTTTAATTTTTTTAAATTTTTTTGAGACATGTCTTTCTTCCCCCATGCGCGCAACATGTCGAGCCCATTTCATCCTCCGTGATTTAATTACCCTTACTATATCCGGTGACGAATACAGGTTATGAAGCCCGTCGTTATGCAGTTTTCTCCAGTCCCGATTTTCATCTCTCTTAGGCCAAAATATTTTCCTAAGCACCCTGTTTTCGAACACTCTCAGATTATATTCTTCCGGAAGAGAAAACGACTACATATATATATATATACATATATATACATACATATACATATACATACATATATATACATATACATACATATATATATATATAATGTGGGTGCCACTTTTTTTTCCAAGAGCTTCCCCTACTCGCTGATACCCTAATCCTCTTCGACCTGTCAATTAGTGAACAGAAAGGTAATTAGGCGCATTTACACTTGTCTGCAGTCCAGTACAATGTTGCCAAATACCTACCACAGCACGGTCACTTCACTTAAGTGAATGACAGCGGCAACACTGGGGAAACCCACTCGACTACAAGAGCACCTGTTCTTTGTCGGCATCGGTGTTGGTGCAGGTTTTTGGATTAGGGAACAATGCCATTATATTCTTTTGTAGATGAGCGATGGTTTGGGACGAGGTCTTCTTAAAATGGCACGAACAATATAGTCTATGTTTGTATTTGTTTATTTCTCCATTTCAAGGTATTTTCTTCCCTGAAGCTAGTAATATTAAAATAGAAGTTGGGTACTTTATTTTTAAAATTCACCACTGCTGCTTAGTGCAAAGATAAACGTACAGAGAGCGTCATATCACTGACACGGTAGAGGAAGTTGTATTATCATTACACTTGCATTAACCAGGGAATGTCGCATTAAAGTGGCTTAACTGTTATGCGTGTGTTCTTGCTGTGATGATTGGTGTTTAGAATACAAACAGTTCACGTTAAAACAAACCCTGGGCTAATTCCAAGCCACCACTAAACCCTGTGCGTTCTCTAATGAGCACAAATACACGTGTGCTCTAAACACGTGCGAGTGTCAAGCATAAAGCCCCGTGCAAAATGTGCCTCTCTCTCTTTTTTTATCTGGCTTTCATGATGCTTTGTAGATTCGCCAAGTTAATTACTACATTAAATTAATTGGGAGGCACAGTTGCATCTTCAAAAGGCATGGAAATAAACAGCTGTTTATTTTTTTTAACTAGACTTATGTAAAGCTTCTGTTCTGTTTATTCATACTCCTCTGTGTCCTTTTACGTAAAACAGAGAGTTTTGAGTTTACCTTACTTTTAAATATTCATATTTTCAGGTCGGCATTAAAATAAACTAAAACCTGTTTTCATAATTTAAGGTAGGCCTGCATCTTCCACACTGACACGTTTGTGGTTCTTATTTAGGCCTATACCTCTCAGTACATCCTCTTTGCCCATGCTTAACAACATTCTCTGTAATATTATAAACATATTTTTAACTGAAACAAGTTTAGAATTTTTCAGACTCTTTATGAATCCTAATGTTGTGGTTACGAAACGACCTCCATATTTTCACAGGATATTGCTGGTTGTCGACCAAGATCTAAGCTAGCTTAGCTTTGCTTAGCTCACATACAGTGAGAGGTTTCATATTTAGTTGTGCTGGATTTCATA
The DNA here is from genome assembly GCA_964059195.1 of Ectobius pallidus. NCBI lineage: Eukaryota > Metazoa > Arthropoda > Insecta > Blattodea > Ectobiidae > Ectobius > Ectobius pallidus. Next base: position 206,301,865 of record CAXKWD010000001.1, on the reverse strand, counting down.
TGTACTTTTGTCGGCACAACTACATCTGAAATCCCGCACTGTATGTGAGCTAAGCTAAACTAACTTAGCTTAGCTCTTGGTCGACAACCGGCATAAAAGTTTCACACAAAACAGTGGCAAACTGCAGACGACATAGACTTCATACGATCGCAGTTTTTAAGCATATGGTTTAAACTGGATCTTTTTTTTTATTTTTTTATTTTATTTTTGTAATTCATCTGTGTTCAATCTCCTTACAACCTTCGATGCAGAAAAATGAGATTTATTCTGCCAAGAAACAAACATCGCAGGAATAACTGCAAGTTTGTATACCCCATCTTGGGATCCGCTCCATAAGACTTTAATTTTCTGACGAACAAGAGTTGACCCATCCTTTTTGTAACCGACTGTACAATATTTACTTTGACTGCTCTAAGGTCAGACTTCCTGCGAAAATATACAGGCTAGAATATTACATTTAGAGGCCAGTATAATCATTTCAACTTACTTCAGCATTGGGGGAGTCAATCGCAGTTTTTAAGCGTATGGTTTAAACTGGATTTTTTTTTTAAATTCAGCTGTGTTTAATCTTCTTATAACCTTCGATACACAAGACTGAAATTTAATCTGCCAATAAACAAACATCGCAGTTTGCGATTTTGTATACCCCATCTTGGGATCCGTTCCATAAGACTTTAATTTTCTGACGAACAAGAGTTGACCCATCCTTTTTTGTAACCGACTGTACAGTATTTACTTTGACTGCTCTAAGGTCAGACTTCCTGCGAAAATATACAGGCTAGAATATTACATTTAGAGGCCAGTATAATCATTTCAACTTACTTCAGCATTGGGGGAGTCAGTAACAGTTTTCTTTTGCTTTTGCAAAATGCAGTTTTGCTCGTTTTACGTAGCCGGCGCAAGAAACTAAATAGGGGTTTATGGACACGAGGGGAGGATACAACCCCAAAAACTCCACAACTATACACTCAACAAAATAATCACTATTTACTCCACCACAACCAACAAACCGCAATGCCCTCTATTGTATTAAATTTCATTACTAACACAGGTAGAGAAATTATATTTAAACCAATTATCAATAAACCTTTTAATTCATTAGTTTTTAACCTGACCCTCTTCATTATATGATCCACTGGACTATCAAAATAATGTATCATAATTTATAATAGCTGTTTAGCATAACTGAAATACATTCATGGGCTTGCCATGGCAACCGTGAAAAGTGCTGTGCGTACAATTAGGTCTAAAAGCATACTACTATAATTAAGATTATTTATGGTTGTTTTGTAGGCCGAATTCTTCTATCTACAATAAAAAATACAGAGTGATTCATGAACTCTGTGACAAATTCAGATTGAGGATCAATTTTTATTCAACAGCCCATGTACACTAATGCGACATTAGAGAGCTATGCGGCATGAACGGGGAAAAATATTTTATTGATCTTTTAAGAGATAAATTACTAACTTTTACTCAGGTATTCTTGCTAACAGGTTACAGAAAGTGTTCACAGTGATTACCTTGAATCTTATTAAATGTAAAACCGTAGTAGCATTAATCGTCTTACCCTCGCGAACATTTCAGGCCTGTTTTTTTTTTTCAAAAGCAGGGACGATTCGCATTACAAGTTTCTCTCTGGATCTTCTGGGTTGATGTACACGATACTTTTCATATATCTCCAAATAAAAATGAAGGTGTATTAAGTCAGGTGATCACGCTGGCCATGTAAACGGTCTCTCTCTCCTCCTACCCATTACTCCTGAACCGTACTGGCACACAGACGTAGGACTTGCTACCATGCAGGAATATTGCTCATATGGATCGGAGTTTTGTAACATATAATTAATTTTGCAGATTTTCATGTGCACAGTAGGCCTACTAATAGTTTATAAAATTTCACTATCTTTTTGTCATGATTATTTTATGATTCTGTAAGATGCTGTTTCTAATTCTTTGTAAATAAACATATCAATAAAATCAGGTAAACTGATGTAACAAAGTGCCAGTATGTTTTTGTTTAATCAGTTATGACTGCAATTATGATATGCAGAATATATATTTTTTTAAAATTGATTTCCAAGTTAAGCTCCAGATTTATTCATTAAGCAGGGCTTACGGAAGAAGAAAGGTCTACCATCTCGGCCACCTGGGTCATTTTAACGGTCTAGTTGGATAAGCGCATGTAAATCAATATGTTTTTTTGTCATAGCTACCTGTATTTTAATTTCCAAGGCCTTATAAGATCACAGTAAAACAATAGGCTATGTTGTCAAGATAACTGATTTTCATTTTTTTTATAAATTCTTTCGAATACGTATATTACCATAAAATAGGCACTAAATTGAGCATTACTCCGAAACAGGTCAACCGATTTTATCCATTATGAATAGACGTCTTCCCACGGATATTATAAATGCGTATACGAAGTTTCATAAATATCCGATAAAGCGTATTTGAGTTATTGCGCCTTTAAAGTAGACACTAAATTGGGGTTTACTCCGGTACCGGTCAACAGATTAGGTTCAAATTCAATAGGGCACTTCTCATGGACGTCATAAATGGGTATACCAAGTTTCATGGAAATCCGATACAGCGTATTTGAGTGATGGCGTTTTTATATTAGAAAGGCGCCATAATCTATTAAAATAGGCACTAAATTTGGCATTACTCCGGTACCGGTGAACCGATTTGGTTCAATATCAATAGGGTTCTTCCCATGGACATTATAAATGTGTTTTCCAAGTTTGATGAAAATCCGAAAAAGCGTATTTGAGTTATGGTGCGTACAGACACACGGACAGACGGACAGACAGACGGACAGACATTTTTTCGTCCACCACACAATCTCATAAAGTACCATACTGGCACTTAATAAATACAACAATAAATGAAATGAAAAAATGGAATTAAAATATTTCACACAACTAGAGTTACGCGTCAAAATTAGGCAAAAGTTCTGCCACGTAATCCCTGAGTGCGCAAATGAAAATCGTAAATACAAAATGGGTGTTGTGGAAAACTAGATACGTTATGTAACAGAGATGATTTTAATACAAGAAGACATTAACAAATTCCTCTAATTATTTTCAGCTACTACTATTATAAACGGGTTGTAATTATTATTGCCAGAATTAAACTAACAAAATGATTACGACAATAAGATCAAGGTGATAAATGAAGATTCAAGTGACATAAGAGAATCTACTAACCAATATGATTGTATTATGTTTGTTTTTACTTACGAAGTAAAGAGCAGAACTGGACACTGAAGTATTAATTTTTTGGAAACAGCAGATTCCACTTACCTAGAAAAAACAAGCAAAAATAGAAATTAGAAAACGTGATTAAGATGAATTAAATATAGACAATTTCAATCGTATTAAGGAAGAAAGCAGGGTTGCAGGAATAAAAGTTTACAATACTTGGTATGGATGGATTCGCCTACATTAGCATAGAAACTTTAAATTAACTTTTAGGGGAAAAAACGAAAAACTTAGTTTCTTCCAATTTAACGGTTAAAACATTCGTAAATATGACCACATAACACCGTCACTGGAATCACTTCGATGGGTACGCCTGCGTGAGCGAAGATATTTTCACTGTCTCATACTGCTCTATAGAATCCTTCATACCTCAACACCTAGCTATCTTTCCAGTCGCTTTCATTACCTTTCTTCCTACCATAACTTGGGCACGCGCTCTCAGCTTGACCCCTTACTATCCATGCCTCTTTACAGAACTACACATTATTCGAATTCGTTTACAACAACAGCTATTCGTCACTGGAATTCACTGCCTAGCCATCTCAGGAGCTGCCAAACGACTTCACAGTTCAAGCGCCATTTAATAAATTTAGTATACAATAACATTTAGGAATTGATGCTAATTAGTAATATATTTTAATTTTCATTATATTTTGTAATAACTATGAATGTATTTGTTTAGACTTTCATCATTTTTTTTTTCTTTATTTTTTAGTCATTTGTATTACTTATGTTCTATTTTTTTTCTTCTTTGTATTTAATGTTCGTTTCTTGTATTCATGTATATCAGTTCTATGTTTTATTATTAATCATTATTATTATTATTATCATTATGTATTTCATGTTTTTGCCCTGGCTGAGTGGTAGAGAAGGCCTTATGGCCTTAACTCCGCCAGGTTAAATAAATAAATAAATAAATAAAAATTAGGCATTGCATTTGCTTAGTGGACTTTCAATTATTGGAATCATGGAATAGATTTATTACAAATTCATATTTTAACTTAAACCGCTATAGAGCGATACATTTGTTAACGCGATCGGTAAGACCTGAGCCAAACAAACGGCTGCGCAGTAGTCTACGATGACGTAATCTAGAACTGCCTGACCTTCATAGCACGTGAAGTTCTTTGCTAGTTCATACTGTACAGACCGTATAAAAACATCTTAGTTTCACAGCATTCAATAGTGAAGACCCAACAGCGATATTTTGTGAGTTACATACCATTACCTAAATAATATTTCATAGCTAAAAAAAATAATAAAAAAATTATTAACTTTATTTTTGTTTTCAATAGTTACGGGCTATTATGAACCGCATAGTTTGGAATGAATAGTACAGTATATGCATTCTCTTCTGCTCTTACTCCATTGCTACCGGCGGACGATAAGCTATCCGCGCGTTTTTGGCTCAGGTCTTACCGATCGAGATATACTCAATTAATCTGATCCAGCAGTACCTGTGACCCGCCATTCATTACGTCACTGTCTTCTAGCTAGCAACTTTACAGCCTGGGATGTTTCTCGATCTTTTCTCATAGAGTTATTAGCCCTTTTCCTTGTCATGCAAGATCTCTTTCTTCATAAAAGCATGGGAAAAGAATTTCATTCAGCAAAGAAAAAATAATAGCAAATAAACCCTAAGCTTCAATGAGATTTTCTTGGTTCTAAGATCCGTGGAGTCTCTATACAATATATATAGAATAATATATTTATCTTTCTACAGAAGAAATCAAACCTATTTCTCACAGATAAGTGATAGCAGCATTTAATAAAATTCGGATTCCCTGCGGGTGTGGGAAGTAAAAAAATCGATTGGAATACAAATACGAAGCATGCAGCAAAAAGGAAGGAAAAAGGTAATAACAGGATATGGCGTAATTGTGGCCCGGCACTGCACTTACGCATTGCTGCCTGGACAGACACATGAACACACACATGAATGCGTGTCACACCGCCATGCGTCGCTACCTGCCACATAGACTGCTAACACCGCTGTCTGTTAGCCATGACATACTATGAATTCTATGTCTAACAGAATGATATAAAAAAGTCATAATGCACAAATACAAGTAATTGGATGTCGAATTGACAATCTGAGATAATGAAGTATTATATTTTAACGTTTTTATTTTATTTTAAAAGTTTACATGCATATCCTTTCTGTTTGTCACCTACAGGATTCCACAAGGATCTATTTTAGGTTCGATGTAAATGACTTACGGTCAGGCCCCGATTTCAGGAACTTTCCGCCCTGAGCAAAGCTTTTTATAACACCCCACACCGAAGGTATTATTTTAGTATTAAGATTTTGTTCCACCATTTATCAACCAATAGTGTTCAGATAGCATTTTATTAGGTGTAATCCAATCACTACCTAGGCTAAAGAACAAAAATAAAAATCTGTTCCTAAAAAGATTTTACGTTTTAGCGAAAAACGCATGACTGATTTTGCAATTTTATTTACAAAAAAATTGCCTGGGAATTCTAATGATATTTGTAACATTTAATATAGTCGATATTTGAAATTTTACAAAAATATTTAATAGACTGTATATGATATGCTAAATGTTTAATTATATTCATAAAAAACTGTGTTACAGATAGGCTAATATCAAAACCAATATTGTTAGAACGAATAAAGATTATTTCTACTTTTCGATGAGAAATCTAACACTCAATCGAACATTTTTTCATTGTTTCAAGTTTAATTCTTTTAAATTCAATTGTAAAGTCATATATTCACATGTAATATTATATATTTTTTTATGTAGTTATAGTATAGGCCTATATTTTCCGGGTTCTGACACGTCAAAATCCATTTATACTACAAATGCGGTATATCTACTCGATATCTGAGGAAGTTTCGAATTTAAGACTCACAAACAGTAATCAATTTTCATTATGTCAAATCCTTGAAATTATCTGAAAAAGAAAAAAATTAATCTTTTCTTTTCAAAGTATTTTACAGGCACATGTAGTGCACTCTACTGGCTGCTGAATAGCAATGTATACGTAATTTGCTTGATGGTGAATTTTTCATCCGTTTGCTTGTATGCATTCCCTGCCAAACACTGTAGCATCCATACACAGTTGTTACACGATGCTCCGTAAACCTACGTCCATGCATTATTTAAAAAAATGACGTCTGTGTGGTTCGAAAAAACATTTTCCAGCTCTGTGTAGTGATGAAAGAATCATGAATTGGCTTAGGATCCCAATTCATTCTTTAGAAGTGTCCACTAAACAGTGACAACATTTTTTCTGATTAATTGAAACACTCTGTATGTTGGTATCTCTATTCCAGAATTCCAAAGCCTACTTGAACAGTAAAAATCATGTTCATCCTCTTTGGATTTTGTTGCCAGTCTTTTATCTTCACTCGTATTGTTGTAAGTGTAAAACGCAACTCTGCCCAAATAAAAGTTCGCCTCTTCGTATAATATAATTATTATGTATGACATTCTCTTCATGTAAATTGGTTGTTACCACATCAGATCGCATCCCCCGAAGGATACATAACTGAAATAAAACCCCTTTAATGTATTCTCGTTAACTTTCATTACCTTAAGCATGGCCAATAAATTTTTCTCACTTCACATTTTGATATAGAACAAGAAACCATGTTGCAAAGAGAACGTATTCAGAGTGCGCGCCTTATAACTACCCTTCAGATAATTTTTTCGAAAAAATTATTCAAATGAAAGTTTTAGTTCTTGGTATAGACATTCCATGTATAAAATTTAAACATAATCGTAAGAGCTCTTTTCGAGAAAATCGCGACAAACGAAATTTTCTTAATGTAAAGTACCCTAAAAATAAGTGAAAGTCGTTGCCAATCTTGGTGTCACATTCCCAAAAGGTACCTAACCCAAATACAAAATTTTGTTTTCGTATGATTTTCCGTTACAAGAGGCCGTATTGCAAAGAGCGCGTATTCACAATGGGTGGCTTATAACTATCCTTCAGAGAATTTTTACGAAAAATGTTTCAAATAAAAGTTTTAGCTCTTAGTAAAAACAACCAATGTGCAAAATTTAAAGAAAATCGTTAAACCCGTTTTGGAGAAAATCGTGAAAAATAAAACTATCTTCATGAAAAGTCCCCTTAAAAATAAGAGAAATCTCTCGCCAATCTTTGTGTCACATCCCCAGAAGGTACCTGACTCACATGCAAAATATTGTTTTCATCCGATTTTCCGTTCTGGAGCAATTTCAGAGGACCTCAAAACGTGTATTTATGCTAAAAAGCCAACTTCGAATTTGGGGTCGAAAACAATACTTCCTCTACCTATAGTACCTATTGTACGGGCAGAGGAAGTAAAAACTAGTTACTTAAAGTATGAAATCTTCTGTTGGAAATGTTTACATAAAGAAGACAAAGACTGCCACGAAATATTTCTAAACGTACTTGTATATTCTTGTTTAAGATGTACAAATGAATTTTATCAAAGTAAGTACGCCATGTTTTAGATACGAAAGTTAGAGAAGAGGAAGAATATTCATGACTCAAAGCAGATTCCGCAGGCATTTCTTAACCCATAAATACAAATACGTTTACCGTTGCCCCATGAATACCAACTTCTAGGAAAAGACACAGTCAGATCTCTTGTGTGTTTTCTTATGGGTCTCATAAAATATGAAAACTCTTAAGATAAGGTACTGGTGCATTAATATTCCAACGTAAACTGGGGCAAGATAAAAGAGGAAAGGCATGTATGTATGGGATAGCATAAGCTACTGTATTGAAGGGGGTGGAAATGGAGGTCTACTTGCAGGTAGATTTATATGCTCCCTTATTACTTTACACACCACTCCACTATCTATAATGGTCTGTAAAAGGCGAGGGGGGTTGCTCTTTCCAATAATAAGAATGCAAATATTTCACAATTGTAACCAACATTATGTGGTGCGCTTTGAATAAGGAACATTACCCTTGCCGCAGCTATAAAGTTTGAACAGGTTGAAGTTCATGAACCTCAGCTATAGACTACAATGTGTTTCATAACCTGTGTTTTATACAGCGTGTTCTTCGTAAAGTTGTAGAAAAATGTTGTTTGCGATCTTATGTCCCCTGACCGAACGAGTTAATTTTCATGAACTTCATTGGACTGTACAAAACTGTTCCCTAAACGTACCAGGGTGTCCACCAAGTAATGCTGAAGAAATTCCCGACTTATTCCCTAATTTTCATTGATCATTTCAGAAATTCCCGACCAAAAAATGATTATGAAGCACTTTCTAAGACTTTTTTATCCGACTTATTTTTTCTTCAGCAACTTAATTTGTTCATCTAGAGCAGCTGCAGCTTTTTCGGTCTCTAAGAGTAGTTTTCTCTTCTAGTTCTCTGGCCAGAAATTTTGCTTTCCTTTCTCTGCTTTCGCCTTGTCTTTTTCTGTACGTTTCAACTTATTACTTTGAAGTGGTTCTTTGTAACTTGCACTGACATTTCTCATAGAGATAATTATGCCTTTATTGATGGAAAGATGCTCTAAACCTCCTTCTTGAGCAACTGCATCATACACTAGGAGCTGAGCAACTATAGATTCTTCTTTCAGATTTTCCACCAATTTTTCGAATTTTCCCGGATATTTTAACAAATTCATTGACTTTTCCCGGATTTTCCCTACCAGTGGACACCCTGTCATACGTTTATACAGAAAGTTCGTAAAAGTGTAATAATTGTAGGAAAATTTTGAAATGATCCCTTGTTACTCTCGCAACAGGTTAAAATTCATGAACCTAATCCTTCAACACAGAACAACACTGAAGTCGCTATCCGTCACCATCACCACCTCTCGACAACGGAACGGCTTCCACATGACATCAGAGCCTGTAGGATTATGTCATCGCCTAAATCTAAATTACTAAATTATTTGCATAATACTGGAAACGCTTAGCTTTATTTTTATTTTATTATTATGATTCTATTTTATTTTATTTTTATTTTTTTTATTATTTTATTTTACTTTCTAATAGTGATGATAATTTGTATATCCTTATAACTTTAGAAAATAGGCCTACCTTATAAGAATCACTACTTAGCTGCCTATTTCTGCAAATAATTATTCGTGTATCTTAAAACGTATTTTTTCTTATGTGTAATATTACTTATAAGATCACACGTTGTATTACGAATTAGTTTGTATTTCTTCTGTTTTTTCTCCTGGTTGAGTGGAAGATAAGGCCTTGCGGCCTTAATGTGCCAGGAAAAAGAAATTATTATTATTATTATTATTATTATTATTATTATTATTATTATTATTATTATTATTATTACTATTACTATTATCATTAAATGGACTATCACAACAACCTAAAAATTTCTACACGAACGTGTGTTTATACAGCGTGCTCTTCGTGAAAGTGCCTTTTTTGTAATAAATAAGGAGTATTAGTCATTTCCTTGTTTGTATCAAGGTTTGTATTACGAAATTTTAGCAGGTTAAGAACTTGTAAATTGCAACTGTTTAAAGTTCGTTGCGAATGAATTCTTTTGAACTGATTAACCCTTTCAGAGCTAAAACGATATGTTTATATATGCAATCATCAAGTAAATGCATCAGTGGACATTAAGTTTCTAATCAATGAAAAAAAAAATTGTAGAACAACTGGTCTTTAAGAATCGTATTTCTAACATGTAGATATAAATCCTCACATTTTACGAAAAAGCATGACTGCGTTAATCTTATATCTATTTTTTAATACAGTTTTTATATGACGCATTTATACGCAACAGTGAAGAAGTTACGTATTAATCTACAATGGTCTATGCAATGTGCTCTGTAATTTTGAATATAGGTCTATATAGTATATGAATTTGTGGTGTTATAGCAAAAGTTGATATGTATATAACAACTTTTCTCAACCTTTTTGAACCCGAGGACCTCTAAAATGTCTAAAAAATTTTACGGACCCCTAATTTTACATCCCATTTTTAAAAGAAGGCCTATATTCTTAATATTTGGGGTATCAATTATAGGCCATTTTAACGACGTATGTGACAAAATTTTACTTCTTTACATTCCACTTGCTTTATGATATTTTTAAATTGTCTGCGGACCATCTGCACCATCTTCGGGGACCACCAGTGGTCCGCGGACCATAAGTTGAGAAACACTGGTATATAATATAACAAAAAAAAATCCCTTTAGGCAAGCCTACAGGCTGAGGTAGATTTCGAAGTGCTTTTGGTTTAATTTATTGTCGCTGCGTAGCACTCTTCTTCTTTAGCCTTTGCATGACAAACCCACAATAATAACTGCAAAAAAGAGGAAAGAGCACTTTTTCAAACATTCAAATCTCGCCTTAGTTTTCCTCTATACCGTACTTCATAGGGGCCGAAATATAAATGTTTTAAAATTTCAACCCCCTCCCCCGACCACCCCCTTGGGCCAATTTTGCTCATTAACGAACTTGTCCGAACTATTGGGCCTAGAAATAACATAGTAAAATTTGGTTCAAATATCTTCAAAATTACGGCCGCTAGGTGTAAAGATATATATATTATATATATAAATATCAGAATTTTTTTTAACAGGTGGTGATTTCGTACTTATGGAGGCATGAAACGTAAAGATATGAAAGAATTTTTCGAAAATCATGACATGGTATCCATTGCAATAGGTAGATTTTTCTTCGAAATCTACCTAAAATCATATGTTGCATATCTAATTATGTCAATATATTTATCTACAGGAAATGAAATATCAAGACTAACAATACTAATAGCTATGCAACTAACATGAGTAGGTATTATCATGTTTTGCCATACCAATAAAAACTTTTAGGCTACAACTTTTGAAGACAATAAAAATTGCGAAATTGTACATATCAGCTTTTGACATAACACAATATAAAATGCTTGGGAAATGAAGAAACTGTAAAGAGCTACTTTTAAAATTAATCTCTGAGAAACAGAAAAAGATGATATTTAATTAGCTGTAATTCACCGGAAATGTGTATATTTCGCTATACACATGTCTTACTTCTGTTAGTGTTCCCTGCCAGAATGTTTTCAGCTTGAGAAGGTTTCGCTGTACCTATACCCCCGCTCTGAATGTGTAAGGCTTATTAACCTACCTATGTCAGGGAACCTTATAAATAAGCATCTTCATTAGCAGTGCATTCTTTGAAATTTGCATAGGTCCACTACATTTTTAAGCATTGTTATATAAGATTGCATAAGAGTTAACTTCATTTATTATCTCAATGTCAAAACAGGTGTTCTCTGGTAAACATTTTCTATATTTTATGTTATTTTTATTTTTACTAGCAGGTGCCTGCGGCTTCGCCCACGATAATTAATTAAAAATTAAGAGCAAAACAATTAAAAAATACAATTAAAACTAATAATAATTGACCATATTTAGGCCTATATTGATTATCTCTCTTCCGTGAAGGTTGAAAATTTCATATGTCTACGGGCCTTGACATTCTAAACAAATGAATCGTCCAGGATGGACTTACAAAATCAAGCGATCGCCCGCGATAATTATTTCCAAAATTAAAAATTAAGAGCATAATAGTTAAATCATCATATGTATTAACTCCTAAATCACGTGAATTACATACCACGATTAGATAGTGTCGCCTGGTAAAAGCGATCTCAGATTAGAGTTCCTTGGCTCAGAAAACCCCTTCATAGTGAGTTCCGTCCAAATGGATCAATGTTTGCCGATTTAGGCCTGTATTCATTACCGCTCTTCCGTCTATGTTGAAAATTTCAGATGTCTGCGTGCCTTGACATTATAAACAAACAAATCGACCAGGGATGAGCTCACAGATTTCTTTTTTACTAAAATTTAGCCGGCCATTGGTCAATTTTTGAGAATTATTTACCTTGTTTAGAGTTTTGTTTTCCATTTTTCCTTATTAGACACAACACTCATGCCCGAGGCGGGTTCGAACCCACAGCCTCCTTCAACACGGATCTATGCGATATATTTAAAAAATCGCGATGTATTTATTTCCAAGTTCTGACAAAGAACGGCAAAGACACCTGCAATTGATTTGGCAAATTAAATGTATTACGGAAAACTGATGCTTCGAAAACGCTAAAAATTCTCATTTTCTGCCAGTTAATTACTCATAACTCGCGAACGAAAGCTAAAATTAAAAATCCGGATTCGAGGTGTATTCCGCCATCCTTTAGTCCATCTATGTTGAAAATTGCAGACATCTGCATGCAGTAGATTTTGCTGGGCATCACGCACAGACGGAAAGACAAACACTTCATCTTATAGACTTCACAAATGCTCTGAAGCGACTTCTTGAAGGCGCTGTTTTATTTCACACATAAACCATGTGTTTAGTTTGGAGCAATCTAGTGAATTAACCAAAAGCGGAATGCTTAAGTTTCATCAGAAACTTGTATTTTAAAAGGAAAGCAACTGTTCCACTTTTAAAGAACTTCTGGTAATAGGCCAGCACCTCTGTTCAGCCAACTCGAGGAAGTTAACAAAGAAAAGAAGAAAGTTTTTAACACTTTTTAAAGCTCTTTCTTTACTCGTGTAAAACAGAGAGAATAGAGGCTCTATAACCTGGCTCGAAACACATACAGTTTATAACCTCATGCCTATTCGATCGCACTCTCTTCCCAATACTTGTTTTACCCCCTTAATAGAAATACGATTTCAACCCTCCCGAACATCAGTCACCCCCCACTCCCCTGCCTGTCACCCCCTAAGTAATACCTGTTTTTGAATTGATCGAAAAATGTCACATATGTTCCAGCATCGGTGCATAATTTTATCTGTGGAGATTTTCCGTCTCTGTCCCACTGCTTACATAATAAATCTTTGGTGGTGATAAAAAAAAAACTTTATTTCTGTATAACAAAGAGAGTGAGAGAGAAAGTATTGTAGCCAATACAAGCTGGCATGGGCCCAAACATTATTTTGCATTGTTCTGTTCTATTTTTATTCTGCATCATGATTTGAAAGTTTTAAAGGGGACACCACATTCAACACACGTCTGCATTTAATGCCGTGGAGCACACAAATAATTAGTTAATTCATGCTTTCTGCAACATTATTCATTTAATGTTTTGGTGTTTGAAAAAAAGGTCCAATTATAAATTTTTATAATTCATTACTTGTTGCTCTAGCAACAATGAGCAATGCTCAACCCTAATCCGCACAACTTAACCTGTGATCGCTTGCGCCTTTAGAACGGAACTAACATTTGTGTAGGCCTATATATTTTAATAACTCACTTATATCGTGAAAGCGAAAGACTTTTTGCTAGCAGTGCCTTCTACAACATCTGTGTTTGTTTATCTGTACAAGTCAAAATGTCTGTCCGTCCGTCCGTGTGTCTGTACGCGCGATAACTCAAATACGCTTTATCGGATTTTCATGAAACTTGGTATAGGAATTTATAACGTCCATGGGAAGAAGCCTATTGATATTGGATCTAATCGGTTGACCGGTACCGGAGTAATGCCCAATTTAGTGCCCACTTTTATGGTAATATATTAGAAAAGCGCGATAACCCAAATATGCTTTGTCGGATATTTTATGAAACTTGGCATACGCATTTATGACGTCCATGGGTACAAGCCTATTGAATTTGGATCAAGTCGGTTGACCGGTACAGAAATAACAAGTATATCAATATTAATTTTGTATGGATATGGCCTATATTATTTATTGCATGGCCCACAATATAATATTAAACATAACGTAACAAATTGCCAATCGTTTATTGATATTGTTAGCCCGCCTTGATCGATTCATTTCTTCATAATGATGTCAGTGTAAATAATAATGTTAATAAGATATTTAAAACACAACTAGCCCTTGAATATTGATATTGTAGCCCATTGTGCATTCTATAGACACCGATACCTACATTATATTTTAATGTGAGTATATTTCTTATTCGTTCCTGTGCAGCAATATACCTAATGTAATTCCTGATAGATAGATTTCAGATTGACTTTTTATTCATTCATAACCTATAAGGCTGATTAAAACTTGAAACAAACATGTTAGCGAATCGTAGGCCTATTGCATCAATAATAATATTATTGTCAGCTAATTTTGTTTTTAGAGTTTAACTCGGAGATCTATTACAAAAATAACTTATTTTCTGCATGGGCCTATCATAATTGCAATTGTCACTGATTAAAAAAAAAAGCATTCTGGGACTTTGTTATGTCAGTTCACCGGATTTTTTTTCATTGTGATTTTAATTGTAATCATGAGAACCTAAATCACTAAACCGTTAGCGGCTTTATTTGCGTAGATATTTCACCCGATCGGTCGGGAGTTAGAGCTGTAGCCGCCGCGTCGCAGAAACCCGCACGATTGGCCAACTCGTACGTGAGACACACTGTAGGATCGTTGCATAACGTACTATTACAACACTCCCTGTACCACAAGATGAGATAGTTTTTTGGTTATTTAACGATACGGGTGTATAACAACTTAGGCATGTGACTGTCGTCGATATGCCGGGATATGGTCAAAAAGTTGGTAAAAATTACTTATCTGTCTACGAATCACTTAGGTTTTATGAAGACTATTTAACTCATACGCCGCGTGTGTGATATTGACCAATAACGTTTAGCAATTCCTCGGATATAGACCAATCACGGCCGTTTATCTTACAATATTCTTGTAGGAATCGAGAGGATGGCATTTTATCGGATAAAATGGTCTGGTCGTTACTGGAGACGCAAGTATCAATAGTCAGATGGTGCCACTAAGCGGCACGAAAACAGATTATTTTATACGACATAATTTGTTTGGAAATTGAAATAATAGAAATATACATTGGTTAAGAACACAATTTCGATTATGTGCAAGCCAGTTCGTGTGCTTTTATTATGTTTTGCTGTTAGCTTAATTGAATGAAGTTAACTATGTCTCATATGCACTGGTGGTAGCACTGATTACACCAAAACAGCTCGAATCGATTCATGGATGGTTGATTCATAGTATGCCGTGATCTGCCGTGATCTCGCAGCTGTTAGTTTTGTTTTGTAGAACAAAGCACGAAAGTTATTATTATTTGTATAATCTGTTGGATTTTTATTCATTGAATAGTCTTAATAGGCTAAATCCAACTCGAGTTGACAAGTTTCATCAGGTTATCTATCGATAAACTCGTCAACTCTCGTGGGATTACCTATGATAAATAATTAATGCATGATTCATAATTTTTACTAACTTTAATTGAGACAGCTGTCTACAATGAACTATAGGCCTATGAAAACTCTCTGCCATAATTAGTATAGGCAGTAACTCATGAGTTACATACAAAATAATATGGAACTTAGCAAGATCGTTAAATGGCCGTCGTGTTGGTAACACTGCAGCTGTGCACTTGAGCATTCAACTGTTATGAGAGCCATAAAATCTTAGCTAGACGGTAATAACTCAAGGGAAGCGAGATTACACACTGTCAATAGCGTGTGAATGTGCCGTAAAAAAAAAAAGAACAATGCCTGCTTTATAGTTAATGGCAGCGAGAAACAATTTCCAACGCCCCCCTCCTCCGCCTTCCATTTCAAAATGAAGTATAAGAAGTTATCCATTAGACTTCTACATTTATCATTAATTACATTTTGAAATATTTTGTATCAGCCTTTGTTTCAAAATGGAAAAGTTTTGCCAACTGCGAAAAAAAAACAAAAGATTCACATACTGGAAGAAGAAGACGTAAAAAAAACTGCGACATAAAAATTAAGTTAATCAGTATAGCTAATTACCTTATGGAAGTTCTGGGTAATTAGAAAGAATTTTTTAACACAGAAAGGGGAAGAAGGAGAAGTTGAGAAAATTACGCAACTACTTTACGGTTTTTCAAAACAAAAGACTGCTAGAATCCGAAGTGCTTCTCCATGGATGGGAGGAAGTCAAGACAACCTATATTTAAAAAGAAACTTCTAGCAAATCCACCCTTATTCATGAAATCATTCCACAGCTGTAATAGTTTCTTTTGTTTTCTTACATAATAACTCATGAGTTAATTATGTGAAATAACGGAATAGCCGTTCGCTAATGAGTTTAGATATATTTAAGCCATCGTTAAGAAGAGAATCTTATTTCGTTACATGTTTCAGCCTAACTACCTTCACAAGAATAAAGCCCTCCTGAAATTTTTGACGCTACGAAATTTCCTATTATCTTTCTAAAAGAGAAAGAAGCAGTGGAAGTATTGTTTTTAGCCAGTAATTTAAGATGCTTTGCTACCTGTCGGAGGGTGGTTTTTCTACTTAATTAGTATCTATTGTTCAATGGAAAACTTTGTTAAAGGAAATCTTTTTCTGATGAATGCTTCAGACAGCGCTGCTATCAAGTAATTAACAAATTGCATTGACTTAAAACATCTTTATTTCTTAAAAGAGGATCTAAACAGTCTGTAAACATCTTTTATGGACTTGACAGCAAGACATCAAAAGTCTTCTCAAGAATAACAGGTAAATTTACAAAGTAGAGAGGTACAATGATTTAGTTCCTTTTATCAGTGGAAAAAAAGTTAAGCATCTTGCTTCTAAATGAAGTTTGTAGTGAATGAAAGAATTCACTAAGAGGGGTATGCATTCCCTATGCTTACAATCATAAATTTTCTAACCTCATAAATCAATTTTTCAAAGCTACTGCACTAAAAACAAAAAGTAAAAAAATAAATATTAAAAAAAGTATCACAAATGTTGCTACTTTAAAGCCAAAGATACATAAATCCAAATCCTGCGTTCTTTACTGTGAGTGGAGGAAACCATGGAAACTTAGTAAAGTAGTCTCCACATATTATTTATCTGTGTTCAGAAGGTATAAACAGATATTATGCTTTTAATATTAAAATTTACAGCACTGTAATGGCGAAATAGTATATTGCGATACAAGTGCCGTAAGCGATGCATACGGATCGAGGAAAGAGTTTGAAGAAACGAGGCGCTCGCGCCGAGTTTTTTCAATTTTCCGAGATCCGTTATGCGCTTACGACACTAGTATTGCATGCTATTTTTTGCACGATGATTATTTATATCAATTTAATTATATTAATTGAGAAATTACCTGGAAATATTATGTATATACATTATTGAAGATGGATGTTTATTTCAGAAAGTGATTCGCATGTGATTGTTGTTATGGGAACCGAATATTTGTCCTGGGGGGCATTGTCCATAAAGGCTTGTATTATGATGTGCCGTAAGTAAATTTTTTCCGCACGGAAACTCTTACCGCACATAGCAACAAGATTTCGCGCGGGAATGTCAACTTATGATCCAAGGCTACAACATTCGTAAGTAGCACTAATTAGTTAAGTCGTGCAAAAAATTCATTTTAGGCTGGTTGATAGAGCCAGTTGGCGAAAAATAATTCTTAAATGACTGAGGAAAATTTTACATAAAATAGCTGTGTTCTACAAATGATGTTTAGAACACAAGGATTCTGATTGTAACTTTATTAAAAAGCAGTACTATATTCCTATTTTTAAAACTAATGACCATAGCATCCAATGATTATGGACACAGCGGTTAATTTGGTTAAAATCAAGTATTAATTTAATTTGTTTAAAAACTAAAACAAGGATTATAAAACCTAAAAACCGGACCCTAGTCATAACCTTTAAAAATCTGTAGAGGAATAACCCCCATTTATTAAATCTAACCACACTGTATGGAGATCGTTTAACTTATATTGACCAACTCAATCGGTACTGGAAGTTAGCAACAAAGTCAACCGATTGCCCTGCATTGGATTAAACATAAAAAAGTTTTAATAACAGGATGGGCAATTGCTTTGAACAAACACATTACGTAAACTAATTGCACTACGTATAGAAAGACTAACAACACAGATTAAATAACATGTAAATGTACGTTATCTAATAACGCAGATGGAAATGCATATATATCAGAGAGTTGCAGTGTTGCAAGGTAAGTCATTCCGGTTTTGCATTTAATTTGGTCTATCGCCAAGGGGTAGGGGAGCTCAATTATAAGATATATTGCTGAAGGCAGTGCAGTAACGACAATCTCTCAACACTACGCTAATGAGAACTCGCCTAGCTTTCTCGGAATCAATAACAACGGGTCCCAAATGCTTACCTACACATTCAGTCTCTGAATCTTGCTCCAGGCAATGCTAAATAATCCAGATCTAAGTTAGAAATAGAGAAAACCGGATATGACAAATCACTATGACTTCTCTACCCCCAAAAGCGATACTATGTCTGAAAAGCAAATCTGTGTATGTGTGAGTATATATATACAGGGTGTTAATAAGAAGACTACACGGGAAGAATGAGGTAAGTCACTTTTAATAAATTTTTCAGGAGAGCATTTTTAAAGTTTCAAACCGATTAACTTGAAAACCATTAACAACCTATTACTCAAAATTTTAATAAACATTCATGCACTATTAATAAAGCAAACTTGGAAAACACATTTATAATGTCCATGGGAAGAACCCTATTGATATTGAACCAAATCGGTTCACCGGTACCGGAGTAATGCCCAATTTAGTGCCTATTTTAATAGATTATATTAGAAAGGCGCCATAGCTCAAATAGGCTGTATCGGATTTGGCATACGCATTTATGACGCCCATGAAAAATACCCTATTGAATTTGAATCTAATCTGTTGACCGGTACCGGAATAAAACCCAATTTAGTGTCTATTTTAAAGTCGCGGTAACTCCAATATGCTTTACCGGATCTTTATGAAACTTGGTATGCACATTTATAATGTCCATGGGAAGACGTCTATTGATATTGGATAAAATCATTTGACCTGTTTCGGAGTAATGCTCAATTTAGTGCCTATTTTATGGTAATATACGTATTCGAAAGAATTTATGAAATGCACATCAGTTATCATGACAACATAGCCTATTGTTTCACTGTGATCTTATAAGGCTTTGGCAATTAAAATACAGTTAGCTATGACAAATAATACTATTGCTTTACATAGGCTTAAACTGTTAAACTGACCCAGGTGGCTGAAATGGTAACGTCTTGGCCTCACATTCTGGAATTCAGTGGTTCAAATCCCGAAACAGGCCAATTTCACTTTTTTTTTATTCTGCATATCATAACTGCAATCATAACTGATTAAACAAAAACATACTGGCACTTTGTTACATCAGTTTACATGATTTTATTATACGTGCATTCATTCTCCCCTTCTATCCACCTATCTCTGCGAGTCGTAAACAAATGAATCAAGATAGGAACCGAGCAAGGCCTACTTCAGTTAATTCACAATCCGATTGAATACAGTCGTGTGGCGTTGGATGTTGCACGGTCATAGCCGGCAAGCTTTAATGTAGGCCTATATACATATAATGATAATAAAATTCTGCAATCAAAATAAAGATGCAAATTGTACGTAAGTTAAAGGCATTTTACATGTTCCAAGATTTAGAAAACATTACATAATGAAGGAATAATTATAAATTACTTGCATAAGACTCCAACTTGCAAAGGTTGGGAATTTCTTTGATCCACTGACTTAAAAATAAAATTAAGAAAATATTCCTCCCTTCCTTACCAATTTTAAAAATACATATATAAGACGAATAGCGGCAGTTTCCCGGAATCAGATTATTCGCTCTTGAAAATCGCTTGAGTTACGACCTTTCTAAAATAAGCAAAAGGCTACCCCAACCTTCTCCTCCGCCAATTTCGAGAACATAAATAACACATATCATATCCAAACACTAGGCTCCTCAGTTTGGCAGAAGTCCCTTTCTTCCCCATGATCAAGGCTGGAAATTGGCGGGGGCGTAGGGAGGGACGGGGAATAAGATGCAGTTTAGGTAATTTAGAATCCTTCCTCGGCGTCTTTCCAATAGGCAAAGCGAAATCGGAAGATGGAGAACTAAAGACGACAGTAAGTAATTTATCTTTCGCCAGTGTTTTTAACGGTGCCAGAACACAGTGTTAAATATTATGGAAGGAGTAATAAAATATAATTCTTAAAGCTTTTTATGTACGAAAATTAGTAACATATATTACATGCTAGGACTACAGGTGACTCCATTACACATAAAGTGGGGTAATAAATTTGATGGAGTATTTCCTACTGGAATATATTGTGCACGTTAGCCCATTCTAGCGGAGAAGATAAGTACCAGCTATATATTGAGCACCTCTAATACATTTCTGTGACCAATTGTTAGTTTTAATACAATTTACATTTAAACGTGTAAAAAAAATTGTCAATTTTATTTCCTTGTCCCGTACCATGGATACTATATATAGAAGAAGTATTATGTGCCATTTCACCTCTAAGGAATCGTTTATTAAGTGCCAGAATCCTACTTTACGATATTGTGTGCGGGACGGGAAAATGTCTGTCCACTTGTTCCCGTCCATCCCTGTGTGTCTAAGCACCATAACTCAAATATGCTTTATGGGATTTTCATGAAACTTGGTATATCCATTTATAATGTCCATGGCAAGAAGCCTAATTATTTTGAATCAAATTTGTTGACCGGTACCGGAGTAACGACTAATTAAAGATCAAATGCTTTTTAATTGGGAAATCATGACTACCTAGGTATACTACAATGCTAGCTTAATCATTGAGGGCCTTGACTACAATGCAGTCAGATGTTTATTTCGTTGTTCAAGTTGAAATGAGAACTATATAAATAGTTATATACAGAAGGTATATTACTGTGAAATAATTAGGCCTACGTACTTTAAGCGGAGTTCTTTGCCAGTGCATTTTGTGAAATGTTGATATAATTTTTTTATATTATATATTTTTTATTCAGTTTTTAAAATACAGTTCTATTTTATAACACCAGAAATAAAATATTTCTTCCAATGAAGAAGAATGGGAAAAAGTCCCCATTACACATATTTTAAGAATTTCTTATATCAGTGTATACGAGTATGAATTAAGGTTAAGTATAAATCTTTGTTCTTCCGCAAGCCTTGTTTAATGAATCGATCTGGAGCTTAACTCGGAGACAGATTACAAAAATAACTTATTTTCTGCATATCAAAATTACAATTATCACTGATTAATCAAAAGAAATCGGGCACTTTGTTATATCAGTTTACCTGATTTTATTAAGTGCCAGTATGGTACTTTATGAGATTGTGTGGTGGACGAAAAAATGTCTGTCCGTCTGTCCGTGTGTCTGTACGCACCATAACTCAAATACGCTTTTTCGGATTTTCATGAAACTTGGAAAACACATTTAAAATGTCATGGGAAGAACCCTATTGATATTGAACCAAATCGGTTCACCGGTACCGGAGTAATGCCCAATTTAGTGCCTATTTTAATAGATTATGGCGCCTTTCTAATAGAAAGGCGCCATCACTCAAATACGCTGTAGCGGATTTCCATGAAACTTGGTATACCCATTTATGACGTCCATGAGAAGTGCCCTATTGAATTTGAACCTAATCTGTTGACCGGTACCGGAGTAAAACCCAATTTAGGGTCTACTTTAAAGGCGCAATAACTCAAATACGCTTTATCGGATATTTATGAAACTTCGTATACGCATTTATAATGTCCATGGGAAGAGGTTTATTGATATTGGACCAAATCAGTTGGCCAGTACCGGAATAATGCCCAATTTAGTGTTTTTATGTTAATATATAAGAAGTCGCGATAACTCAAATATGCTTTATTGGATTTTCCTGAAATTTTGTATACCCATTTATAATGTACGTGGAAAGACGTCTACTGATATTGGACCAAATCGGTAGACCGGTACCGGAGTAAAACCCAATTTAGTGTATATTTTAAAGACGCGGTAACTCAAATACGCTTTACCGGATTTTTATGAAACTTAGTATACACATTTATAATTTCCATGGGAAGACATCTATTCATAATGGATAAAATCGGTTGACCTGTTTCGGAGTAATGCTCATTTTAGTGCCTATTTTATGGTAATATACGTATTCGAAAGAATTTATAAAAAAAATGAAAATCAGTTATCTTGACAACATAGCCTATTGTTTTACTGTGATCTTGTAAGGCCTTGGAAATTAAAATACAGGTAGCTATGACAAAAAACATATTGATTGACATGCGCTTATCCAACTAGACCGTTAAAATGACCCAGGTGGCCGAGATGGTAGACCTTTCTTCTTCCGTAAGCCCTGCTTAATGAATAAATCTGGTGCTTAACTTGGAAATCAATTTAAAAAAAAAAAACATATTCTGCATATCATAATTGCCGTCATAACTGATTAAACCAAAACATACTGGCACTTTGTTACATCAGTTTACCTGATTTTTATTCATGTTCAATTAATGTCCCTACTTATCTGTTGCTTAATATTTTGGCTGTGACGGTACGAGACATAAATGCTGCATATATACGAGGTAAGTGAAGCAGGACAGTTACGTATGAAATTACGTAATTCAAACATGTAACGATCCCCTTCATACAAAGTACACTGGAGTTCATACTTCTGCACGCTTGAGTTCAGCTCCATCAAGCTTAACTACTTCTGGATACCGCCTGGAGAAGAATGACTAGACTACGTGCATAACAGCCCAGCGAGGCAAGTAGTCTACCAAGCACGGCGGAGCAATACAGATGAGAATATATTAATAGCTATTTATACATCACTAGCTGAAAAGGCCCGGCGTCGCCCGGGCTTTGTATTTTTTAATTTGAAATTAACTTATGAAGGACTTTATGTATGTAGAACTTGAAATAAAGAAAAAGATTTATCACACTCAAACTATTCCATCAGAAAACGCTGGATATAAATTTTTATGGCTCATAGAGGATGTGGAATGCTGCATTCCGTTGCTTCTACACATCATGCTTGGGAGGGGTTGAAATAAGAAGAAACACAAATTACATAAGATTGTACTGACTTGACGGAAAATAATATTTCTCATTCTCATGTTACTATACAATCGTTTCGGAGCTGAAATAAAAGAGAAATGCAGTATCACTTTCATACTTTCCTCCCCTAGAACCCGAGACATAATATACTGCGAGTCAAAATGTTCCATCCCATGCTTAGGGCCTATGATAAACATCCCTATTTCTCAACTAATACAAAGCCTACAGGTAATGGATAACTTATCAGCGGAAAGGATTATTTACAGACTTTTGATATAGCATGAAGGTACTCCTCTGGGTCGCGAGCGACCCCTGGGGATCCCGTAAGGGGATATTCACAGCGGATTTGTTACCGGGGTGCGCCAGTCCCCTACCTACTTAAACCTAAGGACACATACACACACCCAGTCCTGAACCCGGGAAAGAAATTTTTCACTACTGAAAAATCCCCAACCCGGCCGGGAATCGAACCCGGGCCGCCGGAGTGGAAGGCAGGTTGATATAGCATACTCACACACTTAAGTTGTCCCTCTTATTCTACATCAAAATGTGAAGTGAGTAAATATTTCTTATGTCGAGGGTAGAGAAAGTTACGTGACTACATCACACTGTGCTTTATTTTCGTGGATTTCATTTTCAGTAATTATTTTCGCCAATATACTCGTATTACATTAAATTCCAGCATTAGGCTATATACTTGCCAAGGCCCTATGTAATCATAGTAAACAATTCATTGTTGCCATGTGAACTAAACAGCATTTCTTTTTTTTTCAGTATAAAATTCTCAGAAATTATATAATTTTCAAGGGAAGGACTGATTTATTTCAATTTTAATGTTGACCGCGTAACTTCCCGGGCTTAACTGGGTATGTGTGCAAAATTTCGTACAAATTGGTGAAGAAATGTGGATTTGTATAAGGAACAAACATACATACACACAAACACACATTCGACTTTATATATTAGAAGAAGAAGAAGATACAGTCAGTGCAACTCTGTATGCACTCTTTTGTGTGCAAGGTAGGCGAGGCGTTCAATTCTCGGAAGGTACGGAGTTCAAATCCCGAGGCTGTCCAACCTAACTGTGGTTCTTCTTTGCTTTTCCAGAGTCATTGAGGTAACACGAAATCACTACTATAATACAAGGAGGTATAATATCTCTTGTCCTCTTTTCGAACCAAAGTGTGCTACAGAAGTAGGTCTAAGGCATAGTATAAATTTCGGACCAAGGCTGTACAACAATTTTACTAGAAGAAACCCTAATATGATACCACTAAACAATAAATTGTTTAAAAAAAGAGTACTCGATTTGATTAAATCCAACTTGTAATTGTACTTTTACCACTTTTTTATGTTAATCATTCTCAACTGTATTTTTATTTTTTTTATTTTTAACATTGGGTATTTTGTTTGTAACTCTGTTATGTTACTGTAATTTATTTTTTCGTATCTTTGTTCATGCATTTATTTCATATAAGCAATCTTATTTATTTTTATTCTTATTTTTTACCTAAAACTATAATATGTATGTTTTTTTTAAATATAATTTTAGTATGACTGAACTGACCCCGAACACGAGCTATGCTCATGCGGGGCAAATAATACTCTTTTCAAACTGTACAAATTGTGTGTATATTATTTGTATTTGTAATAACTTTGTATCAATTTGTATTTTTTAATTTGTAATAAAACTTAACTTAATAATTAAAAAAAAAATGCTGGGTTGGATTTTCACAACCACTACCCTCATCACCTCCCTTACCATCCCTCATGTCATTCACTTAAGACTGATTTAATATTTATTTTAATAAGACAAGATTTTAACTCTTAACCATTACAAAAAACAGGTCTGTGAGACCGCAGTAAAAAAAATTAACCGCTGCTGCTGTTTGGATATTGTCTCCAAAGGTCTGTTATTAACACTTCTCGAAATCTGTATCGCCCTATATGCTCATTTACTCATCACCTTCCTAGTACCATTGGGGTCAATATGACCCCAAAAGCAATTTTGAAATAAATAACTCCGAGGGTTTCAAAACTATAATCTTCAAAATGTATTACTTTTTCACTCAATGACTTTTACTAAGTTTTATATTTTCAATACACTGAAAAGTATATGAAGTTTCAGCACTGAGCTACCATTGGGATCAATATGACCCTATCCAAATTGGCTTTTTTCTTTGAACTCAACATTATGTAAAAATGCTCATACATACGTGTCCTGTTTTCAAGATAAAAATGCGTGTTTTTACGCCAGTTCATTAAAACAATTGCAATGCTACCGATATACTCTCTCCGTGGCGCTACATCCCTGAAGGGACAAGGTCTACCACCCGACCGCTGCGTAATCTACAATAGGAAGATGGCAGGATTGGGGGCATGTGGTCAGCATGCCGTTAATGGTGGTTTCCATGACCGGAGCCGCTACTTCTCTATCAAGTAGCTCCTCAATTTGAATCACGAGGATGAATGCACCCCTACCAGACCTCCGAGGAGGTACCGGGGATCGAACCCGGGCCGACGGATCTGTAGTCCTCGACGCTAACCACAAGACCACGCCGGCGGTCAAAAAGCCCAAGTCAAATTGGCCAGCCCCGGGATTTGAGCCTGGGAACTCCCGAATGCGAGTCCAAGGCTTTACCATCTTGGTCACCTCACTGCATGCATGTCTAGAAGCAAGAGGAGAACATTTCGAGCATTTGTTATGAGTTTTGTGTGTTGACGTGTTATGAGTGTATCAATAGAGAGTTTTTGCCATAGCGTTTTGTTGGATACGGTAACACTAATATCACGTGATCGAATACGGTAAATGGAATAACGTCTTGTGCTACGATTGAGTATTTGCCAGCGTAAATTGATACGGTACGGTAAAGGTAACAGAGAAAATGGAGAAACTGCTTCAGATTGCTGCACTTGGAGATTTTAACAATGATATGATATGATACCCAATTGATCCCCGAATGTAATAGGCCTATGAATAAATTTAATTGTCCTTTGTTTCTGTTATAAACCTACATATATATGAATTCCACAGCACCTCATAATAGGATATAAATATTAACATAACCTCAAAATGGGATTTTAATCAGAAAAATATGTTAACATGTAAAAATTTATCAACACTGCTACGTAAGTTTATTGAAATACTTCTGGGTATGTTACATGCATTAAATTATCCGCAGTGATTTATTATACTGGAAATAATTGAGCCTATAAATACACATCATTGAACCAAAAACCTCACGCAAGAGAATTAAGTCGTTATAGCCTATTTTATGTTATCCTTTACAATGCTGAATTTATACAATAATATAAGCCATCATCAACTGAAATCATCAGTGGGATCTAAGTTTGAAATCAATAGAGAGAATTGCAGAAGAATAACTGGTTATTATGTATTACAGTCGAACACAAGGATAAAAATTCTCACAATTTTACATGTAGCTTTACTCTATAAATATTACATTTCTGCTTTTATACAGTTTTTTAACGAACGAATTTATACGTCAGTAGCAGTGAAAAGGTTAAAGCGAAGTCTTTCCTGTTTTTGGGGATCCATGGCTATTACCGTAAGCTTCACGCTAATCCGTCCGAAATAACGTGTCACCTTATCAGATATAGCGTTACGGTAAACCGGCGCATGCGCAGAGCATCAATCACGTGACTTTAGCGTTTACGGTAACTTAACGTAAGCTGGGCAAAAACTCTCTATTTGTGCTGAACACTTCCTAACGAGAAAACAAGGATTATGGGAACTTTTTTCCTTCTTTTGGTGTAAGGAACCCATGCCCGAAGTTTTTTAAAGTATTTTTGAAACAACCTGTATAGGCAAGTCATTATTTTCTGATTTATAAATAATGGCCTGCAATGAGTTCTGGGTGAAGAATTCTTTTATATTCTCACAACTTTATTTTGTAAAATAAATGCCTTTTGAGAATGACACAAAGATAACATGGTATAGTAGAAGTTTAAAATAGTAATTTTTCTAGATTATATCAGAAGTAATATCCACATATTCTCTCCAGCTAATAAGCAAGCTTATATCGTTGTTTAGAAGTCGCAATACTGTATCTGCAGTCTCTGTTTTGTACGGGTATTGCTGCTAGGTCAGGTCTGCTCTAATTTAAACACAATCTAAGGTTTCTCGGTACACAAGTCAGGGGTGAACTAAGGATATTACGAGATCATTAACTGGCATACCCTCCGGTAAATTACCAACGTCCTGTGTTCATAAGACGATGGCATCTATTACTAACAGCATCCGTCTTCTAAGATACCCTGACCTAGATAGCACAGTGTATCCGACAGTTTACTTCTCTCTAACCAGAAGGGCATTAAAACACTGCACAGCTTTTCAGAACAAGTTAAGGGGAGAGAATGGTATTCCTCATTTAACTTCTTCCTACTTGGTAAAAAATGTTATTTTTTGTTTATAAAGCTCATAGTTATAGCAACTTGACTAATACAAAAAATTGTCAATGCATGAAAACTATATACGTATCTTTTATCTGTTTTATGCCTGGTTTCTACAAACTTGTGAATTACCTATGGGTATATTATCCATGGATAAATTAGTCTCATTTCAACCACAATGATATAATGAGCAAGGCCTTGGAGTTGTACAGTTAATTTAATTCAGAAGGCTTTGATTCTCATTGTTACTGATCCTACAAAGAGGTTAAATTTTATCCAGCCATCCATGAAAGGATAAATTAACCCAACGATTTACCCTTGGAAAGATCTAGCCCAAGTTTGTAGGAACATTTCTTCTGTCATTTTCATATTTAGTCAGAGGACATTCATCTAGAAACTCGTCACAAGTGTAAGTGATTGCTATCTTTAAATTATTTGTGTCTGTGTGGTGTTATTCTTGTGTAAATTCTGTCCATTGGGTAATTTACCCATAGGTAATTCGCGAGTTTATAGAAACCGGCCATTAATTCGCATGTAATTTTTTCACGTTCAAAATAGGCTAATATTTTTCCAATAAAATAGAGATACAACGATGAATTGTATGTCACGGTGCACTCTACATTGTGTGTAATAAAATTACTAAGTCATAGGCTTATAACCTTAAAAAAAAATAAAAAAGTAAAGTGTTCCATAGGATCCAGATTTTTAGACATTCGGTAACGTGGAGGTGGTAAGGTTGTCAACCTTACGCACCGGCCGCCTTTACTACCAAAGTGCTCCTGGTACTCATTTATGTTAGAAACTGAGTCGAACCCAGGGCCATAGTGCCACCAGAAGGATTAGGCCAATTAAAAAACTCCAACGACCTCATCGGGGATCTAACCCGCGACCTTCCGGTTTGTAGCGCAGCGCCTCAACCACTAGGTTAAGGCGTACCCTACAGGCCTCAATACTTAGAGAAAATTAATACAAGAATACGCTAGTTTTTTTATTTTTATTTTTATTTTCTGGGTAATTTTTTTAAACAAAAACTGTAATCATTTTTTAAAAATTCAACAGAAAATTTGAGAAACTAGCATCAAAGAATAAAAAATTCAGGGATGTGTGTCTACACAGTATAGTAGGCCATGGGACTTTGATTATCAATTGTTCCTATGATTGGTATAATTTTATGGAGCAAGTTTCAACTGATATTAATTTAAATGGATATGATACAGGACGAAATGGTGAGGATGATTCATGTTATGTAAATATCTAATTCGGCATTTGCCTTTACGACTGGGGAAATCATGAAAAAACCAAAGTCAAATTGCCCGGCCACGGGATTTGAACCTGGGCCTTCCGAATGCGAGTCCAAGGCATTACCATCTCGGCCACTTCGCTCGGCAATACAGAATTAATTATCTCAAAAACTAATCGATGTATTAAAATGGAATTTTAAAATTTAATTAAGTGAGTATAACTTCAAGTTTCTAGGACAAAAATAGTTTAGAAAATCTCTCTCAACACTCAATGAATCTTTCTATCGCTTTCATCATAAATACGGCCATTCGCTGGAGTTCCTAGCAACTAAATAAAACTGCAGTGCTGTGAATTCATCACGAAGGTTTGTGTGAGAAATTCTGATTACTCAAGAGAGGATAACAGTAACAATAAGAAACGGTGGTGGTTATTTCTAAAGGGGAAAAGAGTGTTTACTTCTCAACTGGCTTGACTTACAGACCACTCTCTCTCTCTCTCTCTCTCTCTCTCTCTCTCTCTCTCTCTCTCTCTCTCTCTCTCTCTCTCTTTCTCCCTTTCTCTTTCTCTGATACCGGACACAAAGTAAAGATAGTGCTATCATCAAGTCTTCCAGCAAAGCCTTTTTCTATCTCTGCAGGGAGAAAATCCTTTTGTGACTCTTCCACAAATGTATGAACTACCACTTAAAGATGATTGGAAACATGAAGGCAAAAAAGTTTCGTATTTCTATCAACAAAAACTTCAAAATTGAAGGAATACATTACAGGAAAGACATTAGAGTAAGGCCTACTCTTTGGAGAAAAGAGTATTATTCTCTGTAAATATCAAAAGGATCGTTTTAAGTACTCTGAATGGAAGTGAACTTTGTTTCCCATATATTGCCATAAAAAAGTAAATAGCTTGTTTTAAAGGGCTTCCCATTAAGTACAGGTGTGTATTTAAAAATGGGTCTCTGTCTCGATGGTTGATATTTAAAACAGCTTTTTTTTATCTGCTGTATTTTTTAATTCACTTTAATATAAAACAATCTACCTTCGGGCAGTAACACATAATATAAACTTTAATTAGGCAATTATGATTGTTTATATTAAAGATGGAAAGCGAAAGTATTATATCAAGTGGATACTGCCGAAGATGGAATAATAAAATCAGGTAAACTGATAGGCCTACAACAAAGTGTCAGAATTTTTTTTTTTTTTTTTAAATCAATGATAATTGCAATTATGATATGCAGAAAATAAGCTACTTTTGTTATCGATTTTCGAGTTCAGCTTCAGATCGATTCATTAAGCATGGCTTACGGAAGAACAAAGGTCTAAAGTTTTGTTAAGCATAAGTGAAGGAATACTTGGGTAGTATCATTTGTCAAAGCTAACTGTATTGCAACTTCCAAAATCGTTTATGAACACTGTAAAACAATATGTTGCCATGAGAACTGACTTGAATTTGATAAATTCCATATATTATACCATATTACCATAAAATAGGCGCTACTATTGGCTTTTCTCCGGTATCTGTTACCCTTCTTTTTAAAAATAAAAATTATGAAAAATAAGTCTTCATGAAAAAGACCCTTAACATTCCAGTTACAGTAACAAATTTGTTACCAGTTCGATGAAATTTAAAATATCCCTTAATTCAAAAAAATAACTAAATTCAGTGAATTGTTTAGGCGATATAGGTGAACACGGATAGACAGACAGACAGACAGACAGACAGACAGACGTCATTCCAAATATCCTTTTTTCGGTTTGTAGGCTTCATGATACATGTTTTTCCGGTGTTATCTCGATTTAGATTTTTGTCACGATCATAAAACTCATCTGTATACTATATACGAGAATAAAAAAAAAAGGAAATATAGGCCTACAGAAAAATAAAGTAAAAAAGTTATGCAAAAAAATAGTTTAGAGAATGAATGACATTAAGCTGTGTTCAATTCGCATCCTGCAATTAAAACCTATAAGGATTTACTCTCTCTCTAGGGATGAAGTTTTGAGTAAAAGCTAGATTGTAACATTGCAACTAGAACCGTATAGCCGAACAATGCGAATATCCGTTCTAATTTAATATTATTCTAATGCAATTCTGAGCAATGCAATATAATTTAACGGTACACAAAAGGACAGACAGCTGTAAGCGCATATCGAATGTTGTCCACTGAACACTGGTTTGAATCTCGAACACATATACACACACGCCGAAATCCCGTAAGCAGATTGTTTAGAGCTTGTATTGTTGTAGGTCGGGTCAGCCAGCATTCAGCGGTCATGGCGACGAATTCGAAATGAACAAGCAAACAGGGGGAAAGGGTACACACAAACCCAGTATCGGATTACAATTGTCCCGGACTACCCTATAGAAATTTGAAATTGATACACCAGCCGAACCTATTGGTTGTCTGACGCGGTTATGTGATAATAGAAAATTCATAATTTCTAGACCACTGTATTTGGGCTGAATATTAAGCCAAGTATCTTTCTTCTCTCTCTCTCTCTCTCTCTCTCTCTCTCTCTCTCTCTCTCTCTCTCTCTCTCTCTCTCTCTCTCAATCTCTATGTCTCTCGTCCTCGCTCTTCTCAACGTCATCGCTTTCCCCGCTCTCCCTTTCTCTCTCCCCCTCTCTTTGTACGGTCGAAATGATACAGCCCTTTCAACCCCCAATCGTTCCCTACAGAGTATGGAAATGCCATTGACTGGTCATTGGAATTAGACGGTTATATGTCAACTAGTTCTGTTTGCTTTGAGCGTAACAAGCATTCAAGTCAACGAAGGCATATGAATGATTGTTGATATATGAATTTAATGTCACACAACGACACCTTATGAATGTTTGTCGGTTTGATTTTTATTTTCATGCCTAGGGTAGGTTTAGAAAGTCTCTACCAACGGCCAGTTCGGCGGAAAATTAATGATGGAATTACTGAGTCCGGTCAGGCAAGTATTTTACCGGAGTCTATTGTATCCTGCTTCTGGTGAAAAGGGAGCGAGACAATACTCATGTGTGAAGAAGTATGTGGCACCATAATTTGTATTTGAAATGATCTCAGTACAAGTCCATGAAGAAATTAACATACGGTATGAATTTCGGTCTTAATTAATTCAATTAATTCACCACTGATATTTCAGATCGGGAATTAATAATTAATAGGGCCCGGATTCTAATGACATGTCATCTTTTTATTGATGCTTCTTAGACATTGCCAACTTGTAGGTGAATCCTAATCATGGTCCCTATATTATAGAATGCATTTTTGTTAGGTAATTTTTTGTCATTTTCTGCAATTTTATATCTTTAGGGCATTTACTTCCATTTTTCGTCATTATTTTGTCATTTTTGTGACATTTCCTTTTTTACTTAGTCATTTTCATGCATTTACATTCAGTGTATTAACTTTTTTGTCGAATTTTTTTCTCACAGGATAATATAAATTACTAGGTTAGTACGTTGCAACATTTTTTGTAGGATCTATTTTAAAAACTACTTTCTTACTTTTCGTCTCAAATGCTCCAATCAAGAACAAAGTTTTAGACCTACAACATCCTTTCTACGTTCACAATTTTTAGAATTATGTAAAAATTAGTCTATAACTTTGTGCGTACAAAATTTTTATAAATAAAATATCAGTTTTTAGGTCATTCTTTACAATTATTAAGTCATTTTCTTTAAAACTTAGGGTCATTTTATAGGTATTTTTTAAACAATTTTAGGTCATCAGAATCCGGGCCCTGATAATTACCAAACTGTAAGCCGAAGGTTTCATAATTGCCAACCCTGAGTCTAAAGTCCGATGGTTGTGCTATACTTGATCCAAGATGTATACATAGAAAAAGTAAACAACCGAAAGTGAAAATACAAAGCACAGTTCACAAGAATTCGTTTTTGAGACTGTTTAGTTGATTACATACAGTAAAGTAAATTGAAGTTTATTTTTTATACTAAGCGAAAAGGGTCCCGGGTTCGATTCCCAATGTTTTGTAGGCCTATATATTTACAATGTGTATCTTCTCGCCGCTAGACAAACCTTTTCCTCTCACGTTTGTTTATTGCTGAAGTAAGTTCTGAAGGCCCTGGCTCGAAATTTTCCTCTATGGTGCAAATTATAAGAGACTACGCCTATTACTTTTGCTTACAGTATGTGGCGTACTTCATCATACATTATGTATATGTAAAGTACAAGGATTTCATTCATCTCTATATATATAAGAGGATTTGTCCTGACTGACTGACTGAATGAATGCCAAAAATCGAATGTTTTTGAGAATACTTAATCGCTTTTTACACAGAATTATCAAATCCAAAAAATAGTTCACTTGACAACAGTATCAACAACAGAGAAGATATCAATATAATTCATGTTGTAAATAAATATTAAAGAATGAAATCCACGAAAATAATGCAGTCGCATAACTTTCTCTACCTTGGACATAGAGAAAACAATAGGTCTACGAGGTGTGGTAATATGTTTTGGGGAGAGAAGTATGAAAGTTATATTGCATATCTGTTTAATTTCATCCCGAAAACGGGGTTATCGTAACATGAGAGTGAGAAATAAATATTCCGCAAAGACAATACAATTTAATGTTCTGTTTCTTCTTATTTTAACCCCTACCAGGCTTGCTGTGTAACTTACTGTATAAGCGATGGGATGCAAAATTCTACATCCTCTATGAGCCATATAAAAAGCTATATCAAGCGTTTTCTGAGGGAATAGTTTGAGTGCGATAAGTCGTTCTTCCCATTTCAAATTCTAAATACCTATATAAGGACCTAGAATTTAAAAAACGAAAGTCCTTCATAAATAATTTCCAATTACAAAATAAAAAACCCGGGCGACGAAGCTAGTTGAATTATAAAATGCGTCTTGTATTTAGTAACTAATGTCACTTGTTTTTTCTTCAGAATTAATAAATTTGCCAAGGCAACGATAAAAACTAATAAAATCTTTGCTGCTACATGTATGTTGTAAAACATATCAGCTTATTACGTAAATGACACAAATGCCTGGAACATGTCCACTCAAATTAGTGTTAAATTACTTCAAGGGTCATTCTCGCTAAATTAGAAGAAAATCGCACAACGCATTTGATCTCAACGATTCGGTAGGTTAATAATTTTATATGCGGTTATTAAAATACATTCTGTATGCATACAAATGAAGGTAATTATAATATGCAAGCACATATTTTCCCACATGACGCTAAGTTTAAATGCTGCGGTGTGCACACAAAAGAGAAGAGCAAACATAACCTCAAAGTAAGTAATGGAGTTTGCAGGATCATACAAGGTGTCCCATGTGATTTAAGTAAAATGTTCACGCACATATACATGCAGTCATAATCCCTGCCTTTTAATCATAATAATAACAACAGCGGAAGTTACGGATCATTTGTTGAGTTGTATGCAACTTTTACCCTCCTCTGGCACATAATATGTAGCTATCATGTTTTTCGCTATTGTTACCAACATCTACATTACATAGAAAAAAACCAGAGGGGAGGATGATGTAGACATTCGACGAATTATAACCAAAATATATACAGTTGGTTATTTTAACCCCTCCTGTTTTATACAACTGTTTGCCCCCTTTTTTTCTTTTTTATATATGCGAATACATCGGGGGTGACATTTTCTCTTCTACCCCATTTAAGAAGGGTAGTGGGGCTGTAAGCGGAAATTGAATATGGCAAAGTATCCATTTTTATTCCACACGCTTCTCAACCCCCTCTTACCCTTTACCACCCCTTGCGCCTTTGCATATTAAAACCCAGGAGTTTGATTGCGCCCTTTATTGTGTGTAGCTTTTGCCGTCATTATCACGCCTTTTACAACCCCCTCTCCCAGAAATGCATATTTGCTTGGATTGTGAATATTTCCACATGAGAGCACTAGGAAGCGGGCTTTATGTATGTTAATCATATATCACCAATGCTAAATACCGGAGATCTTTTCATTTGTAACATACGTTCAGCGTCATCAATCAATTTGTACAAATGTCGCCGTGAAATATAGTTCATTATGCTGAAGTGTGAGCATGAAATCAGTTTTTTCGCACGGGAAGTTGGAACGAATGTTGACAGAATTGATTATGACTCTTAGGAGGGACGAACTTATTTAATCTGACTTCATTTAGCTCTACGTTTTAAAGGCACACCCCAAAGGATAGCTTATCAGCGATTTCAGATGTCAAGGGAAAGGTTTGTTGGTTTAAGGTTATTTAACGACGGGATATACTGCAATTTAGGCCTATGACCGTCACCGGAGCGCTGGAATTATGTCCCGCAGAAGTTCTTTTAGAAGCCTGACAAAAAAAATTAAAATATTTTAAAACAAATTCGAAAATTAATATTATTTATATATTTTGTGGTTGTTGAGGATATATTAACTATTTGTACCTTGTTACTTTCCCCTTATACCCTTAAACAAAAGTTACATAAAGGCATCCTTACATAGGCATAAGACTGTTTACAATACGGTATACATCTGTATTTTACAACATCAAGAACAAATTTAAAATCCATGTGATTTTATGTAAAACTTTTAGAATAACATCTCTTCTTACAACGGTACAATAATGCTACTTAGAAAATTAGAAATAAAAAAAATTACAGGAATTCCTAAAATCTTGCAAACCTACGTAGGGTCTTATGTATCACCAATAAGTAGGACCTTACATAGATTTGCAAGACTATGGATTTTTAATTTTTATTTTTATTTTGTAGAGAAAGATGTGATAGAGATAGTTAAAAGTAAAACATTATGTTGGTATGGACACATAAAGAGAATGAACGAAGGAAGATTGCCAAGAGTGGTAATGAATTGGGAACCTGATGGAAGAAGGAGGAAAGGAAGACCAACTGAAACCTGGATGGATGGAGTAAAAGAAAGTATGGCCAAGAGACACATTAGACAGACAGTTGTGTTTATTTATGTTATCATTGCCGAGTGTTTACTTATTGTCATTGTCATTGTCATTGTTTGGTTGAGGGAAACCACAGCCTTGTGAAAACCCCTAAATATAATTAAAAAAATATATTTTGTGATATTTATTATTATACCATTGTAAGGACAGAAATTTATTTTAAACTCTTTTGATACATCACATACATTTTAAATTTCAACTTAATGTTGTAACATACAGATATAGCACTAAATTGTAAACAAACTTTCCTATTCTAAACTTTTCAAAGTATACGCTATCTTTGTTTATCTCTCTGTTTCTTAAGTGCCTTTCTCTTTCCCTCTCCATCTCTCTATTTCTCTCGAGTAATAACCTGTCTCTTTGATGAGCATTTTCCCCTCTGAGAGGCTATTTGGGTCAGTGGTGTTGAGTTCGACATTTACAAATCTCTTGCTGAATGTTTGGCATGTGATGTGTTATATAACTCAGGGGAAGTTTAAATTATCTGCTGGGAAATAGAGTTTGCGGGATGGTTGTGGATTTGTGGTATAGGAGCTGTCCTGTTGGATTTGTGGCTTATTATGGCCAGGCACGTCTGGGTTTGCTAAGTTGAGTATGATAATATCAGTCACCATATTAATCTCTATTATGTTACAGTAGGCCTCACACGCCCTTTAATAGAAGGCTGAGGATACTTTTACTCCGTGCCATCAGAAAACCGGATAAACCTAGATCTATCCGGGTAATGTACGCTTTATCCGATCAGTTTGGGTTAAGCAAGAATTATAAACAAAATTTCCTCCACTTCGGGCAAAGCGCGATTTACCCTCGGCATTGTTCTATTTTATTTTATTTTAAATGTTATTTTATTTCAGTTGTACTTATACTCGTTTTAGCCACGAGGCCATATCAGAAATTTGGGATCAGTGTCTATACAGTAGGGTAGGCATGGAACTTTTGATTGTCAATTGTTTCTATTAATGGTGGATTTTTATGGAGTAAATTTCAACTTATATTAATTTAAATGGACATGATACAAGTTGAAATGGTGAGGATGATTCACGGTATGTAAATATCCAATTCGGAATTTGCCTTTACGACTGGAGAAACAATGAAAAAAACCCATATCATATTGGCATTAGCCTAAGTATAATATTTGCACTAACTAATTGCTTTCACACAATAGATAAAAAAACTAAACTCCATGGAGCTATATCCCTTTCATGGACTAGGCCTACCATCCGACCGCTGCATCATGTACCATAGGCAGATTGCAGGATTGAGGGGCATGTTGTCAGCATGACGACTCCCATGGTCGTTATTGATGGCTTACTGTACCGGAGCTGCTATATCTTTATCAAGTAGCCCCTCAGTTTGTATCACGAAGCTGAGGGCACCCCATTCCAGACCTCTCTACCTCATAAAATCCTAAGATGTACCTGGGATCGAATCCGGACGGACGGATCCGTAGGTAGCAGCGGTAACCATTAAACCATGCAGGTCTTAAGGTATATAATACTTATTACTGATAATAATAATGTTATTATTATAGTTGTTGTGTCTGACCTACAAGCTAAGGTATTTGGTGGATAGATTTGAACACGTAGGCTTCAAATTCCAATTAGCACAACATGTCGATTGCACAATAGTATATTGCGATACTAGTTCCGTAAGTGGTGCACACGGATCAAGAAAAGAGTTTTTTTCAGTTTCCGAGATCCGTTATGCGCTTATGGAACGAGTATTGCATGATATTTTTTGCACGATGATTATTCACATCAATTTCATTACATTAATTAAGATATTAGCTGAAAATATTATGTATATAAATTATTGAAGACCTATGTTATATTTCAGAAAGTGATTCGCATGTGTTGGTTGTTATGGGGACTGAATATTTGTCCTGTTAAAGCCGCCACAAACTGGGGGGCCTTGGTTCCGGCCTTCGGTAAAAGCTCGTATTGTGATGGTTTTACTTACGGCACTAGTGCTTTTTGTAATTTTTTCAGCATCGAGATTTCATTTGTTTTCATAGCAACCAGACTGCGTGCGGGAATGTCAAATTACAATCCACGGCAACGATATTCGTAAGTACCACTAATCAGTTACGTCGTGCAAAAAATAACGTTTAATACAAAACAATGCACTGTAAGAGCATAAGAAAATGGACGTCATTGTATTGTGACCATGCAAATGCAGAGGCAAACGTTACTGACCCAAATAATTTAACGGAAGTAGCCATCAAAGAAACGGGGTAAGGGGAAAATATGATAATAACATACAGTGATGACACGGGATCTCTGACTGCGAGCGAGCAAATGTTTTATTTCATTATTCTAATGAGCGCTGCAGCTGTAAAATATTCCCACCTCACAACACATTGTAATAAATTTCATTGTGCAACAAAAAAATAAGGAAACCCTTATTCATTCTACTTTACACAGAAATGTTTTTATTCATGCAGCAATTAGTGTGCACTTTTGTTTATGTTACTGTCTGTGGCCATATTTTGTGCAGGGAATTACACTCCAAGTGATGAAAACAAAGCTACATCAACGATAATGATATTGATGATGACGACGATCATTAAAATTACTCATATCTCACTCTATACAAGGAGGAAGGTTTGTATGTCTGATTATTTAGATTCTGTGAGGTGTTCGTAAAATAATGTTATTAAAAGCTACTTCTACTTTTGAAAATTCAGTAAATAATATTTCTTAGTACACGCTCTCTAAAACAGCTGCTTGTCAGCCTGGTAAAATGCCTAAAAATTCAATGTTATCAACCACGGCCGCTAAAATTGTAAAATGCAGTTTTATCGGCCTAGGACGCTAAAGTCGTCATGGCATTGACCAGTCACACACACTTTAACATGGATTTAAGCATATATTTGGTCATAAAACAACAAATTTAAGCCAACATGTTTTTTTCATCTTCTTCTTCTTCTTATTATTATTATTATTATTCTTGTGATGTAGGATGGCATCCTGTTTATTTCCCTTTATTCCTCAGATGAGTCATGTGTACTGTCTTTCCATCTCGTAGCAGGTCTTCCTCTTAATCTTTTTCCGTCTGGTCTGCTTCCTTGAGCCTTTTTTGCTAGGCGATTGTTTTCCATTCTATCAACGTGTTCTTTCCAAAATTTTGTTCTGTCATTGGTAAATTTAGTTATGTCCTGAATTTGGCATTTGTCCCTAATTTCTGTATTGTGTATCTTTTTTTTATGATAATCAGAAACTTTACCAGGTTGTTTTTCTGTTTTTTTTTTTTTTGTTTTGTTTGTTGCAAAACACGGTAGTCTACTTCATCATATAGCCTAACAACAAATATAGCCTAAGCCAAAAACTTTTCACCTCTTGGTTCACAAGAGAATCATTGCTTACCATGGATGCACCATTATTTAAATGTAATAATATATTCATTCTCATAGTCTACTGCTGCCTAGATTTTACTAGCAGCAGCTCCAATTCAATGTTTCTGGCTTCGATTGAAATTTCCTTGGGATTATCACTCATATTTTCACAAGGTTTTCATAAATACTAGTTCATATGCATTATTGTTTATAAACAAGCTACTAAAATATTATGTATCTATACCGCATTTCGTATACGGTTCATTGTTCTGCGATTCAGACTGCTGTGAGAATACGTTAACAAATGACTGATTATACCTTTCATTAAAATTAATTATACTGTATTTTTGTTTAATCTCATATAATTTAAAGAGCTTTTACTAAAAATATTGTATGCACTACGTACACAAAAACTTGATCGGACTCATCGAGTATTTTGGCCTCGACTTACGCCTCGACCGCTATACTAGATTCGTCCGCTAAAGCGATATTGTGCGTACTTGTAAATAAATAGCTATTAAAGTACTCATTACATTATGTATGATGATAGATGTAGTTCAACTTCCCGACACCGATTTCAACGGTGAGAGAAATACTGTTTTGTGATATTATCAATTCTAGAGACGCCTCTGGTTATAGCAACTATAAAAATTCAACACTATTCACAATAAACTACATATTCATTATAATTGTGTTGAAATGTCGTAATAAACGAAGTGTAGTTTTAATTAGAGGGCGAGTTCAGAAATTTGTAATTCGAGACTTGAAGCCACGCCCAAGATAAGCTGGTCACAATTTATGGTCATGCATAGGCTTATTACAAGTCTCTTGGCAGGTAATAACAATTATGTTCATGAATACTAATATTATGAGGGCTCATAACAGACTAATATAATTTCCGGAGTAAAAAATTATATTATGTACAGCAAGCTGCAAAAAAGATGTGCCGCTTAAAAGTTCAAAATACAGAATACTGCGCATGCATCGTCTCGTCATCGCCTGTGTACACAAGGTGACATGTAATTAAACCATTGAAACGTTTTGTTTAAGTATGTTTTATATATGTTTAATCGGATGGAGCAAATCTTTACAATATAAAGCCACATCGCTGACTCTCTTAACTCACTCATTCGCTCACTGACTTTAACGTTTGCCCACTTCTAGATTAGCTAGAAACTTGAAATTTAGCACACTTATAGCTTTTAGCCTGCAACCGATGGAAATATTCCAAAAAATTCAATTTGTTAACCCTAAAAAACCTTGAAAAGGGCGGACGCACTTTAAAGTCTCCGTTCAGTTCTCGTGACTCATAATTTCCGTAAACCGAGCGAGGTAGCCGAGAAGGTAAAGTTTTGGACACGCGTTCGGAAGGTCCCAGGTACAAATCCCGTAGCCGGCCAATTTGTCGCGGGTTTTTCCCCCAGTCTTAAAAGGCAAATGCCGAATTGTTTATTTACATACTACGATTCATTCTGTATCATATCCATTTAAATTAATATATCAGTTGAAATTTACTCTATAAAGTACACTAGTAATGTTTACCCACTTAAAATGAGATTTGACAGACTTATACCTTTTTAGCTTGTAACCGACGGAGAAATACAAACAAACAAACAAACAAAAGATCAAAGTTTTATTTTTTACCCCGAAAAATCCTAAATATTTCGCTAAATAGGTTTATTATGGCTAAACTGTAATAGACTATTAAGTAGACTAAATACACAGACACTAACTCCGAAAAGGTGTTAGTTCATAATAAAAAACGTTTCCCGAGAACCTCAGGGGGCAGAGCCCACATCGAGCAAAGTGAGTATTGCATTATATAGCCACTTATTATGGCTGTACTATACCAGAAAGCGAAGTGGCTATTGTCGTTAAATAGCTGACCTGCGAAACGAGTGAGCAATCTGGCTATGGAAGATAATCTCAAACGATCTATAATTACTTTATTTATAAGTTATTGAAAATACTGGGTAAAATCCATCTTAAACCACAAATTAATACGCAGAAAATCACTATTGGTACATAGTTTACTCCAGTCAATTAGAACTTATACTTTAAAACTGTAAAATTATTACAATATAATTACACTTCTTACTCTTTAGGACTAGCCCACCTAGGGAGTCAAACTAGAGGGCTTTTCCCTGCAACAGCAGGAGGCCATGGCCCTTAAGGGATTCTGAAGGCTAAAATTTATTCATTCATTCATTCAATTACACTTCTCAACTAAGTCTAATACTCAGAGACCAGTAACAATTGCCACAAGCAATTGTTGTTTTTGGTCATTTGTTGACTGCGTGATGCGACACTACTTGCTGCATGGCTTAAAATAAAACAAAGTTAAATAAATAAAACTCTACAGTCTTTGTTCGATCATTGACATAGTAACACGTCATCATTTTTCATAATTCTACAGTGAGAATTTACGTTTGGACATAAAATGGCCCAGCCTTGGTCCATCTAAGGTTAATAAGTTAGTGAAAATTCGACATAGATTTAGAATACACAATTAACTCTTTCTATCTATAGTACCTCACCTGTAGAGACAGTAATAAAACAAAGATTATGTTTTTATCCACAAGTAATAAAATTGTAATATTGTTACGGTGGATAAAACTTGACATTTCAAATTGTGACATTTCCTGTGAGCCGAGGGTTTTCTGATTGTATCACTCTGTAAACGCGGCATTAAGAAAATGTCGGACACGCTTTGCTTGCTTTTCAGATTCGAATTCAACACTCTAAATTGTAACGATTACGATAAATTTATCGTGATGGAATAATAATAATAATAATAATAATAATAATAATAATAATAATAATAATAATAATAATCTCTCTTCACATTAGTTTCACCTCTCCCTCTGAGGGATATTTAAGCGACCCAAGCCGCCCGGGCCTTACAGGGTTCACAAACATACTTTTTTGACCAGACAAAGACATGGAGACCTCCCCGGATGAGTGATCAGCCCAATGCCGGGGCCACCTCCAAGACAACACGAACACATAGGACGAGACATACCATTCACACACACACTCACTCCAAACAAGTAGAGGATGGGACGAAGATGATAATGACGGCAAGATGATATCCGGGGACCACAAGGACCTAAAGTTACCCGACATTTGGATCACAAGTGAGGAAAACCTCCCGGAAAAACCCCGACTAGGTAACTTGTCCTGACCAGGAATAATAATAATAATAATAATAATAATAATAATAATAATAATAATAATAATAATAATAATAATAATAATAATGTTGGTCTTATGTAAAAATAAAAAAAATAAAATGGAGCAAAGCAGCAACGACAATTTATCCTGAAAATCAATACTTAAACCATAATGCGAAGTAAATACATAAATACACACATATATAAATGGCATAATTATGCCTAGTTTATAGCACGAAAACCAAAGCATTTTCGCGAAAATAATAATCATCATTTTCTATATGCAAAATGATAAGCCTTTTTCCCTTCCCTGTTGGATTCTATAATCCTGTTCTTTACCCGGAAAGGAAAATCTGCTTCTTTTATAATATGTATTGTCACTTCATACTTTTTAATGTTTTGTTCCCTTCATAAACCAAAGTTTCGTCTAGATTGCATATTTTCGTTCCCTCTCTTCTAAATTCTCTTCTCTGACGTAAATAACGCCTGAGCCACGGAATGATATAGGCCTAATCTCTGTCCACTATAGGTGCCACTGTCACCTTCGGTTAAGAAATTCAATACTGATTTCAATAATTAGCTTGTACACGAATGCTATATTGAAATTGGGATGATCAGGATCATTATTTACTGTTGACTAGACCCTTCTTAATGTAGGGAGTTTGTTATTATGGGGGAAAAAGCACAATTTTGTGAATTTTTTATTCCTCAAATTCGTCACATTATGCATCCAACACTTCCCTGGGACAGAACCTTACCGACTGTTGATATTTCTACGAATATTGCAGATGCTAAATTTTAACTCTCCGTTGAAGTCTTATGTTAATTTCACGGATTGAATGTTGAGTGAACTTTCCACAAAATGTATCAAATAAGTTAAATATTATCCCTACAGTTTTTTCTTCACTTTAAATGGCTGTTTTAGAACATGAAATAGCGAAACATGTTCTGCTATGACTTTTATTTATGCTTAAAAAAATATTCCAATGTAAAAATATTAGGCCTATATAATTTAATGTTCTATTCCTACAGCAAAACGGCTATAATGCGATAACCAAATGTGACGTAATTAATTGTTACGCAACACAGTCACAATTTTGTTATTAATACACTGCATTAAAATCATTATATTTATAAATGTTAAAATCAACGGTACCGTAACCTAGAATCAAAATA
This sequence comes from Ectobius pallidus, assembly GCA_964059195.1. Taxonomy (NCBI): domain Eukaryota; kingdom Metazoa; phylum Arthropoda; class Insecta; order Blattodea; family Ectobiidae; genus Ectobius; species Ectobius pallidus. Next base: position 206,258,552 of record CAXKWD010000001.1, on the reverse strand, counting down.
CATTTTATGGTCAGATACGAGTATGTTTATGAATCAAGCAATGTTCGTTTCATAATTTGCATACCTATCTTTTTATTTCCAGTATCTTAATTACCATAGGACTATAGGCAAATTGCATAGGACTATTTTTGTTCGACCATAATTAGTCTAAACGTTTAAATGGTGAGATTTAGATCCACGCAAACTAAACTGCTACGCTTCAGCGCGATGACCTTTTTCTTCCGCACCAGCTGATTGCGTTGTTCATGTCTTCTACGACAGATAGCAGATTACAGCGTCAGTCAAATCGAAGTTTTCTTTTTCTGTTTTGTTCAAACCAACGGATTTTTACAGCACGTAATGAATGCATTTTAGTAGGATATTAAAATTAGCAAGAACCGGATTGATTTTATTTAAACATAGGCAATCTATTACGGAGATTACAGCTGCTAATTTCAAAGTTTGACAATCGTTCCGTGTTCCATACACCAGTTTCGAAATAAAATCCTGCATGAAATGAATGTCATTATGATACCGTGACATCACACGTATAGGCTAAACGTATTTTAATACTGTCGAACAAAAATGATTATTTTAATACGCAGAGAATGCAACGAAGCAGGCTCAAGCTGTGAGACGTTCACGAGCCAATCACAGTAAATGGAATTAAGAAAAGAGGTCCTGTAATCAGTGGTTTTGTTTACATTTATTTCATTCTTTAAGTTCCATGGTGTATAGTACTCATTATTCCTTTAACCACGATGTGAAAAACGTACCAACACTCTGTGCTCGGTGAAGTCATCAGAAGATCAGTACAACCCGTTCCAAACCCTCTACCCCGATATAATCCTAGAAGATAAGAGAAATTGAACCTGGATATTCAGGCCCACCCATTAACCCTTAACACCGTGGAATTGCCTAGTACCAAGACATCCAGATAGCACAAGTTTATTATTTAAAAACCTTCCATTTAGTCCAATACAGCCTATATTTCACTACAATGGAGAGGAACTGAACTTACCGAAGAAATGAAAAGCAGGGAAGATATTTTCCATCATATGGTTTTCCAATAACTCGAAGCTTTCATGGCATTTACTATGATTAGTTATGGCTTCATGGGTCATGATATTACGATGAAGGCCATAAACTAAGGGAGGCCGAAAGCTTGGTAACCCATGAATTCATAACTAGCTTTCTAAGCTTATAATAATTATCAAATTACCTAATTACAAAGAACATAAAATTAATTTTTTTAGCAACTTATTTACTGAATTCCAAATTACATGTGGGTTAAGCACGCAGTAATATTTTTTCATAAAGCAACTTTACAAAATACATCTTTTAGTGTACATACGTATTTTTACTCAGCAGTTTTTTTTACTCCAGCCGCTTGAGACTTCAGGAGGATACCGTTCTTGTAGAGGTGTACTTTTCTTGGTCGCATTTCTTCTGCTTTGCACTCATTCTAGGTAAAATCTTGTTTCTTGCATGACATTGAATTTTTATATTATTTTTAGTTCCTTTCCTGGCAATCACTTGGGCTGGTATGTTTTTATGTTACTGCATAGAAATTGAATGTGAATCCAAATGTTTAAGAGCAGACATATTTATTTCTGGAGCGGCTGCCTTTCTTGGAGCGGCCACCTCTCTTGGAGCGGCTGCGACTCTTGGAGCGCTTGGAGCGACCGCGGGTCTTAGAGCGCCTGGAGCGACCGCAGGTCTTGGAACGCCTGGATCGACCGCGGGTCTTGGAGCGATGGGAGCGACCACGGGTCTTGGAGCGCTTGGAGCGACCGCGGGTCCTGGAACGTCTGGAGCGGCTTCTGGTCTTGGATCGCCTGGAGCGGCCTCTGGTCTTGGATCGCCTGGAGCGACCGCAGGTCTTGGAACGCCTGGATCGACCACGGGTCTTGGAGCGCTTGGAGCGGCCGCGGGTCCTTGAGCGACTGCCATGTTTTCCTTTGCTGCATTTCTTCTGTGCCTTGCATGCAGCTTTGATGAATGCTTGTTTTTCCTTGCAACTCATTTGGTTCCATATTTGTGCTCCTTTCTTGGCAACCTCCGTGGCCTTGAGGTTCTTGTATCTCTTCTTAATACAAAGCAGAAAGTTAAAGAATGGGTTGACGTTCTTACCATATTTTCCTGAGCACCTGCGCGATCTTTTGCATCCCTTCCTTGATTTTGATCTTGATCTTGATCTTGAACTTGATCTGCGTCTGGCCATCTTCGATGTAATTCAAATACACTGCGCGATTTTATGAAGAGAAAGACTTTATCACCAGAATTTAGAGCTAAAAACCGAAATTTATGTAGAGAAGTCGTTAAACACAAGAAATTTGCTTTCGAACTAGGACATTATGATTTTTCATTCTTGTCTTGTTGACATTGTTGAAAGTATAGTCTAGAGACAGATTTCAATATTATATACAAGTGCTGCGACCTATGCTCATGCTCGTAACAATAATAATGTACTAGTCTGGGATAATGAGGGGCCATGGAATACAGTCTCAGCTTACGTACTAGCGACCGAAGTATCAGATTAGCAGTTAATAAGTCTTCGTGATATTTGTGGTATGCCGAAGAAATGTGTTCAAGTAGCTGTCCAACAGGTTTATGATTGAAGAACTGTGAAGGGTAGTGTGTAACATTTCTTTAGTCCTTTCCTTGATTTTCAGTTTCTTTCTCACAGCGATTTCTGTAGCGAAAATCCGTTTCAATTATATTGAATCCTATACACAATAATCTCATGTGAAACACTCACATGACTTCCTCTATCCAACATGCGGTAAACGGCTGCATTGCAGCAATGCGCATTCATTGGTCGGTTGAAAAATATTGACATATCTTCGAAAATTACCGATTTTTGGTTTAATGACTCGGCTGTGTGCCCTGAAAACCCCCATAATTTGATGGTGTAAGAATAGAGCTTAGTTAATTAAATATTTAATTCGCTTGAATAATAATTTATTGAAATTCTCATTTTGTAAGTTCTTTCGATGTTGAAAGCCCCTTAACTCTGAGCGGTCACTCAGACCTTATGTCCATGTTAATGTAAAAAAATAATCACGTCTACGGTTAAGATAAGAGAATAAATAAAAAATACTGGATTTGTAGATGAGACGCATAACGAACCAATAATTAATCATAAAACTTCGAAGTCCATTAGTGACAACTGCCATCTAGACCAAAACTTAGGAACAAAATACCGATAGTTCAGACTGATGCTGTGATGTAAAAGAGGACGAATAAAATAAAAATGAATATCACGGAAGAATCCTGTTACGTTGGTTTCTATTCCTTCAGTTCGAATCGAGCTATATAAATTCTCATGTAACTAAGGGCGAAATCCAAAAATAAGTCGCCCCTTAAGCTCCGCCCATTCGATATTCACACTTGCACGGACTGTGTGATGTATTTTGTTTCTGAGCGAAGCAGGGTGACCAACTGTCCTTGTATATTTTCGCAAGTGCTTTGTACCCAATCCTTGTATATTGTCGCAAGTGCCTAGTACCCACCTCTGCATATAGTCTAAATAATGCATAACATTAACCACATAGTTAAGTGCGCGAAGCTGAGACGGCAGCCGTAGCGAAGCGCCCTTGCATTTTCGAATAATGTACGATTGGTTTAGTGACTCGGATGAAAACCCCCATAACTTGATGGTGTAATTATATTTAGAATATTCCTATAAGAGAAAGTATGTTTATATATGGATTCAACAGGTTTTGAAAAACAATATGACGTAAAACTTGGCCGTTTTTTGTAAATAAATTTAGAATATCGATGTTTTTTACATCGGTGGAAAACAACCAATGTTTTTGCTACGAGATCGAAGTTTCTCCCCGACATCGAGGGTTTTTTTAATAGGCTATCTACGGTTTTTTTGCAATAATCGTTATAAATTATTGAAGAACTGACATAATGAGTCGGAATTGAACTTTTTGACAGAAAATTTAACAAAACATATATTTTTTTACATGGATAGTTTCATGGAAATATTTTAGTTTATTTATGAATTTTGCCTAATTTTCTGAAACCATGACTTTTAAAAAATATATACGATATTTCCGTCAAAATACATCGAATAATGTAGATTTCGAAAATGTGCCATATTATATCTCCCGCGAGGTTTGTCAGCCTGTCACCACTCGTCTAGCGGTATGACGTCACACCTCCAACGTCCAATCACGAGTTTCTTCATAATACGAGGACAGAAGAGTTCGCTAGATCGTGGTATAAAAGAAAGTGCACCAGAGAGGGTGCGGAGGGTGGGACCGATTTATTCCAAGGTGCGTCTTATATTTGGATTTCCCCTAACTAAGTTCTGAAGCTCTAGCAATCTTACGAAACCAACGCACTGAACACATTTTGAATTTTAATTTAGCTTATATCATCCCTTGAGGGCTAAGGTAGGGCAGTTCGAGTTTACTCATTAGGTGAGCTAGACCTAGGAAGCGTGAGCACAAAATTGCATGTAAAATTTAATGTTAACAACTAGCATGATGGTAGTCTATTTTACGAGCCTAGTAAAAGAATTCTACTCATGACTGTTAACCACCAATAAATAGACTATAATGAACGCGTGGTATTTTATTAAGTGGAATCTTCACACAATTACTACCGTACACGTAAACTCCTACATTTTTTATACGTAATATTCCAAGGGTATTCGTGATGAAATTGATGTACAGGTAGGGAAAAAAGTAGACCGACTCTTGTAGCTGATGGGGGAAGGATTTCCCGAAATATGAGGCTATTTACGGATAATTGTGACGCTATAGCTCAAGTTACGACCCTCTTACATTACCTCTAATGGGTTTCGAAATGGGCTAAGTCAACAGTCGACACTAGAACAAATTTCAATGCATTCCCTGCTATCCTGTGAATACCGCTAGGCATGCGCAGTGGCTCGTCGGCAACTTAGATATTTTAGTCGGCCCGCTTTTTTTCCCCTACCTGTACATCATGCAGTTTTTCTCATTTCAGGTCCAGTCGGACTTGATATTATTATCGGGCAGAGGAATTAAAAACACATAATACAGCTTCCTCAATTTTGTCAAAAATCTTGGAAATGAAATTATAAAAAATGTTGACAAACCGAATGACAAATGCAGCATGTACGGCTAGGTCTATGTCAAAATTTGACATCTCTATATTTTTCCAATAATGGGTGTCATGTTTAGTTTAAAAAAATTAATCTGTAGATAAATTACGTGAATGAAAACGTTTCGTATATTGAAATGACATCCTGATAGAAAATAACGTTAAATTGAATGCATCCACATTTGAACTGTGTTAATACTGTCAGTTTCTGTCAATGCTTTCAATTTATAAAACTGTTAGCTGAAATGAAACTGTCAGAGCCTTCAAAAATTAATAATGAGTCGGTCCTGGATGGTGGAAAGTTGCCTAAAAGAATGCACTGTTGTTGCTCTTGTCATAAGCGTTGCTATGGGGAAGCTTTAATAAGCTATGGATACCAATATTGCATGTGCAAGTTCCGGGAATTTGAAATAAATTACGCATGTCATACAGAAGGCCTTGACTGTCAGGAATGAAAGTAGATCGGCAGCGAATTTTAAATATCAATGAATATCCATAATACTAATTTAAGATTATCAATACCTATCACCGTACTATAAAATCTGTCAATTACAGGAACAATTATAATATTTAAAATGAGAGACGTATTTTCATAAATAAGGCATTGGACGATAGTTCCAAATTATTATGATCCAATTCACCATGCACGGATATAAAAAATATTGATGTGAAACACTTAACCTCCTCCACCCAAATAAAAGTTTTGACTCTTACTATCTTCATGTAAATTGCTAGTAAAAACTAAGAGAATGTCGTCTGCCATGTTTCAAATCACATCCGCGAAGGATATACCTAGGTATAGCTCAAATAAAAGCTGATTAATGCATTCACGTAACTTTCTTTACTCTAAGCATGACCAACAATACATCTTTCTCACTTCACATTCTGATATAGAATAAGAGGCCGTGGAAGAGCGCGAATTCAGATGTTTCAAACCACATTATTGTTCACTAGGCAAAGACTGAGTTTTTATCAACAGTGCCACGTTTCAAATCACATCCGCGAAGGATACATAACCCAAATAAAAGCTGATTAATGTACTCACGTAAATTTCTTTACCCTAAGCGTGGGCATAAGTTACATTTTTCTCACTTCACATTCTGATTTATCTTGTAACTTCAGAGAATATTTCCGAAAAATGTATGAAGTAAAAGTTTAGCACTTAGTATAAGCATTTCACGTACAAAATTTAAACAAAATCGTTTAGAGCCGTTTTCGACAAAATCGCGAAGAACGAAAGTATTTTAATGTAAAGTGGCAGTAAGAGAAAAATCATCGCCAATCTTTTTGTCACATCTCAGAATATACCTAATCCAAATATATCATTTTGTTTTTATTCACACATGCACACAGGCATGTTTCCGAAAATTGTATGTTTGGATTCAGGGTACCTCAAAACGTGTATTTGTATTAAAAAGTCAATTTCGAATTACGGCCGTCCGAAGAAAAGGAAAAGGAAAAGTAAAAATTAACCCTTAAATGCGACTCAGTTTCTCACGAAAAATACAAAACCGTGCCGGACTGTAAAGAAAACAGTTAACATAATGATGAGGATCCTAGTTCATTTATCCCAATTTTCATAAAAAAAGAGCCATATTGAATTACTAATCAATGAAATGTAGTAAAACTCCGCCTTTCAATATTCAAGTTTTTTAATTATCATATACTAGCATGTGCCCGCGGCTTCGCCCGCGATAATTATTTCACAAATTAAAAATTAAGAGCATAATAGTTAAATCAGTATATTTATTGATACCTAAATCGCGTGGACAACATACCACGATTAGATAGTGTCGCCTGGTAAAAGCTACCTCAGATTCGAGTTCCTTGGCGCAGAAAACCCCTGTATAGTGAGTTTCGTCCAAATAAAACAATGTTTGACCATATTTAGGGCTTATAACATTCAAGAGATCGCGAAAGTTTTATTTGCAAGGTATGAAAAACATAGCCAAAGCCAACTGTAATTGATTTGACATTGAAATGTATAACTGAAATCTGATGCTTCGAAAACGCAAAAAATGCACGTTTTCTGCCCGTTTTTCACTCATAACTCACGAACGAAACCGAAATTTAAAATTCCGGCTTCGAGGTGCATTTTCCGACCCTTCAGTCCACCTATGTTTAAAATTTCAGATCTCTGCGTTGAGTAGATTTCGCTGGGCATCGCGGACAGACAGACTGACAGATAGTGTAACGACGCAAATAGCGACGTGCATAATCAACGATAGGAGACCATTCCTAAACAAAGGAAGGGTTGGGGGACCGCAACTAATCGATATTGAACATTTTTATGATTATCGATACTGCCCTGAATTTTATTTGAATTACAGAAAAGGAGAGGTGCGCATGCGTCGACGGTGAATCGACGAGGGAGACGTGCGGAACCTGAAAGACGGTTAGTAGTACGTGCCTGACCACGAGACAGAGAAGTTGAAAAGGCAGAAGGGAGAAGACGAGATTGGGATGGGTGACAGCGGTAGAGGCGTTCTGGCATAATGGTGTGTCAGACTTTCATCCAAAGGAAATTCTGGTTGTGAACTTCCTTGACACGGCTATATGGAGATAGTCATTAATCAGAAGAATACACCAAGTCGGCCAGTACGAGACACCGCTACAGCGAACATCAGCTGTGAGAGTGAGTCGTGACTGCTCGCTCTGAATAAGAGCAGATATGGACATCAGGAAGTAATGGAAGACAACTCAGGATCGGAGGATAAGTTGGACATCACTGGTTGAGTATAAGCGTCTAGACTTTTTTCTTATTGTTTGGGGAGTGAGAAAATTGAGATATCCTTTTTTTTAAGGATGGTTTCTAAGTCATGTATGGCGATTAGACACCGTATGGAATAATAGAATAGAATAGAATAGAAACATAGAAGTGAGAATTCTAGAAGTAAAGTGATGAAATCCAGTAATCCAACTATTTTCTATTTCTGGTCTAAATTAATTATAAAAGAGCAGTCTAGAGCCTAACAACTGAATGCCACAGATATATCTCTTCACTTTAAGTTTTTTTGGGTAATTGTCCCACGAATGAATACATAGCTAGGGGCAATTGGTGATGCTCATATAAACTTTGTTATTTTTGAGACAGGACGCGAGGGGAGTAAGGAAGAAAAGTAATTAAGGGGCATGCTTAGTACTTCTTACGAGGGCCCCTCCCTCTTGGGTTTCTTTCAGGTGACGGGTGACTATCTATAAATAGATTTCATGCTGGCCTGTAATGTTAAGTTATGTTTTTTTATAGAGATTTATCTACAAGCGAAGGTGTATGGAATATGGTAGAGGGGGATAAGCAGTGGAAAGATTGAAGGGCAAAAGAAGGCCTACGAGTGGTAGTGCATTAGGTGTGTACCATTGGAAAATTTACATGTTAGGGTAGAAGTAGAAGTCACTAAAGGGGTTATAGAGAAGCTTACTAATCTGGGCGTGAATTAGTTTCAGTTAGAATTCTAGGGAATTTAGAGACAAAAGAAGATTGGGTGCCCATGCTAAAGAGTAGTAACGTAAGAAGTAGGAAAACTAGAATAACCACCGAGTGAATTAAATCAATGGTATAAGCTGAAGGGAACTCTACTTAAAGAAAGAAAGGGGTTAAAAGATAACAGCTGATGACTGGTCAGGTTAGAAAGAGGAGAGTGAGTTGAAAGATAACAACAAATGATTGGTTAGGTTAGAAAGAGGAGAATAGGAAATTGCGAGTAGTGTACTGATGATAAGTAGTTTATTAGCAAGTACTAGAGATTGTAAGGGTGAGGTGAGGGAACGCCGGAAGTATCCCGAATCAAACAAATAAAATCTGGTAGTAGACAAGGCCTATACCAGTAACATATAAAGAAAAGAAATTTATGAGAGATTGTGAAAGCCATCGATGTTGGAGGCGAACAACGGCCCCACGTGCCTCTAGGAGAGAGTGTCAGGGACCTCTGACATCGATTTACAAAATTTTATTTTTGTTTGCGGCCCATTAATATTTTCCCGGTTGCAGGAGAGGAGTCAGATTGTTTGTAACTCAAGATCTAGACGTCGCTCCTGTATCGGTGGTCTATCGCCACAGTCACTCTGTGGGTAGAGGCCTAAACTTCTATTTCTTTCTTCGTGAGACTGTCTTTTCTATCTATCTTTAAATACAATTCTTCATGGACTAAGCTGACAAATAGACTAATATAGGAGACATAGGTGGGATTATTGAGTGTAATCTGTAGAGTAAGGACTGGATTATGAATTGAAAACCATTATTTATTCAAGAGAAAAAAACACCCAGTATAATATATATATTGAGCTATCCTGAAGTTACAAATGTAAATGACTGCACAAGTCAGTAGTAAATTAGAAGAATAGTACAAAACGTTCTAGTAGATACCTGAAAAACAAAGAAAGAAAATTAAAGTAATTAATTAAGGATTTGTTATTGTTGAACAGAGAACGTACTTATATAGTTAAAATTGGGTATACTAACCTTGAATAATCAAATATTATCCTACCGATAAAAGTGTTGAATGGTTAATGTAGTGTAAATGTAATTTATTGTATATAAGATTGTTATTGTTGAAAAAAGAAAAAAAAAATAATATATTAAATAAATTATGGTTATTGTTATGCAAAGTAAATTAACGTGAAGTTCAGATTTTTGACCCTTATCCTTGTAATGGTTTGAGAGTAGCTGGTTTTTGTGCTAAGTTACATACTTTGGTAGTGAGTATTAAAAAAAGGAGAAAAAGAAGAAGCAAAATAATAAAAGAAAGATAAATCCGAACCCAACTCCCGTCTCCACTGTTATTTAAAAGCTAGTCGAGGGGCATGTAGGTACATAGCCTGTGTATCTATAATTTAATTTGTGTCTGGGCTGATTCATAACAAAAAGAAAAGAGGAAGCGTATTGATGATGGCGCCCGTTAATATAAATTTTCATCAATATTATCAAGACTGGGTAAATTGTTAAAAGAGAGAGAAAGTAGACTGAGAGTAGGAAGTTTGCAATCACCCGGTGTCAAAGGTAGTTGTACTGAACGTTGGAATGTGGACTATGCAGGCAGTGTTATGATGACACGACAGGTGCATGAGTGACCTTGTTTTGTAGGAGTTCAGTAAACTTATATACTACGATTAAGAATAATCACATATTAGTCGTCACAGAATTTTGGCGAAGATTTAATCCAAGAAGTTAAGGAACTTTATAGCATAAAGTAAGAAAAGCCCGTCACAAATTTTGGCGCCCATACCGTGGGGCGATAGTTTGTTAATTTGTAACGTGTGGGGCGATAGTTTGTTAATTTGTAACGTGTGGGGCGATAGTTTGTTAATTTGTAACGTGTGGGGCGATAGTTTGTTAATTTATGACCAAAATATCGTGAAGTTCAGTCTTCACAAATTTTGGTCGCCCATAACGTGGGGGTGAGTAGTGTTAAAACAAAACAGTATTGCTAATTGTTGCAACTTAATTTAGTTAAAATTGTTAAAAAAAAAAAAAAAAAAAGAAACCTTTATTCAGTTGAAGTTCCATATTATGATAGCCCATAGCGTGAGGCAGTGATAGTTTGATATCCTAACGTGAGGCGAGATAGGGTTAAAAGAATTTTGGGAGTTAGGTTAGTATAACTGAAATTTATTCTCAAAAACAAATAATAATAATAATAATAATAACATATTTTTGGGAAAAGAATAATGACTATTGACAAGTAAGGACTTCTATAGATGACTAAGACAGACGACTGAACTATTGTGTGTTCTAATCTTTTTTTCCAGTGGTATTGTTAATATATAAATATGGCTACTTATGTTGATCCGTATGCACAAATAAGAGCAGCTGAGCTAACCCAAGCTATTAGGAAGTTGAGGAAGGCGGATTTAGAGGCAGAATGTGATAGAGTAAAGTTACCGACCACAGGTACAAGGGATGAGTTAAGACAACGCTTGTTAGATTATGCCCGTAAGAACCCTCAGTCATTTCAAGTGTTAATTACGGCTTTTGCTCTGAGTCAGGAAGTTTTGGAAGAAGATTTAGTTGAACATAATATAACGATTCCACAAGATTCATATGGAGATGTAGTGTATACATGGGTTAAGTTAATGCGTAGGAAGGCCATGGCGGTAGCTGATTCAGAAGAAGTTGTACCAGTAATACCATCGTTTACAATTCAGTTAGAGCCACATAAACCAAATACTTTGGATCTGGTTCGTAAATGGAACATTAAATTCAAACCTGGGGATAGTATTTACTTATTTTTGGAGAGATTAGAAGATTTAAAACAAAGTTCTAAGTTACAGGGTGTAGAGTTATTGTCAGTATTACCCGAAATTTTACAAGATTCAGCTTTACTTTGGTACAGGAACAGATTAACAGATTGGCCTACATGGGAAGCTTTTTTGAAAGAATTTAGAGAATATTATTTGCCTATTGATGAGGAAGACTCGCTTTTGGATGAGATTAGACAGAGAACGCAAGGTCCTAAAGAATCGATTTTTGATTATGTTAATGCTATTCAAACGTTAATGAGGAGGCTGAGTACTCCAATGAGTCCTCAACAAATGATGAAGACTGTTATCAAAAATTTGCGTCCTGATGTAAAATTGTACCTTAGACCTGCAGAGATTCAAACTATAACAGATTTAATACGTGTAGGTAGACAGTATGAACAAATATTGTTAGATTCTGAGAGATATATTCCTCCTCCAACGCAGGTTAGAGCTACAATTAAAGAAACGGCTTATAAACCTCAGAGACAAGTTGTTATACCTTCAGTTCATACAGCGCTAGGAATTCAGGGAAAACAGGAACTTCCATCGTCCGAGTTACAAAAGAAACCCAATGTTAGTTTTTCTGCAAAGACGTGGGATAAGGAACGGAATTCAAGTCCTGTCAATGATTCTAGAATGGTTAAAGTAATAGAAAATAAAGAGAGACAGGATGAGTCGAGGGATAATGGTAAAAACACCACTTTGCGTTTTTCAAATAACCAGCGATGTTGGAACTGTGATGAAATAGGACATAGACAGTTCGAGTGTAAGGCACCTCGTAGAGTTACTCCACGCACTACGATTAAATGTTATAATTGTAATAAGTTTGGACATAGGTCTATTGATTGTAGGATGCCCCAAGAAAGAAAAGTTAGGCCTACAAATTCTTTAAGACAATTAACTAAAAATCAGGCTTGTGTGATGTTAAATATAAATCCTACAGATTTAGTTAATGGAGATAGATGTTTTGTTGAAATTTTGCTGGAGGATATTACATTTATTGCTTTAATAGATTCCGGTTCAGATAAAACTTATGTGGGAGAGAAGGGTGATTTTTTGTGTAAAATGTTAGATTTAGCAGTAGAAGAATCTGAAGTTAGGGTGGTGCAATTAGCAGATAAAACTTATAGTTCTATAACGGGAGAGAGAACTTTTGAGATGAAATTGCAGGACAGGATCTTTCAGATAAAATGTAAAATTATGCCAAATTTAGCAGTAGATATGATTCTGGGCATGGACGTTTTGAAACAAATTGGGTTAGTAGTAGATTTGCAAGATGGGACTTGGTATTTCAAAGATGAACCAGCAAAAATTTTTCCATTTGTTAAGGCTATAGATTTAAAAGAAGAAGATCAACTACATAATATTCTTACCTTACCTACACCTCAGGAAAGGGACAGATTGAATGTGTTTTTGGAAAATCAGTTACAGAAATTTGATCAGTGTACTGGACTTACCGATCTGATTTCTCATGTTATTGATACAGGCGATGCAAAACCTATAAAACAAAGATATTATCCAGTATCACCCATTTTGGAAAAAGTTATACACGCGGAAATAGATAAAATGTTATTGGAAAAAGTTATAGAGCCTTCAAATTCACCTTGGTCGTCTCCGGTAGTTATGGTAAAGAAACCAGATAAAACATGGAGGTTCTGCGTAGATTTCAGAAAAGTAAATAATTGTACAAAAAGAGATAGTTATCCTTTGCCATACATTGAACATGTTTTGAGTAAATTACGACATGCTAGGTATATCAGTACAATAGATTTGAAAAATGGGTATTGGCAAGTTCCATTAGATGAAGCAAGTAAAGAAAAAACAGCATTTACCGTACCTGGTAGAGGATTGTATCAGTTTCGAGTTATGCCTTTTGGAATCCATAACGCACCAGCCTCGTTTCAAAGATTAGTTGATACTATATTAAGAGAAGAGATAGGAGAGAAATGCTTTTGTTATTTGGATGATATAGTACTTATTAGCGAGACATTTGAAGAACATTTGTCCTTGTTAGAAAAAGTTTTAGAGAAATTAAGAAAAGCTAACCTGAAAATTAATAGGGAAAAATCAAAATTTTGTAGAAGTGAATTAAAATATTTGGGTCATATCATTACTCCATTAGGAATTGCTGTAGATTCAGATAAAATCTCGTGTATCCTTGAGTATCCAGCCCCTACAAAAGTCAAGGAAGTACGAGCATTTTTAGGATTGGCATCTTGGTACCGACGATTCATTCCATTTTTTTCTGAAGTTGTAAAGCCCCTCACTGCACTTCTGAAAAAGAATCAGAAATGGCGTTGGACTAAGGAATGTCAGGAATCTTTTGATGAATTAAAATCGAAATTATCTAGTAGTCCTATATTAACTTGTCCAGATTATACTAAACCCCTAGTGTTACAGACCGACGCTAGTTTTTCAGGACTAGGAGCAGCATTAATTCAGACAGGAGAGGAAGGAGAGGAAAAAGTAATAGCTTATGCTAGTAGAACTTTAACGGTAGGTGAGCAAAAGTGGGCAATAGTTGAGAAGGAATTGTTAGCTATATTGTGGGCAGTTCAAAAGTTTCGTCCTTATTTGGAAGGTTATCATTTTAAAGTATATACTGATCATTTTGCTCTGAAATGGTTAAATACATTACAGAATCCGACCGGACGATTAGCTAGGTGGAGTTTATTGCTCCAGGAGTATGATTTTGAAGTAATACATAGGCCTGGTAGATTACAAAAAGTTCCGGATGCTTTATCTAGAATACACGAAGGGAAAGTTCAAGAGAAAACGGTAGAGGAAGAATTTTGCCTCTTGTTGACTGATAACTCTGAAGTAGTGGAATGGGAAAATATACAAGATGCTTGGTATATTAAGCGGAAAGAGCAAGTACAAAGTAAACCTAAATTTTGGCCAGATTGGAAGGTCGTAGATGAGAAGTTGTACCATTTAAGATTAGATCAGTTAGAACAAACTTTAGAGGGAACAGTGAATAGGTGGAAATTAGTTATTCCGCAAGATTATAGGATTAAAGTATTACAGGAATGTCATGATGCACCTACTGCAGGACATATGGGGATAGCTAAAACTTTCTTTAGAATAGCAAACAAGTATTATTGGCCGGGAATGTTTAGAGATGTTGCTAAGTATGTTACTGCTTGTGAAATATGTCAGAGACAGAAAGTGTTACAGACGGCTCAAGCAGGACCAATGCATTTTTACCAGAAAGAGAAACCTTGGATGACTGTAGCTACTGATTTGTTGGGACCTTACCCACGTTCCAAAAAAGGGAACCGATACATTGTAGTATTTCAGGACACCTTTACCAAATATGTAGAGTGTAAAGCGTTAAGGAAAGCAACCAGTAGAGCAGTTACGGAAGCATTTTATGAATTGATTATCCTTAAATGGGGAATTCCGGGATATTTGCTGATGGATAATGGACCGCAATATACTAGTAAATTAATGCGAGAGATAGCTAAAGCTTTTAATATAACTCCTTGTTATTTACCTGTATATTCGCCACAAGGAAATCCAGTAGAAAGAGTCAATAGAGTATTGAAAACAATGATTTCTAGTTATATTCAAAAGGATCAGACAGTTTGGGATGTGTATTTGAGAGAATTTAATTTTGCTATAAATACGGCTAAGCATAGTTCCACTGGATGCACTCCTTATATGCTAAATTATGGGAAGGAGCCTGAAATTATCAGTAGGATTGAAAAGGTGGAAAACCAACCGATTCATAAAGAAATTCCAAAACTTTGGGTGGAGAGACTCAATAAATTGAAAACGGTACGTTTAATGGTTAGACATAACTTAGAAACCGCCTATAAGAATTCGAGTCATTATTATAATCTTCGGAGGAGAGAGATGAGATTTCGTCCAGGAGATCTAGTGTTAAGAAGAAACTTTAAATTAAGTGATGCCTCACAAGCTTATACAGCAGGTTTAAGTGCAAAGTTTGTCGGGCCCTATATTATAAAGAAAAAGTTCAGTGAAAATAGCTACGAACTGACAAACCGTTTTGGTAAAAAGTTGGGGAAGTGGCACGTCAAAGACTTGAAACCCTTTGTTCCTGGATAAACATTCTTTAAGGCTGGTAAAAGAGACACGCACAAAAAAAAAAAAAAAATGAATGTGACCTGTGTCAACATTATTTTTTTTGGTGAGTGAGGGAAGAATGTAACGACGCAAATAGCGACGTGCATAATCAACGATAGGAGACCATTCCTAAACAAAGGAAGGGTTGGGGGACCGCAACTAATCGATATTGAACATTTTTATGATTATCGATACTGCCCTGAATTTTATTTGAATTACAGAAAAGGAGAGGTGCGCATGCGTCGACGGTGAATCGACGAGGGAGACGTGCGGAACCTGAAAGACGGTTAGTAGTACGTGCCTGACCACGAGACAGAGAAGTTGAAAAGGCAGAAGGGAGAAGACGAGATTGGGATGGGTGACAGCGGTAGAGGCGTTCTGGCATAATGGTGTGTCAGACTTTCATCCAAAGGAAATTCTGGTTGTGAACTTCCTTGACACGGCTATATGGAGATAGTCATTAATCAGAAGAATACACCAAGTCGGCCAGTACGAGACACCGCTACAGCGAACATCAGCTGTGAGAGTGAGTCGTGACTGCTCGCTCTGAATAAGAGCAGATATGGACATCAGGAAGTAATGGAAGACAACTCAGGATCGGAGGATAAGTTGGACATCACTGGTTGAGTATAAGCGTCTAGACTTTTTTCTTATTGTTTGGGGAGTGAGAAAATTGAGATATCCTTTTTTTTAAGGATGGTTTCTAAGTCATGTATGGCGATTAGACACCGTATGGAATAATAGAATAGAATAGAATAGAAACATAGAAGTGAGAATTCTAGAAGTAAAGTGATGAAATCCAGTAATCCAACTATTTTCTATTTCTGGTCTAAATTAATTATAAAAGAGCAGTCTAGAGCCTAACAACTGAATGCCACAGATATATCTCTTCACTTTAAGTTTTTTTGGGTAATTGTCCCACGAATGAATACATAGCTAGGGGCAATTGGTGATGCTCATATAAACTTTGTTATTTTTGAGACAGGACGCGAGGGGAGTAAGGAAGAAAAGTAATTAAGGGGCATGCTTAGTACTTCTTACGAGGGCCCCTCCCTCTTGGGTTTCTTTCAGGTGACGGGTGACTATCTATAAATAGATTTCATGCTGGCCTGTAATGTTAAGTTATGTTTTTTTATAGAGATTTATCTACAAGCGAAGGTGTATGGAATATGGTAGAGGGGGATAAGCAGTGGAAAGATTGAAGGGCAAAAGAAGGCCTACGAGTGGTAGTGCATTAGGTGTGTACCATTGGAAAATTTACATGTTAGGGTAGAAGTAGAAGTCACTAAAGGGGTTATAGAGAAGCTTACTAATCTGGGCGTGAATTAGTTTCAGTTAGAATTCTAGGGAATTTAGAGACAAAAGAAGATTGGGTGCCCATGCTAAAGAGTAGTAACGTAAGAAGTAGGAAAACTAGAATAACCACCGAGTGAATTAAATCAATGGTATAAGCTGAAGGGAACTCTACTTAAAGAAAGAAAGGGGTTAAAAGATAACAGCTGATGACTGGTCAGGTTAGAAAGAGGAGAGTGAGTTGAAAGATAACAACAAATGATTGGTTAGGTTAGAAAGAGGAGAATAGGAAATTGCGAGTAGTGTACTGATGATAAGTAGTTTATTAGCAAGTACTAGAGATTGTAAGGGTGAGGTGAGGGAACGCCGGAAGTATCCCGAATCAAACAAATAAAATCTGGTAGTAGACAAGGCCTATACCAGTAACATATAAAGAAAAGAAATTTATGAGAGATTGTGAAAGCCATCGATGTTGGAGGCGAACAACGGCCCCACGTGCCTCTAGGAGAGAGTGTCAGGGACCTCTGACATCGATTTACAAAATTTTATTTTTGTTTGCGGCCCATTAATATTTTCCCGGTTGCAGGAGAGGAGTCAGATTGTTTGTAACTCAAGATCTAGACGTCGCTCCTGTATCGGTGGTCTATCGCCACAGTCACTCTGTGGGTAGAGGCCTAAACTTCTATTTCTTTCTTCGTGAGACTGTCTTTTCTATCTATCTTTAAATACAATTCTTCATGGACTAAGCTGACAAATAGACTAATATAGGAGACATAGGTGGGATTATTGAGTGTAATCTGTAGAGTAAGGACTGGATTATGAATTGAAAACCATTATTTATTCAAGAGAAAAAAACACCCAGTATAATATATATATTGAGCTATCCTGAAGTTACAAATGTAAATGACTGCACAAGTCAGTAGTAAATTAGAAGAATAGTACAAAACGTTCTAGTAGATACCTGAAAAACAAAGAAAGAAAATTAAAGTAATTAATTAAGGATTTGTTATTGTTGAACAGAGAACGTACTTATATAGTTAAAATTGGGTATACTAACCTTGAATAATCAAATATTATCCTACCGATAAAAGTGTTGAATGGTTAATGTAGTGTAAATGTAATTTATTGTATATAAGATTGTTATTGTTGAAAAAAGAAAAAAAAAATAATATATTAAATAAATTATGGTTATTGTTATGCAAAGTAAATTAACGTGAAGTTCAGATTTTTGACCCTTATCCTTGTAATGGTTTGAGAGTAGCTGGTTTTTGTGCTAAGTTACATACTTTGGTAGTGAGTATTAAAAAAAGGAGAAAAAGAAGAAGCAAAATAATAAAAGAAAGATAAATCCGAACCCAACTCCCGTCTCCACTGTTATTTAAAAGCTAGTCGAGGGGCATGTAGGTACATAGCCTGTGTATCTATAATTTAATTTGTGTCTGGGCTGATTCATAACAAAAAGAAAAGAGGAAGCGTATTGATGATGGCGCCCGTTAATATAAATTTTCATCAATATTATCAAGACTGGGTAAATTGTTAAAAGAGAGAGAAAGTAGACTGAGAGTAGGAAGTTTGCAATCACCCGGTGTCAAAGGTAGTTGTACTGAACGTTGGAATGTGGACTATGCAGGCAGTGTTATGATGACACGACAGGTGCATGAGTGACCTTGTTTTGTAGGAGTTCAGTAAACTTATATACTACGATTAAGAATAATCACATATTAGTCGTCACAGAATTTTGGCGAAGATTTAATCCAAGAAGTTAAGGAACTTTATAGCATAAAGTAAGAAAAGCCCGTCACAATAGACAGATAGGCAGACTGACAGATAGACAGACTGACAGATAGACACACTTCCTAAGCCTACATCATATTGTTTAACATCATACTACCTTATGTATCGCTGAAGATGACCACAAGCTGGTCGAAATATATAAGGTAATTTAAAAAACTTGAATATTGAAAGGCGGAGTTTTATTACATTTCATTAATTAGTTCATTTATTGTAAACTATTATAGCAAATTTAAATGCATTTTACATTTTCTTTCGGGTTAATAAGTGCCAGAATGGTACTTTCTGAGATTGTGTGGTGGACGGGAAAAGGTCTGTCTATCTGTCCGTATGTCCGTACACCCGATAACTCAAATACGCTTTATCGGATTTTCATAACGTCCACTGGAAGAAGCTTATTGATTTTGGACCAAATCGGTTCGAATTCTCCCTTCATCTGGCGGGTTCAGATTCCGTGTGGCAGAAGGAAACCTGGGAGTTAAAACCCAGAGTTAAGCAGTAAATGGAGGGGAACATGTTATGAAGAGGACAGTAACTTATACAGTGTTGATATGTTAACATATTTATTTTAGGATGTAATATAACATAGAGGGTTAATAATAATTTAAAGTGCATTTTCTTCGCTCCTCACTAAAATAAAAAAGTAGATTTTATGCTGTAAAACGAAGAAATAAAACAAGATATATACACAAAACTGGGTCAGAAAGGTCAGTTAAGTAATTATCTCTGTATTTATGTGTTTTCACAGGTGGAAATAATTAAAGCTTTCTTTCACTCCTTTAAAGCTAGTTTTCTACGAATCGTACCACGATTATATCTTAAACAAACAACGCTAAAAATGGCTAACATGTATTATTTGAAAGTGTAATTATAGTGCGTCATTTGGTAGTCAAATACTTCTTCTTCGTGTTTCGTCTCTATCACTCCTCTTTCTCTCTCTCTTTGCCTGTTCCTCTCCCCATCTCTTCCTGGTTTGCAGTAGACAGCTAATAAAATGTACTAATGCACAATCAACTTATTATGCTGGAAGATAGAAATGTTCTCTGTCAAATAAATTTCAACTAAATTGTCTGTTTTGTAATTTCGTAGGCGAAAAATTGGGTCGTTTATAAGAAACTGTTTGCAAATGTAGATTTTAATTTAACACGCAAAGAATTAAAATGACTGCAGATTTTATAAACTCCCATTTGTACCGTACTAACTGAACGATTATACAGTGTTCGCCTTGTTAATTTAACTAAAGATAAGTTAGTTTATTCTCATATTTTAAGTTTAAAGTCTAGATTGTATGTTCAAGTTAATACGTCAAATAACCTTCGGGAAAGAGCTTTTCTTTATACTAAGCGCGTTCAGAAAGTAAGTTTCCCTGGGACCGTTTGCAGAAACAAAACACAATTTCATGGAAATATTTATTGCAAAAGATGCAGAAAGTGTTCAGCTATTTTTCAACACATTCGCCACCGGAATTGAGACATTTGCTATACCGTGTGACCAACTTTTTAATGCTTGTGCCGCCTGGGATTTCAACCACTGTGTGACAACCATCTCTGCCTCTTTCATTCTCTGTCATTTCGTGAGGTGTAGGAAAAGAAGAAAATCACTTGGAACGAGATTCGGGCTGTAGAGTGGATTTTTAAACACCTCCCAGCAAGTCTCCCGCAGAAGTTCGGCTGCGAAGAGTTTAAATATCCACCCTACAGCCCGGACCTCGCTGTAAATTATGCTTATTACCGTCGTCCATATGCTTGAATTTTGTCCCGCAAGTGTTCTTTTATATCAAAATAGGCGTACATAAACATGGGGCTGTCCTATTTACACAGACTTAAATGCTAGTGATGGGCATTTTCGAATGAAAAAATTCAAATCTTGAAATTTATTGAGAATCAAGAATCTTATAAAAATAATTCGAATTATGGTTCGGATGATTTAATGATAGAAGAAGCGCGAAGTGAGCACGAGTTCTTGAGTTCTCGTTCATTCGTATTACTTAGATTAACTACGATAACGCGGTATAAGGTTTGCACGCAAAAAAGGTACATATATGAACGCACAGCCACCATGCGCACTGGGTAGTTCAGTGTTGCCAGACTGCCGATCTTTGACAGAAGATCCTAGGGCAGGCGAGACAGTACATATATCTCAGACATTTGTTCTGTAAACGCTAGTAGTACAATGAGATTAACGCAATAACTGACAGCGCTGCATGAAACTAATTCCGATTGGTTTGTGGTTGATTGAATGGGTGAGACATCTCTTGCGGGAATCTTGTAACAAGATGAAAGTGCCAAGCTGAACATTCCGAATGTATTCTTAAAATCATTCGATTCTCCACATCACTAATAGGCCTAAATGCCGTCGACCGCAGCTGGGCTCAAACCGACGAACTTGGGAACAGAACACCACTGTCAGTTTAAGTTTCTTTTATTTCAACGTACTTAAAAAAATTATAAATTGATATTGCAGTTTGTTTACTTCCTCAGAAAATCAATACCATTTGCTTCGAAACCTGAGATTAAATTTTTAAGGAGAACAAACAAAAAGCCCACTTAATGGACTTCTCGATAAATCTAAGTACCTGTCAGGGACGAAACCTACAAAATGATTCTAAAAATAGCACTTCATGCAATATAAAATGGAAGGAGAGAATTTAAGTACGACATGCATAAATAACGAACTGTTTGTGAAGAAAACCCCCTCCATAAAGTTGTTAAGGGACGACATTTCTTATCATCACATTGTTTAAGCTAGGGGAAAGAACTTGTCTGTATATCATTTCTAGGAAGTTAATTTTCGTCTTGAGCGCAGATTTTAATACCCCGGCACTCTGAGGTTACTAAATAAGATTAAGGGGTAGATATATTCATATCACTTGCAAGTACCATGTTACAGTTCCACAGCTGTGTCCTTTTATATTCGGCTCTCAGCTAAGATATGATCGAATCTTTCTTGGTCTGAAAAGGCAAGCATAACAGATTAACTCTTTACGTTGATGTTAAAGAGATTTTGACCTCGAAAGCTAAATTTTCTGGTCTTCTTTAGCACTTTGCACTGAATTCACCGGATGATGCAGAGCAGGTTACGCGGTCCAATTTCGTCGTACATTACTGCCAATAGCTTTACACGAGGGATGAACAAACGCGATGTTAGTGACAGGTAGAACGAGGTTTGCGACATAATCTAGGTTTGTGACATGTTAGACATAGATAGATAGATATAGATATTTATTGTACTAAGAAAAAAATTACATAAGAGTCTACCGGATTTGATGCTTATCATTTTACCAGTAGACATCTTAAACCCGATAATACATTTTCGTAGAGTGTATGTCAACATATAGGGATAAGTTTCTTCTCTGCTTCCTTTTAAACTATGTTCATATACCTTCTTTCTGTTCACATCCTAACACCATTATAATTATTCTATTACTCTTGCCGTTAAGAAATGCCCTAAATAAATAAACTGCAGTAATGAACTGGACTTCTAAATAAACCTTGTAACGACATTTATTAGAGAATTATTCCTATTAGACACTACTCAAACTCTCTATGCGTAACGCATAACACTTCACTTGATATTTAATTTAGCTACAGCATTCTTTTAATGCTATTTTCGCTGATGTGTTCCCATTGCTTTAATATCACTATCTGTTGCACACTAAAAAGCTAGCCGCATATTCCTGGTGTTGATTTACAGCAACGAATGAACATTGATCCCTACAAGAGATTAAAAGTTTTTAATTTATTTTTACTCCTTAACTTCAATCCCTTCCGTTTTCCCGCCCCCCTTACTCAATGACATGTTAGGTTAGCTTAGCCAAGGTTAGTTTAGTTTAGTAAAAAGTAGCTCTCGCGGCAACACCATAGATAGATAGATAGATAGATAGATAGATAGATAGATAGATAGATAGATACCTTTATTGCTGTGGACATTTTACATGTATAGCAACGTCAAAAATAAGTAAAATTACCATTGAACATCAAGGTAATTGTGTACATTGTAAAGAGGGTTTGCTGATAGAACCGTTCTGACTCGTCTTTTAAAATTGGTAACTGTAAGGTTCTTAATAGTATCGGGTAAACTATTAAACATACTTAAAGAAGTCACTTCAAAACTTTTTTGGGTTTTACTGTATTTACATTTATTGAAATAGATATTATTAGCCTATTCTTCCTTGTGGGATAATTGTGAACTGAAGTACATCTGGTATAACTATCTAAATTCTTTTTAACATAACAAAGGCAATTAAAAATGTAAATGCACGGTAATGTAAGAATGTCAAGCTGTATAAAAAGTGGTTTACAATGCTCTTTAGAAGAGACTCCACAAATTAATCTAATTGCTCTTTTTTGTAGGATTAAAAGTTTATTAGAGTCATGGTGGTTTCCCCATAAAAGAACTCCGTAATTCAAATGACTATAAATATGACTGTAATAAACATTTAAAAGTGACTGTTTATCAATGTTAAAACTTAAAATTCTCAGCATAAAAATACCTTTACTCAATTTATTAGCTATATAGTCAATATGTGATTTCCAGCCTAACCCAGATTCGAGATGAATGCCTAAAAATTTGGTTGACGCTGAATCAGAAATATGGCAGAAATATAACCACCGTCAACATCGTCAGAGTGCCTACACTGTTCCACACCGTCTTCCTGTCAAGACCATCTACTGTAACCAGTATAAATTATGCCAATTTTAGGTTAAACTAGCTGAAAAGGCCCGGCGTCGCCCGGGCTTTGTATTTTTTAATTTGAAATTAACTTATGAAGGACTTTATGTATATAGAACTTGAAATGAAGAAAAAGATTTATCACACTCAAACTATTCCATCAGAAAACGCTGGATATAGCTTTTTATGGCTCATAGAGGATTGGAATGCTGCATTCCGTTGCTTCTACACATCATGCTTGGGAGGGGTTGAAATAAGAAGAAACACAAATTACATAAGATTGTACTGACTTGACGGAAAATAATATTTCTCATTCTCATGTTACTATACAATCGTTTCGGAGCTGAAATAAAAGAGAAATGCAGTATCACTTTCATACTTTCCTCCCCTAGAACCCGAGACATAATATACTGCGAGTCAAAATGTTCCATCCCATGCTTAGGGCCTATGATAAACATCCCTATTTCTCAACTAATACAAAGCCTACAGGTATGGATAACTTATAAGCGGAAAGGATTATTTACAGACTTTTGATATAGCATACTCACACACTTATTCTACATCAAAATGTGAAGTGAGTAAATATTTCTTATGTCGAGGGTAGAGAAAGTTACGTGACTAGATCACACTGTGCTTTATTTTCGTGGATTTCATTTTCAGTAATTATTTTCGCCAATATACTCGTATTACATTAAATTCCAGCATTAGGCTATATACTTGCCAAGGCCCTATGTAATCATAGTAAACAATTCATTGTTGCCATGTGAACTAAACAGCATTTCTTTTTTTTTTCAGTATAAAATTCTCAGAAATTATATAATTTTCAAGGGAAGGACTGATTTATTTCAATTTTAATGTTGACCGCGTAACTTCCCGGGCTTAACTGGGTATGTGTGCAAAATTTCGTACAAATTGGTGAAGAAATGTGGATTTGTATAAGGAACAAACATACATACCCACAAACACACATTCGACTTTATATATTAGAAGAAGATAACCTAAAGTGCTCACTTCTTTACAATTTTTATTTCATTTCGCAAATTTTTAAGAACAAACAGAGTTTATATATAAATTCTGTATGTTCTAAAGAACATTACAAACAAATATGGCCGTTTTTCGTGTTAAAAAAAAAAAAATTAAAAAAAAGCGTGAAGATAACCTCCAAAATTTCTACCACTTGCTACCTTGCATCTTCAGAATGCTGATGTCATTTTACTAAACTATTCTCGGAGACTATGTAGCGACTCACTTTAGCAGTCTATTAGAACTTGTTACAGTTAATTTTAGTTAACTAGAGCAGTATGAATTCGTTTACTTTTATAATCAAAGTTTTTGGGTTCATAGGTTGGGGGCAGGTAGGTTAGTAGTTTAGTGTCGATCGTGTTCATCCTGTTTCTGGAACACGTGACCCGACTCCCCCTCCCCCAGCTGAGCAGACGATTGTCGAGAATACGCATCACTTCATAGTGCTATTTTAGTTAATTTTGTGTGAAGGTCTTAGCGATTTTAATTATATTTACAATATTCCTATAAGTAAAAATATGCTTACATAATGGATTCAATAGGTTTTGAGAAGCAAGTTGACGCGAAATTTTGCAGTTTTTTGTAAAGAAATTTAGAAGGAAAAAGACTCACATATGAGGTATATAAACCACATTTCGCGGATCTTTTAGGAACAGACTGAGTATATACATGTGAATTCTATAAGTTCTAAATAACAAAGTCTCAAATATCACAGTTTTCGGTATGCATAGTGCATCGTAGATTCCCATGTATATTTATATGGTGATATTCATAATACAATAATTACATCAATGATTGTCTTACTTACCAAGTATCTCCACAGTGTGTATCTGGTCCCTGTTCTCTCCATCGCTGATCTGACAGACATAGTCGCCAGCGTCCTGGGGCATCACTTTGTTTATCTCCAGGTTGTAGCCGTCCACAAGCCGGAAGCGAGTGTCTCTCGTCACCATGAGGTTGGCAGCAGTGAGCACGGCGCTGCCTCTTCGCCATAACAGCACGTACGAACCTACAAACAGACAAAACTTGAACTAAGAAAATGCTATGAAGAGAATATCACATTAACTAAAAAAGTTATGCCTTTAAAGTGGCCTAGCTGGGGCGAAGGAATTATTTGCAACTGATCCCTAGTAAACTTATTTCATTCTTGATGCTGGATAGAGTGGGCCTTTAGTAAAAAGCAGTTAAATGTTTGTAAATGTAAGCTTAGATTTTAGATTAGGCTACACATTTAAACAGGGAAAGTATGTTAAATTATACCTATTTTAATTTTAAAATAATAACTTCATATGGCAATAGGTAAAAAAGAGGAAAGAGCACTATAACGGGGCCTAGGCCTTCAGGTTGAGGTATATTTTTAAGTGTTATTTTTTTCAAACATTCAAATCTCGCCTTATATGAGAGCTATAGATAAATTAGTTATTGATTTGCAGAGTACTCATCAAGAGCTTTTCAACGATACCCCACAAGACGTAGTTTCAAAAATTTCGAATTTCCATACTCCACCCCCAATCGTACGCCCAAAACCCCAAATCGTTTGTGTCACTGTGAACTCCATAGGGAGTAGGCCTACTTTAATTTATTCAAACAAAGTTTCCCTCTATACTTCATAGGGGCCGAGATATAATTTTTTCAAAATTTTAACCCTCTCCCCCGACCCCCCCCCCTTGGGCCAATTTTGCTCATTAACGAACTTGTCCGAACTATTGGGCCTAGAAATAACATAATAAAATTAGGTTCAAATATCTTCAAAATTACGGCCGCTAGAGTGTATGTATATATATATATATACACATACATACATACATACATACATGGAACACTTGTTATTCCAGTGCGAAATTTTGAAAAGGGAAAGAGACTTATTAATAGCAGCTGTGTTAAAAAGTGAAAACTGGCCAATAGAGATACACGAGCTTATAAACAAATACCTTACGAACTTCTTAAAATTCACTAACTCCATACCATTTGACAAACTATAAGTAAAATGAACATTTATGAATGAAATCACTATAATGCCTTCATTTGTTAAATGATTCAGATTATAACTCTAGATTTAATATAATGTAGGAAGTAAATATGTTTATACATTGTATGTAGTATTACGAATGTAATGGGACATGCAGGAAATAAATATAATAGAAAAAAATACATACGTACATACATATATAAAGTTTTGAATGGGCGGTGGTTTCGTACTTAGGGAGGCATGAAACGTAAATGAAATAATTTTTCGAAAGCCATGACATGGTACCGATCCCAATAGGTAGATTTCTCTTCCAAAAATTAGTCAAACTAAATGTTTCGGGACGTTTAAACAGAGACGACACAGACTATGCAGTAGGTTGCCTAAGTGTAGTTTCTTGTACCGTGAGCTTAGGATAACTTTTTCTCCGCTATGGGATGAAGAAGGTTTGTAATCTGCTGTTGCAACGTGTTTGCCATTTAAACATGGAGAAGTGGCTACGCGCGCTACGTGCAGAGATTCCGACGCTTGCCTTGTTTTATTCCAACAGTAATCTTGCAAGTTACAAACCCTATATATCTTCCCGCCAACTAGCCGCTGTCTTGTTCCCAGCACAACAAAACCTGCCCTGCTCGGAATTGCATCCACTGGGATAAATTACCAGCCATCTACATCCATTCAATTATCTAACTCCTTCTTCGTAATAAATAGAAATGTCTTGGAGATGAGGAAACGAACTTCCATGAATTACAATTGATTAAAGCGTTATATTTTAGGTCTAATGTAATTCTGGAGGCGTAATTTCATTTGAGTATTTCGATGTTTTTGTACTTCTAGACTTTTTAGGTAGAAGTTCAAATAATAATAATAACTGTTCTGAGTTTCAAATCCCGTGGCCGGCCAATTTGACAAGGTTTTTTTTATGGTTTCCCTAATCGTAGCCGAATTAAATATTTACGTACCATGAATCATACTGCATCATATCCATTTAAAATTCCGCGGTGCGCGGGCAAAGAGAGTTAAGTCCACTTTCTTGTTACTGAGAATTAAGAGTGACTTAACACACTATACCAGCATAACATAGCTATAGAGATGGATAAACCCATGAGGCACACATCCATAACTTCCGTACAATTTTGATTATGACTTACTGGACTTAACACAAATGTAGAGAACATTTTTATCTATGACTCTATGGACATATCTCAATTTTTTAGGATGGTGGTCTTAACTCTCTTTGCCCGTGCACCCCGGAATTAATATCAGTTAAATTTACTCCATAAAATACACAAACAATCGAAATAATAATTGACAATCAATAGTTCCATAGCCATTTGGAAACTCCTAGCAAGAAGACTTTCATAGTGAGAATTTTGAATCACCGGTAGTTCGCGTGAAAGAAAACTAAATAATATTGGTAAAAGCAGCCTATTCCAAAACATAAATAAAATCAGGTAAACTGATATAATAAAGTGCAAAAAACTTTTGTTCTATCATTGATAACTGCAATAGTGATATGCAGAAAATAGGCTAAGTTATTTTTAATCGATTTCCTAGTTAAGCTCCAGATCGATTCATTAAGCAGGGCTTACGGAAGAACAAAGGTCTAGTTTGACAAGCATATGTGAAGGAATATGTGGGTAGTGTTATTGTCAAAGCTAACTGTATTGCAACTTCCAATGCCTTCTATGAACACTAAAACAATAAGTTTTCATGTGAAGTGATTTGCATTTGATAAATTCTAATATATTACTATAAAATAGGCACTAAATTGGGTATTCCTCCGGTACCAGTCCACCGATTTGGTCCACAATCAATAGGCTTCTTCTGGCACTGATTTGGTCCACAATCAATAAGGCTTCTTCTCATGGGCGTTATAAAGGCGTATACCAAGTTTCATGAAGATCTGATGTAGCGTATTTGAGTTATCGCACGTACAGACAGACAAACATTTTCCTCTCCATCACACAATCGTAGAAAATACCATTCTGGCACGTAGAAATTAACATTTTTTTCTCCTCAAATCAACCTCTAATGGATGAGAAGAGGGTAGCCTACGTTATGAAAGTTTTTATTGGAAAATATACTTTTGAGGTCGGATTTTATTGAAACTTAGTGTAAATTCTGTACAACGCAAATAATGAAACACATATTTCAGCATGTCCCAAAATCAGACATTCTAAGAAGTTTATAAACGAAAAGGGGTCATAATGCGATTGAAAGGTTACACGGAGAACATTATAGTATTTTTACACTTTCGCACTTACAACATTTTACAAAATTAGTAAAACAGGAATGGAGCAATGAGGAAGGATTATTTTTATCAAATTACGAAATCCATGCGAGCGAAGTTGCGGGCAACCGTTAGTAACTACTAAACCGAATGGTTGCTTATTCCTCGCAGACTATATAATAGTTGGCCTATCCAGCATTTCATTGCAACGTATTTTTTAAACAGGGAAAACTGCTTTGGCCCACTTCCACAAATTATTTATACACAGCAATTCACTTTGAATGTAGAAGTTTCATTAACCAAACCCACCCCATAGCATTTTATGTAAAGTTAGGCGCAATTATGATTGGTTCCAACTGAATCAATATAAAATAAAACTTTTTGCACATCCTGGAATAAACAAAAAGCAGGAAAAACATAAATTGAATTTTAAAGTAAAGAGTGTTCGATATTTTACTGTGACTGCGAGACTATGGCTTGGACAACAACATTATAAATATTTGCTACCGCCATGAAAAGTCTGACTCATTTGTTCATTTATAAAACATGCCTCTCTGTATAAAGTTATCATTCGTTCAAAATCAAATAACAACAGACCCGCTTTTATTTTTTTGGTAGGTCTGTTTGCTCGCTTTATTGTGCAGTTAGAGATTGCAGCTTGGGCAATTGGATGTTTTTGTTTTCAATGTGGAAGTGGAACTGTACATTTCATGTTTCATCCCAAACAGAAGAAGATAACGTAATCTGTAACGTAAATGTATTTGAGTTCAAAACCATATAAACATGATGTTCAAATAGGCTTTCTTTACCTTATATATACCTAGGTATACCTGAGATTTTAAGACAAATGCCTATTTTGTTCCTTATGAAATAACATGAAATTTTTTAAATATGTTGACATTTCATGATAAATCACTTATATTTGTAGTTTTTTAAGGCCATAAAATTCCTATTTGGACCTTTGGAGACTAGTTTTTTTACTATTTTAGTGCCTAAAAAGCCTATTTTGTACATTTATAAAATTCGGGAAACTTCTGTAATTTTTACAATCATTTAATGGACATCCCTGAATGAAGAGCAGAACAGAAGAGGATGGGTTTTTCACAGAGACTTGATTTTCTCAAACAATTGTCGCCAAAGGAATGCTGACTGAAGGGGGAGGATTCGCTCAAAACAACAAATAGCAGGTATATATAGTAAGAAGGGACATACTGTGTCAATTTTTCATATAATCCAAAACTGTTTTTGATAAATGTATTTTTAATTCTGTCTTAATTTTGCAATTATTTCTGTTAAGAATAGGAAAACCACGTTTTTTAAAGTAAAAAAAGTTCACGTTACGGTAGAAGAGCATATTGTGGTATTTTAAAGTCTATTTTTTTGTCTATTGACACATTTTTAAAGCATATTTTAGGTGCCTATTTTCTCTTTTAAAAGCCTACTTACTTGTTTTAAAAGCTTATTTTAGGTGCCTAAAACTAATTTTTTAGAGCCTAAAATCCCAGGTCTACTTATATACTAACTTATGTTCACATTACATTACACATAGTACGAGGCGCGTATATAAAGTAAGTTACCCTGGGGCCGTCTACAGAAACAAAACACAATTTCGTGGACATATATAGTCCAACAGATGCAGCAAGTATTCAGCTATTATTCAACATATTTTCCACCGGAATTTTGAAACATTTGTCATACCGTGGAACCAACTTTTGAATACCTGTGTCGTACAAGTCTGCCGCCAGGGATTTGAACCACTTTCTGACAAAACATCTCCTCCTCTCTGTCATTCTCTGCCATTCCCTGTCATTTCTTGAGGTGTAGGAAAATATGGAAATCACTGGGAGCGAGCTCCGGGCTGTAAGGTGGATGTTTAAACACCTCCTAGCAAGTCTCCTGCAGAAGTTCGGCTGCTTCCAACTACCGCAATACATTAGAGTGGCACGATGCAGTCGCGTATGGATATTTATGGGTTTCCATCCTATATCTAATACTAATGATCTTCATTATACATACATTCCATACCCTTTTGTTTATTTTGCTGAGAATATAACAGGCTCATTGCCCAATTCTTAATATTCTCTTACACTAATTACACCAGTTTTATAAAATTTCGTTACAACAACACTAAGACTACTATTACAACATTACAACACAGATATTTCATGTAATACTAAAAATATTTGAACTAATACTACAACTAAAAAGAAACATAAAAAAGGAACAAGAAAAAATACAATAGGCCTATGAAAATTGCACTATACATAACTTATCTACTCTTATACAATCCAACGGCCCTAAATAGCGTGCTCACTCGCTCGCCCGCTTCGTGAAACATCGGGTATACTCGGCGATGTTCGTCTCTCGCAGTGTAAACTTTCACGAAGAGTACAACATTAGGAAAACCGTTTCATTATATAAAGCCTAAGTGAAATGAACACAATGAACAAATATTCTAATTTTATTTTTACTTACAATTTTCATAGCTCTAAACCACAAACATTTTTAATAAACTACTAGTGTAAATTTCTTTAAAATCCTGGAGTCAATTAATAATGGCGGGCGAAGCCAGGGGCACCAGCTGTAAAATATTGATGGTTTAACTCTTGAAATATCGCCGATAATAAAAATCCAAACAAACCATTCCTTCCCTTAAAACATTATATAATTTCTGAAAATTACATTGAATTGATCAAATAAAATTCACATCATATTCATCTGTCAACAAACAGTTGAGAAACAATACGTATTATGTGTTCACAGTTAGCTTTGGAACTGCATAATCGAATCTGAGATCGTTTTTTCAGGCGGCGCTTTCTAATCGTGGAATGTACTCTGAAGCCGGAATTTTAGCTGTTTCATTAATTATTAATGGCTTAGTTTATGAATGATTCGCGTGCAAGTGTTAATAAATATAATGCTTTAATAGTTATTATACTCTTAATTTTTAAATTTTAAATTAATTATTGTGGGCGAAGCCACGGGCACCCACTAGTATATGAACATTTCAACATTTTAAAATGGTCCCACATTTCATAAGAAAAAAATAGTTCCCATTACTTACGTCCCATCCCTCGAAGGGATGGTAACCGGCTTGATGTTTATAATTGTGCCATCATTTAAAGCTACTTATTTCTTAGGCAGAATTCAATAAACCCACCAAAAGTAGCATCCATTGCGTTTTATATAAAACCTCCAATTCCGAAAGCTGTCAAACTATTCAGTTACCGGACTCGCTCCTATATGTAAATCATTATTCTATCCGAAATGTATGCAAATCTACTTTAAATTTATGGACCAATCAACAATATCACAATAAAAAAAAGTTCCCACTAACTAGGGAAAAAAATCAGCGATTTCTCATTTGTGATTCATATATTTTTTGCTGAGTTATTCGGTGAGGCATACAATCGTATTAAATCAAAAAGATTCACCTAGCACTTTTTATGCAGCCATTGATTGTGCGAATTAAAGCTGCAACGTTTTCACTTGCGATTTACTCCCATGCTCCTAATCCATCTGCTTTAAACTGTAATTAAAAATCTTCGCAGAAAAAAGAACCATCAGGCATTTTAAAATGAGATGATTAACCTTTACACACTGTTTATAAAAAATCTCATGTGAAAATCATATAACTTCCTCTACCCAAACGAAAGTTTTGCCTTTTAGCATTATATATTATGTACGAAATTCTCTTAATGTAAATTGGTTATAAAAATTAAAAGAATGTTAATACTACATTTTATCGCATCCCTGAAGGATACATAACACAAAATCTGATTAATGCACACAGGAAACTTTCTTTACTCTAAGCATGGCCAAGAATACACCTTTCTCACTTCAAATTCTGATATAGAATAAGAGGCCGTGAAAGAGCGCGTATTCAGTTGTTTCAAACCTGATGCAAAGCTTTATTTTTCGCCAGGCAAGGCAGAGTTTCTATAAACAGTGAATAACTTATAATTACCCTTCAGAAACTTTTACGAAAAAATGTTTCAAATAAAAGTTTTAACTTTTGGTATAAGTACTCCCATGTACAAACTTTCAAGAAAATCGTTGGAGCCGTTTTCGAGAAAATCGCGAAAAACGAAATTTTCTTTATGTAAACCCCCCTTTAAAAATAAGACAAAGCTGTCGCTAATCTTCGTGTCACATCTTCAAAAGGTATCTAACTCAAATAAATAAAAATTTAAAAAATGTTTTCTTATGATTTTCCGTTCTGGAGCTAGGTTGTTCCGAAAAAAAAGTATTTTTGAATTCACGGGACCTCAAAATGTGTATTTTTTTGTTAAAAACTCAACTTCGAATTTGGGGGTCGAAAACAATACTTCCTCTACCTACAGTACCTATGGCATGGGCAGAGGAAGTAAAGAAAAATAAACGTTAAGATTATTGTAGAAAATCTTCTCGGGTTTGCAGCCAGGTGAGAAGTTTGTTGTGGTCCAACGTTTCCGAGGCTGACGCTGCCTCCATCCTCAGGGAATCTGAAGTGTCGAGTTTTGAAATGTAGGGAACAGAACAGCTGCTCCCTGATTGGTCGACTCCGCCCAACTCGGGTTGGTATATATATCCCCTACATTTCAAAACTCGACACTTCAGATTCCCTGAGGATGGAGGCAGCGTCAGCCTCGGAAACGTTGGACCACAACAAACTTCTCACCTGGCTGCAAACCCGAGAAGATTTTCTACATAAGATTCGCCAGGAAAGCCTCAAATCTTACGTTAAGATTATTAATACAAAGTAATTATAATACAACGAGTTTAGGTTCAGAATCGAGAAATAACCAAGCAAATTAGGTTCTTTATATTATTGTTAAAATAAGAGAAAACATTAGTAGGCCTATGCTTTGTTTCGCGTCCTTGGAATCTAAGGTCTCATTTACAAAGAGAGAGAACGAGCGAGAAGTAGAGACAAAACGAGAGATAATAAAAATAATATTAGGCCTAATACTGTCATTTATTGTCGTTTAACAGTACAAACTGTGTAAGACAATGTCAATCGTATTATATAAATGTACAAAGTTATAAAGTTATATCGTGATTTCTATGATATTAAGTGAGAAAAATTCATCAACATTATAAAATGGATTTTTGGTTATCCATGTATAAATTTTTTTTTAGTTCTTTCAGTGGAGTTCCAATACAGTGCGAGGTAATTTATTAACAACCTTTCTTTCTTTCTTTCTTTCTTTCTTTCTTTCTTTCTTTCTTTCTTTCTTTCTTTCTTTCTTTCTTTCTTTCTTTATCGTAGTTTTACCTCTCCCCTTTAGGATTTAAGCTACCCAAGCCGCCCGGGCCTTACAGGGCCGCGTCCTGTCGGGAGAGGGATTATCTTTGGATCACATACATACTTTTTTGACCAGACAAGGACATGGAGGGCCTCCCCGGATGAGTGATCAGCCAGTGCCGGGGCCACCTCCGAGACAACACGAACACATAGGACGAGACACACCATTCACACACACACACTCACTCAGAACAAGGCAAGGATGGGGGTGAAGATGATAATGACGGCTAGATGACATCCTGGGACCACATAGGCCTAAACTTACCTGACATTTGTCTCAAAGGTGAGGGAAAATCCGGAAAAAACCTCACCTAGGTAACTTGTCCCGACCAGGAATCGAACTCGGGCCCGCTGCGTGAGAGTATTGAACGCATCCCCTGAGCATCGTCCTAAGTAGTAGTGTGTATTTATTTCTCACAAAAAATTCTCACATATAAACCACATTATTTACATTAACCGGCGCACGGGTCGGTGTCGACCATACATCGTCCTAAGTATTATTATACAAAATTAGACCTTATATAAATAAACTTTCAAAAAAAGGCGAAATACGCTCCCTTTACATACAAGAATGTAGTTTCTACAGTTCCTAAGCAAGAAAAGCGACAGTGTGCAACTGTTACTACGTAAGTTATGTTTTGTGCTAGAAGTTCTACTTTTAATTCAAGCTGTTTAAAAGTAATTTGTGGTAATGTTCATTGACGTCCCATTGATAAAAGGGCGAGAAAACAAGCATGTGCATATTAAATGTGTGTATTTATTATTCAGATTGTAGAACATATCGAGCTACTTGCATTTTCTCCCCCCCCCCCTCCCCATATCTGAGAGTGACGTCTTGTAACTTCATTAAAATTGAATCGAGATCGTTACACGACGTTGGAAAGGTCAGACGTAAGTCATCTATTAAAGTTCCACGCCCAATATTTATCTTAATCAATTACCCAGGTAGTAAACATTTCTATCGGAGGTAAAATAATGCCTTCATATCACGTAAGCTACGATTGTGTGCTTTTCAACTAATTAAGAAAATTAATTTACAATGAAATGTTTACGACCGGCTATAAAACAAAAGAAAAGTACTGAGAGTTACTAATTTCAGAAGCGTTATATAGACCTAGTAGGGATGGATCATAAGCAGGGCCCGGAATCTAACAGAACTCTATAAAAAGTTCAATGGAACACCAAGTGTTGAGAGTGATTTTCTACACTATTTGGATTAGACACTTAATTTAAACATTAACAGATGTTCAAGTTTCAAATTTCATGTTGATACCTCAATTTGTCTTTGAGATATAATTAATTTAATTGATTTTTTTTTAATCAAAATTGAAATCTATCTCCTCCGACAGATATTAAAAAATGGATCTGAATTTTTTATGTGAGATTCTATGATGCTTGCTTAACAGATTCAATGATTTAGATTTTTGATATGATTTATATTTTTTGTTTAAGAAAATATTTTACCCAGAGAAATGAAAAGTTTATAAAAAATTGATATATTTTTATGTAAAATATTTTTTTAAACAAAATATATAAATAATATCAAAAATCTAGATCATTGAATCTGTTAAGCAAGCATCATAGAATCTCACATAAAAAATTCAGATCCATTTTTTAATATCTGTTGGAGGAGATAGATTTTGAATGTGGCAAATTAACATGAAAATTGAAACTGAGAAAACAAGCGATTAAAGTCTACACGCACTCAAAGTAAAAAAAATTCATCTTCTGTGCCTATAAATAAACCTTTATAATTACAAACTTTATAATTACACTGAACTATCACGAAATATGATTGGAGCCCTACACAACACTAATATTATAAATTTTATACCAAAATACACTATAATAAATACGATTAGGTAACAAAGGATAGTTCGAGGATTACGTCCATTACTTTAAAAATGGCGTCAGAAACGCCTGTTCCATGCGCCCAAATGGCATAAAATTTTGCACAGATGTACTTTAGAGTATGCATGATTTTTTACACTAAAATCCAAAAATCGCATTTTTTTACCAAAATAGCAAAATCAACACTTCTGTCTTCCCTTAACGGGCTTAAGCCCGTTACCACTAGATATCACTGTCGTTCTCTTCCCTTTCATACAGAAAAATCCATTTCCTTCATTTTAACCACTACAAATACTATTATTCCTACTACTACCTTTATTGTGTACTTACAATCATTTACAAATCAAAATAACATAATATAACTATTTCCGACAGTAAAAATTTGGTCCATACACTAGATACCAGCAGTTTGACAAAACACAAACTTAAGCCAACACAATATTTAGTTTCGCCCAAAATATTATTTCCGACCTTCATTTCTCCCCATTCGCTCAAAGTCTGCAATTCCTTATCATAGCAAAGGATTTTTCAATACAAGCTCCTTAATGCTCTTTCTGTAACTTCAAGAGAGATTATACGTTTCTTTACCAATAGGTCAAACTTTTACGCAAATGTTTCCGCGAAATTTAAGTTTCAAATAGTCATTTGTTTTAAAAAAAATTGTTCCCTATCAAAAGACGTGAATTCCGCTAACTTCGAAGTTTCCAAAAAGTTTTTTTCTAATTAAGTCTAAGAACAAACGAACTTATATCATTTTGTTTTTAAAATGTACAACTCAAAATAACACAAAACGTCGTACGATATTCCACTGTTCTAAGAACTTTAACAGGCTCACATGAATAACAAAATTCGGCAGCACTCGGTTTGTTAACTTCGTGCTGACCTGTGATTTTTATTTTTTATTTCAACTGTGTTTATACTGCTTTTAGCTTCGAGGCAGTTATCAGGAGTTCGGGATCTGTGTATGTACAGTAGAGTAGGCCATGGAACTATTGCTTGTCAATTCTTTCTATTGTCGGTGTATTTAATTGAGTACATTTCAACTGATATTAATGTAAATAGATATGACACAGGATGAAATGGTGAGGATGATTCATGGTATGTAAATATCCAATTTGGCATTTGCCTTTGCGGCTGGGGAAACCATGAAAACACGCATGTTAATTTGGCCGGATAAGGGATTTGAACCAGGGACCTCCCGAATGCGAGTCCAAAACGTTACCATCTCGCCTGTGAAGTTATTTATAACTAGGCTTAACAGATTTCTGAGATGTTCAACCGGGACACAGAAATGCCCCCCAGCGTGGCGCGTATTCAATTGGCGGATTTTTAGAGTGTTTTAGAGGGTAGTTTATTCTCAATGCTATGAATAAATGGTTTCTGATTAGGAACCTAAACCAAGGGTAATAATAAGATACTTAAGTAAGAAGAAACACTTTGAATAAGGAATACAAATTTGAACAATATTTACATGTACTTTTCATTGGCTAGGACTTTTTTTTAGATTATTTTGGTCATCTAGAAAATCAAATTTAATTTTTACCGGGACGTGTAGTAAACCGGCCGGGACACCGGGATTTTGTCTGAAAACCGGGACGTCTGGCAAGCCTATTTATAACAGTCTTACATGAGTAAATAATTATAAATCTCTACATCAAACAACGTAGTTCCTCCACATATAAGGTGCCTATGTTATGGGAGAGGAAGTAGAAATTAATTCCATACCAATAAAGCAGAATAATAAATTCAATCATACGTAACTGTGCGATCGTAAATCAGAGAGAATGTTTCTAAATGGATGTGATTAACACCTGGAATACGCGATTTACAATTCCGGGAAGCTTTCCACAAAATCCATTCATTAAGTTATTTTTTTTTTAAATCTACAAAAGGTAAATTAAAATTTAAAACCTTTTCCATTTTAAACGTAACCAGATGGTCATTGTTTAAAATTGAAATCCGATGTAAACGATTGGTAATTTGGCTACCGCCACCATATCTATCTCCATTTGACGCTTGTTTTCATATTTAAGGGGGTTGGGAGTGGCGTGGAAGGACAGCTATTACCGATTCAATCAATTCGGTAATCTATTTCAATTGAATGTATTGAAATACCATTTCGATCTTGGTCGCCGTGGTTTGATAGCCGCCTGAGCATAAATCTCGTCAAGTTGGCCGCACTGACCGCCACTCTCATTTGTCGTCCCAATACTGTATTGTAGAGGTTTTTCATCAACCCAGTATTATGCGTTTTACTGCACGCTAAGATTTAATCTTCAACAATAAATCCTCCGCGCTATGAATTTGTGGGTTTATCTATTTCAATTAAAATTTCCATCATATTGTTGCGTAATACCAAGATCTTTATCGAAATAAATGGCCCTGAATTCATTGCACGTTTCTTCAGTCAGATTGAGACAATTTGACTCCGGCATTATACCCGTTCGATAGTACAGTATTGCCAACTTAGCCACCAACAGTTCTGAACCTTACCATGAACAGAACTTGCCCACTGAACAGAACATGCCCACTGAACAGAACTAGCTCTTTGTAGTCACTCCATCTTTCACTGTATATAACAGTACTTAGTCTCCTTATAACGTATCTACAGCTAGACTTAAATTTCCATTATAACATAATTTTACATATTCCTTGTTTTACTTGTAACATTATTACTATTTTCTTTGATGACACTTACGCTCTCTATGAAGCCTATGCTTTTTATGAAACCTATGCTTTTTACTTATTTAATTTATTATTATGATTAGCCTTAACCTTAGTCTTAGTATTAGTCATAAGTCTCTTATTCACTAATTTGCTATTTATGTAAACCTACATTTTATATATTTTTTGAAACCTGGTTGAGTGGAAGAGAAGGCCTCATGGCCTTAACTCTGCCAGGCAAAATAAATAATTTACTACTACTACTACTACTACCATCGACAATTAATAAATACAATTTAACAGGCCTGTCAAAAAGCTTCCCAGCCAGGCATGTAGTCAGGGTTTTGGTTCGTAAGGGCTCACCGGGAAGTCTGGGGGTACTAGCCAAATTTTTTAATTTTTTAAATTTTATTATTATTATTTTCTTTGTTGTAAAATTATAAAATGGATATTTACAGATCATAAACCATCCTCACGATTTCATCCTGTATCATATACATTTAAATTAGTTAAATGCACTGCCTTCTAGACTGTATTACTCGTGTTAAAATATGTACTCCATAAAATACACTAACGATAGAAATAATTGACAATCAATAGTTCCATGGCCTACCCTACTGTATGGACACAGATCGTAGCTAAAAGGAGTATAAATACAGCTGAATAAGAAAACAAATCGTCATGTTATCGCTGGCTTTGGAAACACATCTTCCATTCTCTAATATTCGCATCTCTTCTGTTTACTAACAGCCGCTTCTGCAAAGCCTACCCAAACTTAGTCGAATAATACAACACGGGCTATTGCGACGAGAGAAGGGAGAGTGGTAGATTCAGAAGGGGAAATGGTGTTGGAACTGCTGATTCATCATTTGGAATTGGGCAGCCGTCGTTTCATTGTATTGAACAGGCAAACAAGAACAAATGATAACGTCTCTATCAGGATTAATGTTATTTTACTGTCAAAGCCTTTTTTTTTCCTTCCTTGCTTGTATAATGCCAGCCTTCGTTTACAATTGAGAAAGGGTTCAAAGATTTATTCAAATGAATACGTATTACTGTTCTTGAGACGATGCCAGTTATTCAAGGAATAAATTGCTACATGTACAAATGTAACGCTTACATTACAAACAGTTTCTTGGAACTGTCGCTTTCAACTGTTTGATACTGGTGCTTCTACATCATAGTTTGAATCTTTAATTCTAAAAATAATGCTCGAGCAGGCTGAATCGGGAACGCAGCTACGGATCAAATTAAATGCGCACATGGTCAGTGGCTACCTTTAATAGTATATTGCGATACAAGTGCCGTAAGCGGTGCATACGGATCGAGGAAAGAGTTTGAAAAATCGAGGCGTTTGCGCCGAGTTTTTTCAATTTCCGAGATCCGTTATGCGCTTACGGCACGAGTATTGCATGCTATTTTTTACACGATGATTATTTATATCAATTTAATTATATTAATTGAGATATTAGCTGAAAATATTATGTTAATACACTATTGAAGATGGATGTTATATTTCAGAAAGTGATTCGCATATGTTGGTTGTTATGGGGACCAAATATTTGTCCTGTTAAAGTCGTCACAGACTGGGGGACCTTGGTTCTGGTCTTCCATAAAGGCTTGTATTATGATGATTTTACTTTCGGCACTTGTGCTTTTTGTAATTTTTACCGCACGGAGATTTCTTTTGTTTTCATAGCAACCAGATTGCGTGTGGGAATGTCAAGTTATGATCCACGACAACAATATTCGTAAGTACTACTAATTAGTTACGTCGTGCAAAAAAATACTTCAAATGCGCACAGTAAACGTGTTTTATAGCCTACTGTTTAGTTAATATTTTAAAACTAGAAAAGCTATAATTTAGCATACCTTTTTAGGTAGATTTTCGAAGAAAAATCTACCTATTGCAATGGATACCACTTTATGATTTTCGAAAAATTCTTTCATATCTTTACGTTTCATGCTCCCCTAAGTACGAAACCACCGCCCGTTCAAAAAAAATTTTTGTGATATTTATATATATATATATTTATATATATATATATATATATATTTATATATATATATATATCTTTACACGATAGCGGCCGTAATTTTGAAGATATTTGAACCAAATTTTATTATGTTATTTCTAGGCCCAATAGTTCGGACAAGTTCGTTAATG
This sequence comes from Ectobius pallidus, assembly GCA_964059195.1. Lineage (NCBI taxonomy): Eukaryota > Metazoa > Arthropoda > Insecta > Blattodea > Ectobiidae > Ectobius > Ectobius pallidus. The sequence goes on along the minus strand of CAXKWD010000001.1, from coordinate 206,218,198 downwards.
GGCAAAATTGGCCCAAGGGGGTGGTCGGGGGAGGGGGTTGAAATTTTTAAAAATGTATATCTCGGCCCCTATGAAGTATAGAGGGAAACTTTGTTTGAATAAATTAGAGTACTTCCTATGGAGTTCACAGTGACACCAACGATTCGGGGGTTCGAGTGAGGGTGGGGGTGGAGGTGGGGGTGGGGGATGAAAATTCGAAACTTTTGAAACCACGTCTTGTGGGGTATCGTTGAAAAGCTCTTGATGAGTACTCTACAAATCAATAAATAGTTTCTTGATAGCTCTCATATTACGCGAGATTTTAATGTTTGAAAATAATAACACTTAAAAGAATTATTATAATATCATAATTTTGTCTTGTTTAGCGGCTTTGCTAATTTTATTCATTGCTGATCTTGCGCACGGCCTCCCAGAATATTATATCCTATTCTTGTTGTCCAAACAAATGATTGTAGGCTCTTCCTCTTTACCGAATTCAGTTCTTATTACTGCAGGTTTACCATGCCAAGGCTAAAGAAGAAGAGTGCTATGCAGCGACAATAAATTAAACCAAAAGCACTTCGAAATCTACCTCCGCCTGTAGGCCTGCCTAAAGGGATTTTTTTCTGTTAAATTTGTAGAGGAAGAACGTATACTCGCTTTTTTATCTTATAGCCTACTGCCGAATTAAGTTTTTTCCTTATTTTCCTTTTTTTTTCGTGTTTTCCTAATTCCACCAATGCCCGAGGTGGGACTCGAATCCACAGCCTCCTTCACCACGGCTCCAAGGCAGCAAGCCTTAGCTATAGCGGCTAAGGAGACCGGCCAAGTTATTATTTTTTATTATTTTAAAATATAGATAAAAAAAATATATATATATCTTTACACGATAGCGGCCGTAATTTTGAAGATATTTGAACCAAATTTTATTATGTTATTTCTAGGCCCAATAGTTCAGACAAGTTCGTTAATGGGCAAAATTGGCCCAAGGGGGTGGTCGGGGGAGGGGGTTGACATTTTAAAACATTTATATCTCGGCCCCTATGAAGTATAGAGAGGAACTTTGTTTGAATAAATTAGAGTACTCCCTATGGAGTTCACAGTGACACCAACAATTCGGGGGTTTTTGGGGGGTACGAGTGGGGGTGGGGGGTGAGGGGGGTTCTTGATAGCTCTCATATGACGCAAGATTTTAATGTTTGAAAATAATAACACTTAAAAGAATTATTATAATATCATAATTTTGTCTTGTTTAGCGGCTTTGCTAATTTTATTCATTGCTGATCTTGCGCACGGCCTCCCAGAATATTATATCCTATTCTTGTTGTCAAACCAAATGATTGTAGGCTCTTCTTGGTTACCGAATTCAGTTCTTATTACTGCGGGTTTGCCATGCCAAGGCTAAAAAAGAAGAGTGCTGCGTAGCGATAATAAATTAAACCAAAAGCACTTTGAAATATACCTCAGCCTGTAGGCCTGCCTAAAGGGATTTTTATACCTGTGGAGCTAATTTAACGCTCTCGATCAAAACAGCTTTCCTTAAGGATGAGACAGCTGGACGACCATTCACTTAAGACTAGATTTATAAGCGAACGTTATAGGCCTACATGAGGGTTTTTATTTAGATCGGTTTATAGTATGGCCATAATGCACTTTGCATACATAATGCTAGCTTTTGGCTATTATTTACAGTCATTACACGTAGTCCTAAAAGGATTTAAACTAGGCAATTCTAATCTACTGGAAATGCAACTTGACTGGTTAAATTCAATACTTTTTACGTTTTTTACTCTCCTAGTATCTTTTTCCCTAACCCCCCCCCCCCTCCCCGTATGTGACAGCTGGAATTCCTGGAAGGCTTCAATATTTCTACTCATGGTTATTACAAGCAGAAACCCGCGCGCTGTTGTTCTTTTGTTCTTTTCTCATTCAGTTGAGATTAACTACGGCCAGATGTAAATTAACTGGTACATTGAAAATCCTTACGCTACCAGAAAAAAATGGTAGGCTGAGTCGATAATTCCCGGTTTTAATGAAATAAAAAAACGGGAGCTGGTGAGTGTATTGAAAGAGAGAGGCAGGTTTTGGTTTCTTTTCCTGCCCACAGTGGCGGCTAGTAGGCTTCACAAAGAATTACAAAGAAAATCTTATATAAATAATCATAGGGAACATTTCAAATAAAGGTAAACAAATTACATAGACTGTTAGGCCTAATACTATTGACATGAAAATATTATGTAAAAAATTATGATACAAGTAGTAGAAAAGACATTTCATTTTGTGAAACTAGATCCTAGTAAGCTTATTTAACTCTTCATGCTGGATATAGTGGGCCTTTAGTACTAAGCAATAAGATGTTTGTAAATGTAATTATGCCGAGCTTAGGTTTTAGATGTAGGCCTTATACATTTAAACAGGGAATGTATGTTAAATTTTCGAATTTTTCGAAAATCATAACATGATATCCATTGCAATAGGTAGATTTTTCTTCGAAATCTACCTAAAAAGTGCGCAAATTTGTTTTGAGGTCCCCTGAATCCAAAAATACTATTTTCGGAAACGTGTGTGTGTCTTTATGGATGCCTATGAACAATCTAGATCCAGATCGGAAAATAGTATGAAAACAAAATTTCGTATTTGGGTCAGGTACCTTCTGAAGATGTGACTTGAAGATTGGTGACAAGTTTATGTTATTTTTAAGGGGACTTTACGTGAAGAAATTTTCGTTTATTGCGATTTTCTTGAAAACAGCTTTAACGATTTTCTTTAAATTTTGCACATGGTTTTCTTGCACTAAGAGCTAAACTTTTATTTGAAACATTTTTTCCAAAAAAAATTCTCTGAAGGGTAGTTATAAGCCACCCATTCTGAACACACTCTCTTTGCAATATTGTAATGGAAAATCGTACGAAGATAAAATTTTGTATTTGGGTTAGGTATCTTTCGGGGATGTCACACGAAGATTGGTGAAAATTTCGTTTGTCGCGATTTTCTCGAAAACGGCTCCGTCTAAGAGGCTAACTTTTATTTGGGCTGAGGAAGTAATGTATCACATCATGTTCTTATAGTAGGCTTCTACCTACATATGCGTAGAAAAAGTAAAAATAAACCTCAAAGAGTAGGAAACACAAAACGGGAGAAGAGAATTCTAAAAGGTTACAAGATAATCGAATAAACTCTAAAAGAATTCTTCCACTAACTAAATAAATTCTACCGGATGTCCTACGGCATGTATATCGATGCATTTTTATGTACGTACCCCGGTAGCCTTCTCGGTACTATAAAATTTTCTTACGCTGCACAAAAGAAGAGCAACGACAGGGGGCGATTTCTGTGTGGCGTAACCAAATTGTGTGCAGAGATGGGGTGGAGAAAGCTTATAACCAAATTTCATAGTTCAAAAGACATCGTTCAATATCAGTAGACAGGTATAAAATGTAATAAATTTTCCTTGACGCACGTAAAGAAAAGAAGAGGGGACAAAAGAATGATGCAGAGAGATTTAAAGAGACAGTGCTGCCGTAGAAGTAAAGTGTCCCAAAGACGACATATCTGATAGAAAATGAAGAGGTGGAAAGGATTACTGGGGCTCAGATGACTAACGCAAAATAAATTGCATTTTCTTCTTCTTCTTCTTCGTCTTCTTGCTTTAATGCAGCCCAGTGTATTTACTGTTAACGATAATGCCAACTCTCGATTTATCTATCTTCAGTCCCGAGATCACATTAGGACTTATATATTTGTGCTTAATCTCATATAAAAGGCTTTGTCCTGACTGACTGAATGAATGACTGACTGATTGACTGAATGACAGGAATCAACGTACAGCCTAAACTATAACAGGTAGAGACTTGGAATTTTGACAGTACCTTCGTTTCATAATGTAGGTGCTCACTAAGAAAGGATTTTGAAAAATTCTGATTCTAAATGCCAAAAATTAAATGTTTTTGAAAATACTTAATCCCTTTTTACATAGAATTATCAATTCCAAATCACAGAATATATTGTTGCCAAATGGTATCAGGTGGGCTTGGAAAAAACAATTGAAATGTACTTTTGACAAATAAGAGAAGTTATCAAAATAATTCATGTTATAAATAAATATTACAGAATGAAATCCACTAAAATAATGGAATCACATAACTTTCTCTACCCTGGACATAGAGAAAACAAAATGAGGTATGGTAATGTGTATATTATTATATTATATCGCAGGTTTTTGGAGAGAAAAGTATGAAAGTGATAATGCTTTATGGTAACATAAGAGTGGGAAATTTCCCGCCTCGATATTACAATTTTATGTTACAGGAGTTTCTGTTTCTTCTTATTTAAACCTCTACCAGGCTTGCTGTGCACTGTACAAGCGATGGGATGCAACATTCTAGATCCTCTATGAGTCATAAAAAACTATATCAAGCGTTTTCTGAGGGAATAGTTTGAGTGTAATAAGTCGTTCTTCCTATTTCAAATTATAAATGCCTATATAAGGACCTAGAATTTAAAATTGAAAATCCTCCATAAGCTAATTTCCAATTACAAAATACAAAACCCGGGCGACGCCGGGCCTTTTAAGCTAGTGAGTTTATATGGGTCGAAATACAACAAATTTGCAAAAAATTAAACATTGAGGGTGAAGGACTTTTGGATGACCTAAAATGATACTTAGATAGCTATAAATCTTATTCTGTGGATTCATGTTTGTTATTAAGTGGTACTATATGAGATTGTGTACGGGACGGGAAAATGTCTGTCCGTCTGCCTGTACGTCCGCGTGTCTGTACGCGCGATAATTCAAGTAAGCTTCATCGGATTTTCATGAAACTTGGTATACGCATTTATAATGTCCATGGCAAGAGGCCTACTTAGTTTGGACAAAATCGGTTGACCAGTACCGAAGTAACGACTAATTAAAAGTCACATGCTTTTTAAATCGGAAATCATGACTATACAATGCCGCATTCCTTAATCATTGAGGGCCTTGGCACCAATGCAGTCAGGTGTTTGTTTATTTCGTTGATAAAGTTGAAATGAGTGCTACATGAATACTGTTATATACAGTACAGAAGATATATTACTGTGAAATTATTAGGCCTACGTAGCCTACATTAAACGGAGTTCTTTGCCAGTGCATTTTGTGAAATGTTGACATATTTTAAGAATTTCTTATATCAGTAGGCTATATACGAGTATGAATTAAAATTACGTATCAAACTTTAGACCTTTGTTCTTCCGAAAGCTCTGCTTAATGAATCGATCTGGAGCTTAACTCGGAGATAGATTACAAAAATAACTTATTTTCTGCATATCAAAATAATTGTTATACCAGTTTCCCTCATTTTATTAATGATAAAAACAAGTGTTATTTCCTAAATCTTTGTTGTTATAAACATTAATTTCGGTTTAGATGTTCATGAAGTATGTAAAATTTAAGGTTTCTAAGACAAGTAGTTATGAAAACCACTCTCAACGCTTAAATCATCAATTGCTATACAAAATAATCAAATTTATCCAAGGTGTTTGTCGTGCAACATGTCAAAGGTATCATAATAACAATAATAATAATAATAATAATAATAATAATAACACTATTAATAATAGTTGGAGGTGGTAATAGTTGTGGACTAATGTGCAAATAGTGTAATGGTATTAACATAAAAATAGACAACGCAGAATTGCACCCCAGGGACCGGACACACTTGTATCATTACGCTTTGGGATAGGACTGGATCCCTGTTGACAGCAAATAATGGACTTGCTCTGACTGCATCCCTAGGGATCGTGCAGTAAAACCAGCCGTAAGTCTCCCTAGGTTATGGTTTACGATGCTGACCCTAGACATGGAAAAATCATTACGTAAGCGAAGCAGAATGGCCAGCTCGCTCCGTGACTACATATGTGCTGCATGAAGTCGTTTCGTTTTAGTACCACCTTCTCATGCTAGAGTTTTATCAAATTCCAAAGAAATGTGACATGCTAATAAATTCCGTTACATTGCTACAGTTTCCTTTGAGTCTCTACTTGCATCGCGACTACATTATCAACAAATTACAAATTACAAATTTTTCCTTAGCCATTCAACACCCAAACGTGTAATAGGCCGAGTCAAGTAAATTAAAAACTAAAATATTAAAAATCCACAAGGGAAAGGCTGCAATTAACAAATTCATTCACATTATAAAATGGATTATTGAGCAACCAGGTTTCCAATTTCATTTTAAAAACATTTGTGTGAAGCTCTTTTAAATCTTTCGGTAGCTTGTTGCATAACAACAGTCCATATAGGCTACATAACAATTTATATTCGTCTTTGACAGTCTACAAAAGGGAACATCTAGGTTATCCTTGTATCTGGTATTATGATTGTATTACTTCTACATTTGTAGCATTCTACATTTTTTCTTATGTACATCATCAATTCCAATATATACAGATTAATCACAGTCAATATTCTGTATTTTACGAACAAAGGTTTCGCACTTTCTCTCGCATTGCATTTGTTCATTAACCTTAGTACGTACTTCTGTTGTTTTAGAACGGAATTTATTTTACTACAGTTTCCCCACAATATTACACCATACCTTAAATTCGATTCGAAAAATGCAGAATACATTGTTCTGATATATGTCATAGGCAGAACTCTCATTAAACTTCTTAATAGGTAAGAGCACCGCCGTCTCGAGAATTACACTGCCTGTCCTATGCTTTATTTTAACATGGAGTTTAGAGTATTGCTCAATTGCATAATTTCTCCAGTAGAGGCGACACAATTCACACCCAGATTGCAGCAATAACCGCCACCTATACAACCCCCGTCTCGAGAATACACGAGTAACAGAGTCTAGAAGGCATTGCCCTATACATTACCGTACATTGCTTCTATGCGTTTGCTGCGTCAAAATAAGCATTAAACAGACACAGATACTTGTGTTATTTGTTTAGAACATAATATTATTCCAGTATATGACACTTACCTTGAAATGGAATTTTGGAGCAATAATTAAAATAAATATAAATTAATTAGACGTATTGATAGTAAATTTTATTCATAGTAATTAAGTACCGGTACCTAGAATAATACAAGTTTAAACATTCAATTCATGCTTTGAGAACATTTTTAGGGTATATTTCCCAAGAGAATTTTACTATATTACGAGACGGCGGTGACAGCACTACATAATCAACAATGTCGTAGAAAAAACAAGAAGCAATCTGGGTGTGAATGGTGCTGCTATCTGTAATGTCGCCGAGTACGCAAAATTAGCCGTATTGGACAGGCAGTGTATACACGAGTAAACACGAGTGATACAGTCTAGAAGGCAGTGGGTAAGAGTTACTCTCGATAACTTTGTCATAGCATAGTTGACATGACATTCCCAAGTCAACATTAACGGCCCCCTCATTTTGAGACCTAGGACAGAAATCTTTTAACAAAACTCCTAGTATGAGTAGGATATTTTTCTTTTTTCTCGCAGTAGAAGGTCCCGGGTTCACAGCCGGCCAATTTCGTCCGTTTTATGGTACCCCAGTATTAAGGAAAATGCCAAATTGGTAATTTATTTATTATGACCAGGGCACGGATTTTGATGACCTAAAAATATTTAAGGTATGAGCTATAAATTGACTACAAAAGTCTAAAAATTGACCCAAAAACTAACAAAAATGACCCCGAAAATTTGTATGAAAATGCTAGATTATTCGTCAGATTTGCGTGTATTCTACATTTATGTTGTTGATCCAATTACAGCCTCGTAATTAGTTAAATGCAAACAGCAAACACCGTCTTTCTGTATCCAAATTAAAATTAGAACAAGATCTATATTTTATATATGCTTATTCAGTGTTACGATAATATTCGATGTAATTAAATGCACAAAAACTCTATATAATGCGAGAAACAATACAAAAAAAGAAAATAATGACTTTATGTTTTAAAAAATTACCTAAATATATTAAATGTGGACGAAAAGACCGTAAAGTAACCGAAAAATTTCCAAATAATGACATTGCATTCTAAAAATGACATAAAAATAAAAAATGTTGGAAAATTACCAAAAAATTACCCTAAAATTGCCATTTTTATAATCTAGAAGCCATTATCAGAATATCTGCACTAGTGAACAATGTCCATGAAGTACATAATTTTAAGAAAGTCGTAAGAGCCTTTAGAGAAAACGTGAAGAATTAAATTTTCTTAATGTAAAATTGCATTAAAATTAGGATTAAGTAGTCAATCTCCGTATCACATCCCTATCTAACCTAAGTATAATTTTTAAAAGATTTTTCTTTCTCTTTGAATAGGGATACACACAGATATGTTTACGAAGATAGCGTTTTTTGATTTGGGGACCTCATAGTCTATCCTGTATTAGGTTGAAAACACGTCATCTAATTTCGGGGCCGAGCAAAATACTTCCTCTAGGCCTCGTATTAATAGTATGCTAGTATAGTATGCTGGTTCCGTGCTAATAGCTTCTTTCTGAACGAATCAAACACTGAGCTTATGTTATTAACATTAAAGAAGTTTCACATGAGAAGTAGTTTTAATATGCTTGGTATTGTGATAGACTCTTCTCTTTCCTGGGAAGAGCATATTAACCGTCTGTGTAAAACTATCAAGAGTTATATATCTTTTAAGAAGACTAGTCAGTGAGTTCCCTCAGAATTATATTCCCATTATATATTTTGGGTATTTCCACAGTATTATTATACATGGTATTATGCTTTGGGTTAGTAAGGTATTTATTCTTCAGAAGAGGGCCATCAGAAATTTAACCAATTCTTCTAACACAGGACATTGTAAACCTTTATTTTTGGGTGAAAAGATCATGACTGTTACTTCGTTGTATATTCTGGAACTTTTACTACGTGTTCAAGATATCATACATTTGTAAAAATCTAGTAATACTGTACATTATGCCACTAGTCATATGGAGGATTTTAACATTCCGACCTGTAGACTGTCTTTAACAATGTCTAATTTTGAGATTATGTCTATTATTGCTAACAATTTTCCACCCGATGTAGCCTATTTAAAATGAACAGAGTCCATTTTAAAATAACTATATCTGGTTGGCTGACCACGAAGGCATTTTATAATATAAATGAATTTTCTAACTGTGATAGTTGACTTAAATAATAAAAGACTTGAGACTTTCCCGGCGTTGGTTATATATAATGGTCTCTCGGGCTTCCAACCGGGTTAAAGTATGGTTTATTTCCGAGCTTTCGGCTGCTGTCAGCTCTGCAGCCATCTTCTGGGAGAGAAGTGCGCTAGTTCTGTGTCTGGCTCCTTTTTATAGCTGGTGGAGTTTGCAGAGAGCGACCAATCGGAGCACAGGAAATCCCGGGGTGAAAAGCAGGAATGCTATTTTATATTTCTTATATTTTATTATCTTTTATCTTATGGCAATGTTGATACACTTTGCGTTCCATGACAAATATGTAATTAAATAAGATATATGTAGTACAGGTAGAGGAAGTAGAAAAACAGAACTCTCAACACTTAATTCTGCAATATTAATCCATATTGGTTTCAGTTCTAATTTTATTAGCATTGTCCCATGCTTTTTCACAGAGAAGTTTTAGCGGCGAGTCAAATTGTCACTATATGAGAATTCTGAAGAGCCTCCATATCACCTTAATCGCATTATTCCTCTCATTTCTCACTTCGCGAGCTTCCAGACACCTGATGATTGATGACGTCCTGAAAAATCGTGTCGCGAGCTTCTAAAGAATCCTTAATAGCATGTAATCCTAGTAAAAGAGAAAGTTAATCGCATCAAAAGGTATCTGCAATGATGATCAAGATTTTATCGGCTTATTGAGGTGGAGTGGAAAGAGTTTTGATAGATATCCTCAGGCATTTTAATTGACGTTATGGATGGTTCCCAGCTTAAAATGTCAGGAAAAGTTGACGAAACTCTCAGTAAAATTAACAGATTAGGAAGTCATAGTGAGACTCCTTGTCTATCCGTATACAGGGTGTTAATGAATAACACCTAAATATTTTACCTGTGTATAGAGCAGACATAGACAAGCAACTTTTAATAGGAGCGTTTTGCTCTTTGGATTAAATTTTTCCTGTTACAGCATAAAATCTCCCAGGGCATAGCCGCCACTGACTTCTAACATTTAAAAAAATGCAAAACAAAGGAACTTCGTTGTTAACACTGGAGTAATGGTTCAATAAATTATTGCAGTGACGACCAGTCTTGTGATTAGTCTGTAAATTTTGCACATTATGAAAATTCTAAAGAGTTTATGCTCCTTTCTCTGGGGTGGCTAATAAACCTTGTCACCTTCTGAGCAAAACATCAACATTATGCCTTCTACATGAACATCAATAATAATACTAATTCCTACGATTTATAGACCGTTTTCTTATTAAAATATGCCACCTAACAGGAAAAAATATACATAAAGAACTACACTCAAGAACAGACTTGCAATTATTTTTTATCTGAACTGAACCATTTCCTACTTGTGTTAAATTTTACAAAACCGCAGACAGTTGTAATAGACGTTTTACGGTTAGCTTACTTTTTAATAATCTTAATCGCTGCATTTCCACTAGAAAGAATCACCTATTAGCGTCATTTCTCAGGCCATAGCACTTGTATTTCTGGTTTGCCAAGTATCAGCTGACGAGGTAGTAACTTAGACTTTATCTCCCCGAACTTTCATTTGCAGGAGCGTACATTGGAGTAGAATCCATTGCTGGTGCGTACTGAACCGGGTAAAGCTCATTTCCAAGGCAATTAACAGGATGACTATAATTTTTTATAACTTTTAGTAACCGACAATTGGTTTTTATGGAGTTGTATACACTGTAACAAGCAAGCTTAGATAGGGAAGGGTCAGGAGAGTTTGGTAGGGGGGGAAGGCAGTGGACATATCCGTAGTAATCCCCATCTTCCTAACACATTATACACGTGTTGCGTTTAATAAGAATTCTACCCCCCCCCCTCGTGTCCGATATAACAATCTACTAGCTCTCCCTTTTATATCAGCTCTTTTTTTTTGTCCGGTGGTTTATTGAAGTGGATTTGAGGATTGAAAGAAGACGGGGGGATAAAAAATATGAAGCTGGACTAGGGAGGGATGTGGCAGCGTTCAAATTGCAGAAGAGAATAAAGGGTTATGAGGATTATAAACATATTCATATAGGAGACTTAGTCTTTTGTGTGATACATAGCTCCCAGCTAGCACTTTTCCTCGCGTTCTTTTGTCCATTGTCTAACTACCAAATCCTGGGGTACATCTTGCTTACATTTCTGTTCATTTTTTATATTCCATAGCGTTTCATCCATCTTCTCATTCAAACCTCCCACCCTCATGTCTTTATTACTGGACATATTTCTGTCTCTTTCGTAGATTATTATATTTACCTCGTTAGAACACGCCATGTGCTAACTAGGGGTTCCTGCAACGCTCAAAAAACAGGCTATAAAGGAGATGCGCTTCTGGCTAAATTCATGTATTCGTAAATCCGGTGAACAATCGTCATCATTATCATCAACACAATCGTCAAGCTTTTTGCCTCGAGGGCGTAAAAATTCCAAACATTTCTCTCTCTTCATTCTAGCAACCGACACAATAATAATTATTGTGTGCAAAACTATTGTACCATACTTTCGCTTTTCACAAGTAATTATTTCTTTTGAAATCCAGGACAATACGATGTTACTGCCACTGTTGTACTAGCTAGCTGTCTAGTTTCATCTGTCAGTCTGCACTCATCTTCAGAAAACCTGGGACAGGTGGGCTGTCATTAATATAATGGGGAATAATTCATTACCTTGTGTAATATATTCATGTAGGCCTATTTCGTGCCTTCAGATTAGTTGAATCCGTACTTTCGGATTATGGGAATTGTGAAATAGAATAAACCATAATGCAATTTCTCACACAAAATACAAAGCCAGGCCGGACTGCACAGAAAACAATTAATGCAATGAAAAGGCCCATAGTTTATATTTTCTAAATTACGTAAATAAAATATTCATCGCTTGCTATGGAAACAAATTATAAATGTATGTACAGCATAACTACAATTATCCGAATTCCAACTATCCGGATCGTTTTGAGACCGTATTCTAGTTTTTTTTTTTTTTTTTTTTAATTATTAAGAAAGCTAGCATTGGGAAACCCTCTTTCAGGGTTGATTGTTTGCGAAAAGGCAGAACTTTTAGCCGAAAAAATTGGCATTTTGTCACCCTATTTTCAAACACTCTCAGACTATGTTCTTCCTGACCAGTTAGCGGCCATGTCTCACATCCATAGATAATACAACCGGCAGGATAATAGTGCTATAAATCTTAATTTTTAGATTTCTGGACAGAAGACGAGTTGATAAGAGTTTCTGAACTGCATAAAAACAAGCAACAATATATATATATATGATTATATATATATATAACTTATATATATATAAAATCACTGATCAGCAATTGCACAGGTTATGTAAACAACACATTATACAATGATCTCATTAGGTTTCATAACATTCCATTCTTTAAAAAAACTTCTTAACATTGATTTTTTTAGTCGTACATGTGGACACTAGATAGGCCTATTTTACATTGTTTAACATTAAATCATTATGTTATAATTTCAAAATAATTCCAAGTAGTTGTGTTTTTCATATTAAGTAGAAGAATTCAGGGAATAAGGAGAATTTTATCAATCAATCATATTTGACCCACAAAGGTAAATATGAATTTATCAATTTACGAACAATGTGTTTTAACGTAAACTAAGTATGAAGTATGAAATCCTATCCAACTGATAAGCCCTACCTTATTCATTGCTTTAGGGTTTATATTAGTTGAGAAAAAGGGATCTTGGCAACGAGTAACAACAAAAACTACAATAATAATAATAATAATAGATAATGATAATAATAACAACAGCATCCATGCACAAAATAAAAATGGAATGCAGTGCAATGGAGCACGGAAAGTACTGTGGTCAGATGAAACATCAATGGGGTCAGAGTTCACAGAACGTTGCGGTTGATCGCCAACCCCAAGCGAATCCCAAACACGCTTTTTATCTAATGACCTGGCTATAAATTAACCTGGACCCGATGTCCCGATAGTATGCGATATGAACTGTGCAGTTAATCTCCAATAATGAAGCAGCCGCTTATTTTTTACTTTCTTTTGAGGTTAGGGATGGCATTCTAGTGGGGGTAATAAGTCTAGCTCTTGCTACTGCCTTCAGAGATTTGCCAGATAGACCCCAGGGTCAAAAACCACTCTAGAGACTAGACTACAAGCATTGGAGAAATATAGTGTATTCAAAATTTATTATTGCACTCCTTAGCTAGTAAGTGTTACTTACGAAAGTTGTTTACATGGATCGTAAGTTGACATTCCCACACAGTATTGTTGCTATGGCCGTTGCAATGAGGTTAAATTACTTACGGTCCTTGCACTACGTCATAATTCATTACGATACACTTCATAATACATGCCTTTATGAACAAGGCCCCCCAGGACAAATATTCGGTTCCCATAACAACAAACACATGCGAATCACTTTCTGAAATAAACATCTCTCTTCAAGAATGTATACACATAATATTTTCAGGTAATATCACAATTAATATAATTAAATTGATATAAGTAACCGTCGTGCAAAAAATAGCATGCAACACACGGGCCGTAAAGGCATTTACGGGTCTCGAAAACTTAAAAACCCTCGGCTGCGCCTCGGGGTTTCAATCTGTTTCCTCGACCCGTAAACGTGCCTTACGGCACTTGTATCGCAATATACTGTACTATTAAACGCCACCAATACAGTGTTTGTTGGTTGGTTATCTAACGACGATGTGTACTGAAACCAGGCTATGACTTGTCGGAATTTTGTGATGCAGGATTATTTTTCATGCCTGTAAGTCTGCAGACATGGGCAGAATGAAGAGAGGCAGATCAAAGAAGACATGGTTTAATAGGTTGCAAGAAGACATGAAGGAGAAAAACATTCCTGAAAATCTATGGGAGGAGATTGAGAATACGGAAGATGTAAATACAGTATACATACAAAAAAAAATGATGATGATGATGATGATGATGATAATGATCAAAGTATTACCAGAAATTAAGTTTTTTTCGGTTAGTCTGTAAGTTGTTTGTTTTGTAATTGTATAACAATATTTTAAGAGTAATATTTAATCTTAAACCTAGAGATTCTTTACGTGAGTTTTTTAAATTACATAACATTCTAACTGTCACAAGCATTTTAATTTTTAAAGCTGGTGTGTTTTATAAGAAGAATCTCCAAAATTTTAGACTTAATATGGATATTCACAATTATGAGACCAGACAAAGAAATCATGTGCACATATCTCATTACTCAACTACCAAGTATACAAAATCTCCAGTTTGCCTCATTAGTAGGATAGTCAACAAACTTCCACACAGCATTTCTAGTGTTAATAATAATAGTTAAGACTAAAGACATTTTTATGTAAGAATTCGTTTTATGATTTAAATGAATTTTTTAGTTTTTAATTGTATTGTATTGTATTTGTTATTTTAATGTTGTTTATTGACGATTCTATCTGTACTGCATGTACGGCAAACAGATAATAAAAATTATTATTATTATTATTATTATTATTATTATTATTAAAATTCATTACGCCTTTTTAAACGCTAAATTTCTCACGGTGGTCGCAAAAATGTCATACTTGTTGGCTGAAAAGCCTTGTCCATTCCATCTCTTACATTGGCAGCCATGTACGAGAAATCAATAACCTCTGTCGGCGCAAGCGCATACTAGGTGGCAGGTGAGTTCACAAACAGCTGTAAAACGCCCAAAATGGCTTCAGCGTATGTATTAAAAATTATTTCACAATATTAACGCCTGTCTAAAAACTAGTGTAGGCCTATGATACATGTGGTAAAGTGATTTTATTTTGCTCGTAGGATTGCTTCTCTCGCTCGTTCCGGGAACATATCTATTCGCAAAATAAACTCCTTCTTTCAGCCCTTGTATCATAATGAACTATTACGCAATTTCTCATTGATCTTCTGAGCAAATTGAATGCAAAACTTCCTCCAACAGAGAACTTATGACTCACACTTTGTAACAAGTCTGAATTGTGTCTGCATGTAGAGATATAGCTGTACTTAGTGAACTACAAACAATTCGTCACGAGCTCTACAAATTACATACATACTCACTCGCTACAAATCCTATATAACATATTGTTATGTTCCTACAAACCATCCACACACACACACACACCAGCAAGCAAGAAGGGATTACAATGCTTCTCTCTCCTACGCAAATATACGTCATGCTTTCACTGGCTACATCATATATATTACATTTTCTGAGAGCTCACTCACTGTATAACAGGTTTTAGAGTTCTCCCACTCTCTGCGTCTACTAATGTATAAACATAATATATCTACAAGCGATCGTGTAGTCATGCTTGACCTTAAGTGTTGAATGCACCTGGTTCTCAATGGTTCTGAAGGGTGGGGACTAAACACGCATAAAAGGGACTATATTCTTGTTACTTCATGTGGAAATATCTATAAACTTTCTGTGACGGTCTGTGATTTGACACAAAGAACTGCACCATGTTCTTCCGGTTGTCAAAAAGTAACTCGCAACTTATCGAAGTTGACAGCATTTACTGTTGTAGTGTATAATTAGATTGTCGAGTGACATTTATCACCTACAATAAAATACGAAGCGCGTCCATAAAGTAAGTTTCCCTAGGGCCGTTTACAGAAACAAAACACAATTTCAAGGAAATATTTATTGCAACAGACACAGCCAGTATACAGCTATTTTTCAACATATTCGCCAGCGGAATTGAAACATTTCTCTTACCGTGGCACAAACTTTTGAATACCTGTGTCGTAGAAGTGTGCTGCCTAGGATTTGAACCACCGTGTGACAACCACCTTCGCCTCTCTGTCATTGTTTGTCATTTCGTGAGGTGTAGGAAAAGATGGAAATCACTGGGAGCGAGGTCCGAGCTTTAGGGTGAATGTTTAAACACCTCCCAGCCGAACATCTGCAGGAGACTTGCTTGGAGGTCTTTAAACCTCTATCCTTCAGTCCGGACTTCGCTCCCAGTGAGTTCAATATTTTCCTACACCTAAAGAAATGACAGGGAACGACAGAGAATGACAGAGAGGCGGAGATTTTTGTCACATAGTGGTTCAAATCCCTGGCGGAAGACTTCTACGATACAGGTGTTCAAAAGTTGGTTCCACAGTATGACAAGTGTTTCAATTCCGGTGGCGAATATGTTGAAAAATAGCTGAATACTTGCTTTATCTATTGTGTTTTGTTTCTGTAAACGGACGCAAGGAAACTTAATTTATGGAAGCGCCTCGTAATATGCATTTACGTAGCCTACTACTTTTACTCTACCTATACTACATAAGTACACGACCCTGAAATGCGATGTCGAGTTTTCAACATAAATACGAGTTTTGAGGACCCCTAAATTTAAAAATACAATTTCCAGAAACGCGCGTGTGTATGTAAATAGCCTAGCTCGAGAATGAAAAACCTTATCTAGGACAATATTAGGATAGATTTAAGGGAAGTAGGATTTGCGACTGATGGTTGGATGGAGTTAGCACAGAATAGGGTTAAATGGCGGGCTCAGGTAAGCGCGGCAATGAACCTTCGGGTTCCATAAAATAGATATTATTCCATTAGCTTGCTGAGGAATTGCCTATTGCCATTGATTAAGTAAGTAAGTAAGTAAGTAAGTAAACCAAGTTGCATATTTGCGTTAGTTAATGTCTGAGTATATGACACTAGGATTCTGTACTTTTACTATAATTATTTACAGAAAAACTGCGTTTATTTTAATTTTCTCGTAAACAACCCTAACGATTGAATTTAGATTATGTTCATGAGATAAAGAGAGGTAAAATTTTACTTGAAACATTAATTATCAGGACCCCGATTTTGTTAGGGCCGATTGTATAAACAGTTTGATCTTGGATCAGAGACTAAACTGATCTCAGTTCACGCTGAACTCGGAAATTTTTGTTGTATAAACGCTAATCTGAGATCAATTCGCACTGAACTTGGATCAATTTTGACTGGAGAAATTTCTCCGATCAAACTAGCTGATCTCAGTTCAAGGGGCTGTTTTCGTATTTGAGATATAAGATTAGCTCATTATAAACATAATATTAGGCCTACCTGTGTGGTTACGATAAATATAAAGAAAATACACAATAGACAACTTCATACATTTCTAGCTATAACGCAGTTGTGCATACATTTCTAGCTATATAGTAGTTGTGCGTATATATGCTATGTTTTAGGCTCCTTATAATGCAGTGTAACATAACTCTACAGTATAACCTGTACGTTATTATTATGTTGCACTAATTACTATAATACGAAAATAACCCTTGCACCACGATTGCAACTAATACGAAATTATCAATCTTCGCCATTTCATGCAGCTTCCTTAACCTTAAACACAGGAATTCTCGTCCTTAGCCGTGAAAATGTTAAGCCGATTTATAACGCCAGGAATGAAATTACAAGAACATTTGTCACCGCATTTTGCTCTTGCACAGATATTATCGCATCCGTCTTTTTGGATTCTATAATATCTTTATATTTTCCCAAGACAATTTCAATTGGGAACGATCCTTTTTCTGCTTAATTTCGATCATATTTTCCCTTCCTTTCGCATAGCACACGGTCTGAATACAAAGGAAAACAGAGTAACAATGCTCTCGCCTCGCGATACTCAGCTGTTTCTGCGATGTTGCCAAGCGTTCATGTATGAACTAGGATCCAAATTGAACTTCGATTAGTTGACCTTAGATCAGTGTTATACAATACGATTCCAGTCTGAACTTAGATCATTTTCTGATCTTAGATCATAATTGATCTCCAGTCAGTGATGTTTATACAATCGGCCCTAAAATGCTTGAAAAATGGGCTGTAAAATGACTGGAAAAATACAAAAAAGACCCAAAAACCTAAAAAAATTAATAAAGAATAGAAAAAACCGCAAATTTGTACGAAAATGCTACTTTATTCGTCAGAATTGGTGTCTATTCTACATTTATGTTGTTGAAAAAAATATTAAGTCTGTACCAGAATTTGCTAGTGCTATTTGTATGTATTTATTCATTCCAATTGGGTTATTACCAGAAATGTCCTAATAGGGTACTACAATACTACTACTAAGACTATAATATTTACACATGAACGAGTAACATTTCATAAACAAGAACCATTACATAAGAAGGTAGCATTACTTAATCTAAGTAACACACAAAGAAGACCTTAAGTTATTCTTAAATTTCTTCAATTAATTTAAGATATTTAGACCACAAAAACTAAAAATCTTTCCATCGATGCGTTCTACTTTTTCCTTGCAACTAACTGTATTAGCAATTTGACATTTGGTTGTCACAGAGTCTACGTGTTGAATTAAAATGCCCCTGCAGATAGTGGACAGGCCACCAACTCGACATGGAGATGCGGCGAGTCAGATTGACGTTTTAATACAAAAGTAACCACAATTTATCATGCTATCGTTTAAATCACCAGCACATACGAGAGGGGTTAGATAATTAATTGTGAGGGGGAGAGTCGTTACACCTTTGCAAATGTCAAGTAACGTTGTCACAGCAAGTGTGACCTCGTGCTATTCTTCATGTGTGGTGCCATTGTACAGACATTTCCAAAAGCATTAAACCGTTACGCTTTATGAAACCAACAGTTAATCAAGAAAAGCTACTAAAAAAAATTTTTTTTAGAAAATAGTAGTAAGAAACTTTTTAACTTGTCAGGTCATGAACTTTTTAGCTCTTACTTTGAAAGGTTTAAAATTATAAGAGAGAATGGATATTTATGTATTTGTAAAGAAAAACAGACCGTAGAATATTTACTTTTTGACTGCCCCACTCTTTGAAAGGAAAATATTTTCGTTAATAGGACACTTCAACTAGGCCTATTGGTGTGTAAAATACGATAAACCACTCTTAAACATTATTTAGCAAGGATTGTTGTTGTAAGGAATTCCACTATTTCATATGTTCTATATTTAAGAGTTTAGAATTATTTTATTTAAACTTTAGGAAAACAGGCTACCCTAGTATACAAGAAAACAGGTACATTATACATTGTAACTGACATAAAACTACAGCCCTAATGCACTTTATGGTGAAATAGGGACAAAAGAAATTGTATATTAAACAAATAAATAACTGTGGTAGTTAAACAAAAAAGTTGATATTGTTGTAAAAATAATAACGAAATATAATTACAGAAGAAGGAAAAGGTAGAGAAAATTAGGAAAAATACGATAGGAAGAAATAGAGCAAGAAATCTATATTAATAAAAGGAAGTGTCTGTCTGTCTGTCTGTCTGTCCGCGATTCCCAGCGAAATCTACTGAACGCAGAGATCTGAAATTTTAAACGTAGGTAGACTGAAGGGTGGGAAAATGCACCTCGAAGCCGGATTTTTCATTTTCGCTTTCGTTCGCGAGTAATGAGAGAAAAACGGGCAGAAAACGTGCATTTTTTTTTGCGCTTTCGAATCATCGGTTCTCAGTAGTACATTTCAGTTGTCAAATCAATTGGAGGTGGGTTTGGCTATTTTTGTCATACCTTGGAAATGAAAGCTTCGCGATTGCTTGAATTTTGTTAAGCCCACGCTGGTCGATTCATTTGTTTATAATGTCAAGGCATGCAGATTTCTGAAATATTCAACTTAGACGGAACAGGGATAATGAATACTCTATAGGCCTAAATGGACATACATTGATCGGTTTAGAAGGAACTCACTACGCAGGGGGTTTCTGGGCCGGGGAACTTGAGGCTAGATTTTAGCATGACAACCCATACAGTTCCCTTATAGGTCAAATGCATATTTTCCGTACGTTATTAGACAAACCATAATCATCAAATAAATACAGTTTCCCTTACAGAAACGTGGAAATGAAGCATCGCAAGTGAAGTAAACCGTCACTTCCAGCTGGCATCGAATCACGATTATAAGGCAATCTGGCCGGAAAACGCAAAGTCAATATTTAACAGTGGAAAACACGCTATAGGCCTACCAGTATAATGGCATTGTATAATGCAACAGATTACAGCATATGCATTAATATGCCCGCATCCAGTTGCATTAGCGACATTTAAAAACGGATTATGGGACTTAAGCATGCTCCCATTTAACGGCCACATAATAATAAGGATTAAATGTATAATCTATGTTAAATAGGCTACCACAGTGAAGAAAAACAACCATCATGCATACAAACGTATGTGTGTGATATTTTTTCTACCCACCAAAACCAGACATGATTTGGATGTCTACACAGTATAATCTTGGTGTTAATGTATTTTGCCGTGATTATTTCACGTGTCATAATCGGCATTTTGTGTATTTTAATTTATTCTATGCGAAATATATTAAAATACTGCACGATACGTTAATGGATGTTACAGGGTGAAATAAAATCAAATGCAGTTAATTATGACCAAATTAATTTATGAAGTTAATGCATTTATTAAGTGCCAGTACAGTATGAGATTATGTGGGGGACGGGAAAATGTCTGTCTGCCTGTACGCGCGATAACTCAAATACGCTTTATCGGATTTTCATGAAACTTGGTATACACATGTACAACGTCCTTGGAAAGAAGCCTAATGATATTGGACTCCATCGGTTGACCGGTACCGGAGTAATGGCCAATTTAGTGCTTATTTTATGGTAATATATTAGAAAGAATTTATCAAATGCAAATTAGTTCTCATGACAATATATTGTTTTACAGTGTTCATATACGGTTTTGAAACTTGCAAAATAGGTAGCTTTGACAAATAACACTACCCACATATTCCTTCACATATGCTTATCAAACTTTAGACCTTTGTTCTTCCGTAAGCACTGCTAGATGAAAGGATCTGAAGCTTAACTCGGAAATCGATTACAAAAATAACTTATTTTCTGCATATCATAATTGCAATTACACTGATTAAACAAAAGCATTCTGGTTCTTTATTACATCAGTTTACCTGATTTTATTCATATCTAAAAGTGACGGTTTGCCAATGGTTAAAGGTCAAATATACACTAGGTATGAGGTTGAATCAAACTCAAGAAAATAATTAATGTTTTAGAATGAAATAACTTTCGCTAAATTAATGTAAGTGCACGTTTACCTATTCTGAACTCTTAAATTTTCATAAATGTTTCGTATGCATTACCAGAAGGAAGATGCTGAAGGTACCCTAACAGAAATGGGAGAAATAAAGTGCTTCCCACTTAATCAGCAAGCAACAAAAGAAAAAGACAAATATCTTCTTCATCCTTAAAAATTCCCACCTACTTTCACACCCTCTCTATTCTTCCTGTTACTTCATGTACGTTAACTCCAGGCTGAAAATCCAATTTCCCCCCAACCACCTCTTCTAACATCCTGTTAAATTTCTCACAACCTTTAACAGTGAAAAAACGCAATCCATGTTATTGGGAATGGCTTTAGGCCCTTGCATTTGAGGGGAAATGGAATGAAGGGATGACGAACGATTTTTAACAAACTGCATTCAAAAAGCCTGCATTGATAATTTCATCCATATGCCATTTAAGGCAATAACGAATCTATTAGATAACCACTAGCCACAAAAATGGTGGCTTTTGGCTAATGACATGAAACCACATTATCCATGACTGAAATAATTTCTGAAATACCATAGATATCAGGTTTATGTGGATGCCGCACATGACATTCTTATCTATATTTCTAAATTTAAATCTACATGTAATGGGATTGTTAATATTAACAATAGAATATTTAGTTTATCATATTTTGCAGTTCTATTGTTTACATAATTGTCCTAGTCTTGTTTCTTAACTCAAATTTAATTATACATGTCTGTGTATTTATTTTTTTCGATGAGGAATTAATTTACAAATAATTCCTTCAATCATAATATTATAAGCCAAACTAAGCTTAAATTTATCCGTAAAGAAATAAGGGTCCTTATTGTTAACTGTGGCGTCTCTGTATGTTTTAGCAAGTTTACGTTTTGTACAGGTAGGGAAAAAAAAGCGGACCGACTAAAATATCTAAGTTGCCGATATGAGCCACTGCGCAGATATTAATTTCGTTGATCAAGTTGAAATGAGTACTACATGATTACTGTTATATACAGAAGTTATATTACTTTGAAATAATTAGGGCTACGTACATTAAGCGGAGTTCTTTGCCAGTGTATTTTGTGAAATGTGAAAATATTTTAAGAATTTCTTATATCAGTGTATACGAGTTTGAATTAAGGTTAAGTATCAGACTTTAGACTTTTGTTCTTCCGAAAGCCCTGCTTAATGAATCGATCTGGAGATTATCTCGGAGATAGATTACAAAAATAACTTCTTTTCTGCATATCATAATTGCAATTATCACTGATTAAACAAAAGCATTCCGGCACTTTGTTACATCAGTTTACCTTACTTTATTCTAAATCAGAATGTGAAATGAGAACGTTGTATTTCTCATGTTAAAGGGTAGATATAATTATGTGAGTGTAACACATCCCTTTTTTTTAATATAAAATGTATATATTTTTTTAATATTATAGAGGCGAATCTACCTTTAATGATAAAATGTTGAGAGAGGGCAAACGATGGTCTTCTGTTGTTTTACTCCTTTCCAAAGCTACTTTAAAGAGAGTTCCTTCTGTCGTTATTTTAACCTCCCTTTCAAACATTATTCTTCTGAGAAACACATCGTAAGAGAATCGTGCTTTGTGTCTGGTACACTGATTTCAAAATACTGTTCTTAACTTTGCGCGATACAAGAAAATGACATACTGCAAAGAGTAAGAAAAAGTTAAAAAACCAAAAAAAGAAGAAAATACAGTGCACGCCGCTTATTGTGATCACTTCGGGACGCAGCTAATCTGTTAATAGGCTATTAACGGAATGATAACAGTAGTAGAAAGAATTAATTGAAAGTTATTTTTTGATATATGAGATAATACACTACAAAACAGAATTAAATGAAATAATACGTCACTGTGAATGATTAAACTACTCATAGTGTAATGCAGTAATATAGTATAGTAATTGGAAATAAAGCAGCAAAACGGAAAATGTGATAACATAAACTGAATCCCTGATCACAATAAACAGCATTTTTTCAATGTATGAGTATTAATCCATATGGGACTGATAACTAGACCTGGGATTTTAAGGCAAATGCCTATTTTGTTCCTTATGAAATAACATGAAAATTGTTTAATATGTTGATATTTCATGATATATCACTTATATTTATAGAGTTTTATAGTGCCGTAAAATGCCTATTTGGAACTTTGGAGCCTATTTTTATTATTTTAGTGCCTAAAATGCCTATTTTGTAAATTTAAAATAAAATTAAACTTCTGTAACTTTTACAATCATTAAATGGACATCCCTGAATGAAGGGCAGAGCAGCAGAGGGTGGGTTTTTCACAGAAACTTGATTTACCCAAATAAAACAATTGTCGCCAAAGGAATGCTGACTGACGGGGGAAAGGAGAGTTCGCTCAAAACAACAAGTAGCAGGAATATATAGTAAGAAATGACATACTGTGTCAATTTTTCATATAATCCAAAACTGTTGTTGATAAATGTATTTTTAATTCTGTCTTAATTTTGCAATTATTCCTGTTAAGAATATGTACACCACGTTTTTTACAGTAAAAAAAGATCACGTTACAGTTGAAGAGCATATTGTAGCCTATTATTTTAAAGTATATTTTCTGTCTACTTACACATTTTTAAAGCTTATTTTTAGTGCCTATTTTCTCTTTTAAAAGCCTATTTACTTGTTTAAAAAGCCTATTTCAGGTGCCTAAAACTAATTTTTTTAGAGCCTAAAATCCCAGGTCTACTGATAAAATTATCCGAGATTATATTAAGCGGTGTTCACTGTAGTTAATTTGGATTCGCTACGATCCTACAGGTCTCAGATCTAATTAAAGCATACGTTTTAGTTTCGAAAAAAATCTTAAGCTGAACTCTTTTCAGTACTTTTATACACGTCAGAATTTGTTGAAATAACATGGAATATCAGCTCTGTTTTTTGCTCATTCCAGGAGGAGTAGTTTTCAAGTTATCGCACATGAGATTTGGATCATGACACGAGGTTTAAAATACACACTAGTAGGCTACAGCAAAGGGACAACGGTCTGGGGGCGGTATACATCATGTCTGCACTTGATGCTAACAGACATCTGTCTACATTTTACTCCAACGCACTAAAATGTTATGTATTTTTATCTCTATTTTTATATCTCTACAAAAGCGACAATGTACCGCTTTCAAAGTCTCCCGTAGAACAGATAATAACACGAATATGTGGTACAATATACGAATACTTCTTGAATTATCAAGTGCCAGAATGGTACTTTCTGTCCGTCTGTCTGCCCGTGTGTCTGTACGCGCGATAATTAAAATTAGGGATGTGTCGATACCAGATTTTCTCGATACTCGATACTCGATACCGATACATGATTTTTTCCTTGATACTCGATACTTCGATACTCGATACCTTCAACATTTCCAGTTTCAATAAATAGGTACATGAAAAATTAAAATTTGAGAGAACTGTGTAATACCAACTAAATTAATTAAGTCTGCATATTTAATGAGACAAAATTTAATATCATCAGTAGCCTATAATTATTTTTAAACTCTACATTAAAACTAAAATTAGTTTTTTAAACAGCCCACTTACAAGTTTTTGTTAAAAAATACTAGCATTCTCACTTTTTTGCAGAATTTCAGAATTACAAAAGTATCGAAAAAGTATCGAGCTAGTTTTTTGAAGTATCGTTCGATGCCGATACCATGCAAGTATCGAGAGTATCGAGGTATCGAAAGTATCGAAGACCCATCCCTAATTAAAATACGGGCGAAAGACAAATACAAGATGCACTTTAAGCTCACATTTTGTTTCTCAGCGAAGCATGATGACAAACTATCCTTGTATATTGTCGCCGACACTCCCGACCGTGCCAAATATTAAAAATGCGAGAGTGCCCCTTGTACCAAATATTAAAACTGCAAGAGTGCCCCTTGTACCAAATATTAAAAATTCGAGAGTGCCCCTTGTACCAAATATTAAAAATGCGAGAGTAAGTGCCTTGTACCCACAGGTTTGCCTTGTACTCAACGGTTTGTCAGTCTGTTTATCCTCGAAGAATTCGCTAGATCGTGGTATAAAAGAAATTGCTTCACTGAGGGTGGGATATGTCTCATGCGACGATGCACCTTATATTTGGTTTTTCCCAAAATACGCTTTATCAGATTTTCATGAAACCTGTTATACGCACTTATAAGGCTCATGGGACGAAGCCTCTCTGTTGACCGGTACCGGAATAACGGCTAATTAGCGAACACATGCTTTTTAAATGGCAAATCATCACTATACTACAAAGCCGCGATTCACTGCCTACTTTTGCTAACAATAACCACGGCCTCCCACATCAGTTAAGACGTCATAATACGCATCACCTATAGCAGGCTGAGTTTGCTAGCGAAAATGCATGAGTCAGCCTTTAAATAAGTTATGCTGGATGAAAGTAGTATTTTCATACAGAAACAGGGAAAATGCCTAATACGTTTTGTGTGTATGGCTGTACTATAGCAATAATGTCAACGGAGAGTCTGTCCAAATGTTTAAATTTCCCCACAAATGAATCCAGACGGCTTAAATGGATATTTGCAATTCACAGAGAAAATGTTATACTTCAGATAACTCATGGTAAATAAACAAACGTTATTGATAAATATTTCTTAGTATTTTATTAATCTCATAACTTACGGTGGTAGTAATTTTGATGTATAGTTTGTGAAGGGTATTTATTTACATTACTGCTAATGAATTGCTTGCTAAACGTATTATTATAAGTTAATATTTCAATACTGGGGAAAAAATAATATTAAGTCGCACCTTGGATGAATGTTCCCACCCACCGCTCCCTCGCGATGCACTTTCTTTTATACCACTTCTTCTGTCCTCATATTACATAGAAACTCGTGATTGGACGTTGGTAGTGTGACGTCATACCGGTAAACAAAAGATGAACAAAAGTTGACAGGCTTACTAACGTGTGGAAGATATAATATGCCACATTTTCGAAACCTACAAACAGTGTATCGTACATTATTCGAAAATGCAAGGGCGCTTCGCTTCGGCTGCCGCCTCCGCTCGCGCACTTAACTAAGTGGATAGTGTTATGCATTATTTAGATTATGTGAAGAGGTGATTGTGGTCTGGTCGGGATTGCCGAGTAAGCTAGAGGGTTGTCATTTTGGTGTATGGGTTGGTAGCTTGTATTTGGTACGATCGGGAGTTTGGAGAGAAGGAACGATCGGGTGTGCCGAGATAACAAGCGAACAGCAACGCATTGTTTGGAGCGTAAGGGGGCGACTTAATCTTCTCTTATGCCAATGTACTCTATTAATAATGAAAATTTATATTTTAGACAGGCCTATATAACAATATTAATAGTACAAAGTCTGTGCCATGTATTTCAGAAACATTTGAAATATGGCCTATTAATTCTATCTGGCATTTTGTTATAGCAGTTTATCTTATTTTATTCTATGATAAACGAGGAAATCAGTATTTCTGCTCTTACGTTTATCATTTATAATAGAATGCCAGAAAAACGGCAAGGGGAGAAAACGTAAGAGCTGAAAGTAATTTATTATCTCAGATAGCGGTGGTAATAGTAATAATAATAATAATAATAATAATAATAATAATAATAATAATAATAATAATAATAACAATAAACATTCCAGTGAAAAGAATTCTAACGTAATCAGCCAAAAAATATTAAAGTAAAAACCCTATTACTATTCTAAATTAAATCCAGAAAAAATTCAGAAACGCCTTCAGCAAAACCAAAAGGCGTAGGCCTACGTAAACAAGAAAAAAATGAAACCATTGCCAACGGAAATACCATCAATGTCCTAGTTGTTGAAATCGGATCTTCATGAATGTGAAAAATCTTCAGTTAGCGTTAAAAAATAAGTTCGGAAAATTATATTCCACAGCAAAATCTAAAGCGTAGGTCTACGTAAACAAGAAAAAATGAAACCATAGCCAACAGAAATAACATCAATGTCCTAGTTGTTGAAGCGGCATCTTCATCAATGTGAAAAATTTTCAGTTAGCGTTAAAAAATGAGTTCGGAAAATTAGATTCCACAGCAATTGAAAGCAATGAAATAAATAGCAATGTTGAAAATCCATTACTCATAATATTTTATGAATACATGTGATTTATTAATACTTTTTTAAATTTCATGTTCCATGCATAGTATTTAATGAAAAATATATCAAATAAATCATCCAGGGCAACAGAGAAGCATAATGCGCTATTTATCATATTCAGATTTCTGCAATTAGTCGCACTAATTTCAGATACATGATGCAACATAAACAATAGCACTATTCAAGCACAATGAAACACGATGTTGTATAACGTATTGGAATATTTATATGGCTAAATGTACAAATTCACTTTGGAAAATATTCGCATTGCGAAAATCAATTAACAGTAAATGTATCATGAGGTAAATGAGATGCAATGCAGCATTTCTACCTGAAACATTGATTTTCCACGAATACGTAATGGGAGTTCCAGATACAGAATATGCATATATGTACCCATCCAATTCCCCAAATCATTCGCCTCCCTCTACGTCCATTAGCGATGAATGGACATTTTATAAAGAATTGAATCGCCATTAGTGTGTATTACAGTGAATATTTGAGCACAGTTTTTATATAGATGACAGAAGCACCAGAATATAAGATCGATAACTACTTAGTTCCTCTGAAAGCATTTGTTTTTAGTAGACTGATAATTAAGGGGAGTTTGAAGGTATCGATTAATGCAGGACTTGAAATAAAAGTCTTAAGGTAGTAGACAAATTAAGAATTTTAATCACCATTATTGTTCATAATGGTATAGTAAGAACATAATCGGAGTGTGTTCGGAAACGGAGTAGGCCTTATGCAAGGCCGCCTTTACCCCCAGGATTGCTCCTCGTACTCATTTCTGTTAGAGGCTAAGTTGACCCCAGGGCCATAGTGCCACCAGAAGGATTAGGCCTATTTAAAAACTCCAACGACCTCATAGGGAATCGAACCCGCGACCTTCCTATTTATAGCGCAGCGGTTATCATATGCAGTGGCGGACGCAGGGAGGGATAGGGGGGTTACATTCCCCCTCGAAATTTGAAAAAAGTAGGCTACTCTAAATGGCCAGTTTTATAAACTAATTGTATATGTAAGTTGATTAATTTTTTTTAGTATTCTTTCTACCTATTCAAATCCCCCCCGAAAAAAATTTCTGCGTTCACCACTGATCATATGTACTTTACAAAAATTACACGCATTTTCATAGATATCATGACTTAATGGTTAATATACCTTGAAAATCCGTTATATATCATACATTTAAATATAATTATAAAAGATATCTGGAGTATTTTTCTATAAAATTGATGGTTTTTTATGTTTACCTCTAAGCTTTAAAATGGAAGAAACAGGACTTGAAAAATGCTAAAATTTGTTTCATTTAACATAATATTGTTGTATTTTAAAAGAACTAAAACGGGCTGAATGTAGCCTACGTTTAGAAGCTTCGGTTTTCAGTGAACTGATTTTCAATTTATATACAAGCCCTGTACATAAGGAAATTGAATATGGTCAGGTTTTCAATGCTTTAAGCTCGTAAAATCTAAGAAGTGTTTCGTACAGGCGAGAATGTTTTCTGGTATAGCACAAAGCGAAGAGGCTTGCAGTTTGGAAGGCGAGGTAGGAAAAGCGGCGATATAGTAGTGTGTCGGACCAACTGGCAATGACAACTAGACTCTCTAACTAATGACCGCCTCTAATATAACACAAGCATTGCCTTGTATACCAGCTTATTGTTCTAATGGGCTACTCAACTCAAAAGCACCAGGAAAATGAATATGACTATTTTGTTATAGTAGAGGTACAGTTCGAAACATCAAACGCAGGAAGATGAACTATTCAAGATATAAAGGCCTTTTCACACTAGGACACGGGTGACGGTCACTGCGTTACTCAATGCCAACACAGAGCTGTTTTGTGTGTGTGTGTGTGTGTTTATGTGTGTAGCCTAATATGTATATTTCAGTTGTATAGTAGAACTCAGCGAAACTACAGGCTACTTGATCCAAGATGTGTACTGAGCAAAAGTAAATAACCTAATGTGAAAGTATAGTCCAGTTACTCATTGCATACCCAGGCGGCTTCCTTTCGTTAGGAGGAAAAGTTTGCCGACAACTCAACCCATGTTCTTTGGTTTTACCGCACCAATCAGCTAGTTACCCCAGCCAATCAAAATCTAAGAATGTCCTGTGGCGATTTTGACAGCTACTTGTCTACTCCGCGTGGAGTGAAATGCATGGTTGCAAGATCAAGTTACAGTAAACAGTAACACGTGTGAATTGAATAAAGCGAAGGAAGAACTGAGGTCAGTGATAACAATGAGAGAATATTGCAACGTTGCTTTTGTTTTGGAAAGCGGAAGCCCAAGACCGATTTAGTCAGATCAGTTAACATAGCCCTAAAGAAACACCGAAACCTTTGAAGCCGACTGGCCATCCAATGAGTAACTGCACTATACAAAGCACAGTTCACAAGAGTTCGATTTTGAGATTGTTTAGTCGATAAAGTCAATAAAGTCAATTGAACTTTCATTTTAGATTAAGCCTCAAGAATCCTGCGTTCAATTCCCAATGTTTTGTATACATTTACACGTATCTTCTCGCCGCTGGACAAAACGTTTCCTCGCGCGTTTGGTGACGTACATTCTGAAGGCCTTGGCTCGCAATTTTCTTCTATAATACAAATTAATTCAGGCCATGCCTATTACTTTTACTTATAGTACGTGATGTAGCCTACTTCATCATATATTACGTAATTGAAAAGTACAACGAATTAATTAATTATGTTATCAATAGACCTGGGATTTCGGGCTCTAAAAAATTAGTTTTAGGCACCTAAAAAGGCTTTTAAAACAAGTAAATAGGCTTTTAAAAGAGAAAATAGGCACTTAATATATGCTTTAAAAATGTGTCAAGAAAGTAAAATAGACTTTAAAATATTGCAATATACACTTAAACTGTAACATGGTCTCTTTTTTACTGCAAGAAACGTGGTATAGGCTTACCTATTCTTAAAAGAATTGGTTGCAAAATTAGGCATCACGAACTATATTCACTTAAACAGATGTTCTTTCACTGGTGACTTGACACAGTAATCCTTTCTCCTTAATCCTCCCCCTCCCCCATCAGTCAGCATTCCTTTAGCGACAGTTGTTTGGAATAATCAAGTTTATGTGAAAAACCCACCTCTGCTGTTCTGCTTTACATTATAAGATTGCAAAAATTACAGAAGTTGAATTTTATTTTAAATGTACAAAATAGGCATTTTAGGCACTCAAATAGTTAAATAGGCTCTAAAAGTAAAAATAGGCATTTTAGATTTAATTAGGCATTAGATATCAAATTCTAGATTCATCATGAAACGTTCACATATTAAACATTTTCATGTTATTTCATAAGGAACAAAATAGGCATTTGCCTTAAAATCCCAGGTCTAGTTATAAAATAAGTCTTGTATTTAGTAACTTATGTTACTTGTTTTTTTTCATAACAACAAATTTGCCAAGGCAATGACAAAAACAAACAAAATCTTCTTTGCTTGATATATGTTGTAAAACATGCTAGCCTATGAGATAGCCTAAATACGAAAGAAAGCAACTCACTTAACAGAACTTATGTTTTCACAGTTACATAAGACATAAATAATTACATGATGTGTGAGGAATGGAAATAAACATCTGACTGAGCTTGTCACACTATCGTGAAGTAAGCGTTGGTGCGATTAACCAATGAAATATCAGGACACAGTTAGTCAAGGCAAGTCTGTTGTTATTTTTGCTCAGTACACATTTTGGATCAAGTATAGTTTCCAGCCATGAGTTTAGATTTTATTAATACCAGAGATTGTATAAGTGAAGTGGAATGTCGACCTGCCATTTGGGATGTCAAAAGCGATTACAAATTGTTTTATCATGTAGCAACTATTGGCAATACTAGCGGTGACCGTCACAAGTGACCCAGTGTGAAAAGGCCTTTAAGGGTAAAGGGAATGGTGCCAGCACGTTATAGCGATTATTGAGGATGCCACCAGATGTCTCTCTCGTTCTCTTCTCTTTCTTCCCTTTCGCATATATAACTCCCATTTCATTTTATCCACTACAAATACTATTAATACTACTACTATTATCGTATATCTATTAATAATTTACAACTAAAAATTACTTAACTATTTCGGCAATAAAAAATTGGTCCAAAAACCAAATACCGACAGTTTGAATGTTTTTCATAAAACACACGTAAGCCTACACAATGTGTAGTTTCGCTCAAAACATTATGTACTACCTCATTTTCTCCTCATTCATTCAAAGTCTGCAATTCTTTACCATACCGAAGGATTTTCTTCAATAGGCCTATTACTTACATATCTTAAAATGCTTTAGGTTTGATGTGTGCATCGTTGCCAGAGACTGTTATTACCAGGCTTGTTTACCAGGCAGAGCCTTTTCTTTGTTGTAAACCAAGAACTTCTGAAATCCTAGTGTGAATACCGAAGAGACGAATACCATAAAGCAAAATGCTATTGAAAAAACTAGGCCTAGTAAGCACTTTTTAATTAAATTTTAGGGACTAAATTAAGTATTCGCTCGCTTTATACACAAAACTTTTTTTTAAAATCTAATCTCACATATACCTGTTGTTCCCGCTCCCACGGTAGCTCGCAGGCGAAATAGGGACACGGGGAAACCTCTCCGGTTTGAAGGATGCTACACTAAGTCAAGTTTAAAACATATTTATTGAGCCCCTTGAAAGATACAAAGAGCACAATGGACAAAATGATAAGCAGACCCTTTTAAATACAAGATGGAATTTTGTATCTTGCTTTACAAATAAATTCCTCTTCCTAGCGGTGCCGAAGAAGATGAAATGTTGATGAAGTCAAGGGGAGACGACTTAGTAAGCTCCTTCTGGAAAATAAGGCATGCTTGCCTTATAAGACTGATGAATAGCTCGGAGGACCAGAGCAGAGCAATTTTTATAGTCGCGCTTGCTCAAACGACTGAGAAAGAATTTCACTATTCTTGAAGTGAATGCGCACTATCAGCAAATTATTTTAAGGTCGACTTGCTGCTTCGACCGAGAATAAGAACCTTTAAATGTTGCTTCGACACTGCAACTAAAATTAAGCACTCTGAAATATTCACTTCACAGCAGTACTTACAGTAAATCCTTTTACTTAATAAGTTACGCATTCAAGTCCATACGGTTTGATCAGGGAAGTAAAAAACTTGGCTTCACACATTTGTAATTAAATCACAAATAAATTACTTTGAAGAACGTATTAAATTGCGTCTCTGCAATAACTAGGGCTGGGAAACTTCAAATTCCCAGCTCGACAATAATAACTAGATTCAGAATTCTGAACTGAAAACTAGCCTGGCGAAAGCTTCGAACGAGAGAATAAGAATGAATAGCAAGAATGACAGACGTCACGACATGTGACGTAAAGCAAGAATCCCATTGGCCAAGAAAAACAATAAATAATTAATCTTGGAAATAAATCAATTAAGTTACATTAAAATACTAAAACATAAATAAGAGAATTAATAGCATTACTTTAAAACTGAATTGTTTCTTTAAAAACACAAAATTATGAATAAAATATACTAAAAAATAATCAGACTGAAACTTTGGGTTGGAGATTATAACATGACTATCCAAAAAATGAAAGATGCGACAGTCAAATGTTATTTCTTATGAGAATTGATGGGAGAAAGAACAAACAGATAAGTAAACATATTTAAAATTATATTGAAGACACAACAAGAAAATAAAACAAGCGAAGTTGCCATAGCAACCCGGCGAATGACCTCGCGAAACCAGCTAATGCCTCAAATCCGGCCAGACACGAATGCTGGACGGAACATATTGCCCGCGATAATTTCGCTCGTGAAATTATCTAACAGAATGTGACGTCAAGCAAATCCGTGAATGCAAGGATTCGAGGCCAAAACAACTATCAAGTCGCAATAAAGTCAAAATCGGTGGAGTGGGATGCGTCCGGCATCAGCACTCTGAATGAAAGCAGGTGTCACTGTCCCTCTTCACTGACAGGCAGAGGAGCCAACTTGATGAGGGGCCTCTTATAAGTGCCTGAGACAGTGCGCACAGTGACAACTCTGACAAGGCCGTCTGGGCCTGGGTGTACTTGGTGCACCAGACCAAGCACCCACCTATGAGGAGGTACATTGTCCTCGAGAACCAATACAGGGGTACCCAAAGGAACGTCTGGCAGTACCTTGTGCCACCTTGCACGACGCTGTAGCGTGTGGAGATAATCCACGGACCACTTCTTCCAAATGCAAGAGACCATCTGCTGAAGATGGTTCCAACGGGAACGCAGGCTGTACCCACCAGAGAGGTCAGGACTGGGCACCGATACAATGGGCTTGCCAATAAGAAAGTGGCCGGGAGACAAATATCCAAAGTCATCCACGTCCTCAGATAACGACATCAAAGGACGTGAATTCAAGAATGACTCAATTTGTGTGAGAACAGTAGACATCTCCTCGTAAGTGTACTTACAGGACGAGGACATCCTCTTCAAGTGGAACTTCAAAGAGCGTACTGCCGCCTCATGAAGTCCTCCCATGTGTGGAGAGTGAGGAGGCAAGAAACGCCAATGAATGTTCAAATGCGCAGTGGCGTCTTGCACTGCGGAGTGATGTTCTGATGACATCAAAAGCCTAGAGAGGTTCTGCAGGTCGGCGTGAGCTCCGACAAAGTTTCTACCATTATCACAAGTGATTGAACTTGGAATTCCACGACGACTTGTGAACCTTGACAATGCCGCCAGGAAGGCACGTGAGGTGAGCGAAGTCACTAGCTCAACGTGTACGGCCTTCGTGGACATGCAGACAAAAATAGCAACGTAGGCTTTAGTAGTCACCTTGGACCGCGAACCACCAAACTTGAGAGAGAATGGACCGGCGTAGTCCACACTAGAGTTTGTGAAAGGAGGGAGAGGATTTACTCTCTCAGGAGGCAGATCAGCCATCTTTTGCTGAAAAGCCTGAGCCTCAAAGCGGAAGCAAACACTACAGCGCCTCCGTACACTGCGAACCAGCTTGCGAATGCAAGGGATCCAATACGACTCTCGCAAGTGTGAGATGACTAGCTGAGGTCCTGCATGACCTAGATGCAAGTGCACATGGAGAACTAACTGCCTGGTGAAAGCGTGCTCTGCAGGAAGTAATATCTGATGCTTGTTGGCAAAGGGTAGGCTGGACCGACTTAGACGTCCACCTACACGCAGGATGTTATCCTGAATAAAGGGGCATAGTTGCCGGATCTTACTAGAAGAAGGCAAATCTTGCGAGGAAGACAATGCTTGAATTTCCTTTCTGAAAGCATTCCTTTGAATGATTCTAATGCAAGAATGCAAAGCTTCAGTAAGCTCTGACGGCAATAAAGGGCCATTGATAGGTGACTTGAGTTTCAAGTAATTATTAATGAAACGTCGCACATAAGCCATGACCCTGATTGTTTTCAAGTGTGAAAACTTAGTCAGCCATGGGCTTAAGCTAGAGGTTTCGATGGTGACTAGCGCTGCTATCTTCACCTCTGGGAGAGACGAAGACTCGAGCTCAGTGGGCAAATTGGGCCACTGAGTGGAGTCGGCAGTAAGCCAAGAAGGGCCTGACCACCACAGAGAGTTGTTAAGTAGGTCAGAAGGGGTGGCTCCCCTAGAGATGAGATCAGCGGGATTGTCCTTAGATGACACATGCGACCAAGATTCAATGGCAGTGAATTCTTGGACGTCCGCGACTCTGTTAGCCACGAAAGTCTTAAGTTTAGAAGGTGAATGGTTTAACCAACCAAGTACAACCTTGGAGTCACTCCACAGGTGTACTGAACTTATAGAAAGTTGCAACGCAGGTAACACCCGGTGAACTAACGTTGCCAACAAGTGAGCTGCCAACAATTCAAGGCGAGGTATAGTCGTTGCCTTCAAAGGGGCAACCCTAGACTTGGCACAAAGCAGACAGCTCTTGGCCTTATCGAGGTGATTAGTAGATCGTATGTACAGACAGGCGCCATATGCCACCTCGCTAGCATCACAGAAACCGTGCAACTGCACAGATACGAAGTTCTGCTGTAATGCTAGCCGAGGGATAGCGATGCTGGAGATGAACTGAAGTTGGTTGTGAATCTTGCGCCACTTGTCGGCGACCGCAGAAGGAATGGGCTGGTCCCATGAAGTAGTCTCCTTCCACAAAGATTGGAACAGAATCTTGCAGTAGGACACTATAGGGCATATTAGACCAAGGGGGTCAAAAATAGAGGCTATACAAGACAGCAATGTCCTTCTGGAACAGGTGGTGAATGGCTTGGAAGGATCGACTGAAGTTTCGATCCTGAGCATATCGTCAGAAGGTTGCCATATGAGGCCTAGCGCCTTTATAGAGGAGGTGTCAGAATCACCAAAGGTTCTGTGGTCGAGAGACTCCCGCAGCTCAGGAGGAACGTCTTGGAGCAGTTCCACAGAATTGGAACTCCACTTACGAGGATTGAATCCACCTAGGGGGAGAAGCTCTCTCAGCTGAGAGACAATAGCCTTGGCCTCAGACAGCGTAGCAGCTGTGGCCACTATGTCATCGACATAGATGGAATTGTTTATGATGGAGGCTGCTACAGGAAACTTGCTTCCCTCGTCGATGGCTAGCTGTTTAAGAGCTCTGGTTGCCAGGAAGGAGGCAGAAGCAGTGCCATAAGTGACCGTGGTTAGGTCAAACAGCTGAATAGGGTCTGACACAGAAGTTCTCCAGTAAATCTGCTGGAGAGGTTGGTGGTCGGGATGGACTAAGACCTGTCTATACATCTTCTCGATGTCCGCTGTGAACGCCACTGGATTGAACCTAAAGCGTAGGAGGATCGAGAAGAGATCAGGTTGCACCACCGGACCTACCGCAAGGATGTCATTGAGTGATTTCCCGTTAGAAGACTTCGCCGAAGCATCAAAAACTACCCTGAGTTTTGTCGTGGTGCTGGAAGGCTTCAAGACGGGATGGTGCGGGATAATATACTCATATTTCCCGAGTGAATTCCGAGAGGCAGGCTTCATGTGACCCAATTTCAGATAGTCATCCATGAACCTGTTATATTCCTCTCGAAGGGTTTCATTTAAAGACAGTCTTTTTTCTAATGAGAAGAATCTCTTCTGGGCTTGTAACACTGTGCTCCCCAGTGATTCTGGAGCTGATACAAAGGGCAACTTTACAATGTATCGCCCATCGGAGTCACGCTGAGTATTGGCAGCAAAATGCTGTTCACAAACTGACTCGTCAGGGAAGGGGGCTGAGTTAGACACTCGTTCTAACTCCCAGAACCGGGAAAGCTGGTTACTCACTAACTGGTCAGCAGTTAGGAAGGCTGAGTAATTAGAAGACATAGCCTCCGAGCATTCAGGCTCATTGGGGCTTGCTTCAAGATAACGCTTAGCCGTGGATCGGCGTCGATGACCATTGGAAGTATGGCAACGTTGTGAAGGGAAAGGCGCAGAGGGCAGTTTCCCGGCGAAGTACCAACCAAGGTGCGAGTTCTGAATCGTAGGTAACTCACAGGTGGAAATTTGCCCTGGACACACCACTTGGGCGCAAATCTCCACTCCAAGAAGTAGATCGACACACTTAGGACGACTAAAGAATGGATCAGCCAAGGGAAGATTCGGAGGAATGTTCCAATCTTTCGTCTCAATGAAAGAGCTCGGGAACCTTTTCTCCGAAATCTCCGGAATGACAATGGCCTGTGCATTGTAGCGCCATGAAGTCACTCGCGACTGAATCGTGATGCTGGTTAGCTTGTGTGTGCTAACATTAGTGGACAAAATTCCCGCTAGCGTAGTCCGCTGCGCATGAGGAGCTAGTCCAAGACGCCTAAACAGCCTGTCGCTAATAAGATTGCAGTCTGAACCGCTATCCAGGAGGGCTGTGGCCTCAACAGGCGAGCCGTCTGAGTCCAGGATGCGGACAGTAGCAGTAGGAAGCAAGCAGCGCTGCTGGGTCTGACTAGAAGCCATAACACCTGCAGTGTTGGCAGCCTGGTGACTATCGCTAGTCGGGTCGTGGAGGAATGTGCTATGTCTCCCAGCACATCTCCTGCACTGAAAAGTCCTACAATTGTTGGCATGCCCTTGACTAAACAGGCATACGCGACACAGTTTGCGGTCTCTAACAAACTGGTCTCTTTGAGCGAAAGTCATGCTCCTGAAGTCGCTGCATGAAAACAGGTCATGCACAGCAGTACGACAACAGAGACATTTAGGCCTCGGAGAAGAAGACTTTGACTTGGAAGGAGCCGGAGAGCTCGGAACTGACTTAGCAGCCTGACTTTTCGTGGCAGCATCAGTCATCTGCAGTATGCGAACTCGGCTTTCCAAGAAGACAAATAACTCCTTGAGAGTAGGGAGCTTCCCTATTTTGACAGATGACTCCCATTCTCTGATGAGGTTCATCGGAAGCTTGTCGATAATAATTCTGGTAATAATCAGATCTGACAACTCCACTTCTGTATTAAGGGAATTCAGTGCATGCACTGTGCTTATAAAATGATCCAGGTATTTCTGCAGGGATTCTGCAGAATACCTCTCAATCTGAGGGGGAGAGAAGAGATTGTCCAGATGGGTGTTGGCGATTAGCCGGTCGTTATCAAACCTATCAATCAAAGTCTGCCACGCCACCTGGAAAGTCGCAGCAGAGACAGGAATATTCTGAATGACCGTACTAACCTCTGATGACAAGCAAGACTTCAAGTACTGATACTTGTCCATGTCCGAAATGTGCCTGTGTTGAATTACCAACGACGAGAAAGTGTCACGAAACTCGATCCACTCAGAGGGGTTCCCATTGAACTGAGGAAGACGGATTTCGGGGAGTTTCGGTAACAACGGCGTGACAGGGTCAAGCGAAGAGCGCTGACTGGCAGTCTGCGCCTGCTCGGGTTCATATAGCTGTTTCCTTTCAGCTATCATGGAGTCAAAGAAACTGATGACTTTATAATAATCAGATTCCACTGCGTGAAAGTCGAATTCATGATCCTGGTAGGCCTCGTCAATGGCCACCTGAGCATAATCTGACTTATAGGCCTTGAAGATCTCTACGAATTCAGAGCGGCGAATGCGCGCCTCATGAAGCGTAGCGAGATCTTCGATTTCGTACTCTCGCATAATCTGCATTTGACGCAGAAATTGCGATTGCAAGTACTCGAAGCGTCTTATTTTAGCCTTTTGGGCAGCTTCGGCCTGGGCGTGGGCTTCGGCTCTCTTAGCCTCAGCTTCCTCACGGGCCAGGGCGAGCTGGGCCTGGGCCTCCGCTCTCTTAGCTTCGGCTTCCTCACGGGCCAGGGCGAGCTGGGCCTGGGCTTGCCTTTCTGCAAGGGCCTGCTGGGCCAGGGCCTCCGCTCTCTTAGCTTCGGCTTCCTTTTCGGCTAAAGCCAGCTGGGCCTGAGCCTGCCTTTCTGCAAGGGCCTGCTGGGCCAGGACCTCCGCTCTCTTAGCTTCGGCCTGGGCCAGGGCCTCCTTGTCAGATAAGGCCTGAAGAAATTTACACAATTGAGAGTTGCCTCTGGAAATGACGGCGTCGACTTCTGCCCTATAGGCTTCTTCAGCATCAGAATAATCCACACCGTCGATTTCAGTCTGCACAAGGTCGAACTTAGCTGCAAGTTCGTCTAACTTAGACTCATACTTTTTGAGTTCAGGATATGTGACATCCTCAATAGCTAAATTACTAATGACATTAACTTGCCGCGTAATCTGGGCCTTAATGGGAACTCGCTTGGCTTTAAGAGCCGTCAAACCGTCTGGACTCGACATAGCGACTTGCTTCTACAATGTCTGAATTAAATAGGTTGCCCGCCTAGAGCCGGTGCAACAATAACAAATTAATGTTTGCTTATAAGAATGGAGTGAGTTGCCCGCATAGGAGCATACGAGAAGACAAAGAAATAGTGTGTAGCTGTACAGGTGTAAGTACACAGATGTAAATGTTTACACTTTACAAGAAAGTACAAAAAACTTAATTGAAATCTGTCAGAGACCACCCTCAAACGCAATGCGGAGGAGAACCACAGATACTTATAGCAACTGACTTTAAACTACTTATTACTGATGGCTACTGATGGTAGCGTCTCACACCGGCGGCAAACTATACCGGGAGAACAAGATTGATATAAAAGAATGACTAGAATTGTGGCTAATCACTGAGGTCTCTGTAATAAGTGACCAAGACAAATTCAAACTGTTAATTGAATAGTTACTTTACGTTAATTATAGGTCACTAACTATCAATGCATCTTCAACCATAGGCCTCTGGGTCATATCCGGCCCGGAGGACCACAAAGAGATGTTCCCGCTCCCACGGTAGCTCGCAGGCGAAATAGGGACACGGGGAAACCTCTCCGGTTTGAAGGATGCTACACTAAGTCAAGTTTAAAACATATTTATTGAGCCCCTTGAAAGATACAAAGAGCACAATGGACAAAATGATAAGCAGACCCTTTTAAATACAAGATGGAATTTTGTATCTTGCTTTACAAATAAATTCCTCTTCCTAGCGGTGCCGAAGAAGATGAAATGTTGATGAAGTCAAGGGGAGACGACTTAGTAAGCTCCTTCTGGAAAATAAGGCATGCTTGCCTTATAAGACTGATGAATAGCTCGGAGGACCAGAGCAGAGCAATTTTTATAGTCGCGCTTGCTCAAACGACTGAGAAAGAATTTCACTATTCTTGAAGTGAATGCGCACTATCAGCAAATTATTTTAAGGTCGACTTGCTGCTTCGACCGAGAATAAGAACCTTTAAATGTTGCTTCGACACTGCAACTAAAATTAAGCACTCTGAAATATTCACTTCACAGCAGTACTTACAGTAAATCCTTTTACTTAATAAGTTACGCATTCAAGTCCATACGGTTTGATCAGGGAAGTAAAAAACTTGGCTTCACACATTTGTAATTAAATCACAAATAAATTACTTTGAAGAACGTATTAAATTGCGTCTCTGCAATAACTAGGGCTGGGAAACTTCAAATTCCCAGCTCGACAATAATAACTAGATTCAGAATTCTGAACTGAAAACTAGCCTGGCGAAAGCTTCGAACGAGAGAATAAGAATGAATAGCAAGAATGACAGACGTCACGACATGTGACGTAAAGCAAGAATCCCATTGGCCAAGAAAAACAATAAATAATTAATCTTGGAAATAAATCAATTAAGTTACATTAAAATACTAAAACATAAATAAGAGAATTAATAGCATTACTTTAAAACTGAATTGTTTCTTTAAAAACACAAAATTATGAATAAAATATACTAAAAAATAATCAGACTGAAACTTTGGGTTGGAGATTATAACATGACTATCCAAAAAATGAAAGATGCGACAGTCAAATGTTATTTCTTATGAGAATTGATGGGAGAAAGAACAAACAGATAAGTAAACATATTTAAAATTATATTGAAGACACAACAAGAAAATAAAACAAGCGAAGTTGCCATAGCAACCCGGCGAATGACCTCGCGAAACCAGCTAATGCCTCAAATCCGGCCAGACACGAATGCTGGACGGAACACCTGTTAAGAATTTGTACTATCGAGGTTTCAATATAAATAAAATGATGACATACTCTTCTCACATTGTTCATAGCTAAACAATGCGTTAGTTGTCAAGGGCACTGAAACCATTTGGGAAAATGTTTACTGTGCGGTCCAGCATTGGTCTTTAAACATGAGAGAATCTTAGACGAACTCAACCCTGGGCGCCCAAGTACTGGCGCGATACAGTAAGGGTAGCTTGCAGGAAGGCGGTGTCTATAGAGCTGGGTGGATCCAGTGATGCCGCATGGTCCGCTGTCGGGTGACACAGTGGTTCCAGACTCGGCTGTTGAGACACAGCACGGGTCGAAAAAAATATCAAATATACTTAACCTGTGTCAGACACTGCCGCAGTGTTACCATGAAAACGTCAAACGTAACCTATATTGAAAATAAATACAATTTTTCTTTTAAATTTGCATCTTACATTTATTGAGGTATAAGATGTGGGATTACCTATGGCTTTTAAATTATTTTGACACCAGCGGCCTCTGGCAAGGTGTAAAAACCCGTAAACCGTAATAAATAACTACAAACACCCATGATGGTATTGGCTACTGCCACCGACTGCCACATCCAAAGGGACCAAGGCTGTTCCCTTCATAATGTCAGTACAGCGAAGTCCCAGGCGAATAAAAGAACTGAAACTGTTTCAAACCAGAACGTTTCTTGAAATATATTAAAAAAACTTCTCGCAATTCCTTCTCATACCGCATATTTACCTTGTATCTGGGAATCCTTATAGCCTTTTCACACAGGATCACTTTTATTATGATTGCCAACAATCCAAGTTGTATATTATACATAATTCAGTTGTATAATCGAGCTCAGCGAAACTAGTTATCCAGCCAAGAGTTTAGATTTGATTAATACTGAAGATTTTATAAGTGAAGTGGAATGTCGACCTGCCATTTGGGATGTCAAAAGCGATTACAAAATAGTTTTTATCATGTAGCTACTATTGGCAATACTGTACTAGCAGTGAAACATATGTGCAATCATCGGTTACCGTATCTGGTGTCCCAAAGTTAAAGCGCCCCAAGAGAGTGGCGATCTTCCGGGCTATTAGGCCGTGGCCCAAGGTTAAATCGTTATAGCCGTTTTCGATAAAATCGCGAAAAATGAAATTTTCTTCTTGTAAAGTGACACTAAAAATAAGAGAAAGTCGTCGCCAATCATCGTGTCACGTCCCAGAAGGTACATAACCCAAAAACGAAATTATCTTTCAAAACGATTTTTCGTTCTGAAGCTACTCTGTTCACAGACACACAGATACACACACAGATATGTTTCTGAATTTTTTTGGTATTCAGGAGACCTCAAACGTGTGTTTATGTTAAAAATTCAACTTCAAATTTCGGGGTCAAATGCAGTATTTTATCTATATACAGTGAGTCCCACGCAAGAGTTGGCCAATGACGCGGGTTTCTGCGTCGCGGCGGGCATAGCTCCAACTCCCGAGCGAACGGGTGAAATATCTACGCAAATAAAGCCGGGATCGGTGTAATGATTCAGGTTCTCACATTTACAGTTGGAATTACAATGAAAATAACCACGAATCTCACCAAGAGATGTTAGAAATGGTCTCCTCTTGCATCCACACAATACTGGCACTTTTTTAGGAAATTTTCTTTCACGCGCATATGTTCAGCTTCCGAGACAGAGTTAATTTCTCTTGTAATATTGCCTTTAAGTTCTTCTAACAGTATGTGACTATCATTTATGGGGAAACTTCAAAAATAATGTGTATAGGTCAGTTTTTCGTACATACAAGTAAAATAAAGCAGAACAAAATACAAATTTCAAAAATAATTACAACTGCTATTTATAAAGAGGAAAATAAAGATAGGCTAATCTTAAATAATTATTAATTATTCTTATCACAAGAAATATTAATATTTAGAAATACACCCGAATGAGCAAGACTGCTCGTGCTCGGGTGCAGTTTCAAAAGCATCAAAGTGAAGAAAGAGGAGAGACAAAGAAACAGAGTGTATAAAAAATGTGATTAACTAATAAAGAAAGTAAAAAATGCTAAACATAAATACATAAAAGAAATTAAACAAAAATGTCTTAAACAGCTAAAAAATTACAGAAAATGCTTTACATATTAAATTTAACAGTGGAGTTTGCTGAGAGATCAGCACGTGTGTTATTGAAGGCATTCCATCTACTCAAAAAATTTTATTTTTGGCATTAAAAATAAAAATCAGGTGCGTGGAAGGCCACGCGACAGAAGTGAAACTTGGGATTTTTAATTTTTCGTTTTTTTTTTTTCAATTTTGGATTACATGATTTTTTCAATTTTGGATTGTTGGACTTTTTTAATTTTTTCAATTTTGGATTTCTTATTTTTTAAATTTTGGATTTTTTATATTGGTGAAAGGCTCACCATGCCACTAGCTCGAAGCAGTAATAGCCCTACTGAATGCCTGATAGGCCTACCTTTTCCCCGTGCGCTCCCGTAATTTTTAAAAAATTTTAATTTTGGATTTTTTGGACTTTTTAATTTTGGATTTTTGATGTTTTTACATTTTGGATTTCTGGATTTTTGAATTTGGATTTTTTATTTTTATTTTTATTTTTTAATTTCATTGAGTTGATTGTTTTCTGTGCAGTCCGTCACAGCCCCTTTTAAATAAAAGGACCCTCTGACCGCGTAAAACAAAATTTTAGATCAAGAAATTATATACAAAATTACAATAGACTGTCTTCTCGGCAAAACAACAATAGAATGGAACATTGCTAACCACCCCTACCTTACAGCTATGACACCACCTCCAAATCATACTCAAAATTATGGGGCAAATGGGCTTTGCCTAGGTACATAGTAGTGGGCATAAAAGAGGAAGGAGCCACGTATCAATAGTACGTTGCTGATATTCTCAATTCGGTTCCGATTCCGTTCCTAACGCAACTTTGGGTTAGCTCTCGATTTACTACTAGTCCGCCTAAAGAAGTTTCACTTCAATAAAAAAAATCCCTTTAGGCAGGCCTACAGGCGGATGTAGATTTCGAAGTGCTTTTGGTTTAATTTATTGTCGCTGCATAGCACTCTTCTTCTTTAGCCTTGGCATGGCAAACCTGCAGTAAAGAGGAAGAGCCTACAATCAATTTGTTTTGACAACAATAATAGGATATAATATTCTGGGAGGCCGTGCGCAAGATCAGCAATGAATAAAATTAGCAAAGCCGCTAAACAAGACAAAATTATGATATTATAATTCTTTCAAGTGTTATTATTTTCAAACATTAAAATCTCGCGTCATATGAGAGCTACCAAGAAACTATTTATTGATTTGTAGAGTACTCATCAAGAGCTTTTCAACGATACCCCACAAGACGTGGTTTCAAAAGTTTCGAATTTTCATCCCCCACCCCCACCCTCACTCGAACCCCCGAATCGTTGGTGTCACTGTGAACTCCATAGAGAGTACTCTAATTTATTCAAACAAAGTTTCCCTCTATACTTCATAGGGGCCGAGATATACATTTTTAAAAATTTCAACCCCCTCCCCCGACCACCCCCTTGGGCCAATTTTGCTCATTAACGAACTTGTCCGAACTATTGGGCCTAGAAATAACATATTAAAATTTGGTTCAAATATCTTCAAAATTACGGCCGCTATCGTGTAAAGATATATATATATATATAAATATCACAAAATTGTTTTTGAACGGGCGGTGGTTTCGTACTTAGGGGAGCATGAAACGTAAAGATATGAAAGAATTTTTCGAAAATCATGACATGGTATCCATTGCAATAGGTAGATTTTTCTTCGAAATCTACCTAAAAAAATCAAAATCCTTTCTTACAATATGAAACGAAGGTACTGT
Source organism: Ectobius pallidus (assembly GCA_964059195.1). Taxonomy (NCBI): domain Eukaryota; kingdom Metazoa; phylum Arthropoda; class Insecta; order Blattodea; family Ectobiidae; genus Ectobius; species Ectobius pallidus. The sequence goes on along the minus strand of CAXKWD010000001.1, from coordinate 206,173,565 downwards.
AAAAATTCCAAGTCTCTACCTATTATAGTTTAGGCTCTGTCTGACAGTCAGTCAGTCAGGACAAAGCCGCTTATATAGATAGAGATTATAATTTTATAAAACAAACAAAGAAACCAGTAAATACGGAATTAATATTAGCAAAGTAGCGTAAATATAATTTTATAGCTAGCAGTGGCAAAGAGAGCAGAAACTGCCGCTAATTGATTACACTGTCAATAGCGACATGTTTTCTGTAATCATCAGAGGGCACTGCTGTTTATTATTAACTTCAATTACTATAAATACAGTTGGCTGGGTGTGACGCAATAATTATACAGGACAATTCACAACACTGAGTATATTCACAACTAATGCATCAACCGCAAAACATGGACATGTATCTTTCAGTTCATCCCGAGAGAGAGCAGCACTGACGTCAATATTTTGTGCTGGTAATATTATTACTGCAAACATAAAAAAAATTCTCTGAAAATCACAGGAAGAGTAGATGGAATAATTCTAATAATTCTAATAAAGTTTATGTGCATATACCACATTGATTCAGTACCACTTTAAAGCAGATGAGCTGATTTAGAAAAGAAAGCAAAATGCCAGAACCGTTCTCTAGTAGGCCTATGTTAACGGTTGTTTACAGACAAGCTTTTTTCGGGTCGTACCCTTTAGAGTCCCAAAGCGAGTGGTCGCTTCATCAAAACAACCCTCGTGCGTCCGGTGCAATTTGACGTTCACAACCCTCGTGCGTCCCGTCTTATACAACCGTTGTCAATGCCAAGAAAAATGAAAAAGAAAATGGTAGAAAAGAAAAATGGTTGAATATAGAACTGAAGCACTCAGCAGACTGGAATATGTGCGAACAGTATCATTTAAGTTCTTACCAACCACAAGAAAGTAAACTGGTAGCCAAAAGACAAAGAGTAACTTCATTCTCCGCTTCAATTTTATTTAATATTGTCAGTAATGCAAGGATTAAAATTTTTGGGTGTGTAGCAGTTCGCCTTCTCGCGGTGCACCCTGGATAATGCTAAACGAACTGCATGGTACCAATGATTAATTTTACCTGTATTCCATGGGACGCATTTTGGTCATTGCTCTAGAGAAACCCGGGACGCAAACGGGTCATTGGATCTAAGGATCTATGGACGCAAAAGTCCTAGTTTAGTGGTTTGGGGACGCAAAAGTCCAGACCCCCTTTTTTCGTATAAGAACTATACGGTAGTTATTATAAGAATCATACAGTACTTTTAAAAAAATAGTGACCTTTAGACTGACTAAGCCAAACTAATAAATACGTAAAAACTTGATTTTTCAGTCCATAGACTATAATATAAAGGCACAGCCTATAAAGGAGGCTATAAAAGCAGAGAAGATAGGTTTTGTTCCTTTAAGACAGGGCGTGGGCCTTGAAGAGATGCAAATGGGGACTGAAAAAAAAAATCTGCATAACGACGAGCTTCATAACCTGCACTCGTCACCGGATGGTAAGGATAATTAAATCACGGAGGATGAAATGGGCTGGACATGTTGCGCGCATGGAGGAAGAACGACATATTATCTAAAATATATTGACTGGGAGATCCGAAGGGAAAAGACCACTTGGAAGACCTAGACGTAGGTGGGAGGGCAATATTAGGATAGATTTAAGAGAAGTAGGATTTGAGATGAATGGTTGGATCGAGTTAGCACAGAATAGGTTTGAACGGCGGGCTCAGGTAAGCGCAGCAATGAAACTTCGGGTTCCATAAAATGGATAATAATCTTTTAGCTTGGTTAGGAATTGTCTATTGCCAGTGAGTAAGTAAGAAAGTAAGGACATAAGACAGCATAGTAGGCTATGGGTCATGTTAAAATATGAGGGGGTTCAAGCCAAAGTGGTGTAAGTCATGTTTTATGCATTCTGAGAAAAAAAAAGTTTTGTTAGATTCATTATAATAAATTACACAAGAAATTGTTGACACTTTTTTCGTGTTGTACATTTCCAGAAGGTGTCATTATTTCATTATGATTATCACTGAAAATAATTCAAGTAGTTTTTTGTATTTTTTATTGACATTGATTCGTTCTTTGCATTTTTTCTCTCTTTGTAATGGCTTGTTCAAGATTCTTTGTAGACTTGAAGTCTTGAACTGACATTCTGCTTCAGAAAAAAACTTTCTTCTTTTTGATTTTGCGATTATTGACCGCCAGTCAGCTGGAACAACAACGGTCTAACCTCTTGCATAGGATTCTATGGATCCAAAATCGGAATCATTAGGGAGGTATTAATGCCCACTTACCATAAATTTATGGTCAATAATGTCGATTTTATCACTGCTTTGAAGCAGTTTCATAAGACACAGTGCAAAGTTTACAAAACTGCGGATGTAGCAACTCACACTTCACAAACACTTACAGGAATAGTGGTGTAAGTCAATGACTTACACCATTATGGCTGTTAACAAAGCAGCTGTTCCATTCACCAGTGAAACTTCTGCTGCAATTTGTAAGTGTATGAACACAACTAGGACTTACACAAATCTTTCTTTTAACAGATCTATACCTCAACATTGCATTGCAATACTTAGGTTAAAAATAAAAAATAAATAAAAACATGACTTACACCACTTTGGCTTTAACCCCCCTCATACAGTAGTGCTACTTGGCAGAATATAGTGTTTTAAAACTAACCGATGTAAAGATTTAACCTTAAGCTATTTTCGGATTTAATTCACTTTCCATTCTAATAGCAAAACTCTTCTGAAATACTAAAAGCTTACTGTATTCGAATTTTAATAAGCAAGCCTTACCTGCAGAATACCTGCAGCAGAATGGCACATAATCCTAAGAGAGAACGGGTGTGATCACAGAAAAGCATTATCAAGTTGAAAATAACAGTAATTAAGCTAAAATTCAGAGCATGTTAGGAATGTTTAGCGTTGAGTAACCCAATCCCTGGGGAGTGTAGAGCCCGGGGAATAATACTACGCAAGGTAGATGCGTCTTTGTTTTGCTTTGTCGCTGTCCGAGCCACGCGGACTCATAACCGCCATTATGCTAAAACCACGTGCAGTGGAAGTAGTGTCCTCTCTCGGATTCTTTCTAAACTAACTCTGCTCAGTAATTAAACCAGAATCTCGCACTTTATGTTCCAGTGTCCTGGGAGTAGGATTACAGGGTGTATCCAAAGGAAATGCGCAGCGATTCTGCCACTAAACACTATACTTGATCCAAGATGTGTACGGAGCATAAGTAAACAGACTTGCCTTGACTTACTGTGTCCTGTCGTTTCATTGGTTAATCGCATCAGGGCATACTTCACGATACATGTCAATTCTGGTGTTCCTCAGGGATCAAATCTAGGTCCTTTATTTTTTCTCCTATTTTGAAAATTTGAAGAAAAAAAATTGAATATTTTAAAATAATATTAATTAAAATATGCCCCATGTCATTTTCTTTACTAGAATCTTTCTGATATATATATTTTCCTCCAAAACTAATATACATTATTATTTACATTATTATTTGTTTTTCATATTATGTTCCCTTGTGTAATTGTCATGTTGTTTGTGTTTCTGTTTTTCTTTTCTGGGTGTTTTTTATAGTTATAGTAGCCTATTAGTTTAATTATTTTGAATATCACTTTAAATATTTAATATTAGAATCTGATGTATTAATATAAGCGAGAATATTGTAATTGGATGGCTCAGTGCCAGAGGTGACTAAGTGCCATCAAGAAAAGTGCTAATATTTGTGTGTATTGACCAGAAAAAATCGTATTTCATATACGCCAAACATGACTAGCGGCCATAACTGTGTTTGTAACTGATACAGAAAGGCTGTTAGTCATGTTTGGCTTAGATAGAATATGATCTTTGCTGGTCAATACACACAAATATTAGCACTTATCTTGATGGCACTTAGTCACCTCTGGCACTGAGCCGTCCAATTGGGCATTAGTCTGTAATATTCTTAGTACAATAAATTAATAAATAAATAAATAGTGCGACAAGCTCAGTCAGATGCTTACTTCCATTCCGCACATATCGTACAATTAGTTATGTCTTATGTAATTGTGAAAACATAAGTTCTATTAAGTGAGTTGCTTGCTTTCCTATTTATATCATATATGTTTTACAACATACAGACTATCTAGCAAACAAAATTTCATTTATTTTTATCGTTGCCTTGGCAAATTTGTTGATTCTGAAGAAAAACAAGTGGCATAAGTTACTAATTTTATAATCTAATTAATTAATTCGTTGTACTTTTCATTTAGCCTACATAATGTGTGATGGCATACTACTAGAAGAATTGTGATCACATTGACTTCTTAAAAAACCAATGCTGTTTCACAGAATTTAAAATATTTGTCGACAATTTTTTTAAAACGCTGTGATCAATTCTCACAACAATTTCTATGAACTTTTTTAAATATAACTTTGTAATGTTTTGTGTTTACGTTCACTTTTGTTTATTGTTTACTGCCACATTTTAAAATTTTCTGCATGTCATAATTATAACATACTTATTCTGAAACTATAGCCCTAGCATACCTAGGTAAAATAGGGTTCTTCTACTTGGAGATTTAATAAATAAATAATGTGTGATGAAGTACACCACATATTGTAAGTAAAAGTAATAGGCATAGTCTCTAAGAATTTGCATTATAGAGTCAAGGCCTTCAGAACTTACGTCAACAATAAAAAAAAAATGTTTCGCCACGTGGCCTCCCCATTTCCTTTTCAGTCTTGTGGCTAATTTTGACTCGTCTTTTGTCTGATATGTCTGTCTTATATATCCCTAAATATGTGTTTCAAATTTCAGTATGAAATGTCCCAAAATATAGGAGACATGGAATTGCAAATATGTCAGTGTAAATCAATCAAGTTGTCAGTAACATCAATCATCTACATGAAAACATCGGCCGTCGAGCTCAACTGTACTCTGAAAGGGTTAATATAACAATTATTTGTATTATGTATTCCTTAGTGTGGGCTATACTAAGTTTGTCTTGTTCTATATTCGAATTTTCTGTTCCCGTATACTTTGAATCTATGGAATTTAATAGCTCGTATCTTATAAATAATCTACGTATGCATCAAGCATTCCATGTTACTTGGAGATATAGGTCAAGGCTGCGTTTGGCATACTACTAGAAGAATTGTGATCACAAATATCCGATAACTTGATGTCCTTTCTGATTCTTTTGTTCGTGACTGCCAGATCTTCCGAAGATGATGACGCAATTGACATTTATGACTACAGAAACAATAATTCACCGCATTTTCTCTTTTTCTTTCAAATAAGAGAAGAAGAAGAAGAAAGCAAAGAGGAAGTAGGAAACTGTAAAAATCAGCGCCGGGTTATTGATGTGCTTCATCCCTGAACCCTGGAATGTAATATGCAATAAAACCTCAACCTCGTCCTGATTCATGAACCTATAACACTTACAAGAGCACAGGTCTTCAGCCCTGAACATCTTACAGTTGAAACTAGCTGCCATTCTTTATTCTTATATTCACCTCTTTCAATGCTATTGAGATAGAGAGAGGAAGAAATAAATGTGTTCCTTCGAGTTCTTACCATTTTGTCCTTTTTATTTTCCGATTTCCTGCCACACAGTCTGTCCAAGAAGACTGTGAAAATATTCCACAGATACTTGCTGCATTGGTACCTTGCCAGTAAAATTTAGTAATTTTAAATTTTTGACCCCTGGTCATAAGTTACATTGAAATTTACATTTATTTTCATTAATTAACATGATCCTCCGCTTCTTACATTTTCAGGTTTATGTTTTTCTTTCATCCTACATCATCAGAGTCTGGATCGGACATTTACTTGCTCTCATTGTATATATTTCCATGGGAACCCTTAGTGATCTTCATCTTGCTGTTTCATTCCTTAAACCACTAGCTCTGGTTTACTTCGTGAAAACCTTGTAGGGGCCTCTCTAAGTCCTGAAAGCGAGTTCTGGAGGCCACCCACCATGGTTCACCTGCCTTTTCAGCTTGCATCCTTCAAGATCTTCCTCGCCTCTCTGTGCCTGGAACCGTTTCTGATCTTCATCTTGCTGATTCCTTTCTAAAACTTCTCTCTGGGTGTACTTCGTGAAAACCTTGTAGGAATCTCTCCGAGTCCAGAAAGTGAATTCTGGAGCCCATGGTTTACCTGTCATTTCAGCTGCATCCTTCTAGATCTTCCTCGCCTATCTGTGTCTGGCTTAAGTATAAAGTACACGGTACATAATCTCTTCCCCGTTGTCTTCGCAGCAGCAAATGGGTTTCTCAGCCAGTCCGAATCTCAACAGGTTCACTCCAAAAAGTCCTGTAAGAAATCGAGTAATTCAGTCTAATCCGGATGGATCCAAGTCATCTTCATACTGCACGCAACATCCGGAAAATAGTCCTTTATTGTGAGAACCTGTTTTACTTGTAGAGAACCCGAATTGTCTTAACCTACAATTTATTATTATTATTATTATCATTATTATTATTATTATTATTATTATTATTATTATTATTATTATTATTATTATTATTAGGGGTACGCGGTAGCGTAGTGGATGAGGTGCTGCGCTAAAAACCGGAAGGTCGCCGGTTCGATCCCCGATGAGGTCGTTGGAGTTTTCAATAATTGGCCTAATCCTTCTGGTGGCGCTATGGCCATAGGGTCTCTAACAGAAATGAGTACCAGGAGCAATCCTGGGGGTAAAGGCGGCTGGTGCATAAGGCTGACAAACTTACCACCTTCACGTGCCGAATGTCTAAAATCTGGGAGCCTCAACTTCCTGGAACCATCCGAGCCTCCATGGGGTGTATTATTATTATTATTATTATTATTGTTTATATTGTTTTTATTAGCCCGCTTAGCCGCACTCTTATGAATACATTAGTACAGTGCCTTAGTGCCAGCGACAGGAAATTTGCTAAGCTCTGCGCTCTCTTTCCAGAAGCATTTTCAATATCAGTGTGCAGACTATTGCAGGCATGGTGGCCCCTAAGGGAAGACGGAGGGTTTCTAAGAGTTAAAAAAAAAAAGAGAGAAAAAGAGCTGGAGCAGTGAGAAAGAGGATAAATTTATTGAAAGAAATGTTTGCGCAAAGGATTCCTTTTGCGTCCTCACACCCCTAGAGTTTTCCCCGTCCCTATGCTAAAGAGATATTTTTTGTTTTAACTTATATTTTGAAAACGATGGGGATTTTTCAGAAAGGAGTATAAGGAATGCAAACGGAAAGGAGACTCAGTTCCATATACAGTCTAGGGATTTTTTAACTTGCAGGGAAATATTATATGCTATGCCGACAGTAAAAGGCAAGTGATTTATTTATATGTTGTTGGAGTTGCCATATAGCGTCTGAACTCGAATGAATTTAATAGTTACGTTACAATTTTCATATGTTTCAGTAATTGTAGTTTTATAAAAAAAAAAAAATTTAGGGATGGGTCGATACCACATTTTCTCGATACTCGATACCGATACATGGTTTTTTCCCTCGCTACTCGATACTCGATACTTGATACCGTCAACATTTCCAATTTCAATAAATAGGTGCATTAAAAATTAAAAGATGAGAGGACTGTGTAATACCAACTAAATTAATTAAGTTTGCATATTTAATGAGACAACATTTAATATCATCAGTAGCCTATAATTATTTTTAAACTCTACATTAAAACTAAAATTATTTTTTGAAACAGTCCACTTACAAGTTTTTGTTAAAAAATACTAGCATTCTCACAAAATTGCAGAATTGCAGAATTACCAAAGTATCGAAAAAGTACCGAGTGAGTTTTCTGAAGTATCGCTCGATGCCGATACCATGCAAGTATCGAGAATATCGAGGTATCGATAGTATCGAGGACCCATCTCTAATTTTTTTATATACCTCACATGTAAATTTTAACATAATAAGGTTAAAGAGTCACATAGCGCCGCAAAAATTCCATCACGAAATTAAATTTATCAACATAATAATAATAATGTTTTATTTTGCCTGGCAGATTTAAGGCCATAGGGACCTTATCTTCCACTCAACCAGGATAAATACAGAATACATTAAAGGAAATCTACAAAAAACAAATACAATAGATATACATAATTATACAAAATGCTAGCAACAGAATAATAATACAATATTGATCTGCCTATGTTAAAACATAAGACAAAAATGCGTCCAATAATATGACGAGAAAATAAAATTAATTAAAGAATCATAATATAATTGGATGTGTGTATAATTATAAATTTATAGTATAATGTAGGCTAAGTTATACTAAAATTGAAACTTAAAACTAAGAAATTAACAAATAGAAGCAATATAGGCTAAGTGCTATGAAAATAGTGTACAATATGAATTTACCTAGGTTAGATAACTAGACGTTCATTCTAGTTATCAGCGAGGTACTTAAGTGACTTTGACCTAAAAATCTGTAAGCTCCGACTACATAGGTCTGGCGAATGTAAGAACGTCATGAAGTAAGAAGCTAAGAATGTAATGAAGTAAAAAATATTATCTTTGGTCAAATGCACTGATATCTATATCTATATCTATATGCACTGATATCTGTTGTTGCCTAAAAGCACTCTTTAAAATTACTACTTGGCTAAAACCAAATATAAGGTGCCAAATAGGCTCCGCCCACTCGATATTAGCATTTTGTTTCTCAGCGAACAGGGTGACCAAACTATCCTTGTATATTGTCGCCGACACTCCCGACCATACCTAATATTAAAAATGCGAGTGTGCCCCTTGTACCAAATATTAAAACTGCGAGAGTGGCCCTTGTACCTAATATTAATAATTCGAGAGTGCCCCTTGTACCAAATATTAAAAATTCGAGAGTACCCACAGGTTTGCCTTGTACCCAACGGTTTGTCAGCCTGCTTATCCTCGAAGAATTCGCTAAATCGTGGTATAAAAGAAAGTGCTTCGCTGGGGGTGGGTGAGGGCGCGATATATCTCATGCGACGCTGCACCTTATATTCGGTTTTTCCCTACTACTTCTTGGCGACTTTAAAACATCGTACAATGTTCGACTTTTGTATAGACCCCTGGCGATCGCGTAAAGGGATATTCTCAGCGGATTTGTTACCGAGGTGCGCCAGTCCCCTACCTATTTAAACCTAAGGACACACACACCCAGTCCTGAACCCGGGAAAGGAATTTTTCACTAATGAAAAATTCCCAACCCGCCCGGGAATCAAACCCGGACCGCCGGAGTGGAAGGTAGGCGCCAGGGTTGCCAGATGAGAAACGTAAAACATTCGTACCAACAATTGAAAATAGTCGTTCGCTAGTTAAAATCGTCGTACATTTTGCGAATGGTCAGGATGATGATGATAATGATGATAATAATAATAATAATAATAATAATAATAATAATAATTGCCAAGTGAGGTAGCCCACTCTATAGACATTTTTTTTCTATAAATGCAAGCTAGGTGGTTAAAATGTGCTTTTACATGTTCTATAACGTGCCATTGCTCCACTCACGCATGCTGACTTTGCTGTTCACCGCTACTACTCGGAGTTTCTGTTTCTTCTTATTTTAACCCCTCCCAGGCATGGTGTGTAGAAGCAACGGAATGGAACATTCGACATCCTCTATGAGCCATAAAAAGCTATATCTAGCGTTTTCTGAGGGAATAGTTTGAGTGTGATAAGTTGTTCTTCCTCATTTCAAGTTATATGTAGGCCTACATATTATACAAGGCTCTAGAGTTTGAAAATCGAAAGTCCTTCATAAGTTAATTTCAGATTACAAAATAAAAACCCGGGCGACGCCGGGCCTTTTAAGCTAGTAATAAAATAGTAATAAATTACAAACCATAAGAAAGTAAGATTTCGAAATATTATTTAAAGAAAAGTATACAGTCACTTTTGATATGCACATGTCAACATATAGGCCTACTATTAATAATAACAATGATATGATTATTATGTTTGGTCAAAATAAAACAAAAACAAAAAGGCCAGCTGGTCTTTATCGGCATAATTTCTTTAGAGGTTTGGATTGCTTCGTTTTGCACACGTGCGGCTAAAATATAAAATGTTTGGAGAAGAATAATGAGAGAAGTAGCAATAACAATACAATAATACAACTTAAGCGAGATGCGGCACCGGCCCGTAAAGGCCTGTAAGAAATAAAGGGACTTAGTTTTATTTTATAATTTGACAATGGCTATTATAACATTCCGCCATTCATTTAGCAACATGTAGGCAACTACGAAAAAAACAAAAACTTAATGTTTATCCAAATTGAAAGTTCTACAGTAGATTGCTAAAAAATATACAGAAAAATAGTCGTATGAATAGGCATACGACACATGGTTGCGTCGTACGTCGTACAAATCTATGACATAGTCGTATGTGTACGACTATAGTCGTACGTATGGCAACACTGGTAGGCGCGCTACCAGCTCACCCAGCTTGCATCTGTTGTTAAATCTGTGTCTGTTGCCAATGAGTAAGTGAGTAATTATCAAACATTACAAAATCTTCCACAAATACTTTCGCTGAAAGAACAGAAAGACAAGAACAACAGATCAATTTAGAAAATATCCTTAAATGTTAGAATTGAATGTATCTAATAATATTTATTTACAATTTATTGTTTCAAATTACACGAAAAATATACATAAAAAGTTGATACACCACCCGAAGAAGCAGAGCTTGTGTTCGGGGGTGGTTCAGTTCTATATATGAGAAAAACTTACACTAAATAATTACTTAAAACAATACAAAATTTGGAGAAGTATGACAGAATATTATGTATAAAAGGTTAGAACATGTTCTTTTTACAATACAAAGGTACAAGGTAATACAATATTAATACATAACAATTTATTTGTTCAAATTTTAGTAAAAAACAAATAAATTAAGTTCTATACAAATTTTAAATTTTAATATGAAAAATGTTATAACAGCAATAGTAGAAAACAGAAGTAATAATCATAAAAATTTTCTAATTTTAGACCTAAATTGTTTGTTGTTTAAGCTATTTAGATCAGGATGGTTGGTAATAAATGAATTGAATAGTCTTGGGCCAAAACTTGAACAGTGCTTAGCTCCAGCAGTTGTAACATTTTTCGGTTCAAGTAATAAATTAAATTGATTCCTTCGCGTGTTATATACGTGAGATTCTGACTTGTAATTGTCACGATGTTTATGAAAATAATTCAGTATGACATACTTGTAAATTTGGTCTATGGTGAAAACGTTAAATTCAGAAAATAATAATTTGGAAGAATAGTCAGGAGGCTTAGATAAACAAATCTTTATGATGCGTTTTTGAAGACAAAGCAAAGGGCTGAGGATCGTTTTTGCAACTCCTCCCCACCCAATTATGCCATATTGAATAATAGAATGAATTAGGGCTAAATAAATCGTACGTAAAACATGAGCTGGTAAACATGAACGGAGAATAACGAATTTATAAATGACTTTACGTAGCCTATTGCATAAATATTCAATGTACTTGTCCCATCTTAAATGTCGATCAATTATGATGCCTAGATTTGATTCACTTAAGGAGGGACAAGTGCAGCTATTAATACAGCAACCTGAATTGTGTATTTTTAAGCTTAAATGTTTACTTACTTTTAATTTTTGCATACCGGTAGCTGTTAAAGCGAAAGGAACTAGCGTAGTTTTCTCAACATTTAAGGAAAGTAAATTAAAAGCCAGCCAAGATTTAACAAGATTTGTACCTTTGTTGGCATTTTCGTAAGTTTCACTCCATGAAGAACCAGTAAAAATCACAACGGTGTCATCAGCATATGAGTAAATAGAGCCATTAAATATATTAAAATTAATCTTTAGTAGTTCATTTATGTATATTAAAAACAATATGGGACCCAATACTGTACCTTGTGGTACACCGATATTTATTTTCCGGAAATCACTGAGATCATTATCTATTCTTGTAGCCTGAGTTCTATTACTTAAGTACGACCGAAATAAATTAAAAACATTTCCTCTAATGCCTAGAGCATGTAATTTTGTCAGAAGAATATTATGGTCTACAGTGTCAAATGCTTTTTGTAAATCTAAAAATATACCTAAACATTTGTTTCCAGTATCTAATTCATTTATGATTTTCGTTGTGACCGTAAAAATGGCATCATCTGTTGACAGGTTAGGACGAAAACCGAATTGATTGTTGGATAAAAGTTTATTATTATTTAAATAATACATCAGCCTATTCTAATATAACCAATCATCGAGTGAACTCATCAGTGGGCTCTTAGTTTGAATTCAAAGATGAAAATTTCAGTAAAAGAACAGATATCCTGGAATTAAATCCTAACATATGTATAAAAATCTTTATTTTTTGCTTGAATTTTTTCATTTCTAATCTTAAATTATCTGCTTTTACATAACTTTCGAAGCGACGAATTTATACGTTAGTAGCAGCGAAAAGCTTAAAAACCAAACTCCGTGGCGCTAAATCCTGCCACTGCGTCATATACCATAAGCAGACAGGATAGGGGCATGTGGTCAGCATGCCGAATCCCACGGGACTTATTGATGGTTTACTGAACTGGCACCGCTACTTCTTTATCAAGTAGCTCCTCAGTTTTTTGTCACGAGGCTGAGTGAACCCCGTTCCAGACCTTCCTATCTCAGAAACATCCGAAGGGGTCCCGGGGATCGAACCCTTACCTGCGGATCCGTAGTCAGCAACGGTAATCATTAGACTACGCAGGAGGTAAATTATTTTATTACTGATGTTAAACACAATAGCTAAAACCAAACATGCATGTAAGATACCATAATCGATTGAGACATTACCTAGGTACAATAATAGGTGATTAAATAATGATGAGAATAATTAATAGGACTGTAGTGATCTACTAGATAAATGCATAGGCTACATATTTGTTGTTATATGATGAAGTGGGCTACCGTGTTTTGCGAAAAACCCTGGTAAAGTTTATCGCCCTAGGCCAATAAAATTGAACTTTTAATGCAGTTTTTTGCTATTTTAGAGGCCTAGGCAATTTTTCAGCGTGTTACCAGTCCGACAAGCAGTTGTTTTAGAGAACGTGTACTAAAATAGTATATTGCGATACTAGTGCTGTAAGCGGTGAGTACGGATCGAGGAAAGAGTTTGAAAAAACGAGGCGCTTGCGCCGAGTTTTTTCAATTTCCGAGATCCGTTATGCGCTTACGGCACGAGTATTGTAAGCTATTATTTGGACGATGATTATTTATATAAATTTAATTATATGAATTGAGAAATTAGCTGAAAATATTATGTAGGCTATATACGTTATTGAAGATTGATGTTATATTTCAGTAAGTGATTCGCATGTGTTGGTTGTTATGGGGACTGAATATTTTTCCTGTTAAAGCCACCATAAACAGGGGGGGCCTTGGTTCCGGTCTTCGATAAAGGCTTGTATTATGATGGTTTTACTTACGGCACATGTGCTTTTTGTCATTTTTACAGCACTGAGATTTCTTTTGTTTTCATAGCAACCGGATTACGTATGGGAATGTCAAGTTACGATCCACGACAACAATATTCGTAAATACCACTAATTAGTTACGTCGTGCAAAAATAGTATTACGAATCAGAATACAGCATATTACACATAGGCGTATCATATTATTATTACAATTATTATTCCGTTAAAACTACATGACGAATCGCGACAAGGCCGTTGGATTCCAAGAAAATTTAAACGAGGCCCAAGATATCAGAGACCCTTATGTAAAAAGTGAAACACATCTTGACATTGTACCATTAGAGAAAAGCAAACGGAAGAGAAGAAAAGATGTCATATAATCTTCAGAAATGACGCGAAATAAACGAGCGTCAAGTAGACCTCAGGTGTCAAGGCTGAAGATAACAAGACTTTCTCGGAGGTTATTTGCGTCAGCAACTAGACGGCAAGGAAATCTCTTAAACAAGCTTCCAACTTAAATAAATAACTGTAATAATTCATATTACAAGCACGTAGTGAGAAGACAGAAACGGAAGTATGAACAAAAATGCATTATATCCACGATTGTAGCATTCTCCTATGAGTAATTTATGTTTTATAAAAACTTACTTATTTTTGCTGTATCCCTATGCTAAAGTGGACACTATATAGATAATTCGGGACTTCAACACTAGGAAGGTAATGCCTATTGCCTACCTACAAAAACAAGACCCGTCAATTTGAACCCAGATCTCTTAGAATATGGCGTCGTAGATTAAGGAAATAATCAATAGCATAGGTGACCGGTGTAAATGTCACAAATGTTTTAATGTTGGTAAAGAAGTGAGGTAAAGATCTAGTGATCCCTATAGAGGCTTTTAGGGTTCAAACGTTCAACCTCAAACACTTTTAGACTTTAGCACATGAAGGTGGTAAGGTTGTCAGTCTTATTATCACTTGGAAGTGAGAAAGAAGACATAATGTAATACAATATATCATAACGATAATAAATTTAATAATAATAATAATAATAACAATAATAGAGGTAATAAAAACGATAGCCTTCCATCCATAGGCTAATAATAATAATAATAATAATAATAATAATAATAATAATAATAATAATAATAATAATAATAATAATAAAATCAGTTACTCTAAAGTAACAAAGTGCCAGAATGCTTTAGTTTAACCAGTGATGATTGCAATTATGATACGCAAATATTTATTGTATTTGTAATCGATTTCAGAGTTAAGCTCCAGATCGATTCATTAGCCTAAGCAGGGCTTACGGAAGAGGTCTAAAGTTCGATAAGCTAATGTGAAGGAAAATGTGGGTAGTGTTATTTGTAACTGTATTGTAATTTCCAAAGCCGTATATAAACACTGTAAAACAATATGTCGCCATCATAACTGATCTGCTTTTGATAAATTCTGTATAATATATTGCCATAAAATAGGCCCTAAATTGGCTTTACTCCGGCACCAGTCAACCGATGTAGTCCAATATCAATAGGCTACGTCCCATGGACGTTATAAATGTGTATACCAAGTTTCATGAAAATCCGATAATGCGTATTCGAGTTATCGAGCGTACAGGCAGGCGGACAGACATTTTCCCATCCCCCAAATTATTTCTTATAAAGTACCATTCTGGCAATAGGCCTAGAGATAATTAAAAAAAGTGTGCGTTCCACACGCCACGCAATAGAAGTGAAACTTGTTTTAATTATTTGATTTCCTTAAATTTTGGATTGTTAAACTTTTTAATATTGGGTTTTTGGATTTTTTAATTTTTGATTTTTTAAATTTTTGATCTTTAAATTTTTTAATTCATTAATTTTGGATTTTTTAAATTTTGGATATTTTAATTTTGGATTTTTTAAATTTTGGATCTTTGAATTTTTTTATTGTTTGGATTCGTTAATTTGGGATTTTCGATTTTTAAATTTTGGATTTTTAGATTTTTTAAATCTTGGATTTTCGATTTTTTAATTTTGAATTTTTTGATTTTTTAAATTTTGGATAAGCTTAATCATTGAGTAGATTGTTTCTGTGCAGTCCGTTCCGTCACACCTCACTAATTTCATGACGATTTTGAGCGTAACACTAATTTCGTGACGATTTTGAGCGTTTCACAAGCTCTCGATTTACCCCTACCGCGGGTAAAGAAGTTTGACTTAAAAAAAGAAGCATAATTATAATAGGAATAATTCGCTTCCAATCCCATCCAAACACGGTGACTAGAACAGATTAATAAAGTGGAGTATAGACCCGTGAATATCAGCAGGAGCTGTAAGAAATACCTACAGACCTATTGTGCCAGTTGGGAAGAGTTTGTGGGACATTAAAGTCGCATTTGAATGCCATTACAGGCGATAAGAAGTCTGATGTGCTTTTGACGGTATGATTTCTGACTCAGTGTTGCTCGTGACCGGTATGTTAGCTGGGCGTAAGCAGTTCAAACCTTCGCAACTGCTTGATTTAAAAAATCTGCATTTCGCATCACATATGCGGTTATTAGAGCCCGGATTTAAAGGACTCCGTATCGACCATTTTCAAGTATGAAAATTTTTAGTATTTCTTTAACTAAATGCCTATGCTAATAATTTAACTGTGATTGTTTCCACAAAGTTCATCAGGGTGTTATTAAGGTTAGTTTTTATGTTAATAAATAACACCGAAATATTTTACCTGTATAAAGAGGGGACTTAGACAAGCAACTTCCTTATTTACACAGGGTGTTAATAAATAACACCGAAATATTTTACCTGTATATAGAAGACAAGCAACTTTTATTAGGAGATTTTTGCTTTATGACGTAAAATGTGTATGCTACAGGGCATTAAAGTCATTATAATTTGGTGCTCATAAATCAATAATTACGCGAAATGGGGTTAAAATGTTCATTAAATTGACTTTATGCCTTCCTAGTGACCGATAAAAATCCGACTCTTAATCAATCGTCAACAGCTATATCATAATTTAGTGTTTCCATAATCTGCAAAATTTACAGACTAATCACATGACTGGTCGCCACTGCATTACTCTTGTATGCCCTGGGAGATTTTATGCTGTAACAGGAAAAATTGAATCCATAGAGCAAAAATGTCCTAATAAAAGTTGCTTGTCTATGTTCCCTCTATACGCAGATAAAATATTTCGGTGTTATTCATTAACACCCTGTATAAATTGGGGGTATAAGGAGTGACAACCTTTCTCAAATAAATACTTTCCCCCCTTTTGAACAATATGATATTCATAAATTATTATCAATAAAAATATCTCAATAGACATTCGAAAACAATTTGTGAAATCCTATGTTTGGAACATAGCGCTTTATGGTTGCGAAACTTGGACGATAGCAACAGAAGAAAAAAGAAGATTGCAAGCCTTTGAATTGTGGTGCTACAGAAGAATGTTAAGAATACGATGGATTGACAGAGTCACCAATGAGGAAAGAAGAATTAATACGAGTAACAGGAAAATCATATACATTATTAAACAGAGGTGGAATTCACTATCAGGACATCTAATCAGACATCATAGAGGGACAAATAGAGGGCAAAAATAAAATAGGGCGCCCAAGATTAACCTACATAAACAACATCAAAAGGGAAACCGAATGCAACACATATGCAGAACTGAAGGAATTGGCCATGAATAGAAGTAGATGGAGAGCTGTCACAAACCAATCGCAAGATTGACAACTATAAGAAGAAGAAGAAGAAGAAGAAGAGTTTTTTTTTAAATTGATACCATTGGTTGATACTATTTTATAAAAGCGGGATTTTCAGAATAAGGTATTATAAAGTTCAAATCCCAATTTAGAGTATGTAATTCCCCAGCAGTAGTCCTGCATTTTGTTTATTGCAGCAGAATTTCAAATAACTGTACAAAATCATTCACACTTTAATTTTTAATTTAAAACCTATATTTACCAGATTACATTCCGTTAATTAATTCCAACAAAGAGGAGTTATGTCAAAATATAATTCTGTCAACCCAGCTATCTATCATTCATAAAGTTTTGAATAGAATACCACGGGTTATTCTAAACATAACTGCTCATTGTAAACGACAATTGCACTATTTCATGGTTATTATGGTACGTTTTATGAGCACGAATGAGATCATTACGCAAGTTTTGTTAACCTTGCTTCAAACGCATAATAAGGGTTGGATGGAACTGCGTTGTATTCATACGAAACAAAGTGTGCGTATGCTGTGCATAATATGGTGTCCTATACAAGTTACAAAAACCGTAAGTAATAATTTCGTTGCTGTTAGCACCAGGTTTCTGGAATATCTGGAGTGAATACACATCTGCATATTCTTCTGTTGTATTATGCATTAATTGTGTTTTCTAAATTAAAGATCTCCCTCGAATCAGGACGTCAGGAACAATACCAACTCGTAAATGCATTATCTATTCTATTGAACAGTGGTTCCCAAACTGTGGGTCGCGAAAAGGGCGGGAAAAATTAAACTTGTTTTCAATGTAAGTAAAGAGTGTTTAATCTGTTGTAAATAAAAAAAGAACAGTTTCACAAATCTCATTAATTTAAAAAAATATATATACTAGTTGGTCAATGTTCTTTATTGAAATAACCTTTACCATTTTTATTTCAAGTGTGTTTTCTCAGCAGGGCATTTGAATACAATAGAACTATTGAAAGGCATACGAAAAACATGCGCTGTATTTTATATAGCCTATATTGGTTGTCGTTATGTAGTAGTGGGTCACGAAAGAAAAACAATTCTAGGTGAAGGTGGGTCCCAGGACAAAAAAGTTAGGGAACCGCTGCTATAGGATACAATAGTTGGTATTATATTTGTAATAAAATAAAATCAGGTAAACTGATGTAACAAAGTGCCAGAATGCTTTTGTTTAATCAGTGATAATTGCAATTACGATATGCAGAAAATACGTTATTTTTGTTATCGATTTCCGAGTTAAGCTCCAGATTGATTCATTAAGCAGGGCTTGCGGAAGAACAAAGGTCTAGCTTTTTAAAAATCAGATTAAACTCGTCCAGCATCAGCAGAACTATACAGATTTGTGATATTTTGACAATCGCACACTCACATAAAGAATGTCAAACTCGCCGGATACGGGATTTCAACCAGGGACCTCCAGAATGCGAATCCAAGACGTTACTATCTCGGGCTTCTAGCTCAGTTTAACGATAGAATTTGATAAACTTTTGCAAAAGAATAGTGTTATTTGTCATAGCTAACTGTAAAGCAACTTCCAAAGCCATATAAGTTATGAACACTGCAAAATAATATGTTGTCATGATAACTGATTTGCATTTGATAAATTCTTTCTAATATATTACCATAAAATGGGCACTAAATTGGGCTTTACTTGAGTACCGGCCATCCGATTTGGTCCAATATCAATAGGCTTCTTCCCATGTGCGTTATAAATACGTATACCAAGTTTTATGAAAATGCGATAAAGCGTATTTGAGTTATCGCGCGTACAGACACACGGACGTACGGACGGACGGACGGACGGACAGACAGACATTTTCCCGTCCCGCACACAATCTCATAAAGAATTATACTATACTGGCACTTAATAATGGAAAATAACTCGAAAGAAAACTTAAATTTCATGTTAATTTAACGGAATACGGTACAAGAAATAAATTCTGAGCCTAATCATAGCATTAGCCTAACTGTTTTCTTTGCAGTTCGGTTCATATTTATAACTTTGCAAGAGTCCCGTTCATTTAACTTTTTTCCTCTAGATTGGCAAGTCACTTGTATGCAGGCCTAATATAATATTTGAGATGGTGTTTCCGTGTAAACAGTATTCAATTGTCGAATCAATTGAATGTGATCTTGCTCGGTTGGCATAGCAAACTGAGTAAGAAGAGCATCGCTAACGTGAATGAAGTTAGTAAAAGTGGAAATACTACCCGCGCGCGATTTCTTGAGCGCTCGGCTCCCTAGTCCTCATTCGGTAGGTTTCGTTCAACTTCGTAGGTTAAGCTGACAACATTGAAACACGAAGTACGCTATACACCCTGACATCTAGTGGCTTCAATACTAAGCTTTCATTCTGTCTCAGGATTCTTATTTATTTATTTATTTATTGACATTATCTTTTCTGACGCATCGAGTTATGGAGAAAAATACAATCTTTCGAACTGCTGATTTCACAAACACTTCATTGTACATCCAACACTTTCCTCACCTGTTTAAGAATTCCGTATGTGCTAATTTCTGACGATCCCGTGAACTCTGATGTCAATTTCATGGACTGAAAGTTGAGCGAACTTTTCACAATTTGTATTAAATACGTTTAAAATTAGGCCTATAGCTTTCTCCACTTTTAGATGCCTTACCTCTCTTACGTTTTAAAACACGAAATGGTGAAGCATGTTCTGCTAAGACTCTTCTTTATGCTTAAAATTAGTCACCCAGTGTAAAAATATTGAGCCTATATTATGCATAATATTCTTATTTGATGACTTATTTGATAACCAAAGGGTTATGACGTGTAATTAATTGTTACGCAATACCGTCACCACGTTATATTATTGGACTGCATTAAAATCGTTGTATATTAAAGTCACTACATAAAATACCATACGCGCGATTCTGCTGAAACGTTATTTCTTTAGTTGACAACACTGCAGAAAGACTGAAGGAATAACTATGTTTTGTTCCCCCCGACCCTCACTTCCCCGTAAATCCAGCGCTCAAGATATGGCGCGCGGGTAGTATGGAGAATCCAAATAAAAGAGCAACGAACCCTCCTGATAAAAATTCACGGGCTCATGGGATGACAGGCTACCAAGTGTAAAAATTATCATTAAAGTAAAGAATACCATTACAGCAAAAATATCATTATCCCACCAAAAACGACATTCTCATATATGACGGTTACATCCTTAATTGTGGGAAGTCTGCAATTGCATAACAATTTGCAATTTTATTTAAGAAAGAATATTAAAGAACGTTTAATTTCCCGAAGTTAGGGGTAACCAATACAATTAAGTACCGGTTATTATAAAAAAACGTAGATCACAAATTATAACATAATCACCATCATTTGAACAATATAAGAAAGCCATTTGTGTAACAGGTCGAATAAGTAGATAAACAGCCTCCATCGAAAGTTTTGACTTCTGCATCTGACGCAAAGCATTTACTGGCCAGGAATGTCTTCGTGGGACCAATAAAATGAAAGTGCGACGATGCCAGGTCTGGACTGTATGGAGGATGCTGGAGCACCTCCCAACAAAATTTGTTGATTTTCTCACGAACAGCTGCAGCAACATGGCGCCGTCGGACTTTCATTTGTTTGGTCCCATGAAGAAATTCCTGGCCGATACACGCTCTGCGTCAGATACAGAAGTGAAAACAGCAGTCCGCAGACGGCTATACTCCAACCGAACGGACTTCTATGAACAGGGCATTTTGAAACTGGTAACACGATGGGAGAAATGTGTTGAGAAACTTGGAGACTATATAGAAAAATAGACAAAAGATTTCCCTTCATGTGTGCATTTGTTTGTAATTGTACCTATTAAACTTTCTGTTAAAAAAATACGTTACTTTTCGATTCACCCTCTTACTTCCAGAGGAGGAGTGATGTCTTATTTGTGCCTGTTACAGATGCACACGTCACAATCACGTTGCAGTTTCATTTTTAGGTCATACCTCAGGTTAACATGCAAGTTTAGCTTTTATGTTATGCTTACATAAAAGTCCAGGAAATCTTTATGGTGAAATCAAGATATATCCCGTTTATAACAATACGTTTCACTTCGGTTGCTGGCGATAGGCTTACATCTAAATGCTAAATCCTCAACTTTATTTGATCACATCGCAAACGACGTCCATTTATCCCGGCAATTTTTGCTAAGCCGAAAAAATTACCCACTTACGCATTTTTCCGTCATCAGTACACCTGACAATTTAAAAGCGAACTGACTGATAGGTACATCTTCCTTATCCAGCCCTAGCAAATGGATATAGGGGGGATTTTTCTTACCCCCCAAGAAATGTCTTCGGGGATTATCCCACAGCCACAAGGGATATGACATTGGGGTGTAAATGCGAGGGGTGGTGGTTGTGAAGCATTGTCATGTTGTGAACATGAACAGATCTCACCCGTGGGGGGGGGGGGAGGAGTCTTGATCCCCGTGTGTCTGATAGAAGCTGGACTTTAGCACTGGAGAGAAGGAATAAGCTCCCGTAGAGGGAGCCAGAACAGGAGAATGTGGCGGGAGGGGGGGGTGATAGATCCGGAGAGTATGGGGAGAGGAGATGGACTGATCTAGGCAGGGCATTTAGGAAAGAAAGAAAGAAAAAAAAAAGGGCATTAACATGAGGTTTTAACAGAACATTGCAGCAATATATCTCTCTTCCAAGTGCTTTCTTTCAGACATAAAATAAATATGTGTCAGTCAGTAACCCGGGGTATATACTGACAGAAGAGAAAAGAGTGTGATAATATCCCTAAATTTAAAGTTAGCGGAGGGGTCGCTTCTTTTGTTTTGCAGTGCCGGCAAAGTGATAACAATAAATAACGTCGTGCTGTAACAATGCAGGCTGAGTGTGTGTGAGAGAAGCAGTGTTACCAACTACCACAGATTCGACTATCAATTACTATCAGGATGTAATGACGCTGAGGAAAAGATAAGGAGGAAAGAAAAGGAGATTGCTGTAGTAAATAGAGAAGAAAGATAAAAACACAACAAACTAGGTCTTGTAATGATACAAAAGTCCACTTGGGATTTTTCAAAAGGACTGAACAAAGGAAATGAAGCTTACAAACTTAGAATATACATTTTTTTTTTAAGCTGTGCCTCTTAATAAATGTTTAGCTTTAGAACGCTTTCTTAATTCAGTTGTTATAGTTAACTAGCATGTGCCCGCGGCTTCGCCCGCGATAATTATTTCAAAAATTAAAAATTAAGAGCATAATAGTTAAATCATTATATTTAATAACACCTAAATCACGTGGACTACATACCACAATTAGATAGCATCGTCTGGTAAAAGCGACCTCAGATTCGAGTTTCTTGGCCCAGAAAACCTCTGTATAGTGAGATTCGTCCAAATAAAACAACGTTTGACCATATTTAGGGTTTACAACATTCAAGCGATCGCGAAAGTTTTATTTTCAAGATATGACAAAAATAGCCAAAGCCAACTGTAATTGATTTGACATTGAAATGTATAACAGAAAACTTATGTTTTGAAAACGCAAAAAATGCACGTTTTTTCCGTTTTTCACTCATAACTCACGAACGAAAACGAAAATTAAAATTCCGGCTTCGAGGTGCATTTTCCGACCCTTCAGCCCACCTATGTTTAAAATTTCAGATCTCTGCGTTCAGTAGATTTCGCTGGACATCGAGGACAATTCCTTTTATTAATATAGATAATATGAATTATAATGATACCTTCTCTAATTTGTCAAACATCCATTTAATTTAATCCAAACCCACCTATACCATTGGCAACAATATGTTCTGTGAATTTGTTTCGATAATTCTATGCAAAAAGGGATTAAGTATTTTAAAAAACATTTAATTTTTGGCATTTAGAATCAGAATTTTTCAAAATCCTTTCTTAGTGAGCACCTACATTATGAAACGAAGGTACTGTCAAAATTCCAAGTCTCTACCTGTTATAGTTTAGGCTCTACGTTGATTCCTGTCAGTCAGGACAAAGCCTTTTATATATATAGAGATTAAATCGCTAAATTCTTGAGCATCGATTTATCTTGAGGAAATCCTAAACTAGAATTATTTATTTACTGTGACAATTTAGCAAACTAAAAAGGCGGAATCGTTAACTTAGCATTTACCTAATCTTATATTCTTAATATTCTTTACATTCCTCTCCAAAACGTGTAGAATTGCCTTCCATGATTGTTTATTTCCAGTGCACATAGAGTGTAACGCAATTTTACTGTGAAACAAAATGATTTTGATTATATTTCTAAGAAATTTGTAATATTATTCCCTTTTATCTTACGAACTTGTCATTCAGATATTTTAAGAAGGCACTTCGTACTACATTATTGACAAATCCTCTTTACAGTGTATGAGACTTTTATAATGTAAATTGGTTTTAAGTTGTCTTGTTGTCCTGTCTATTATTGTAATTGACTTTCCTTTGACCATTTAGTCTTTTGGAATGAAATATCTATATATCATTCGACTATTTTTTACAATTTTACATAAAAACCTCGACTATGGTATGGGTAGTTCGTACTACATTATTGGCAAATCCTCTTTACAGTATAAAAGAGTTTTATAATGTAAATTGTTTACAGTGATTATTGTAGGCCTATGGTTGTTTGAACAACATATCTAGATATAGGCAGTGCACAGTGATATAGGGTATAAACAGTGCTTGGTGATGCTTGTATGGTTTGTACAACAACATATATTCAGGATATAAACAGATGTTCGGTGTTATATATATGGTTATTGTATAAATAACACACTAGTTAATAGTAACCTGATAAGAATATATGGACATAGACTACCAGATAAAAAAGAAAATTGACTACTGGTTATACCATTATAGAGAAAAATTTGAACAATATATAAATATTTTAGCTTTTAGAATCTTGACAAATATAATTAAACTGTGGTTAAGCTTATCGCCATTTAGGCCCGGTATTATAAACAAAGTTGATCTTTAAGTTAAGTTAAACCTAATCTTAAGTTTAACTCTAGTTGCCGTTTTATAATGTTCTGGTTAAATTAAACTGTAGTGCAATTGTGTTGGTAGACCTGTTGGCTGGGAAAAGAAGACGAATTGACCTTGGAAATAAAAGAAAAACAATAAGATCTGCTAATTTTCATGTATTTGTTTGTATATTACGACAAAAATGACTGACACAAATAGTTCAAAACGTTGCCAAAACTTTTCATCCAATGAAATAGAATCGTTAGTCAATTTAGTTCGAAACTATAGTGAGAATGGAAAATCTAAATCTAAATTGAACTCAGTTTTATTCAGTGTAAGTTAAGTTTATTTCAATCACAGCTAAAATAAGAAGCTATTCATTGCTCATAAAAATGATCTTGTATTAGCATTTGTCTCACAGTACAACCTTCTCTGTTTAGGCCTACATTAAAATATTTTACATTCCGGAAAGTAATAAAATAAGTTTTGTCTCTTCTGTTGTATCCGAAATCGAATTTGTTGATACTGTCTTATCGTGTTTTGATAGCCATTTTCATTAAAACAATTATTACGTCTTGAACTGCAGATTAAACGGTAGAAAAGGTCCAGTTAGGTTAAACTTAAGATTAACTTGTAGTTATCGTTTATAATACGCAAAAATCCGAAAAACTAAAGTGTAAACTAAAAGTAAAGGTTAAACCATGATTATAATACCGGCCCTTAATGTTTTAATAAATACATATGAATAAACGCGACAGTTAACCATTTAACGATATTCAGTTTGACATGTATGTACTTGTTTTTAAGAATTTGTAAAATATAACTAATAATAAATAATACAATGATATTAAATACCCTATATCCAGTTAATACTAGCTGCAAGTTTACATGTTTTGTTGTATTGTTACTTGTCTATTATTGTAATTGACTTTTCTTTGACGATTTGGTATTTTCGAAAAAAAATATCTGTCTATCAATCGACTATTTTTTTTACAATTTTACGTAAAAATCTCTATTATGGAATGGGTAGATAAGCAGTATGAGATCAGGATTCTAGAGAGAGAAAGACAAGTCAATAGGTAAAAGATGTGATAAAAGTAATATAGAGAAGAGTTATAGGCCTATAGGCCTACTACGGTAGTTCATATTGGCAAATCCTCTTTACAGTGTATGAGAGTTTTATAATGTAAATTGGATTTAAGTTGTATTGTTACCTGTCTATTATTGTAATTGGCTTTTCTTTGACCATTTGGTCTTTTGGAAAAAAATATCTGTCTATCAATCGACTATTTTTTTACAATTTTACGTAAAAATCTCTACTATGGTATGGGTAGATTAGAAATATGAGATCAGGATTCTAGAGAGGGAAAGACAATTCTATACGTAAAAGATGTGATAAAAGTAATATAGAGAAGAGAATAGGCCTACTACGGTAGTTCATACAACATTATTGGCAAATCCTCTTTACAGTGTATGAGAGTTTTATAATGTAAATTGGTTTTAAGTTGTATTGTTACATGTCTATTATTGTAATTGACTTTTCTTTGACCATTTGGACTTTAGGAAAAAATATCTATCTATCAATCGACTATTTTTTACAATTTTACATAAAAATCTCTACTATGGTATGGGTAGATTAGAAATATGAGATCAGGATTCCAGAGAGAGAAAAACAATTCTATAGGTAAAAGATGTGATAAAAGTAATATAGAGAAGAGTTATAGGCCTATAGGCCTGCTACGGTAGTTCATACTACATTATTGGCAAATCCTCTTTATAGTGTATGAGAGTTTTAGGTAGATTTCGAAGAAAAATCTACCTATTGCAATGGATACCACTTCATGATTTTCGAAAAATTCTTTCATATCTTTACGTTTCATGCTCCCCTAAGTACGAAACCACCGCCCGTTCAAAAAAAAATTGTGATATTTATATATATATATATATATATATATATATATATATATATATCTTTACACGCTAGCGGCCGTAATTTTGAAGATATTTGAACCAAATTTTAATATGTTATTTCTAGGCCCAATAGTTCGGACAAGTTCGTTAATGAGCAAACTTGGCCCAAGGGGGTGGTCGGGGGAGGGGGTTGAAATTTTAAAACATTTTATCTCAGCCCCTATGAAGTATAGAGGGAAACTTTGTTTGAATAAATTAGAGTACTCCCTATGGCGTTCACAGTGACACCAACGATTCGGGGGTTCGAGTGAGGGTGGGGTGGGGGTGGGGGATGAAAATTCGAAACTTTTGAAACTACGTCTTGTGGGGTATCGTTGAAAAGCTCTTGATGAGTACTCTACAAATCAATAAATAGTTATTTGATAGCTCTCATATGACGCGAGATTTTAATGTTTGAAAATAATAACACTTAAAAGAATTATTATAATATCATAATTTTGTCTTGTTTAGCGGCTTTGCTAATTTTATTCATTGCTGATCTTGCGCACGGCCTCCCAGAATATTATATCCTATTCTTGTTGTCAAAACAAATGATTGTAGGCTCTTCCTCTTTACCGAATTCAGTTCTTATTACTGCAGGTTTACCATGCCAAGGCTAAAGAAGAAGAGTGCTATGCAGCGACAATAAATTAAACCAAAAGCACTTCGAAATCTACCTCCGCCTGTAGGCCTGCCTAAAGGGATTTTTTATCATGTAAATTGGTTTTAAGTTGTATTGTTACCTGTCTATTATTGTAATTGACTTTTCTTTGACTATTTAGTCTTTTGGGAAAAAATACCTGTCTATCAATCGACTATTTTTTACAATTTTACATAAAAATCTCTACTAGGGTATGGGTAGATTAGCAGTATGAGATCAGGATTCTAGAGAGAGAAAGACAATTCTATAGGTAAAAGATGTGATAAAAGTAAAATAGAGAAGAGTTCAATAGAACTGCACATGCATACCAAACGACCTACTGATTTTGATATAACGAACAACGAACTGGAGAGCTCACAATCAGTTAAAATGCGAATAGTTCCCTTTGGAAAAGCCAGCAAACTCCCATTCCATCCATTACCAATGAAGCAAGAGTGTGCACGACTGCATAAAGCGTGTAACAAGAACTGCAACTCAAGTATTAAATTTTCAGCAAATGTACGTTAGGATTTAGTCTGATCCTCTTAAGAACTTTTAAGCAGAAATAACAACGTATGCTCTTCACTAAAGTAACAGCTAAAAATTCAGCAGTAGTTAAATTTATTATGCCTTGTTAAAACTAGGTAGCTTACTTTGATTAAACATTTACTAAATCTCCTCTAAACATACGAACGTCGTAGATACTTCTACTGTGAACTCAATACTTGGATACATTATACAGGGTGTTAATGAATAACACCGAAATATTTTACCTGTATATAGAGGGGACATAATTAAGCAACTTTTATTAGGAGATTTTTGTTCTAAGGATTCAATTTTTCCTGTTACAGCCTAAAATCTCCCAGGGCATGGCCGCCACCGACTTCTAACATTAGGAAAAAAAATGCAAAACAAAGGAACTTCGTTGTTAACACTGCAGTCAGTAGTTATGAATAAAAAAAGAATAATGCAGTGACGGCCAGTCATGTGATTAGTCTGTAAATTTTGCAGATTATGAAAACTCTAAATTATGAAATAGCCATGGATGAATGATTAAGAAACAGGTTTATATGGATCATTAGGAAGGCATGAAGTCAATTTAATGAAAATTTCAACCGTATTTCGCATAATTATTTACGTATGAGCACCAAATTATAATGACTTTAATGTCCTTTAGCACACTCATTTTACGTCATAGAGCAAAAATCTCCTAATAAAAATTGCTTGTCGATGTCCCCTCTATATATAGGTAAAAGATTTCGGTGTTATTCATTAACACCCTGTATATAGATATCCACCATAATGCCCCCAGTTAGTGTTAATTCCTTTGTAGATTTGCCTATATTTTACATTTATTAATTTTGGCCAAACAATATAAGTGTTACAAAAGCTATATTCTGAATTTACAATAATTACATTCTCCTCTGTATACTTTGTAATGCATTATATTATTTGTAGTAGGTCTTATCTGTCTATATGCTTTTTAAAGTGAGTAGTTTTTCTAAAAACATATAAAATCTTTATGGCTATCTGATTGATAAAGAGCTAACGTAAGCGGTGCATACGGATCAAGGAAAGAGTTTTTTCTACTTCCGAGATCCGTTATGCGCTTACGGAACGAGTATTGCATGCTATTTTTTGCACGAATTTAATTATATTAATTGAGATATTAGCTGGAAATATTATGTATATACATTATTGAAGATAGATGTTATATTTCAGAAAATGAATCGCATGTGTTGATTGTTATGGGGACTTAATATTTGTCCTGTTAAAGCCGCCACAAACAGGGGGGGGGGCCTTGGTTCCGGCCTTCGATAAAGGCTTGTATTATGATGGTTTTACTTACGGCACGTGTGGTTTTTGTCATTTTACAGCACTGAGATTTCTTTTGTTTTCATAGCAACTACATTGCGTGTGGGAATGTCACGTTACGATCCTGGAAAACAAAAAAAGATTTTCTTTTTCTAAATGAGCAAATCCAATTTATCACGCGAATTATAAATCTATGCCGGACTGCATAGAAAACAGTTAACACAATCATTAGCCTCATAGCTTATATTTTCTAGTACCATAGGCTATAAAATTTACATGCATTATTTGTTTCCTTCAGAGTTATTTTCCATTTTTATTTCAAATTGAAGGCAAACTATTCTACCCTGTAGGATACATTACACATTTAACGGCATAAATGTTATGGGTGCAAGGTACTTTCTGCCCCCTCCCCAAAGCATATAATTTTTATCATTATGAGGCCTTGGATTAACTACTGAAAAACCAATTCTTGCTCTCCAACAATATTATCAAATCAGCGCCTCTGATAATATAATATTAAGTTATATCATGGCCACCTTTATCTTCCGAGAAGGAAATCGGAATAGAGAAACAAAAACTGTATAAAATGTGACCAGCATGCTCTCAAACAAGCTGCTCAGCAAAATTTCCAGTGACAAAATACTAAGGACAAGGATAGAAGACACTTTCATGTCTTCCTTCTACCCAGTTTATTTCCAGAATTTACTATTCCTGCAGTCAGCGCCTACTTGAATACAGCAACCTGTTCGGAATGTAAAGATATTTACACACAAAACACCAGAGTAACGTCTCTATTTCCTTTCAGATTTTAGCTACAGAGCGAAAGCTGTCCGAGATGTGTTTGCCACCCTATTCCAGCCCATCCAGTGCGGAGTCTCGCAGGGGAAAGTTTAGCCATCCCAGTGATGTATGCTGCCATCCTTCGGGATTTCACTAACATATTCAGGGAACAGCTTTACTGGGAAGGACTGAGTGGTTCAATGGAAACCGAATGTTACAAATGTGTTCTGAAATCTGATTAAATAAACTGAGTAGATATAAGTTAAGCTGAGTTTATCTATTATTCGAAGATACCTGTTTTTAAGTGACACTATTAAGGTAATATTTAGAAGAAAAATTACTCTGAAATCGGGGCTCGAACAAGGGACACTTAGATTTTCAAACCGATGCTCTGTAACAATATTAAGGAAATATTTATAAGAAAAATTACTTTGAAACTGGGGCTTGAACCAGCTTTTCAAACCGATGCTCTGTAACACTTTTAAGGAAACATTTAGAAGAAAAATGACTCTAAAACCGGGGCTCGAACCAGGGACACTTAGCTTTTCATACCGATGCTCTGTAACAATATTAAGGAAACATTTAGAAGAAAAATTACTCTAAAACCGGGGCTCGAACCAGGGACACTTAGCTTTTCATACCGATGCTCTGTAACACTATTAAATAAATATTTAGAAGAAAAATTACTCTGAAACCGGGACTCTAACCAGGGACACTTAGCTTTTCAAACCGATGCTCTGTAACAATATTAAGGAAACATTTAGAAGAAAAATTACTCTAAAACCGGGGCTCGAACCAGGGAAATTTAGCTTTTCAAACCGATGCTCTGTAACACTATTAAGGAAATATTTAGAAGGAAGATTACTCTGAAACCGGGACTCTAACCAGGGACACTTAGCTTTTCAAACCTATGCTCTGTAACACTATTAAAGAAGTATTTAGAAGAAAAATGAATCTGAAACCGGGGATCGAACCAGGGACACTTAGCTTTTCAAACCGATGCTCTGTAACAATATTAAGGAAACATTTAGAAGAAAAATTACTCTAAAACCGGGGCTCGAACCAGGGAAATTTTGCTTTTCAAACCGATGCTCTGTAACACTATTAAGGAAACATTTAGAAGAAAAATTACTCTGAAACTGGGCCTCGAACCAGGGACACTTAGCTTTTCATACCGATGCTCTGCCAACAAAGCGAGCCAAAATTTGAGATACGGCGTTAAGTACAATCGTTCTCCTATGACCATTCTTGATGGTTAAAACTCACTGAAAAGAATTTACGTCATTATGAGGCATATATAATAAAAAGGGCCTAGTTCCATAAGGGCGTAAGGCACAAGGACATAGTTTCGAGAAATATTAATGTTTTTAAACAGTGTTACCACTCACAAGTAGGTGGTTTAAAGTTTAATTTTATAACATATATTTTTGAAGGACAGGCTAAATTAGTGTTCTGCAAATTACCAAGGTAGAGTGTATTGGGATTTTTTACAACTAGAGGTACCATACATGTTAAACAAAAACTGAAGTACCGTACTTTTACAGTAGCAAAATCTTTTTACTTTGTATCAAATTATTTTTACTTTATTTTAGTAAAAACCTGTATTATACAGAGACAATTGCATGTTTGCCAATGAATACCAGTATAGTCATTAATACAATAGATAAGCAAAACAATCAATTTTAATGAACTTACACTTCAAAAACGCAAGTTCAGTTTTTATAAGCATTTGCTTGGATGGTAACACTGCAGAAAATAAAAACAGTTGGTAATCACACCTCAATAACAGATAGGAAGTGTGCCTTACGCCTGTATGGAACTGTTATGAAGTAGAAGGAATGTGCAGTCTCACATATAACTTATAGCTGAGCAGAGGTTTAAGGCACGAGTACAAATATTTCACTGGGTATTTAAGAGATATGAGAAGGCATAAATGTTAAAAACTCAAAATTAAAGATTTGTGCCTTACGCCCTTATAGAACTAGGCCCTTCTTACATATAAATACACGTACAGTATATATAAATGTACGTATATATACATATGCATAGCCTATATGAAACCACAGAATGTTTATGTTGAATATTATATTATTTATATGAGAATATATGAGAATATTTAGGAGAAAAATTCCTCTGGCACTGGGATTCGAACCCATGACCTTCAGCTTTCGAAACCGATGTTCTATGAACTGAGCTGCCCAGAGTTCGAGCACAAGCGAAATTAAATTATTTTCGTTTAAAATTTACGATTCAAAATAACAGAAAAACTCGTACAATTTTTTACCGTTATAAGAACTTAAGAGTCTCAGTCGTAAATAACTATTAATACAAATCTATATTTACACGTATGTTTAAGGCTTTTTTATGTGACTTTAGACTATATGATTGTATAGAGTGTTAGCCTATACCTAGGTAGTACTAGCTAAATGAACAGTATTCCTTCGCAAAGTGCGAAAGTTTCAGACGGGTTTAGTAAATGTATTACAATAAGTACTTTAAGGGGGCAGTTATAATATTGTTAGGAAACTAAACAAACCTACCAAGAATTAATAATAGAAATGTGTACTAGATCATCCCCAAGTGTAGAACAGAGACCAGAAACCAAAAGACCTCCTCTTTAGAATTACAGAAGCTTTTGTGTAACGTGCAGTTCGAACTATACATTTTGCAACAATTCTAGCATCGCCATTATGTGTGGCATCTTACGAGATCTCTCCCCTTCTTCCTTTCTTGCCCTTAGAGCCTGACTTTGCGAGGCTGCTGAAATAAATCTCCTGAAATGACTCCTTGTGCCCTCTTCTGCTTCCGGTACAACCTTTCCGGAGTTTTGAGAAGCCCTCTTCCGTGTGTTCAGTGTTACTGTTATGGTATGGAACTTGGCCTGGAAAAATATGATCCTAAGGATTTGGGGGAAGAGGCTGGAGAACTGAAAACATCTCAGAGAATTTTTCTATCGAATCATCGAATTATCAATCCTACAAGAAAGGAGAATTAAGTTTATTTAATACACTTTCACTTCCTCTGCCAATACCATAGGTACTATAGGCAGAGGAAGTATTTTATTCGGCCCCGAAACTCCAGGTTGGGTTTTAACACATAGTTTGTTCAGTATCAATAAACTTCATTTTGTGTCCAATGAGGATTTTATTATAAGAAAGTAATTATAATTTTCCCACCTTATACCCTCATTTAAAATAATAATGCTTGGATAGTTTGCCTTTAATTCCTTAAGTATTTATCCTTTTAACATAAAATTACTTATATACTATATAAATACCCTAGATTAAATACTTGTTACATTGTGTTTAATCGTAAGATTAATTTTAACAGGGACATTTTATTGTAATTTTAATCCTTTGACGCTAAAGGGAAATAAGCCTAAATAATTTTAATCTGGGGTATTTATATAGGCCTAGTATACAAGTAATTTTACGTTAAAATGATAAATACTTAAGGAATTAAAGGCAAACCATCCAAGCATTATTATTTGAAATGAGGGTATAAGGTGGGAAAATTATAATTACTTTCATATAGTACGTTTACATTCTCAATTGTAATTTTTTTAATTTTTAACATGAGGTATTTTGTTTGTATCTCTGTTACACTATTATACTTTATTTTTTCGTATTCATTATTCATGTATTTATTTCATATGAATAATCTTATTGCTTTTGTCTAAACCTATAATATGTTTCTTTTTATATAATGTTTGTAGTATAAATTTAGTATGACTGAACTGACCCCGAACACGAGCTATGCTCAAAAGTACTCTTTTGTAATTGTAATAATTGTGTTTATATTATTTATATTTGTATTGGTAATAATTTTTATTTTTGTAATTTGTAATAATTAGTAAATTTTGTTGTAGTAGTAGTAATAATAATAATAATAATAATAATAATATATATATATACACACACACATGCAAGATTTAGATCGATCTGAGTTCGATCCCCGTTTTGAAATCGTCATGTAAACGCGGGCTCAGTCCGGAATGAATTTTCGATCTGATCCTCTGCAAGTGGAGGAACGGATCGGATTCAAATCGTATTCAATTCCATTATAAACGCTAGCAAACTCAATCCTGGTGCGCGCGCATACACTGGCATGGCGTTCGTCATTTGTTCTGTCAGCTGATCGTCAATTAAAAAAACAAAAAAAAAACAACAAAAAACAAACAAACAAACAACCAAACAAACAAAAAACACTCACACTATAATATTAATATTGTTGTTACTCTTTTATGTCATAATTTTTTTATGGTGACTAGAAATTATTGGACTCTGACTTCGTAAATTCGATGAATGAGGCTGAGCGAAAAGCCCGGACTTCATTTGTTGCAGTTGTCGGAAATTTTCTGGGCAAACGCAAAGCTGAAAACTATGTTGAACTGGTATACGAAATGCTTAACAGTTTCAAATCTCTTAGGTGTAACATGAGTATTAAGGTGTACTATTTACACAGTCACTTAGACCGTTTTCCTGAAAATTTAGGAAACATCAGTGAGGAACAGGTAAAAGATTTCACCAGGATGTTAAAACTATGGAGGACCGCTACCAAGGAAGGTAGGATACGCACATGATGGCAGATTACTGCTGGATTTTAAAAAGGGATTGTTCGAAAATACATTCACGAATGTCACAGAAAAGAAGCTTCCTTAGTGTTCAGTGAGTTGATTTCATCGATGACTTTTCCTCTATCTTTGTTAAGTAACATAATATTTGTCTTATATACACTGACAGGCAAAACAAAAAACAAAAAAACAAAAAAAAAACAAAAAAAAAAAACGATCACTGTAAAATTTGTTGTACTTTTAAGATTAAACATAATTTTGATTGGATGTTTATACATTGTTGTTGGTGAGGATGATCATTGATCATTAGCTATAGATACAGTGATTCTGTCAGTAAGTTTAGTTGAAATTATGCCTCTCAGTCTAAGTTCCGAAGACGTTGCCAAAGCTGTTGCTCTAATTGATGATGGACGCAGCCTCCGTTATGCCGCTGCAACCTTAGGCTCACCATTCACCACGGTGCAAGAGGCAATATGGGGAATTAAGTGTGAAATGTATCATTTAATTTTAATCTTAAAAACATATACAATTGCAGTAATTTTATTTCAAGCACTAGGCCTACTACATAATTTTTATTTAAACTTTTTTTAAATTTCTTTCAGTGATCGTTTTTTTTTGCCTGTCAGTATATATTATATTATAAGTAATTGTTATATTATTTGTATAATATATAAAAATTTCGTATTTAGTTTTTTATTTGTCCCAGGGATTTAACTTAAAATAGTGTAACGTATATTTCACTAAAATGATTAGTCTATATCTTAGAAATTTGAGTTGCTAGGCAAACAATAATGTCATATTTGAATTCAGGGCAACAAATTCATATAAAATCAGCTCCAAATACCCCGGCATCAAAACATCTATTGGCCTGTGTAATAGCTGGACCCTTCATTATATTTCTGCCTTTGAAATACGATGCTCATAATTAAATCAACCTGTCAAAAGGAGTTTAGTGTGAAAGCTTAGCAAGGGTCAACTAACATGATATTATAATGCTTAATAGAGTATTTTACACATTTAGATGACCTTTTGTAATGAAAACGGTCAATCGGATAAGTAGGGGAGACCGGACTTGGTTGTCACACTTTTCAATCAAATGCAGTTTTAATTATTCCTATCGGTTTTTTTATTTAACTAATTATCAAATCTGTCCTTTCAACTCTTTGGCATATTATAAAACAAAGTTCAAAACAAACAATGAAACAAAAAGTATTTAAATACCACCTTTAAAAAAAAAAGCAAAATGTGACAACCAACCCCAGGTCAGGGTTGGTTGTCACAGTCATTGGGGTTGGTTGTCACATTGCAAAAAAATAACTGGAATAAAAATGTTGTAAGTTCAATGGTATGGTATTTAATACTCATGAAAGCAAGGAAAGCATTCCCATAATATAGCATCAATATTATTAAACCGTTGGCAAAAATAAAGTGTTGTGTCATGTGACAGATTAAACTTTTGACTGATACATGGGGTTGAGGCTAACAAGGAACTTTTTGTTTCTTCAAAATTTATAGAAAAATGAATAAACACATTATTATAGCTTAGAAATCTTGCATCAGCTTCAGTCTCCTATGTTAGGCTTCTAATTTGGTCTGCCTCAGAATATTCATAATGAAATGAGAAATTGGATTAATTTTGAATGAGACAAACATAACAGGCACTGAATTAAGTCGGAAATACATCAATCAGTTTATGGCATACATATATACCATGAAGTCCTTGAGTACAGGCTTCATGAGCCCAACCTTTATTATCTTGTGTTTATACCCTGACTGTATATTTTGCATAGCCATTGCCTGAGTAAATGCAATTTTCAGAATCCCGGGATGTCTTTACTGCTTTCTTCATCTGAAACAATACATAAAATCCTACTGTATTAACCGTATTTAAGTTGGACTGATGAGACAACCAACCAACCCCTTGACGCCATTTCGGAATTCCATTGCTCTAGCGAGGTTTTCTACCAAGCAAAAGCCGAAAAGAATATAGCAATATACTCCTAAATAAATGTATTGTTTAACGTAATATAGAAAATATTTGTAAACTTATCCGTTTACGATGAAGTAGAAGTAAACTTCAGAGCAAAAATTTTATTTTCAACACAGCAAATCACAAATCTTTCAACAATGGACACAAAACTAACACCTGCTTCGCGGGAAACTGCAAGAGGTGCTAATGGTCAAGGGAGCATCTTTCCCACTTAAAACCAATCACTCCTGCCAACTGTGTATCCAGTTATTACTAGTGAGACAACCATCCCGTGTGACAACCAAGTCCGGTCTCCCCTACTCATACAATAAAACCAAGTCTTCAATTCAAGCTGATTAAAAATAGGTTCAAAAGGCTAACATAAATAACGAAATCTGATTAGGCCTATACGATACAGCCCACCGATTAAAAAAAAATAAACTTCACGAACTCGATTGCAAATACGATTTTAAAATAGGATGGTGTAACCTGGTCTCATAGTTATCAGATTATGACACCTGACACATTCGGGTCAATCGTACAGCTAGCTGCAAAAAGGATGGGCCGACCTTTGTCCGTTAGAAAATTAAAGTAGGCTAAATAAACTGCAGTGATAAAATCTTCTTTCCTTCCGGGTATCTGCCGCGTCATATTTAAAATGCCTGCCGACGTCTTTCCGTCGTCTTTATCAAGACTTCATGAAGTGAGTAAGCATCAATGTTAATAAGTGGATGATTAGACTGTCGTAGATGTCAATGAGGTCATGGCTATCCACCCAGTTTTCCATACTTATGGGGAAGCTAGAAACACCAAATTTTGCATGGTTATAGCTGTTGAGTGTGCAAATATTGCTGCTAAATTTTACGATTCTATCTAATAAGTCTGCTAAATATTACACATTGTGAGGAAAATATGCAATATTTTCTTAAAATAAAAAAACCTAACTCAATCTAAGGTATAACCGATGGAGGCACGACAAAATGTCATAGGACCAAACTTGTAGATTTCCCAAAATACGTTACCACTCGTGCAATCAATTTTTTATAAGACTTGTCGTTTAGCTACTACAAGCCTCCAAGAAGACCTGCACAGACCTTAAAGTTGCGTACGCCATTTTGAATGTTTTTCGGGGGTAAAAGTTTTATAAAAGGGATATTTTTGGAATATTTCCGTCCGTTACTAGCTATAAGCTGTAAGTATGCCAAATTTCAAATTTCGGGCCCATCTGAAGTTGGCAAACAATTATGTCAATGAGCGAGTTAGCCACGAGACTGTGTGGTATAATGTTGATTTGCTATTTTTAAACATTTAATTAGACGTTACTCCGATAACGGTCAGCCGATATGGTCCAAAATCAACAGGCGTCGTTCTATGGACGATATAAGTGTTCATATTAAGTTTCATCAAAATCCCTTAAAGCGTATACGAGTTATCGCTTTCATAGACAAACGGACGGACAGACATTTTCCCCGTCCACCATACAATCTGGCACTTAATAAATATAGATACGAGTGTAACACATGCTATTTTTCGTAAATAGAGGTGTTAAAGGTCTTCGAACCAAGCACCAACACTATTAGAGACAATATGCTTATAGACTGCTGTCCATCACACAAAAACAGTGTATTTACGGACTGAAGAAAGATTCATGTCAAAAGTAATAACTAGTTAATGTAAACACAACCTTCAATTGTCATCAATAAAAGATGAGTTAATATTCCTATTCAAATGTTTATTCTTTTTATTGGAAAAAAAAACAGCTGAGAAACGGGAAGTCCTGTTTTATTAATGTAGCACCACACACAAGCATAGAATACTATGTTCTTTCCCTTTCGTTCTTGTTTGCAATTACAGAACGTTGGATTTTGTTCGATAGCATGTAGTGTAGACATTTCTAAGAAATGTAGGGTTATACAGAAACACAAGCAGCCACTTAACGTAAGTTACTATACATTTTTAATACAAGAAGGAAACATAACCTGATATCTACCTTGTTTCTTTAACGACCGTACTCTTTGTTTTTGCCTTTTGCAAGTCTGTAGGTTTTTAGCTTTCACTTTATAAAGGAAAAGGAAATCTCCAACGATACCAGTCACTATAAATTCCCTTTGTTTCTTCAAAGCATCTTCCATTGGTGTTTACATCGGTTGTGAAGAACTACTTTTTTAAATATAGTACCAACTAGTTGGGGTACGCCGTAGCGTAGTTGTTGAGACGCTGCGCTACAAACCGGAAGGTAGCGGGTTCGATCCCCGATGAAGCAGTTGGAGTTTTTCAATTGGCTTAATGTTTCTGGTGGTACTGTGGGCCTGGGGTCGACTCAGCTGGTACCAGAAACAATTCTAGGGGCAAAGGCGGCCGGTGCGTAAGGCTGACAACCTTACCATCTTCACGTGCCGATTGTCTAAAATCTGGGAGCCTCAAACTCATGGAACTCTGGGCCTCCATGGCATGTATAGGGAACACTTTACTTTACCAACTAGTTACCCGTCCTTAGTACGGGTGAAAACATATTTTGCACTGTTTTTAGCCTTACCGAAGAAGCATCACGAGGAAGTAACCGCTTTCTTAGTGATTCTGACGTTCTTCCAGAGTTTAAGAATGACCCCTCTCTGCACCTAACTATAACCAGTTTGTTTTTATTTCTGAGCTGAAAATTGTGACAAAATAGTACATTGCTCCCAATGAATATTTCTTGATAATTATTTCGATACAATAGTCGTGTAAAATTTTGTAACCAAGTAGGCTTATCTTCTTCTATTATGTTTACCAGTAGGCCATGAAATATTGATGTTCATCTATTTATATTGTTACTCTTACTGTGTCGTGGTTAGTGTTCATGTTAACTGATATTCAATTTTAATGATTGTGATATTAAGTGAAATATAAAGAACTAGGTTGGAATGATTTCAAAACTACTATTCCACTCATAAGCCGCGTGTTTCATACTGACCAATAACGTTTAGCGATTCCTCGGATATAGACCAATCACGATTATTTATCTTATAAAATGCTTGCTATTATTCTCTATCCCATTTAAGAACGATCCTGTTCAAAACAAAGAGGCGTGGCTGTCATAGCCCGCACGTGAGAAAGCACGTGTTCAACGTGTTTATGTTAGTGTGTTTATTCTCAGTACAACTGACCCGCAGGGTCGTCGTGAACAATGAATCCTTTGTTTTGTTTGCTAATTGATATACTATAATGATGACGATGCCAGTGAGAGTTTGTTATTTCACGTGTAAATGTTGATCTTATTATTGCATGGACTTACGAACACTCCTTAGCCACACCCTGCTAATGGCGCATGCTAATGACATTAACCAATCACGTATTGTCACATGATGCGAATTTTCCGCGAACTCTCTGTGAGTTCTCCTCCCCTTTGTTTTGACTAGGATCAAACTAGAATGGGATATAGAATAATATGAGGATGTTGTTTTATTGATAAAATCGTCTGCTCGTTACTGGACATGTACCGAAGTTGCGAATGCGATCTGCAGTTTAACGTAAATTACATATTTTAACTTGAACTATTGAGAAACCCAATTAAAATAATGTAATTTACCTAAAGAGGATATAGTTTCAGCAATTTTAATCCAGGCTTTTTTCCTACTAGTTTCGACTCGCGACTCGCATGCTACGCTACTTCGGTGTAAATGCTCCCTAACTGCATAATCACGAGTTTCGTAACTTGATACAATGATTGAAAAATGCGAGCAACAATTATCGAAAAATGGTGCCATATTCGTCCCATTATTATCATAGCCAAACAATGCGTCCGTTGGCAGGAGACTGCACAAGTAATTTACGAAATTGTTTACTGTGCGGTCCAGCATTGGTCTTTAACCATGAGAGAATCTTAGAAGAACTCAACCCTGGGCGCCCAAGTACTGGCGCGATACAGTAAGGGTAGCTTGCAGGAAGGCGGTGTCTATAGAGCTGGGTGGATCCAGTGATGCCGCATGGTCCGCTGTCGGGTGACACAGCTGGTTCCAGACTCGGCTGTTGAGACACAGCACGGGTCGAAAAAAATATCAAATATACTTAACCTGTGTCAGACACTGCCGCAGTGTTACCATGAAAACGTCAAACGTAACCTATATTGAAAATAAATACAATTTTTATTTTAAATTTGCGTATTACAATTATATAGGCATGAGATGTGGGATTACCTATGGCTTTTAAATTATTTTGACACCTTTTCAAAAGTCAGATCTATATAGGTCCATCCTGTAACTCAATCCTTCGCAATCTACGTATCTGTAACTTACGTAACAGAGTCGCGATTAATTGAAGCGCTCAGACAAGTGGTATACATATACTTATAGGCCTACATTAGAGAATATCAGAATATCGGAAGTCAGCAAGCGGCTTCTGGCACGGTGTAAAAACCTGTAAGCCGTAATAAATAACCACAAACACTCTTGGTGGAACACTTCCAAATCCCAGGGGAATTTATTTAAAACAAGGTATCAGTACTCGTCACCGGATATAGTAAGGGTAAATAAATCACGGAGTGTGAAATGGGCTGGACATGTAGCGCGCATAACATATCTAAAAAAATACTGAATGGGACACCCGAGGAGAAGAGACAACTTGGAAGACCTAGACATAGGTGGGAGCAAAATATTAAGATATATTTAAGGGAAGTAGCATTTTCGAAAGATGGAGAGAGAGAGAGAGAGAGAGAGAGAGAGAGAGAGAGAGAAAATGCTAACAGCGAAGCAACATGCGTGTGTATGAAAGTAAGGCAAAGATTTACAAAGCACAGCCGAGAAATAATAGCTTCTTGAAGTGCGGTGAGAATACGCCAGCGATCGATCTTTCGACTTCTGTGCATTAGGTAAACACGCAGCGAGTTTTTCTCAAAGCCATGCTGATATGAAAGTATGAGGAAAGTGAAACATAATGAAACACATAAGAGTGAACATGTATACAGAGAGGTAAAAGTAGAAGCATCTTGTAAGTTATGTTAATTTACACGAGTTTTCCTAGCGAAGCATGGATCTTGCTATTTTGTGCTTTATAAGTGCTGACAGCGCGAAAACTAAAAAGTTAATCTAAGTAAGACCTATACAAGTGCGTGGGCAACGCAACAGGCCCACCCCGATGAAAGAGCCGAAAGACTCCTAAAGTTATAGGAGTAATGTGCTAGAGTGAGAAAGATGTACTGGTTTTTGTTTACTTCAGGTTTCCTTCTTAGATTTACTGTTTTATTTTGGTTTACTCATGGTTGGTGCACGCCACTCTAAGCTTCGAACCCATGAGCTTGTGCTTTCTATATCTACATCTTATCACAAAATCACTAAACACAATGCTGTATATAATGTAATTTTATTGTATTTGCGCGAGGTTGACAAAATTAAGGGTAATCATAGTAGAGATTCCACCTGGGACCTCTGGCTACCTCAGTTGGTATCAAGATCAGTAAACTAAACTGTAGTTTACAAGCCTTGAGTTGGTATAGGATCGGCACGGAAAGCCGAAGATCACGGCTTCGTTTCACGTTGCCGTTGGAGTTTCTGTCTTAAAATATTCTCATGTTTTAACGAACTCTTGTTGAAGTGAAACTTCTTAAGCCGTAAATCGAGAGCTAACCCAAAGTTGCATTACGACCTAGCGCTACGAACAAAATCGCCACTGAAAATGGCGGACTGCACAGAAAATAATCAACTCAATGATTAGGCTTATCCAAAATTAAAAAATCCAAAGATCCAATTTAAAAAATCGAAAATCCATAATTTAAAAATAAAAAATAAAAAAAAATCAACGATCCAAAATAAAAAAAATAAAAAATCCAAAATTTAAAAATAAAAAATCCATAAATCCAAAATAAAAAAAATAAAAAATTTAAAGATTTAAAAATTCTAAACTAAAAAATCGAAACTCCAAAATAAAAAATTCAAAGATCCAAATTTTTAAAAATCCTAAATTAACATTTCCAAGTTTCACTTCTGTCGCGTGGCGTTCCACGCACACGATTTTTTTTTAATATTTTAGAATGTTCCTTGTATAAAACGTTTGTAGTAGGCCTAACATAGAAAAGTAATAATTCCTTCTCCATTAAACATCAAAAGAAATCACGGGCAATATCTGTCCTCCCATAGATTCCAAGTGACAAATCGTTCCTTAGCAGTGCCAAGGTTAAATAAACTTAAAATGAAATGAAATACTCTTGCAATGAAATTTTCATCTACTGCATTTGTTATCCCACGAAGCATGTTAGCCCATTTGCACTCAATTATTCCTCCCCATACAAGTCCCTCCCCCACTCAGCCAGAAACATGATTCTCATTCACAATCATCTATCGTCCCTATGACCTATGAGCAAGGTCATACGTGAACACGTAAATTCGCCCTAACGTATTCTTTTTTTTTTTTTAACTGTGCGTGGAACGCCACGCAACAGAAGTGAAACTTGTTTTCATTTTGGGATTTTTCAATTTCGGATTATTGGATATTTGAATTTTGGATTGTTGGACTATTTAATATTGTGTTTTTGAACTTTTTAATTTTAGATTTTTTCATTTTCGATTTTTTTAATTTTGGATTTTTTAATTAAATTTTAGATTTTAGATTTTTAAAATTTTTGAATTTGCAATTTTTTAATTTTTTAATTTTGGATACTTGGATTTTTTAATATTGGATTTTATATTTTTTTAAATTTTGGATTTTTGTACTTTTGAATTTTGAATTTTTTAATTTTGGAATTTTGGATCTTTTAATTTTGGATTTTTTAAATTTTGGATCTTTGAATTTTTTATTTTGGATTTTTAATTTTGGATTCCTTAAATTTTGGATTTTGGATTTTTTAATTTTTGGGTTTTTTAAACTTTGGATAAGCTTAATCATTGAGTTGATAGTTTTTTGTGCAGTCCGTTCCGTCACACCACACTAATTTCGTGGCGATTTTGTTCATTACATTAATTTCGTGACGATTTTTGAGCGTTACACAAGCTCTCGATTTACCCCTACCGCGGCTAAAGAAGTTTCACTTCAAAAATAGAGAGAAAATGTAAATTTTCATTCACTATATTCGTTATCCTACATTTGCCTGTAAGCATGTTAGCCCATTCGTACTCAATTATTCCTCCCCATACAAGTCTCTCCCCCACTCAGCCAGAAACATGATTCTCAGCTACAATCATCAATCGCCCCTACGAGCAAGGCTTGGAGGTCATATATGAACACGTAAATTCGCCCTAACGTATTTTTTTAAAAAATAGAGAGAAAATGATTGCGGGGTGATTTCTGTAGTGGATCAGGATGAATAAATTGTCCCTGCGGAGTGTTGGTAGTATAGTTATTCAAGCCTCGAGGATTCTATCACTGGAAACGTACATGCCCTAGCGCTTAGAGGCTCCTGATGCATACTGTGTACTCTTGTGTGTGTATAACTATACGAGTAATGTAATAGATTTAATGAGTTGTTCTACTGTGATCATTGGGCTATGTCCGTTTAGGCTTCAATTAAATCTAGGACTCCGTTCGTTGAACACAACTTCATATTTTACTCCTGTTTCAAAATATGTTTGCAAGGTTCACCTTCTTTTGAGTTTAATTAATTAATTTCATTTTCCAGTGGCATAAATATGATTGTTAGAAGTATATAAATCTCCGCCTATATACCACTCGAGAATAAATAACAGAATAAGCAAAGCAAGGAAAACCAAGGAAATGCAAATGAAGGTTTGAGTTATCTTCTTTTTAGGGATGGGTCGATACCAGATTTTCTCGATACTCGATACCGATACATGATTTTATCCCCGATACTTGATACATTTCCAGTTTCAATAAATAGGTACATTGAAAATTAAAAGTTGAGAGAACCATCTAAATTAAGTGTGCATATTTAATGACACAAAATTTAATATCATCAGTAGCCTATAATTATTTGTAAACTCTACATTAAAACTAAAATTAGTTTTTGAAACAGTCCACTTACAAGTTTTTGTTAAAAAATTACATTGGGGTTTGGACAGTCAGCTTGCTTGTTGGTTGTTATTGAAACGTTTGACAGGAAACGAAACAATTAAGAACCTCTTCTGTTTGAATTTTAAAAGCTAGACTAGAAAGTCTAGCTTTCTAGTCTTTCTTATTTATGACTAGAAAGTCTTTATTTATGACTAGGCCCTATACAAAAGTCACAGAATAGTTTTCTCCATTTCAAGGAGAAATAGAAGTATTTATTATATCTAGTAGACTACTAGATGCAGAAAGAGATACCGCATTTCCTTAAATTACAGAATTACCACAGTATCGAAAAAGTACCGAGCTAGTTTTCTGAAGTATCGCTCGATGCCGATACCATGCAAGTATCGAGAATATCGTGGTATCGAAAGTATCGAGGACCCATCCCTACTTCTTTTTAATCCTAACTTACATAAAACTGAAATGCTTAATCTCTGTCCCGATAGAGCTTAAATTCTGCATGAAAATAATTTTTATAACCGATTTCACCTAATAACATAATCATCAAAATTCAATGTCAGTTTAAATGAACACAAGCCACTAATAATCATGAATAGGCCTATCATTATTTCATGGCCTATTGGTGTACCCAACAGAAGCTGACAGGCCTATTAGGTTAATGC
The DNA here is from genome assembly GCA_964059195.1 of Ectobius pallidus. Taxonomy (NCBI): domain Eukaryota; kingdom Metazoa; phylum Arthropoda; class Insecta; order Blattodea; family Ectobiidae; genus Ectobius; species Ectobius pallidus. The sequence goes on along the minus strand of CAXKWD010000001.1, from coordinate 206,129,163 downwards.
ACATTTATAGGCCGATATGTATGTAGGCCCATATGTATTTATGTATGTATGCGTGCGGCAAAATAAAATAAAGTCAGGTAAACTGATATAACAAAGTGCCAGAATGCGTTAGTTTAATCAGTGATAATTGCAATTATGATATGCAGAATATTTTCTTTTTTTATCGATTTCCGAATTGAGCTCCAGATCGATTCATAGCAGGGATTACGGAAGAACAAAGGTCTAGTTTCATAAGCATAATGTGAAGGAATATGTGGGTAGTGTTATTGTCAAAGCTAACTGTATTGCAACTTCCAACACTGTAAAACAATATATTGCCATTAGAACCGACTTGCATTTGATAAATTCTTTCTAATATATCACCATAAAATAGGCACTAAATTGGGCATTACTTTCACTACCGGTCAACCGATTCGGTCCAATATGAATATGCTTCTTCCCATGGACGTTATAAATGTGTGTACCAAGTTTCATGAAAATCCGATAAAGTGTATTTCAGTTATCGCGTGTGCAGACACACGGAGAGACAGACAGACAGACATTTTCCCGTCCCTCACGAAATCTCATAAAGGACCATTCTGCACATAATGTAGTATATTGCGATACTAGTTCCGTAAGCGCTGCTTACGGATCGAGGAAAGAGTTTGAAAAAGCGAGGCGCTTGTGCCGAGTTTTTTCAATTTCCGAGATCCGTTATGCGCTTACGGAACGAGTATTGCATGCTATTTTTTGCACGATGATTATTTATATCAATTTATTTATATTAATTGAGATATTAGCTGAAAATATTATGTATATACACTATTGAAGATGGATGTTATATTTCAGAAAGTGATTCCGATGTGTTGGTTGTTATGGAGACCGAATATTTGTCCTGTTAAAGTCGTCAAAAACTGGGGATCTTTGGTTCCGGTCTTCCATAAAGGCTTGTATTATGATGGTTTTACTTACGGCACTTGTGCTTTTTGTCATTTTTACAGGACTGAGATTTATTTTGTTTTCAAAGCCTGTGGGAATGTCAGCTTACGATCCACGGCAACAATATTCGTAAGTACCACTAATTAGTTACGTCGTGCAAAAAATACATTAAAATGAGCAATAATGTATGTATGTGTATATGTGTGTTTGTGTGACAGACAGAGTGAAGAGCCCTGTACATGCTGGATCAACAACAGGTAGGTAGGTGTATCGACTCTAATGTAACCAATACGGTCCTTCCTCCCTTCCCTTGTCATCCATGGATCCCAAGAGACATGGCCCTGCTGGGAATACGTGAACTGGATTCTGAAATTTCCCGCTACAACGCCTTCGCCTCTTCAGACATGCAACTGTATAGCGAAATACACATTCAAATGGCAGAAGTTCCTATCTTAGCAGCTGCATTATTGATTTACTCTATTTCCTCCCGGGTGATGTGATATACTTCTTCCAATTTTTGGCATCTTATTGATACTTGCTGTATTGAGTTCATCAAGACGACGTCGAAGAAAAACATGAGAAGGAAGCTTTGAATCTTTCCTTGTAGAAACTTTGAAAATATTGCAAATCTGTTTTAACTAAAGGTAATATATAAAATCCAAAATATCGTGAACTTGGAAATAAGGTACAGAGAGGGAAAAGAAGCATACCGACTAAAATATCTAAGTTTCCAAGTTTCATCAAATAAATTCGCTCCTGCTGCGCTGTGGCGAATCTATCAATAAACTCGTAAACTCTCGTGGATTTACCTATGATAAAACTTTTTGATTTATCTTATTTTAAAAGAATTAAAGTAATTCATGGGCGTACGGTAATGGGGGTTCAGGGGGTTGAAACCCCTCCCGAAATATCTGCAATATTTTGAAGGCTATAGGCCTAAATCATGGAACGAAATTGAAAAAATAAAAAAATATATTAAAAAACTCTGAATCGATTGTTACATATTTTACAATTTCTTACATATCAAAGCATTATTTAAGATCTGTCGTAATTTATTTAAGATTCAGATTTCAGAACCTCGTGGTGTTGATAGTTTTTCAGCTCAATAACAGTGATATATTACTAGTAAAGAAAAAATCCCTTTGGAATCTGTCAAACGACAACTCTAATACTCCCGCCGAAATTCATGAACCTGTTTGTAAAGCCAACAGTACTCACGAGCTCATCACAAAATTATCATGAAATAATCGGCATTAATCGGGCTTTTCCACCGGTGGATTTACAGATGACTTTAAAAACGTGCCCTATGCACCATACAGTATTATGATAATTTTTCAAAAGAAAGTTTTTATTTATAGACTCTAGCTTAAACGAGACATGGATAGAAATCTCAAGAAAAACAGTTTCAAAGTCTGAGCTGTATATTAATTTATTACAGTGTATTAATTATCACAATACAACTGTTTAGTAATTAAAAAAAGTTATAATTCACAATGTGCGCAAGGACATGGAGCTGAGACGACTTTACATTGAACCCCTCCCGAACAAAATTCCACCGTACACCCATGAAGTAATTAATTATTAAGTAATTGAATTAAAGTATTATATTAATATCATTTAAAATAATTAACGTATTTTATTCGTATCTTTAACGGTTTGATCAACACACTTTTCCTTATAGGAATAAGTAGCTTGCACGTTTTGAGGTCAAGGATTGCAGAATGTAATCGATGGCAGTAATCGTAAAGAAAAGGAACTAATTTGTTTGAAAAGTACAATGGAAGGATGCCATAAAATTATGTGGATCTACTTTTTAGCTGAAAGCAGCAGTTTACATGAAAATGTTGGTAATAGCTGCAAACAGATGTTCATGACAAGGTGCAGTTTTCGTGTTTGGACTATGGGTTTCAACTGTTTATGTCGATCGGCGCAACCTGCTGTGGCGTGATTATAGCAAGTAGGCCTTCCAGAATATTATTTCAAAATAGACTAAAGTGTTAAAATAAAATGCCATGGAAACCGAGCCTATTTTCGGTGGTTTTAAAGGCTAAAAATGTTAAAAAATCACATTTTTTGAAATTTTCCTGTGGTTTACAGCCTAAAAGCTAAATGTGTACCAAATTTCAAGTTTCTAGCTCATCTGGAAGTGGGCAAACATTAATGTCAGTGAGTGAGTGAGTGAGTGAGTCAGTCAGTCAGTCAGCCACATGGCTTTGTATTATAGGGATTAAAATATTATATTTTAAGGTCTAACGGAACGACTCGTTTCGCTTGGATAAAAAGCCCCATAGGGGATTAATCCAATGAACAGTTCATAATAATGAACCAAATGATAAATACTAGCGATTTGGTCTACCTGGAAGCTGCAATTAATGATGAAACTACATTTAACTTTAATGAAAGTACAGCCTATATTTAATTTTAAACACTCCTTATCTATTTACGTGCCAGTATTAATGTATTTGCTGGCGGATGGTTTACAGATTAAGCATTTGTTATGTGGTTATAAAGGACTGTATAATGGTAAATCTAATTACTTTGCTAAATTCCAGTTTTTCCGGCTTTTGTCAAAAAGGGGAAGTGCGAAGTTTCGCAGTATAATATGATTAACAGTATAATATGAATGGTCAGCTGATGAGATATTTCGAACCATCATTCGTTTTAACTCAGTTTATGACGGGACATGGTAAATTTAAATCTTACTTTCAAAGATTTCACATACCTTCTATTGATGGATATTTCTGTCCATGTGGACATGAAGAACAGACGGTCGAATATCTTGTTCTAGACTGCCCATTTCATGGTTACAAGCGGCACATTTAACTAAGTGTAATAAGGTTTTGGGTTATCCAATGATTGACTTTTTTTTAAACCAATGCTGTTTCACAGAATTCAAAATATTTGTCAACAAAGTTTTTAAAACGCTGTGATCAATTCTCGCAACAATTTCTATGAACTTTTTAAATGTAACTTTGTAATGTTTTGTGTTTATGTTCACTTTAGTTTATTGTTTACTGCCACATTTTGAAATTTTCTGCATGTCATAATTATAACATACTTATAGTGTAACTATAGCCCTAGCATACCTAGGTAAAATAGGGCTCTTGTACTTGGAGATTTAAAAATGATAATAATAATAATCTGAATGGTAGAGATTTTAGCGTCTTTTTTTTGGCTGATAAAATATTAACACTGGATCCTTTAATGCAACATTTTTGTAGGATCTACTTTAAAACAATTTTCTTACTTCTCTTCTCAAATGCTCCAATCAAGAACAAAGAAAAGAGTTTTTAGACCTACAATATCCTTCCTGCATTTACAGTTTTTTCAATTATGTACAAATTAGTCTACAACTTTGTGTGTGCAATAATAATTTTTTATAAATAAAATATCACTTTTTATGTCATTCTTTGTAATTATTAAGTAATTTTCTTTAAAATTTAAGGTCATTTTATAGGTCATTTTTCAAACAATATTAGGTCATCAGAATCTGGATTATATTATACTTATACTGTAACTATAGCTCTAGCATACCTAGGTAAAATAGGGCTCTTGTACTTGGAAATTTAATAATAATAACAATATGAATGGTAGAGTTTTTTAGCGTCTTTTATCGCTGATAAATTATTAACACTGGATCCTTTCATGCAATTTACGCTTTGCTAGAATCGTCGATTTTATTTTTTATCGTTTCTTCAACATGCACTCAGACTTAGGTTTATAGAATTTTTATGCAATTGCTTCTAAAACGTTCAGCAGACTAGCTAGAATGGTAGAAGCACAGCAATGAATGCACTATATAATTAGAAAAATCAATTTATAATGTAGAGTACCTGTGATACTAGGAAAACCGTATCACGGCAATATTCGGGCAAAGGGAATATAAAAATAGAATCTCACCAACACCCCCATTACTGCTAGCTAATTATTAAAGGGACAGATCGTTATTAATGCATGAGCCCTAGTGCATTTGCACCAATTACCTGATTGGCTTATGATGACGGGATATAGAAATGCCAATCCCAACCCTAACATTAAAATACCAGAGTGTGCATTATGCAAGATGCTAAACTATTCCGACCCCTTCTAATGAATTAACTATATTTAAACTATTTATGCTTAATTGAATACGATGTATTTTAGATGCCATATCCATTTACAATATGGAAACGAAGGAAAATACTAGTTTATGTTATATTTAATCGCAAACATCTACGTCAAGTTTCATTTTACGGACTGAGTCCATTATGGTAAAAAATAAAGTTAAAAAGCCGACTGAAAATTAACCTAAAATGACGCTTTCTACTCCCGATTTCCGTGCCCTGGGCGATGAAGACTTCCGGCCGGGAGTAGAACGATGGGTTAACTGCTGCTAACCTAACTGCCACTAATCTAGATCTACATATCACTAACCTAAATACCACTATTCTAGAATCTAGCTAGAATCTAGGGACCTTAATGCCATAGTACTGATAAGCAAGATGCATAGTTGGTCATCCTGGTTTGGTAGGAAAAAACAAAAAAAAATCGCAGTGTCTATGCGAAAAAAGTTATTGTTGCGGGAGATGTGAGATCATCAGCAGCTAGAGGGATCCTTGGAAAACAACCTATGGGTCGCGTACCAGCACCGAGCATCTCGCGCAGATATCATGCATTCAAATACAGTATAGTAAATCCGGAATCTGTAACGTTGCACACGAAGAAAATGAAATTAATGATAAATCAATTCTATTGAATAGGCTCTTAAATATAATATTCGCTATAGCTACCCTATTGCCCGCACTGGAAGCTAATAAAAGTTTGTAATTGTACGAGTATATATAAGAAAAATTTCTAAAGCTTTCATAATGTACTATGGTGAACAACAAAGTATAAGCGGTTATTATAACTGACAGGCAAATAAAAAATTTCAGGAAATCTTGATTCTCATTTACTCTGCTCTCCCCCATTTAAAATAATTTTCTTTTATATTCGTATTAATTCCAATATAACTAAAACATCTTGCTATCAGAATAAATCACATAAATAAAATCAACCTGTGTTAAACTTACATTTATGAAGTCCATTTATATAAAAAAAACAGCTGACGGTCATGTGGCTTACCTGAGAAAGACAAGAAAAAAGTGTTAATGATATAATAAGGATTTCATAACAAAAAATAAATGGTGCAAAAATACGTTGCACAAACTTTCTCGCATATACGTGTTAAAGGCTAGCACAGAAAAAATTAAATTAAAGAGACAATTAAATTTTACTTATTACATTTTCATAAAACTAACAAGTATCTAGAACGGAAAGCATCAGGGTCGATCTTTATGTTCAATGTTTTTACCGTGAAATAAAATAATAATAATAATAATAATCAATGGCAGTAAAACTGCATATTATTAGCACTACTACTACGGGAAAATTCGCACCTTGGGATGAGTCGGTCCCACCCAACCTATCCTCACCGATGAAGTTTCTTTTATACCACGATCTAGCGAATTCTTCTGTCCTAGTATTATGAAGAAACTCGTGACTGGACGTTGGAGGTGTGACGTCTTACCGCTAGACGAGAGGTGGCAGGCTGACAAACCTTGCGGGAGATATAATATGCCACATTTTCGAAACCTACAAACAGTGTATCGTACATTATTCGAAAATGCAAGGGCGCTTCGCTACGGCTGCCGCCTCCGCTTCGCGCACTTAACTATGTGGTTAGTGTTATGCATTATTTAGCTATATGCAACAGTATACAAGGACAGTTGGTCACTCTGCTTCGCCCAGAAACAAAACACATCACACAGTCCGTGCAAATGTGAATATCGAATGGGAAAGCTTAAGGGGCGACTATATTTGAATTTCGCCACCACCACTACTACTACTTAGGTTATATTGCACGCTTTAACTGCATGTAGGTCATACCACGTGTTTAGTATATTCGCGTGAAACGTTAGTCTATATCAGCGTTTCTTAACCTTTTTGAACCCGAGGACCTCTAAAATGAGTAAAAAAACTTTACGGCCCCTAATTTTACATCCCATTTTTAAAAGTAGGCTATATGTAGGCCTATATTCTTAATATTTTGGGTATTAAATTATAGGTCGTTATAACGAAATACATTTTCTTTTTAATCCGACGGAAACACAGTTATTGAATTGGAATGAAACTATTGACAGTAAAATTATATTTTGAACAGACTTTAATATGTATTACCAATTTGATAATATAATTAGGAATTATGTTATTACTCACTTTTAATGAGACGGTTGAGCTTGACGCCTCTTGCAGAGTTCCTGGATATTTGGCTCAATATTAGTCTAATTTAGTCGAAGATCAGCAGATACATTAAGTCGGTTTCTATATTATGCTTTTAGTTAAACGAGCGATGAAAATCCCTTGTCACAGAGATAGGTTCTGGAAAGCTACTTCAACGAATTTAAAGATGCTACCCAAGATGCATACACTATGAATTAAAACATTTAACTTATTTGAAACTTTTTTGTTGTTGCAAAAATTATCTGAAGAGTAATAAATACAGTCATTGTTTGCTCAAATTATGTTTGATTGGCTATCAATAAGTTTTATTTTTATTTTTTATTTCAGCTGTATTTGAACCTGGGACCTCGAAGCTAAAAGGAGTATAAACACATGAAAAAACCCATATCAAACCCATAAGTTAACTGCAAAAGTAAGGAAACTTACAATATGACCTGTATTTTCGAATATTTTAAAAACTTTGACATCTAGTGTCCATTTTATGTGAAAAATTTCTACTTCTTTACTTCCCACTTGCTTTATGATATTTTTTAATTAATTATGTCTGCGGACCATAGGTTGAGAAACGCTGGTCTATATTAACAACTCATTCGCGTCATGTTTCTATTGTTTAGTGATGTCTTTTTATGTGATATTCAGTTTAAACGATTATAATAACCAGTGACATAGCGGCGATGAGTTATGGAAAATAAGCAAGTCCTACAAACCCGGCGTTTGCCTTTGCGAACGGAACCATGAAAAACCAAAGTCAATTTGGGCGGCCACGAGGTTTGATTTGAACTCAGGACCTCTTCCCTGTTAGCCCATAGGCCTACCACCTCGCTGTAATTGGTTTTAGTGTGTTCATTGCGACTGAGCTAAACTAATTGCATTTCACAACAATAAGTACATTAGGCCTATAGTTTTCTTGTTACTAGGGGCAACAAAATGTCATTCATATTTAAATTGACATTTATGTTCTGAAATTCGCATTTAAGCTGTCCTTATTTCGATTTTATCTTGTTATCTATTAAATGTACAAAGAAATGTGTTAAACAAAAAATGTTCATTTAAAATTTTTATACAACTTTACTGTGATAGGTTTTCATGTATCGCCTACTGTAATGGATATAATCTAGAAAAATTGAAAATGGATACGAATAAAGTACCCCTTAAGTCATTTTTGCAGAAATACGGATATAGCCATTTTATTAGTCACAGATAAGAGTTTCCAATTTTAATTTTTTATTAAAATCGTTAGAGCCATTTTTTCAAAAAACAATTTTTTTAAAAAAGTTTTCATGAAAAGTCCCCTTAATATTTCAGTTTTAAAACTAAATTTCTGGGCGGTTCGACAAAATTTCGAAAAAGTTCTTAATTCAAAAAATGAAGTAAATACAATGAACCGTTTATCCGCTGTGCTTGTCCACAGACGGACAGACGGACAGACGGACAGACGGACAGACGGACAGACGGACAGACGTCATTCCAAAAATATTTTTTTCGGTTTCTACGCTTCATGAAACGTGCTCTCCCGGTGTTATCTCGACTTCGATTTTTTGTCACGATCACAATACTTTCTCTATACTACGTATATGCGAGAAAGTAATAAAGAAATGCCAGTGGTTGATTTTTTGGCTGAATAACTTGAACAACTCATTTTCACATATACAGAGTGTTAATGAATAACACCGAAATATTTTACCTGTGTATAGAGGGAACATACATACTGAAATTTTATTAGCAGATTTTTGCTCTATGACGTAAAATTTGTATGCTACAGGACATTATAGTAATTATAATTTGGTGCTCAAAAGTCAATAATTAAGCGAAATAGGGCTAAAATTTTCATTATATTGACTTCATTCCTTCTTAGTGATCGATAATAAACCTGATTTTTAATCATTCATCAACCGCTATATCGTGATTTAGATTTCCATAATCTGCAAAATATACAGATAATCACATGACTGGCCGCCAATGCATTAGTTTTTTTTTTAAATTCATAACTCCAGTATTAACAACGAAATTCCTTTGTTTTGCATTTTTGCAAATGTTAGAAGTCAGTGGCGGTCATGCCCTGGGAGACTTATGCTGTAATAGGAAAATTTGAATCCTAATAAAAGTGGCTTCTCTATGTCCCCTCTATACGCAGGTAAAATATTTCGGTGTTATTCATTAACACCCTGTATATTACACCTTATACTAATTCTTATATAACATGGGCTGAGCTATAAAAAGGGTAAAGAAAAAGGTGCTAGCCTTTTATGTAAGTTACTGAGGATATTATCAGATGTCACTGTCTTTCTCTTCCCTTTCGTACAAATAACTAGTTATCTATTTCGTTTAATTTAACCACTACATATTCTATTAACTTAATCCAACTACTGCTTTTATCCTGTGTCTATTAGGCCTAATCATTTATATTTCAAAATAACATAACTATTTGGTCCATAAACTAGATGGTTTAAATGTGTTTGACAAAACACAAATGTAAGCAGACAATTTCGTTTAAAACTACTTACGTCCTTCTCTCTCTGCATTCACTAAACTTCTGCAACCCCTTCCCATAGCAAAATGTTTTTCAATACTAGTCGTTATTTGCCTTTCCAATTATTTCAGGAGATATACCGGTATCTATTTATTTATACATATATCACGATTCCTTCAGTACCGCAAATGTTCCTGGTACCTTATTTTTAACTGTTTAAAACAGTTATTTGTTTCAAACCAATTGTTGCTAACCAAAAGAGCCTGAATTCCGCTACAATATGAACAAGAGTTTTTCGATTGTTATTCTAAGCATAAGGGAACTGATATTATTTTATTTATTATTATTTTTTGCTTATTCAATAACTTATATGTAATTGGGGTCTGGAGAAAATTGCATAACGATGAGCTTCAGGACCTGTACGCTTCACCAGATAGGCCTACAGTAAGGGTAATTAAATCGCGAAGGATGAAATGGGCTGGACATGCTGCACGCATGGGAGAGGAAAGACATATCTCAAAAGTATTGACTGGGAGACCCGAAGGGAAAAGACCACGTGGAAGACCTAGACGTTGGTGTGAGGACAATCTTAGAACGGATTTGTGGGAAGTAGGATTTCTGGGGGATGATTGGATGGAGTTAGCACAGAATAGGGTTGAATGGCGGACTCAGGTAAGCGCGGCAATGAACCTTCGGGTTCCATAAAACAGATAATATTCCTTTAAGATATCTTGCTTAGGAATTGTCTATTGCCATTGAGTAAGTAAGTAAGTATTATTTTTTGCATTATTATTTATATAAGAACTTAATAGGGTCATTTCATACTTGCTTATTAAGTTCTATATAAAGGGCTTACATAGTAAATAACTATGACAATGCCTGTTCCACACTATATATCACAGCCTTCATTAAGCCTGTCGAGGTCACGAGGTCACGAAGGGAGAGGAAGTAGGGAATGACTTCACCCCTTCGGAGTACTGCTCGAAAGGCCTGGCCTACATCATGCTCATGGGAAACTTTTAGCAAACACTACGCAAATACACATGATTGGTGTTGGTAATCTATCAACGAAATATATGCCAAAATATCCTATACGATTGCATCATTTTTTTTTTGTGTTCTACCGTTAGCGCAGGTCTGTTATTCTATTACGATATTCTCTTGTCTTGAGGAAACAGTTGAACAAACAGACCGCGTTTCTGTCTGCATGACCACTGCAGTGGAACACAGAGGGCTTAGATTGAATTATCCTCTCTACTTTAAAACGGACCAGGGTCGATATTCGGGTGAGCTATCCAAATACACAGTATCACATATCAGCCGTGTCAAAAGCTTGATAGACATATAGTACCTATGCACGAATGCCTTTCAAAAGGCTTATGACATGCACAACAATCCAGCTAGATGTCTCTATAGTCAATATTAAAAAAAAAAAACATCTAGGATAAATAAACACTTTTTATCAAAATTATAGGTTATAATATTTTGAAAGTGTACGACAGATGGTTTATTGCCTGAATAAATGTTATAAGTTATATGAAGGTTTGTTTATAATTTTTCCACATTTCTTTTACACTAAGATGTCACCCCAATGAGCACGCCGTATTACAGTAGTAATAGGAAGGGAATTTAAAAAAAAAACTTAAAAAAGTAGGTCTATTTAGCCAATAATATAATAAACTTATTATCTTAAATTTGTAATTTTTCAGATTAATTAATTCAGGGTTTTTACAAAAATGCAGTTTAATAATCTGGGGCCAAAACAAAATCTGTTTTATATAAACAGATATAAAAATGTCCAAATAAAGGACTTGTTTGCTTTCGTCTTGTATCATACAAAAGGGGGATGTGAATGTGATTTGAAGTTTGAATTTCTATTAATGTAACTTAAAAAAATAAATTTCTAAAATTTCGTAGATACGGTACTATAGCCTATAGTACGTCAAATTCAGAAAATATTAGACGGATAGGCCTACATAAATAGGCCTATTAATAATACGGTTTTGAAACTAAATTAATGTTAAAAGAAACTAATTATGGCACACGTCATGATAATGAATTGTATCTAAATAAATTGTTCTAGGCCATAGATAGTCTATATAACAAAATTATGGGGATTCTTTAACTTTCTAACTTTTTTATTCAGCTGTGTATATACTCCGTTTAGCTACGAGGTCATATCAGGAGTTCGGGATGTGTTTCTATACAGCAGGGTAGGCCATGGAACTGACTGTCAATTGTTTCTATTATTTGCGTATTTTTATGGAGTAAATTTCAACTGTTATTTATTTAAATGGATATGATACAGGATTAAATGGCGAGGATGATTCATGGTATGTAAATATTCAATTCAGTATTTGCCTCTACGACTGGGGAAGCCATGAGAAAACCCATGTCAAATTGGCCCGCCACGGGATTTGGACCTGGGACTTCCCGATTGCGAGTACAAGACGTTACCATCTCGGCCCCCTCGCTCGGTAGTTTCTAATTGTTTTAGACTTTCTGTTAAATTTCTAAGAATCTTATATCTGCTGTTACGCTCCGCTATATTCTACACCAGCGTTTCTCAACCTATGGTCCGCGGACCACTGGTGATCCGAGTGGTCCGCAGACATAATTTTAAAAATATAAAGCAAGTGGAAAGTAAAGAAGTAAAATTTTTCACATATTTCGTTATAATTACCTATAATTAATAACCCAAATATTAAGAATATAGGCCTTCTTTTAAAAATGGGATGTAAAATTAGGGGTCCGTAAATTTTTTTAGGCATTTTAGAGGTCCTCGGGTTCAAAAAGGTTGAGAAACGCTGTTCTACACGATATCTGGAATGTTCACAATGTATGATAACTTCCTAAGTGCAGTTTCCGATATCTTAATTAATGTAGCGTTCGTATTATAACTTACATTGCATACTTGCATAGTTTTACTTTATTACTTGCATGGAACTTGTACCCCTAGTGTGATAGACTGGCTGTGCTGATGATGGAATCAAATCAGAGTGGATCACGAAACTGAATTATCCTTTCTCCTTTAAAACGAAGGGGGTGGGTCGATATTGCAAAGTATAGGCCTTTCTCTCTTCCTCCATCTCTCCTCCCTGTTCTTATATTCAACATCTGGCATTGTGAAGTGAACATTAATTTACTGTTGATGGACGAATCCAACCGACAGTGCAAAGTACGAAATACTGTGTTAGTGGGTCGAGTGAAAAATTATAATCTCCATTGATGAAAACACCTTTTTCAATACAGTTTCAAGGAGTAATTAACCCTTAATTCATAATGCATACTATGGGATACAGTACTTTGTATTACATTTGCAATACAAAGATGGAAAAGAAATTGGAAGAAAATTTAAATTCATGTAAAGTTGCATACTAAGGTACAAAATATAAACCATTATGTTAACTGTTTTCTATACCGTCCGTCATGGGTTTATGTAATGTGATGTTGCATCCTATAACATATTCATTATCCATATTCATTTTAAATTAGTTGAGATTTAATACACATAGGCTAATATTTGAAAGAACATAATATTATCTTAATGACAGTGCATTTTCGAATGTGAAATTTATCAAAACTAAGAACAGGACGCATAATCTCGCAGATCAGCTGACTTTTCTCTCAATAAATTGTATTTATATTATGTCATTTGAAGAAATGAACTGATGAACGCAAAGTAGATATTGCGAAAACAAATATGTTCTATTTATTTGTCATAGGCTACTACAGATATTTTTAAATCGTTTATAACATCTACATCCTTTCAAATTATAAACAACATTATAAACTACACAAAACATCTGTGTTTGTGTTGGATACCAGAGAAGTGTTGGTAACGAACTTGCGGATAAACTAGCTAAATCAGCAGCATCTTCCGGTAGCCTATACGTTATTCATATTCCAAGAGCCCCATATCTTATGTTAAAAACGAAATGTTGCATTACATCTTTAATTGTTGGAATGACATTTGGATAAAAAGTGCAAAGAACTTTTCTTCCCTACAGTGCACTTTCGGCTAAATGTTAAAATGTTTACACCAAATTTCATTTTAACAGAATTTGTGAAAGGCCATGGCAAATTTGGAAGTTATTTTTTACGATTTCATATTATTTCAGATAGTGGTTATAATTGTGTGTATAATTCGAAACGAAAAGACTCCAGTTAAATTTGCTTTTTTAAGATTGTGACGAAATTTCCATGTGTCAAAAAATTTTCACGAAGCAATGTTATTATAATCATTTTATGCAGTATCTAACATTCACAACCATAGGCCTATGTAGTTAATATTCTATATTTTACTGTATATATTACTGTGTAACCTATAACCTTAACATGCCTTTTCTGACAAAATAGGGTTCATACAGATTTGGAGATACAATAAATAAAAATAAATCTACCATTTAATCAGTGAAGTTCGTAATAGACTCTTTATAACTTAAGTGATAAGTCAACTGGTATCAAAATTCAGTAATTTCGTTGTGGCCCTGAAAACAACTTGTTTAAATTAATTTTGCCCCCAGTTCCTCCAAAGTAGGATAGGCCTGTTCTAGTTGTATCATTCAAAATAACGTCCATCTAATATTGGGAAATAAAAGGATTAACGCAATAATTCAAATGACAGTTGTGCCATATATTTTAATTCGCGATGCTGTTGATTACATTGTGAACAAAAAATGTGGGGTGGAGTAAGTTTTTATACATCCTGTGCATTGTCTCGGAGCTATATGCATGTATATAGTTTTTTTCTCTGTATCGTATTTTCCCCCTCGACGCCATACATGAGTAAACCTATACAAGACAAATCTAGTGCAGAGAAACTGTGGCATTGTGTTTTTTTTCCTGTTATTTTAGCTTGTGTCAGGGTGAGTGTATAACCTTTCCTGTCCGTTGGTGTAAAAAAGGGAAATATTTTTAGAAACAAAAAAACAAAATACCACCTTTACGTAAAATGTGTACCACATTTTATTTCTTTTCTTATTCTTGAATAAGGCAGAAAACTTCCGACATTTGTCTGAAGGGAAATGGTGAAGATAAATCGGTTGCAAAGGAAAGAAGAGGGAGTAAGATGTTTAGAATGTGTGACAGAACGTCTTACAACGGACTTGTGGAGGACCTACATTTCTTCTAAGAAGTTTGCAATAAGCAGTATCTTAGTTTCGCAAACACACATATTATTATCGGCACGTCATTTATTTCTTATCATTAGGGCTCGGATTTGAAGGTTTTAACCTATTTTCCCCTAGCTTCTTAATTAGAACATTTTAACGTATTTTTCCGTTTCATCCCTCTTGCTTCCGAATAACTTATATGCATCTTACAGAACTTAAAAAGAGCTAAATCGGAAAGAAAGGCATAAAAAGGTGCTAAAAAGGACTTCTGCTGAAAAACTAGGGACTAAAGAGGACTTTTGCTAAAAAAAACTAGGAGCTATAGAGGACTTTTGAGAAAAACACGATTTTTAAATAGATTTTCCATCTATATTCAGAATCAAATACAAATATAAGGACGGTATTCCACTATCTATGTTTTTGGCCTAATAGCTTAGACGAAAAAAGCCCTTCGCTTTAAGGAATTGAGAAACAAACCGTATTGGATGGTTATTAGAAGGTTTTCTGCATATTGTTACATTGGATCCAAGATTTCCCGGCGTTCATAGCAACGGGTCTAAAATGGCGGCTCACCATCAACTGTTTTGAACAATATTTTGAATAATTGGCATATGGTTATTTAACGACGAGGATGTACCCGGAATTTTGCCCCGCAGAAGGTTTAATTTTTTTTTTTTTTTCTTTTCTTTTCTTTCCAGCAAATCTACTGACATGGGTCTGTCACATTTACTTTCCTATTCACTTATTCAATGGACATAGACATTTCCTAAGCAAGCTAAAGGAATATTACGTATTTGATGGAACCCGGAAGTTCATTGCTGCGCTTACCTGAGCCCGCTATTCAACCCTATTCTGCGCTAACTCATCCAAACATCGCTCGTAAATCCTACTACCCTCAAATCTATGCTAATATTGTCCTCCCAGCTACATCTAGGTCTTCCGAGTAGTCTTTTCCCTTCGGGGCTCCCAGTGTTACATTATTTTAGTATGTCTTTCCTCCCCATGCGCGCAATATGTCCAGCCCATTTCATCCTCAGTGATTTAATTACCCTTACTATATCCAGTGAAGAGTACAGGCTATAAAGCTCGTCGTTATGCAGTTTTCTCCAGTCCCCATTTTCATCTCTGTTAGGCCCAAATATTTTCCTAAGCCCCCTGTTTTCAAACACTCTCAGATTTTGTTCTTCCCGAAGAGTAAGCGACCATGTCTCACATCCATATAAAAGTACAACCGGCAGAGTAATTGTCTTCTAAATTTTTATTTTTTAAATTGCACACATAAATGTCATCGGCCTGGGCCACGATCGATCCCGTAACCTTGGGCACAGAAAGCCAGCACGATACTAACTGCGCCAACTGCGACAACAACGTTTTGATAATTGAACGGTGCCAAAATAATTGGTAATATTGATATTGATAGTTGAAATGCCGGAGAAAATGTAGTCGCACGTTGCTGGAGTAAGACTCTTAATAGAATAATTGTAAATGCATATTAGGCTATTATGAAAAGGCTTTGTAAACTAACCTAAACTCGTGTCATCATCAATATAACCTTCAATTTGAAAACAGTAACGATTAGGCCTAATTTTCTTGTCATTTAGATATTTCTCCAATACTGCTACAAAAATATTTGTATAAAAGTAATAAAATAATGCCATTATGTCGAATTTTTTACGATTCACCTTGGTTGGTTGAGTGGTTGGTAGGCCTATATGGTTATGCAACTTAGGCCTGTGACAGTCGCCGATATGCCGGAATTTTGTCCCGCAAGAATTATTTTACACGCCAGTAAATCTACTGTCATGGGCCTATCGCATTTATGCACACATAGACTAAATGCCATCGACCTGGGCAGGGATCGAACCCGCAACCTTGGGCACAGAAAGTCAGCGCGACTCTAACAACGCCACCCAGGCCGGCCGACTAACCTTAAAAACTCTAGCCTTCCATATAGCCTTCTACACAGAAATCTAGTTTTGATCAAAGGTCTTGGATGTAGGGTAATATCGCATTTTTTTATATAAATATCGTATTTTAATCCAGTGGCGTAGGAAGGGGGGTGCGGGGGGTGCGGGCCGCCCCGGGTGTCATCACCCGGGGGGTGACAAAATAAAAGGTGTCTTAAAATCGCTCAAGGGAATTTAAAGAAAATAATAATATGATTTAAAATAATTAAATAAGCTTAACAACCTTCTACAAGTCAACATGCGTATTGAAACTTCTTTTAGTTTTAAATTCTGTCAACAAAGGTAATAAAACGCGGCCGAACTGGCCGCTGTGTTGATACAATAATATTATGGTTAGGGGGAGGGGTGTTTATTTCTGTCGATGCTTGTCTCTGCAGTTTTATTAATTTAAATGAGACTTCAACAATCTGTGATATTTTATATCACTCAAGCCGCAACCAATTCTACCAGCAGCGGCAGTCATGGCTTTGACGAAAATAAACTTCGAATGTGAGTTGACTCCGAAGTGTCCTTCAATCTAGATTTTGAACTGGGATGTGCGCATATTTATTAATAGATTATTAATAATGCAGTTCCGTAAAATAGTTACATTACTTGTTTATGAAATTTATTAGGATCAACCTAAAAAAATGATGTATAATTCACATAACTTCCTCTGCCCAAATAAAAGTTAGCCCGCCCTTAAAAAAAGAGAAAGTTGTCGCCAATCTTCGTATCACATCCCCAAAAGCTACCTAACCCAAATACAAAATTTTGTTTTCGTACGATTTTCTTTTGCAAGGGGACGTATTGCAAATAGCCCTTATTCAGAGTGGGTGGCTTATAACTACCCTTCAGAGAATTATTTCGAAAAATTGTTTCATATAAAAGTTTTTGCTCTATAAGCAACCCACGTGCAAAATTTAAAGAAAATCGTTAGAGCCGTTTTCGAGAAAACTTTCTTTATGTAAAAATAAGGAAAACTTGTCTCCAATCTTCGGTTCACATCTTGAAAGGTATCTGACATAAATACAATTTTTTTCCTTTTGTCAAAATTCATCTTTTCAAAATTCGAGATTTCGCTTGGAAAACAAAATATAAAAAAATCACTCAAAAAATAAAAGTTTGCACAATTTCGGGAGTGTATTTTGGCCTAGATGTTCGCTTTATTAATGGTAACACCTACAGTCTGTCGCTCACGAAAACAATATATCTGTCTGTCTATAACGTACTTTAAATTAATAATAATAATGATAATAATATCATTTATTGTCGTTTAACAGTACAATGTACAATGTACTGCATAATATGCTTGATATGCATGTCTTTCCTTCTAACAAAATTGGCTGAATTAGGTTAAGTATGTCTTATATGCACCATTGGTAGCACTGGTCACAAAATGGTAGCTCGAATCGATTCATAGATTGTTGATTCATGGTATACCATGATTTCTGAGCTTAGTTTTGTTTCTATATAACAAAGTAATTATTACTAATTTTGCATAATCCGTTGAGTTTACGAGTTACATCAGATAAATTCGTTGCAGCTGCATCCATCGATATACTCTTAAATTCTCGTGGGATTACCTTTGACTATCCAAAAAGTAACACTTGGAACTGTTCCAAGTGAACTAATTTAAATAGGGGGGTGACAAGAAATTTTCCGCACCGGGTACCACCTAATCTTGCTACGCCACTGTTTTAATCTTGTACAAGTCTTTACTGAAGTTCTTGTCTAAGGAATTTGATAGTGGAATACCGGCTTAAGTAACAGGGACGCAAGAGACACACTGCGCATGCTCAGTACGCCATACTCATATCAATTCCACAAAAACATTGCTAAGTACTGAGTACGAACCAGTGTATTCTGCCTCCAGGAACAATTCACAATCCCAACACAGCTTCCAGTGGTGTCTTCTGTCTTCACAAACACTTATCACACTTATTAAATTGTGAAACTGCACTTATCACTAGCGAAAATCAAGTTTTTACGGTAGCAATCACATGGCCTGCAGTTCTTCACGATAGACATACGCCCCTAACCGCTGCGTAAGACGATCTCTGATTGGCGACTTCAACGATGCTTGAATACCGTGGTTCCTGATTGGTGTGCTATCTTACAAGTTTCTTCCTTCCGGCGGGTACTGTTTCCAGTCTGAGTTTTAAGATGGCCTACTGACACAATTATTAATTCCACTGATAGCACGTTCGGAGATTGCTGACTTTTATAAACACCTGTGCATGATTTTGATGGAAATTCCTCGCTAAAATTAATTATTAATTAGATTAAAGGCAGTCCCTAATCCAATACGTATATTTTATTAAATAAATTATACTTCGTAAAATAAAATGTATGCATATGGTTTGATGACCTAAAAATACTTAAAATGTCATCTTTAAAATGGCTAAAAAAAAATACAGAAAAATGACCCGAAAACTAATACAAATTTCTGAAAAATTTGTAGGCAAATACTAGTTTTTTTTATCAGATTTGTGTCTATTCTACATTTATTTTACTGGCCCAATTATAGGGTTGTAATTAGTCAATTACATAGGTTAAACGAAACAGCAAACACTTTTTTTCCATATCCAAATTAAAGTTATAACAAGATTTATTTACTTATGCTTATTTAGAGTTCCGATAATATTACATGTAAATAAATGCACAACATAAAGACAATATAAAATGAGAAAATAATGATTTTGAATTTAAAAAAAATACCTAAAACTATGAAACGGGAAAAATACAACAAAATGGCCAAATAATGACATTGAATTTTAAAAAAATGGATAGGGATGAAAAGTTGGGGAAAATGACCAAAATGACCCTAAAATCACCATTTTTTTAAAAATCTACCTATTGCAATCGATACCATGTCATGACTTTTGAAAAATTCTTTGATACCTTTATGTTTCATGCCTCCCTGAGTACGAAACCACCGCCCGTTCAAAATTTTTATAAATATATATCTTTACACGCTAGCGGCCGTAATTTTGAAGATATTTTAACCAAATTTTATTACGTTATTTCTAGGCCAAATAGTTCGTACAAGTTCGTTAATGAGCAAAATAGGCCCAAGCGGGGGGTTGGGGGAGGGGGTTGACTCCCTATGGAGTTCACAGTGACACCAACGATTCGGGGGTTTTGAGGGTACGAGTGGGGATGGGGGGATGGAAATTAGAAATTTTTGAAACCACATCTTGTGGGGTATCGTTGAAAAGCTCTTGATGAGTACTGTACAAATCAATAACTAGTTTCTCGATAGCTCTAATATAAAGCGAGATTTTAATGTTTGAAAAAGGGCAAGGATGTTAAATATTCGTAGCCTATACAAAGTTTTATGAAAATCCGATAAAGCTTATTTGAGTTATCGCGCGTACAGACACACGAAAAGAACGGATAGACATTTTCCCGTTCCCCCACACATTCTCATAAAGTACCATTCTGGTACTTAATAATGACTGATCTGATATGACGACAAAAATGTTTTAAGTTATAATTACTGGGCAATGATTATTATTTATAAAATCACACGGTGGCTTTAGAGCAAAGCCACCTATTCTACTTAAAAGGATGCTAGGGAGAGACAAAGCATGAAGAGAGGGTCCGCGAGCCCCTGTCTAGGTAATAAAAGTAATCAACTTAAATATCTGCAACTGTAACCCTTTCCTGATTTATTATCATTTAGTACAAACGAGCTTACTGGTGTGGAGTGAACAAGGAGGTTGTATTGTTAATCCAAGCAAAATCCTGATTCACAGAAGTACTTCACTTGTCTTGACAGGTGTTCGAGAAACCTTGAAGCTTAAAGAGTGTTTAAAGCGAAAATATATATAAATAATGAGCATTAAGCGGAGCATTAGCTAAAGCATTTAAATGCTTGTCAAAGGCTGTCAGTTGTTTTGATAAACGCATTTTGTGTGGTTTTTCCGGCACTAATTTCCATCTATCTCTGACATTGAATGTACTTCATCATTCTTCATCTGCAATCGACGCTTTCATTACCCGGACATTCCGGCCTGGATATTCACACAACAGCCCAATTGTCTGTGTCAAAGCTCAGGCAAATGGTTAAAGCCGATACTTCGTTAGGTCTATTGCTCCAGGGCCCTGTTTCACAGAACTTTTACACTGATATTATTAGCAAATACATAATAATATTGGTTGTTAAGTGCCAGTATGATACTCTATGAGATTGTGTGGGGAAGGGAAAATGTCTGTCCGTCTGTCCGTGTGTTTGTACGCGCGATAACTCAAATACGATTTATCGGATTTTCATGAAACTTGGTATACACATTTATAACGTCCATGGGAAGAACCCTATTGATATTGGACAAAATCGGTTGACTGGTACCGGAGTAAAGCCCAGTTTAGTGCCTATTTTATGGTAATATATTAGAAAGCATTTATCAAATGAAAATTAGTTATCATGACAACATATTGTTTTACAGTATTCATATACGGCTTTGGAAATTGCAATACAGTTAGCTATAACAAATAACATTCCTTCACATTCGCTTGTGAAAGTAGATCGTTAAATTGAGCGAGGTAGCTGAGATGGCAACGTCTTGGACTCACATTTTGGTTGTTCTTGGTAAGTTACGGGAGTACATGAATCAGATTTTTATCTGGTTATGTATCCTTCGGGGATGCGATGTGATGTGGTAAAGAGATTATCTTCATTTTTACAACCAATTTACATGAAGAGAATGTAATACATAATAAGAGGCTAACTTTTATTTGAGTAGAGGAAGTTATGTGAATTTCACATAAGATTTTTCCTTGACCTTTTAACCATATGCCTCTTATATAGCCTATACTCAGTTTTTCTTGAACAAAGAAGCTACAGGTATGAAAGATGTTTCAGTGTCCAGACCTTGTGAATTTACGTAAAACAAAAAGTGCAGTAGGTGCGATAAAGTTAAATGGATAAAAATATAACGATAAAATTATGAAGATAGGTATTTGCAATTGGTTAAAGCTCCCTCAGACCTATTCTTGTATTTGATTGGTTACTGGTTCATGATCAAATTAGTCATATTAATGTCATTATTATTATTATTATTATTATTATTATTATTATTATTATTATTATTATTGTCGGCTGCGGTGTCTAGAGGTAGCGTGCCCATCTCTAGATTCTAAGGTCGCGGGATCAAACCCGGCCGCAGTAGATGGGTTTTTTCAGGATGTAAAAATCCTGGGCACGGAGTCCTCCGGGAGGGACTTAAGCTGGGGGGCCCGCGTCGTAGATTTACGGCATGTAAATGAACTCCAAGCCTAAATTAGATCCTCTGGACAAAATTTCTCGGCCCTTTCACATCCTAGTAATACCTTAGTTTCCGGAGGTGGGTTGCGAGGCGATGGGCTTACCACCTGTTCCTCTGCCCTCTCTAGGAAAATAAGCGTAACAAAATTCACATCGGTAAAATGAACTCAATCTCCATGAAGACTGGGGGCGGAGAAACGAAGTCAGCCGTAGGCCTATATAATCCGGGAAAAAATTAATATTAGTATTATTATTATTACTATTATTATTATTATTACTTTTACTATTATTATATAAACAGCATTATTTATTCAGACTGTTGATTCCATGTTCAAATCATACAATACTGTGACCCACTTGTGTGTTTCTGTCTGTAGGCACACATGTAGGCCTATGAAAACAAATGGAGGAAATTTAATTCCTCCATACAGGAAACTCGGAGCTCGAGTGTGAATGTTAGAACCGCAGAAACACTCACGAGAATTCCTCTGCAATTAAATACTTCATCCGAGGTGCGAACTATGTATGCAAGAGTGAAATAACTTCCACTGCGAAGTAACTTTCCATAATACCAACAAAAAAAGTGTGCCTGGAACGCCACGCGACAAAAGTGAAACTTGTTTTAATTTGTGGATTTTTTTCAATTTTGGGATTATTGGATTTTTAAATTCTGGATTGTTGGACTTTTTAATATTGGGTTTTTGGATTTTTTAAATTTTTCATCTTTAAATTTTTAAATTTTGGAATTTTGGGTTTTTTAATTTTTGATTTTTTAAATTCTAGATATTTGTATTCTTTATTTTTTGGATTTTTAATTTTTTAATTTTGGATTTTTTATTTTTAAATTTTGGATTTAGGATGTTTTAATTTTGGATTTTTATTTTTTAATTTTGGAATTTTGGTTTTTTAATTTTCGATTTTTTAAATTTTGGATCTTTGAAATTTTTATGTCTTGGATATTTTAATTTTGGATTTTGGATTTTTCAATTTTTGGATTTTTTAAATTTTGGATAAGGCTAATCATTGAGTTGATTGTTTTCTGTGCAGTCCGTTCCGTCACACCTCACTAATTTCGTGACGATTTTGAGTGTGACACTAATTTCGTGACGGTTTTGAGCGTTACACAAGCTCTCGTCGATTCACCCCTACCGCGGCTAAAGAAGTTTCACTTCAAAAACAGGGTCCTTTATGTCTAATCTGTTTTGTCACGTTTTCAGTAGTAGGTCTTCTAGAGTTATTGGTAGGCTAAATCCTCAGGGATGAGTTTTCGGTAAAATTCATAGGTCAGAAATAGGCAACTTTTATTATTATTTTTTTCCTCAGCAATGTATTGCTCTACATCTTGCATTCTGACATACTCTTTACTGAATACTTCTGCAATTGCATACTATTTTCAAAATTAATCAAACTATTACAGTTACGGGTAATTATTTCCAAAAAGCCACGTTTCATGCACTAAATTGCCGTTTCCTTGATAGCTTCCACAAATATCAATATTTCTGAGTATTATTTTTTTGTGAATTTTTTAATATCACATGAACAACACTATCTACAATCATTCATTTAAATTAATAGTTTATTTTTTAAATATATAAGTCAAAAAAGAAAATTGAAAAAAAGACTTTTTAAAAAATACTTATACTGTAGATAGGCCTACTCCAAAGATTGTAGATGATGTCATATAATTTTTGCAAATTCATAGAAAAAATAATCACTCAAAATTATTGACAATTGTGAATATTATCACGGAAACGTCATTTTAGTACACGAAAAGTGTCTGCCAATTTGTAACGATAATTACCCAAAACTGTAACAGTTTGATTAATTTTGAAAATAGTATGCAATTGTAGAAGTAATAAAGAGCATGTAAGGTTACAAGGTTCCAGAGCTATTCATTGCTGAGAAAAAAATAATGAAATTCGCATATTTCTCACCTAAGAATTTCACCGAAAGTTTATTTCCCTCTTAAATATATTTTCCTGTTAAATAAACAATTTTAAAACATTTAGCTGTTGAATTAATAAAAGCGGGCGAAACCAGCCACCTGCTGGTATAAAATAGAGTTAGAATTTTTTTAATGATTTTTAAACAAAGAAACATTAACCTCGAAATGACCTAACTCATAAAATAATAACAGGGAAAACGAAGTTAAATAATTTAGAATAAAGCAAACGCTGATACGAGGGACGTGGAAAGAAAGGACTCAATTAGCAAAGAAGACAAGTTTCAAATCGTTTACTAAAAGGTATCTTTAAACTTCATGTTAAATATTTAATCTCCTTTCTTCCGTAAGGGAAATCCACAGTCCCTCTGCGTCAAAAACTTTCCTCCTTCCCTTTTAAGATTATTTAACGGAGTGAAAGTATATCGATCTTTATTTGAAGAACGTACTATCTCAAACAAACCCCTTTCTCTTTTGTAGTGAAACTTTACGTAACCGGAGACGACATTTACGTAATGTCCTACTTACAGATTCGCTGCTCAAATATTAATAATTTCCTTTCATGGTCTTTAGTCAACATTATACGTATAATCAGGTGCAAGGTATGATCAGAGGAGGCGACGAACCTCAAAGACTTGGCAGGCGAAAGGATTTTACAGCTTCTAACGCTGTTTACCTTGTAGCTGTTTAAACAGTGCATAATCATACGGTATTACGGGAACAGACAATTCATTTCGTATAAGTTATCACGGGGATTAGAATCACGAACTATTTTCACTTTTTTCGTTTACTAAACCCTGAAAATTAATTTGATAAATGAATGCTATTGGATAAAGTCGTTTGTATTAAATTTGTGCTAAAAGGACGAAGAATGAAGAAAAAATATTTATATTTCATATAAATTACATAACAAGGAAGCACGAAATAAAATATGGAAGCAAAGCTACAAAACTGTTTTAAGTTTCATAAATAGTGTTTTTTTGCACAATTGTAATATGTATATGTAGTTTACTGTATATTCTGTATATATGTTTAATGTATAACCCTAATATGCCATCTGGTAAAATAGAGTTCTGTATTTTTGGAAATTCAATAATAATAATAATAATAATAATAATAATAATAATAATAATAATAATAATAATTCAAGAGATCGCCCTGCTCGAAACTGCTCACATTTTGAGGAAGGTGCTATAAGGACCAGACCCGTGAAGAATCTGCTCCTTAGGGGACTGGAGGCAACCTGGAGCAGAATCTTAAATCCAGCCTCAACGCTGTGAATCTAAAATTTTGAAAAAAAAAAAAATAATAACAGTAATCAAATATGGGCCTAGTAATTAATGCGTTTGTTTTCTCTTCAGTCCGGCTTCAGGTTATATATTGTTTTAGAAATTCAGTCTCGCCAAATGAAGGGTCCTGTCCATTCAACTCTCTACTTATTACCCGTAGACATCATAAGATCAAACATATCCTCACTGATTTGTTGCATGATAAGACCTTTGACTGTTTCGAAGAAGTTCATGCTATTGATGAAGCGGGATCCAGTCGATTTGCAGATATAGTGGCATTCAAAAAACAAGATAAAAAGGCCTACATCCTGGACCCCACTGTGCGGTACGAAAATAATGATATAGACCATGCTAAACAATTTGATCAGGAGAAGAAAGCAATTTACAACAGCTGCATACCATTCTTTCAGCAAAAGTATACATCTAGATATGGAAACCGCAATTACATCGTGCAAGGACTTCTATTTGGAGCACGGGGTACAGTCTATCAGTTTGTAGCTGACTTCCTAAAACAACTTGGAATTGATAAGCGCCACCTGATAACTATCTCAGAAACTATAATATCCGACTCTGTTGGAATAATACATCATTATATTTATGGGAACATGCATTGAATCTCTGCTTATCTCTACTTATCAATTTAACTCAAAGCAAAAACAAAAATTGTGTTTGAATTGTTATCCATTGGCCTTCATGGCTTGAATGGTAAGCTGTGTCTTAGGGAAACTTGTGTATTCAAGCAGCTTCATTTTTATAATAAATGATTTCTTCTTCTTTTATTCAGCTTAAGAAGGTGGTGCAGTTGTCAGTCTTACTCACCGACCATACCCCAGATTTCTTCTCGTACTCATTTCTGCTGACGACTATTGTTGAATCCAGGACTATACTGCTACCAGAAATATTAGGTCGGTTAAAGAATCTCAATATCCTCTCGGAGATTCAATCCTTGACCTTCCAGTTTAGTTCTCCTTTACAGTTACCTTAAATTAAGGGCGACAATTTGACATAGTAAAATAATAAACAATTCTAATAACAATATGTTTTTTTTTGTTTTTTACTTAATTTTGAATACTTATCTATTAGGTAGATTTCGAAGAAAAATCTACCTATTGCAATGGATACCACTTCATGATTTTCGAAAAAATCTTTCATATCTTTACGTTTCATGCTCCCCTAAGTACGAAACCACCGCCCGTTCAAAAAAAAAAATTGTGATATTTATATATATATATATATATCTTTACACGC
Organism: Ectobius pallidus; assembly: GCA_964059195.1. Taxonomy (NCBI): domain Eukaryota; kingdom Metazoa; phylum Arthropoda; class Insecta; order Blattodea; family Ectobiidae; genus Ectobius; species Ectobius pallidus. The sequence continues at coordinate 206,102,706 of CAXKWD010000001.1, read as the reverse complement.
TAGCGGCCGTAATTTTGAAGATATTTGAACCAAATTTTAATATGTTATTTCTAGGCCCAATAGTTCGGACAAGTTCGTTAATGAGCAAAATTGGCCCAAGGGGGTGGTCGGGGGAGGGGGTTGAAATTTTAAAACATTTTTATCTCGGCCCCTATGAAGTATAGAGGGAAACTTTGTTTGAATAAATTAGAGTACCGGTACTCTCTATGGAGTTCACAGTGACACCAACGATTCGGGGGTTCGAGTGAGGGTGGGGGTGGGGGAAGGGGATGAAAATTCGAAACTTTTGAAACTACGTCTTGTGGGGTATCGTTGAAAAGCTCTTGATGAGTACTCTACAAATCAATAACTAGTTTCTTGATAGCTCTCATATGACGCGAGATTTTAATGTTTGAAAATAATAACACTTAAAAGAATTATTATAATATCATAATTTTGTCTTGTTTAGCGGCTTTGCTAATTTTATTCATTGCTGATCTTGCGCACGGCCTCCCAGAATATTATATCCTATTCTTGTTGTCAAAACAAATGATTGTAGGCTCTTCCTCTTTACCAAATTCAGTTCTTATTACTGCAGGTTTACCATGCCAAGGCTAAAGAAGAAGAGTGCTATGCAGCGACAATAAATTAAACCAAAAGCTCTTCGAAATCTACATCCGCCTGTAGGCCTGCCTAAAGGGATTTTTTTTATATAACTTTATCACGGGGTATACTCAGCCTCGTGATTCAAATTGAGGAGCTACTTGATAGAGAAGTAGCGGCTCCGGTCATGGAAACCACCATTAACGGCCATCTGCCTATGTTAGATGATGGTGGTAGGTCTAGTCCCTTCAGGGATGTAAGGTCACGGATTTAAGTTTTATATAATTTTTTATATAGCAGCTATCAATATTATTTTAAAATTTATGAGTGCAAATGGTTACAAACAATATGCAGATAGTCCTGAAGAATGTTTAAGGCCAATTCCTGTAATTTTCTTGAAGATAGTGTACCAAAACGTTGAAAAAATCTTGACACAAATTTTCGAAACTGTCTCTCTCATTCCAAATAGCAACCCAACCACCTCCCAATCTCTGAGTAACTATGTTGTAATTTTATAAGTCTACGCGTAAATTAGACCCTTACTATGTAAAAGCATGAAAATCCTGTCTTTACTTATAGACTTCGGATTTTAGGTAAAAACCTATTTTAATCCTTAAGTGATATAAGGACGAAAACTTGTATATGCATGTTTCATAAGTGACTATGCCTAAAACTTAAAATTTCATAGGACCTAAAACAGCCTATTTTTACGTTAGAGCCTAATATTCATTTTGCTTGTTTTACCTCTGAACTTCAAAATAAGTTATTTTTTATTATAATTTCTAGCATTAATTTTCAGTTCGTACTAAATTTTTAAGCTCGGAATGTGCAGTACATGACACATTTGTGACTTGGTTAAATAGTAAGGATTGTTTCGTCTTCAGTAGGAAAAAAATCCTTGGAATTCCCATATCCAGTATTTGGAATAAAAAAGTAGTTATCTGAATCACTAAGGAGTTGAATATGCTAGCGTGCGTAGCTTCTGGGCGCAGGGATTAGGTTTTCACTGTTATGGTAGTAATAGGTTAATAGGTCTATATCATTCTGTGTACCATAGGCCTATATCTGTGTTTTATCATGATTATTGATTAATGGCGACTTCAATAAATTGAGATTTTTCATAAAATTGGCAACTTAACGATTTTATAAGAGATTATTTAACGATTTTAGAACCTATTTTCCAATTTTTAGAACCTATTTTAGGTACCTAAAACAGCATTTTTAGCGACCTAAAAGTCCGAAGTCTACTTATAACATCCGGAAGAACGGTTCACTAAATCAAGATATGTGAAACGTTCACACTAGAACGAACAAGAGTTCTTCACGGGATGCATAGCTCTTCTTCAAACAGTTTGAGCATGACGTAACTAACATGTAGTCTCCATGTTTGCTCTAAGAATTTCACTCTCATTATGTGCTTGGCTAACATCATAGATGGATATTTTCATAGCTTCTGTTGATGTATCTGGACCTATAATATTAGTTGGTTAAAAACAAACACGCTACCCTAACACGGCCTTCTATATAAATGTTAACTTGTTTTCGTATCATTAGAGGAGTTATCACAAATTAACTGGATAAATATGGTATCACTTTCTGTGGGTAGCATGTAATCGCCAGGTTTGCATTGAACCATATAAACAAGTAGGCCTATTAGGATAGTAAGTTATTAGTTAAAGCGTCGATTGGAATACTGTTGAAATTAGCATCTCCCTTTCTACGAGTAGTTAAGAATTTTTTCAGTACTTCGAATTAAATAATCCCTTTCGGCTCGGCCGATTTCGAAGTTCATATTTCGGTGAGATTAGGTCATATTTAGAAGATTTACAATATTTCACATTTGATACCCTGCCAGGAAAATCCAACCATAAGTCGGAAAAATAAATTTTCTTATTTGAATGGATTCAATTTCAGCATAAAATTCTGCGCATTCTAAAAAATATAAATCTAGCTCAAAAAAGTAAAATTTATGGCAAATAATCTCCAAAGGTACGGAGCTCTTCCATATTTTAAACAAGAGTTTCATAATACTGTAACTTAATACCATATTCAAAGTTTGTTACACACTGGCAACTATATTACTACAGCATGGCAATTGTTTCTGTTGCCCATTTTTTTTTTTTTTTTGTGATCGGAGAATGTATTCAAGAATGAAACCAATAGATGGCATCAAAATCTAAAAATCGACATTTTACACGGAAACGTGTTTACCGACTTATGATCGGGTTTCCCTGGGGCGGTCACATTTCCTTACGTTGGGACAAAAATTGCCGAAAGTAACTTGTATAGTGAAAATAATCTTGCGCATGTTTTTTTTTTTAACTTTACTTTTCTCTCTGCATAATATTTTAATACAAAAAGTATAGACAATATAAAAAAAATTCATCAATAAATTCGTAAAGGAAGCATCAAAGAATTTCACAAATCGGAGAAGATGGATTTCAATTTTGAATTAAATTAATCACTTGCATTAATATTAATTTCTAAAAAAAAAAAAATATATATATTAAAATGGTATTTTAAACTTTATTTTCGGTTTACATTTAAATAAAGTATGAACATTTTAAAGTTTCTAGGACACATAAAATCAGGTAAACTGGTGTAACAAAGTGCCAGAGTGCTATAGTTTAATCAGTGATAATTGCAATTAGTATATGCTGAAAGTAAGTTATTTTGTAATCGATTTCAGAGTTAAGCTCCAGATCGATTAATTAAGCAGGGCTAAAAGAAGAACACAGGTCTGAAGTGTGATAAGCATATGCATAGGCGTAACCAGGCCGACCATATGGGGGGGTTATAACATCCGCGGGGTCTGGGGGGTATGGAATATCCCCAAGGGAGAGGGGGGTCCGGGGGTCCTCCCCCGGAAAATTTTAAAAATTAAGATGCAAAATAACGAGTTTTAAGCTTCCGGGGGTCTCCCCCGGAAAATTTAAAAAATTAAGACGCAAAATAACGAGTTTTAAGCTTCCGGGGTCCATCTCCGGAAAATTTTTAAAATTAACACGCAAAATAACGAGTTTTAAGCTTCCCACACTTTATACTTGTAGTAAGTAATTTATGGGCAGACTTAAAAAAATGATACAATTTTCCTTTTTTTAATCAATGGGGGGGGGGTTCAAACCCCCAAAACCCCCCCCCCCTCGTTACGCCTATGAGCATATGTGAAGGAATAAGTGGGTAGTGTTATTTGTCAAAGGTAACTGTATTACAATCTTCCAAAGCAGTATGTGAACACTGTAAAACAATATGTTGTCATGAGAACTGATTTGCATTTGATAAATACTTTCTAATATGTGCCATAAAATAAAAGCTAAATTGGGCATTTCTCCGGTACCGGCCAACTGATTTGATCCAATATCGAAAGGGTTCTTCCCATGGACGTCATAAATGCGTATACCAAGTTTCATGACAATCCGATAAAGCGTATTCGAGTTATCGCGTGTATTGACACACAGACAGACATTTCCCGTCCACTACACAATTTAATAAAGTACCATTCTGACACTTAATAATTTAGTAAATGAATCCTCTAGATTCAAAACCCTTTAAACGCCATTAAAAAATAGAGGTGTTTTTGAAGTTACGAATATATGTACATAGAGTACCAGATAAAAGAATTTGACTACTGGATATAATAAAATATGAACTTTTGAACAATATGTAAATATTTTAGTTTTTAGGATCTTAACAAAACTAATAGCATTTTAAAACTGTGGTTTAAGCATATTACTTTTTAAAGTTTTAATATATACATATGGACAAATGAGACAATTAGTTGCTAATTTTTAAGTATTGTCAGTATGACACGTATGTGCTTGTAAATTAGTTTATAAGAGTTCGTAAAATATAGCTAATAATAAATAACAATAATATTAGACACCGTTTATCCAGATGACACTATCTCCAATTTAGATGTATTGTGGTATAAGTTAACACTTACATTAAGTTACCACAAAAGGAAATGAAGTTTATCAATCAATTGGGAAAGAGGGGTTTTTGGACTTAACTCTGATTTTCAACATGGCATTATATAGTACTTTAGGGGGGTTTGAACCACACACATAAATAAACCAATTTAAGCCATCCATACAAATCTGATGATGTATAGAAGTAAGAAAATATAATTTGGCGTTTAGGGATTTTGAATCTAGAGGATTAAAATCACTTCCATCACTTACGTATCCCTCGGAATCCCCATAATGAGATCAACAGAGATTCAAAGTTTGAGGAGCATAATGTTACGCTGGTAGATCAAAATTCTTCAGCTAAACATTGATGAACTAACATAAGATCAATTTACTACTGTACTGTTGTTCTATTTCTCATTTTATAGCTTCTCTGGTTCCTGTGGATCCGAAAGTAATATCAACCTGTATAAAATCTGATGGATGCAGTAAAGAAAAAGCTGTCGGTCTGGAGATGCACTGAATATCCCCAGTTCATCACTTCCTCGACCCATCACATCGATCTTCTTCCACAGGTGCTCTCTACAATCTAGGTCACTTCTTCTTTGTCTTACAACTTCCTCAAATCTTTATAATCGACCCCTTTTCGCCGCATTTTGCTCTCTTCCAGGCGAGGAAAAATGCTAGTTTAAAATGAAGAGAAAGGCTTAAGGGCCTTCCACATTAACTATCCCGCCTTTCAATAGACCAATGAATCTTTTCTCTTAACACTGGGAGAGAATGCAGGTGAAGCTCAACAAGAAAGATATTGAGACATCTAAGTGAATTTTCAGGGACCATCTAAGATCATCATCTTCTCTCTAGCCTTTAAGTTAGTAATCAGTCCTGTTGGATACAGCAGCTTATTTTGTAATTGTGATGAAATAACAAAACAAAAAAGTAAAAAATTCGAATTACAGAATGTCAAAGAAATATACTAAGGGCAAAATGATTCAACTGCCTGTTTTCTTTGCAGTCCGCCACAATATGAGAAAATGAGTTGAAAGATAAAAGTAAATTAAAAAAATTATTAGGTCACTAAAATTTTGGACGGATTAACAAAATAAGAAGATGGTCGATTATGTAAACATCATTGACTGGAGATCAACCATGATCTTAGTTCAAAAAATAATCTGAGTTCAGACCGGAGTTGTATTGTATAACACTGATATAAGATCAGTTTGATCCCAGTTCGTAACTTATATGAGCGCTAGGGAACATCTCAGAAACAGCTGAGTATCGCGAGGCGAGAGCATTGTTGTGCAAAAAGAAGGGGATATACGATCGAAATTAAGAAGAAAAAGGATTGTTCCTCTAGACTTTCAAAAGAGGACAAGGGTGTCCTGATTGAAATTGTCTTGGAAAAAAAAATACATTACACAATCAAAAAAGATGGATGCGATAACATTCGTGCAAAAGCAAAATGCGTGAAAAAATGTTTCCTGAAATTTCAGTTTTGGCAATATAAATCAGCTTAACATTTTCACTGCTACTGCTTTGTCTCAAGAACTATATAAAAGCGGAAATGTACGATTAATAGAGTATCCACATGCTTTATGTAAAACGTGAGGATTTTTCCTCGTCTGTTACAGTACGTTTGTCATTCATGGAAACCAGGTATTCCACTAACATTTTTCTTATCGATGTTAAACTTAAGACCCCCTGATGTTTTTACCTGATGACTACCTTAATCCTATGTAAAATCTCAGCTCTGAGAGGGGTAATAGGTAACATAAAAAAGAGAACGAAGAAAGCATTCGCTCTAGACAAAGTAAAACACAGGAGGAACCCGACGAAATTCATCATTTTTATCATCACGAAATATCTGTAAAATTGGAATTAGCTGTAGTACCTATGGTATGCGCAGAGGAAGGATTAAGTAAGTAAACAAATGTAAATATCGAATCGAAGCCTTTCCGGAACATAGGGTTTTTTGGTGGTTTCACTTCCCGAAAACTAAATTAGTTACTACGAGGGTCATTCAATAATTAAAGAGACAAATTGGTCTGGGGAAAAGACGGTTGTATTCCTGAATGACATTCTTCTTCTTATGGTGAGGAATGATATGTACTGTAAATAGATTATTGGGCAACACTCACCAATGTTTGTTGATCCCTTTGTGAAGCCGTTGTCAATAGTTGCTTAATCTTGCGTGAAGCCTTCGTCTTCTTAATAAAATAATAAAACACACACATTATATAAAACGTAAACACTAAAAATTGCAACTTCACAACAGGAATCACATCACAACGTTTCACGAGACCAGAAAAACGACTCGCGTTTTCAAGTGAATATTAGCGACGAGATGTTCGGTCGCGAAGTCTTTGTGATCTTTGTGAGACGATCACAAAGACTTCGCGACCGAACATCTCGTCGCTAATATTCAGTTGAAAACGCGAGTCGTTTTTCTGGTCTCGTGAAACGTTGTGATGTGATTCCTGTTGTGAAGTTGCAATTTTTAGTGTTTACGTTTTATATAATGTGTGTGTTTTATTATTTTATTAAGAAGACGAAGGCTTCACGCAAGATTAAGCAACTAAAATTGACAACGGCTTCACAAAGGGATCAACAAACATTAGTGAGTGTTGCCCAATGATCTATTTACAGTACAAAAGACGGTTGGTAGTACAAGTTTGATACATTTGGGATTTTAAGTTGGCATCACTGGGATGAGTTCATCAGCTGATGGATCAACATTGCTCTGTTTATAACCTCAAAATTAAGGTTAACGATGTCGGGTCTTCTTGAAAATTCCACATTGGTTGAACAACGTTCTGTGTTTAGATTTTTGATTGCTGAAGGTGAAAAATCAGCTAATATATACACTAGCATGACTAAAATGTATGGAGAAAGTTGTATGAACCGTGGAAATTTTTACAAGTGGGTAGAACAGTTCAAAAGTGGTCGAGAATCAGTGACTGACAAACACCGTTCTGGCCTGTTGAAGTTGCTATTTAGCACCCTCTGATTTCCATTTGTTTGGTCCACTGAAGGAGGCATTACTTGGGAAGAAGTTCCAGAATAACGAGGATGTCAATAAATTTGTGGGAAATTGGCTCCGACACAAAGACAAAGAGTTCTTTGCAGCCGGTATAAAAAAAAGCTAGCAATCCGTTGGGACAAGTGCATAAATGTTGATGGGGATTATGTTGAAAAGTAAGAAAAGTCTAAACTGTTTTTCTCCAAGTCAGTTTGTCTCTTTAATTATTGAATGACCATCTTATGTACATATAATTATTGATGGTCCTGTAGATTTTTATTTTTAGATTTCTGGATTAGATTTATATATAATTAACATGTATATTTTATGATTTATAATTTACCACTTGAGTAACTTTATTCAAGCAAGTGTCAATTTAATGTTTATCTCTCTGCCGTTTAAAAATGTGGCGTAAAGACTTCATTAAGTAACATGTTTTGTAGTTTGTGAAGTTTCTGAGAAGAAAAGTGAAGTGTAATTACATTTTGCAAGACATCCTGAGGGCTTCTTCCCTTCTTGCAGAACTTCAATAAAGAAAACTCATAAACAGGTCTCTCTTCAAATACATAGTTACCCTGACGTCAGTAAGTTTGACTAAAATTTCCCTAGAAAATTCTAAAGGCGCAAATATAATTTAAACAGTCGTAATATATTTTTCTTCTGTAGACGTAGAATCTCAAGAAGTCTAATGTTTACTTTAACATTTTAACATAAAACTAGACTCTACTCGTCTTAAAATATTAGTAGATAGGCATGTACAGTAGGAATATCGTACATATGAGTGCGAAAAACGATGGCATCCTGCCTTATCTCCAGGAAGAAAATGCAAGCTAACAGAACTTTCATATAATAACAATAATAATAATAATAATAATAATAATAATAATAATAATAATAATAATAATAATAATAATAATGGTAAAGTGATCCCTATACAGGCCATGGAGGCCCAGAGGGTTCCAGGAGGTTGAGGCTCCCAGATTTTGGACATTCGGCACGTGAAGGTGGTAAGGTTGTCAGCCTTACGCACCAGCCGCCTTTACCCCCAGGATTGCTCCTGGTAATAATTTCTGTTGGAGGCTGAGTCGACCCCAGGGCCATAGTGCCACCAGAAGGATTAGGCCAATTGAGAAAACTCCAACGACCTCATCGGGAATCGAACCCGCGACCTTCCGGTTTGTAGCGCAGCGCCTCAACCACTACTCCACGGCGTACCCCAATAATAATAATAATAATAATTAACTAATTAACTCCGTGACGCTACATCCCTGAAGGCATACCACCCGACCGCTGCGTCATCTACCATAGACAGGATTGGGGGGAGTGGTCAGCATACCGACACCAACGGCTGTTAATGGTGGTTTCCATGACCGGAGCCGCTACTTCTCTATCAAGTAGCTCCTCAATTTGAATCACGAGGCTGAGTAATAATAATAATAATGATAATAATAATAATAATAATAATAATAATAATAATAATAATAATAATAATAATAATAATAATAATAAAATCAGGTAAACTGATGTAACAAAGTGCCAAAATGCTTTTGTTCAACCAAGTGTTAATTGCAATTATGATACGCAGAAAATAAGTCACTTTTGTAATCGATTTCCGAGTTAAGCTCCAGATCGATTCAATAAGCAGAGCTTACGGAAGAACAAAGGTATAAAGTTTGTGAGCATATGTGAAGGAATATGTGGGTAGTGTTATTTGTCAAAGCTATCTGTATTGCAACTTCCATAGGCGTATGTAAACATTGTAAAACAGTATGTTGTCATGAAAATTGATTTGCATTTGATAAATTCTTTCTAATATATTACCATATCATGGAGACTAAATTGGGCATTACTCCGGTACCGATCAACCGATTAGGACCAAAATCAGTAGGCTTTGTTCCATGGACGTTATAAATGTGTATACCAAGTTTCATGAAAATCCGAAAAAGCGTATTCTAGTTATCGCGCGTACAGTCACACAGACGGACGGACAGACATTTCCCGTCCCCACACAATCTCATAAAGTACCATTCTGGCACTTAATAACAATACAAAATTAACACAACAATAATAACGTAGTAGCCTAAATATGCTACTGACATTGTCAAGGATATATTAAATGAAACGTGTATCTTATATCAACCAGCATATTTAGAAGGCCCTCTGAGTCAGCCAGTCAGAGATACTATTTTTAATATTTTATATCCCACTGATAAACGTTACATGTAAACTGCATGAGGGCTCCTCAAAGTGAAAGTTTATTGGTATGAGACATGGATCTGACCGAAATGGTTCAAAACTGCATAAGCTAGTCCAAGAAATATTTTATGCTATATAATCTATTTGTATACAATGACTTCTAGGCGTTGAATTTGTTAATATGCTCAATGCTTTCTTGTAAAAGGAATGCCTTTTGAGAACAGCAGATACTGCTCCATATCAGAAGATGATATTATAAAATGCTTTGCAAAAAAGCAAAATATGGTCCATGACATAATTATGAAGGCCTAGAACGTACAGTAGAACTCTAATTATCCGGATTAAATTGGGACCCAAATCCGAATAATTGGATAAATAACTGAAAATGTAATTTCTTAAGAAAAAATACTAAATTGTACCGTAGACCTGTGTGTCACAAATTGAATATATCAGTGTCAGTTGTTTTGCCATAAACTGTCGACTTTGCCGGCGAAAAGTTTTGCGTTTTCGCAAATAATCGGCCCTGAAAGGAAGTTTCCGAATGATCCCTGCTGGGGGGAAAAAAAAAAAACTTCAATACTTCCTCAAAGCGATCCGGATGATTGGCGATCCAGGTAGTTGGAGTTGGGATAATTAGAGTTCTACTGTACTCTTTTAAGTTACGAAGAAGAAATAATATACCTGACAACTTCCTGAAAATGATCTCAGTAAGTTTCTCCCAGGAAAGAATCTTTAATTTAAACACATTTGTCCGTACTCAGCCTGCTGTCTGGAATTATACCTTTCTGTCTGATGGAAGTTCTTAATATTTCTATATACATAAAAGGCTTTGTCCTGACTGACTGAATGAATGATTGACTGACTGATTGACTGAATGACAGGAATCAACGTACAGCCTAAACTATAACAGGTAGAGACTTGGAATTTTGACAGTGCCTTCGTTTCATAATGTAGGTGCTCACTAAGAAAGGATTTTGAAAAATTCTGATTCTAAATGCCAAAAATTAAATGTTTTTGAAAATACTTAATCCCTTTTTACATAGAATTATCAATTCTAAATCACAGAATATATTGTTGCCAAATGGTATCAGGTGGGCTTGGAAAAAACAATTGAAATGCACTTTTGACAAATAAGAGAAGTTATCAAAATAATTCATGTTATAAATAAATATTACAGAATGAAATCCACTAAAATAATGGAATCACATAACTTTCTCTACCCTGGACATAGAGAAAACAAAACGAGGTATGGTAATGTGTATATTATTATATTATATCGCAGGTTTTTGGAGAGAAAAGTATGAAAGTGATAATGCTTTCTGTTTAATTTCATCTCCAAAACGGCTTTATGGTAACATAAGAGTGGGAAATTTCCCGCCTCGATATTACAATTTTATGTTACAGGAATTTCTGTTTCTTCTTATTTAAACCTCTACCAGGCTTGCTGTGCACTGTACAAGCGATGGGATGCAAAATTCTAGATCCTCTATGAGCCATAAAAAATTATATCAAGCGTTTTCTGAGGGAATAGTTTGAGTGTAATAAGTCGTTCTTCCTATTTCAAATTATAAATGCCTATATAAGGACCTAGAATTTAAAATTGAAAATCCTTCATAAGCTAATTTCCAATTACAAAATACAAAACCCGGGCGACGCCGGGTCTTTTAAGCTAGTCCATACATAAATAGCTAACGGGACCTCATTAGTGCCATTTCGGGGGATAACTTTCAAAAACCGTAACCCACACTGAAGACATATGTTGATGCAACTTCATCAATGATGAAAAACTTGTTCGTATTTTTTTTTCTTTCTTTTGCTTAAGTAACTTCGCATTAAAGCGTCTACTCCAAAATGAAGAAACCTTTCCAGTCTTCTCAAAATAGCTAGTTCAGTAATGGCAGGGATCTTTACCTCGCCATCATCTTAGCGGTAGTGGAGGAAAAAAGAGAAAAAGTAAAGCCCTTTTTAAACATTACTCGTAATTGCATCAAGTAAGACGTTGAAAAATATCTTTCACACACAAAGCGAAATGTGTATCCTGATGAAAGCACGTCCTCAAAATGTGAAAGCTTACGGGTTTAGAGCATTAAAGAGGGTGCATCAGGGGACGGGGATGGCGGGGAAGATCAATGAAGTGGGTGGGTGGGGGGGGGTGGGAGTTAAGATGATCAGAAGTAAAGTTGTAAGAGTCACCCTCTAGTCTCCTTTACGAGATCAAAGGGTTAGTTTGGCTTCTAGTCAAGCAGTGCTACAGTAGACTGATGGGTGCTCACAGGATGACACTAAATATCGACGTCTGTTTCATAGCAACTTCATTCTTCCATAAGTTCACATCCCATATCAACTTCAAATTATGATAGTACAACGGTAATATACAGGGAGAATCAAATGAAAACCGCAATTAATTTTTCGCACTTTTTTCCTGAAGGAAGAATGTTTGTTTGTACATTATATTTCTACTTAGTCCCCTGCCAGTTCAATGCACTTAAGCCATCGGATAGGAAGTGATTCGATACCGCGTGAGAAAAATTATTTTGGTTGACACGCTGTAGCCACTCGTGCACCGCCGATTGGACGTCTTCATCCGACTTGAACTTCTGCCTTCCAAGGTTCTCCTTTAATGGGCCAAAGAAGTGGAAATCCGATAGTGCCAAAGCGAAGGAGATTGCTGAGTTCTGGTGTTTTGCTTCAACATGAAAACGCCCGTCCTCAAGCTCCTCGTGCAACAATGAAAACCGTCGACGGCATCCGCCATAATCGCCAGATTTGGTTCTAACAGATTTCCACATTGGATGTTACACTATGAATATATTCAAGCCTAATATTAAAAATTAATGAGATAGGCCTAAAAATAATAGTGGCGTCAGTGAACTTTTTACCTTATTGAATTCAGTCAATGATTTCATGCCATTAACAGGCCTAATTAGCTACAATACATTTATAGTCTTATACACAAGGGCGTGTATGCCATTTACATAATTTTTAAAACATAATTTTCAATAACGGGCCTGTTTTATTGGCTATACTGACACATTTATAACTGACTTTGTCTTATTTATTTAGACAATATTATATTACCATATATTGTAGCATTTACCAATTTTTATTCAAACTTAACTTACAAATAGTTTTGCTGTATAATGTAATATATTGCAATTTATATAAGATTACTCACACTAATAAGTAAGTCTACTGCATAATAATAATTTATTTTTACTAATTTTATTAGGTACTCCACACTTTATTAGGCCTTTGTACTTATGTTCCTCTACGTTCCTCTCTCTCTCTCTCTCTCTCTCTCTCTCTCTCTCTCTCTCTCTCTCTCTCTCTACCTTAGTTTCACCTCTCCCTTTTAGGGACGTTTAAGCGACCCATGCCGCCCGGGCCTAACAAGGGCCGCGACCTGTCGGGAGAGGGATTATCTTTGGATCACATACATACTTTTTTGACCAGACAAGGAAATGGAGGGCCTCCCCGGATGAGTGATCAGCCCAATGCCGGGGCCACCTCCGAGACAACACGAATACATAGGACGAGGCACACCATTCACACATACACTCACTCCGAACAAGGCGAGGATGGGATGAAGATGGTAATGAAGGCCAGATGATATCCGGGGACCACAAGGGCCTAGAGTTACCCAACATTTGTCTCACAGGCGAAGGAAACCCCGGAAAAAACATCACGTAGATAACTTGTCCCGGCCAGGAATCGAACCCGGGCCCGCTGCGTGAGAGGATTGGACACTTTTAAGTTGCTACTTGATAAAATATAATATGTTCGCATCCTCTACCAGTTGAAATTGTTGAATCATAGATAAGATGAATTAAAATCCAGAGATAATTGTTTTTTAATATACGCTGAAATAATTACAAGAAGCAAATCCGAAACGTGGAGTAATTAGAGGGTGAAATGAGAAATAACAGCTGCTACTTTTATTGCTACACGATGTATAATTTGGAGAGATAAAGTAAGGACAATGACTGGCATTTTCAATCGCTCTGCAGTAATGAAATGAACTGGGAGTAATTTCAGGCTCAGTACATAATCGCTCCGCTCGGCGAAGTAGATTTAAATACTTGAAGCAATCACCAGTAGCATTAAGCGCCTGCCTACCTACTGTGCATTCCACGGACAAATCCAAGCTAATAGCGCCAGTCTGGCCATCCAAGTCTAAATAAAGAATTTATCACGTTTTCAATACGTGAAAATTTAGTCGTTTGCTGCCTTACAATTTACAATTTTACAATTACAATTTATTGTTCTAAATTACACGAAAAATATACATAAAAAAGTTGACACACCACCCGAAGAAGCAGAGCTTGTGTTCGGGGGTGGTTCAGTTCAATAGGCCTATATTAGAAAAAACTTATACTAAATAATTACTTAAAACAATACATAATTTGGAGAAGTATGACAGAATATTATGTATAAAAGGTTAGAACATGTTCTATTTACAATACAAAGGTACGAGGTAATACAATAATAATACATAATTTATTTGTTCAAATTTTAGTAAAAAAACAAAGAAATTAAGTTCTATCCAAATTTTAAAGTTTAATATGAAAAATGTTATAACAGCAATAGTAGAAAACAGAAGTAATAATTATATAAATGTTCTAATTTTAGACCTAAATTGTTTGTTGTTTAAGCTATTTAGATCAGGAAGGTTGGTAATAAATGAATTGAATAGTCTTGGGCCAAAACTTGAACAGTGCTTAGCTCCAGCAGTTGTAACATTTTTTGGTTCAAGTAATAAATTAAATTGATTCCTTCGAGTGTTATATACGTGGGATTCTGACTTGTAATTGTCACGATGTTTATGAAAATAATTCAGTATGACGTACTTGTAAATTTGGTCTATGGTGAAAACGTTAAATTCAGAAAATAATAACACTTAAATTATTACTATTAGTATACAGTGAACTCTCGATAATTCGGACCTCAGTATGCCGGATTTCGGATAACTCGGACAGATTCTTGGCGATTCAGACCCAGATCTACAGCCATTGTACGGCCACTTCAGAACTGCAAGAGAAGTAATTATTCAAAAGCAACAGGAACAATGTGTACACAGAAGAACATTTACAGTTTCTTTCGGCCTAAATCTTCTCAGAAAAATATACTCACAGTGCCACATCAATCATAATATCGTACTAATAATGTAACACTGTGTGTATTTCAGACTCTGACTAGAAATTTCAATGTAGAACTGAAGTGTTATTCTTTTTTTGTTCCAATTGTAACTTTTAATATTATGTTCTGCCTCATACGTTTTGTTATTGCAGCTTAAACAAGACATTTCATTACTTAAATACCATTTCCTAATTTACCCTCCATAAGCCGGACATTTCATAACTCGGACAGACCCCGCCCACTTTAGTCCGGTTTATCGAGAGTTCACTGTAGTTCTAAAGAATTAGGGATCGGTAACTAATAAGCTCTATACAGGGCGTTAATGAATAACCAGTGACGTGAAGTAATTGAGTAAAAGTAATCGGATTACAGTAACAATTCCTTTCTTTGGTCCCATTTACTTGTAAACAATACTTTAAAAAAAATTAATTTCTACTTATAATTTACTTCTGGAAATAAAATTGAAGGGGCTAGTTCCATTAGGGCGTAAGGCACAAGAGCATAGTTTTGAGAAATCTTGATGTTTTTAAACAATGTTAACACTCACAAGCACAGGTCTTTTCTTATGACTGAGCAGAGGTTTAAGGCACAAGTATAAATTGTTCACTGAGTATTTAAGAGATATGAGGAGAAGGCATAAATGTTAAAAAGCTCAAAATTCAAGATGTGCCTTACGCCCTTATGGAACTAGCCCCTTCGATTGTAATTGTTACAATTTAGTAGTCGTTAGTATTAGTATCACTCTCGCTTGCTACATCGTCATCATAACTGTTTTTGCAACTAATATCCAAATTAGAGATCATATTAACAAAAAGTTACTCTATGTTTCCGTAAATATTCTCATTGATATGTTTTTTGTTTGTTAATTAATAATTTGGGCTTGTGCCCAAAACAAACCAAAAACAAGGAATTTTTAGGTACTGCTATTTTGTAAAGTAATTTTAAATGAAATTGTAATTTTACTGATCACTTTTTGAAAAACTAATTTGTAATTGTAATTAAGTAAAATGTCTCTGAGGTAATTGTAACTCAGCCTAATTACTTTCTTTTTGTACTGTGTACAGTAATATACCTTCCATGTAACAGTAATATAACAGTATTCAAGTAGTACTCATTTCAACTTAATCAAAGAAATAAACAAACAACTGACTAGTTTGATAAGCATATGTGAAGGAATATGTGGGTAAAGTTATTTGTCAAAGCTAACTGTATTCTAACTCCCAAATCTGTATATGAACACTGTAAAATAATATGTTGTCATTATAACTGATTTTCATTTCATAAATTCTTTATAATAAATTACCAAAAAATTGGCACTAAATTGGGCATTACTCCAGTACCGATCAACCGATTTGGTCCAATATCAATAGGCTTCTTCCCATGAACGTTATAAATGCATTTACTAAGTTTCATGAAAATCCGATAAAGCGTATTTGAGTAATCGCGCATACAGACATATGGACGGACGGACGGACGTACAAACATTTTTTGCACTCCTTAGCTAGTAAGTGGTACTTACGAACGTTGTTTACATGGCTCGTAAGTTGACATTCCCACACAGTCTTGTTGCTAAGGACGGTTGCGATGAGGTTAAATTACTTACGGTCCAAGCGCTACGTCATAATTCATTACGATACACTTCATAATACAAGCCTTTATGGGCACGGCCCCCAGGACAAATATTCGGTTCCCATAACAACAAACACATGCGAATCACTTTCTGAAATAAACATCTATTTTCAAGAATGTATTTACATAATATTTTCAGGTAATATCACAATTAATATAATTAAATTGATATAAGTAACCGTCGTGCAAAAAATAGCATGCAACACACGGGCCGTAAAGGCATTTACGGGTCTCGAAAACTTAAAAACCCGAGGCTGCGCCTCGGGTTTTCAATCTGTTTCCTCGACCCGTAAACATGCCTTACGGCACTTGTATCGCAATATACTATTCCCGTCCACCATACAAGCTCATCCAGTACCATATTGGCACTTAATAATGATAATAAACACTAGTGAAACGACAGTTTATTGAAAGCTTGTTTTGTAAAAAGATCTGATCTCTGTCAACGTCAAAGATACGGAATACGTTACAAACAATGAAGCCCTCGTTAGAAATTTGTGCTCATTCATGAAGGGAATTAGCTCTACAGTAGTTCTGATTATTCAATTCTAGGAAAAAGAGAGATGTATGAGAACAACCTCCACTTTGAAGTAGGAGAAATAAGCTATTCAAAAGCAGTAATGTAGAAACAGATATCGACGTTCGTATCGTAACATATGAAAAACATTACCATATTTCCCACGATAGAAACTTCTGCAGAAGACGTAATGAAATATAAAACAAAAGCTGTAATAATAGAATAGTTATTTACCATGTGAGACCGTTATGTAGAACTTAGCAGGCAAGCACGAAGTTAACTAAGACGAGCTCTAGGGAAATTAGATGGATTTTAGGTTAGAATTGTATTTTCCGCCAAATATACCACAAATTATGATGATGATGATGATGATGATGATGATCAGGGCCCGGATTCTAATGACATGTCATCTTTTTATTGACGCTGCATAGACATTGTCAACTTGTAGATAAATCCTAATCATGGCTTATAGATTACAGAAATGCATTTTTAGTAGGTCATTTTTTGTCATTTTATGCCATTTTATATTTTTAGGGCATTTATTTCAGTTTTAGGTCATTATTTTGTAATTTTCGTGTCATTTACTTCCTTATTTAGTCATTTTCATGTATTTACATTGAGTGTACTTTATTCGTCGCTAGCGGTGCTGTCTTTGAAATGTTGTTTGTTTAATGCAAGAAGGAAAAATTCGGCATTAAAGTGTTGACATCTCTAAGTCGGAAATGAGAATCAAAGAAACGCCAAAATTTTGTATTATATTACTATTGTTATTAGATTGACTTGGCACCAGAGTCTGCCACCTCCTTGGATTTGAGAGTGAAAACTACTGTTTACCCTCAATAAACAACAATATAATCCATCAGTCCACAAAAGGAAATGCCCAATTTTGACTCACCAGTGCCTCAGTGCCAGTATAAATTTCCGTGAGAAAAGAACATTCACAACATTGTAGTTATTTACTGTTTTTACAATTATGTACAAAGTAGTCTATAACTTTGTGTGTACAATAATAATTTTTTATAAATAAAATATAAGTTTTTATGTCATTTTTTATAATTATTAAGTCATTTTCTTTAAACTTTAGGGTCATTTTATAGGTCATTTTTCAAACAATTTTAGGTCATCAGAATCCGGGCCCTGATGATGATGATGATGAAGTGTTTGGTCCGGAGGCTACCATAAAATGCATTTTATCCATATGTAATTACGTATTAATCTAAGTGGATAAAATTAATCAAACAGATACGGTCTGCAGGAACTGTTCTGAACATATATCGCTGGCTACTCAACAGAGTCGAACACTTTAATCATCTCTGACGCCGTGAGACGAACAAATGAAATTGTTGCAATAAACAACTTATACTATTTAAAATAAAATCAATTCCGTTCCTGTTAATTTTAATATTGGCGTAAAAAAGATGTTAGAGAATGGATGGTGGCATGATATCGAGGGTTGATTGTAAATTAAAAAAATCAACTTGAAACTAAAGTTTTCTTACGGTGAAGCATGGATCTCTGTGACACAGACTTAATCCAGTTCATACTTAAACTTGAAGTTTCTCTCTGTCACATTCGAGAAACTGGGTCGAATACGTTAGGACTGATTACAGAATTCGCGGATGTATATATTCGAATTCCAGAGAAAGAAACTTGTGAGTCTGAAGATGCAGTTTAGGGTAACAATCGAAGTGAAGGGAAGAAAGAGCGCAACTATGGGTTTCGAGGTAACGAACTGTTAAGAATGCAACAAAGAACGCTGCAATTTCTCTGGAACTCCGGGCACGTAGCCGTGGGGCGATCACCACCCGGAAACTCCGGTTCAACTTAAAACTTGATGCTGAAGAGACGGAGTCTGGAATGGTGGGAGGAGGATGTGTCGGATTGTCTAACCCGAATATGTTATTCAGGCCATAGCAGGGGTGTCAAATTCAATTCCCCCATTCACAAACGATGACATTACATTCGTTCTTAATTTTTCTACTATATTATAGATACAAAACATTGTAATAAATAGGACAAGACATTTAATGACACAAAATAGCAAAGAAATGAAAAAAAAAATCCAATTTATGACCAAAAATTCTAATATGAAATTCACTTAACTTCCTCTGCCCAAATAAAAGATTGCTAATTGGTATAATATATTAGAGACAAGGTATTTAATGACACAAAATAGCGAAGAAATGAAAAAAAAATCCAATTTATGACCAAAAATTCTAATGTGAAATTCACTTAACTTCCTCTGCCCAAATAAAAGATTGCCAATTAGTATAATATATATTAGGTATGTCCGACCACGACTCATAAGCCCGGAAGAGTTGACTTCAATAGACGCCGGCCGTGAAAGCTTAAATACTTAACCTACAAAATAAATAAGATGGCTTATTTCCTGTTTAACTTTCTTCACGCAATCAAATCTTCTGATGAATATTCAATCATCATCTCTTATTGAAATGTTGTCTTCAATATCTTCTTTTTTAAAATGAGACATTATTTCAGCTGCTCTAAAACTTTGAATAATGACATATACTTATTTACTTACTTACTCAATGGCAATAGACAATCCTTAAGCAAGCTAAAGGAATGTTATCTATTTTATGGAACCCGGAGGTTCAATGCCGCGCTTACATGAGCCCGCCATTCAACCCTATTCTGTGCCAACTCCATCCACCCATCCCTCGAAAATCCTCTTTCCTTTAAATATATTCTAATCTTCTCCCCCCACCTAGGTCTAGGTCGTGCGAGTGGTATTTTCCCTTCGGGTCTCCCAGTCAATATTTTTGAGACATGTCTCACGTCCGTATAAAACAATCGGCTGGATAATTATCTTAAAGAATTTTATTTTTAATTTTTTTTTACAGAAGACGAGAAGATAAATGTTTCTGAATTGCATAAAAACTAGCATTTCTTGATTTAAACCGACATTTAACTTCTACCTTAATATTATTTGTATCTGTAATTAATGCTCCCAGATATTTTAATTTCTTCACTTGTTCGAACGATTTACCGGGGTCTCATTTTTAACTAGCTGTCTACATGCGTGCAACATGTTCAGCCCATTTCATTCTCCGTGAATTAATTACCCTTCCTATATCCGGTGAAGAGTACAGGTTATGAAGCTCGTCGTTATGCAGTTTTCTCCAGTCCCCTTTTTCATCTCTCTTTAACCAGAAGAATACATGAAATCTAAATATACTGTGCTACCGTACTATAAAATTGTAAGAATTACCATGTCTGTATTTCTGAGATAGTGTATCAATGCACATATCCCCACATCTAACTTTTTTACCTGTTATACGATTTTGTAGGATTTCACAGTGACCCGAGATTACTGCCACAGATAGGCTAAATGACATTTTCCTGGAATCATAAGTAGCTTTGATGATGATCAACTCCGCTTCTAAACTTGAAGTGCAAACACTTGTTTCATGTCGTCTAACTGAATGGAATTTATTTGACCGTAGAGCGCTACGGGCTGTGAAAATTAAACGCTTATTTACATTGCATAGGCATCAGACTGTATACATAAACGCCCTCTCTCTGGGTCTGAATTGGTAGATATTTAAGTGTGATAATCTGGGCAATCAACTATTTTCAATCTATCTTTTCATTCTTTCGTTCGCTCCCTTTTTTTTCCCTCATGTCTTCTTCGTGTTATTTCTTTATATTCTTTCAGTTTTCAATTACTTTGTATCATATTAATTGTTTTTAATTTATTTTAGCAAAAACCTGTATTATACAGTGACAACTGCTTGTTTGCCAATGAATACCAGTATAGTCATTAATAAGCAAAATAATCTATTTTGAATGCAGTTACATTTCAGAAATGCACGTTCCATTGTAATAAACACATATTTTGTCTTTACTTTTTCATTTTCACTTTTCTCTATGTAACACTTACTTACTTACTTACTTACTTACTTACTTAATGGCAACAGACAATCCCTCAGCAAGCTAAAGGAATATTATCTATTTTACGGAAACCCGAGCTAACACGACCCCACCATTCAACCCTATTCTGTGTTAACTCCATCCAACCAACCCCCGCGACTCTTAATTCCTTAAATATAGGCCTATTATAAGTTAACATTATCATCCCACCTAGGTCTTCCAAGTGGTCTTTTCCCTTGGTTCGTCCACTCAATATTTTTTAGATATGTCTTTCCTTTCCCATGCTCGCAACATGTCCAGCCCATTTCATCCTCCGTGATTTAATTACCCTTACTATATCCGGTGACGACTACAGGTCATGAAGCTCGTGGTTATGCAGTTTTCTCCTGTCCCACATTTTCATCTCTCTAAAGTTCTAATATTTTCCTAAGTCCCCCTGTTTTCGAACACTCTCAGATTATGTTCTTCCCAACCAGTAAGCGGCCATGTCTCACATCCATATAATATAAAGTCACATGGCTAACAGACTCAACTGACATTAATATTTACCCGCTTACAGAGGAGGTAGAAACTTGAAATTTGGCATATTTAAAACTTTTAGCCGACCAACGACGAAAAAATTTCAAGCAATAAGTTTTTATTTTTTATTTTTTACCCCCTAAAAACCTTCAAAATGGCGGAGAAGTCCCTGCAGCTTTTAGCCTATAACCGACGGAGAAATAAAAAATAAAAAAAACTTTTAATCCCTCAAAAAACTTAGGAAATGTTTACTGACATTAATGTTTATCCACTTCCAGATTTTATCCAGTAACCGACGGGAAAATTCAAAAAGTTAAAATTTGCCCAGGTTTACGAATGAACTGATTGTAAAATTTTAACTACCTAAGTTTATTATTATAAAGATAATAATTGCCCACCTAACCACAAATTAAACTGGACCAAAAGTTCAATGAATGCAACGTTTACTTAGCCCTCTTTGGTCTACAATATCGTAATATTAGTTGAATTCATACATAGCCTATATAACACTCCTGTATACGGTTTTCATACATACTGTTACACATTCTTAAAACAGTGTTCCATATTTTGATGGTGCTGATTTATAAATGTTTAACTATTGTCCTAAAATATATAGGCCCTATGGCAGTAAAAATTATGCAGTCACATAGTACACATTTATACTTTAAATAGTGAAGTGCTGTATGTATCCAATTTAAAAACATAAAACCACTAAAATTATATCTCTATATATGTAAGAGGCTTTGTCCTGACAGACTGAATGACTGACTGACTGACTGACTGACTGACTGACAGACAGGAATCAACGTACAGCCTAAACTATAACAGGTAGAGACTTGGAATTTTGACAGTACCTTCGTTTCATAATGTAGGTGCTCACTAAGAAAGGAATTTACAACATTTTTATTTTAAATGCCAAAATTTAAATGTTTTTGAGAAAACTTAATCCCTTTTTACACAGAATTATAAAACCCCAATCACAGAACATATTGTTGCTAATG
The DNA here is from genome assembly GCA_964059195.1 of Ectobius pallidus. NCBI lineage: Eukaryota > Metazoa > Arthropoda > Insecta > Blattodea > Ectobiidae > Ectobius > Ectobius pallidus. Next base: position 206,080,308 of record CAXKWD010000001.1, on the reverse strand, counting down.
TATCAGATGGCTTTGGAAAAAAAAATGCAAGTTTGACAAATAAGAGAAGGTATCAATTTATAATTCATGTTATAAATAAATATTAAAGAATGTAATCCACGAAAATAATGCAGTCACATAACTTTTCTCTATCCTGGACATAGAGAAAACAATACGAGGTATGGTAATGTGGTATATTATTATATCGCAGGTTTTTGGAGAGAGAAGTATGAAAGTGATATTGCTTTCTGTTTAATTTCATCCCCAAAACAGTTTTATGGTAACATGAGAGGGAGAAATAAAATTTTCCGCCTCGGTATTACAATTTTATGTTACAGGAATTTCTGTTTCTTCTTATTTGAACCCTTACCAGGCTTGCTGTGTACAAACGATGCGATGCAGAATTCTACATCCTCTATGAGCCATAAAAAACTATATCAAGCGTTTTCTGAGGGAATAGTTTGAGTGTAATACGTCGTTCTTCCTATTTCAGATTATAAATACCTATATAAGGACCTAGAATTTAAAAAATCAAAAGTTCTTCATAAGTTCATTTCCAATTACAAAATAAAAATCCCGGGCGACGCCGGGTCTTTTAAGCTAGTTATCTTATATGTTGCGTAAATGGCTTGGTCCAGTTTAATTTGTGGTTAGGTGGACAGTTATCTTTATAATAACAAACATTACCACAAACGGAAGAAAATGAAATTTATCAATACTACCTAAGCTTAGTACAGTAGAACCTGGAACATTCTATCAGAACGAAACATGTAAGTGAAAATCACGTGTCAAGTCTTTTAAAATTAGCTGTGACATACAGAAACATACCCGAGTGTTCCTGGAGAAGAAGAGAGAGCGAGCACGTACGCTTGTAGTCCCCGAGGGGCATAATTCCCTCTTCCACATTTTTCAATTTAATATTTCATGTAGGCCTATAGGCATTTATATACCCTGGCTTATGATTGGTAAGTGGTATTCCTCTGTACATTTTTAAGTAAAGCTCCAGGAATATACTCCAACGATTTCATGGAATCCATGCATTCAAACTGAGTTTTTCTCGGCAAACCTTAGACGGATAAAATAACCTGATGTGACACACGTATCTTTCTCTACGTAGAAAAGTTTTGGTCTTTGGTACAATACATAATAAACCATATAGGCCTATAATATAGTACAATATACAGAGTGTTTCAAAAATACTTTTTTGCACTCCTTAGCTAGTAAGTGTTACTTACGAAAGTTGTTTACATGGATCGTAACTTGACATTACCACACGCAATCTTGTTGCTAGGGGCGACGGGCAGAATGTGACTTGTTGCTAGGGGCAACGGGCGGAAAGTTACTTTACCGCCCGCAAATGCTTATTTGCGAGCAGAAATACACGGACCGTAAAGGCATTTACGGGTCTCGAAAACTTAAAAACCCTCGGCTGCGCCTCGGGTTTTCAATCTGTTTCCTCGACCCGTAAACGTGCCTTTCCGCCCTTGTGTCGCAATATACTATTTTGCACGACGTAACTAATTAGTTATACTTAAGTTACGAATATTGTTGCCGTGGATCGTAACATGACATTCCCGCAGGCAATCTGGTTGCTATAAAAACAAAAGAAATCTCCGTGCGGTAAAAATTACAAAAAAGCACAAGTGCCGTAAGTAAAACCATCATAACACAAGCCTTTATGGAAGACCGGAATCAAGGCCCCCTAGTTTGTGGAGAAATTCAAATATCTGGTAGCAATAATCACAAATACAAATAATATTAAGGTGGAAGTTAAGCGTCGACTGAAATCAGGAAATGCTTGTTTTTATGCAGTTCAGAAACGTATAGAGTATAGACTATCTTCTCATCTTCTGTACAGAAATATAAAAATAAAAATTTATAAGACAATTATCCTCCCGGTGGTATTGTATGGATGTGAGGCATGGTCGCTTACTCTTCGGAAAAAATATAATCTGAGAGTGTTCGTCAACAGGGTGCTTAGGAAAATATTTGAACCTAAGAGAGATGAAAATGGGGACTAGAGGAAACTGCATAACGACGAACTTCATAATCTGTACTCTTCACTGGATATAGTAAAGGTTATAAAATCACGGAGGGGGAAATGGGCTGGACATGTTGCGCGCATTGGGAAGGAAAGATATATCTAAAAAATATCGACTGGGAGACCCGAAGAGAATAGACCACTTGGAAGACCTAGACATAGATGAGAGAACATTATTAGGATAGATTTAAGGGAAGTAGGATTTGCGAGGGATGGTTGGATGGAGATAGTACTGAGTAGGGTTGTATGGTGGATGCAAGTAAGCGTGGCAATGAACCTCTGGGTTCCATTAAATAAATAATATTCCTTTAGCTTGCTAATTAATTGTCTTGCCATTGAGTAATTAAGTAAGTAAGTAAGTAAGTAAGTATGTTTTATATTGTATGCACATACCCACTGTTGTCCGGTTCTAAAATCTATCAAGAGGTAGGCTACTCTTTGACATTGGCAGCCTGCATGTGTTGCAGGAAGAAATAAAATAAAACAAAATTAAATAAAACAATATAAAATAATATTAAATTATATATACAATATAAAATGAAATATAATATAAAGTATAATATAAAATACAAAATAAAATAAAATGAAATAAATAAAAAATAAAATAAAATAGAAACATAATTTAAAATTCATTATAAAATAAAGTATACAATATAAAATAAAAATAATATAAATTTAAAAAACAAAATAAAATAAATAAAATTTAAAAATTAATAAAAAATAAAAAATAAAATTCAATAAAAAATAAATGTAAAAAATTGAAAAATAAATTTAAAAAAAATAAAAAATATAACCAAACCACTAAATTTTAATACTTAAACATGCCGATGAAACTAAATATACGAAATAAAATTTGAATTTCATGAGCCGGGATTCGAACCCTGGTACCAAATAGCAAAAATCCAGTCAGAGGTGGCGCTTATTCAGCGCCTGGGCGAAAGGGGACTTGGCTTGGGTTTGTCATTATATACAGTGTTACATTTTCACTCACTGTAAGGCGACGAGCCCTTGCCTCTACAAGCCTTACGACTCGTATTTGTCCACGCCTTTAACCGCGTGCCCACTCTGACATTCAAAAGAATTTAGTTAAAAATTTCATTACATTTGAGATTCGCGTTACCTGGCAATGCCTCATGCTATGAGTTAACACTATGGACGTGTGATATTGTACTGGTAATATGCAATACTTTTAATCACATTAAGTTTTAATGTGAAATAACGCAAAAATGGTATTTTGTTACGCGAAAATATACCGAAATTAAGTCAACTTTTGTATCGAAATTTGATGTTTTTATTCACCGTAAAATAGGATTCCTAATGATGGTATATCCCCTATAAGAATTGATGCATGGTTCAGTGTAGTCTGATAGTGAATAGTCTAAGACTGATTGTGGCTAAAAATAGTACACACTAATTTTAATAAGATGCAATACTTCAACAAGATAGGCGTCAGCATGAACATCAATAATAATGACATTAGCTGACTTCGAGTAAATCCCATTTGAGTAGTTACTGCGTATCCATTTAGCCAATCCGTGTGTACAAATTGGTTTGAATGAACCTTCCAGCTTACAAATTAGAACTGTGCATCCATAAATCAGGTATATGTAATATGGAGCCTGCTCATAATAAATAAAATAAGGTAAACTGATGTAACAAAGTGCCAGTATGTTTTTGTTTAATCAGTTACGATTGCAATTATGATATGCGGAATACAAAAAAAGGCAAATTGGCCGGTTTCGGGATTTGAACCATGGAACTCCAGAATGTGAGGACAAGACGTTACCATCTCAGTCACCTGGATCAGTTTAACGGTCTAGTTGGATAAGCGCATGTAAAGCAATAGTGTTATTTGTCATAGCTATCTGTATGTTAATTTCCATGCATATTGGTATATTGGTAATAAAATGTATTTTAATGAAACTTAAAAAAATATACCCAATGTTTAAGTGGTCAAGTCATAGGCCTATTTTAAATTTTATTAGTCATATTTTAATGTTATTTAGGTTATAAATGCCTGCATATATCCTATTTTTTAGGTCATAGAAATCCGCCCCCTATTAATAAGTAACTCGGGGTCTGGATTCTCTCAAGATACATTCCAGAGCTCTCATTACATTACCTATATTGCTTTAGAATAATGAATGGAAGAAGAAGACATGAGTCAAAGCAAGCAGTTGGCATATAAATACTAAATAAGGATATGCATCACAAGGAAAATCCACAAGGAAAAATTCCACTATCCATTGTGCATCTGCTGAGACAGAAACAACAACAAAACAAGAAAGGGAGGCTGTAAGGAATATATAGGGCAATATTGTGTGTGAGAAGTTTTTATGGAAAACAATATGGCGACCTGTAGATTGAAGTCGAAGAAGATTCACGTCGGTTATTCGAGCTATTTCCAATATTGAGTGTGAACAATACAAAACCGATAACTGTGACATCAATACAACATATGACCTTTCAGACTTCTTACTTCCAATTTCCTAAGTGACAATCTTGAAAGTAGAAAATGTGCCAATACATAACAAAGAAGGAGTCATTACTTCTACATGAATGTGGATTTTTCACTGATAGAATGACGACTAGGGCCCGGATTTGAAGGTTTTAACTAGGGCTGTAAATCGATTAAAATTTCTAATTAATTAAAATTCTAATTAATCAACTGATTAATCGACAAACAGGTCGGTATTTTAAACGAAACCAAAGTGCACATTTAATATTGTTTTACACGTTTAATAACTACTACACTACAGATAATCAGAAGAAATCCTGAATAAATGAATACCATTATTAGTTAACTAGTGAACAAATATACACAAAACTTACATTTTCGGTTACTTTTTCAGCCAATACTTGAGACACACGAGTTTATTGGCTAAACTACCCTTCAAATTTCTGAATAACGGGAATTGTTTGGACACATGATGTGCCAAGGCCGGAGAAGCGAGAGAAAGGAGTTTGGTCATTTGACCCATTTCTCGAAAAACTTTTTCAGAATTCGACTAAACCGATTAATCTGAAAATGTAATTGATCGACGATTAAATGTTTAATCGATTAATCGAGCCGAACAATCACAGCCCTAGTTTTAACCTATTTTTTCCCCAGCTTCCTAATTCGAACATTTTAACGTACTTTTCCGTTTCATGTCCCTTGCTTCCGAATATATGAATCTTATAGAACCTAAAAAGGGCCTAAAAGGGGCTAAGGAGGACTTTTTCTGAAAAACTAGGGGCTAAAAAGGAATGTTGCAGAAAAACACGATTTTTAAATACATTTTTCCAATTAATGCAAAGTAAAATAAATATGTGAATTTGTGCATTTTAAGAAAAGACATAATAAAAATAAATTTATACACCGTACTGAAATTAACAATGTAGGCCTATATGTCGCTTTGTCCCTTGTCTTTGTAACTAGGAAATGTGCCGCCTCGCCGTCGCAGGAAATGAAACTTGAAAATTGGCCTACTTCGAAATGTGCAACTAATCCATTGTCGTTTCAAATTTAAAATAAGTTGCAACCAACGACAGAGAAGTATATTAAAAAACAAATTCGTGACACTTAAGTTCATTATTTTTGTAGATCGGAAGTTAATTGAGTGGTGTATTGAATAATTGTACCATTAAAGAGTGTTTATGTTCTTTTTCGAGTGCTGAAAAGGAATAGTTACTTGTTTATTTTGTAAAAAGACTGTGTCAAAATTATAATACAATTTCGATGTTAATATTAGTGTTCATTATATGATTTTATTAAGACAGCTAAAATTGTTTGTTTAAAGCCTAAAATGAGCTATTCCAAGAAGATAAAAGCCTAAAATACCGGGCCCTAATGAAGATTAATACTTATCTAGGTAGATGTACCTAGGTATATACGGACATCAGGATATGGTAAAGAAGTACAGTTATAAACCGTGAAAACTGCAATTCTGACCGTGCATGGAAAAACCAAATCATACCTAAGCAGAGTTGGAATAATACGAGGCCGTCCATAAAGTAAGTTTCCCTGAGGCCTTTTACAGAATCAAAACACAATTTCATGGAAATGTTTATTGCAACATATACAGCAAGTGTTCAGCCATTTTTTTTAACATATTCGCCACCGGACTTGAGACTGTTTCATTCCGTGGCACCAACGTTTGAATACTAGTAGTAGTAGTGTGTATTTATTTTCACAAAAAAATTCTCACATATAAATCACATTATTTACATTAACCGGCGCACGGGTCGGTGTCGACCATACGTGCTCACTGCATACACTTAAATTATTACCCCATAAAAAACCCAATTGAAAAAAAAAACTATATTCTATTATTTACATAACCCCAGACGTAACCCCCCACCCCCAAACAAGTAAAAATTTCATAGACACATAGACATTATTAAGACAAAAAACAAAAAGATAATAATAATAAAAAAAAAATAATACTTAGATTTCCTTAATTCTCTAAATCTAGGCTTTCTCTCATACATCTCACTTTCTGCAGAAATTTACATAACCCGTGCCAATTGTGCTCATCCAGTAATAGATTTAGACATGCCTCCCTACTTCTTTGCGAGTTTAAAAATTTGTCGGGTAGCATCATAACTCTCCAGCGCTCTGTCACTACACATCCCGCCAAGATATGAACCCAGGTTTTTTTAATACTATGTCGGAGAAGTCTGCCGCCTGGGATTTGAACCATTGTGTGACAACCATGTCCGCCTCTTTGTCATTATCTGTCATTTCTTAAGGTGTAGGGAAAAAATGGAAATCAATGGGAGCGAGATCCGGGCTGTAGGGTGGCTTTTTAAACACCTCCCAGCAAGTCTTCTGTAGAAGTTCGACTGGGAGATGTTTAAACGCCTCAGGGAAACCTACTTTATGGACGGCCCTCGTAGACAATCCTCTTTGCTCATGTAACCAAGAGGCACAAACAGTGGAACACGTTAAATCATGGAAAAAATCCGTACCTCTCGTAATTTTAGCTACGATAAAAGCTAGTTGAGAATTACTTTACAATTCATTTCAGTATTGAAGGAAAATATTTTGCTTCGTTTCGTGTTTGTTGATATATATTGACAGGTTTATATTCCCGTATGGTAGAGGCATAATACAGCTCCGCCTGTGGGATAGACGCACCTGCAGAGCTCGTTTATCCAAACAGTGCAGGGAGCGTCGATAAAAAGCAACACTTCTTTGCCATCGTGGAATATTAACTCGCTAAAATCCAGGTCACCTATGTAGTGGCGTAGCTCTGTATCGGCAAGCTGTAAAAATATTCTGAAAGCCGTTCTATTTCATATGGATCCGGGCAAATTTAATCACTCAGGCAGCCGTCTATGAGTTTATTATTTCTAGTTAACCTTCTGAGGGTGATTGCTGGTTTTTTCTCTCATGAAGGAATGACTATCTAATATAAAAGTTAATACCTGGAAGGAGTGATATGTTTATAAAAGCCACGTATCCTGAAAAAAATACTGTAGAAATGAAATAACTTAATTTGTTCCGTTGTCTTCCACCTACATTCTGCAAAGGAATTATTACCTCGAGCTACAGCCAAATTAAAGTTCTGAGTATCGAAAAAATCGTAGAAACATTCTGACATTTCTATAAGGGCGGTGGAACTCCTACATGATATTCTAGAAATACAGCTATAAGCTATAGAAAATACAAGGCTGTGCTTGAAGTGATGTGAAATTAAAACGAAAGGGCTTGCATATTTCTTGATAATTCTGTTTCAAAGCCTAACGCAAAAGTGTTATTTATGAGTATTTATAAAAAAAAAAATTATTTTTTTATTTTTTCTTTCTTTGAGGGGTTGAAGTATTAAGGAAATTGGTGATTAATGTTTCGCCTTATACCCTCAAATAATGATAAAACCAAAAAAGCCGCAGTTAGCCTCAGATATTTATTATTAGAATGATATAATCTGTTTTGAGTTATGAGTTATGCTAAAAATACACACGCTAAAAAGAAAAAAATACACATATATACACAGTCAATTAAAATACTATTTACATTATCACAGTAAGTATTTACAAATTCATTAAAATCTATTTGTATTTGAAAACAAACACTTAATATGCGCTACAATTAAAAGCAGTATGTAGTCATAAAATGTTAATCTTGTTGAAAGCAGATTATTATAGAATGTAAAAATGTCTATTTAGCTGCTAATTGCAGTAGTCAATGTTAAAAATAAAAACCAGGTTGATTTATTTACAATAAAAATTGTTGCTCTAGTAGTATGATATTCTTCTGAGTTCAAATTGTAGAGAGTTCTATATAAGAATCGTTGATTAGAAATTCGGCTTGCTGCTTCTTGAGTTTTATCATTTTAGATTGTTATTTATGATACGAGGAAGAGTCAAATGAAAACGACAATTAATTTTTTTCCACTATTTTTCTGCATGAAAAATGTTTGCTTGTACATTATTTTCTACATAGTCCCCTCCCAGTTCAATGCACTCACGCCATTGGATAGGAAGAGCTTCTTTACCGCATGAGAAAAATTATTTTGGTTGACGCTGCAGCCATTCCTGCACCATCGATTGGACATCTTCATCAGATTTGAATTTCTGCCCTCCAAAGAGATCCTTTAACGTACCAAAAATTTGGAAATCTGATGGTGACAAAGCGAAGGGGGTTGCTTAGTACTGGTGTTTTGCTTTAACATGATAACGCCCGTCCTCGTGCTGCTCGTGCAACCATGAAAACCATCGACGACATTTGCTTCAAGTGCCTCCAACATCTTCCATACTTGCCAGGTTTGGCACCATCAGATTTCCACATCTCTAGTCCATTAAAGGAGCTTCTTGGAGGGCAGAAGTTCAAGTCTGATGAAGACATCCAATCGGCGGTACACACTGCCTACAGTGTCAACCAGAATAATTTTTCTCGTGTGGTATCGAAGCACTTCCTGTCTAATGGCATAAGTGCATTGAAATGGGAGGGGACTATGTAGAAAAATAATGTACAAGCAAACATTCTTCCTGCAGAAAAATAGTGGAAAAAATTAATTGTGGTTTTTATTTGATTCTTCCTCGTAGCCTACGAATGGTAAAATATTTTTTTTTTAATTTTGCGCATAGATATGTTTGCGAAACGAGCCCGTAAGGAAGCATGCACTAATCCTACGAGCAAAATATAGTTCTTTAGACAGCTAGTTACAAAATTGACCCTGGTAAATCGTTCGAAGAAATACAGAAATTCAAATATCTGGGAGCATTAATTACAGATAAAAATACTGTAATATTAACGTAGAAGTTAATTGTAGATCGAAATCAGGAAATGCTATTTTTTATGCAATTCAGAAACTTTTATCTTCTCGTCTTCTGTAAAGAAATTTAAAAATAAAAGTTTATAATACAATTATCCTGCCGATTGTATTATACGGATTTGAGACATGGTCACTTACTCTTCAGGAAGAACATACCTGTAATCTCTGAATGCTTTCGAAAATACTCGGGTCTAAGAGAGATGAAAATGGGGACTGGAGAAAACTGTATAACGACGAGCTTCATAACAACTACTCGTCACCGGATATAATAAGGGTAATTAAATAACGAAAGATGAAATGGGCTAGGCATGATGCGCGTATGGGGAAGGAAAGAAATACACTATATCAAAAATATTGACTGGAAGACCGGAAGGGAAAAGACCACTTGGAAGACCTAGAACGTAGGTGGGAGGACATTATTAGGATAGATTACAGGGAAGTAGGACATGCTGTATCGAAAACTGTAGGCTATATGGAGAGTAGACAAAGTCATGTGAGAGTTTTGCACGATATTTTCTGTCACTGAGTGTAACAATTTACTTTCCACGTGGCTCTGAAGGAATGTAATAAACGTCGAGATGCCTTGTCAGATTGCGTCGTCCATTTCCTTCTTCCTCTTGTCCTAACGAGCATTTTCATATTATAATAGTCAACAGCTTGACAGTTTCCGACTCATCAAGCAGTACGCATGCGTAGAGACAGATTTCTTTTGTCCACTGAGTGAGGCAGAGGGAAATTTTGCGTAATTAATTTTTTCCCTCATATTCTTTCCTCAGCCCTCTATTACCTCATCGCGCTTTCCATATCTGACTGCCATCTCTTTGAAGATTTTTTTTTTAAATTCAGCTGTGTTTGTGCTCTTTTTAGCTACGAGGCCAATTCAGGAGTTCGGGATGTGTATCTAACTCTATACAGTAAGGTAGGCCATGGAACTATTGACTGTCAATTGTTTCTATTAGTGGTGTATTTTTATGGAGTAAATTTCAACTGATATTAATTTAAATGGATATGATAAAAGATGAAATGGAGAGGATGATTCATGCAATGTAAATATCCAATGCGGTGTTTGCCTTTATGACCGGGAAAACCATGAAAAAAACCTATGGCAAATTGGCCGACCACGGGATTTGAACCTGGGACCTCCAGAATGCGAGTCCAAGACTTACCATCTCGGTCACCTCGCTCGGTTCTTTGAAGATTTGTGTACGCAATTGTATTATGACAATCAGCCTCAGGAGGTTCATGAAGAGAAGCAAGCCATATATCAGCCTACAACACCGTATTATATGGCCAAATACAAACTTAAAAAAATAGAAGTCATCGGTCTTCTGATTGGAGCACGGGGCAGCATTCCATCTTTTTTCGTGACTGTGTGCAAGAGACTAGGGATTCCTAATTCCACCATTCTACAAGTTTCGAAACTGGCACTGAAGGGATCTGTCTCATTATTGCGCCATCACTTGTATAATTGATTTTTTTTTTAAAGTTATGCATTATCTACTTCAATTATGATACAATTATTGAATTCGTAATATCTGGTAACTTCTAACTTTAAGTTGAATTTTTCTCAAACTGTTGGGTGTGTTATACTTCATTGTTAATAGAAGCACAGTAAGCTTTGTCATTTAGGCAATCTTGTAATCAAGAAAGCAAATAAAATAATAACAAAGAAACTCATATGTAAATAATGCTGTAGACAAACAGTCAGTCAGTCAGTCACTTCGTGACGTTTCTTGAACAAGTAAAAAACCGTGCGAAATACATGTTCATCCGTACAAAAGACGGGCTACCAGCCAGTAATTAATAAATTCATCTTCACGTGTCGAATGCCTGAATATCTGAAACCCAAGGGCCTCTACGTCTTGTATAGAGATTGCTTTACTTTACTTCAGAAAATTAAAACCTTAATTATTGACTTTCCTTACAGCGAAAGATAAGTTCATAATAACATGTTATTTTACTTCATTTGACGAAGCTTCTTGAGTCATAAAGTGTTTTTATGAAGGTCTTTTCTTAGAAGAGACTAACTTACGTCATTTGCTCTTAAGGCGGGTAGAAATATCTCATTAAACATAGAACGAGTCAGTAGGCATTGTAGTGAGCTGGGGAATTAAGAAAAAACTTCATCCTTGGTATATTTCGTTTTACTTAGAAAATATGTTTTAATGATTAGTCTTAATTCAATTGAATGCACTTTTATTTGTACTTTATGCCAGTGGATCCCAACCTGTGAAGCGCAGACCCTAAGAATGATGAAAAGGGTCTATGATGAATGCTAATTTAACTTATTATTCCCGTTTTATTAAAGCTTTCTTAAATTTTATCTCTGGCTGAGTCAGGAATGTATATCTACTTACTTCAAAAGACAGAGCAATTTCCCTGATTTCATTTCAACACTCGCCCCAATTTCATTTTTATTTAAAAAAGAATACAAATAGAAATTTAATTATTTGTTGTATTCCATGTGTTTGTCAGACTGTTTTATCATATTAGTGAGGTTATGTACGTATTTCGGCTGTTTGATATTTTTAACGTTGAGTTAACAGGAGTCGGTGGTTAACCCATGAGTGGTCGCTTGCATGAATGCAACGCCAGTGGTCGCGTGTGAGATATTTTCTCACACTCAAATATTTCCAGGAACATTTTGTCATAACTCTTCAAGAGAAAATTAACAATGTACCTATCTTAGCATATCCTCTAAATAATAATAGCAATAATAACAATAATTTTTAATAATAACAATAAGAAATGTACGTGTTTAAGGCCTGATACATGAAACTGAAAATAAGATCTACACCATTTCAACCTCAATTTCGGAAAAAGTAATTTCAATTTCGGAAAAAGTAATTTCAAATTCGGAAAAAGCAATTTCAATTTCGGAAAAAGTAATCTCAATTTCGGAAAAAGTAACTTCAATTTCGGAAATACGAGAGCTATTTTTTAAAACATTCGATGGGGCATAAAATGAAAACCACAGTGAAAATCAAAACGGTTTTATTTGGAACATTTAGGTACACCTTCTCTAGCCTACATAATCTCGCTCCGATTGAGTTATTTGCCCTAGCGTGGTACCAACTTTACTATACCCTCTTCATAGCCCTCTTATTTCCGAAATTGAAGTTACTTTTTCCGAAATTGAAATTACCTTTTCCGAATTTGAAATTACTTTTTCCGAAATTGGAATTACTTTTTCCGAAATCGAAATTACTTTTTCCGAAATTGAGGTTGAAAAGGTGTAGAAATGGTCTGAATTACATTAATTTTAAATGTAAAACGTACCTGCATTTTGGTTCAGTAGTGCATGTTCAGAATATTTCTCGCTTGAAACATCGTAAGAAAAGTAACGTTACTGGTCGCGTGATGAGAGAAATTCTCATACCAAGTTCGGACAACAGTGTGTATATATATGTATATAGTGAAATACAAATAATGAATATGAATATTTACAGTCACATGAAAGAAGGCATTTCAAAAGTCAGGTAGACAGAGGGATAAGCCCATCAATTCCACCAAATCTTTGTAAAAAAAAGTGTGAACTTTTGTGTGAGAAGAATGCTTATAAGGCGACAACTCGCGGGTTAAAATATAATTATTGTGACTTCCATTGAATCATTAGCGAAATCGGCTACTTTAAAGTAAGCTCGACATTATATATGCACATTTTATAAATAAAATAAATTAATACCATCAACTCAACAACCTTTATGCTGCCTAGGCCTTTCGACACTCTTACGTTATCTCAAGGGCCAACGTGCATGCATTAACTATAACAAATTAAAACGGGGTTGTCTTGTAATCATGTCATGCCAATCAATTATTTAACAATCTTCAAAAAAAATTTTATTAAAAAGTAGCAAACACACAACGGGGAAGACTCAAGAAGAAGCAGGAAGTTTATTATTATTATTATTATTATTATTATTATTATTATTATTATTATTATTATTATTATTAGGCCTATTATTACACATTTTTCCCATTCAGACAGTGTTTGAACTTGAATGTTACATGATTATACACTTCCTTCTTGTTTCTTCTTCCTTTTCTCTTCCCAAAATCTCTTCATTCTTTGACTGTGTTCCTCTTTCCTTTGTTCGGTCCATATTTTACCTGTTTTCTTGCTTTCTTTTACTTCAAATTTTGCGTTCATAATTTTGTTTCTGAATTTGTTTCTTTCATTTATCATTTCCCTATTGATTCCTGCTTGTTTTAAGTCTTCTTCTATTTCTTGCAGCCAATTGGGTTTTTTTGACTGAACTGTTAACTACATCAAAAATCCTCTTTGTGAGTCTGTTGTCGTTCATTCTATGTATGTGTCCATAGAATGTTAGTCGGCGTATTATTATTATTATTATTATTATTATTATTATTATTATTATTATTATTATTACACGTTTATAGTACGTTGACCCCGAAGTACACTGAAGTAGAAATATAACACTGTCATCTTAGTTTGCGTTTTCTCACCTTAAAATTGGCAGTAGTGCTTGACAGAGTCGAAGTAATCATACTAAAAATTTCGGTGAAAGATAATTTTTAAAAGTATGATAAGATAAACGAGAACCCTGCTGACTTAAAAGACGGGAGAGAAAAGATAATAATGGAATGGAAAAGTAAGTAAGAAAGAGAAGATGGAGAGATTAAAGATAGTGGTGGTTGGGAAATAGAAGATGAGGGGTTTAGACGTTTGGCGTCTGATCACGTGATGAAATCCCATACACTTACTCCTACCCCCTTCCTCCCCTCAGGCAATGCAACTTGAGTCTTTGATTTCTTAAGTGGATTTCTTCCTTTTTTTTTATCTAGAAAAAGGAAGAAAAATAAAGTTATGTTACTCTGGATTGACGAAGGCAGTGAAAAGCTTCTTTTAGGATTTTTTATATAAAGATTGGAAAAATGGGCTTCGGTTTAATGATGAGCGGTCAAATAAGACATCATTACTTTAGTGAATTTGTCAGGGCATTTGATTCCATTCATGAAACACGATAGCACTTAACAGGGGGATTCTAAATTGTCCCTCTAAGAAGAAGTATACCTTCCATCGTCTTGCCATTAACAACACTAGAAACTGTACTACCTAAGAACAAAACATATGGAGCAGAATATTTACAGTGAAAAGATCATTTGTACCCGAAGTTACTGACCAAGAGAAGAGAAGTCCTGTTTTCTGTTTATCTTGACAGTTCGGCGATTCATTTATTTGTAAATAATGTTGTCCCGCAGTTGCGACCAATTGCGTTGTTCGATTTTTTTTAAATTTGGCAGGAATTTTCCTTGAAGTTTTACCTAGGAGCCTGGAAATCGCTGAAACACGTTAATGCAGAAGGAGCCAGAATATGCCCACTATGCCCACTATGAGACAGCACAGCATATTCTCTCTTAATGTGAAGCCACTGAGATGCTTAGGCAACGATATCTGCCGGACTCTTTTGTTGCCTCTAGAAGAATTGCAATCTTTGAATGAATGGGGAGAAATAAAAGGCGTAAGTAATGTTTTGAACGAAACTAAATATTGTGTTGGTTTAAGTTTGTGTTTTATGAGAAACATAACTACCGGAATCTAGTTTATAGACAACATTTTTACTGCCGAAATAATTATTGACGTTATTTTGAATATTCTAAGTAGGTAGACAACAATAGTAAAGGAATAATTGTAGGTATATTTGCAGTGCTTAAATTGAAGGAAATGGCTAATTATTTATTTGTATAAAAGGGAAGAGAACGACAGTGACATCTGGTGATATCCTCAACTATCGCTATAACGTGTTTGTACTTTATTTTTTTACTGCCTCTAAATTTAAATTTAGCAGAGGAGAGAGTTTTGTTAAACATAAAGTTAGTTACTTCATTTGTTTTTAGTTACATGACCTACTATAATAAATGTAAATTAAACATTCTTAAATAAACTTCGCAGAGGAGAGAGTTTTGTTAAGGATAAAATTAGTAACTTCGCTAGCTTTTATTTTTCATGACCTACTGTAATCAATGTAAATTAAGTATTCTTAAATAAACATCGCAGATGAGAGAGAGTTTTGTTAAGGATAAAGTTAGTTACTTCACTAGCTTTTATTTTCCATGACCTTCTATAACCAGTGTAAATTAAATATCCTGTAACGATATTCAAGCAAGATATTTAATTACCTGCAAATATGAGCTGAAGCTACTTTATTAGAATCTTAAAACTAATAGTTCACTCCGTCAGAGCGAGTTACAAAGCGTGCATAATAATTCAAAGTAAAATACTCCGATGTAAAATATGACGGCTGAAGTTTCAGTTTGGAATTATAAAAAAAGAAACGAGAGAGGCACGGAGGTTGGTGCAATTATTCTAACACAAAAGACAATTCACGTGAAATTGATATAAATAACATTGTCGGAGTGGTAATTTTGTATTTGACGAGATATCAGATATACACACGTAATAGTCGGCTTTGTTGGCAGTAACACGCGATCTCGTAGCACGGAGAGACCTCTGCACACGATCGGGTTAACGAGCGGTATAATCGAGAAGGCAGTGCATTAAATTAATCAAATCAGAGAAACTGCATTCGTGAAGATAGTAACAATGGACTTTTTATTACCTTCTGCATTAGAAAGTTTGCAATAAATACAAGTGCGATAAGAATGTACTACAGATAAAAATAAATGGTTCAGAAATATTCTACAAATTTTCTCACATAGCCTGAACGTGTAAATAGCTAATAGGGCCTAAGTTCCAGGATGGTACTATATGAGACTGTGTGTGTGTCCGTCTGCCCGTGTGTCTGTACGATCAATAACTCAAATACGCTTTACCGGGTTTTCGTGAAACTTGGTATATGAATTTATAACGTCCATGGGAAGAAGCCTTTTGATATTGGACCAAATCGGTGGATCGGTACAGGAGTATTGCTCAACTTAGTGTCTATTTTATGTTAATATATTAGAAACAATTTATCAAATACAAATCAGTTCTCATGACAACATATTGTTTTACAGTGTTCATATACGGCTTTGGAAATTGCAATACAAGTAGCTTTGACAAATAACACTACCCAAATATTCCTTCACACATGCTTATCAAACTAGAACTCTGTTCTTCCGTAAGCCCTGTTTAATGAATCGATCTGGAGATTAACTCTGAAATCGATTACAAAAAGAACTTATTTTCTGCATATCATATTGCAATTATCATTGAATAAACAAAAGTATTCTGGCACTTTCTTACATCAGTTTACCTGGTTTTATTTACGATACAAGTGGTAAATTAGATTATATTTTTGCGAATAGGCATGTTTACGAAACGAGCCATAAGGGCGAGTGTAGAAATCCTAGAGGGAAATAATTCATAACTATTTTTATAGATTTTTTTAAAAAGTTATCCAACCTCTGTAATTGAGGAAATAGCAAAATAGACTTAACAATAATTCACTGGTACATCTATTTGGAAAGTGCGTTATAAGTAGGCCTACAGAAAACTCCGATTGAAATAAGTAATCGCAATACATACATTATTTACACTGTAACATTATTTTAATCCTGCAGTAATGATTTTAAGATTGGACTACGGAATAATCAAGTCTTTGTTTTTAACGTATTTCCCATTAGCTATGATTAAAAAACGTGGATAATGTATGAAAGGAGAAAACTGGCGTAAGACATTACCGACCAAATAAAATAATTATATAACCCAAGTGGAAGACTGTTCCATTTCACAATTTCAACTAATCTAATCAATTCTTAATTTGTTTTAATTGCCATGTGCTAATATTCATTATATTATTCAACAAAGGTAGTAAAGATTCCTGTAGACCACTGTTCAAAGAGCTGAAAATTATGATAGTATACAATTTATACATCTATTGCACCCTAATCTATATTAAGACTAACCTAGATCTATATACAGTAAGAACAGAAATTCGCTCATTCAACACTAGAAAAAAGAATAACATTAACCTGCCTCGATGCAGACTCACCAGTACACACAATTCATGCTATTACAATGGTGTAAATTTTTTTAACAAATTGCCGACAACAGCCACAGCTGCACCTATTCGTAGGTACAAAACTGCACTCTTTTGATGGCTAGAACAAAATCCATTTTATTCTATTGAAGAATTTCTGAATGTAGAGGTTGATATCACATTTTAAGTATTGTTAAGTAGCCTATAGCAACCAATGTATTGCTGAATGGTGAAATAAATTATTATTATTATTATTATTATTATTATTATTATTAAATGTCACATAATTTTAGACTCATATTTAAAATACAAAAGCGGTAAGATTAAAATAATCTGCAGAAGTACGAAATTACCCCCTCTTGCTATGCACATCCATATATTATGCAATTATGTGTCTTCTAGAGAATTGTACCTTTTGCGAAGTTAAATCCCAACACTAGAATTGTTTTGTATTAGCGATATCTGTGTACTTAAGACATTTGAAGTGTTTTAATTGCTAAATAATAGAACAACTTGAAAAGGTTGCTTGCTGGAAATGCTGCTTAAATGAATCATTTTATAGATAAAACTACTGATTCTACGTTATTTTTGGAAGTAACAACATTCTTTAAGCTTTACGATAGCAATAATATTAACAACTAACTAACTCCGTGGGACAACATCCCTGAAGGGCCAAGGCCTACCACCCGACCGCTGCGTCATCTACCATAGGCAGACGGCAGAATTGGGGGGCACGTGGTCAGCATGCCGACACCCACGGCCGTTAATGGTGGTTTCCATGACCGGAGCCACTACTTCTCTATCAAGTAGCTCCTCAATTTGAATCACGAGGCTGAGTGAACCCCGTTCCAGACCTCCCTACTTCAGAAAAATCCGAGGATAATAATAATAATAATAATAATAATAATAATAACTAAAAAACGAACAAAATAATTTAAATAAAAATAGACTCTCTGGCCACAACCATTAAAATACAGTTATTCCACATACGATTCATCTTCCATAATTTCCTCAAGGAATTTACCGGTTTTAGCCTTAAATTTACCGTAAAAATATAAAAATAAGACGAAATTATTGTTAACAAAATATCATGAAATAAAATGTAGCCCTATATTAAGACCTCTTGCAGAAAGACATTTTAAAAATATATCTACTTCATCACGCTTCATTTTCGTTTCGAGACGTAAGAGTATACAGATGGCCTTGCATTGCAGCCTACACTATTCTTTGTGATTTTAAAATTTAAATCACTTACTTTTCATCTGGAAAATAACGGAGAATACTGCTGCTGCATTGTACATACCTGTAAAATAAAGAGAAATATCATTAGTATTGTACAGAAATACGATGAAAATATTAAATCAGAAGTGCGCTTTATGAGAAAATAATAATCAATCTATTTACTCTGGAGGTCATTATACTCTCAGTTTTACCACAATAGAAAATTTAGGCAAGAGAAAAGCATAAGAATACATTATAAATAAAATCAAGTAAACCGATGTAACGAAATGCCAGAATGCTATTGTTTAATCAGTAATAAATGCAATTATGATATGCAGAAAATAAGTTTTTTTTAATAGATTTCCAAGCTAATTTCCAGATCGATTCATTAAGCAGGGCTTAAGGAAGAACAAAGGTATAGTTTGATAAACATATGTGAATGCATATGTGGGTAGTGTTATTTGTCAAAGCAAACTGTATTGCAACTTCCAAAGCTGTCTATGAACACTGTAAAACAATATGTTGTCATGAGAACTGATTTGCATTAGATAAATTCTTTCTAATATATTACCATAAAATAGGCACTAAATTGGGCAATAATCCGTTACCGGCCATCTGATTTGGTCCAACGCCAACAGGATTCTTCCCATGGACGTTATAAATGAGTATACCAAGTTTCATGAAAATCTAATAAAGCGTATTTGAGTTATCACGCGTACAGACACACAGACAGATATTTTCCCTTCCCACTCAATCTCATAAAGTACCATTCTGGCACTTAATAAATTTGCACAGTTTTACTTTATAATGATGGATATATTTCCAGTGGCGGACGCAGAGGAGGGGATCAAGGGGATATATCCCCTAAAATTTGAAAAAAAAAAAAACAGTAAAAAGAATAGGCTATAAATTCGAATCGGTACATCAAATTTTGCACACCTATTTATATCTGTGGTCTCTAGTAAATAAATTGCTTATTTCTCATGAATTGATATGACAGCATAATGGACTCTAGAATACAGAAAATATTAGTCCTTAGTCAATTTGTTCAGTTCGAATTTCTACAGTCAGTTGCTCTTAGTTCCAATCTAACATTATCATCCCATTTTCTTCTCGGATCTGCTAATAAATTGTCATTTTCCTTCTGGTCTTCCCATTAAAATTAGATAAATGTCCCTCTCCACTCCCATTCGAGTAACATATCCAGCTCGTATTTAATTAATTTCGATACTAGGAAAGCTATACAGACTGTAAATTTTTGTACAGCATTCTGTATTCCCCGGACATTCCATTTTTTTGGCCCAAATATTTTCCTTAAAACTTTGTTTTCAAATCCTTTCAACTTGTGTATCTCTTGTAATGTAAACTCTATAAATAACTTTTTTTTAGTTTTTCTTTCTACCTCAAATCCCGCCCCGAAAGAAAATTCTGCGTCCGTCACTGGATATTACAATAAATATTTAAAACAAGAGGATAATAATAATAATAATAATAATAATAATAATAATAATAATAATAATAATAATAATAATAATAATAATAATAATAATAATAATAATAATAATAATACTCATACTGAAAATATTACTTATTAATTACACGAAAACAATGGAAAGTAAAAATTTTGTTATCTAAAATGGTGGTAAAAGTAAGAAAAAAAAAACGTCGTCTGTCTTCGTGTTCACTACCCAGACAATATTTAACCCAAATATAAATTTACGATTTTCCTTCCTAGACAGATCGACAGACTGACGCATACATACGTTCCTGAAAATTACATTTTTAGAATCAGAGAATCTTAAAATGTATATTTATGCTGAAAAAAAAATCAATTTTTTAGAGTAGAACCCAAGACTTCCTCTACTCGTATGCTAGGGTATTGAAAATAAAAACTGTACACGGAGGAAAAAGTAGAGAACAGACACCTGGCCCAACCCCCCCGTCTGTCGGTCAGTCAATCCTAGCAAAGTTCATCAACCCAACCCCCATCCCCCAGCCCACAACCCACTGCATAGATCTGGTTCCCTTCAGTATGTCTGGGATGGGCTTGAGATACCTGCTCCCTACACCAAGACGTTACCATGAAATCGGTTCTATATATACTTCATACATGATAAAAATTTTGTTTATGGAAAAGACAGATATTTTCTTCATTTAGAATTATGATGCTTATCACAGAACGAAGAAAATGTAATCACTTGTATCTCTGTATTTTTTCGACGGTATTACCATTTAAATTTAAGTTTTATTGAAGGTCCAACCGGCAGGGTGAGCAAATTAGAAGCATAAAATTTTTTGCAATTTTTAAAAATGTACTTTTTTTCGTATTTGGTGGTGTTTTTACAAACACTGTTCATATAAGAACAAAATTTGCTTTTACAAAAAGTTATTTACAAGAAAATGACTGTTTTATGTGCCCTGGTATTCTGACATCTCATGCCATCTATCCGCTAATTGTAAAACTCTTTCTATGAGTGAGTATTATTATTTCCTAGGATACAGCGTACAAACAACACAATGTTATTCATCAGATCCACATTACCAAAGATCTGGCAATCGTAAGCACAGCTCTCGACGGTATTTCAATCGAAGACTATGCTAAAACCAAGGAAATAGCAGCGAGTGGCTGGAATCGAAATTAAGCCTTTATAATACCAATTAATGCAACACCCACGCAATAAAGGTAAAGGCTGGCAGAATATTGTATAAAGGAGAATAACTTAAACAAGTGTACATTCAATATCGAGTAAAACAAAAAAAATATATTAATTAAATCTGAAGTGACTAAGTAAAGACACACAGTTTGATCTCGAACAGCTGATTTATTGCATCCTTGATGACTGTGAATTTGTCACCCTTCCGACCATTCTGTTTTTTTCTCCTTTGCATTGCATCCTTGAGAAAAGCAGGGCCGTCACATGGGGGTGCTGCCGGACCCAAGGGACCCGGACCTGGGCCCCAAAGGGGCCCGCTGGATCCCGGTGATGGGATATAATTTTATGGAAAACTGGAAAAGTTTGATAAAATGTTCTGTTACACGAGTAACGAGAATACCAAGTGAGGGGCCCGCGACCAGTACATGGTCCTGGGCCCGACCCCGAGATGTGGCGGCCCTGGAGAAAAGGTTTAATTGCTGTACAATCAAGTACCGTATACTTATAAAACCGTGAGTTCCAGCAAGTCATCTTCTTTGACTCTATAAATAACCATCACGATCATCTTCACCATCATCATCACCAGGGCCCGGATTCTGTTGACCTAAAATTGTTTGAAAAATGACCTATAAAATGACCCTAAATTTTAAAGAAAATTACTTAATAATTATACAAAATGACCTAAAAACGTATATTATATTTCTAAAAAAATATTATTGTGCACACAAAGTTATAGGCTAGTTTGTACATAATTGTAAAAACAGAAAATAACTGTAATGTTGTGAATGTTCTTTTCTCACGAAAATTTTTACTGGCACTGACGCACTGGTGAGTCAAAATTCGGCACTTCCTTTTGTGGTCTGCCGGATTATTATTTATTGCACTCTCAAATCCAAGCAGAAGCCAAGTCAATCTAATAACAATAGTAATACAATTCAAAATTTTGGCGTTTCTTTGATTCTCATTTCCGACTGAGACATGTCAACACTTTAACGCCGAATTTTTCCTTCTTGCATTAAACAAACAACACTTCAAAGACAGCACCGCTAGCGACAAAAAAAAAAGTAATACACTGAATGTAAATACATGAAAAGGACTAAATAAGGAGACAAATGACGCGAAAATGACAAAATCATGACCTAAAATTGAAACAAATGCCCTAAAAATATAAAATTGCATAAAACGACAAAAAATGACCTAATAAAAATGCATTTCTATAATCTAGAGGCCATGATTAGGATTTATCTACAAGTTGGCAATGTCTAGGCACCATCAATAAAAAGATGACATGTCATTCGAATCCGGGCCCTGATCATCACCATCGCAGAACAACCGAACAGTTATAACCTACACAGTCGTGGTGGAGTTGTAAAACAACAACAACCTTGGGATATATACATACATACACCCGTACATATTAATCCGGAGTAGATGGAACCGCACCCTGTCCGTATCACCGAAAGTTCGGATTAAATGGACTTGGCCTTAAAATATATATTAGAATTAGAATTAGAATTAGAATTAGCCCATATTATCCCATATTATCCCTGAAGGGCAAGGGCCTCTTGACTGGCAAGATGGCTGTATTGTACTGTAATACAAGTTTTTGAAGAGTAATATAAAAATCAATGTTTTTTATCATAAACTAGCTTAAAAGGCTCATAAATTGAAACTTTACATAGACGGAGAGAGAGTTCTGTTAAACAATGGTACGATTCAACTTAGAGTAAAGTTAGCTTTCCTAGCGGTAAACATTTTTTAAACATATTTCCATAAAAATTTACAATATTGTTATTTGACAAGATATCAGTAGAAGCATTCTCCGTCACTTCCTCATGCATAAGTTTAAATGATATGCCATGCATTATTTTCCACATAACCAAACCTGTATGACTTTCATCTCTTATGCATACGCATGTTAGTTTCTACGATTGTAATCAGAGAACTCAAGAGGTGTGTCATCGTTATACCCGCGTATTTTTCTCCTCAAAGAATTTAATGGGAGCAGGTGTAGATGTTGATACTCAAACAATTTACATACATCATGTAAATTCCTTTTGACAAGGATTACACGACACAAAACCAATAGAATACATCCATATCAATGTTCCGTATGAATCTCACACTGGCACAATTTTATAAAGTGACATAGAACAAAAAGGTTCTTTATAAAGCTACCTTAAACTGACTAAAAAAGTATCATCTACTTGTTAATCCATGGATACATAGGAAGTAGAAATAGATCGATACTAGTTTTTGTCGATACTCGATACTAATATACAGGGTGTTGGTGAATAACACCGAAATATTTTACCTGTGTATAGAGAGGACATAGACAAGCCATTTTATTAGGAGATTTTTTCTCTATGTGCATACTACAAGGCATTAAAGTTATTACAATTTGGTACTCATAAGCCAATAATTAAGCGAAAAAGGGTTAAAATGTTCAATAAATTGACTTCGTGCCTTCTTAGTGAACGATAGAAACCTGGTTCTTAATCATTCATCAACAGCTATATCATAATTTAGTGTTTCCATATTCTGCAAAATTTACAGATTAATCACATGACTGACGCCACTGTATTAGTTTTCTTCTTATTCATAACTCCAGTGTTAACATCGAAGTTCCTTTGTTTTGCATTTTTTCAAATGCTAAAGTCAGTGGAAAGAGGAAAATTTTGGAGTTTTTTTGGGTCCTCCAAATTTCCCAGTACACGAAAACTCTCCTCGTATACAGTTTGAGTTCTATTGAGAAATTTGTCGGTTTTACGTATGTCTTATTACATAAAAATTAAAATCGTTCATCAAATATCAATGTAGGGAATATCAAACTTTTAACTTTTAACTTCAAGTAAATGCTGGTCTGAAATAGCTCACCAAGAAATCAATCATTTATAACTCAAACAACTGCTGTCTTGTCGGTTGCCATGGCTAGTCTACGCATTTCACACAAGACGTCTAGAATAAAAATACAATTCAACTTGTATTTTGCAATCCTCAGGTTTACTTTTGTTTTGTTTTGTTTCAATTAAATTTGAATGTTATTTTATTAGGTAATTTTTTTTACGAATAAAAAGTCAAGTCAATGTAAAAGAAAAAAGCGGGCGTGGCCACACGATTCCCCTCTGGATCCGCCACTGATTGACTTCTAGAAACAAGTAATGACGCAAATGTGGTACATATTCATTTGAATTGTATGTATGAAAATTTTCACATTTTTATGTATAAACGAAAGGAAACATCTTTTTCTTTTCATTGTGATTTAGGGGAATTTACAGTTGCAGACAGTTTCTGGATGTATTTATGGTGAGATAGAATTTTATTTCAGCCATAAAACATGTCTCTTGACGGCGTCACATAGCGTCTTACTGCTAAGTTCCTCGTAAAGTAAGTGGAAGAAAACAAAAAAAAGTGAGGTAACGAGTAGAAAGAATGAGAAAAATAAAATGGAAACGAAGAAAGCAGCAAATTAGTAAGTGGTAGACTGGTGCTAGAACATTTTCCTGCTTCAGGAAAGGTAGAGAGAAAAGAAAAAGAAAAACATACATTTAGCAAGAGACTGTAGGAAATAGAAAACTTCCACTAGAGAAAATAGTTTACAAAAGTGAAGACTAATTAGATCTACGAAAATAAAGCTATCAAGCCTACTACAGTCAAACCTACGTATAGCGATATCTGTGGGACCTAGCAGATTGTATTGTTATATGAGGGTTATTGTTATATTCAGGGTCTGTTATTTACCTCATAGTAGGAAGAATACATGCAGAATACTTTCTAATCTATGGGATAATTCTAGAATCAGACGCGGGCACAAGCTAGTAATTAGTATATAGTAGATAATAACTTAAAATTAGAAGTCATGGTCCACAGGTGTGATTGCGAAATATGGCAAATAGACCGTTTCAATGCCACCAGTGATATTTCTACAAGGATGGCTTTGTGCAGCCCGAACTTTTTGGAGAAGTCAAACAATAGTTTTGGGATGGTAGCACGTGCTCCAATCATTAATCCTGTCACTGTTATGGATATCTCAACAACAAGTCAGCCGAACAGCTCCTTAAATCTTGCTCACTTAAGGAGCAAATAAAGATCAATTCCCTGTGAAAACACGAGGCCTTGGCCGTTAGGGGATGAACTGTAGGCTAAATTTATTTATAATATTATTAGTTGGTGTGTGAATTCCTCCTAGCTTGTGCAGCGGTAGACCACTTCTCCATCATGCCGGTACTGCGTGTAGTCTTGTCGCGCGCTTGCAGGCGCAATGGAAACATTCATTACTATCTCAATGATACAACAGAAAACTTGTGTTTTAAACTGGACATAGAATACTTACCTGCTCATTGGCAATAGACAATTCCTAAGCAAGCTAAAGGAATATTATCTATTTTATGGAACCCGGAGGTTCATTACCGCGCTTAAAAGATGCGGACAATAAAAAAATCAAAGATCCAATATTAAAAAGTCCAAGAATCTAACATTTAAAAAATAAAGAATCCAAAATTTAAAAATCCAAATATCAAAAATTTTAAAAACAAAAAATAAAAATATTCAAAAATCCAAAATTTAAAAAATAAAAAATCCAAATCCAAAATTTAAAAATAAAAAATAAAATTCCAAAATCCAATATTGAAAAATCTAAAAATACAAAATTAAAAAAATTAAAATACAAAATTAAAAATCAAAAATAAAAATTCAGAGATCAAAATTTAAAAAATCCAAAATTCCATAATTAAAAAATTCAAAGATCCAAAATTAAAAATCCTAAAATCCAAACTATTAAAAATAAAAAATAAAAAATCGAAAATTGAAAAATCTAAAAATCCAAAATTAAAATTTCAATAATCCAAAATTTAAAAAACAAAGAAATAAAAATTTCAAAGATCCAAAATTTTAAAAATCCAAAATTCCAAAATTCAGAAATAAAAAGTCAAAGATTGAAAATTTAAAAAATTTAAAGATCCAAAATTAATAAACCCAAAATCCAAAATTTAAAAGTCCAAAAACCCAATATTAAAAAGTTCAATAATGCAAAATTGAAAAAATCCTATGATCAAAAATAAAAAAAATTATAATTAAAAGAAGTTTCACTTCTGTCGCGTGGCGTTCCACACACACACTTTTTTTTAATTATATTTTTAGAGGTAGTAAATAAATAATTCTAAGATTAGAACTCACCACAGATTTCATGAACCTTATCCTTATACACAAATTTTTCGTAAACAATTAAGAAAATTAGGCCTTTATAATTAGCAAGTTTAAAATCCGGCTTCGAAGTTCATTTTACGATTAGAGTGCGTTTTCCGGGAAAAATCGACTTCAGATTCGAGTCCCCTAGCCCAAAACTCTACATAATAATAATAATAATAATAATAATAATTCGTTTATTTATCCTGGCAGAGCTAAGGCCATTTGGCCTTCTCTTCCGCTTTGCGAGTCAAAATATTACAGTTAAATATACAATTACTTATAATTAAATATAATACAGTTGAACCTAAAACTAAATTAATTACAGTAAGTTACAAGGTAATCTTGAATACAAAATTAGATTGATAATTTTCTAAATTACACCCTAAGGAAATTTTTGGGCTTAAAACGAGAACAAAAATTTAAATAACATTAAATACCATTATGCATAGTGACTTTCGTCAGAATCTTTCAATGGTTTCCCATTTAGGCCTATATTCATGACCTTCCTCCCATTAATCTAGAATGTGTTAAAATTTTCAGATCCTGAATGCCGTAGTTTTGAAAATCAAAGTCGCCTAGTTCAAACATTTGAAACATTCTGTCGCTAAAAATCACGTTTTTCGCTCATAACTCTCGAACGAACGCGATAACTAAAAATCCAGCCTCGAATTGTATTCCGACCCCATCCGTCTGCGTTCCACTTTGGCTGGGCATCGCAAACAACAAACAAACAAACGAACAAACAAACTCTTCCTCTTATGATATAGATAAGCGGTTCCCAACCGGTGGCTCGCAGAAGGGTTACAGGAAGGTCGCGACTTGATCCTAAAACAATCAGAAACCGAATAAACCATCAGAAAAGATAAGAAACATCGAAACAAATCAAATTGTGTTTAGATTGTTTTCTTGGTTCTTGATTTTTGGCATCTGGGGCAGACAAAGGGATACGATGCAAATAAGATTTTTTACTCCACCATGGACCAATGGGCCGTGGAGGTATTCTGATAAAGGTTGGGAACAACTGTACTAGATCACTAGGTTATGTAAACACTGAGGCAACGACATCTACCAGAGTATTTCACTGCTTCTTGTAGGGGTCAGCTGTTCACATACGATCTGCTGCTTAACACTAGATTTTTTGAGAGGGTGGGGAAATTTATGTCCAAAGTGAGGCAGCTTACGATGGCACTGGCCGAGGGAGTAAGGGGAGTATTACGCGGGGGCTATATAGCTATATATAGGATACTATGTAAAATATATTTGTTTGATAATTATGTTGGTGTGTTTAAGGATATTGTCGATGTATTTGCTATTATTGTGGGGAGTGTGTGTGTGTGGAGTTTTGTTTGTGTGTTTGTTACTTTTAACTGTTCGTCCGTGTTTTGATTGTTTCTTGATTTTTGGCATCTGGGGCAGACAACAGAACCACTACATCCATCCCAGATGTAATGTAGTATTTTTACTTAAAAACAGCAATTTTGCTTGAAAAATTAAAATGGTCTTTGTAATTTAAGGTAATATTGCAAACTGAAGTAGCCTATGATTTGAAGAGCCCAAGGGGGAAAAGGGGCAATTTCAGACTCATAAAGCATCCAGGACTATTAAGGAGAAAAGATGATTTAGTAGTCATTCACTTGAATGTTCATATCTTTCTTATCAGATTCAAGGGGAGCCTAAGAAAACATAAAATGCAATGTATGAAGTGAAAAACAGCCTATATACCACTATCAAAAACTAAACAAGGAATTAGTACGACCAGAGTACGTTTACAACAAACTGATCGACGTCTTCTTTTTGGTTTGGGCAATTATAAAACTATTAAAGGTCAATAAAACAGAATAATAAACTGGTCAAGTTTCACCTATGACTCAACACGAATGAAGGCCTCGTATAAGGTATTGCTTTGTTGTAGCGTTGCTCAGCGATGCAATCAAGTAAAACATTTTGAATATTATATTTTAATTTTAATTTTAATGTGAAATTATTAATGTAGCGAGGAGGTCATTGAACCTGAATTCTTAGATAAAAGCCAGATCGCAGTCACTAGGGGAACATTTGTATAACAAATAAAATTTCAATGGTCGGACCCGGAATCGAACGCAGAACCTCGTGATTGAGAAAGTACCATTTGTAGGCTACTAGGTGGCAGTAAAGTAGGGAATTGGCTCTTCACTTAAAACTATCTGTACACCTAAAGGATTAAATTTTAACCAAGGTCAGTGACTAATTATGATTTCAAATAGCTATCTAAAGCAACCTAGCTTGATTTCCGTTCTCATTAAACATTTTGGAAATTTTGATGGTGATTTTAGGCCAAGTGGTCAGTCGAAAATATATTATCCACTGTCTCTAAATTAAAAATTCTTGGCTTAAAACCGTCGTAAAAATTCCATAATAGAAATCACTATAATGTTTAAGTTATATAATGTATAGAAAATTCTTAATCGAATATAAGACGTGTGATTTGCCCACAATCCAGAAACACAATTTCAGGAACCGATGTAACTATATATACGAAATTCATGGTAACGTTTATCGGGTTAAAGTCCAGTCGCTGCTTTGGCTTGCCTGCCCCTCGTCCCATTAACTCAATATTAATTGAGTGGGTTTGCCTTTAGGGTAGACTTGGTGGAAACAAGTCAAGCAGGTGGACTTTCTCTCAGATTTTTTGCCTATCTGTTGCCTATATTTATACTTCATCTACCCATGTGAAGACAACAATGATGAAACTATTTCGGTGAAATTTGCAATGGATGTTTTTAGGCAGATATCTGCAAGAAAGGTTGTAAGTAGGGTTCGGAAGTTTACGACATGTCATATTTTTATCCTGACCTCTATTCTCGCCACAAACACAAATTAAACGGGAATTGACATTTGCCATCTTTATTGGGCCGTTTTTATTTTGCACATAAAGTCATATTTTGATCATATTTCGTTCATATTTGTAATTTGTTATATTTCAGTTAGATATCCTGTAAAAGAGAACAATTCTACAGTATATGCACTAAATGGTTCAGTTAAAATTTTCCGAGAGTCACGAATTAGTGTTACTTGAACTGAAATGTGAAAGAACAATAAGAAGTGCAGGCTGTTTTTAACAACTTCCAATAGGCATGATTTAAAAGATTTTCAATTCACATTTGCAGTGATATCTGGAAACATTAACCAATAATAATTATTTACAAGTAAAACTGTAAATCATCTGTAAAATTGTTTAAAAAATAATTATTTGATTGAATTCATGTGATGTAGCAATTTAGTGTAATTAAAATTTTTAAATTGGAGAGTTTATTTTTAGAAAATATGTTTCTTATGAGGTCATATTTAGGATTTTTGGGTCGTACTTAGTCATTTTTAAGGCCACATTTGCAGTCATTTTTGCACTTTTTTTAGGTCATAAACATCCCAACCCTATTCATTACACTATTCCCAGAATTTCCAAAGACAAAAAACTATCAAACTATCTATAAATAATACAAATAATAACCTCAATAATCTGTTTTATTTTACTCTAATTGAGATCTTCCTTTACAATTTTTAATCTTATTTTAACTAAGGTCTGATACCTCAGTCTCACCATTTGGTTTTCCTGTGATAAATGCTTCCATAGTGCTGGTGCAAGCTATATGTTTTTTCCATTATTTTATGAAGGTACAGTGACTGGTCCGCTGTATTATTCCCTCTTTACGTCATCTGGTTGCATCAGCTTTGGTGTCGTGTGCAATTTTGGAGCAGGTGCAACCTTGGTGGACGCTTGGCTTAGCGCAGGGTTGCCATACGTACGACTATAGTCGTACACATACGACTATTTCATACATTTGTACGACGTACGACGCAACCATGAGTCGTACGCCTATTTGTACGACTATTTTAACGTAGAGTTTTATATTTTTTAACCAGCCTAATGTCGAATTTTAAGTATATATATATATATGTGTGTGTGTGTGTATATATATATACAGCTTCTGTTTTCTCATGGTTTTCTTTTTGTAAGCATGTAGCTAAAATCAATATGAGTGGAAAGCAGTCCTGTTCCTTTTGCAATAATTACAACTCTGTGGAAACTACTGTTTATTTAATTTTATTGTATTTTATCAAATTTAGCACATTGAAAGATAATGAAACACGCCTAATCATTTACAAATGAGATGATTTATTAACAATTACACGACATATGTAAGGTGTAAAATACCGATTATGAATTATTATTATTATTATTATTATTATTATTATTATTAACATTATTATTAATAATAACGCAATACGTTCATTACACTGAAAAATCACAAAGTATACGACAGTTTTGACTGGAATACGACTATTTTCGAATATTGGTACGACTGTTCTACGTTTCTGATCTGGCAACCCTGGCTTAGCGTCGCTTCGGTTTTCAGTTTTAAGCTCTGCAGACACTCGGGTCGGTCACTCGCCAGTTCTGCTCTTGTAAAGAATATGTCAGATTGCAAAATTGTAGAGCAAATCATTGCAGAGGAAAAAAATTATGAATTTCACCTATTTCTCACCTATGATTTTCACCGAAAGCTATATGCCCCCCCCCCTCCCCAAAGCACAACCTCGCTTCGCTCGGTCAATAATCGCACAAAATCCCAGATCTAGCAGTAGTTTTCAAGCAGTGATTACTCCATTCAAATAACATGAGAGAAGCACTGGAGTTGCTTTCATTCTCACTTTGCTATTGAGTCGTAAGTTGTTGGAATAATTTGCGTAGTGAGAGTAAGTGTAAATGAGGTGAGATGACTTATTCTGTTTTCACGTGCTACACCTCCATGTTAAGTCTTATTTACAACACCTGCGTGGAGCAATCTGATTCTGCCCAATAAAGAAAGTGTAAGAGCGGGTAGTACTTTATATCCTCGATAAGCCACATGTTTGCAACGCTATGGACTGATTAACAAGAAGTACTACATTGTAATATCAGTCGTAATTTACATCTAGTGCCCAGTGTTACACAAAATGTTATTATGAACGTTTTATAGTACCCTAGTGGCCAAAGTGCGTACTTCGTTCTATATTGCCGACTTTCCGTTTGTAGGTAATATTAATAAGTAGGTAATAACATGAGAGTTAAAATGATGTAGGCTTTCACGGCCGGTGTCCATTTGGTTAAACTTTTCCGGGCTTTGTGGCCGTGGTCTATCGGTTAAGATACCGGACGTTTCGCCAGCGTCTTAGGCAAGCATCATCAGCGGCGAATAATAATAATAATAATAATAATAATAATAATAATAATAATAATAAAAATAATAATAATAATAATAATAATATTTTACGGAATACGGTAGGCCTACAAGAAATAAGCTTCCCACGCTTTATACTCATATAAGTAATTTATTTGTTATTATTTGTTATTAATCAATGGAGGGTTCAAACCCCCAAACCCCCCTCGTTACGCCTCTGGATATTTGGTTAATATTTTCCGGGGTTTGGGGCCATGATCTATCGGTTATGATACCGAACGTTTCACCTGCGTCTACGGCAAGCATCCTAAGCGGCGTGGTCTGAAGCGAAGTCTCGTCGGAGAGGTCTCACGACAAATGAGTTCACAGTTCATTAGTTGGTCACTGGATCTATCTTTTCTGGTTGTCTTTTTCCTTCTGTTGATACGATATTATCTAGTTGACTGTTAATACGGTTCGGAGTGAAGCTACTATCTTGCATACGTGTTTTCAATGCTGGATACCAATGCTTTGTTCAGTTTTAGGCCTGCTTCTAACATGAGAGGGTTTTAGGAGAAAAATTCAATTGACACTGGGATTCGAACCCGTGACCTTCGGCTTTCCGTGCCAACGCTCTACCACTGAATACCATCTCAACACGCCGGTACAACGTTCAATTCTCCAATATCACCAGGCGTTCTCAATATGAGATAACAACCCAGTGGCGACTCATAACATTTAAGGCCCGGGCTTCATAGTAAACCACTAGAAGGCCACAGTGGAATTCTACAGGTTGTAAGTCGCCACTGAATTGTTATCTCATATTGAGAACGCCTTGTGACATGTCAGTCACTTGGGGAATTTAATGTTGTACCGGCATGTTGCCATGGTATCTCAATGGTAGAGCAGCGACACGGAGAGCCGTAGAACCTGGTTAAAATCCCGGCTATGGCATTGAACTTTTCAGTCTGATTCTACCTTTCCACCTTAGCCCACACACAGCCAGTGTGAAAAAATTAATAATTTCATTCATTCAGGCTTATATAGGACTACTTATAACGATTATGGAGAAATAGCCTGATGATATTTCAGATGCGGTCTTTTAAGAATATTACCTATGAGATGAAAATTTCATGCTGGGTTTTGGGACGAAGGCTTTGCGAGTGTCCTTGACAGTACTGGGTTAGTTTTGGCCTCATATCGCCACACTTGACCACCCCTAGCTCATAGACAAAAGACAATTCCTGTTACGTCACTTTCTAAGGGTGACTTGAAGGAAGTGAGAATGAAATGGCGGAATGACGTCTGTTAATGCGCGGGTGTGCGCGTGTATAGAGCCCCACGTGACGTATTATAGCGACTTGATAACAATGGCGTCCTCATTTTGTGGAGTTATATCACAAGTCCTGGGAACGCCATTTTTAAACTCTAGATTAACTTATGAAGTCCCGGCACGACAAAATTAAAACGAACCCCCTCGTCATACAAATTACAAAAGATTGGGCGGGCTCTAGTTGAAGGTTATTTCCTGCCGTTAACTTAACTTATAAGTTTAATATTTTAAACAGAATAACAGGCTGCTCTTGGAAGTCTCCCACGTAGGCCTATATTACCACTAATCTAAAGTTTTTGAAGTGAAAAATCTTTAGCCGCGGTAGGAGTAAATCGAGAGCTTGTGTAACGCTCAAAAAAGTCACGAATTTTATGTAACGCTCAAAATTGTCACTAAATTGGTGAGCTGTGACGGAACGGACTCCACAGTAATGAACTCAGTGATTAGGCCTATCCAAAGTTTAAAAAATCCTAAAATTAAAAATCGAAAATCCCAAATTTAAAAAATCCAAAATTAAAAAATAAAAAAATTCAAAGATCCAAAATTTAAAAAATCCAAAATTAAAAGATCCAAAATTCCAAAATAAAAAAATTCAAAGGTCCAAAATTCAAAAGTCCAAAAATCCAAAATTTAAAAAATAAAAAACAAAATTAAAAAATCCAAGTATCCCAAATTTATAAATAAAAAATAAAAAATAAAAAATCCAAAATTTAATAATAAAAAATTCAAAATTAAAAAATCCAAAATTAAAAAAGTCCAAAAACCCAATATTAAAAAGTCCAACAATCCAAAAATTAAAACAAGTATCACTTCTGTCGCGTGGCGTTCCACGCACACTTTTTTTTTCTTAATAGCGCGAAGAAAAAACTTGCAAAACCTCATGCCAAAATATGACCTTCGATTCCCTAAATACAATTATGAGTTCGTTTTTCCTAATGTAAAATGACAGATTATATTAATATTCTCGAAGAAGTATCTTTCTATGTTCCACACATTATAGATGTTATAAACTGCATACGGTAATTTTTTTTTTCATTCCAAAATCAAACAGTGACTTCCATAATAATACTCCTCTTTATAATGTGATCCGTCTATACCAGCGTTTCTCAGCCTTTTTGAACCCGAGGACCTCTAAAATGTCAAAAAAATTTTACGGACCCCTAATTTCACATCCCATTTTTAAAAGAAGGCCTATATTCTTAATATTTGGGTTATTAATTATATAGGTCATTATAACGAAATATGTGAAAAAAATTACTTCTTTACTTTCCCCTTGCTTTATGATATTTTTAAATTACGTCTGAGGACCATCTGCACCATCTTCACGGACCACCAGTGGTCCGCGGACCATAGGTAGGGAAACGCTGGTCTATACCATGGGTGCGCAACTGGTGCACATTGTGTCACTGTGCGGCGGGGCAATGCCTCCCACTACAGTCGCTCTTGACGTCAGAATAAAGCAGTTTCGATGTGGCACTGAACATGAAGAGCAGGTTTCATACGTCACAGCATGGGTGTGGCACAATGTGCCACAGATGCGCACCCGTGGTATAGCCTAATAGACACTAGATATTTAAAATATTATGCTGATGGTTTTCTCTTCCATCAATCTTTTCAGTTAGCAAGTCTTTCACAAGTTTTTATGGCATAGACGTATTACAGAAAAGCTGATTATGGAAAAGTATGTAGGCCTAGAAAGTTCATAAGGTAATCTCGGTATTCCGATAACGGACAGAAGCACTTCACATAAACCTGTAATTGAGATTAGGGAAATAGATTCCAGTTCTGTGCAGAATAAACACGCAAATAAAACATCAACTTGTGTCACAGAGAATGTGATGAAATAGGAAAAATATAAATGACGCTAACCTGGAATCGACCTGAGTACATGCACAGCAAACTGATCCATGTCTCGTTTTTGTTTGACGGGATAATAAAACTATTAAAGACCAATAAAACGGAATAATTAACTGGTAAAGTTTCAATTCTGACTCAAAGTGAATGAAGGCCTTATAGGTATTGCTTTGTTGTGGCGTTGCCCAGTAATTCAACCAACGTAAAACATTTTGAATATTATATTTTAATTTTAATTTATTAATATTAATATTATCCAAGAGATCCTTAATATTAAATTTTTACTTAATATCGAGTAAGTAGTGACCACGGGAACAGATATTTAAAATATAAAATTTCCATGGTTGGACCAGGAATCGAACTCTGAACTTCGTGATTTTTCAAAACCTAGGATATGAAAAAATACCATTGTAGGCTACTAGATGGCAGTAAAGTAGCGAATTACTCTCAAACTTTAAATCATCAGTGCACCTAAACGAATAATTTTTAAACAAGGTGAGTGACCAATAATGATTTCAAATAGCAGTGAAAAGCAACCTAGCTTGATTTCAGTTTTCAAATTTTTTTGTGAATTTTGAGTAATACTACACCATGATTATATAATCCCTAATTTAAAAATTGTTATGCCAATACTGTCTAAAAAATTCCAGCATACAAATTAATATAATGTTGAAGTACTGCGATGTGTAGAAAAATCTTAATCGAGTAAAACACGTCCAGCAACACCTCCATTCCAGCAACACAATTTTATGCAGCGAAGTAACTATATATACAAATGCTTGGAAACGTATATAACGTTGAAGTCCGGTGGGATTCTGGCTAGGCGCCCGCCCCGCTATGCATAAGGAGTGCCGGACGCGGTAAACTCTAGTCCAATGGACTCAAGGGTGCCTCTTGTGGGGTGTAGTGGAATCTAGCCATGGACATGCCCACTACTAACTTCAACAAACTTTTTTCTTCTGTGTACTTATAATTCCTTTAACCGTACGAAAGATTCTATAGATAGAGCAAGTAGGCCTACTGTACAAAGTTTGACCCCGACAAATAAATCCAATTGCCATTTTTATCCTAAGTTAGTACTTTTCTAAGAAACATATTTTTGCTTATACTATAGGCTATACTGTGCAGCACAGCAGTAAATTTTCGCTTTGCGTTTTTGTAGTAAAAGTGTGAATGTTTAATACAAACATTGTACAGTACAAGGATTTATTGTGTTTAATCCACCTTGTTAACCATTACAACATTATTGAACACAATTATTTCACGATTTAACATAGACAAATATTAGTTAGGGCACAATATTTTTATTGTATATTGTACTTATATATGTGACATAACCTTTACAGTATATAATACATACAAGTAGGCTTAAAATATTTACAATTCCTTATAAAATCTAAAAATAAAAATAAAAAGATTGAACTTCGACACGATTATTTCCATTACAACGGCAGACAAATTAGAACCAAAAAAATTCAGCACAATATATTTATAAATGATTGTGTTCATAGTGGATAGAAATTGGCAGATATATACGAACTTATTTTTGACAGAGTTATAAGCAACCAGAGACTGTACACATTTTTTTCCATTCATAAAAGTTTTAATCTGTTACTTCAATAGATAATAAATGTGTATAAACATATGACATTAGGGAATTTTCTACCGCACAATATAATTCTAAGATACATTAACCTAAGGCATAAAAGCCTATAAATATCAACTTGTACTGTTGCATTATAGAAAGTTTATGCCGAATCCATTTAAATTTTGACTCAAAACTCTGTTTGTGATTTTATAAGGAACTGTAAATATTTTAAGCCTACTTGTATTTATTATATACTGTAAAGGTTAAACATATCTCGAATCCTATGCCCCCATGTTGCGAAGGGCCTCCATATGGAGGTTTCTGTGTACCGATGTGAATTTTTGTTTACGCTTATTTTCCTAGAGAGAGCAGAGGGACAGGTGGTAAGCCCATCTCCCCTTAACCCCCCCCCCGGAAACTGAGGTATTACTTGGACGTGAAAGGGCCGAGAAATTTTGTCCAGAAGGCACAATATACAACAATAAAAATACAAAAATGGTGCCCTAACTAATTGTCTACGTTAAATAGTGAAATAATTGTGTTCAATAATGTTGTAATGGTGAATAAGGTGGTTTAAACACAATCATTCCTTGTACAATTTATAGCTAACCATTATGGAAATGAAATTCATCAACTTCATACAAACATGCTCGAAAGAATCAAGACCACAAGGAACATAGCTCATTCACGTCATCCACAAATGATCCCAGGTGGATTCAGAACAATGGCTAAATAATATGAAGATTGGGATGTTTTCTTGGATCCAGACTGTGGTTAAGTCCGGAGGTATGACATAACTGCTTGGCACCCCGGTGTTTAAGGAGGATTATTGAAAACAAAAAACAATAATTGGACCCGAGTTCTTGTGAAGATTTTGGAATCGCTTATTCGAACATATTACAGATATTTAACATGTTTTAAATTTGGATTTTTCAATTTTGGATTATTGGATTTTTTGAATTTAGGATTGTTGGACTTTTTAATATTGGGTTTTTCGTCTTTTTTAATTTTGGATTTTTCAATATTCGATTTTTTTATTAATAAATTTTGAATTTTTTATTTTTTTATTTTTTATAAATTTTTTATTTTTTAATTTTTTAATTTTGGGTATTTGGATTTTTTAATTTTGGATTTTTTATTTTTTAAATTTTGGATTTTTGGACTTTTGAATTTTGGATCTTTAAATTTTTAAATTTTGGATTTTTAAAATTTTGGATCTTTGAATTTTTTTATTCTTTAATTTTGGATTTTCTATTTTTTAATTTTTTAATTTTTAAATTTTGGATTTTTTAATTTTTGGATTTTTAAACTCCGGATAAGCCTAATCATTGAGTTTATTGTTTACTGTGCAGTCCGCTCCGAAACACCCTACTAATTTCCTGACGGTTTTCAGCGTTACATTAATTTCGTGACGATTTTTGAGCGTTACACAAGTTCCCGATTTACCCCTTCCGCCGCTAAAGAAGTTTCACTTAAAAAATTAACGAAATTACAACACAAAATTACTACTAC
Organism: Ectobius pallidus; assembly: GCA_964059195.1. NCBI lineage: Eukaryota > Metazoa > Arthropoda > Insecta > Blattodea > Ectobiidae > Ectobius > Ectobius pallidus. The sequence continues at coordinate 206,042,557 of CAXKWD010000001.1, read as the reverse complement.
GGTAATGATAGTTACATGTTATAATTATTGTTATAAACTATATTTTATTTTCAGACTAGGTTATGTTTGCGATGTGAAAAAATGTTGCTCACAACTTTCAGTATGCCCCTTGTACTTGCGGTAATATGTTATACTTACTAAAAATTGCTACAGAGATTGTATTCACTTGCCATTCAAGTCAAATGGATACAAATCCGAAGCGATGACCCCATTTTAATTGAATATTAATTTCGCTGTTAAAATTGTAGAAGTGCATTTCAGGATTAAAGGATTATAGACTTTGATACTAGCATGGACATAATTTCACAGCGTATTTTGTTGAACTGAGAAGTTCTGAAAAGAATTAAATAGAGAGATTAAAAATGGTTAGTCAGCTTTTGCAATTACCGCGAGCTGTGATTTACAAAATGCGAAATCACTGGTCCCTCTTACTTTTTGAAATTGTGAAATAAATTGGATATCGATTAAAATGCACTCTAACGTTAAAATTAGGTAATAGTATTTCAGGTTTAACGGATTACGTGCTTCTGCATGGAATGAATGCGAAATTGAAATATTTTACTGAACTGGAAGCGAATGGAAAATGGGAGAATACTGCAACAGAATGTTATCAGGTACAGACTTCAAGGTCGATCTGATAAATTACGGTCCAGCGAGCAGAATTATTATCCTACATCAATGCCTTTCTTGTTGGATAGAGCATGACACATACTATTAATATAGATTCTGATTTATCAGTACATAATACCGCCAGACGTCCTACTGTTCTAATTGTTACGAACCCACGGCTATTGTGGTCTAATTGAAAGGCATATTTCCATAATTATTGTGTACCGTATTTATAGATGGATATAGCAGTGGGAACAGTAGTGGAAATATTTCATCTTAAAAATCAAAGAGGGCATCTTCTCTTCTATTCTATACATTTTTTATTTTATTTTTCCATTACTGTTCCTGATTTTGAAGTAAATAAAATAAAAAGATACTGCGAAATTAGGGGTATTGCGAAATTAGGCACGTTTGCCCTATATATGCATTCATGAACCAAAGATTATTGTCTCTGTTGGACATTACATGAGAATATTATAGGAGGAAAATTCCTCTGACACTGGGATTTGAACCCAGAACCTTTGGCTATCCGTGCCACTGCTCTATCAACTGAGCTAAGCTAGAGTTCACTTCACAGCGCCAGATGGAACCTCTCTCCTACGACTGATTACCCTTAATGGTCTACCTCACTGACAAACAAGTTATGCCATACGCAGTACTGTGAAGCACACTAATTGGTGATTTTTTGTTATCGGGCTTCCACTGTTATTGTACAGTTAATATTCAAGATGGATATATATATGCATTCATGAACCACAGATTATTGTCTCTGCTGGACATTACATGAGGATATTATAGAAGAAAAATTCCTCTGACACTGGGAATTAAACCCAGGACCTTTGGCTATCCGTGCCACTGCTCTATCAACTGAGCTAAGCTAGAGTTCACTTCACAGCGCCAGATGGAACCTCTTTCCTACGACTGATTACCCTTAATGGTCTACCTCACTTACAGACAAGTTATGTCATATACAGTACTGTGAGGCACACTAATTAGTGATTTTTGTAGCCAGGCTTCCACTGTTATTGTACAGTAACATTCAAGATGGATATGCATTATTGTCTCTGTTAGACATTACATGAGAATATTATAGGAGACATATGACTAGGGACCGGATTCTTAGGTTTTTACCTATTTTTTTTCCTTACTTCCAAAACAAAAAGCGCTCATACACTTTTTCGAATCAAGTCCATAGGATTCACCCACATAAATTCTGTGGCACTTAAGAATACCTAAATGGGGTATAAAAACCTAAATATACCTAAACGGGTTATAAAACCTAAACTATCTAATTTAGGCTACTTCTTTTGTCTTTTTTTATTTGTCAGTTGAGACGTCGATATTTTGCGGAGAGACAATAACTTTGTCGGATTGAAACCAGCGTTTCGTTCAACCCATTGTCGTCTAGGATGGACAGTATCAAGAGAGGAAAAGAGTACCGGCGTATTCCTTTTAAAATATTCGTACGATCAACCATTGTTGCCGTGTATGAACAAGGATATAGATTTCTGTGTTTTAAAGCGCTTGTTTGCCTCACTCTGTGAGTTTTAAGAAGACGTGTTAATTATGCCGAAACAAATGAAATCGAGTTTATTACGGCAGTGGATTGGCGATGACCTGAATTTCATCTCCCCCCCCTTATTCTTATTCTTCTTCTTCTTCTTCTTCTTCTTCTTATTCTGAGGTTATTTTATGACGTTGCACCCCGCGGGTTTCTACGTCTGCTCTGTCCTAAAGCAAGTTTACACAAATTTAAGTCAATTTTGTTAAGTTAAACTTTACAAGTATTATGTATTGAATCCTATGTAGCACATTCAAATTCATTAAACCAATTATTCTACCCAAAAACGATATTTTGGTCAAAAAACCTAAAAAAAACTATTTCACCTAATGGAAAACCTAAAACAGTGTTTTTAAAAACCTAAATATCCGGTCCCTACATATGACATAACTTGTCTGTAACCGCAAAAATATGCATTATGTAGGCCTATAGTGTAGCATCACTAGGCTATAGTCGTGTAGCAATAATTTTAACCTTGATCAATGAAGTAATGAAGTCTTTGTTTTTAATGAATTTGGCATCAGTTGTCATTAACACATGTAAACAATGCTTGGGAAGGGAAGACTGACGTAATACATTACCAATCAAATAACGTTCCTGGCGTATTTATACAAATGCGATGTTTACATGACCTTTCCTTCTGAAAATAAATGGATAGTATTATGTTATATATTTGCTGTTATTATTATTTATTTCAGCTGAGTTTATACTCCTTTTAGCTACGAGGCCGTATCAGGAAATGTGTCTATACAGTAGGGTAGGGCATGGAACTATTGATTGTCAATTATTTTCTACTGTTGGTGTATTTGTCATGGATTATCCATTCTCTTATCTTCCTTCATAACCAGGGCCCGGATTCTAATGACATGTCATCTTTTTATTGATGCTGCATAGACATTTCCAACTCGTAGATAAATCCTAATAATGGCCTCTATATTATAGAAATACATTTTTATTAGGTCATTTTTTGCCATTTTATATTTTTAGGACATTTATTTCAATTTTAGGTCATTATTTAGTCATTTTCATGTAATTTTCATGTAATTACATTGAGTGTATTAACTTTTTTTCGTCGCTAGCGGTGCTGTCTAAGTGTTGTTTGTTTAATGCAAGAAGGAAAAATTCGGCGTTAAGTGTTGTCATGTCTCAGTCGGAAATGCGAATCAAAGAAACGCCAAAATGTTGTATTATATTACTATTGTTATTAGATTGACTTGGCACCAGAGTCTGCCACCTGCTTGGATTTGAGTGTATACACGCTACTGTTTACCCTCAATAAACAACAATATAATCCGGCAGACCCCAAAAGGATGTGCCGAATTTCGACTCTTCAGTGCCTCAGTGCCAGTATAAATTTCCGTGAGAAAAGAGCATTCACAACTTTAGAGTTATTTACAGTTTTTACAATTATGGACCAACTAGTATATAACTTTGTGTGTACAATAATAATTTTCTATAAATAAAATATCAGTTTTAAGGTCATTTTTTATATTTATTAAGTCATTTTCTTTAAAATTCAGGGTAATTTTATAGGTCATTTATTCAAACAATTTTAGGTCATCAGAATCCGGGCCCTGTTCATAACATATTATTATCTTCCTCTCCTTCTTATTTACACTCTCGTTTTAATCTCCTTTCGACATCACGAACGCATAACCAAAATCTACTGCTTATTCCCCGACATACAACATCATTCTATTCTTCATCTTTCAGTGTATCAATTCCTTGCTTATGGAATTCGTTGCCTTGTCATATCAGAGACTGTCGAAATGTACCACAATTTAGAAATAAATTGAATATACATTTTATTAGTCATTAATTTTATTTTAGTTTAGTTTATCAAACTTATTATTAAATCCTTGTAATTTTATTGTCTGTAGCATGTTTACTTTTAATTTATAATTAATCAATTCTTATATTGTTTGTAGTACCAGTAGTATTATTTCTGTCTGACACTGCTCAGAAAGATGCGCCGTAGACAGACGAGTCCACTATAGAAAAATTGTCATGTTAAGGGGTGGTTGTTTATTAGTACACAGGTCTCGGAAGAAGGAACATCTCTTGTTGCGGTGCCTAACAGACAGTGCTTCAGGTGAGTGCAGTTGTGCGCAAGACTTTTGCAACATGCCTCCGATTCATAGTAAACTGGGAGGGAGTAAAGTTATTCATTCGCAGACAAGAGAAGTAGTATATAATGTATATAAATATTTTCGGGATGTGAGGGGTCAGCGTGCATCTGTATATACAAGGGTTTCAACAGCTACAGGTGTATCCATTAGTACTGTGAAGCGAATCGTGAAAGAGGCCAAAAGTATTGAAGAAGGAGCTTCTAATTCTTTTTCTACCCCTGATAAAGAAAGAATACGTACCTCGAAGAAATCATCTCCTGACAATTTTAACGAAGAAGTAGTCCGACGAACAATTAATAATTTCTATATTGAAGAAAAGCAGAGACCGACTTTAAAACAAATACACTCAAGACTAAAAGAAAAAATTGACTTTCAGGGTAGCATCTCTACACTCAGGAAAATTATTTTACATATTGGTTTTCGGTGGAGGAAAACAAGAAATAATAGAAAAATTCTTGTGGAACAACAGAGAATAAAGTCCCTCAGATGTGCCTATTTAAGGTCTATTCATCAGTATAGGACTGAAGGGCGTTCAATAGTGTACATGGATGAAACCTACCTTCACACAACACATACTACACCATGTGCCTGGAGTGACTAATCGCTGAGTGGACTCTTCTCGCCAGTTTCGAAAGGACAACGGCTTATTATAATTCACGCTGGAGGAGAGCATGGCTTTGTGCCCAATGCTTATTTGAGATTCATTTCACACAGAAAAACAGGGGACTATCATGGGGACATGGATTTCAATAACTACGAGCAGTGGCTAAAGGAAAGACTAATTCCAAATCTTTCTCCTCACTCAGTCTTGGTTATTGATAATGCCCCTTACCATAACGTGCAGCTGAATAAGCCTCCCACATCGAATTCTCGAAAAGACGTGATGATATCTTGGTTGCAGTCCCACCTTGAAAACGATAATTTTGAGAAACAAAACTTTCATAGTAAGACAAAAGCTGAAATTTATGAACTAATACTGACACTTAAGCCACAACACCGAAGCTACAAAATCGATCATCTTCTCCAGCAACATGGCCACGATGTTTTAAGGCTCCCCCCTTATCACCCTGAGCTCAATCCGATAGAACTCATATGGGCTACTGTAAAAAATTGGGTAGCCGAAAACAATGTGACATTTAAAATGGAAGATGTCATGAAGATTACGGATGAGAAGTTTTCCTCAATATCTGCAGAGGAGTGGAAACGGAGATGCCAGCACGTGAAGAATATTGAACAGGAATATCTGGAAAGGGAGGGACTCCTGGATGCGGCTCAAGAATTGGTCATTCATTTGGGTGGTGATAGTGATGCTTCTAGTGAGAGTGATTCGGATGCTAATAATGTTGGTGGTGATGGTGATGATGATGATGATAGTAATGGTAAAGGGGAAAGACTCTCAGTCTCTGGTGTCACTCCTATGGAATAATATCCAGTCCTGTAATTGAGCACAGCGGTAACACCACACTTGGTATGTAGAGTAAATATATGAAAGTTCCATACTGTATGTTAGAGTTAAAACATTTAATGTTAGTGTTATAACATTTAATGAATGAGGTAAAAATATCTGCCAGAGCTGTACTTGGATAGGGATTTGTTTGTAAACACAAACGCTGACTAAAGATATATAAGCTACTACTGTCATGATCGGCGGGATGGGAAGGTCTCTGAATTAACCCACACCGCTGGATTCTCTTCTCCTCACTCGCGTTTCGTCGGGGTCAGACAGAAATAATACTACTGTATGTAATATTTACGATATGTATAGTTTTACTGGTGCAGTGGAAGAAAAGGCCTTATGGCCTTAACTTCGCCAAAAAATATAAATAAATAAAGTAAATAAAAATAAATAAAAAAGTATAAATAGATAAATAAATAAATAAATATTTTGTGGAGTAATTTAGTCTCGAATACTCCAATTCAGACATTGTCTGAATTGGAGTATTAATTTAAATGGGTATGACACAGGACGATAAGGTGAGGATGATTCATGGTATGTAAATATCAATTCGACACATGCCTATAAATAAAAATAAAATAAAAACAGGTTTTGAATCCCTTGCGGGCAATGACCTCTCCTTTTGGAGGATAGCTCTAGGGGGGAGAAGATCCCGCATCTGAGCTAGGTTTTTTAATTACTTAAGACCTTCTCTTTCACTAACCACAGGTCTGACGAAAATATAATACCCCCTAAATTAAAATTAAAAATCGTTAAAATCATTAAAATACTGAGTCCAAGACGTTTCCATCTCATCACCTCGCTCAGTTTAACGGTCTAGTTTGATCAACATACGTGGAGGAATAATGTTATTTGTCAAAGCTAAACGTATTCAACTTGAAATTCTTAAATCATGTCAACATTTCAGAAAATTCAGTGGCAAAGAACTCCGCTAAATATTTCACAGTAATATACCTTCTATATATAACAGTATTCATGTAGTACTCAATTTCAACTTGATCAACGAAATAATGTACGGGAAATTGACTTAGGCTATACACTTTATTTTTGAAGTTTCCCCATAAATAATATTCATATACAGTTACAAGAACTTAAAGACAATATCACAAGAGAAATTAACTCTATCTCGTAAGCTGAACTTATGCGCGTGAAAGAAAATTTCCTGAAAAGGTGCCGTGTTGTATGGATGCAAGAAGAGGACATTTCCAACATCTCTTGAGATGAGGTACGTGGTTATTTTCAATGTAATTCCAACGGTAATCGTGAGAACCTGAACCATAACACCGTTCGCGACGCAGAAACCCGCATTATTGGCCAACTCTTGCGTGGGACTCACTGTAGTTTAATACTTATAGGAAATTTAAAGATCTCTCGATGACCTTCAAGAATCTAAAAATTCCTATTTTTGTTCTAAATAGGCCTATAAGAAAATTTTCTACGAAGGTGTTACGAATCTATGGTGAAGGACGGCCAGCACGTCTAGAAAAATGCTGACGACATTAGTCGGGAATCGACCTCAGTACAAACGTAGCAAGCTGGGCCACGTCTTGCTCTTGTGTACCGGAACTATTAAAAACCAATAAAAACATAATAATTTTACTGCTAATAGCTGTTTCACCTCTGTAGACGTGAGACAAGTTATTTGTTGTAGCGTATCCTAGCGACTGATCCGATGCATGAAACTATGAGCCTAGGAAATGAAAAAGTACCACTGCCAGCTACTAGATGGCAGTAAAGTAGGGAATTAGGCTTACACTTTAGACCATCAGTGCGCCTAAAGGAGTAAATTTAAAGAAAGATCAGTAACTAATAATGATTTCAAATAGTAGTAAAAAGCAACCTAACTTGATATCCGTTCTCAATAAATATTTTGAGAATTTAGGTGGTGACTCTAGGCCAAAAAGTCAGCCAAAAATGTACTATCCGTAACCCCTAAATTAAAAATTGTTACGCTAATACCTTCGAAAAAATTCTAACATCAAATTACTATAATGATTAAGTTCTGCGATGTGCAGAAAATTCTCAATCGAATATAAGGCGTCAAACCTCCAGCAACGCATTTTACATGAATTGAAGTAACTATATATACGAAAAGCATGGAAACATATATCATGTTGGTTTCAGCCTCTGCCTTGTACCCGTAATACTCATGTAGGGAATGAGTGGGTTTGCCATATGCCTTAGTCAATGGCAGGGTGGACTGTCTCACAACTCTTTTATTATTTACCTCCACTACTTGTACAACAGGTTCTATAAATAGTGTAAATATTATGGTCTTCACCCGGGTAAATATACTATTTATGTAGGAAAAGTAGAGTCGGACTGAAAAATTGCATATATTATTATTATTATTATTTTATTATTAAGTCCAAATTGTTAATTAAATGCTTTTTAAAGTGTGTAAGGAATTCCACAGACGAGCTGTCCCGACGGTGTAGGATGAAGAATAAAGTAGAGTATTGTGAGGGGGAATAGAAAAGGTAGTGTTCTGATGGAATCTTATTCCGAGGTCAATTCTTTGTATCGTAAAAAAAGAATCCATCAAGACTGGAAGAGAAGAAAATTTGTCTGCAGCCGGAGATAAGGGAATTCAAATTATCACTTTAATTTAGAAGCTCGTTTCAGTCTCTCTTGCTGTAAAACTTGCATCAATTAAAGTACATCGAACAGTGACGATAGACGTTACGTGTAGTTCGATAGACGTACCACCAGAGGGAAGCAATGTCGCCTCTTGTCTTTGAACCGTGGTTTGAATTTAAGTGCAGCAATTTGCCAATTCGGCAAAGTTTGCAGTAATGTTAACGGTAGTCATGGAAACGGGTTTTATCTGCCAGTTAATACGAGCTCACACAAACTTGGGCGCTTCTTGAATTTCAAACCCTTCCAACTTCGTTAAGTTAGAGTTTATACCTTTCCTTCTCCAATCCCTGGCTGAATTCCTCGAAAAAGGTGTTTTCTCAGGTGATCTACGCACTCAACATCTCAAATAACAAAACTATTGACCTGGAGTCAAGCTTGCTACATTTTATCATAGAGAAACTCGAGTATCATTTATTAAGACTTTTCCATGAATGAAATGTATCGTTTATAATCAAATCACCATTCAGTCAGCTGTCCGGTCAGACATAAAAAAGAACATACAAACCATTGCTGCCATTAGCTAAAATCAAATGTATATAAAACCATGTCGGACCGCAAAGAAAATTCTTATCGCAATGATCAGCTCCCTAGTATTTTTCTTGTAGAAAATGCTATTCTGTATGAAATTAAATTTTCTTATCCAATCTTTTTTCCAACAATACAAAGTTCGAACTTTCTGCTTTAAGTCAGTTGCAGAAGTGAAAACAGCAGTCCGCAGATGACTATACTCCAACCGAACGGACTTCTGTGAACAGGGTATTTTGAAACTGGTATCACGATGGGAAAAATGGGTTGAGAAACTTGACGACTTTAAAGAAAATAGACAAAAGATGTCCCTTCATGTGTGAATTTGTTTGTAATTGTAGCTACTAAAGTTTTTCTAAAAACATTGTGCGTTACTTTTCGATTCACCCCCGTATTTTTACAAATACAATCTGCTACGAGATTTCCTAGAAGGAATTATTACTACAACTGACTTTATCCATGTTTTCTATAACACAGACCAACAGCCATTTTGGTGCCTTAGAATTTATACCTATTCTTGGGTATATTTAGGTCGCTGATGCCATATGTGCCATTAGTTTTGCCCTATCAGCTTTAGTGTTGTAAGATATGGTATTACCATTATGCTTGTTATCCCATTTTACGTTTGATATAAATAAAAAACACTGCCGATTTTTAGCTTCTAAATCATGAAGAAATAAATGGTGCAAAAATACGTTGCACAAACTTTCTCGCATATACGTGTTAAAGGCTAGCACAGAAAAAATTAAATTAAAGAGACAATAAAATTTTATTTATTACATTTTCATAAAACTAAGAAGTATCTAGAACGGAAACCATCAGAGTCGATCTTCATGTTTAATGCTTTTACCGTGAAATAATAATAATAATAATGAATGACAGTAAAACTGCATATTATTAGTACTACTAGTATTACTACGGGAAAATTAAAATATAAGTCGCACCTTGGGATAAATCGGCACCACCCAACCCACCCACCAATACAAGGACAATTGGTCACTCTGCTTCGCTCAGAAACAAAATACATCACACAGTAAATGCAAATGTGAATATCGAATGGACGGAGCTTAAGGGGCGACTTATATTTGAATTTCGCTATACTAAAACTAAAACTAAACTCCGTGGCACTACATTCCTTTAGGGATTTGGTCTACCAACCGACCGGTGTGTCATCTACCACAGGCAGATGGCAGGGTTGGGGCATGTGGTCAGCATGCCGACCCCCACGACCGTTAATGGTGGTTTCCATGACCGGAGCCGCTACTTCTCTATCAAGTAGCTCCTCAATTTGAATCACGAGGAAGTGTACCCCTACCAGACCCCTCAACCTCAGAAAAATCCAAGGATGTACCGGGGATCGAACCCGGACCGACGGATCTGACGCTAACCACAAGACCACGCCGGCGGTCCTACTGCTACTACTACTACTTAGGTTATATTGCACGCTTTAACTGCATTGTAGGTCATGTAATGTGTTTAGTATGTTTGCGTGAACTATTAGTCTATTGTAACAACTCATTCGCGTCATCTGTTTCTATTGTTTAGTGATGTCTTCGTATGTGGCATTCAGTTTAAACGATTATAATATCCAGTGACGTAGCGGCGATGAGTTATGGAAAATAAGCAAGTCCTATAAACCCGGCGTTTGCTTTTGCGAGGTAACCATGAAAAACCCAAGTCAATTTGGGCGGCCACGAGGTTTGATTTGAACTCAGGACCTCTTCCCTGTTAGCCCATAGGCCTACCACATCGCTGTAATTGGTTTAGTGTGTTCAATGCGACTGAGCTAAACTGATTGCATTTCACAACAATAAGTACATTAGGCCTATAATTTTCTTGTTGCTAGTGGCAACAAAATGCCATTCATATTTTAATTGACATGTATGTTCTGAAATTCGCATTTAAGCTGTACTTATTTCGTTTTTATCTTGATATCTATTAATTGTATAAAGAAATGTTTTAAACAAAACAATTCCATTTTAATTTTCTCTACAACTTTACTGTGGTAGGTTTTCATGTATCACTTACTGTAATGGATATAATCTAGAAAAACTGAAAATGGATACGAGTAAAGTGCCCCTTAAGTCATTTTTGCGGAAATACGGATATAGCCATTTTATTAGTCACAGATAAGACTTTACAATTCTAAATTTTTATTAAAATCGTTAGAGCCATTTTTTCAAAAAACAATTTTTTTAAAAAAGTTTTCATGAAAAGTCCCCTTAATATTTCAGTTGTAAAACTAAATTTCTGGGCGGTTCGACAAAATTTCGAAAAAGTTCTTAATTCAAAAAATGAAGTAAATACAACGAGCCGTTTACCCGCTGTGCTTGTCCACGGACAGACGGACAGACGGACAGACGGACAGACGGACAGACGGACAGACGGACAGACGTCATTCCAAAAATACTTTTTTCGGTTTCTAGGCTTCATGAAACGTGCTCTCCCGGCGTTAACTCAACTTAGATTTTTTGTCACGATCACAATACTTTCTCTATACTCCGTATAAGCGAGAAAGTAAAAAGCAACACACTAAAATTACATTAACATTACAATAACAATATAACATGGGGTCCTTCAAAAATCGATATTATCACATATTGTACGGTCGTTTATGACTTATGAGCTGTCAATTTGAGGGCCAAAAAATAATCGAGCTTTTAATTTTTTTGTACTTCGTACAGTTTTCATCCTACGTGTCAAAAGTATGGTCAAGAACCTTTACTAGCTATACTATCAATCAGATTTTGTTTCGCTAAAGTAAGAGTTCTCGAATAAAATCTATACAAAAGTAAAAAAGTACAGAAGAATTACAAGTACAACCACTTCTAAATCAGATCGAAAAATACAGAGAAGAATGGATGAAACATTTAGATCGTATGCCAGAGTAAAGAATAGGCTACCTAGACAAGCATTAAAGTACAGACCTAAAGGACGAAGATCGATTGGACGACCAATTTTAAAGATGGACTGAACAGATATGAGACCGGAACAGGCAAAAGCCTAAATCCTTGAAGGAAGAAGAGGAGAAGAAGACAAAAGTAGAGCTGGTAGAGATAAACTGATTACATATTTGGAATAAGCACACTAAGTAGGCCTATAGCCAAAATCCGGTAAAACATCTGAGACACTAAACAGAAAGTTATTTTTTTGTTGGGATGTATAATAGAAGGGATCACCAACAAACTGACACCTCTTCTGTGCTCTCAACTTCAGTTTCAATATCGTCTAGCATATTTAGGCTCCTGTGGTCTGTTGTATAAAGTACGAATCAAATCGGAGCTTTAACCTCAACACGCCGTGTTCAGTTGTCCCATGTTAACAGCTGAACCTGTTATACACATGGACCGACTACAAATTTCCTTTTATACTTGTGCAATTCCAAAGAAAACAAACGGTTAAAAATTCAAATGGTCAAAGCAGCAATGCCCCCATCAGAGTTCTCTTTTTCTCTGCTGGCTCTCGTTCCAGCGACACATCTCGCCTCGATTAGGGTCGGAACTAATACAAACACGGTGTAACCCAAGTATTCCCCAAAATTAATCGTCGTGGTTTTTAGTTCAATACGAAAATAACACTTAATATCTGCCAGAGGCAAGAGGTAGAGGAGCACTTTCCTTAACATGACAGTTTGTAAACATTGGTTTATATACACAGTGGATATAGTATACTGTGCAGAATAGAGAGTGAGTTTAAACTCATGGTTAATTAGGGTAATAGTCTCCGAGAATAACAAAACGATGTAGGCCTGTTCTCATGTCAGTATTAGGGCCTATATTATCTTGATATACAGTTGTTTGGTACCATTTGCGGGCAAATGTAAGCCCAGAAATAGCTCTGATTTCGTAAATAAAACCACAAACACTATAATCCGCGAATTGAAACCTATTTTTGGTTGTTTTCATTTTTTCCCTATAACTTATACCGGTACGTGTATCACATGGCTCACACACAATGCGCGTAGCCTATCGTTCAGTTCCATTGTGTTTCTACTGTGCTCAGTGACGCCATTTTGAAAAAAAATATCGAGTAAGCTTTATTCCAGTAAAGGAGCCAACAGTCTTTTTAACTAACTGTAATTATTTTGCTCTAACTTCTGCTACCCACCCTATGAATAATAATAGGGCGATGGTTGGCAACATTTTTGCGAACAACCAGAAAACTTGAACAAAAGTCAAAGTTTTTTGAAGTTGTTTCGTAGACGTAAATTCTTAAGCCGTTGATTGTATGGGGGTCGTTTTATAGGACAGATATAAGTTAAAATTATAAAACTTTGACGAAAATTAACACCTCGTCTTATCTGAAGAACGACATATCCGCGGAAATATACGGCAAGTCTGTATTTGTCCTGAAATAAGCTTAGGCCTATGCTGGATATCCAATATAATAATATCTGTTGTACTGAGATTAGGCTATAGGCCTACAGATGGGTAGACACTATTAAAACATCAATATTCGTAAAAACAAAAAAATAGAAAAATGACACCTACTCTCATAAAAGAGAGGCTCAAAATTGGGCTATGGATATTGACTTCTCAATACGGTTTTCAGAACAATGCACCTGAAAATGGAAAATTAGTATGGTTGCGGTAGAGCAAGGCTACTCACCTTCTGGATAAATGTGTTATAACCAGGGCGCGGATTCTAATGACATGTCATCTTTTTATTGATGCTACATAGACATGGCCAACTTGTGGATAAATCCTAATTATGGCCTCTAGATTACAGAAATACAATTTTATTAGGTCATTTTTGTCATTTTATGCAATTTTATATTTTTAGGGCATTTATTTCAATTTTAGGTCATTATTTTGTCATTTTCGTGTCATTTGCTTCCTTATTTAGTCATTTTCATGTATTTACATTGAGTGTATTAACTTTTTTTTTCGTCGCTAACGGAGCTGTCTTTGAATTGTTTGTTTGTTTAATGCAAGAAGGAAATGTTCGGCTTTAAAGTGTTGACATGTCTCAGTCGGAAGTGAGAATCAAAGAAACACCAAAATTTTGTATTATATTACTATTGTTATTAGATTGACTTGGCACCAGAGGCTGCCATCTGCTTGGATTTGAGTGTTCAAACTACTGTTTACACTCAATAAACAACAATATAATCTGGCAACCACAAAAGGATGTGCCGAATTTTGACTCGCCAGTGCCTCAGTGCCAGTACAAATTTCCGTGAGAAAAGAACATTCACAACATTACAGTTACTTACAGTTTTTAAAATTACGTGGTATGGTATGGTATGGTAAGGTGCATCTTTATTCTTATATACATGTTAGATACATTATCCATAGAATAAATCCAGCGCACGGGCCTAGACGGCCGTTCGTGCTTTTGCTATGCACAAGACAAAAACAAACAAAATAAGAGAAAAGTAACATTAATAATACAAAACAATATAATACTATAACTTACATAATAATGCTATATAAAGATGAAGAAAAGAAAGAAGACAAAAAGTTGTATATGACAATAATAATACAATAGTAATACAATATAACACCTAATAATACATAGACAAAGATTACTCCCCCTGCCCCTCCCTCCCATCCTTTTCTACCCTGAGCTGTCGGACTTTAGACATGAATTTACCCACCCCTTCAGAAAATTTTGTGTCACTCAACAGCTCGAATATGGCCATATGACCTCTTCTAGAGACAACAAAAGAGTCTGGCAGATATCGTTGCCTAAGTATCTCAGTGACTTCACATTCCGAGAGAATATGCTGTGCTGTCTCATCCTTGTCACATAGTGGACGTATTCTGGTTCCTTCTGCATTGACGCGTTTCAGCGATTTCCAGGCTACGTTTTAGGTCATTTTTTATAAGTATTAAGTCAATTTCTTGAAGATTTAGGGTCATTTTATAGGTCTTTTTCAAACAATTTTAGGTCATCCGAATCCGGGCCCTGATTATAATAGAACTTACATGTCAAAACATAATAATCTACCCTAATGTAGTTCTCACGTTCATTAACACGCCCTAAACACCTGTCGCTCATTAGTACAGTGCTTAAAAGGGGCGGAAGAAAATCAATGAGTGAAATGTACGGTTGGTCCGCAGCAGCTTCGCATTTTTTAAACAGAAAGCTCACTCACATATTCACGTAGCTGCTCTTTGTACTGTAGTGAAACGAACGCCTTTTTTCATTGGATTAGGCAATTTCTTCATGCTAGTGCCTTTTTACTGCACATTAGGCCTATCTAAATCCCAACCAACCTCTGAAAAGTCTGCTGATTTCCCTAAATTTATTTTGCACAAGTTTCGCCTTTCAGTTTTAAAACCTGTTCGCTACCAGAGATTAAAGTCCAGACTAGGATTATAAGCTTTGATGTTAAGTATTATTCCCATTTCCAGGCTGTGTAAGTTACAAGTAATTTTCAATACCAACAATCACGAATACGATTGAACCTGCAAAAGAAGGGCGGAGAGAAAGAGAGAGAAAAATGCGAGAAAGAGGAACTGAAATGGGAGAAGTACAGACACGTTTCCATGGTAGCTCAATTGGTAAGAGCAGCGGCAAGAAGATCCTGGTTTAAATCCCAGCTATGGCATTGAATTTTTCGGTCTGACTCTATATTTCCACCTTCGCCTATACACGGCCAGCGTGAAAGAATTACACAGCCCAACAAAAAAGAACTTTTTGTTTGGTGTGTCAGTTGTTTTACATTTTGGTTATACTTAGTGTGCTGGAGCAAAAAAAAGGAAAGGGATAAACATCAACGGAAGGCTACTGTCAAACTTAAGATTTGCTGTTGACATAGTGCTGTTCGCAAAATCCGCCACAGAGCTACAGGAAATGCTAGCAGAACTGAATACTAAAAGCGCAATAGCTGGACTACAAATGTACACTACAAAGACCAAAGCAATGACGAATCATATAGAGACACCAATAATAATTGATGGCACACCAATCCATTACTGTAGCGAGTACATATATCTAGGCCAAGCAGTCAGTCTGACAGTAAATGGGGACAATGAGATCCAAAGAAGAATAAGGCAAGCATGGGGGAAATTCTGGGGACTCAAATTCTTACTCCTAGACAAAGACATTAACAGAGAACTAAGATTGCAAGCACTACAGACCTGCATCATACCGACACTAACATATGGAAGTCAAACCTGGACGCTGACTAAACAACAAGAACTGAAGATACAAAGATGCCAGCGCAGAATGGTGAGAAAAATCTTGGACATTAAACTACTAGACAAAGTAAGAAACGAAGAACTGAGGCTAAGAAGTGGTATCGAAGAGGCACATAAACAGGCAAGAGAGCTCAAATGGAGGTGGGGAGGATATGTGGCCAGACTACCTGCAGACAGATGGGCTTATGCCACCACGATCTGGGACCCAAGAAGAGGGAAAAGAACAAGAGGGAGACCGAGAAGGAGATGGGCTCAGGACTTCATAGAAGTGATAGGACCGCAATGGTCACGAGTAGCAAGGGATAGAAGGGAGTGGAAAATCACAATTTTAGATTTAGAATAAAATGTTGACATAATTTAGAAACTGAAAGTGAAGTGAAGTGAATTAGGGAAAAAGTACAGGACACTCATTCTAGACTCAAAATGGAACACAAGCTACACACAGGAAATATCTCACCTCGTGTGTACAAACTGAGCTAACCCTACCGATAGTAGGAGGCCCTTGCCTGAAAAGGATTCAGTGGCTTTTTCTAATTCTAATTCTAATTCTAGTGTGCTTATTCCAAATATGTAAACAGTTTTCCTCTAGCAGCTCTACTTTTATATAGATTTTATTCGTGAACTCATAGTGTAGCGAAACAAAATCTTGCTTGATAATATAGGCTAGCTAGTGAAGGTTCTTGACCATACTTTGGTCACGTAGGACGAAAACTGTACGAAGTACAGAAAAACTAAAAGCTGGATTATTTTTTGGCCCTCAAATTGACAAGCCCGTAAGTCATAAACAACCGTACAATATGTGATAAGTTATTATAATTTTTTTGAAAGACCCCATGTTATATTGTTATTGTAATGTTAATGTAATGTTAGTGTGTAGCTTTTTTTTCTTCACATGATTTAGAAGCTAAAAATAGGCACTGCTTTTTATTTATATCAAACGTAAAATGGGATAATATACATAATGGTAATACCATATCTCACAAAACTAAAGCTGATAGGGCAAAACTAATGGCACATTTGGCATCAGCGACCCAATACACAAGAATAAGTATAAATTCTAAGGCACCAAACTGGCTGTTTCTTCTCTGTTCTATCACAGTTACAGACAGTTGTGGTGGATAGACGTATACTCTGTACGCTCCGTCGTGTATAACCTCATCCAAGATGTCGCATGGGGACGGACAGACAGCAAGTGAGATCTTAACGAATGAATTGAACAAGTTGAGCAAGAAGACTATAGTGGAAATTTTGGTAACAAGAAACATTACTACAGATGTGAGTACTATAGTGAATAATTATTTTAGTGAGATATTTGGTTTATCCACGACTGGGACAAAAGACTCTGAAAGTAACTGTATTATGACACATCAGTCCATGTCTTCATTACAACGTGAAGTGGAATTGGTAAACAAGCTTAACCATCAGATGGAAAATCGGTTGAAAGACCAAGAACTAATTATAGATCTGCTGTTACCTAAACAAAGCATGTATGGACCTACTAAAAGTGGAAAACATGGAAATGATAGTCAAGTTCTGGTTGAGGAAAAGGCAATTACGCAGCCTAAAAATAGTGAAATTGAACGTGGTATTAGGAAAGAGAATGAACAATTGTCTAGCTCCGTTCGTGGTGTGGGTGGAAAAGTGACTTATAGTGATATTGCTAAGAAAGGCGTTGCTAAGAGTGATAAAAAATTAATCTTTGGTCAATGTACAGATACAAAATTGAAAGCTGTGTCAAACTCTTGTCGCTCGAGAGCCATATTTTTAACACGATTGGAACCGAATGTGACTTCGTCTGACATCTGTTCTCATATTAAGAACATGAATATGAAAGCTATTAAGGTGTCTAAATTGAAAACAAAACCTCAGTCTTATGCCTCATTTCATATTGAATGGAGGAACAGTTTTTTAATGATTTCTTAAAAGAAGACATGTGGCCAATAGAGTGCATGGTATCAGAATTTTTAGGTCGATTGAGACCTGAACAAATTCTCACTGAACCTGATACAGTGTGACTAAATTTAGACGGAAATCATTCACTTTTGTACACTACTGAATGTTTATTGACATTTTTTCTTTTTAAACATTCAGTCAATTAGAAAAAAGCTCTATGAATTACCACATTATCTTGAAAACATTAATTGTGATATATTCTGTGTAAATGAACATTGGCTCTGCGATGCTGAAAAGCATTTTTATGTTCCAGAAGGATATGATCTAGCAAGCAGTTATTGTAGAACTAAGGGTTATGGTGGTGCAGCAATTTATGTTAAGCAAGATTTAGGACTACAGTACAAAGTACTAGATGTAAGAAGATTTTGTGATGAAAAGAACATTGAACTTTCAGCGATTAAGTTTCTTACAATTCAAGTAATTGTTATATGTTTATAAAGAGTGCCCGGTTCGGATTTTGAAATGTTCACGAATAAGATGGAGACTTTTATGAATTTTGTATCAATGCTTCAGTTCTCAACTATCTTTATATTTGGTGATTTTAATATTGACCCAAGGTGTACCGATTTTAAAACAATGGCATTTCTTAATATATTGAGATCTTACAATTTTTATTGTCTTAATGAAAATCCTACCAGGTTAGATGCATGCCTGGATAATATTTTAACAAACTCAACAGCTAATATTTTAAGTCTAGATGTCTTAGAACCTCATTTATCAGACCATAAAGGTCTACAATTAAAATTAATACTAAGATCTAAAATTTCTGTTACTCCAATGACTACAGTTACTAGAAAGATGAATGAAAATAACATACGTGATTTAAGAAATAATTTAGCTAATTTAGATTGGAACCTTTGGGTTTATGATGATTCTGTTTCAGCAGAACGTTTATTTAAATGTTTTATAGATATTTTAACAGAATATGTCAATTACAGTTGTCCAACGATAATTAAAACTACTAAAACAAGTAAAATATATAGGCCTACTACAAAATGGTACACTCCTGAATTAGCACAATTGCGGAAATTACTTGTACTGTATCATGACCTGTCAAAAACTAAAGTCGAGTATAAAGAGGGTTATGCTAAACTAAAACATTTGTATAGATCACAAATTCTGGCTGCCAAAAGAAAAGCAAATAATGACTATAATTTAAAGTCCAATAATCCATGTAAAGCAGCAAGGAAAGTAATTAATTCAGAAACTAAACTAGAATCAAATAAAATCTCTTTGGAGGACACATCCATTACAGCTGAAGAATTTAACCATTATTTTATTAATGTAACTAAGCTAATTAGGCAAGATAACAATGATGTAGTTGATATAAATAAGGTAAAGGAGCTGTTGACTCTAAGTAGTAAACCTAACCTTGAAAATACAGTGTTCAAGTGGAAACTGGTTACTGCTGAAGACATTATAAACGTAATAAATAAATTAACGAATTCTAAATCAGAAGATTACTATGGACTCTCCAACTATCTATTGAAACGAATTATTGATTTAATAATTAATCCTCTGCTTTATTTAATTAATTTGATCTTACAAGAGGGTACCTATCCTAATTGTCTAAAAGTTACAGTAACTGTACCTATTTATAAAAAGGGCGATAACTCTAATCTATGTAATTACAGACCCATCTCATTGGTGCCTGTTATATCAAAAATAATAGAAAATATTATTATGCAACAAATGGAAGCTTACTTTGAGCATAATAATTTGCTAACAGAATCACAGTATGGATTCAGAAAAGGACAAAGTACAGTCAAGGCTGTTCAAGAAATAGTTTCTTGCATAATTGATGGTTACGAAAATAGAATCTGTACTGGTGCATTATTATTAGACTTGACCAAAGCCTTTGACACCTTGTCGCATGAAATACTTATTGAAAAACTTAAGCATCATGGTATTTGTGATAAGGAACTTTGGCTTATGAAATCTTACCTCACCAATAGGCTACAACGTGTTAAATTCAAATCAGAAGTGTCCAAACTTGAAGAAGTCCTTAGTGGTGTACCACAAGGATCAGTTTTGGGTCCTTTTTTATTTATAATTTATGTTAATGACTTGCCTAGCTTTGTGCCTTACAAATGTATTTTATATGCGGACGACACGACTATTTTAACAACAAATAGTAACTCTGGCATGATTGAGCAGTTGAATAAGGATGTTTTAACAAGATCTGAACTATGGTTTGAAGTTAACAAATTAACTATTTACAAAGATAAAACTGAGGAAATTGTTTTTAGTTTGAATAATAATGATGGCAATAATGACAAATATGTAAACCTGTTGGGAATTAATTTGGATAAAAGGTTAAATTGGGACACTCATACAGAAGCTGTCTGTGTAAAATTATCGAGGGTTACCTATTTAATAAGGAAATTAAAATTATACACCAATATTGACCTGGTCATTAAGGCATACTATGCCTTCTTTCATACTCACTTGCAATATGGTATATTGCTATGGGGAAATTCTGCTGGTGCCAGAAAAGTTTTTCTCTGGCAAAAAAAGATCATAAGAGTAATAAAGGGCATCAAAAATACTGAATCTTGCAAACCCCATTTTATTGAAATGAACATTATGACCTTGACTAGTCTTTACATATTACATGTGCTACAGTTTGTCAAAGATAATTATGATGATTTTAATATTAGTTCAGATAAACATAAATACGAAACAAGAAATAAGAACAATTTAGTCCCTAATTTTACAAGATTGAATAAAAGTCAGAATAGTTTTAAGCATGTTGGAATTAAACTTTTTAATAAACTCCCACTAAATGCTAGAAATGTTAATTCTAAAAGATTTAAAACAGTAATTAAGCAATGGCTAAAAAGCAAGGCATTTTACACTATACAGGAGTTCGATGAGACAAATCTGGATGATCTGGTGTTTTAATAGTTTTAGAATTTTTACACTGATGATGTCTATTACTTTGTATAAGTTTAATGACAGATAAATAAATATTATTATTATTATTATTATTATTATTATCATTCCACCATTAAACTGTTCCCAATGAGTATTTTTTTCTTAAATTGCAAACATCTGCAATAATTTTGCACTAAAGGAACTAAATATACATTTGCCTAAAATTCAGAAGTCTAGTAATAACATTTAAAATGAAAATTTTACGTTAAACGTCCTAATGTTTTCATAATTATACCGTTTTGGCTTCATTAGCAGATGTTAAGTGCTAGCCCAGGTGACCTCGAAAGAGGGCAGAATTTGAACATAGTTACTTTCTTATATTGTTGTTGTTGATCATTGTTCCTTTACAGACATCCATGTTATTCCCGAACAAAAAATTCTTATCAACCATTTCACAAGCTAAATTAACAAAATGATAAAAGCAATAATCACATAAATGCATCAGTGGGATCTAAGTTTAAAATCAATTACGGCAATTTCAGAGAAATAAATGGTTTCCATAAATTACAATTTTAGTACATGAAAGAAAATTATCATATTTTAGCATAAAGCATTATTCAATTAATCTTATATCCTTAATTTTATGCTATGTTTTGTGGTGACGTATATATCGTCAGCAAAGGTGAAGAGGTTAGGCCTAAGTAAGTACATCGACGAAGATCATATTTTATTCTGTTGAAGACTGGAAGGAATTCACATTAATTATTAGGTTCTTCTGCTGAAGGCTAAACCAAGTTTACATGAATGATCAGATAATTATGTTCAGGATAGGCCGCGTTTATACAGTGCGTTTCAGGTAAGAGTTGGCCAATCATGCGGGTTTCTGCGTCGCGGCGGCCCCTGCCTTAACTCTTGAGCGATTGGATGAAATATCAACGCACATAAAGCCGCTAACGGTGTAATGATTCAGGTTCTCACAA
Organism: Ectobius pallidus; assembly: GCA_964059195.1. Lineage (NCBI taxonomy): Eukaryota > Metazoa > Arthropoda > Insecta > Blattodea > Ectobiidae > Ectobius > Ectobius pallidus. The sequence goes on along the minus strand of CAXKWD010000001.1, from coordinate 206,020,679 downwards.
TTACAGTTAAAATTACAATGAAAAGAACCAAGTAGCCTACCTCATCACAAGAGACTATGGAAATTTCCTCCTCTTGCATCCACACAACACTGGCACCTTTTTAGGAAATTTTATTTCAGACGCATATGTTCAGCTTCCGAGATAGAGTTAATTTCCCTTGTTATGTTTGTCTTGAAGTTCTTCTAACAGTATGTGACTTTTATTTATGGGGAACTTGAAAAATAAAGTATATAGATCCATAGGCGTACCGAGGGGGGGGGGGGTTTTGGGGGTTTGAACCCCCCCCCCATTGATTAAAAAAAGGAAAATTGTATAATTTTTTTAAGTCTGCCCACAAATTACTTAATACAAGTATAAAGCGTGGGAAGCTTAAAACTCGTTATTTTGCGTCTTAATTTTTAAAATTTTCCAGGGGAGGGCCCCCGGAAGCTTAAAACTCGTTATTTTGCGTCTTGATTTTTAAAATTTTCCGGGGAGCAACCCCCCGGAAGCTTAAAACTCGTTATTTTGCATCTTAATTTTTTAAATTTTCCGGGGGAGGACCCCCGGACCCCCTCTCCCTGGGGGGTATGGAATACCCCACGGATGTTATACCCCCCCCATATGGTCGGCCTGGTTATGCCTATGTATAAGTCAAACCCCGATACATTATAAAAACTTAAAAACAATATCACAGGAGAAATTAACTCTATCTCAGAAGCTGAACTTACGAATGTGAAAGAAAATTACCTAAAAAGGTGCCAGTATTGTCTGGATGCAAGAGGAGGACATTTCCGATACATCTTGTGATGAGGTGCGTGGTTATTTGCATTGTAATTTTAACTGTAATCGTGAGAACCTGAATCATTACACCGTTAGCGGCTTTATTTGCGTAGATATTTCACCCGATTGCTCGAGAGTTAGAGCTGTGGCCACCGCGACGCAGAAACCAGCTAATTGGCCAACTCGAACGTCAAACACACTGTATTAATAATCTTATAATTCGGTATACGGATCGATTCAGTTTACGTTAATGATACGTTTTCCTGTTGAAGACTCAGCCACGTTTACTTTATTGATCAGATAATTCTTTTTAAGCTCCGTAGGGTTTTGATCAATAACCAGATATGTAATTTTATCTGTTTAGTTAAACCTCGTTAGAAGAAAATCAGAACCTACAAATTACTAACTTGACTTTAAACAGAAAGAGGTGCGTATGTCGCCCTACTCTTAGCAACAATTCCTCAAAACAAAGTATAGTTCTTGATACTTTATACAGTCCTTAAATAATTTCTTAATAGAATTAATATTGATAAAATAATGGTGTCGTGCACATTGGCACACGGGCACATCGGCACAATCGCATTTTCGTGCACATTGGCATATTATTTTTATCTTGCAATATCATCGTGCTCATCGCCACACACCCTTCGTACGGGTGGACATAGAGACTCAAACCTACAGCCTCCTTCACCACGGCTCCAAGGCAGCACCCCTTAGCTACCGCGGCTAAGGAAACCGACCGTTGATATCGTAGATAGGTTAAGTCAGGTTAGGTTATGTTAGGTTAGGTTAGGTTAGGTTGGGTTGGGTTAGGTTAGGTTAATTCAAAGTCTCATTCAATCGCAGGCAGATACTTCATGAATGATTTCTAACCAATACAATTATAATATTAATGTAGGCCTACACAGTATGTATCTATAATAATAAAATGAAGTGTTTGTCTTTCTGTCTGTCTACCAGTTACTGTGAACTCCACTGCATTCAATACGATAATGTAATTCCAACTTTGTCTCTATGTCCACCCCTACGCAGGGTGTGTGGCGACGAGCACGATGATATTGCAAGATAAAAATAATATGCCAATGTGCACGAAAATGCGATTGTGCCGATGTGCACGTGTGCCGATGTGCACGTGTGCCAATGTGCACGTGTGCCAATGTGCACGCAACCAAAATAATAGATGAAGCTTATGAACAGTTAGGATTTATTTTTCGTAATTCCAAAAATATTGAAGACGAACGTATTTTACAATTACTTTAGGCCTATAATAGTTTTGTACGCAGTAAGTTAGAATATGCATCAATTATATGGTCACCATTGTATAAAACTCATATTAATGATATAGAAAAATTCAAAAGAGTTTTCTTCGATATACAGTATGTATTTTATAAAATATGGTAGATCTGCTTTAATTGATAGAATTTCTTATAATACTTTATTAAATGAATTTAATTTTGTTACTTTAATTGGTAGTAGGTTGGTAGCGCAACAGTTATTCTTATATAAAATTATCAATGGTATATGCTAATTGTTAGTAATGACCTTTTAAAACGTATTAAATTTAATGTAATACAATTAAATTTAAGGAATACGGAATTGTTATATATTCCTGTCATTAAGTCAAAAATATTAGAATGTTCAGCTTTCATTCAAATGTTTAAACAATATAGTTCTCTATCACTTCAAAATGCTCTTCTGGATTTTGACTTATCATTTAATCAGTACATAGGATTTCTTCATAGAATGTTAGGCTATATATTCCATATGATTTGGCTTAGTTTTTAGATTGTCTTGTTAAATTAATTGCAGTTATTACAAATCATTCATGCATTTTCTTCTTTATCCTCACACATTCATACATTTATTGTATTGTATTTTTATATTGTAAAACACGTAGGCCTATTGGCGAAACTACGCCAACTGTAATTAGGATTTATTTCTGTAGTTGGCAGAATAAATAAATAAATAAATAAATATGATTTTTAACAAATGAATATTCAGATGAACCCACTATCTTTATCGTTTTTCATTTAAGTATTCCCGCGAATACTTAAATAACATTTTCTTACTAAATTAATCACCTATCCTAAACGATGAAGCCCAATTTATATAGACTACTTGAAATTCTTATTAAACCTTGTTAATTAGGTAACGTTATATTTTGCTTACACACTTGCCTTACAAATACACTTAGGGGGGTTGAAGTTGAACTTCGTTGAAACTTGTTAAACGAACGAGCTGAAGTCTTTTATCGTCCCTTAATTGGTAAGCAACAATACAAGTGTTGAAAATCGACATTGCCAACTTGGTAGCAGGAAATTTCCCTCGAGATCGGACGAAATTTCTTCCCTTCCCTTCTTCTCACACTCTGTTAAGTTGTTTTTCTTCTCCTATTCTTATACTCATTTCCTGGTCGGAAGGAAAGGGAGAAGATGATAACCTCACACAATCTCCTAACACATCTGTCTGCTATCATCCGGAACCCTGTGGACCAAGAGATACTCTTCGTTTTTATTTGAAAAAAAAAAAAATTAACAATAGTCTACGCCGAGGAAGAATGTGGTAATATTGCTTGCCTATAAAATGTAATTTAAAATGTATTTTAAGAATGCACAAAGAATCAACAATTTAAGAATTACTTACTTACTTACTCAATGGCAACAGACAATTCCTAAGCAAGCTAAAGGAATATTATCTATTTTATGGAACCCGAAGGTTCATTGCCGCGCTTACCCGAGACCGCCATTCAACCCTATTCTGTGCTAACTCCATCCAATCATCCCCCACAAATCCTACTTCCCATAAATCCGTTCTAAGATTGTCCTCATACCTACGTCTAGGTCTTCCACGTGGTCTTTTCCCTTCGGGTCTCCCAGTTAATACTTTTGGGAAATGTCTTTCCTCCCTTATGCGTGCAACATGTCCAGCCCATTTCATCCTTCGCGATTTAATTACCTTTTATATATCCGGTACAGGTCCAAATTTAAGGATTAATTAATTTTATTTATTTATACTAGCGAAGTTAAGGCCATAAGATCTTTTTAACTCCGTCAGTAAATACTATATTTTATATTTAATCTCTTCCAGAAAATGCAGGCTGCCAAAATGACAAAGTTTAACATAAGATGTTCAGTTATTAATAAATTAACAAAAGTTAATTGTTATAATATTGCTATTGTTATAATATTGATTCGATCCCCGATTAGGTCGTTGGGGATTTTCAATTGGCCTAATCCTTGTGGTGGCACTATGGACCTGGGGTCCACTCAACCTGTAACTGAAATCAGTACCAGAGCAATCCTGGTGTAAAGGCGGCTGGCGTAAGGCTGACAACCTTACCACCTTCATGTGCCGAAAGTCTAAAATTTGGGAGCCTCAACCTCCTGGAACCCTATGGGCCTCCATGGCCTGTATAAGGAACACTTTACTTTATATTGTTATAATATTAGTTACATGTTACGATAAGTGTATGGTATGATGGCATTAAGTTTTCTTTCACCAAATTAAAGAGGATAATCCATATCACAGAGGACAAAATAATTTTAAAATATTTTTCTGGCCCTCAAAAGTGTACTTCCCCTTTAAAGGGTCACTTGAATAAAATTGGTCTCTGAACGATAATTGTAAGTTACAGTAATGAAGGAATTTATTTAAACTCTGCCTTTGTTGACTTTAAGAAAGAAGGAAATCTTTGGCTACCGTAAAATTTGACAACTTTACAATTTTATATTTCAAGTTCATAAAGACCTGTGGAAATTAAATTTGGCATGATTAATTTGTGTTAATTTGTGTTATGTCTACATCAATTTGTGCCTTTTTTAAAAGAAAAACGTTAAAACGTATTTTTTAACCATGGAGAAATGTTTGAATATCGCATGAATTTTATGCAGTCCAACAGAGTTTCTTAGTTATTTGAAATTTTAGATAAATCTTACATTAAATTATTAGTGATATCCATACCTACAACATATTCTAGGACCTTTATTTTATCTCTCCAAATAAAATTGACTTTAAATTTTTATAGAAAGCACTGGAACTTTAAGGTTTTTCTCGAGAGAAATAATAATAATAAAAATAAAAAAAACTACACGAGTTCCAAAAACAAATAAGTGGCTGAACCTTTCGAAATTTCATTACAGTATCTTGAACTATCCACGAGTTATGAAATAAACACCTTTCAAAATTACAAGTTACGGTAAACAGGTGATACAAACACCTACTTACATGCTCAATTAGCCTATATTATGACGTCATCGAACGTTTATCTTAATTAAGAAAGTAAAACAGGTAGAATAATTTTTCTTTCACCAAATTAAAGGGGATAATCCATATTATAGGGAATAAAAATTATATTTTTTAACCCTCAAAGGTGTACTTCCCCTTAAAGGGACTGTAAAATTACTGACAGATTTTACAGTAGTCGTGATAAAAGTATGTACAAAATGAAAGTGTCCTTATGATGTGAAGACTCGGTAATTTTTATGCATTATTTTGGATTTCTAAGAAACATGAAGATTAGTTAATTAGCTTCATATTTCTCCAGTGGTATAATTATAGATTGAATGTTTTGATATGTTCCGCCTATATATACCACTAAATATTAAAACAATCAGCTGAAGTCTACATGAGGTAAGGAGAACAGTTAATTAACAACACGTGTTTTGAATTTGACTTTTATTGTGTTGTTCTAAACGTATTTTTATTGTATTAGATTTAGTCTAACACTTAATAATATAAAATATTAAAATAACATTGAGCTCAATGTGTTGTCAAATTAGATTATTTACAATCATTAATAATAAAATTACGAAGTTAACCCTGTCAAAATAGTTAAAATATGAATTAAAATTAAACATATATGAAACTTAGATAAAGTATTCTAATACTTGTCAATTGTTTTAAAATAGCACACAGATGTCTGTGTATGTCATAAATAATTGTCTTCTTGGATAAAATGCACTTAGCTTCTTTCTTCTTGTATTTGTGTAGTGTGACTATTATTACTAGAGGGTCTATTATAACAATGTCATATTGTGAATAACTGTAATTTATGTTGTCCTTCTTCTTGGATTAAATTAGTGGATCTTGAGTAGTGTAGATACTTATATCTTGTAGTCTTCAGCTTTCGTTGTTTTTCAATATATTGAGATGCATTTCGACGTCATATGCGTCATCATCAGTCACGCCTAGAATATGAATATTTTGGATTTCAAAAGAATCTCATGTAAAATTAATTATAGGATAAGAAACTTCGTTAATAAAATAAATTTTAAAATGTGACTAATTTAAATGGGTTAAATATAAAACTGTAATGAAGAAATTGGTTGTATGCTAGCCAGTAGAAATTTAAAATATAAGTTATTTAATAAACGAATAATATATATATATATATATATATATATTTTTTTTTTAATTTATTCTGCAGATTTACAATCTGTTCACATAAGAACATTCAGTAAATGGTATAAATGGCACAGTAATGATGTCAGAGCTGTAAAATACAACTCTTTAAGGTAAGTCATTGAATAACAACTCTTTAAGGTAAGTCACTGAATCGGAATGCCAAGTCTAAAATCTTATGTCGATGTAAACGGTTGATTGAGGAACTATTGTCCAATAGATTGATGGCTAGGGAATTGGGATGATTGTTTAGGCGTTGCTGGTATCGAATGCTGTACAAGGTGATTTCTTCTTTAATAGTAGGGATGTCCAGGTCGTGGTGTAATGTAGCATTGGAAACATACCACGGTGCGTTAGCAAGTCGGCGAAGAGATTTGGATTCAAATCTTCTTAAGATGTCAATATTGGAATTGCTGGCAGTGCCCCAAAGCTGAAGTCCATATGTCCATACTGGCCTTATTATGGTCTTGTAAAGTATAACTTTATTATACAGGGATAGCTGAGATTGCTTATTTAATAACCAGTACAATTGTTGAAACTTTAGTTTGGCTTCTTTGCTTTTCGTAATAATGTGATATCTCCAGGTTAGATGTACATCTAAATGAAAACCAAGGTATTTTACATGCTCTACAACTGGAATTTCTTCGTTATTTATTTGTTTTCTTGGGCATTTTTCTCGGCGTAAAGAAAAAGTGATATGCCGAGATTTTGAACTATTTACCTGAATGAGCCATTGATTTAGCCAGCGTTGTAATAAATCTAAATGATTTTGTAAATATCCTGAGGCTAAAGTAGGATTTTCATTTGAAGCAAGAATAGCAGTATCATCTGCAAATGTTGCAGTTATGGTATTTTCTGTTGTTGGTAGATCATGTGTATAAAGAAGATACAGAACTGGTCCCAAAACACTACCCTGTGGGACACCTGACTTTATGGGATGGAATATGGAGAGTTCGTCTTTAACTTTAACTTGAAAATGTCGATCACTTAGGTATGATGTAAGCAGCAGATAATAAGGATGAGGAAGTTTTAGTTTTATTTTGTACAGAAGGCCCATATGCCAGACTTTATCAAATGCTTGTTGAATATCCAGGAAAGCTGCTGTACAGTAACGACGTGATTCAAAATCCTGTTGTACAATGTTAACAATGCGATGGGTTTGTTCAACAGTAGAATGGCATTCTCGGAAACCAAATTGAAAGTCAGGAATTATTTCAGAGAGTAATGGTTTTAGTCGTTGCAGGAGCAATTTTTCAAAGGTAATTATTTTGTTAATATTCGGTAATTGAAATTTTATAACAGAAGCTATTGATTAAGAAACTGTACTTAAAGGTTTAAGTTGACATAAGTATTTTAGAATAATATCTATTAAGTTTTTAATAATTACAATATGTGACTTACCGATAGTCTTGAGAGCTGAACATTCTACGGTGAATGTTTGAGTGCTACTGAATATTGTGAGAGTCCACACCTAGCTAGTTAGGTTAATGTATGTTTCAAAAAGTGCGTTCTGGTCTACTGTGTTTTCATTTATGATGTTGTTCTTATGTTTATAAATTTCAAAATATGTGTTGTTAATTAACTGTTCTCCTTACCTCATGTAGACTTCAGCTGATTGTTTTAGTAAAAATTGTTGCTTCAAGCAGCTCATTTTGTTCAATAAAATGTATTCTCTAGTGGTATATAGGCGGAACATATCAAAACATTCAACATGAAGATTGCAAATTTTGCGTCCTCAGTTGCCATAAACGAATGTTTTATTGAAATCTGAGATGGTTTAAAACGAACGTAATTAAAAGTTTGTACTTCAAAGACATTTCCTTCACGAACAGGCCACATTTCTTACTGGCCGCATGTCAGTTTTTTTCAACGTGGTCAAGACCTGGCCCGGCTTTTATTGCAGATGACTCTGTCTAAGCACGATTCTACCTTTCCCGATTATTAAATGCAGAAGACAAATTAAGGAATTCATTCTGGTTTGGTCAGGTGTCTGTCTAGTGTTCTGTAAGTTTTTAAAACTACTTGTGAATTACTTGTGAATTTATCGATTTCATAATAATTGGTGATATTTTCATGATCAACTTTTATTTTTCAAAATAATAGTGAATACATAAATTGAAGTCGTAACATTCCGTAGTATAAATCAGATAATGCAGTTTATTATAATAATTGTAAAATGCATTTCCTGTTTAAATTTGTGCATAATGAAGGTCATAAATATTTTTACGAGACTTTTAGAGCCAGTTGTCGCAATAAAATCAGAACTTAAAAACGTACTTAAGAAAGAAAGAAATGGAATAAAGTTTTTATTTCCTAGATAATTTAATGTCTACCATTCGCACATGCAATCACGGCCCTGTTAATCCACCACTGCACCTCACGTAATGAATTCAAGTTTCTTATTCTACTTTTATAGACTTTGGAGAACCTACTACTCAACCCGTTGTCGTGGTGACTGCAACAAGGCAGAATCTCTTGGTCACGAGTTGAGGTTTTGCAGGGAATCGGAACAACAGACAAGATGAAGTAAGATATGCAATTTCCAATGCACTTCGAAGGAAATTTTTAAATATCCCATTCACATGGGATGGGGTTCGGTTGTTTATGACATTTCATATTTTTATTCCGAACTCCGTTCTCGCCGCAAACACAAATTAAACACGAATTGCACGCTTGTTATCCTAATCGGACCGTTTTTATTTTACATATAAACTCATATTTTGGGCTTTTTTTGTGATCTCGGTCAAATTTTGGCCATATTTGTAATTTAACCTCATATTTCAGTTATAAATTCGGTAAAAGAGCACAATTATACAGTGTAAGGACTACATGGTCGAGTTAAATTTGAAATTTATTTAATTAATTTAATGTTTATGCCAGATTAATAGTGCAGTAACTTAAATTTTAAAATTAATGGAACTTTTCATATTTTATAGGGACACGCAAGGTCTGCAAAATATTACGAACTTTCGGAGCTGATGAAGCGAACAAATAGGAGCAAATTCATTAAAAATAGAATTCCATTACAAGTATAACTGTAAATCACGAAAATTGTTAAAAAGTGGTTATCTGATAGAATTCATGTGATGTAAGACTTTAAACGTTTTAAATTGGAACATTTATTTTTTGGAAATTCGATTTTATATTAGGTCATATTTAAGATTTTTGGGTCACATTTAATCATTTTTAAGGGCATATTTTGCAGGCATATTTTTCACTTTTTAGGTTATAACATCCGAACCCTACATGGGACCATCTAAATAAACATTCAAGTATATCAATGACGCGGTATATAGGCCTTGTCTGTTTTTTTTAATTTAAGGGGGAAAAGAAAGAAGTAAAGTTATCTTGAATTCTTGCTCTTTGTGGTCATTCTCGAAAGAGGGCAGACGATGTTAAACATTTCTCCCTAGCATAACTTTATAGCGATGATTTAGATAATGAAAGGATTATTATAGCCTAAATCTAACAATTCCTAGCACTTAATTTAGCAAGAGAGAAAGATGTAAAACTTGATTGCCTTCTATTGAGGGTTGCCAGATGGATCCAGAAATCAAGACAACAGCATTTCTTATTAGATTCAACCGTTATTTTTATTTTTCATAACGTAAAAGGAAACAAACTAGTGAAAAAAATGTGCATTTCATAAAAAAAATGACATATCAAAGTGCAAGAAAAAATTACAGGCAATTGTATTAATTGCTTTCTTTGCAGTCCGTCACAGTTTTATAAATCGTTTTTGAAAGTGTCACAAATGTATTATTATTACCTTCATTAGTACTTCTCTTTGCCAATTGTAAGCTGGTATTGATTGTCAAATTGGCAGCCTCTGGGTATAGAGGATGACTGTTGAAATAAAATATACATATTCGTAAACACTATCAGGGAGGCAGCAGCAGGATGCAACATATTCTCCATGATGCCTAAATCTAGCGCATTCCGTATGTCCCATTTGATTTCATAGAAAAAAGCATAATATTATGTGTGCTAGCTTCTAGTACGGGAGAGCCTATTTATTATTTTAAAATAAATGTAGGTCTAATTTAATATTATTACTCCTTTCTGTTAGATTTGTAGAAGCAGAATTTATGCTCGCTCCTTGTATTCTACTAGCAGGTGCCCGCGGTTTCGCTCACGACAATTAATTTAAAAATTAAAAATTAAGAGTATAATAACTATTAAAGCATTATATTTATTAAACTTGCACGCGAATCATTCATAAACTAAACCAGTAATAATTGATGAAACAGCTAAAATTAAGGCTTCAGTGTACATTCCACGATTAGAAAGGCTACCTGGGAAAACGATCTCAGATTCGATTATGCAGTTCCAAAGCTAACTGTGAACACATAATACGTATTGATTCTCAACTGTTTTGTTGACAGATGACTATGATGTGAATTTTATTTGATCAATTCAGTGTAATTTTCAGAAATTATAAATTTTTCAAGGGAAGGAGTGGTTTGTTTGGATTTTTATTATTAGCGATATTTCAAGAGTTAAACCATCAATATTTTACATCTGGTTCCCGCGGCTTCGCCCGCCATTATTAATTGACTCCAGGATTTTAAAGAAATTTACACTGGTAGTTTATTAAAAATGTTTGTGGTTCAGAGCTATGAAAATTGTAAGTAAAAATAAATTTTGAATATTTGTTCATTCTGTTCATTTCATAGGCTTTATATAATAAAGACACGGTTTTCCTAATTTTGTACTCTTCGTGAAAGTTTAGACTGCCGGAAACGAACGAATGTATACAGTATCAATATAGTTATATAGGCCTATATACAATGATAATTACCACGACAAGGCATTTAATGATCATAAAAAATGAAAAATGCAAAATAAAAACGTATTTATGCCCTAAGATAGTAAAAAAAAGTGTGCGTGGAACGCCACGCGACTGAAGTGAAACTTGTTATAATTTTTAGATTTTTTCAGTTTTGGACTAATGGATTTTTTCAATTTTGGATTGTTGGACTTTTTTAGTATTGGGTTTTTGAACTTTTAAATTTTGGATTTTTAAATTTTTGATCTTTGATTTCTTAATTTTTAAATGTTGGATGTTTTTAATTTTGGATCTTTAAATTTTTTATTTTTTATTTTGGATTTTTTAATTTTTTATTTTTTAAAATAATAATATAATAATGGTGAAGGGCTCACCACGCCACTAATTCGAAGCAGTAATAGCCCCCCCACTCATTTCCTGATACCTTCCCCCCGCGCGCTCCCGTAATTTCTTTTTTTTTAATTTTTGGATTTTAAATTTTGGATTATTATTTTTTAAATTTTGGATTTTTTTAAATGTTGGATAAGCCTAATCATTGAGTTGATTTCTTTCTGTGGAGTTCGTTCCGTCACACCCCACTAATTTCGTGACGATTTTGTTCGTAACGCAAGTTTGGTTAGCTCTCGATTTACTCCTACCGCAGCTAAAGAAGTTTCACTTAATAAATCACGCAAAATCTAAAAAGAATCGATTCGTGGACTTTTAATTCAACTAATATGCCGTGATCTTACGGCTGACAGAATTTAGACAACAAAGTAAGAAAGTAATTATTATTTACAAAGTCCGTTACATTTTATTCATGGAATAGTCTTAATAAATCCTACTCGACAATAAGAGTTTCATCAGATAAATTTGGTCGAACTTCGTTCTCGCAGAACTCGTAATCTCTCGTGCGATTACCTATGGCAAATAGTCAATCTTACTTGTGTACAGTGAATATTAAATATTAAAAGATCTAGGTCGGAGATTCATTAAACTACACACCAAGTACACAATTTTATTACTCGTATAAATCTCATGATTTGCAATATGAGACTCAGAATTCAGGTTAAAAGCAGCGTTAAAACTTTTTAAAATCAAGATATGTGTTAATTGACCGTAACTACGTAATTTACCCTACAATGTAGAACGACAGACAGACTGACTACCCTAACAATAAAATAATGTTGCACTCACTGACCTCGCACTGATAACACCTTTTAGTAAGAATTCCGATTATTTTATAGCCCTTACAGTTTTAACTCTTTCCCTTTATCATAACCTTTACGACTCTTTTTTAATACTTGGAGACTCACATAAAATATATTACCATATATCGCTCTGTAAAATCTTCTTGGGTAGACTTTACTGCCAGGTGAATGTCACTGTTAAAGCTATTGGAAGTTATTATAGACTTCTGCTCTTATAAGAAATGCAGTAATTGCACCCTTTACGTTTAATACAATTTTATAAATGACTAGCAGCTGCTCGCGGCCTCGCCCAGGATAATTAATTCGAAGATTAAATATTAGAAGCAAAATAATTAAAACATTATATTTATTAACACTTAAATGCGAATCATTCATAAACTAAACGATTAATAATTATAACGAAACAGCTAAAAATCCGGCTTTGGAGTGCATTCCACGATTAGAAAGCGCCTCTATTGTATTTTATATTCTAAACAAACGAATCTACCAGGATAAGCTCACAGAATCGAAACGGTCGACAATTGCATGCATTATATTAAAAAGATCGCGATGCTTTTATTTCCAAGTAATAACAAAAAAGGCAAGGCCACCTGTAATTGATTTGACAATTGAAATGTATTACCGAAGACTGAATTACGATAGCGCAAAATATTCACGTTTTCTGCCAGTTTTTCTCTCATAACTCGTGAACGAAAGCGAAAATTAATAAATCCAGTTCCGAGTTCCATTCGGCCACCATTCAGTCCATCTATGTTTAAATTATCAGATGTCTGCATAAAGTAGATTTCGCTGGGCATCGCCCACAGACAGACAAACACTTCCTCTTATTATTATAGATATACCCAATTGACTGAGCGAAGGGAGGTACTGTTTTTACTCGACGGTTAGGTATTTCTTCATTCCATTTTTGAATGAATGTTTAAGCCATTAAAAACGACGTATTTGTAAGGATTTTGAATTTTTTTTATTCCTTTTCAAAATGGTGGTCGTTTTAATGTTTCCGTTTTATGCAATATTTAGCTTCTTACAATTCTAGCCAAATGGAGTTCCTCTCAAAAAGGTAATGAATAAACGCAGAGGCCTATTGTGGAACTCTTAACGACCACGACGCGCTATCGAAAACAAGAGAAGTGGAAAGTTATCTAAAAAGGTGTTTTTGATTCACGACAAAGCTCGGCCTCATTCGGCAGCTCAAAATCAGGTACATCAAGGTGTGAAATTTTTGGAATCCTCCTTACAGTCCTGACCTGGCACCCAGTGATTTTCACTCTTTTCCGAAACTAAAGAACTTTTTGGGTGGAAGAGAGTTCCCATCCGATGAAGACCTGAAAACGGCAGTGACATCCTGGACCAGGTCATTGGCGGAAGTAGAATATAACATCGACATTGAAAAATTGGTACCACATTTGCAATAGGCCTAAATGCATTGACAGTAGTGGCGATTGGGTCGAGAAGTAGAGTAAGGTACTGTATCTTTGTAAATAAATTTTTGTGTTGATATATTTCGTTATTATTAAGTTATGCCAAATCGTTCTTTACATTCTGGACGACTTTCATATTTTAACACTTTATTGAGACTTGAAATCAAGACGCACATAGGGGCCCAATCTTCGTAAATCCCGGCTGATGTGTACTGCATACAATCAGCGTCCTCAGTGAATGCTTAATGTAAACATACTTATACAAATTCTACCAGTTCAACTTCAACACAAAATAATGAATCTGAAGCTATCTAGTTATAGCTTCCGATGTCTTGTAATTGTGCTGTATTGCAGAGAAGTTTGAGTTATGTGCACACATTTGCAAATGCTAACTAGGATGGATGTTATTTCTGCATATTAATAGCATAGAGTTGTTGTCGAAAAGACTTAGCGTCGAATCCAGACAGAACCGCTCTTTGTCATAGAATTATGCAAAGGCATAGCATTATATCTTCTTCGCTCCTGAATAATGCCATCCAATAAGATCAAGATATTTCGTGCTCTTCTGTAAACACATAGATGTGCACATATATCTACACTAATATGCTGAGAAATGCGAAGTGGAGATTCTCATGTGTATTTCAATAGAGAAGCGTTCTGTAATACGAATGAGCACTTTCCACATTTTATGAAGTAATTTTCATAGTGAAGGTGTACCGGAAATAGAACTCTCTAAAGAAAGAGTTTTCAACTTGCGGCCCTCGGGCCACATGCGGTCCTCGAGGACTTTTCTTGCAACCTGGGAGATCAGTTTGGAAAACATATTAATTTTTTATACATTTTATTATCATATAACTTATATTCCTTTTTGCATTAATGAATTTCATTAACCAATGGGGGTTATATTATATTATATACAGGGTGTTAATGAATAACACCGAAATATTTTACCTGTGTATAGAGGGAAGATTTTTGCTCTATGACGTAAAATATGTATGCTACAGAGCATTAAAGTCGTTACAATTTCGTGCTCATAAGCCAATAATTAAGCGAAATAGGGTTAAAATTGTCATTAAATTGACTTCCTGCCTTCTTATTGATCGATGAAAACCTGATCCTTAATCATTCATCAACTGCTATATCATAATTTAGAGTTTTCATAATCTGCAAAATTTATGGGCTAATCACATAACTGGCATCCACTGCATTAGTTCTTTTATTCATAACTACAGTGTAAACAACGAATTTCCTTTGTTTTGCTTTTATTTTTTCAAATGTTAGAAGTCAGTGGCGGTCATGCTATCAGAGATTTTATGCTGTAACAGGAAAAATTGAATCCATAGAGCAAATATCTCCTGATAAAAGTTGCTTGTCTATGCCCTCTCTATACATAGGCAAAATATTTCGGTGTTATACATTAACACTCTGTATAAATAGCCACCTAATACCCCAGTGATAATGCCTTTGTAGATTTGCCTTTGTTTTACATTTCTTTAATTTGGTCAAATAATATAATAAATGTTACAGAAGCTATATTATGAATTTAAGATATTTAGGCCCACATTCTTCTCGATATATTTTGTAAAGCATTATATTATTTCTAATAGGATTTATTATCTGTCTATATGCTTTTAATGTGAGTAATTTTTCTAAAAATATCAAAATTTAACAACACAAGATTTTTAGCTTTTTCAATCAGACAAGCCCTAAAGATTTTAATAAGTTATACTAAGCTTAAATATAACATGAATTATGGACTCGCTTTTGGGAGGTCCCGGGTGCAAATCCCATGGCCTGAAAATTTGAATTGGGGCTTTCAGTCGTAAGGCCAACCGTCGAATTGGATATTTATTTACCATCAACTTACATTACAAAATCAATCACATTCATTTAAAATTAATATCAGTTTAAATTTTACAGATGCCATAAACACAGAAACAATAGAAAACAGTTGCACGTCAATAGTTGCATGGCCTACTGGTATCCACACCGAACCTGAAATCCTGATATGGCCACGGTGTTCAAAGGAGTATAAATAAAGCTAAATTAAATGTTAAAAACTAAAAAATAATTTGCATTGGGCATAGAAGTAGCAGGCCCAGGTCTGTACTAAGAAGTAGAAGAATATAAAGCAGCAGAAGAAACAGAATAAGAAGAAAAGAAGAAAAAAAGAAGAGGAAGAAGGGAGAAGAGAAGGATGACGGAATTATCGAGCAGTTTTTAATGATTTCAACCGTGAAACTGTAACATTTAAAATAATGTGTTACCTTGACTACGTTTCCTAATAGTGGGAGGTTAGAAAGAGAATTTATTACATTTCTGTAACAGAAATGTGTTTTTTTGTCTTGCCATAAAACTTTCCGGAAATTGGATATCTATGTATGAACCTAGTCTCTACTTTTATGCTACCTTGTTTCTAACAAAAAATAAATAAACTAGGAACTAAACCGTGTTTTGAATAACCTATTTAAATGTAAATATCAGGGTAAAGTCTTCTATCAGCATATCATAAAATATGAAGTAGGTAGCTCGCGCTCCTTAAAATGGATGAGATATTCTACCTCTAGTTTAGGGTAAGCCAGTTATGTAATTAACATTACAATGGTATAACACAAGCAATGGGCGTGTACATCTTCGCTATTGTCTGTGAGTGGTTTCCTTTACGTTCCCATAGCAATATCAAACGTCTGATTTAATATACAGTAACCTAAATGCGTTTTGGTATGCTACTGCTGACTGGATCTGTTACATGATTCCTGCTATAACATTTAATACGCCAATCGTAATATTTGTCATCGTGCTGAGCGCTAGTGGAATAAGTGGCTAATTACCGGGCTACCAAAGACCTTCAGCTTTACATTACTCACTTGAAATACAGTGAATCCAGAATTAAAGTATCTGTGAAAAGGCGAAAATGTAAAACAATCATAGATGAAGACAAACGATCTTAGCTCAAAGTGGGACGAACAATCGAGCTACCCTCCTTTTAGGAGTGGCCGTTGCCCTTTAGGGATTAAAGGCTATTATTATTATTATTATTATTAGGGGGCGGATATCTATGACATGTCATATTTTTCTCCTTTGCGTTATTTCAGGTTTCCGACTAATTTAAACCCGATTCCAAGCATCCTGGTGATAATGGAGCAGCTTTTATTGTGCATATAACTGCATATTTAGGAAATTTTCAATTATTGTAGCATATTTTGCATTAATATGCATATTTAGATCATATTTTTGACATATTTGTATGCATATTAAAGAAATTTTGAAGTTTCATATAATATTTTGTAGATTTTGCATTAAAATTATACTTTTTGAGAATTTACAGATATTTTAAATAATTAACACTATATTTTAATAAAATGTATTGTAATGAAACTTAAAAAATATATATACAATGTGTAAGTGGTAAAGGCATATTTTAAATTTCATTGGTCATATTTTAATGTTTTTTAGGTCATAAATGCATGCAGATATCCTATTTTTTAGGTCATAGAAATCCGCCCCTAATTATTATTATTATTATTATTATTATTATTATTATTTATTTATTTATTTTAATTTTTTTAATTTTATTTTTTTTACAAAATTAATTGTTAGATGTAAGGTGTATATGATAGCTCATTGCAGCGTAAGTAGTATATCTTTATTGTGTGATTCCTGCTGGAGTTCGTGCACTGACAAATTATGTTTTGTTGCTCCTAAGTGAATCTACATAATGTTCAAGATCCTGGAGAGAGTACCTATTGTAACGTGGAAGTGCAGGAGTCATTGTATGTTGACATTCGGATGAAATTTAATTCCGATTCCACAATTGCATGAAATAGGAAATATCCCGATGACGCTAGCCGGGAATCGATCTAAGTGCATAGGTAGCAATTGACAATCAAAAGTTCCATGGCCTACCCTCAAACTCCTGATATGGCCTCGTAGCTAAAAGGGATTTAAAAAAAGAATTAGTTTGTTTTTTGTATAATAACAGGTTTTTTATATTAATTTGTTATATTTATAAGTTACTTCCATCAATGAGGTAGGCCTACGCAATTTACGTGAAAACAGTGTTAGTGTTAACAATAGGTTTCTTTCTTTCTTTATCGTAGTTTTACCTCTCCCTTTTTAGGATTTAAGCAACCCAAGCCGCGCGGGCCTTACAGGGCCGCGACCTATCGGGAAAGGGATTATCTTTGGATCACATACACACTTTTTTGACCTGACAAGGACATGGAGGGCCTCCCCGGATGAGTGATCGGCCCAATGCCGGGGCCACCTCCGGGACAACACGAACACATAGGACGAGACACACCATTCACACACACACACACACTCACTCAGAAAAAGGCGAGGATGGGGATGAAGATGATAAGTTCGGCCAGATGATATCTGGGGACCATAAGGGCCTAAAGTTACCTGACATTTGTCTCACAGGTGAGGGAAAACCTCACCTAGGTAACTTGTTGCGACCAGGAATCGAACCCGGGCCCGTTGCGTGAGAGTATCGAACGCATCCTCTGAGCCACAGTGGTGGACTAACAATAGGTTTAAATTATTTTATTGTTAAATATGCCATTTAAAATAGCCTACATCTAGCGTCGAATCAATAAACACGGGCTAAACCATCAGTAGCCTACTAGCAGTTAAAAAAAACCTTCCACAATGGGACTTCTAAAGTACAGAGAAAATAAGACAAAATGCGTTATTTTACATAAAATCACAACAGTCCAGTTCATATACAGATCATGTCTACTTATTTTGTTTTAGTTTTACTATGAAAACTTTATTGTACAAAAGGTACATTACAGTTTAGATAGCCATGCATGTTCAGTGTTTGGCATTATTAGTGAAAAGCAGTCATGCAAGAAAAAAGAGCTGAAAAGAGGGCAGTGTTATGTTAAAAAGTGGCTTAGCATTTTGAACATAGGTGGCTTTGTCAGAGCAGTGTTGTTCAGTGTTCAGAGCCATTGTTTAAAGGGTTGGTATGCCTGACATTATCAGGAGGCCGTGTGTGTGATAACACGTGACATCATATCCCTCACCGAATCTCACGCAAATCTTTTTGTACTACTTTTTACCAAACACACGCATTAGCGGAAGAATATGTAAACCTGCACACCGCAAACATGTCCAAGCTTCGTCGTCATTGAATAGCGACGCATCGATTTTGTTTCTTTTGTTTCTCAATTGCCCTTTCACATGTAGGTTAATGGAGTAAAAGAAAAGCACACATGCTGATGAATTGGCACATTAAGTTCTGTATTATGTAGTAGGCCATGGCCAGTGGAATTTATAATCTAGGGTTCGCGTGAAATTAAATAGATGACAATTCTATGATCAGCTCTATATAATGCATTAGCGTTTATTACTTGGTCGTGTTATGTAGGATAACTTTATAATAAACACAGAACGTTCTCGATCATATTTAATGCCATTAACTAGGATATCCTATTATAAGCCTTATTAACTTTAGAGAAGTTATGCTTATTTTTTAATTCTAATTTATTTAATTCTCTTTTGAACATCGAGGATAACAGGAATTGATTTCATTTTAAATAGGCTACAAGTTGTGTATTAATAATAATAATAATAATAATAATAATAATAATAATAATTTTTATTATCTGTTTGCCGTACATAGGCCTACAGTACAGATAAGATAGAATCGTCAAATAAATAACATTAAAATAACAAATACAATACAATAACCGGAAGGTCTCGGGTTCGATTCCCGATGAGGTCATTTGAGTTTTTCAATTGGTCTAATCCTTCTGGTGGCACTATGGCCCTGCGGTCGACTAAGCCTCTAATAGAAATGAGTAGGCCTACCAGAAGCAATCCTGGGAGTAAAGGCGGCCGGTGCGTAAGGCTGACAACTTTACCACCTTCACGTGCCGATATCTAAACTCTGGGAGCCTCAACCTCCTGGAACCCTCTGGGTGTCCATGGACTGCATAGGGATCACTTTACTTTACTTTACTTTACTTTATACTCTTTTGAACATCAAGCTTAACAGGAATTGATTTCATTTTAAATAGGTTACAGGTTGTATATTACACAGTTTGATTTGCTGTTCAAAACACACTAAGATTTTCTGAGTTCGATACTGCACCAGTGTTATAACAAAAGTCTGGATCGCGTTACGATACCGGTAGGCTACTTTTAAATCACACAAGTTACATTACGCGCATTATGGTATGGTCGAAAAAAATACATTTTCAAGACGTTACCTGAATTGGCTGAAAGAAAAAAAAGAGGGCAGAACAGAAGATATTTCGAACAAATTTTAGCTACATATAATGAAACTTAAATTCTTGATGGATATATATGCATTCATGAATCACAGATTATTGTCTCTGTTGGACATTACATGAGAATATTGTAGGAGGAAAATTCTTCTGACAATGGGATTTGAACTCAGGACCTTTGGCTATCCGTGCCACCGCTCTACCAACTGAGCACGGACAGCAAAAGGTCCTGGGTCCCAGTTTAAGAGGAATTTTTCTCTTATAATATTCTTAAATTCTTCAATAATTTCGGGTCAGTACCGCGTTCTAAGCAGCGAAATAATTGCAAACAGTTTGACCATAGGAAAGCAAGCGCAAGAGATCAGTTGCTGATTGTAACACACCTTTTGCAGAAACAAACCTTTAAACAATAAAATTAACGGTGTAAAAAGAAATCGGTTACGGTTTCGGTGTAAAAAGAAATCGAGCACCGTATATTTCCGCTCATAAGACGACAGTTGAATCATAAAAAATGCCCCGAAAATCCAGGGTTCTGAAATTTATATAAATTAAAATCATTATAAAATGATATATTCTGATGTCTATATTATATTATTATCTTGATAGCCTATATTAAGATGTTGGATACCAATTGCGGACAAATGTAAGCACCGAAATAACGCGAATTTCGAAAATAAAACCACAAACGGCATAATCTGCGAAATAAACCCTATTTTTGGTATTTTTCCATGCATACCGATACATGTATCATAGGCTATGGCTCATGCATAATGCGTTCCCTTGCGACTGGGCTCAGTAATGCCATTTTGAAGAAAAGAAGATCGAGGAAGATTTGTTCCGGTAAGGAAAGCCAACAGTCTTTTTAACTAACTGTAGTTATTCTAACCCTAACTTCTACTAACCACCCTATGGATTATAACAGTGCGATGGTTGGCAACATTTTTGAGATTAACCAGAAAACTGAAACAAAGACGAAACTTTTGAAGTTGTTTCATAAACATAAACTAATAGGCCGTTGATTTGGAGGGGGGGTTATCTTATAGGACGTATATAGGCCTACACACATATATAGGACGTATATACACTATTTTCATAGCACTTAGCTTATATTGCTTCTATTTGTTAATGTCTTAGTTTTAGTGTATATTATAGTATAATATAATTATACACACATCCAATTATATTCTAATTCTTTAATTCACTTTGTTTTCTCGGCATATTATTGGACGCATTTTAGTCTTATGTTTTAATACAGGCAGATCAATATTGTATTATTATTCTATTTTTGGCATTTTGTACTATTATGTATGATGTCTATTGTATTTAATTTTTGTAGATTCCTTTTAATGTATTTTGTATTTATCCTGGTTAAGTGGAAGATATGGCCTTAACTCTGCCAGGCAAAATAAAACATTATTATTATTATTATTATTATTATTATTATTATTATTATTATTATTATTATTATTATTATTATTATTATATGTGCTAAAACTATAAAATTTTGACAAAAACTTATACTTCGTCTTACCTCCGGAAATATAAGGTGAATTAAAGTGATCCATTTTAACATGAAATTTCACGAAAAAGAATCAAACTACAGTACTTGCATCTCGTCCACAGCTTACTTTATACCCGACTGAAAACACAGGATAATTTTTATATTACTGTAGCAGGCATTAAATCACTTTTAACGAAACGACCTGACCTGCTCCTCACTTTATCATACCAGATCTGTTTGGTGAGTTTACTGCCCGGGATCTGATTACTGAATGTGAGATCGCGGCATTAAAAACGCAATAAAGAGGGTAACTACCCCATGAATTCATTAGCGTACAAGAGCTCCCATTAACCTGCCTTGCGGGAACCATGGCAAATAAAAATTGCCTTGTCCCATCAATGTCCAAGTTAAGTAAAAATATAGTCCGGTCTTTTTTATATCTCATTGGGATTATCTTTGTCTTTTTCTTTTTCTGCCAGCTGATACCATCTCTAGAGCTACACCGTTATGGCTCATATCTGTAGTTATTCTACACTTTTCTTAGATCTTCAGTAAGTCCATGTCCTTGCAGACATACTAATAAGTATAATCCATGTTTAAAATGTATAAAGTGAATGCCACTTAATCTAATCGCGGATAATGTTATCAGTCGGGGAATGTTTATCACTTCTACGAAGTCCCGTACGGATTAATACTGACACATACAGAAAAAATGCTGTTTATTATTGGTCTTTATGAGATTGTGTGGTGGACGGGAAAATGTCTGTTCGTCTGTCTATCTGTCTGTCTATCTGTCTGTCCGTGTGGCTGTACGCGCGATAACTGAAATACGCTTTATCGGATTCTCATGAAACTTGGTATACGTATTTATAACTTCCATGGAAAGAAGCCTATTGATTTTGGACAAAATCGGTTGAACGGTACCGGAGTATTGCCCAATTTAGTGCCTATTTTATGGTTATACATTAGAAAGAATTTATCAAATGCAAATCAGTTCTCATGACAACATATTGTTTTATAGCGTTCATATATGGCTTTGGAAGTTTCAATACAGATAGCTTTGACAAATAAAAATACCCACAAACGGACATTGTGTTCGCTGACTAAGGATCCGCATGTCTCGGTTCGATCCCCAATAGGCCTACCTCCTCGCATTTTCCTGAGATAGGGACGTCTGGAACGGGGCGCACTTAGCCTCGTGATACAAACTGAGGAGCTACTTGATAAAGAAGTAGGGAACAGTAAGCCATTAATAACGGCCGTGGGAGTCGGCATGCTGACCATATGCCCCAATCCTGTATCGCTATGGAGTTTACTTAGTTTAGTTTATTTCCTAATGATTAGAGTGTAAAAGTTCTATGAAACAAGGGCTTGGTTAGTGAAACAGAATGCTTTAAGAGGGGACGTAGGTCCGAATGCAGAGTTTTATAAAATTGCTCATATCTCCTAAAGTATTACAGCCACAGATATGAAATTTTTTACTACATTTGGTATGCTTTGGTGAAAACACACCAATTTTTAAAGATTTTTTTTTTGTCATTAGTATTTTTTTTATTTTTTTATTTTAACTTAATCGCCACACTTACGTACCTTTTCTGTTGAAACTACTTAATGGATCGCTATGAAACTTTACCTGCTTACTTTCAAATTATAACTTTCTATGGAGGCATTTTTTTTAATTCCTCTCCATTATTTTCTATTTAAAAATCTAATTTTTTGATACCAAAATCTGTGCTAAAAGTCAGTCCTCTTATTAATGCAAAAAAAAATAATAAATAGATATATCAAAATTATGTTCCAAGGCAATGTTTAATTATTTGTTATCACTAAGTGTAAAAAGTTTCATACATTTATCTTGAATAGTTCCTGATAAAAAGGTACATAAGCTCGGTATGTAACTTACGGGAAAAAGCGTTTAGTTTAAATTCTTTTTCTTTTTGCTGTAGGCCTATATTCAAAGGGGCACGGAAGAGTACATAGATTGGGTGTTTTACTTTTAAAAGGCGTTCATAGACGGAATTTGACTCTAAAATGTTGAGAGAATATTCTTGAAACATAACAGAATCAAATGATGCAATTTTTAAAAAATGTGATTTTTATCTTCCTTCACCTAAGCCCCCCCCCCCTAAATCCTTAACTGCACCAGAAGGAAGTAAATAAATATACTAATATAAGCGAGAAAGTAAAAGCAACTGCCCATGTTATTGGAGATTCAATTATATAAAATTATCCTGGCATACATTGGCTCGTATAATAATAAATGATGTTTTACTTTACTGTACGATGATTTTAAATTCTAAAGACGCCCACTACGAGTAAATGCACACAATTTTTATCAATCAAGATCACGCGAACTGAAAACACAGTAAATGTTACTTTTGATTAGTGTATTTTCCACAGAGGGACACTTGACATTGAATTAAGTACATAAGAGGGATAATGTTCTAGAGGACTTGAAGTTCGACATGACAGGTTAATACCCTCCAGCGTTGTATGTCACTGTTACAACTGTTATAGCGTGCGGCATAAATTCACTGCCTTTATTATTTACAAGTGAATTAATAGCAGGTTGATTTGTGACAGGGCTATTTACATGGCACGTACAAGCGACGTTACCTCTCTTCACTATTTTACGACCTGTGCCCGTCAGAATAGTGTCATAAATGTGGCAGATCAGTATGAGCACTTATATTAGTGAAAAAAAAAATAACTACGAGGGAGAATCAAATGAAAACCGCAATTAATTTTTGACCCCACTATTTTACTGCAGGAAGAATGTTTGCAGTGTGTCCAACTGAACAGTTTTAAAATAAAGGACAGACACACCGAAGGGGGGTCTGGGGGGAGGGAAACTAAAAAATACAACACATTATACTAATATACCGTTAATAACAATATGGTACAGATTGGAGTTTTTTTTATCACGGCTTTCATCTGAAAGTAACTGAAAACGGACCTTGAATAAGAGTCTGAACAATCTGAAAACCTGCAGAGTTCTTCGGAGGAACAGTTCAGCTTAAATTTAAGATTTTTAACGTATTATCTATTTTTTTTTTACCCCTCATAGCCATTTCGTTCCTCCCAAAGTTTTAATTTTTTACTTTTTATTTTTATAAGTTTATTTTCTACATTTATAATTTATTGTACACATTAGGCCTAAACAATAACATAAGTATAAAAAAACTCTGCTGAAACTCGCTGAAAAAAAAGGATAGCACTTAAAAAAGGACAATTAGAGGACTTTTTTAATAGTCACCATTTTAAAGGACAGTCCTTTATAAAATGACTGTTGGACACACTGTGTTTGCTTGTGCATTATTTTTCTACTTAGTCCAATCTTAGTTCAATGCACTTAAGGCATCGGATAGGAAGTGCTTTGATACCGCTTGAGAAAAATGCTTTATGTTGACGCTGTATCCACTCGTGCACCGCCAACTGGACGTCTTCATCAGACATGAACTTCTGCCCTCCTAGGTGCACCTTTAATGGACCAAAGATGTGGAAATCTGACGAGTATAGCGGATGTCGTCGACGGTTTTCATTGTTGCACGAGGAGCATGGGGACGGGGGTTCTCATGTTGAAGTAAAACATCTGCACTCTAGCAATCCCCTTCGCTTTGGCACCATTAAACTTCCACATCTTTGGTCCATTAATGGAGCACCTTGGAGTGCAGAAGTTCAAGTCTCTGCAGAAGTTCGACTGGAAGGTGTTTAAACATTCACCCAAAAGGCCGGACCTCGCTCCCAGTGATTTCCATCTTTTCCTACATCTAAAGAAATGAGAAAGAACGACAGAGAGGCGGAGATGTTTGTCACACAATGGTTCAAATGTTATATAATGTATATTACTATAAAATATGCATTAAATTAGGCATTGCTCCGGTACTGGTCAACCGATTTGGTCCAAAATCAATAGAATTATTTCCAAGCTCGTTATAAATACGTACACCAAGTTTCTTAAAAATCCGGTAAAGCGTATTTGAGTTGTGCGCGTACAGACAGACATACAGGCGGACATACATTTTTCCGTCAACCACACAATCTCAGAAAGTACCAATCTGGCACTTAATAATTTATTATATTTTCAAGTGAAGAAATTTTAAACTCAATGCAGGAAAAATAAGCAATCAAAATATATACAATTTCGCATTGTCCTCATACAAAGAACAATGAAAAGCAAATAAAAGAAACACGTTGATAAAAAATATACTATAGCATGTCTTTTGTGAAAGTGTATAAAACGTATAAAAGTATACTATAAGCTAGAGTATGTTCTAATTCCACACACGTTACTGCTTGTTAAGTACTGCTGTGTGCCAGAGAGCCAGCCATTTTAAGTATCACCTCCATTTCACTGCTACTAACAAAGAGTTTTTATTGTTCCCTGTTATTTCACTGTCTGCGCCCGTCTTTGTTGTAAAACTTTAATGCGGCTTATAAAATATCAGCAGAAACAAAATGTAAACTTATGATGCAATTTGTAGCTCGCGCAGGAAGATAAACACAAACACGATTTTCCGCTGCTATACAAAGTTTCCTTCAATTCAGTGCACTGGTAAATATGGCTGCTCTCACAAGATATCGCAAATTTCAGTGCCTAGAAATTTTCTTTTCGGCACTGGGGTACACGATATTCAGTAATTATTTATTTTACTTGGGTAACTCATATAAGGCCATTATTCCAGAAAAATATTATGTCTGATAATAAAAATATTATGTCTTATAATTTAAAGCAAAAAAATCCCTTTAGGCAGGCCTACAGGCGGAGGTAGATTTCGAAGTGCTTTTGGTTTAATTTATTGTCGCTGCATAGCACTCTTCTTCTTTAGCCTTGGCATGGTAAACCTGCAGTAATAAGAACTGAATTCGGTAAAGAGGAAGAGCCTACAATCATTTGTTTTGACAACAAGAATAGGATATAATATTCTGGGAGGCCGTGCGCAAGATCAGCAATGAATAAAATTAGCAAAGCCGCTAAACAAGACAAAATTATGATATTATAATAATTCTTTTAAGTGTTATTATTTTCAAACATTAAAATCTCGCGTCATATGAGAGCTATCAAGAAACTATTTATGGATTTGTAGAGAACTCATCAAGAGCTTTTCAACGATACCCCACAAGACGTAGTTTCAAAAGTTTCGAATTTTCATCCCCCACCCCCACCCCCACCCTCACTCGAACCCCCGAATCGTTGGTGTTACTGTGAACTCCATAGGGAGTACTCTAATTTATTCAAACAAAGTTTCCCTCTATACTTCATAGGGGCCGAGATATACATTTTTAAAAATTTCAACCCCCTCCCCCGACCACCCCCTTGGGCCAATTTTGCCCATTAACGAACTTGTCCGAACTATTGGGCCTAGAAATAACATAATAAAATTTGGTTCAAATATCTTCAAAATTACGGCCGCTATCGTGTAAAGATATAAATATATATATATATAAATATCACAAATTTCTTTTTTTTGAAAGGGCGGTGGTTTCGTACTTAGGGGAGCATGAAACGTAAAGATATGAAAGAATTTTTCGAAAATCATAAAGTGGTATCCATTGCAATAGGTAGATTTTTCTTCGAAAATCTACCTAAAATATTATGTCTTATAATTTAAAGCAAAAAACTTAACTTATAAATAGGATAATATAATAATGACTACGCCAGTCATTCGGCGCGTATTTGATATTGACCAATAACGTTTATCACTGCCGAGGAGCTAGACCAATCACATCTTTTATCTTATAGTATAAGTGCTACGAATATAGGCTAAGGATGTGATATTATCATAGGTTTATCGAGTAAACGAGAATTTAGGAATTTATCTGATGAATATCGTAATTTCGAGTAAGATTTATTAAGACTATTTGATGAATAAAATTTAACGGATTTGTAAATAATAATAATTTTCTTACTTTCTTTGCCAATATTCTTCCCTACGTGAGAACACGGCATACTAAATGAACGAACAGTACATTCTTCGATTCGAAGAATCATAAAGAGTTCCCAATGCTACCAATAGTGCGTACCACAAGATGGAGAGCGTCGGCATCAGAACGCTATAAAACCACCTAATGAAAATAGAGTTTTTAATGCACATTTGTAAGTCAATTTCTAAACAAATTATGTTGTAAAAAAATGTGTTTTCATTCTGTTCATTGGCAGAATGAGACGTATTAATCACTGCGCGTCGATACCTTACGTGTCCAGTAAAGAGCTAACATTTTATCAGACTCCTAAAGGAAAATAAAAACAATTAAAAACTTTGTTACTGGTTGAAAAAATAGCTGCTTGCAGTCTATTACTGCATTGTGAGTGGTTCAATGACTCATATTTACCTTCATGTTATGAATAAATAGCTTTTAATTATGTTTGTAGTGTATTATCTTATAGGCCTATTTGAATAAAGAACCTTCGATCAATTCTTTAGGCTACTGTTATCAATCGGTTAATGTTATCAGATTAGCAGCATCCCGAAATGATCACAATAAGCAGCGTGCACTGTATTTATTTAAATGAAGATGTTAATCGAATCAGTGCAACGTCCAACGGCTTAAAAATTCACAAGGTTTATCGATAGATTCGCGACTGGGCAGCAGAAGCAAATTTATCTGATCAAACTCGTCAACTCGAGTTAGGTTTATTAAGACTATTCCATGAATAAAAATGTAACGCATTATACAAATAATTACTTTCGTGCTTTGTTATATAAAAACAAAACTAACAGCTGCGAGATCTCGGCATACAAAGATTCTACAATACATGAATGGATTCGCGTTACCATGTTGTGACCAATGGTGCATATAAGACACAGTTTACCTAATTCAGGTAAGCTAACAGGGGAACAGAATAAAAGCACACGAACTGGCTTGAACCGAATCGAAATTGTGTTTTTAATCGGTGTACATTTATATTACAGTATTTCAATTTCCAAACAAGTTATGTTGTATGAAATAATCTATTTTCGTGCTGTTTAATGGCAGCATGTGACGTATTAATCAAAGGCACATTGACGCTTACGTGTCCAGGAATGAGCTTACGATTTTATCAGGTATAAGATATTTTATAACATATAAACGATCGTGATTGGTCTAAATCAGAGGAATTCCTAAACGTTATTGGTCAATATCAAACACGTTCCAAAGGGACCACTACGAGAGAAATCTTCTTTCCAACAATTGAGTGTCGCCTACGCTGTACGAGTGTAAAACCGGACTTCATATTCACTCAGTTTCTGTCTGGGCATGGCAAATTTGGTTTCTACTTTCAACGTTTCATGATCCAAAGACAGAACGGTTATCAATGTATATGTACTGAACAACAAACTGTTGAACATTTAATTTTTCATTGCCCAGTCCTAGAGCATAAAAGAAGAATATTGGACGCACACTTAGATTATTGTAAAAAGAAATTAGATAAACCACTCTTTGATATTTTTAGGAAAAATGCTGTTATAGAGAATTCCAAAAGTTTTTGTGTTCTATTTTTAAGATGTTATAGTTTTCTTTTATAATATAATATATTAGTTATCTTGTTTTCTTAGAGTAGTAAGGCCTGCATCCAGCCTATGGATAAGAAGTAGTAATATTGCAAATATATTGTCTTGTAACTATAACCCTAATATACCTCCGGGTGGAATAGTAAGTAACTGTATATTCAATAAATAAATAAATATCAAACACGTGGCATATGAGTGGAATAGTCAATATAACAGTTGTTCAGGAAGCATATTTCGCACTATTTATTTAAATGAAGATGTTTAACAAATCAGTGCAATGTCCGACGGGTTAAAATTCTAGTAGAATGTCGTCTCGGTTTCTTTAATTTTCTTAATCCAGTAGATAATTTTCTAGTCTCCTACACATATTTCAATTTAAATTTTTAATTATTCTGCAGCAGTAATATGCACACTTAATGGACTCCTAAAGGAAAACAAAAACAATTAAAAACTTTGTTACTGGTTGAAAAAATAGCTGCTTGCAGTCTATCACTGTATTATGAGTGGTTCAATTACTCATATTTAACTTCATCTTATGAATAAATAGCTTTTAATTATGTTCGTAGTGTATTGTCTTATATCTGTGGCTTGGTTCTAAAAGGGCCCATGTGAATTTCTTGCAAAAATGATATCTATGCATTATTGAGCTCGGCTAGTCTGTATCTTTCGTATAATAAAAGTGCCAATTTCTGTTGCTATTAATAGACATTGGCCTAATACAGAAACCTTAGAGGCCAATGTCGGAAGTTCTCTGCAAAAAATGTTACTTTTATAAAGCCTTCAAAGTCAGTTATCTCAAAAGCAAGTTTTTATGATATTGGCCCTTTTAGAACCAAGCCGCAGATATATGAATAAAGAAACTTTGATTAATTCTTTCAGCTACTGTTATCAATCGGTTAATGTTATCGGATTAGCTGCATCTCGAAGTGATCACAATAAGCGGCGTGCACTGTATTTATCTAAATGAAGATGTTAATCGAATCAGTGCAATGTCCAACAGCTTAAAAATTCACTAGAATGTCGTCTCGGTTTCTTTAATTTTCTTAATCCAGTAGACAATTTTCTAGTCTCCTACACAAATTTCAATTTAAATTTTTAATTATTCTGCAGCAGTAATATGCACACTTAGGCAAAGCAAAAAATTATTAAGACATGAGAAGGCGGCGGCGTAAATGAATATAACAATGAATCCAGTTTTAATTGTTAGTCAGCAGAAGCAGAGCCTTATCTTTTCTGCTTCTCATTTCCCTTTGTAATTCCCAGGCTACGCACTCACTCTATTCCGCATGCAAAGTAAGGAACGAACGCATCTTGGGGCGTTAGCTTATCCTTGGCAACTTCGCAGTCAAACTTTAAGTTTCTGCGTCGCAAGTAGGGGCAAGAAAACTGCATACATCATCAACTCCTCGTCTTATCTCAAATCCCAGGAATTTTGCACCTCCTGCATCCAGTCAGATAGTGCTTCAAATTATTTTTACTTCCCACCATTCATTTTTAGCATAAGCGGAGATGGAATCTATCTATATTAATAAAAGGAAGTGTCTTTCTTCCTTCTATCTGTCTGTCTGTCTGTCTGTCCGCGATTCCCAGCGAAATCTACTCAACGCAGAGATCTGAAATTTTAAACATAGGTGGACTGAAGGGTCGGAAAATGCACCTCGAAGCCGGAATTTTAATTTTCGATTTTGTTCGTGAGTTATGAGTGAAAAACTGGCAAAAAACGTGCATTTTTTGCGTTTTCCAAGCATCAGTTTTCAGTTATACATTTCAATGTCAAATCAATTATAGTTGGCTTTTGCTATTTTTGTCATACCTTGAAAATAAAACTTTCGCGAACGCTTGAATGTTGTAAGCCCTAAATATGGTCAAACATTGTTTAATTTGGACGAAACTCACTATACAGGGGTTTTCTGGGCCAAGGAACTCGAATCTGACGTCGCTTTTACCAGGCGACGCTATCTAATCGTGGTATGTAGTCCACGTGATTAGGAGTTAATAAATATAATGATTTAACTATTATGCTCTTAATTTTTAATTGTTGAAATAATTATCGCGGGGGATCGCTTGATTTTGTAAGTCCATCCTGGAGGATTCATTTGTTTAGAATATCAAGGCCCGAAAACATATGAAATTTTCAACCTACACGGAAGAGAGATAATCAATATAGGCCTAAATATGGTTAAACATTGTTCGATTTGTACGAAACTCACTATACATGGGTTTTCTGAACCAAGGAACTCGAATCTGAGGTCGCCTTTACCAGGCGAAGCTATCTAATCGTGATATGTAGTCCACGTGATTTAGGTGTTAATAAATATAATGATTTAACTATTATGCTCTTAATTTTTAATTTTTCAAATAATTATCGCTGGCGAAGCCGCGGGCACATTCTAGTCTATAATATAATGTAGTATTTGAGCTTGTGTGGTCATGTACATCCAACAGCACCTATTAACAAGACAGTATTCAATTGTGAAATTAATCGAAGGTGGCCTTGCTCGGTTGTTATCTTGATTCATTTGTTTACGACTCGCAGATATCTGATTTCTTTTAAATAGGTGGACAGAAGGGGATTATGAATGAACGCCTAAATGGGAGAACATTGAATGATTTGAACGAAATTCTCTTTGCGGAGTTTTTTGGGCTAGTAAGCTCGAATCTTAGGTCTTTTTTTCCCCCGGGCAGCGTACTTTAATCGTGAAATGCAGCTCAAAGCCGGGTAGTTAGCGCTTTAATTATCAATCATTTTAATTATTTATGTACTTTTCGGTATGATTCGTTTAGTTTGTTTTATTTATTTAAAATTCTTACATAAAACAATATAATTAAGAATAAAATTACGTAATTCTGTACTTAATGAATATATGAGGTCAGTGTTATGAATAATAACATTATAATATTATCTTTCATATTATAATATAATAATAATAATATCTTTCTGAAAAATAAATGATAAATGAAATATCTAGATGAAAATAAATTATTTTCATGTCTTTTAAAATATGTTTATCTTTTGGCACTTACTACTATCTTGATAATTTATTTTTCATTATTATAATTATTTATTTTATGATCATACTCTCAGCTTTTGTCTTTTCCCCTAGTAATATTTCACAATATTTTGCGTATTTAATTTTTTACAATATTTTGTCCATTTAGTTCTAAGGTAATTTTAGGTTAAGATTATATTTTAATAATGTAAAACTTGTAAAATACAAGCATGGAACAGCCCCCGAACAGGAGCTCCTGCTCTTTCCGGGTTTCAGGACCTTATATATTATCTATATATTTATTTAATTTTAAAATAAATAAAATAATAATTAATACTGACTACACAGAGGGGAAAAATGAAACATACAGATTCAAGATCCATAACTTTATTAATCCTTTCAGAACTCAATTTCTATGTTTACATAAGCATTCATCTAGTGAAATCATCAGTGGACCATAAGATTCAAATCATTTAGGAAAATTTCAGTAGAATAGCTTATCTACATGAATTATAACTATAACACATGGATAAAAATCCTCACATTTTACATAAAGCATTACTGCACTAATTTGATTTATCTGCTTTTTACAGCTTTTTATTTGACGCATCAATAGCAGTCAAAACGTTAAAATTATAATTATACGATATTATATAGGTGTCCCTAGTGAATTTTGCTTAGCCAGCAAAGGCACGACTTAGGCAGGCTTTATGATAGGGAATTTAGAAACTAGAAGAAAAAATAATTAAATTTATGGTTAACGCTTTCTCGTCACAATCACGCTCAGCATTCGGATAGTCGCGAGTAGTAACAGAAATGCCCGAAGAGCGCAACATCGATTAAATATTATCGAAAAGTAAAACCTACGGTACGCTAGCATTCACTTCGTAGCAGAAGAATCGCGTTCATGCATACGATATGCAGTATATGCTTTTCCTTTACCTTTTCCTACAGGTAAAGTAAAAGCATTGATTACTATGTTATGCACGCCGCGTCATTATGCTTGCGATAGAAGTACAATTTTAATTTATCGTAGACTATTTCTCATCCAAATCACAAGCCAGCACCGGACTGCACAGAAAACAGATAATGTAATTATTAAAATCATAGTTTATTTTCTTGCAGAAGGGGGAATCCTTTTAGGATAGCTGCTTTAAATTAAGGGTGCCTAGTGAGGGACAGACTCGAATGACTTTAAGAATCGAGAAATATAAAGACTCGAGAGATCATTCGAATGAAAAAGTTCTCGGATGAAAGCAGAATATGAGTAGGCTACTTGCGATAAGAGATGCAAGAACGACTAAAAACTTACTCGATTGATAACTGGAATCGTTATTCGAATGTTCAGTTCGGCTAATTCATCATGTTACAAGATCTACTACTAACTGGTTCCCACAATGGGTGTATTAGTTTCACGCAGGGCTGTCAGATATTGCGTTAATCTCATTGTACTACTAGCGTTCACAGATAGATCTTTAAGATCAGCACGCTATCTCGTCTGCCTGGGATCTTGTGTTAAGAATCGGAATTCTGGCAACACTGTGCATATGGTAGATGTGCGTTCATATGAGCTTATTGATAAATTTCATCTTTTTTTCTTTGAGGGAATTCACATTGATCAACTAAAATATTTTTTTCGCCTTATACCCTCAAATAGCAATAAAAAGGCCAGTAATTGTATATAACTTATATAAATTTGTGGACCACCTTTACAATGAGAAAACAAAAATTATTATTTTTTGTTTTGTTTTTATGTAGTATTTTATTTTATCAGTTGAAGACAGGTCTATATAATATATGCTATTGGTCGTAATGCTAATGCTTTGGAGCAAGCTCAATTTCTTGCTTTAGTTGATCAATGAGCGTTGGAAATTAATGGTGGCAACATATTTACAAAATCTAGGTGAATTACAGGAAGTTCAAATCGCTTTTGTTGGATGTTGGTTGGATATCCAGCATACTTCAGAGCAAATAGATGCCTTCTATCACTACGAATGTTTTCACAGTAACCAGAAGAAATTGAGCTGGCTCTATCAACCGGTCTAAAATGAATTTTGGGTCTGGCAGCATACTTCAGAGCAAATAGATGCCTTCTATCACTACGAATGTTTTCCCAGTAACCAGAAGAAATTGAGCTGGCTCTATCAACCGGTCTAAAATGAATTTTGGGTCTGGCAGAAAGCCAATGATTAAAAATAATTCAATACCTTAAAATTACTATTGATTCACAATAATTCCATACCGAAAAGGAGCAAGATTTTAATAATTACTTTATCTGTTTTCTGTGCAGTCCGGCGGGCTTGTAATTTGCAAGAGAGCGCAACATCGATTAATTGTTATCGAAAAGTAAAACCCACGGCACGGTAGCATTCACTCCGTAGCAGAAGAATCGTGTGTATGCATACGATATGCAGTTTATGCTTTTCCTTTACCTTTTCCTATAGAAGCATTGACTACGATTTTATGCATACCGCCCGATTATTATTACTGCTACAGAAGTACAATTTTAATTTATCCTAGACTATTTCTCATGCAAGTCTATCACTTGTTCTTCATTTCCTTCCGTCAGAGATTCAATCAGGCGTTACACTCAATCATTCATCATAATGAGTAAAAAATGTTAACCAATCTTGAAACAGTTCGTTATGTTATTGCATCTTCTTCCCTCCAGCATCAGGGTCTGTTCCACACTGTCCTGAACTAACAAAACGGTCTCATTTTTTTTTAGGAAGAAATCTTTGCTTTTTTTGTTTCTTGTATATTGTAGGTCTAAGTAAGTTAAGCTTTTCTTAGTGTAACACATTTTGCTAAAATAGTTTAATTTTATGTAACATAGACTCAATTTACTCAATTTGTATTCTTACTACTTAATGAAACTATGTTAGTGTATTTGTCTGTTCCTTTTTTTTTCTGTCTCTGGTTGAGTGTAAGAGAAGGCCTTAAGGCATTAACTCTGCCACATTAAATAAAGAGTTATTATTATTATTATTATTATTATTATTATTATTATTATTATTATTATTATTAATATTTATATCCATACATACTATATTTATTCAAAATCCCCTGTACACCAAACTATATTTTCTTACTTATATGTATCACCAGATTTCTATGGATGGATTGGTTTATTTATATGTAAGGTTCAAAACCCCCGTAAGTACTATATAATGCCATGTTGAAATAAAAAAACCCTCTATCCCACTGCTATAAACATCAAAAACACCTCCATTGATGAATGTCGTTTAGGGGGTTTTGAATCTATCCGTCTATAGAAAATTTATATTAGCCATTATAACAGCAGCGGGATATGCCGTAGCGTAGTGGTTGAGGCGCTGCGCTACAAACCGGAAGGTCGCGGGTTCTTTCACCGATGAGGTCGTTGGAGTTTTTTAATTGGCCTAATCCTTCTGGTGGCACTATGGCCCTGCGGTCGACTAAGCCTCTAACAGAAATGAATACCAGGAGCAATCCTGGGGGTAAAGGCGGTCGGTGCGTAAGGCTGACAACCTTACCACCTTCACGTGCCGAATGTATAAAATCTGGGAGCCTCAACCTCCTGGAATCCTGTGGGCCTCCATGGGCTTTATAGGGAACATTTACTTGTTTCCATTACCACAGCATGCCTTGAAAAAACATTCGACATAGAATTGAAGGAGCTAGTTCCATAAGGGCACATCTTGAATGTTGAGCTTTTAACATTTAGATGCCTTCTCCTCATATCTCTTAAATACTCAATGAACAATTTATACTTGTGCCTTAAACCTCTGCTCAGTCATAAGAAAAGACCTGTGCTTGAGACTGGTAACATTGTTTAAAAACATAAAGATTTAGCCTATGATAACTATGCTCTTGTGCCTTACGCTCTTATGGAACTAGCCCCTTCAATTTTTTTCCTACTATATTGTTTCTTATTTTAATTGCTCCCGTTAAATCTGACTTCATCCGTCGCCTATAGTAATCGTATAGCACAGCTATCGGGAACAATTGAAATATGGGTGAAAGGAGGCTGACAACATTGTGTAGAATTCCCGCAGTGTGCTATGAGACCGATATACAGGGTGTTAATGAATAACACCGAAATATTTTACCTGTGTATAGAGGGGACATAGACAAGCAACTTTTATTAGGACATTTTTGCTCTATGACGTAAAATGTGTATGCTACAGGGCATTAAAGTCCTTAAAATTTGGTGCTCATAACTCAATAATTGAGCGAAATATGGTTAAAATTTTCATTAAATTGACTTCATGCCTTCCTAGTGATCGATAAAAACCTGATTCTTAATAATTCATCAACAGCTATACCATAATTTAGAATTTTCATAATCTGCAAAATTTACTGACTAATCACATGATTGCCCGCCACTGCATTATGTTTTTATTAATAATTCCAGACTTAACAAAAATGTTTCGTTTGTCTTTTTTTCCGTCAGAGTTGTAAGATATCGATCGTCATTTTTTACAATTTTCCCGACCACTAGCCTACACAATATTCACTGTTCCTTTGTTTCCCATCATTTCAAGTATTAGAAGACAGTGGCGTGCATATCCTTGGGATATTTTATGTTATAACAGGAAGAATTGAATCCATAGAGCAAAACTCTCCTAATAAAAGTTGCTTGTCTATGTCCCCTCTATACACAGGTAAAATATTTCGGTGTTATTCATTAACACCCTGTATATTACGTGTGGCTGGAAGTCAGAAACAAAGCGAATATGTTGCCAACTAATTAGATGTAATTAGGTTTCTGAGAGAAAATCAACTCTCAGCGTCTTCCACTCGAAGATCCCAGGAAAACACATTCCACGTGGGTAGATTGCAAATTAAGCTAAAGAAGAAAATAGCACGAATTGCGAAAGAGGATAGGAATAGTTAGCCTGACAAAAGAATAAGTGAAATAAAGAGAAGAACAGCATCAGTAGCAAACATACTTAGCAAGTCATCTGGGAAACAAAAAGTGTTACGAGAACATGATTTTCTCAATTGATCAATTTCATGTTTGCCGCAAAAGAAGGATTATTTTAGACAGTATTTGCCTCCTTATACCCTCTGATATTAAAAATAACACACAACACACTGTGACGCTGATATTTATGTGTAAAACATTAAAATACCATTAAAACATATATGTACAGATTAAAATTAATCACAAATTACACACAGGTCTATGCTGTAAAAACACTAAAATGTGTATGTAAAATGAATTTCCCTATTATTGGGAGTCTTTGCACCATACACATGATGGTAATGTCCAAATCTACAGGATCGTAAAGTGTTCCTCTCTTGATTGTTTTGTGAAGTTCTTGCAGGATTAAATGCCCAGTGTGTTGCAGTGTTGTTTTGATATTGATCATGCGTAGTCATTCGCCCAAGTTCCGACTCTACAACACAGGGAACTGATGAAGGCGTAGCTATATTGCGCCGAAATGCATATAATTTAAAAGCCATAGGTAATCCCACATCTCATACCTCAATAAATGGAAGATGCAAATTTAAAATAAAAATTGTATTTAATTTCAATATAGGTTACGTTTGACGTTTTCATGGTAACACTGCGGCAGTGTCTGACACAGGTTAAGTATATTTGAGTTTTTTTTCGACCCGTCTGTGTCTCAACAGCCCGGGTCTGGAACCAGCTGTGTCACCCGACAGCGGACCATGCGGCATCACTGGATCCACCCAGCTCTATAGACACCGCCTTGCTGTAAACTCCCTTACTGTATCGCGCCAGTACTTGGGAGCCCAGCGTTAAGTTCTTCTAACAATCTCTCATGTTTAAAGACCAATGCTGGACCGCACAGTAAACATTTTCCCAAATGGTTTCAGTGCCCTCTCATCTATAAAGACCAATGCTGGACCGCACAGTAAACAAATTCGTAAATTACTTGTGCAGTCTCCTGCCAACGGACGCATTGTTTGGCTAAGTGCATAACCTGATGACAATAGATTATGGGATTTTTAAAAATTGTTTATGTACAGTCTGTGTTAAAATTTGCAACTGACTTACTGTTTACAACACCTTGTATAAATTATAAAGCAATGAAGATATGTTAGTTGACAATATCAAGTAGGCTATACATATACAGTTTTGAAAGCTATGAATTTAACGTATATGTACAACCAGAAACCCAAAAAATATGAAGAATTGATTTTTTTAACGGTGTATTTAGATAGTTCTTTTCTCTTTCATTTCATATATTAATTTTTAAATTCTGGCTGCCAGTTCCTTAGATATAGCCCTTCTAAAATACTTTTTGAAGACGTAACTCTACTAAAACATGAAAACCGAAGATTCCTTAGACTTGTTACATAAGCCATAGAAATTATTAAGCAACCTCATATCATAAACAGGGAAGATGGGTACAAGATCAGTAATATCTGGAGGGAAACTATCAAAACTTTAAAGAATGCACCCACTGACGTCATGACAACTGCGTCTGTTAATTCTTCATTACAGGAACTTCGTTTAAGTGTGAATCATTCTCCGAAAGATACGACAGGATGCCCAAAACGTTAGGTACCAAAAACACGACGCGGACCAACCCGGATAGCCAATATAATCAGTTTATAGTTGACACCGACCGTGTAAGCCTACGAACTTAATCCAATCTACTTAATAAACCTCGTTTATATATATAGGCTAAGTCATGACTAGACCTGGGATTTTAAGGCAAATGCCTATTTTGTTCCTTAAGAAATAACATGAAAATGTTTAAATGTGTGGACGTTTCATGATAGGCTAAATCACTTACATTTATAGAGTTTTATGCCGGTTGTCGACCAAGAGCTAAACTAAGTTAGTTTAGCTTAGCTCACATACAGTGCGGGATTTCGTAGCCTATGTAATTGTGCTGACAAAACTACATATGAAATCCTGCACAACTATATATGAAATCCCTCACTGTATGTGAGCTAAGCTAAGCTAAGTTAGCTTAGCTCTTGGTCGACAGCCGGCATTACAGTGCCCTAAAATGCCTATTTGGACCTTTAGAGCCTATTTTACTATTTTAGAGCTAAAATGCCTATTTTGTACATTTAAAATACAATTCAACTTCTGTAATTTTTACAATCTTATAATGGACATCCCTCAATGAAAAGCAGAACAGTAGAGGTGGGTTTTAATAGAAACTTGATTATTCCAAACAATTGTCGCTAAAGGAATGCTGACTGACGGGGGAGGGGGAGGATTAAGGAGGAAGGACTACTGTGTCAAGTCACCAGTGATAGAACATCTGTTTAAGT
The DNA here is from genome assembly GCA_964059195.1 of Ectobius pallidus. NCBI lineage: Eukaryota > Metazoa > Arthropoda > Insecta > Blattodea > Ectobiidae > Ectobius > Ectobius pallidus. The sequence goes on along the minus strand of CAXKWD010000001.1, from coordinate 205,981,649 downwards.
GAATATAGTTCGTGATGCCTAATCTTGCAGTTAATTCTGTTAAGAAATGGTATACGGTACCACGTTTCTTGCAGTAAAAAAAGACCATGTTACAGTTTAACAGCCTTAGGCCTACTAATAAAAGCTGCTTATATCTGCGTTGAGCGGTTGTTTGGTTGTTCTGTGCACAAGTTCTACATAAGCCGTATTACCAATAAACGCAGTGTAACTGCCGATGTTTACACCTGGTTTATACGTTCAACGTCATCAAACACGTCACTCTAGTCGTGACGTTACTAGCCCCTTTCTATGAAGGGACTGCTGAACTCCATCTATCGGAGCAGCGGGCAAACAACGATGCATCGTCTGCAGACAGGAATTCTAGTTTCAGTATTTAATTATATTGTTTTCAGAAAGCTGTAATCATGGGTACAAGTATGGAAATATGTCCCACAAACAAGGAACAATGTTTATAATTCCGCAAAAGCAGCTCAGAATATGCATAGCCTCAAAATTCAATCTCAGACATCTACGAAACGACCGGCTGTTACGGATATCGGCCATCTTGATTATTTACGTCTAGTTTATACAAGGGGGCCAGGCTGTGTAAAGCGCTGCACACATTCCATGACCTACTCTACTGTATAATAGACACAGATCCCGAACTCCTGGTTTGGCCTCGCAGCTAAACATAGTAAAATAACAGATGAAAAAAGCATTGGTTTATCTAATTATGTAAAAGTATGACGGGGTAGAAATACATTGAGCGATATTGATAATTCATTCTACGGTCTAGGTACCGAGGGTTTAGAGTAGCCACTGAATAATATATGGAAAATTTGATATCACACCTGCCCACAAATTGGCACGGCGGAGTTTCATTTAACGCTCTGGAAGCAGCCAATTAAAGTTCATACCAGCTTCGTTACTACCTCATTGTTAATCAAGCAATTTCCAAGCTGCTATATAAACCACATTGTGTATCATAACATAGCTGAATCTATCTATAGATTCTCCTTAATGCTCAACACCTCTATGCCGGCATTATTCAAAGTTAATAATTTCCTTTCTGTGTAGGTGTACATAAACTAACATAGTAAAGCTGTCCATCAATTTCCACATCGGCCAAGTCATTTCTATAATGCATGGGACAAATATTAACACGTTGGCCAGAGAACTGACATCCGTTGCCATTGCTAACATCGACGTTAATAAACAAAGGCTAATACACCGGTGTCACTTAAATCACTATAACCATAACGAGCCCATGAAGCCTTGTAACCAGTGGCGGACATTGCAAAGCATTTTATGACTAACTGTGCGAATTTACTTGACGAATATCTAGCACTAGTTGAATCGTTAATCCAGTATGGAATTATTGGCTAGAGTAGCGTTCCTAAGACCATTTGAACAAAATTAATTTTACTTCAAAAGAGAATAATAAAAATGTTCTTAAATAAACCTATTGATTACCCATAATAGTATATTGCGATACAAGTGCCGTAAGGCACGTTTACGGGTCGAGGAAACAGATTGAAAACCCTCGGCTGCGCCTCGGGTTTTTAAGTTTTCGAGACCCGTAAATGCCTTTATATGCTATATGTGTTGCATGCTATTTTTTGCACGATGATTATTTATATCAATTTAATTATATTAATTGTGATATTACCTGAAAATATTATGCAAATACATTCTTGAAAATAGATGTTTATTTCAGAAAGTGATTCGCATGTGTTTGTGGTTATGGGAACAGAATATTTGTCCTGGGGGCCGTGGCCATAAAGGCTTGTATTATGAAGTGTATCGTAATGAATTATGACGTAGCGCTTGGACCGTAAGTGTTTTAACCTCATCGCAACCGGCCTTAGCAACAAGACTGTGTGGGAATGTCAACTTACGATCCATGTAAACAAAGTTCGTAATTACCACTTACTAGCTAAGGAGTGCAAAAAAACTATTATATGCTGAATTCAATGTTATGAAAATCGAACAGCTTTATAAGTTAAAATTATTATTATTATGTTACCATAACAACATATCTAAAATTATTTCCTTCAGTCATTTTCAAAATATAAGAAGAAACGCCATTTTTCGTTACGCTGTATCAAAATGTAAGACGACCAAGGGGCAATTACATGGTCAAAACTATGATTTGAAATTGTATAACAAGTTTATTACTCAACACCCAGAATATATAAATTACGATCTCAAATATTTTAAGAGGAAAAAAATTATTATGTAATATTAATAGCACAACATTAATTTTTTTTTATTTTCAATGTTTCTACCCAGTAAAAAAAAATTGTAATTCCTATATAAACCACTGGTTAATAATTCAAAATTATTTTATATACATTTTACTCATACATTTATAATTTTCGTTTGTAGTATACTGTGCATTGATATATAATTAGATTTATATTAATATATTATTCACACGTTTGTCGTTCGAACATCATGCAAAGGTTTAAAGTCAATTTTCGAAACTTTCAATTTTGCTGTATTTGAATATATTTAAAACTAAATATTTTCTACATATTTAACGCAAGGAGTCTGAAATTTTAAAATAAAAAATAAAATATATTTGGCGACCAAGAATTTTTCTTAAATTTGAGATTTACCTTAAATACTATTTTTTTGTCATTTGTGGTAAAGATTCAGAAAATGCGGGGCATTTTTGTAAATATGTAATTGGTCCTATTAATAAAAAAAAAATCAGGCATTTTGCTGAAAAACTGTGTCACAAGTTTCATTTTAAAATACGTACATTTTTAAGTATCAATTTTTTAATAATCATCTGACAGAAATTAAATTTTCTCACGGCATTATCTGTTACACTACGAAAAACCAAGTACGTAGCTTTAAAAAGTAAGAAAATAGAAGTTTTGCCTACTTCCCCGCAAAGAATATACGTTTCGGGGGAGTCAAACGCTTCGATGGACAACCGCCACAGCTGTATAATGTATACTGAATTCCTATTTAATGTCACTTAAATGGTTCTTAGGTAAACCATTTAGTTAGGCGAGTTATTCAATGTACGGGTATGGATAGCTTATGTGAACGTACAGTAATCACATCATAATTAGAAACTGAAAGCTTTGGAAGCTCTAGGAATACAATGGGACTCTGTTCTATAGATACGTTACTTACTATTCTGTCGACTTTGTCCTCACTTCTATAATAATTTCCTTAGTTAATTACGAAGTGCAGTTACATTAGTAAACTCTAAATACGGAAAATGTTTCTTGGATTTGATTATTCAACAATGATTATGTAGGTACTGCTACATAGATCATGAGGAAATAACCGTATTTTTATACATTTATTTAGAAAATAATCTTGCAGATCACAAGGCTATAAGATTCGTCACACAAAATATGATCATATATAATTATCCATTGCTAAAAAAAAGTCTTTCTTTCTTTCTTTCTTTCTTTGTCTTAGTTTTACCTTTCCCTCTTAGGATTTAAGCGAGCCAAGCAGCCCGGGCCTTACAGGGCCGCGCCCTGTCGGGAGAGGGATTGTCATTGGATCACATAGGCTCCATACTATTTTGACCAGATAAGGACATGAAGGGCCTCCCGGATGAGTGATCAGCCCAATGCCGGGGCCACCTCCGAGAAAACACGAACACATAGGACGAGACACACCATTCACACACTCACTCACTCACTCCAAACAAGGCGAGGATGGGATGAAGATGATAATGACGGCCAGATGATATCTGGGGACCACAAGAGCCTAAAGTTACCCGACATTTGTCTCAAAGGTGAGGAAATACCCCAGAAAAAACCACACCTAGGTAATTTGTCCCGACCAGGAATCGAACCCCGGGCCCGCTGTGTGAGAGGAGCGAACGCATCCTCTACGCCACAGCGGTGGACTGTGATAAAACAATGGAAATATTTAGAAAGTTTTGTTAAAACACTGACAAATACATGTCAGTGTTTTAATATGGACGAAATGGCATTTTTTATACGCACAGAAGGATTAAGTTGTGAGTTATCGTCCGCGCAGAATTGGTGTGACGAGATGTGAACAATGTACTTAAGTCACAATATTTTTTTCTTAGAGCGAAAATACCACAGAGAGCTGGTGGAAGATTTGGAAATAAGGGTTTTATAGGTCGGGGTATGTATGCTTTCATGCTTCACTGCAATACAGTAGAGTGGCACGATGCCTTCTATTTATGGGTGTCTGCTCCCTACTCGATCCTATATCTAGTACCCGTAATCTATATCGTAACCATGAATGTGTGTGTACGCTATGTAATGAACAGTGCGAGCGTTATCATAGGCCCTATACTAGTGTGTGCCAAAAGGACAAAATCATTGGTGAATTATGCTAACGAATGAACAAAGCAATTTGTGCGCACCTTTTATCTTATTAATAATCTGTATCGTGCATACATTCCATACCTTGCCATTTTATTTGTATAGGCCCTATATCAAAATTTCAAAATGATCCTAAATTTCCAATAAAAAAAAGTTGCCACAACTTATTTTCCCTTCCCTTGTAAGAATCCTATGCTTACTTTATCATTTCTGTTATGTCAGACCAGCACACATTATCATTAGAAGCACACGAGCTGGCAAAACACCGCATAGTTAACCATTTTAACGATGTTGGTACAAGGTAAATTGGTTGGAACTATAATAGATGCTTTAAAACGCAGTAAAGTCAATATGCAGCCAGTGTTTGTTTATCTTTGCCTGGAAATAGCAGGTAGATAGAATTAAATGGCGACCTTCCCATTATGATTGGTAGAGGTGATTAAACAAAACCAGAGACAAAAGGTCCCTTGTTCTCGGCACACCCATTCCTGTTCGCTACGGAATTAATTTCGCTGATATGTTGACCTACAAAGCCCCCTCCTCGTTCCTTCATGAAATACCGGCCTCCTAGGAGTTAACAGCATGTGATGAGCTGTCTTGATTGATATCTCTATGGCTGTGTGCGTGTGTACAATTTGATTTAATGAAGACCTGTTCAATTTTATTGTGGAGTACTACATGTGGCATTACTTGTATGCTTCACACTCGTGGATCTATCGATAAATTCGTAGATATTCGTGAGATTACCTATGAGAAGTATAGTGTTCATTTTTTTTTTCTTGCAGATTTTAAAGAAACATTTTCGACCTTTATAGGGAAATTAATATATTATCTTTGAAACCTTCGCACAAATTAAGTTAATATATTCTATAATATGCTTATACTATTTTTCTTTAGGGACCACATAAATAAACCTAGTATTTTAGGCTCGAAAAAATAGTTTTAGGCACCTAAAATAGGCTTTTAAAACAAGTAAATAGGCTTTTAAAAGAGAAAATAGGCATTTATAATATGCTTTATAAATGTTTAAATAGATAGAAAATAGACTTTAAAATATTACAATATACACTTAAACTGTAACATGGTCTTTTTTTCTGCAAGAAACGTGGTATACCTATTCTTAACAGAATTAACAGCAAAATTAGGCATCACGAACTATATTCACTTAAACAGATGTTCTTTCACTGGTGACTTGACACAGTAGTCCTTCCTCCTTAATGCTCCCCTCCCCCGCCAGTCAGCATTCATTTAGTGACAATTGTTTGGAATAATCATGTTTCTGTGAAAACCCCATCCCTGCTGTTCTGCTTTTCATTGAGGGATGTCCATTATAAGATTGTAAAAATTACAGAAGTTGAATTTTATTTTAAATGTACAAAATAGACATTTTAAGCTCTAAAGTAGTAAAATAGGCTCTAAAGGTCCGAATAGGCATTTTAGGGCATTATAAAACTCTATAAATGTAAGTGATTTATCATGAAACGTCCACATATTTAAAAATTTTCATGTTATTTCTTAAGGAACAAAATAGGCATTTGCCTTAAAATCCCAGGTCTACACATAACTTTTTACTATTCAAAATAAGGTATAAAATGTTTTAAGGTATCGGTATTTATCAAATTTTCTTCGTCTTATTAGGAAGAAATTTTATATGATCTATGTTTACCCCTTAAACAGATAATGTATTACATGGAATGTAGTAGTTGGCCTTAAATTTGTAACAACCGAACGGAAGATAAGTTAGAATAAATATTAAAATTTCATTTAAAAATTACAGAAATAAAGATATAACTATAAGGCAGGCTTAATAGGCCTGATCAATTCTATTAACTGTTTTCTTTGCGGTCCGGCGCGGATTTATAAACAGTGTGAGAAATGGTTAACACTGTTTATACGTTAGCGTAACTAATTGCTCTCCTTCTTTTAACTTAATTTTACCTCTCCTATTATTGAGCGTTTATGTGGCCCACGCCGCCCGGACCTTACTGGACCGTGATATGTCAATAGAGGGATTATCTATGGATCACATGCATACTTTTCTGACCAGACAAGAGCATAGAGGGCCTCCTCGGATGAATAATCAGCCCATTGCCGAGGCCACCTCAAAGACAACAGGGACACATAGAACTAGACACATAGGACTAGACACACCAGTTGCTCACACACTCACTCTGAACAATGCGTAGATGGGATGAAGATGATAATGATTTCCAGATGATATCCATAGACCACAATGGCCTAAAGTTACCGGGCATATGTCTTACAGGTGAGGAAAACCCCCTGAAAAACCCCACCTAGGTTATTTGTTCTGATCAGGATACGAAATCGAGACCAGTGTATGAGAGGAGCGAACGCATCTCCTGCGCCACAGTAGTGGACATTTTAAAATTTTCATTGCATTAATTGTGAGATCTGTGCAAATTGCTGATAAATTGTAAATATATTTTAACTAATTTTTCTCTCATAAAGGTAATATTCGAACTAACAAATGAAGGCAAAATTGTTAAAATATCCGAATTGCAGAAAGATTTATTACTCGTATTTAATTGAAAAACATCTGTATAAATGTTTTATCTTTAATTTCTATTAAATATAGGATAATGGAGCTAAATTTGTTGATTATATAGGCTAATAATGGAAAAAAAACTAAGTTTTCAATGTACAGGCCATGGAGGCCCAGAGGGTTCAAGGAGGTTAAGGCTCCCAGATTTTAGACACAAAGATTTTAGATTTTAGACAGACTCATTCGGCACGTGAAGGTGGTAAGGCTGTCAGCCTTACGCACCGGCCGCTTTTACCCCCAAGATTGCTCCTGGTAGGCTGAGTCGAGCCCAGGGCCATAATACCACCAGAAGGATTAGGCCAATTGAAAAACTCCAACGACCTCATCGGGGATCAAACCCGCGACCTTTCGGTTTGTAGCACAGCGCTTCTACCACTATGCTACGGCGCACCCCATATACTAAACAAAAGCTGTGCAAAATATAATAGCACCGGTAACTTATTATCTTTTAAGTTAGGGAAGATTAAAACAGTTTGAGCAGAAAAAAGAGATAAACTTGTAGGCTCATGTAAGTTATTTGTGGTTGCACCGTGAAATAGGCCTACTTTTTTTTTATAAACTTAGTCTTACAGACAGCCTTTCTTAAAATTGTTTCAGAGATAGCCTATGCCTATAAAACTAAACGTTAATACAAAACTAAGATAATGAAAACATAAACTAAATTTTTTTCACCTTGTAAGGTGTATGTGACCCATTACCCTTTAATCTACAATACGGTGCTTAAGATCTAGAATATTCCACTACACCCTTCACCGAGAACAGTTGACATGAGGTTTTTGAAATGGTGATTATCACAGTACAAGCCCAGCATATCTAGTTAGCCTATACTGTTTCTGTGAATGAGACGAGGCTCGGAAACAGGTAGTTGAGAACGTTATTAATAAGAGATGATGTCTAGTGCATCCAAATACTTGTCATTACGAGAGAAACTGTAAACTCTCCACCAACAGCATCACTTATTCATCCAGAGCTCTAAATGCAGCCGACTCTGTTTACATCTAACCAGGATATTCCAGGCTTTCCCTGAACAGAGCAATACAATTACTGCATTACACCAAAACAACACTTGCACTTTTGTATGGTTAATGCATTAAGTTAAATATAAGTTTCTGTATGTTTGCAAAGTTAGATCCATGGATGTAAGGTGGGGGAGGGTTGAGGGGGTTGAAACCCCTCCCGAAATATCTGCGATTTTTAGGATTATAACATTTTCAATAATTAAAAAAACATTGGTTTCGTTATTTTATCATATTTTGTTACATAACATAGCATTATTAAAAAAAAGCTTGTAAATTTCGATTTCTCATTAGTGATTTTATACTCTTGTAATTTATTTACGTATTTTACGGATCATAAGACGCACTTTTTTACCTTGATAACAGAGCCTTGAAAGTTGGGTGCGTCTAATGGTCCGAAGTAAACTAAAAAGTTTAAAATTATGGTATATATTGCCGGAATACCATAGTTATAAACAAAGTGTTTTAAACGATAAGATTGTTATAAATTTTGGCAGACTGTAGGCCTACTTCAGTGTACTTGTCACAATCGTAAAATGAGGATATTCGATGAGAAAAGAAAGGAAAGTTGAGTTCTTTTATACGAAAGGAGTTGTCTCAGCCGGGCGGTTTAAATTAAGGAAATTACCTCTAAACAGCCTTGTCCCGCTACACTTAGAGTAGAGTATTTTCAGAGGGTAAAGTATTATGAGAAATCAGTTCAGTTCAGTTAAAATTTACGCGATGCCACCCTATAGAAGAGATTTTCGCACAACGGAGGTTTTAAGTTAGAAGTTCGACACTTAGCACTGAAAGTGATTTACATTGATTCCATTGTACAAGACTATAATTTGTTTATGCAATGAAGTATATTTTTCACTTTAAAAAAATTCGTTTCGAATCACATTAAATTTCTTTCCCTTAAATTTCCATCCTAAAATCAAGGTGCGTCTTATGGTCTGGAGCGTCTTATAGTCCGTAAAATACGGTAATAATAATGCACATATTTAATCCCAATGGGCAAAAGATCTGAAATAACGTCTACTGTACAGGGAAACAAAGGCCTATTGTTATTAAATAAATTATTAATACTGGACTGTTTTTAATTTTATACTTATAACAGTGACGCGTTACTGATAAAGAAAATTTCCTTCGAAATATCTCATAAATGATTCGACAACCTGGATATTTATGTGGTGTGATCGGTTGGCTCTCAGGAGTCCAATGGATATCAGCTTTCAATACGTAAAACCAAATTTGCTGGAATGGACTTAGCACCAGAAACCAGTACGAGTAGTTAAACGAAATTACTACGTCTGCTATCAACTTTCCGATAAAGAAACAACAGAATATAGATACAATGATTCATAGTGCTCTGCATAAAGAAATCATGTGGATTATAACCCATAGTGTGTGTTACACCCTACGGTAGCCCACTATGATAATTTTTCGAAAGAAAGATTTTATTTATAGACTATTTAAAGCAAGAAATGGACAGATACCTAAAGAAAACCGTTTGAAATACAGAGCTGCATAACAAACATATTTTTTATAGTGTACAAATGATCACAATACAAACTGTTTAGTTACTAAAAATAGTGTAAGTTATTGAGTTACAATGTGCACAAGGACATGGAGCAACATTATATTCAACCCCCTCCAAACAGAATTTCACCGTACGCCCATGGTTAGATCAATGTTTTAGGTATATCCCTAATGCAAAGATTTCAGAGCATTTAAATTGTAAGTATATTTGCTTATTGCCTAAGTTGCGTAAAATGAAAACATAAAATCTCATTATTAGGGCTGGAAAGTTCAAAAGGTAATTCATTCAAAGGATCTAAACTATTCTATAAAAGGACCTAAACTATTCTTTAAAATTACGTAATAACTGTAAAAAATAACTTAAAAATGTGGTGACCAATTTCTGTAAAATGGCGACAACCTAGAATCTTCACTACCACTTTACATCAATAGAAGCTGCGATTTCTTTTTCTCCAGCGCTTAGGAAAAAATTCGGACCTAAGAGAGGCGAAAATGGGGACTGGAGTAAACTGCATAACAACGAGCTTCATAACCTGTAATCTCCACCGAATATAGTAAGGGTAATTAAATCACGGAGGATGAAATGGGCTGGACATGTTGCGCGCATGGGGGAGGAAAGATATATCTCAAAATATTGACTGGGAGACCCGAAGGGAAGAGACCACTTGGAAGACCTAGACATAGGTGGGAGGACAATATTAGGATAGAATTAAGGGAAGTAGGATTTGCGAGGGATGGCTGGATGGAGTTGGCACAGAATAGGGTTGAATGGCGGGCACATGTAAGCGCGGCAATGAACATCCGGGCTCCATAAAATAGATAACATTAGTTTGGCTTGCTTAGGAATTGCCATTGCCATTGAGTAAGTAAGAAAGTGCACTTTTAGTTCAACAGAAAGCACTATTCCATATGGGACTGTGAATGAATGTTGTGGCAACGGGCAGTATATCAGAAGGTGGGGAACCACTCCCTCAAGCCTGATGATTAATATCGCTGCCCCACCCTTCTTGTGTTTAATTAAGTTCCAACACCTCGATATATCGATAAGATTCGATAATTGTAATCATTTTAGACGTAACATAGTTTTAACAAGATACTGTAGTGTAACTTATTACCAGGCTTTAAAACTTAGTGCCCGATCGAATATGTTAACAGCAACTGTACTGTACAGACTTTGCTCGGCGTATGCGGTAGCTACCATATGCTAGTTCACGTGATAGTAAACAAAGCGGATTACAGGTATAGAAAGACCACAAAATAACTTCTCATTCTCTAAACTCACATTACAAGCATGCAAAACGTTACGTTTTCCTGTTTGTGTGTAATAGTCCCTCCCAAATGTTTCAATATATGTTTGCGTTTTAGAACACTTTACTTTCGGTATTCCGAACACGTAGGCTATTATACATTTATAAACACGCATAATGACAAGGTACAATGTTGACCAATTTGAGAGGCACCGTACTACGAGCGTATTGACTTCTCAGTACTACCATCAATGACTGTCTTATCAGCCTACGCAATCGTCCCCACCCCCTATACTCAGGTTGTTGGTAACCGGAATCATCTCCCTCTGTGGGTTCGGGCACTAAGTTTTAAAGCCTGCTTATTACTGCATAACATTCTGTTTGTTATGCAGATTCAACCAACTAGCATGTATCAATCAGACAGAACGAATTATAACCTAGGCCTACTGTATTATGTCTAAGGCCCGGTGCACACTTTCGATATTTTCGCGTCTAGATCGGCAACCCAAATTCTGTGGGAATGTAATAAAACATGCTTTTGAGACTGACTGACTTTGAAGCATTTATAGAAGTAACATTTTTGCTGAGAACTTCCGAAATTGGCCTCTAAGGTTTCTGAATTATGTCTACTAATAGTAACAGACATTGGCACTTTTAGTATACGAAAGATAAAGACTACCCGAGCATAATGCATAAATCTCATTTTTGCTATAAATTGACATTGGCCCTTTTAGAAACAAGCCACAGATTTTAATGCACATTTTTCCGTCAAATTATAACAGTAAGCATTCTACCGACATAGGCATTGATTAACAAGGAATTTAAAGTATCGAAAAGAAAAGAAATTTATGAATATACGCCTTATTCAAACTTTATCACAAAAGTTAAAAAACTACGAAACCAACGATCATGGTTTGGTTACATGAAGACATGTAATTTCTTGCCCACATTTTGAACGTATATATAATAGTCTACTAAAACAGCTCTAAGGCATAGCTCTAACTCTGGCCCGAGGTTGTGTAATAGCTTCATTAAACAAAACCCAAAATAGGCATCACTAAAAAATAAATTATTTCTTGGCATTTTGGCATTTCGTCTTGCACATAGCTTCACCTGACGACTCCTTGGCAGCTTCCCATGTACTGAGAAATAGCTGCAGATCAGAGAGGTTTTGAAAAATGGCTTGATTAGGCGAGTAATCAATTAATCGGTACAACCCTAGTTTAAATAAGCCTAATTATTTTCCAACAATATATTTTTTTAATCAAATGTTATAACTACAGAACAAATATATATATATTATTCATTAATAGATCGTCATACAAAAGTAATACAGTTTTAACTTGAGCAATGGATTACAAAATAAAACGCAACTAAAATCCACGCTTATCAGAACGAAAATAATATATCACTGCAGGCTCCAAACATGACAATTTGTAATCACTACTGTACAGTTCCTCTGCTAAGTCTCACCAGAATTTTCTAAATTAACCATTAAATAATTTAGTAAGAATATTAAATATTTAGTATACTATAATTTGTAAAGTTAAATTATATCTGTTTTATTATTTCGATTTTTGCTATAATTTATTAAATAAATTAACTCAATATATATAATTCACTCTTGCATAGGCAATATCCAAGGTATATAAAGCTGGCAATATCATCCACAAAACAGGACATACTCCGTGATTTTCTTACTCTTTCAGAGCTGAATTTATTCACTTCTAATAACGCAGTTTCAAGTAAAATCATCAGTGGGCTCTAAGTTTAAAATCGGTGGGAAAAATTTAATTGGAGTAGCAGGTTTACATAAATGACAACCGTAAAATGTTAATAAAAGTCATCACACTTTAACATAAGTAATTGCTCCCTTAATTGGATATCTCTGATTTTATACAGTTTTGGAGGCGTCGAATTTATACGTCAGTAGCAGTGAATAGGTCAATTCAATAGCCTATATTGATTGTTCACGTAAAGCAGAATCTACGATACTGGAAGAAAAGCTCTACTATAAAGAAAAGCTAATAAATACAGTCAACCCTCGATATAATGCACCATCCGTTCTCTAACATTTATGCCCGGTTTCTATAAACTCGCGAAATACCTATGGGTAAATTATCCAATGGACAACTTAGTTCCAGAATCACCCACCAGAGCACTAATGGTATAATGAGGAAATAAAAAATAATATATATACTACCATGCCGGGGATCGAACAGTGGACCTCTTGAACCGTAATCCAGCACGCTGACAATGAGCTACGGTGAACACTGAGAACACATCTTGAATAACGGAGATGTAATTGTTTCAGCCTATGATTCCACAACTGCAAGTCAAGACATGGTTTTGCAATATATACATACTAATTAGTTCGGAAGAACATTATCTTCATATAAATACTACTACTGTCGAGAGGAAGGAAAAATGAGAAGTACGACTCTAGTTTGCAATGTTTGCACACTCAGTGCTACCAAATACCGGGAAATACAGTCATTAGCGACAATGTACGGTACATGAAAATTTCAATAAGAAATATGTATATAAATTCTGATAAGCCCATCCTATTACGGAGAAACAAAGTCAACATTACAGATCATCTCAGCACTTCTAAAACTGTATTTTACAGGTACTGCAATCCGTGCACGTCCGCCATATTTATCCTACGAGAGGTTAAATTTTATCCAGCCATCCATGAAAGGATAAATTAACCCAAAGATTTACCCTTGGAAAGATCTAGCCCTAGTTTATAGAAACATTTTTTCTCTCATTTTCATATTTACCCAGTGGACTTTTATCTAGAAACTCGCCAAAACTGTGTGTGATCGTTATCTTTAAATTATTTCTGTTCGTAAGAGTTTTCCTTGTGTAAATTTTGTTCATGGGATAATTTACCCATAGGTAATTCGCGAGTTTATAGAAACCGGCCATTAGTGGCACAAAGCGAGGGTGGCACTAAAATGAAATGTATTTTTTAAAGTAAAAATGGCATAATACAGTGCTGTATTAATGTACTGTACTCTATTATGAAAGAAAAATTAAATAAAAGACAAATAGAGAACTTTAGCCCACAATAAAATATTATGCAGTAACTATAGTATATTGCGATACAAATGCCGTAAGCGGTGCATATGGATCGAGGAAAGAGTTTGAAAAAACGAGGCGCTTGCGCCGAGTTCTTTCAATTTCCGAGATCCGTTATGCGCTTACGGCACGAGTATTGCATGCTATATTTTGCACGATGATAATTTATATCAATTTAATTATATTAATTGAGATATTAGCTGAAAATATTATTTATATACATTATTGAAGATAGATGTTATATTTCAGAAAGTGATTCGCAGGTGTTGGTTGTTATGGGGACTGAATATTTGTCCTGTTAAAGTCAAAGTCGCCACAAACTGGGGGGCCTTGGTTCCGGTCTTCCATAAAGGCTTGTATTATGATGATTTTACTTACGGCACTTGTGCTTTCTGTAATTTATACCGCACGGAGATTTCTTTTGTTTTCATAGCAACCAGATTGCGTGCGGGAATGTCAAGTTACGATCCACGGCAACAATATTCGTAAGTACCACTAATTAGTTACGTCGTGCAAAAAATTTATTACAGTATATGTCCAGTGCTACAGTACACGAAGGGGTTGAAAATCATGTGGGTACATGTAACTGAGTAACTGTAGTTTAGTGTTTAACAACTAAATGGACACTGGACTAAAATAAGTAAAGTTCGGAATGTGTCAATGTATGAAGCGCTCTTTCTACCTACTCCACCCTCACGCAGGCTGTCTGTCCGTCTTCTTAACATAGCTTCCTCATTCCACCGCACTGCATTTACAGTTAGTGGCAGGGGAACACTCAATTCTTGGAAATAAAGTACAGTATGTTTTTTAAATAATCTTCCTAATATTCACGCCATTTCTAAAATAATTCTGCAACAAAGAAAAAGTATGCGAGGAATGCCACGCGACAGAAGTAAAACTTGTTTTAATTTTTGGATTTTTAAAATTTTGGACTATTGGATTTTTTAATTTCGGATTGTTAGACTTTTTTAATATTGGGTTTTGAAATTCTTAAATTTTGGATTTTTTGAATTTTTGATCTTTTAATTTTTTAATGTTGGATTTTTAAATTTTCGATCTTTGAGTTTTTATTTTTAAATTTGGATTTTTTAAATTTATGGATTTTTATATTTTAAATTTTGGATGTTTTAATTTTGGATTTTTTAATTTTTTAATTTTTTGATTTTTTAAATTTTGGATAACCCTAATCATTGAGTTGATTGTTTTCTGTGCAGTCCGTTCCGTCACAGCCCCACTAATTTCGTGACGATTTTGAGCGTAACAATTTCGTGAGGATTTTGTCCGTAACGCAAGTTTGGGTTAGCTCTCACTCGATTTACTCCTACCGCGGCTAAAGAAGTTTCACTTCAAAAGTCACTGCAAGCTATATTTAGTAGAAATCTGGTCTTACCTCGTATATTCACTGGCACTAAATGAATTGGCACAGTAACGAGGTTTCTTATGTATTTTATATGGGAGAAGATCCGTTCACTTGCATTTATTGGCACTATAAAGAAGGGCTCGAGGGTTGACTGTATACACTAAAGGGATTTCAACGTGAAAGACCCATGTCAATGATTTCAAATCTGATAAGTGGGTTTTAATAAACTGTGTCATGAAAGTCATTAGTGTACAATAAATCTACAATCACTAAGCTAATATTGTAACGCGGAGAGTTCAAATTAATCAAGATGGCGTGTTTTTACGGTATCCGATCATCAGCTGGTACAAAACTTACAACGGAACAAGTATGTACGCTTTACAAGGTCACATATTTTTATTTTACAACAAAACCATACGTGAAATACTTCTGTATCAGATCTGTATAAAAATTTATTACCTCCCCAAGCTTCACAAATTCTCTGCTGTTAGGCGCGGCGTATCATGAAAACATGGGTCACGAAATTATAAATCATGTTCATATTTGGCTTTAAAATATGGCCACTTCTCCGTATTTGCGACAAAAATACTTCTCAGCCACACGAAGTCTTTCATAACAGGAGAGTTTACCTACAATTTGGACTTCTGAAGGCCGTACCTTCTTGAAATAAATCTATCATTTTTCTTCTGTCAACATTATAATATATTGCTTGTTCTCTTTACCGAATTCCTCTCTTATAAATTGCATGTTACCGTCTTAGATTCTTGATATACTTAAGTTAATTATAAAGAGAAATGTCCACCTGACCACAAAATAAATTTAACCAAAAGTTCAATGTATGCAATGTTTACTTAGCCCTTCATTCTACAATAGTGTAATATTATTTGAATACTTACATATATAGCACTCAAGTATACAATTTCCATACAATTTCCATATTCTTCGATAATGTTATGGAGCTGATCAAGCAGACTTGTAAATGTTTACCTATTGTCCTAAAATATATGGTAGTATATATTATGCTGTATTCATATAATACACATAGCATAATATAGCATAACATATGAGGTGCATCGTTTCAAAACGTATTAAGTGCACAAGTTAACATTTTTCAGGAAAGACGAAAAACGATTTACTCCCTAACCAGGATGTATATCTGCAAAACTAAGACGTGAAATTTTAGATATTAAGGTAATGTTTCAAAATCCTCAAAAACTGAAATTGGTTTTCAATTAACGAGCATTATATTTTAGATTTAATATTACACATAATACGTTTTGAACCGATTTACTAGACATAATACGTTCTGAAACGATTAGACAGTAAAAAGTAGAGAGAAGGTCAAACATCAGCTGAATTCGAAAGAAAATATGTTTTTAAATCATTGCCGTTAATTGCATAATAGTATTAATAACACTGCTAACATTAATCACTTGTTAACACAAAAAGTGCACACATTTTGAAGAAAAAACTTACGCACTTTACATGCGCATAGAAGAAACAATTTGAATTTTACAACAGAGCTATTTCAACATCACAGTCTTTGAAGTCCCGTTTCCTCGTGCAGACAGTCTAAATCCAGTCTAAAATATTTTTGTATATTATACTACCATATATTTTAGGACAATAGGTAAACATTTACAAGTCAGCTTGATCAGCTCCACAACATTATCGAAGAATAAGGAAATTGTAGTCCGCCGGCGTGGTCTTGTGGTTAGCGTCGCTGACTACAGATCCGTCGGCCCGGGTTCGATTCCCGGTGCCTCCTCGGATTTTTCTGAGGTAGGGAGGTCTGGTAGGGGTGCACTCAGCCTCGTGATTCCAAATTGAGGAGCTACTTGATAGAGAAGTAGCGGCTCCGGTCAAGAACACCACCATTAACGGCCGTGGGTGTCGGCATGCTGACCACATGCCCCCCAATCCTGCCATCTGCCTACGGAAGATGACGCAGCGGTCGGGTGGTAGGCCAAGTCCCTTCAGGGATGTAGCGCCACGGAGTTTAGTTTAGTTTAGTTTAAGGAAATTGTAAACATGAGTGCTATATGTAAGTATTCAAATAATATTACACTATTGTAGAATGAAGGGCTAAGTAAACATTGCATACATTGAACTTTAGGTTAAATTTATTTTGTGGTCAGGTGGACAATTCTCTTTATAATAAACGTTTACCACAAACGGAAAAAGAATGAAATTTATCAATACTTAAGTTAAGCTGATATTACTATTAGAATCTACTACTCTCTGTAAGTAATGTAAAGTAAAGTAGGCCCACAGTGTTCCCTATACAGGCCATGGAGGCCCAGAGGGTTCCAGCAGGTTGAGGCTCTCAGATTTTAGATATTCGGAAAGTGAAGGTGGTAAGGTTGTCATCGTTACGCGCCGGCCTCCTTTACCCCCAGGATTGCTCCTGGTACTCATTTCTGTTAGAGGCTGAGTCGACCCCAGGGCCACCAGAACGATTAGGCCAATACTACTCTCTGTATGTCTCCTAATTATAACGAAAAAGGTTCAGGGCATTACAACTTTTTTTTTGTATCTCCGGCGTGACTTTGTGTGGGTATAGGCTTATGTCTTGTTTTCTACATAATCATGATGTTGGCACTTAAACCCTTATAAAAATAAACGCTTCGATTATTTTCTATTGTTAATGTATTTTATGGAGTAAATTTCAACTGATATTAGATTAAATGGATGTGACACAGGATGAAATGGTGATGACGATTCATGGTAGCCTATAAAAATATCCAATTCGGCATTTGCCTTTATGACAGGAGAAACCATGAAAAAAAACCCATATCAAATTGACCGGCCACGAGATTTGAACCTGGGACCTTCCAAAGCAAATCCAAGTCGTTAACATCTCTGCCTATAACTATTACTTCCTCTGCCCGTACCATAGGTACTATAGGTAGAGGAAGTATTGTTTTCGACCCTAAATTTCGAAGTTGAGTTTTTAGCATATATAGTACACGTTTCAAGGCCCCCTGAATCCAAAAATACTATTTTTGGAAACATGTCTGTGTGTGTGTCTGTGTGGAAGTTTGTGAACAGGCTAGCTCCGAAACGGAGAATCGTATGAAAATAAAATTTCGTATTTGGGTCAGGTACCTTCTGAAGATGTGATTCGAAGATTGGCGACAAATTTCTCTTATTACTTCCTCTGCCCGTACCATAGGTACTATAGGTAGAGGAAGTATTGTTTTCGACCCTAAAATTCGAAGTTGAGTTTTTGGCATATATACACGTTTCAAGGCCCCCTGAATCCAAAAATACTATTTTTGGAAACATGTCTGTGTGTGTGTCTGTGTGTGTGTGTGTCTGTCTGTCTGTGTGGAAGTTTGTGAACAGGCTAGCTCCGAAACGGAGAATCGTATGAGAACAAAATTTCGTATTTGGGTCAGGTACCTTCTGAAGATGTGATTCGAAGATTGGCGACAAATTTCTCTTATTTTTAAGGGGACTTTACATGAAGAAATTTTCGTTTTTCGCGATTTTCTCGAAAACGGCTCTAACGATTTTCTTTAAAATTTGCACATGTGTTCCTTTTACTGAGAGCTAAAACTTTTATTTGAAACTTTTTTTCGAAAAAATTCTCTGAGGGTAGTTACAGGCCACCCACTGTTCACCCACTGTTTGTAAAAATTTAGGTATTTATAGGATAATAATAGCGTAAAATTGTGTCTTGCGATTCTGTAAAAGGATATGTGAATACTGCTAACTTTTTTTTGGGCAGAGGAAGTTATGTGACTTTCACATCAGATTTTTTTTAAGGGGACTTTACATGAAGAAATTTTCGTTTTTCGCGTTTTTCTCGAAAACGGCTCTAACGATTTTCTTTAAAATCTGTACATGTGCTCCTTTTACTGAGAGCTAAAACTTTTATTTGAAACTTTTTTTCGAAAAAATTCTCTGAGGGTAGTTAGAAGCCACCCACTGTTCACCCACTGTTTGTAGAAATTTTGTCTTGCATGATGAACAACTGAATACGCGCTCTTTCACGGCCTCTTATTCTATATAAGAATGTGAAGTGAGAAAGATGTATTGTTGGCCAGGTATAGAGTAAAGAAGTATCTGAGGGAAATATTCGATAAATTTCGGAAATTATTCTTTTCGGTGGAAAGTTCAATAAACGTCTGCAGTCACTTGTTCTTTTCTTTTTTTAAGTTTGTTATATAGCCTGCGCTTTTAGTAGCATCATTGAAATAAGAGGTATTTATAGGATAATTAACGTAAAATTGTGTCTTGCGATTCTGTAAAAGGATATGTGAATACTGCTAACTTTTATTTGGGCAGAGGAAGTTATGTGACTTTCACATCAGATTTTTTTTATGAAATACCGTATTTTACGAACCATAAGGCGCACTTTTTTACCTTGAAAACAGAGCCTTGAAAGTTGGGTGCGTTTAATGGTCCGAAGTGTACTAACGAAATTTAAATATTGCCGGTAATACCATAATCATAAAGAAGGTGTTCTAAGGATAGGTTACTTGCAAGTTTTGGCACAGACTTTACATCAGTGCACTTGTCACAATCTTAAAATGATTTGGAAGCCAAGTATACAATGCGAAAATAAAGGAATGTTGAGTTCTTTAATAAGAAAGGAGTTGTCTCCGCCGGGTGGTTTAAATGAAGGCAATGACCTCCAAACAGTCTTGTCCTGACACACTTACTGCTGAACTGCTGAACTGAGGGTTAGAGGGTGTAAAGTATTTTCAGTCTTTATGAGAAATAATTTCAGTTGTTAAAATTTACACGATGCCACCTCTACAGAAAAGATTTTCGTAGAATGCAGGTTTTAAGTGAGAAGTGATTTACACTGATTCCATCTTACAAGGTTATAATTTGTTTATGCAATGAAGTAGCCTATATTATTCCCTTCAAAATTTTTCATAGAATCGCATTAAACTTATTTTCCTTTAAATTTCCATCCTAAAATCAAGGTCGTCTTATGGTCCGGAGCGTCTCAAAGTCCGTAAAATACGGCTATCATTTTATGAAAATTTTTTGCAAGTGGGTTACTGACTGTAATCAATGACTTCTTTTATTATAAATGTATAAGCATTCTGGAAAGTAGTTAAAATACACCATAAGAACTTCGAGAATCCACCCTGCCGTTATCAATTCCGCACGAAGCAATCGATCTAAAAAAGTAGCAAAATTCCCTTTGTTGGCTTTAATGTACCCTTGTTAATACAGACACAAAGGAAATTGGCGCCATAATTTTGGAGTGACGCATACCATAAAATGGCAGAAGTGCGTAAACAGAGGGCCATGAAATATTTTATGTTGGCAGCCATTGTTAGCAAATACACGTTTAGATAAGAATTATTACAATTTTTATAATTCCAGAATTATACCTATTGTTTATGGGGCAGTTGGAACATTTATATACGGCCTGTCGAGGGATAAACCGAACAATGAATTTCAATGTTGTAAAACGTTGTAAAGAGAGAGTTGGATGGGCACTGCTGACTGATTCAGAAACATTTACTGAGATGTATGTCCCGCTGTTCGACCATGTTCTCGCACGCGCCATAAAAATGCACACATCATTGCCACAATAAAAAGGTCAATTTTACATTTTTCGCCATTACTGATTTTTATTGTTATTGCTTATAATGTTTCCTATCTCAGTAAAATCGCAATTACTCATTGCTTCGTATCGTTCGTATTTTATCTAGCATTTCGAACGTGTCACACAGCAGAATTCCATAAGGTAAGGGAAACTACATTAAAATTAAAATCAAGTAGGCCTATGTAGATATACATTCATGAAAACACTTTTTTTTTTTTTCAGCTGTGTTTATACTCCTTTTAGCTTCGAGGCTATATCAGGAGTAGGGTAGGCAAAGGAACCATTACTTGTCAATTGTTGGTATTGTCGTGTATTTAATGTGAGTTAATTTCAACTGACTATAGTAATTTAAATGGATATGATATAGGATGAAATGGTGAGAATGATTCATGGTATGTTAATATCCAATTCGCCATTTGCCTTTACGACTGGGGAAACCATGAAAAAACCCATGTCAAATTGGCCGGCCACGGGATTTGAACCTGGGACCTCCCGAATGCGAGTCCAAGACGTTACCATCTCGGCCATCTCGCTCTTTGACAGAATATTGTTCCATGAAAATATTGTAGGAGAAAATATCTCTGACACTGGGATCCAAACCCGTGACCTTAGACTTTAAATGTCGATGCTCTACCAACTGTGCTAGTCCGAGTTTCAATTACAGAGCCAGATGAAATCTCTCATCTATAAATGATTACCCTTAATGGTCTACGTAACTGAAATGCATATACAGTATTGTGAAGGTGTACTAATTTTAGTGATTTTGTGACCAGGTTTCCACTGTTATCGTTCAGTAACATTTAAGATGTAGATAGGTGTCACAGGAATTTTTCTCCTAAATTATTCTTATGCAATACTCAACAGACATAATATGCTGTGGTTTGGTGATTTCTTCGAAGTGTGTGATGCAGTTACATAATGCAAAATACTTTTGTAATTAATTTTTTTAAACTAATTTACGAAATGCAATTATTGATGTTTTTATACCGAATTATATGAACTACAATTTAATTTTCATAGATGTAATACTCAGAAAATTAATTTAAAATAATTTCTATAGAAATACATCCTCAAAATTACATCGCTTCTATACTGCTTCCATAGCAATAAAAACCATTATTATATTAACTGTGTAGGCTAATAATAATAATAATAATAACAATAACAATAATTTAATGGCAGTAGTCATTACTAACAATGTAATCTATTATTTATTTCTAGATAAATACAACTTTGTAAATTACTTTCTCATCGATAAGACTTCAATAAGGATTTGTTGGTATTAGAATGTCTCAAATTTCCTGCTCCTTCTATTTTCTTTAGATATGCTAATAGAGGAGAAAGAAAATCTGTCAGCCTAAATGAATACATAATAATGATGCAATATTTTAATATTAATATTATTTTTACATTTTTACCAAGTCTGTGGTGATGTAAGTTGAGTAGACCTATAATAAATATTTAATATTTAATTTAAAAAAGCAATTTTATTGAAATGATTATCACATGTAATATATTGATAGGTCCGGATTTTATCGATTAATTCACGACCAAACCTGGAATTATATTTATTGTGACTATTTATCAAATAAATAGGAGGAATAATTAACATCCTACTTACTAATATTCTTCTATTCTTACTAAATATTCTTCGTAATCCTCTCCAAAACGATTAGAATCACCTGCGTTCTTGATTTTCGCTCCACATGGATCTAACAGAACGACGTCTTCCTTTAGCCCTGCCAGGTTTCACAAGGAAATAAACTGTTTTATTTTTGGTTTTAAATGCTGTGCTATTACACACTACAGTATTTTCACACTGTAAGCCTGCCACCTGGTTACTATTACACGAGAATTACCAGGGCCCGGATTCTGATGACCTAAAATTGTTTGAAAAATGACGTATAAAATGACACTAAATTTTAAAGAAAATGACTTAATAGTTATAAAAAAAATCACCTAAAAACTTATATTTTATGTATAAAAAATTATTATTGTACACACAAAGGTATAGACTAATTTGTAGATAATTGAAACAAAACTGTAAATGCAGAAAGGATGCTGTAGGTCTAAAAACTCTGTTCTTTGTTCTTGATTGGACCATTTGAGAAGGAAAGTAAGAAAAATGTTTTTAAAGTAAATCCTACATGTTGCATTATAGTAACCTAGTAATTTATTTAAACACTACCCATATGAAAAAAAAAAAAAGCTTGTAAACCCTACCTTATTCAGGATTGCAGTAAATTACTGTCAGCATACAGAGATTATCGAAGGTATAAAAGTTAATATGCTCAATGTAAATGCATGAAAATGACTATATAAGGAAGAAAATGACACGAAAATGACAAAATAATGACGTAAAATTGAAATAAATGCCCTAAAAATATAAAATTGCGGAAATGACAAAAAATGACAAAAAAAATTCATTTATATAATCTAGAGGCCATGATTAGGACTTATCTACAAGTTGCCTATGCAGCATCAATAAAAATATGACATGTCATTAGAATCCGTGCTCTGATTATTATGCTTTACCACACATACAATAATTGTACGAACATAGTGTACACTATGTTCGTACCTCCGTTTGGTCATACGCATATATAATCCAATCTCTGTATCATGCATTAATACTCGTAATTATTTTTTATCAAAGAAGCTGGAACGTAAAGATGTTTCAGTGTTTAGTCCTTATGAATTTACATAAAAAACGAAGTGCACATAGATGCGATAAAATAGTGATAGGGGGCGGATTTCTATGACCTAAAAATAGGATATATGCACGCATTTATGACCTAAAAAACATGAAATTATTACCAATAAAATTTAAAATATGACTTTACCACTTACACATTGTGTATATTCTTTTAAGTTTCATTACAATTAATTTTATTAAAATATTATGTCAATTATTTAAAATACAGTAGAACCCCGATAATTCGAGGTAATTGGGGCTGAGGCTACCTCGAATTACAAAAAAACGGATTATACGGAAATATCACTAAATCAATGGGTAAATGATAAAGAACTGTTTAATGAGCACCATAATGGTTAAAAATAAATAAATAAACAATATAGTAGGCCTACATAACTGTGTTAGGCCTGTATGTATATGTTGTCAAACATTTCCAATGTCCTACATCGGCATCCTTTAAGGATTAAGTCATTGTCTGACCCTTAATGGAGTGGAACGGGAAAGCGACGCTACTAGAAAAACACTTTCAATTACCATTGTCGCTGAGTAGGGATTACTGTAACAATACAGTTTTATTTTCTGCATTAGCAGTTTGAAGCCAAGGTTATTTCTGTGTATTATGAACGAAAACCCTAATTGGGATAGTTTTACCTGCATTTTTGTACATGGAAAATTTGAAAGAAAGCTCAAAATGTAACACATTCGGAAGTGCGTAAAACTTACATGCGAACACCGTATAAAAACGGGATTTTACTCTAGTTTTATGGAAAATTTTAATTTTCTTAAGACCAGCTCGAATTACACGGAACCTCGAAATACCGGGGCTCGAATTACCGAGGCTCTACTGTATCTGTAAATTCTGCAAAAGTATCATTATAATGCAAAATTTACAAAATATGATATGAAACTTCAAAATTTCTTTAATATGCACACAAATTTGTCAAAAATATGACCTAAATATGCATATTCCTACTAAATTTGCTACAATAGTTGAAAATTTCCTAAATATGCAGTTATATGCACAATAAAAGCCGTTCTATTTTCACCAGGATGCTTGGAATCGGGTTTAAATTAGTCGGAAACCTGAAATAATGCAAAGGGGAAAAATATGACATGTCATAGAAATCCGCCCCCTGGTTATAAAAATAAAACGATAAAATTATGACTACACAAACTTGCGACTGGCTGATATTCAACATGATCTTATACTGGGTTGATCACTGATTCATGAACTGAATAGACTCTACAAAGAAATAGTTGATTATTACTCAAGGTCGTATGTTTCAAAGGCGTTTCTATCACTACACAGCAAAGTTAATAGGAAACAAGAAAAAGGCGGTAAAGAGTAAATTCTAAATAAAAATCTTGGCTGTCTGCAATACGGAATTAACATAGAGGCGCCGAGCGAGAGTAAAAAATAAGAATAAAAAGAGGAAGAGTAAAAGCAGGGGGAATCCCCAGAGGGAGTGAGATTTGCAAGGTAAATTGGGCTTTATGAGGTTGGCAGTAATAGCTATGTCCGCGACACCAACACTCAGCACTACCCGTTTTGATTAGGGCGATATCCACGCTCTGAAATTGAGTGCAACAGTGATACATCTCCTTTCAAGAGTTAATCTGTCCTCTAGTCTTGGCCAGTGATTCACTACCTTCTAAGCACCGCAGCCTTCTTTAAATCCTTAATTTTTGCTTTGGAGGACCCCACAAAATTTTCGATAACCATTAAATCTTACGTTTACTAAAAACATAATATCGCTACATTGACTTTTATTAAAAGTGGAAATTAAAAAAAAAAATTATAATAACATAATTACATTATTAAAATTTAATTAGTTGCTTTCTTTCTTTATCGTAGTTTAACATCACCCTTTTAGGATTTTAAGCGACTCAAGCCGCCCGGGCCTTACGGGAGAGGGATTATCTTTGGATCACATAATACTATTTTTAGGGCCTCCCGGATGAGTTATCAGCCCAATGCCGGGACCACCTCCGAGACAACACGAACACATAGGACGAGACACACCATTCACACTCTCACTCCGAAGAAGGCACGGATGGGATGAAGATGATAATGACGGCCAGATGATAACCGGGAACCACAAGGGCCTAAAGTTACCTGAAATTTGTCTCACAGGTGAGGAAAAACCCCGGAAAAAACCTCACCCAAGTAACTTGTCCCGATCAGGAATCGAACCTGGGCCACAGCGCTGGACAATTTAATTAGTACGTTGTGTAATTATAAATCTTTTATTATACCCTAAGTACGAGTCTCTGTGTAAAATTTTATTCAAGATACTTCATTTTGTATCAGCACCTCTTTTCTATTTTCTTAACGAGCTCCTGAAACTGAAGTTAAAGCATTAATCCTGATTGTATGCTATGTGAACATGATCAAGCAATAATTTTTATCTATGATACAAGGGCTAAAAGAAGGAGTTTAGATTGCGAGTAGGGGATGCGTTCGGTCCTCTCACCTGTGAGACAAATGTCGGGTAACTTTAGGCCCTTGTGGTCCCCAGATATCAACTGGCCGTTATTATCATCTTCATCCCATCCTCGCCTAGTTTTGAGTGAGTGAGTGTGGGTGTGTGAACGGCGTGTCTCGTACTGTGTGTTCGTATTGTCTCGGAGGTGGGCCAGGCATTGGGATGATCACTGATCCATGTTCTTGTCTGGTCAAAAATGTATGTATGTGATCCAAAGATAATCCCTCTCCCGACAGGTTGCGGCCCTATAAGGCCCGGGCGGCTAGGGTAAAACGAAGAGGTAAAACTACGACAAAGAAAGAGAAAGAAAGAAAGAAAGAAAGAAAGAAAGAAAGAAAGAGTAGGTATGTTTGCGGAACGAGCCCGTAAGAACGAGTGAAGTAATCCTACGAGCAAAATAAAATAATTTTATCACGTGTATCTTACACTATTTTTTTAGACAGGCGTTAATATTTGCGCAAATTTCCAATTTATAACAGACTGAGTCCATTTAATAATCATATGCAATTATTCTTAACTAAAAGAGTATTTTACATGCGAACCCAATCCAAGTTGCTCACCCTGGAATGTCATAATTCTATAACACTCAGTGGCATAATTTCCCTTTTAATTAATATAGTCTACCGTTAAATGTGTTTCTACTACCTTCGACTATATTAAAATGTCTAATAGGCACAAAAAGTAAGAATATAGTGTGACCAATCTCTATGATGTCCACTATGCACGTCATTCCTTGAAAGTTCAGCCAACATAAATTCTGCTTACAGACAGTAGACTAGAACCAGGGTTGAGGTTTGTAATCTCCAAATGACTTAATCCTAGAGCCTACAGAGCAGGGATATAATTAGCGATAGTGAATCTCTATATTCTCCTCGTCATACTACTGGCCGCAAGTAAGGATTAGCCTAGATGATCATAAAAACAAGAGTACCTTCAGGTGTAACAGTTTCGATTTCGTGGAAATCAATTCCATAGCAGTCCAATATGGTTTCTAACTGAATGTACGCTCGAGTGCAAGGAAACGTTTCGATGCTTCTGGTTTCTTCTAGTGTTTTTCTTCATTTAAAGTTGGCATTGAAATGACGAATCATATATGTTCAACGATCATGCCTAAGTGAGAGATGAAATGAGGGTAGAGTATGGAGACATTTCATTTGAGCTAAAAGTCTCACAACGAATGTCCGAACCTGCTCCTGGATGTATCTGACTCGTATTGGTTTGATATCACAAATCTTGCACTCAACATTGACATATGAAACCACGTTGGTTTCAGGATCAGCGAGAAAACGAGTGAGGGGAGTAAGGCAAACCTTAAGTGAAGCAATAATAATCATTATCATACTTAACATAATACTTATTATAATACTACTTATAATAATGGACCTTGCCCTATAATATGCAAAAGAATTATATAAAAAAAAAATCTTTAAAAGGAAAATTCTTCTTGTAGAGTGACTCTTAATACTATTACTAACTAAAATATAATGATCCTTGACAATTCCGTAACAATTCTAATCTTATTTTACTTTAAAAGTCCTATTCTTGTAACTGAACTTACACAACGGGAGCTTATTACTTTCGTGGAATAGGGCTAGACATAAACGGTATTACTAATAATCCAGTTGTAACATTTACGTATGCCAGGAATATACACAGCTGAGGAGAAAAAAAATGTACTAATAATCCTTGCACAAGGCTGAATGTGTGCAACGCTTTACACAGCCTGACCCCCTTGTATAAGCTTGACGTAAATAATCGAAATGGCCGATATCCGTAACAGCCGGTCGTTTCTTACATGTCTAAGATTAAATTTTGATGTTATCCATCCATCTTAAGATGATTTGTTAGGAAACAATTGGAGCTGCGTTTGCGGAATTATAAACATTGTTCCTTGTTTGCGGGACATATTTCCATAATTTTATACCTCGATTACAGCTTTCTGAAAACAATATAATGAAATGCTGAAACTAGATTTTCTCTCCGCAGACGACACACTACTGTTGGTTCACTGCTCCGACAGATGGCGACATTGACGTTCTACAGTCCTTCATAGTCGGGGGCTAGTAACATCATGACCAGCGTAACATGTTTGATGACGTTTCACGTTCAAACCCGATGTAACCATGGGCAGTTATGCAGAACTTGCGCGGTGAACAACAAAACAACCGTTCAACGCAAATATAAGCAGCTTTTATTAGTAAGGCAGTTAATGTATAAATATTATTGAGTTCTTTAAAAAATAAATATGAAAAAATGAAACACCAACATCTGACTATCGAGTAATACGAAAAAAGTATGAAAATGAACAGCTAAGAAAGTAGCTTGCTGTGTTCGCATTATCCCAATTCAATATTTTAGTGACTCATGGTGTTTACTCGTAGACTAAAATGATTTATTTCTCCAAATAGAGAAAAGTTCAATCAATGGCTCGAATTATTATTGGTTAAATCCAGTGCTTTAGTTGGAAAATATTTTATGGGGGTACTCACCTTCCATAGAACGCATATCTATTGCGAATTTAATAGTGTTTGTCTTTATTAACAAATACACTCTCGTGAATTGGACATTTAATAAGTATTTTAGGACAATATCGTTCCTGTACTGCCAGTACGACGTACCGGAGCACATATTTTTCCCGGTATGGTAGAAGGAAAATAATTTTATACCGGTACGCAGTACCGGTGCGTACCGGCCCAACTAAAGCACTGGTTAAATCCCATGACAATACAAATGAATTTTAACACACTTGTAGCACTTTTTCATTCTGGTAACTTCCCATCTCTGCCCATACGTAACTGTGGCATTTATATTACTCCTCTCTCTCTTCGTCTCTCTCTCTCTCTCTCTCTCTCTCTCTCTCTCTCTCTCTCTCTCTCTCTTTCACTCATTCCTAAGCTCTCTACCTCCATTCAAATCAAATCTTCTCCTTCCGTGATTTCCTCACACAACGTTGATTGACAAATTACGTAAAAAAAAAAAAAAAGAATTGAATGATTTCCTGTTCGCTTTTTTTTCCCTTTCTTTCAACGAACAATAAAAATTCACATTCGTCATTATTTCTATGATGAAATCTGTCATGTTTTGCTCCATTTACAATATTTCCAAATGGAAGCATTATTTCAAAAATAATACTCTTTTCATGTAGGCCTACGTTCTACTTTTTTTTCTTCAATTATTTAATTCAGCTGTCAATTCATTGTCGATTGATTGTGCATATTTTAATCTTTTCTTTCACGTTTCTGCGAATGTAGTTGGTTGAAATTTTAATCATGTGGTAACCGCCTCTTGATTTCGGGGAAAAACTGAAGTTATTTAGTAGCAGTAAATCAATTTAACAGCCATCTCAAGCAATCAATACACGTCTTTTCATGAGAGCTGTAAATTAAATAATAGCAATACCTACTTACTTACTAAATGGCAATAGACTATTTCTAAGCGAGCTAAAGGAAAATTATCTATTTTATGGAACCCGAAGATTCATTGCCTCGCTTACCTGAGCCCGCCATTCAACCCTATTCTGTGCTAACTCAATCCAACCATCCCTCTCAAATCCTATTTCTCTTAAATCTATTCTAATATTGTCCTCCCACCTACGTCTAGGTCTTTCAAGTGGTCTTTTCCCTTCGGGTCTTCCAGTCAATATTTTTTAGATATGTCTTTCCTCCCCCACGAGTGCAATATGTCCTGCCCATTTCATCCTCCGTGATTTAATTATTCTTACTAGGCTATATACGGTGAAAAGTAGGCCTACAGGTTTTGGAGCTAGTCGTTATGCAGTTTTCTCCAGTCCCCATTTTCATCTTTCTTACGCCCAAATATTTTCTTAAGCCCCCAGTTTTCGAACACTCTCAGATTATGTTCTTCCCGTCCCATCTCACATCCATATAATACAACCGGCAGGATAACTGTTTAGAAAAAATATATTTTTAGATTTCTGGACAAAAGGCGACAATAATTAATTTCGTTTTTACTTAGGCTCCCATGGCGCTGAACCACAAACCTATAGAAACACTTCTTGCTAAATTTTCAACAGTTTATTAGAACACGATTAATTTTAGAGTTGTCCCAGTCATTTAAAATGTCACCACATAAACTCAACAAGAACATTTTTCAATTAATCAATCAACTTTAAGTGCATTTCACTTAGGGCGTCTTGCTGGTGCAAACATCTAATATATAAAATCGAAAGTGTGTGTGTATGTATGTATGTATGTATGTAGGTATGTATGTATGTATGTATGTATGTTTGTTCCTTATACAAATCTACATTTCTTTACCAATTTACACGAAATTTTGCATACATACCCAGTTAAGCCCGGGAAGTAACGCGGTCAACATTAAAATTGAAACAAATCAATCCTTCCCTTGAAAATTATATAATTTCTGATAATATTATAAGTCTGAAAAAAATGAAATGCTGTTCAGTTGTCAAGACAGCAGTGTATTGTTTACACAGTTCACATAGGGCTCTGGACACTACATAATATTGGACTTTAACGAATTCTGATGCTAACGATTTATAAAAATAATTCTTGAAGAATAAAATCCACGAAAATAAAGCACATTGTAATGCAGTCACATAACTTTCTCTACCCTCGACACAAGAAATATTTCCTCACTTCACATTTTGATGCAGAATAAAAGGTCGTATTGCAGGGACAACTTAAGTGTGTGAGTATGCTATATCAGCAGTAGGTAAACAATCCTTTCCGCTTATACGTTATCTACAGCTGTATGCTTTGTATTAGTTGAGAAATAGGGATGTTTATCATAGGCCCTAAGCATGGGATGGAACATTTTGAGTCCTATGCTCGCAGTATTTTATGTCCCGGGTTTTAGGGGAGGAAAGTATGAAAGTGATACTGCATTTCTCTTTTATTTCAGCCCCGAAACGGTTGTATGGTAACATGAGAATGAGAAATAAAATTTTCCGTCAATCTTATGTAATTTATGTTTCTTCTTATTTCAACCCCTCCCAGGCATGATGTGTAGAAGCAACGGAATGCAGCATTCGACATCCTCTATGAGCCATAAAAAGCTATATCTAGCGTTTTCTGATGGAATAGTTTGAGTGTGATAAATCTTTTTCTTCATTTCAAGTTTTACATACGGTACATATTATATAAGCACCTAGAGTTTCAAAATCGAAAGTCATCCATAAGTTAATTTTAAATTACAAAACACAAAGCCCGGGCGACGCCGGGCCTTTTCAGCTAGTTATGAATAAACTGCAAAGTAAGCTTCTTAAGAATGCCGTTAATTTGGTCCTAAAGAAACTAGAGATTTCGGTTCATTAACAAGTTCCTTTTCAAGGACAAAATTACAATATGCAACTATATTTTCTCTTACAAACTTAGGCTATTGGTAATAAAGAGCAAGGCATAATTGAGACATGAAACATGAAACTTTGGGAAGTTGATGAGTACGTTCCCGGGAAGGTTTCTGGCATATTACATTTTTAATTTTTCCTTTCGTTCGTGAGTTATGAGTGAAAAACGGGCAAAAAACGTGTATTTTTTGCGTTTTGGAAGCATCAGTTTTCAGTAATACCATTCAATGTCAAATAAATTACAGTAAGCTTTGGCTATTTTTGTCATACCTTGAACATAAAACTATCGCGATCGCTTGAATGTTGTAGCTCACGCCGGTCGATTCATTTGTTTATAATGTCAAGGCACGCAGATATATGAAATTTTCAACCTACACCGAAGGGGATTATTTTTATTATTATTATTATTATTATCATTATTATTATTATAAGAGAGATAATCAATATAGGCCTAAATATGGTGAAACGTTGTTCGATTTGGACGAAACTCACTATACAGGGGTTTTCTTGGCCAAGGACCTCGAATTTGAGGTCGCTTTTACCAGGCGATGCTATCTAATCGTGGTATGTAATTCACGTGATTTAGGTGTTAATAAATATAATGATTTAACTATTATGCTCTTGATTTTTAATTTTTGAAATAATTATCGCGGGCGATCGCTTGATTTTGTAAGTCCATCCTGGACGATTCATTTGTTTAGAATATCAAGGCCCGAAGACGTATGAAATTTTCAACCTACACGGAAGAGGGATATTCAATATAGGCCTAAATTGGTCAAACATTATTTTATTTGGACGAAACTCACTATACAGGGGTTTTCTGGGCCAGGGAACTCGAAAGTGAGGTCGCTTTTGCCAGGCGACGCTATATAATCGTAGTATGTAGTCCACGTGATTTAGGTGTTAATAAATATAATGAGTTATCTATTATGCTCGTAATTTTTAATTTTTGAAATAATTATCGTGTGCGAAGCCGCGGGCACACGCTACTCTATATTAATAAAAGGAAGTGTCTGTCCTCCGTCTGTCTGTCTGTCTGTCCTCGATGCCCAGCGAAATCTACTCAACGCAGAGATCTGAAATGTTATACATAGGCGGACTGAAGGGGCAGAAAATGCACCTCGAAGCCGGAATTTTAATTTTCGCTTTCGTTCGTGAGTTATGAGTGAAAAATGAGCAAAAAACGTGCATTTTTTGCGTTTTCGAAGCATCAGTTTCAGTAATAAAATTCAATATCAAATCACTTACAGTTGGCTTTGGCTATTTTTGTCATCATACCTCATACCACCGCCGTCTCGAGAATTACACTGCCTGTCCTATGCTTTATTTTAACGTGGAGTTCAGAGTATTGTTAAATTGCCTAATTTATCCAGTAGAGGCGACACAGTTCACACCCAGATTGCAGCAATCACTAATCAAAATAAGCATTAAACAGACACAGATACTTGTACAAAATAAAAAAGACGTACTGATAACTTGTTTTATAAATGGTTGAGATATATTTTAAGATTCTGAAGGAGTCGCTTATTTTGAAAGTTGGCAGTTCCTTGCTTTTGATGTCTATATTGAAAAGGAACCGAAGGGCCGTTAAGAAAGGAAAGGTTATGCAGAATACATAAAAAAAACTAATTTGTAAATAAGGCGACACGTTAGAAGGGTGTCATAAAGAAACCTGTTGACCTACGACTCCATTATAAGTTTGTAAGAGAGGCGCTCGCAACTTTACGGGGGTTTGCGTAAACTTTAAAGTGGTTTCACACCAAATGAAAACAGAAAAGTTTGTCATTACCTCTGTTGTACAGGTGCGGACATGTTTTATCTATATTAATAAAAATGAATTACTGAAATGGTTGTTGCCGCATCACTTGAGAACGGCTCGACCGATTTAGTCCATGTGCCAGACCCCCAAAATCGACCATGTCATTATAATTTGGGGGGACTGAATGAAACTTATACCACACGTTCCTGGGGTCATGTGGAGCAAAAAAGTCGGGGGGGGGCCATCATGAGGAGGTAGCTTTCAAACATGGCGGCCATTCAAAATGGCGGACGACTGTGATTTTTTAAATTCAAATATCTCGGGACTGGGTTCATCAATCTTGAATTTTGTTTTTTCAAAATGTAGGTTATTCTTCTGGCTACATGTTTGTTCAACATGTATGTGGCCAAAAAACCAATATTTATTGGTCAAAATTCTAAAAATAGGAAATATAGATTTTTTGACATTTACGTTTTGCGGTTTATTACTCTAACCGTTGGGTATATCGAAAAAGTGTCTGAAACAAAAGTTGTAGAGACACATCTCACCTTTAAAACGCAAAAATGAAATCGAAGATCGGATCAATAGAATCCGAGATATCCAAATTCAAAGCGGGCGGAGCGGGGTTGAGCATGTTGACCAAACGTTCGGTGCAGCCTAGTGAGAGGCGAGACTTGGCGTAAAATCCTGCGTTTTATTTATTTTCAGCCTCAGTAATTGCTTTATTACTAGATAAATTTACATTATCTACTAATGTGCACTATTTTTAACATGATTATTAAGCACTTTCTCATAAATACAATTAACAACTACATTGTTTATCTGGGAAATGGACGTCAATAATTACCAACTCATATAATATACTGTCAAGGCTTTTATATCCGATTTTTAAGATGAAATCGTTAAAGGAACTTCAAATAGTCGAAATAATTAAAAAAGGAAAAAGGTATTACAATTTAGGTATGTATCGGAGACTTTTAACAATACTTTCAGAAATGAACACAGGACGTAAGCAACTAAGAAATAAAAATTCCTATAAAATGCCTTATAGCCTATAATATTATGAACAATCTTGAAATAAGTCTTCTTCACAAGAATCACTGTAATCAGTTATTATAATTGCACTCTTCCTCATCTGCTGTTGCTTTGGTACACCCCTTGCACCCACAGCTCTCGGTGCATCGGATTTGAGTAATAAATACAATTTATCTGGGAAATGAACATCACTAATTATGAACTATACATCCCTTAACTCTGTACTTCAAGATGAACATGTTCAAGCCACTCTACTTGATACATCTTCTTACAAGTAATGAAGAAATGCTGTCCTTTCGGATGAAATATATCGCCCTAGTGGAGCTACTTTCCGTTTTTCTTCGGACTAATCGAGAAGGCATTTTTTTTCTGTTTTTAGCTGCTGTTGAAAAAATTGTGCCTTGAATTTTTGCGCTGGATAGAGTGAACTACTCACATTATCTATCATAACACTTTCTTGAATTATCTAAACTAGAAGGAGAGCCCATATGTTCACCAATATTATGTAGAAGGAGGTTTTCAGTACAAATAAGAAGCAACAACCCATTTTCTAGAATTCCAGTGGACCAAGCCATCAAAGAGACTGTAAACAAAGACACCCAAACTCCTGAAGGTACTAAGGATTTCAGTCTGAAAAAGTAGGCTGTAGTATGGTAATATGTTAATGCTGAGTACAGAGCTAAAGAACCTCCTCAGCATTCTATCATCCAGAGAAACAGATTAGTGACACCCTGACCTCCAAAGCCCAAGGACACTTAGAGATGAGAAAGACGTGACAACTCTCACTGACCTTCTAGCCGAGTGGACGATCCCCTTCGATCTCAACCCTTAAGATATTGTACATTTGCCTACTGGAATATATGTTCTTCTGATCACATTGATTCGGAAAACAAGGGGAAAATAGCTTATTAAGAGTTCACGTTTCGGCTAGCTAAAGGAGAAGGGTTTCATAAACGTATTAAGAAAGTGGGTCTTAAGATTAGTAGACTAAAGAAGAGCAAAAAAACCAAGGTTGAAACAAAGAAGTAATCCTCCAGTGCAATAAAAATTTATTCAGGAAAATGACCTTTATTGCAGAAAACCAACAACTTGACATGATGGAAGGATTCAGATATCCTCTGGCACCGGCGAATGTTAATGGGCCTTTGAAGAAAACCTACAAATCAGTATTATCTAATTTTTTGGAAGTATACACCACCCCTGCCAGTCTGCCGGAAAAAGATTTGGCCTGAATCATTGATTCAATAGCCGTGCTTCAGTCCGTCAAAGGATAACAAAAAAGTTTTACGAATTCTCAACGAATTTTCTCAAGCAGGTTTTTAATATAGGTCGGAGGGTTGACATATATTATTCAGAGGTTTCGATCAAATCTTTGGAGCGGGAAAAAAGCGGAACAGCTGAAGGTATCAAATTTAGTGAAATCAAGGGTGGCCACAGAGTGGTTTGTTAGAGGACGCTTCTAAGGAACAGTTACGGCAAAAATATAATGACAAAATTATTTTTTTGCAGTTTGTAAGAGGAGAAATTTGAAAACATAATTGGAAACCTAGAAATCTTCGTAGCAGTTGGTGAGATCTGCTTCATGATCATTTATATTAGGAGAAAAAATGTTCCTGAGCTGTTCTGCACTCAAGAATAAGCTGATTCCTGAATGATGCTGCATGCAAGGAAGGCCGCTACATCATCTGAATCAGTTCTTTGCTTTTCAATCAATACAGATGTATTAGTTTTGGCTGTAGGTTTTTGCAAAACCATAAAAAGCAAAAACTTCTGAATCGGGAAACAAACAAACCAGTTTTAACAGATCTGCAAGTTTCCCAGATAGTATCTCCCTTAGGCGAACAGCTTTTTACAGCTCTTATTGGGTATTACTGCTGGTCTGGCTGTGACACAATCAGTGCTTTAGCTGGCCAGGGGAAAGTTAAAAGCTTTTGTGCAAAAAGGAACAAAGATTTATTGAAGCATTCAGGAAGTTATGCAAAGATTGGATGATGTATAATGATGTTGATGACAACAAAGAAGAATTTGTCTTCCAGTCGTATGCCCCCAAACGCAAGGTGAAATGAGCTGCGCTACCAGATGTTCAGAGGGCCAGATTGAGAGCTTCCAAATGTCTCTTTGTAAAGACACCTTGAGAAAACACAATAGACGTGCCAACTACCAGGCCGGAATTTTGATCAACTGTGCACCAGAAATTTACTCGTGCTTAGCAACTCAAATCTGAATAATCGAGAGCTGTTGGTGCAAGGGGTTTGCCGAAGCAACGGCAGTTGAGGACGAGAGCAATAATTATAATACCTGACTTCAGTGATTCTAGTGAAGAAGACTTAATTCAACATTGTTAATAATATTGTATAAGGCATTTTATGGGAATTTTTATTTCTTAGTTGCTTACATCCTGTGTTCATTTCTGAAAGTATTGTTAAAAGTCTCCGATACATACCTAAACTGTAATACTTGTTTCCTCTTTTAATTATTTCGACTATTTGAAGTTCCTTTAACGATTTCATCTTAAAAATCGGATATAAAAGCCTTGACAGTATATTATATGAGTTGGTAATTATTGACGTCCATTTCCCAGATAAACAATATAGTTGTTTATACAACAATATTTATGAGAAAGTGCTTAATAATCATGTTAAAAATAGTGCACATTAGTAGATAATGTAAATTTATCTAGTAATAAAGCAATTACTGAGGCTGAAAATAAATAAAACGCAGGATTTTACGCCAAGTCTCGCCTCTCACTAGGCTGCACCGAACGCTCGGTCAACATGCTCAACCCCGCTCCGCCCGCTTTGAATTTGGATATCTCGGATTCTATTGATCCGATCTTCGATTTCATTTTTGCGTTTTAAAGGTGAGATGTGTCTCTACAACTTTTGTTTCAGACACTTTTTCGATATACCCAACGGTTAGAGTAATAAACCGCAAAACGTAAATGTCAAAAAATCTATATTTCCGATTTTTAGAATTTTGACCAATAAATATTGGTTTTTTGGCCACATACATGTTGAACAAACATGTAGCCAGAAGAATAACCTACATTTTGAAAAAACAAAATTCAAGATTGATGAACCCAGTCCCGAGATATTTGAATTTAATAATTCACAGTCGTCCGCCATTTTGAATGGCCGCCATGTTTGAAAGCTACCTCCTCATGATGGCCCCCCCCCCGACTTTTTTGCTCCACATGACCCCAGGAACGTGTGGTATAAGTTTCATTCAGTCCCCCCAAATTATAATGACCGATGGGTCTGGCACATGGACTAAGGCTGATTTTTGTTCTGTTGTGTTCCAAATTGTCAGGACAAGGTTTGTATGAAAGAAAGTTTTTGGAAAATCCACGGGAAAAGTCGGAAATGTGAAATGAGGCATACTTAGATAGTTCTGGTGTCAATTTTTTACATAACGAAAGTATTGTTTACAGTGTTCACATAAAGCTTTGCTAACTATATTATAATACTGGGCTTTAACAAATTCTGATATTATCGATGTAATTAATACATTTGTGAAAATAATTCTTGAAGAATAAAATTCATGAAAATGAAGCAGTCACAAACTTTCTCTATCCTCAACATGGAAAATATCAGTTTCTCAATTCACATTTTGATGTAGAATAAGCGGTCGTATTGCAGGGACAACTTAAGTGTGTGCCAGTGAGTATGCTATATCGGAAGTCGGTAACAAATCCTATCCACTGACATGTCACTCATAGCTGTAGGCTTTGTATTAGTTGAGAAATAGGCCTAGGGATGTTTATCAGAGGCCCTAAGCATCTAAAAGAAGAATTAAGAATTAATGTAGTTTTTCACGACATTCTACATTTCCCAGTTTATTTTCCATTTTGAATAGATTTGTTTTAAGCAACAAGTTTGTTCGATTCTGAGCAGAAATCTCGAATTCTGCATACTTGGAGATTTTTAAAAGGGAGCCATGATCTAGAAAAGTCATCAAAGCTAGGTATTAAATAAAACACAAAGAGAGGTGGAATTACACATTTCTACTACTCTTGAACATTTTAACATTTTAATTTTCAAAAAAAAAAAAATTGCTAGGTATTGCCAATTCCTCCACGGACTGATGTGAATTCTGAAACCGATATTAGTCCTACATTTTATTCCTTGCTAGCTACCTGGGATAATTTAACATAACAATCCGTTTCATAGTCACATAGTCCAACTTATAAAACCTAAAAATGGCTAAATAAGATGTTCTGTATCTGTCTGTATCTGTTACCCTATGATCCCCAGGTGGGGCGAAGGGGCCTCCAATGGAGGTTTCATTACCTATACTAATTTTGATATGCTTATTTTCCGAGAGAGGGTAGAGGGACAGGTGGTAAGCCAATCGCCTCGCAACCCCCCTCTGGAAACTAAGTATTTCTTGGACGTGAAAGGGCCGAGAAATTTTGTCCAGAGGCTCTAATTTAGGCTTGGAGTTCTTTTACGTGCCGTAAATCTACGACACGGGACCCCCAGCTTAAAGTCCCTCCCGGAGGACTCCGTGCCCAGGATTTTTACGTCCTGAAAAATCCATCGACCGCGGCCGGGTTTGATCCCGCGCCCTGCGGATCTAGAGGCGGGCACGCTACCTCTAGACCACCGCGGCCGACAAATAAGATGTTAGAAACAAAAAATAGCTAAAACTGTGTTTAATTAAAATACGATAAAATACCGGTACTTAAACTAATAATATGTAGGCCTAATTAATATAATTATTATTGTTGTACTAATACTAATAGTATACATGGATTATTTGCTCAAATAATAATGATTATTTGGTCAGATGACGTTATGTTTCAAATGAGAATTTTTTTCTCTGTAGTTTATATAAATGAGTAGCATCTCTGCTAGGTTGTTGTACAGTCGGTCAAATAAAAAACGTCGGGACTCGTATGCAGTTAAAATTAAAGTTTTAACGCATTAGTTCACAAGTTTCCTATAAAAGACATAAAATACAGGTCATTTTCGGAACATATGAGGCCATGAGACAGGAGGGAAAAAATGAACAACGAGGGAAAAATGAAAAACGCGGAAAGCGCAATACACGACATTCAACTTAATGTATTGTCATAATTCATTTTGCTTTGTGTCATCGCCACATACAAATGCTAGCTAGAGAGAAAGTGTAGTTAGGGCTGTAATTGACCAGCATTTTTCGGCCTCTGAAGCAGCGAGAAGGTTCCATATTTCTTAAAGAGGTGGGTACTTCACTACTATAATGCGACCGGAAGTTTTCACAGGGATCTGGCCGGCCGCGTATTTCGATCCTAGATTGGTTGAACGTAAGTTATTGATTTTGCACTACAAATACCGGTATTATAAAATAAAATCTTTAAAAAATGCTCCTTCAATAATCATATTCCTTGCAAATTGATCAATTATTAATATTATAAGAATTTGCAACCAAGAATATGGCGGATGTGAGACATAAAGCCACAGCCTTCTATACATGTTCGTTTTGGAACAAAACTGACTAAATAATCAAGAAAATACATGGACAGACAAGAGGCAGGTGTGAACCTAACCTTAAGTCTTCCTGTACATGCGCATATGCTCGTTCGTGATACTTAATCAAATACCGCCCGACGTTTTTTATTTGACCGACTGTACAAATAAGTCTGAAATGTAATCAATTTTCTAACCCATTTAACTTTGCAAGATGTAAATCCGTTTCCAAACATCACCGACGTGTACACAATTCTCGCATGTTGTACGTGCAGCAAAGGGAATGCTTAAACATTCTGGAGAATATGGAATGAAGTTAGCTATGCAATTGTTCTTTGTTTATCTTCCAGTACTAGAAATAGGAACCTGGTGAAATACAGCAAATAATTGGAATCGAAATAGCAATGCACTAATTATTACTGTTAACTATATCCATTTCACTTGTTGTAGGGAACTAACAAGCTCTGTTTTGATCCGCAAAACGTTCTTTAATTATCAAGACTACATATTGCAGTAGAAATGCTTGAATAATTTCGTTTAGTTGAATAATAATGTTACAGTGTGTCAAACTGAAAAGCTTTAAAATAAAGGACAGATACACCGAGTGAAAAGGGGGTGTGGGGGGGGGGGCGAAGCTTCAATACAACACATTATACTAATATACCGTTAATAACAATATGGTACAGCTTCGAGTTTGTTTTTATCACTGCTTTCATACGTAGCAACGGACCTTGAATAAGAGTCTGAACAATCTGAAAACCTGCAGAGTTGTTTGGAGGAAAAGTTCAGCTTAAATTTAAGTTTTTTTAACTTATTATCTATTAAATAAAGGATATAGTATATTCTTTTTTTCAAAATGGCCTCCTCTTCACCCCTCATAGCCATTCCGTTCCTTCCACAGTTTTAATTATTTACTTTTTATTTTTATAATTTTATTTTTTACATTTAGGCTATAACTGATTGTACACATTATACAATAACATAAGAATACAAAACTCTGCATGTTTTCAGCTTGATCTGTTCTCAACTCGCTGAAAAAAGGTCAGAACTAAAAAAAAAAAGACAATTAAAGGGTTTTTTATAATAGTCACCATTTTAAAGGACAGTCCCTTTAAAAAAGGACTGTTGGACACACTGATGTTATGTTTTGTCTGATACATTTTCAAACGTGCAAGCTGCATTAGAAGAAGAAACAAAAGACTTTTACACTCTTATCTTCTTTCATTCCTGCTTTCCTGCTTTCATTCGTTGTAGGTACATTTACGAGGTCCAATAATAATAATAATAATAATAATAATAATAATAATAATAATAATAATAATAATAATAATAACAACAATAACAATAACAATAATAATGATAATAATAATAATA
Source organism: Ectobius pallidus (assembly GCA_964059195.1). Classification (NCBI taxonomy): domain Eukaryota; kingdom Metazoa; phylum Arthropoda; class Insecta; order Blattodea; family Ectobiidae; genus Ectobius; species Ectobius pallidus. Next base: position 205,940,839 of record CAXKWD010000001.1, on the reverse strand, counting down.
ATAATAATAATAATAATAATAATAATAATAATAATAATAATAATAATAATAATAATAATAATAATAATATAGGAAATCAAACAAATCATAAATATTCACAGTAACATTAGAAAACGCAGATTGAGATCCTACGGACACATTAAAAGAATGAACCCAGACAGACTTACAAAACAAAAGTTGAGTAAAAGGGAAAACAGACATTAAGAAGTGGATGGGCGAAACCAAAACCAATCTGAAACTGGCATAAATTACACCGGAAGATGTTCAAAACCTGGAAATCTTCAGGACCAAAATTCACTAATGGCAAGTTGACCAAGAGGAAAATCAAAGAAGAAGATTGGAACACTCGAAAGAGAACAGAGTAGCACACGGCGATTTTAAGTGCAAATAAAAAGTGAGCATCATCATATTGATCTGGGCGTCAGCTGTATTTTAAACGCACAGATTTCAATAAAAATGAGAAAAGACGTTTGTGTACTCACCTAGATCTTCCACTTCGCATGGCAGGACGAGAGTGTCACCTATAACGGCCCGGAAAGTCTGTCCGTGGGACAAGAAGCGAGGAGCCATTGTAACATCCATGGATACTCCTGCAAAATGAGACGTACATCAATTCAATAGACTGTTCAATCAATCATTCAATTCAAAATATACCACAATATCTCCCTTTGTCCATACCAATGCGCTAAGGGATAAAAATGGCACTGAATTTTACATGTGCGTACGTCAGATTTAATTTTCCTCGTCAAAAAACGAACAAAAGAATAACAGAGAGGGCATGAACATTTTAATTTTATGTCATTGCGCATTACCTCAGCGACTGTCTTTGTTAGTAGTAATTATTAAGCCTTTGTATTATTTTCCTCATCGTTAGGCCTAATAATAATAATAATAATAATAATAAAAATAATACTAATAATATACTGATAATATTAATATCACTTTATTAATTAGACAGACCAACAGCCATTTTGGTGCCCTAGAATTTATACTTATTCTTGGGTAGGTCTATATTTAGGTCGCTGATGGCAAATGTGCCATTAGATTTGCCCTATCAGCTTTAGTTTTGTGAGATATAGTATTACCATTCTGTATCTGGTACCCTATGATCCCCAGGTGGGGCGAAGGGGCCTCCAATGGAGGTTTCATTACCTATACTAATTTGGATATGCTTATTTTCCGAGAGAGGGTAGAGGGACAGGTGGTAAGCCCATCGCCTCGCAACCCCCCTCTGGAAACTAAGTATTTCTTGGACGTGAAAGGGCCGAGAAATTTTGTCCAGAGGCTCTAATTTAGGCTTGGAGTTCTTTTACGTGCCGTAAATCTACGACACGGGACCCCCAGCTTAAAGTCCCTCCCGGAGGACTCCGTGCCCAGATTTTTACGTCCTGAAAAATCCATCGACCGCGGCCGGGTTTGATCCCGCGCCCTGCGGATCTAGAGGCGGGCACGCTACCTCTAGACCACCGCGGCCGACAGTATTACCATTAGGCTATGCATATTATCCCATTTTACGTTTGATATAAACGTTGATTTTACGTTTGCCTCTTTTTAGCTCCGTGAAGAAAAAAGCAACATACTAACATTACATTAACATTACAATAACAATATAACATGGGGTCTTTAAAAAAAATTGATATTATCACATGTACGGTCGTTTATGACTTATGAAGTTATGAGCTGTAAATTTGAGGGCCAAAAAATAATCCAGCTTTTAGTTTTTCTGTACTTCGTACAGTTTTTCTCCTACGTGTCCAAAGTATGGTCAAGAACCTTCACTAGCTATATTATCAAGCAAGATTTTGTTTCGCGAAAGAAGTTATAAGTTAATGGCACTCTAGGCCTATATAAAAGCAGAACTGGTATAGAAAAACTGTTTACATATTTGGAATCAGCGCACTACTGTAAGTATAGCCAAAATCCGGTAAAACAACTGAGACACCAAACAAAAAAGTTATTTTCTGTTGGGCTGTGATATTTTTGTTAATAGTGTTTCAGTATCATGATTATTAATATTTAGTTTGTATGTTTCACGGGAGATTTTTTTTTTAACTACGTAGTAGTTTACAGTGTTTTCATGACTTTGTTATATTAAATTGAACCAAATTTTATTATGTTATTGTTAATCGTAGGCCTATATAATAAATACATCTTCAACTTACAGACTTAAACTTTGAAATACAGTAACTTATGTAATCTTAATTACAACGATAATGGTTTACTGCTAGCAAAATACATAGTAATACAATAATACTTAAATTCTAGCAACATCACTGAATGAGAAATACTTGTGTTCAGTGGCGGATGTAAGCTTAAAATCAACTTGGAAAATTTTATTGGAGTAGCTGGTTTCCACGGAAGAAAATTCTAATAGTGGATAAATATTTTCATATTTTAAGGGGGGACAAACAGCTTTCGGTGAAATTCATAGGTGAGAAATAGGTTAAATTCATTTTTTCCCCCTCAGCAATGAATTGCTCTATAATCTTGCAATCTGACATGCTCTTTATTGATTACTTCTACAATTGCATACTATTTTCAAAATTAATAAAACTGTTACAGTCACTATCGTCGAAAAAAAAAACACTTTTCTCAGTATTTTCTGTTCCCTACATCCGATTTGATGTTCTCGTGTTTTTATTAAATTTAGGGAGCTTTTTCCAGTAGTCAACAGAGAAACAATTAACCAAGGGAACAAAAACGTGTAAAAAATACAAATACAATCCTCTCTTTATTTGATTTTCATCTGTTTTCTTGACATTATTTACCTGTCATGTTATTTTTACTCTGTTATTGTTTGATACAAGATCTATTGTATTTTAATAAGAGTTCGGAGCAACAATATTTTATGTTCAAAACATAACACAAATAAACTTAAAAATACATCATAGACAAAACAGGAAAGCCATGAGGGAAAGAAATGGAAACAAAACAAATGACAGTTTTTGTTATTGTGCACTGCCTCTAGTTACGTTTTACTGTTAATTTTCCTGTTAAAACCTGCTTTTTAAAACAATACAAGTATCGTCATATTTCATGTAATACTGTTAAATCTCTATGGTCACAATCGCTTCATTTTAGGTAGATTTCTAAGAAAAATCTACCTATTGCAATCGATAACATGTCTTTATCGATAACATAACTTTCGAAAAATTCTTTCATATCTTTACGTTTCATGCCTCCCTAGGTACGAAACCACCGCCCGTTCGAGAGTATATATATATATATATATATATATATATATATAGAGAGAGAGAGAGAGAGAGAGAGAGAGAGAGAGAGCCTATATATATCTTTACACGCTAGCGGCCGTAATTTTGAAGATATTTGAACCAAATTTTATTATGTTATTTCTAGGCCCAATAGTTCGGACAAGTTCGTTAATGAGCAAAATTGGCCCAAGAAATGGGGTCGGGGGAGGGGGTTGAAAATTTGAAAAATTTATATCTCGGCTTCTATGAAGTATAGAGGGAAACTTTGTTTGAATAAATTACAATACTCCCTATGGAGTTCACAGTGACACTAACGATACGGGGGTTTTGGGGGTACGAGTGGGGGGATGAACATTAAAAATTTTTGAAACCACGTTTTGTGGGGTATCGTTGAAAAGCTCTTGGTGAGTACTCTACAAATCAATAACTAGTTTCTCGAAAGCTCTCATATAAGGCGAGATTTGAACATTTGAAAAAAGTGCTCTTTCCTTTTTTTTTGCAGTTATTATTGCGGGTTTGTCATGCCAAGGCTAAAGAAGAAGAGTGCTGCGCAGCGACAATAAATTAAACCAACAGCACTTCGAAATCTATCTCAGCCTGTAGGCCTGCCTAAAGGGATTTTCTTACTTCTCATTGTCAATCTAATATATAAATAGCGAAATGATTTGCAATATTATGTTACACCTGTTGACCTGATTTTAATATTTTTATTATTTAATATTTCTATTAATTTTTATTATTAAATCTCCGAGTATATAAGCATTATTTTACGAAAATATGCTAGGGCTAGAGTTAAAATACAAACATAAATGTGAGGAGAAATTATCCATACCTTTTATGTCATCGTTTCTTTGCATTTATGATATGGCGAAATTTTTATTCCTTTTTGTTCTGCAAACAGATACAGTTAGTGTGGATCAACCTAGCAACCCTGCTTGATACTACAGCATGTAGTTTATATAGTTTTGTTCCGCAAACAACAGGCCTGTAAAAGGATATTAAAGAAACGATCTGGAGCTTAACTCGCAGATCATTTACAAAAATATAAATTATTTTCACTTTCATTTCTTCATTTGTCACTGATTGAACGGTTCTATGCCATGAAAAGGAAATAACGCGGGACTTCGTCTACGAACTATGAACATTAAACGTTATTTGGAGATTTATTTTGTAATGAAATGAAAATACTGAATTGCTTATAGGATAGATATATTAATTGAAATGAATTCAAGTAATTTGTCTTGCTATTCTTTGAAAACCCTTAATAACAGACGCATAGACGCTGAAATTTATGTGGAGCAGTAGGTTGATCTTGCTTGGGACCGGATGTTTTAAATGCCATTACAGTATTGCTTCCCATAATACTTTTCTTACAAAGAGCGGGACACACTAATTCCCCGCCTAATGCTAACGTACGAATTAATAGGCCTAACATATGGTATTATCTCGCCTCTGGACCCGAAGGTCGCGGGGTCAAATCCGGCTGCGGTCGATGGATTTTTCAGGACGTAAAAATCCTGGGCATGGACTTTAAGCTGGGAATGCCCGTGTCGTAGATTTACGCCATCCTAAAAGAACTCCAAGCCTAAATTAGAGCCTCTGGACAAAATTTGTCGGGCCTTTCACGTCCAAGTAATAGAGCAAACATGCCTAATTTCGCAGTACCCCTAATTTCGCAGTATCTTTTTATTTTATTTATTGCAAAATTGGGAACAGAAGTGGAAATATTTCATCTTATTCATCAAAGAGGACATCTTCTCTTCTATTTTATTCATTTTTTTTTATTTTTCCATTACTGTTCCTGATTTTGTAGTAAATAAAATAAAAAGATACTGCGAAATTAGGGGTACTGCGAAATTAGGCATGTTTGCCCCTACCTTAGTTTCCAGAGGGGGTGTTGCGAGGCGATGGGCTTACCATCTGTCCCTCTGCCCGCTCTCGGGAAATAAGCGAACAAAATTAGTATAGGTAAAGACACCACCACTTGACTGGGGGGGGGGGGCGGAGACGCGCTCCCAGCCGTAAAAATATACCGCAAGAAGAAGAAGAATATGGTGATATCTCATTAACGATTAATCAGACTTAATGATTATTATTTTTTTAATGATTTATTTATTGTCGCTTTGACTCATAGGAGTCTAATCGCGACTGTACAGATAATAACATTACATATTACATTACATATAATAACCAGTAATACATATTAGAACAATATTAGTGTATGGTTGCATAGTTTTACAAAAGAAGATATAACATTTAAATTTCACTATAAACATGGATATCTTTTAAATATAATATAACGTTTTTGAACATTTTTACATTATTGAGAACTTCTAGGTTGTCTGGTATATTGTAATTTTTCCTGATCTGATCAAAACGGAGGCATTCTGTGAGTATATGTGACACTGTCAGTGGATAATTACAAGTTGTACATTGTGGTTCATTATCTCTTGTAATTAGGTATGAGTGGGTCATTTTAGTGTGGCCAATTCTCAGACGGGTTATTAGGACTTGGTGTCTACGGTTTAGGCCTTTAAAGGAACAAGCAGCAGTGGAGGATCCTCTTACGGAATGAAGCTTGGTTCCTCGTCGTTGAGACCATTGTGTTTTCCATTGTGTTAATGATTATTATTAACTGCCAGAATGGTACTTTCTCAGAATGCTTGGTGAACGTTAAAAATAGCCTGTCCGTCCGGGTGTCTGTAAGCCCGATGTTTCGAATAGGCCTACGGTTTATCAGATTTTTCATGAAACTTAATATACACACTTATGAAGTCCATAAAAAGAGGGTTGATAATTTTGGGCAAAATCAATTTACTGTTACCGGAGTAACGACCTATTAATGATCACATGCCTATGTTTACTTAATCTTCCCGTACCATACAAAGGAAAGTTATACTAAGGTAGAAGAGGTATTGTGTTCGACCCCGAAGTTCTAAGTTGATGTTTTAACATAAATACACGTTGAGGTCTTCTAAATCCAAAATTACTATTTTTGGAAACATGTCTATGGGTCTGTGAACACCCTAGTTTCAGAACGAAGCAGAGATCTGATTTTATTCCACTGTATAAGTGGACAGGAGCGATCATGAAAGGACGCCTAAATTGGAAAACATGCATGATTTGGACAAAACTCATTATGTGTGTTTTTTTTTCTCTTCAGGGAACTTGAATCTGAGGTCTTTTTTCCCCCCGGGCGGCGCACTTTATTCGTGAAATGCCGGGATTTTATTTTTTATTTTTTTAAATTACCAATCGATATAATTGTTTATGCATGTTTAGGGTAGGGTTCATGAATCTATGGTTAATTTTAATCGCTTCATTTCGAATTTGTAAGCCCATATGGTAGCATAAGATTAGTTTTTGACGTTTAATTATTTATATTTATTACGTAAATCAATATAATTAAGAACTGAATTACGTAATTCCTGAAATTTATATACAACTATGTAAGTGTTAATAAATATGTTTTATTTTTTTCTGTTATATACATGATTTAAACAAAGCATCCAGCAGTTGAGCAAACAATCGAGGGCGAAGCCGCGGGGACCTGCTAGTGTAATGACAAAATGGATTAATAAAAATACAAAACATTAGATATGCCATTGAGTGGTATAAAATTATAATTCTCCAAGGTTACCAACATGAAAAATACTCATACTTAAAAACATTTGCATGTGATTATTACAGAGATTACCTGTAATATGATTACGTGGTGTTGTTATTTTCCAAATATTGGATGAGCTATTGACATCTTCAATTTGTTAGCATCTTTAATTTGTTCAAGACGTTGTTTAGCACTGCTTTATGAACTTCATTTTTTTTTAATTTATTATACTGCGTTTCTATCATTGGTGCATTTTTATGGAGTATATTTCAACGGATATTAATTTAAATGGATATCATACAGGATGAAATGGTGAGCATGATTCATTGTATGTAAATATCCAATTTATATAAACCTCTGTCAGTGTTAATAAAAAGGTTTTCTTTTTCTGTTAAATAAATTATTTAAACAAAGCAACTAGCAGCTGAGTAAACAATCGTGGGCGGAGCCGAGGGGCACCTGCTAGTCTAATGATAAAATGGATTAATAAAAAAAGTGTGCGTGGAACGCCACGCGACAGAAGTGAAACTTGTTTTTATTTTTTTATTTTTTATTTTGGATTATTGGATTTTTTCACTTTTGGATTGTTGGACTTTTTAATATTGGGTTTTGGACTTTTTAAATTTTGGATTATGGTTTTTTAAATTTTGATCTCATAATTTTTTTTAATTTTGGAATTTTCGATTTTTAAATTTTTGATTTATTTATTTTTAAATTTTGAATTTTTGTATATTTAATTTTTTTAATTTTGGATTTTTTATTTTTTAGATTTTGGATATTTGGATTATTTAATTTTTAAATTTTGGATTTTTTTACTTTTTATTTTGGGATTTTTTAAATTTTGGATCTTTGAATTTGTTGGGTTTTTTAATTTTTTATTTTCGATTTTTAAATTTTGAATTTTTAGATTTATTAAATTTTGGATTTTGGATGTTTTAATTTTTTGATTTTTAAAATTTTGGATAACCCTAATCATTGAGTTGATTTTTTCTGTGCAGTCCGTTCCGTTACACCTCACTAATTTCGTGACGATTTTGAGCGTAACACTATTTTCGTGACGATTTTGAGCGTTACACTATTTTCGTGATGATTTTCAGCGTTACACAAGCTCTCGATTTACCTCTACCGCGGCTAAAGAAGTTTCACTTCAACAATGCATTATTCAATGATGCACTTGCCACTTTTGTATGGCAATATTAATTTTCTTTGGAAAATATCTTCTGGACAACCCTGGAAAAGCCCTCGGTAATGTGAGAGAGAATTTCGGGTCTGAGAAAGGAGGCTTAATGTAATTGACGACTGCATGAAGACTCGGGAAGAAATGTGTGAACACTTGCCAGGCATGTTAATTTACCCTGGATGTGATTCCTCAAAGCTGACCTACATTCCTCTCATGAGCTTGGTAGCAAACTAAATTCTAGAGCTGTTCCTAGATTGACGCAATGCGCTAGATAATCTAATTCTAGACCATTTGACAAGCATAAAATAGTAAACCTCAACATTTGGAACTTGGGCTCGAAGTTCCTGTATCAGTTTGAATGGCACGGTCGATATAGCCTACATCTCTTCAAAGGCGTAACCAGGCCGACCATATGGGGGGGGGTTATAACATCCGGGGGTCTGGGGGGTACATACCCCCCAGGGAGAAGGGGGCTCGGGGGTCCTCCCCCGGAAAATTTTAAAAATTAAGATGCACAGTAACGAGTTTTAAGCTTCCGGGAGTCCTCCCCCGGAAAATTTTAAAAATTAAGATGCACAGTAACGAGTTTTAAGTTTCCGGGGGTCCTCCCCCGGAAATTTTTAAAAATTAAGATGCACAGTAACGAGTTTTAAGCTTCCCACGCTTTATACTCGTATTAAGTAATTTATAAGGAGACTTAAAAAATTGTACAATTTTCCTGTTTTTAACCAATGGGGGGGGGGGGGGTTCAAACCCTCAAACCCCCCCTCGTTACGCCTCTGCATCTCTTACAAGATGAGGTATAGTAATACATTTATCATTCCGATTTCTTCATAAAGCGTTAAAATAAATTATGATTTCTTAAACTATCGACGATTTTACATTCACTTAGTTTTTTTTTTTTAAATTCAGCGGTGTTTATAGCCTACTCCTTTTAGCTACGAAGCCATATCAGGAGTTCGGGATCTATGTCTATGCAGTAGAGTAGACAATGGAACTATTGATTGTCAATTATTTTCTGTTATTTATGTATTTTTATGGAGTATATTTCAACTGATATTAATTTAATTGGATATGATACAGGATGAAATGGTGAGGATGATTCATGGTATGTAAATATCCAATTCGGCATTTGCCTATTTTACGACTGCGGAAACCATGAAAAATCCATGTCAAATTATCCGACTACGGGATTTGAACCTGGCACTTCCCAGGTTCAAATCTACTATAGATCTACTATAAGCTACTGTTTGAGAGTGACACAGCTATGAGTAGCCTTGTAACGGGAAAGGAAAGATGGGTTGTTGGTGGATAAAGAAACCCACCTAATCTTTCTGCATCGACTTTAGTAAGACTGTTAGTCAACATCTCAGTCGTCATATTTATTAAACTAAATATTTCAAGAATAACAAGACAAAAGATGAATTTTTCATATAGCTTAGCCTACCATAAAGCAAGTAAAACAGGCATGCTTCGAAACTAACTCTGGATAGATAAAGTATAACTACTTTGTATGCCCATAAAATGCCGTAAGTAAAAAATATTAAAAAGTTAGAAATGGTTAGCAGAACAAAGGAATGGTCATAGATTACATCGAAAGAGCCATAATGATGATGCAGAGAGAAATTCTTATCTATTTATACAGCTAAACTTTAATTTCTAGCGCATCAAATTCAGCTTTTCCCGATTTATAAACACACAAATAAAATAAGACATCAAGTAAGAAAATAATGACGTAATCCACGAGATGATTGGCAAAAAACATAAAGGTGAATGATAAAATAGCAGATGAAATGGTTTGAACTTAAGGACGATAGTGAAAGGAAAATAACTGTAAAAGAAGAAATGGATAGGAATTAAAATAAAAGGGGCAGTTGGAAGGGATATAAAAGAGAAAGAAGAATTAGGGCTCAGACAGTAAAATGTGAGGGCAATCACAGTACTCAGGGACATTAAACTTCTCTTCACCAATTGGGCCCTGAAAACCCGCATTCAATTTCTGAAACGAGACTGAATACCACCTCGATTACCTACAGATTAAGAGATAAAAAAGATTTCATTTCCATTACTAAACCTAAGAAAAGAGCTTTCTGCTTTATTGTAGGTCCGTAAGATAACAGCAAGAATATTTATTACTTCTAGGTTATTACTTCTATTCTAGATGTCAGAATACAAGGAATAAAGACCAGCCGATAAAGAGCACTACTATGCTAGCTAGGATATTCCACAGTACAACTGAATAGGATAGTGGGTAAATAATCACCTTGACGCTCAGAACAGTTCAGTTGTTTCATGATAAATAACTGAATTTCCTGTTATACAGGGTGTTAATGAATAACCCCGAAATATTTTACCTGTGCATAGAGGGGACATAGACAAGCAACTTTTATTAGGAGATTTTTGCTCTATGGATTCAATTTTTTCCTGTTACAGCATAAAATCTCCCAGGGCATGGCCGCCACTGACTATTAACATTTGAAAACAAATGCGAAACAAAGGAACTTCGTTGTTAACACTGTAGTTATGAATAAAAAACTAATGCAGTAGCGGACAATCATGTGATTAGTCTATAAATTTTGCAAATTATGATAACTCTAAATTATGATATAGCTGTTGATGAATGATTAAGAATCAGGTTTTTATCGATCACTAGAAAGGCATGAAGTCAATTTAATAAAAATTTTAACCTTTTTTCGCTTCATTATTGACTTATGAGCACCAAATTGCAATGCCTTTAATGTCCTGTAGCATGCACATTTTACGTCAAAGAGCAAAAACCTCATAATAAAATGTGCTTGTCTATGTCCCCTTTATACACAGGTAAAATATTTCGGTGTTATTCATTAACACTCTGTATATTTCGTTGAATTTAAAGAAAAATAAAAATACGGTACAATATAAAACATAAAGATAAACTATTGACAAAACATAGTCAATCCATGTATACTACATGAAGAGAGGACCAATAATAGCGTTATATACCTTGACCAATAATATTAATTACTTTTCATTTTATTTTTAACTGTTGTAGACGTCACTCTAACGGCGGAAAATAATTTTTAAATCTCTGAGGAAGATTTCGGTAATCAAGCAGTGTTATATGAATGATGTTTATAACACAAAGATAACAATCTTCATTTTTTGACGCCCGAATTAACTTTTATGAAGCTAAGCGAGGTACAGCTGAAGCAAAAATATTTAATTTAGAAATTTGAACTCTTTGTAGTTTGTTTATTACCAGAGTACAGTTTTGTAAAATTTTATATTAATACAATTCTATATATAGTAAAGTGATCCCTTTACAGGCCGTGGAGGCCCTTAGCGTTCTAAGGGGTTGAGGCTCCCAGATTTTAGACATTCAACACTGAAGGTGGTAAGGTTGTCAGCCTTACGCAGCAGCCGCCTTTACCCCCAGGATTGTTCCTGGTACTCATTGCTGTTAGAGGCTGAGTAGACTCCAGGGTCATAGTGCTACCAGAAGGATTAGGCCAATTGGAAAATCTCAATTACCTAATCGGGGATCGAACCCGCCACCTTTCGGTTTACAGCACAGTTTGAACAGTAAATTTTAAAACGAAAATAATTTCAGTTCGCTTGTCCTTAGAATAGTAATCTTAAAACTTTTGGTCATTTCGTATTGTGGCGGAATTATAGGGATCTTTTGGTTGGCAACAGTTTTTCGACACAAATCACTGTTTGAAACAGTTGAACGTACAAGACACATTTTCGGATGATTTTGAATCTTTATATATTTGTAAATAAATTATCTCTCTTGAAGTTAAAGAAACAAATAGCGAACTAATATTGAAAAATCCTTCTCTATGATGAGGAATTGCAAACGTTTAATGAAAGGAGAGAAATTAAGTTCGTAAGATATGTTTTGAGCGAAACTAATGTGCTTGCTTACGAGTGTGTTTTGTCAAAACCATCTATTTTAGGGACCAAATTCTCAATGCTGAAATAGTTATAAGATATATGCTGTTTTGAATTTAAGTAATTAATAATACACGATAATACTAATAATATGAATAATAGTATTTTTAATGGTTAAAATGAAGGGAATGGGTATTTATTTACTTGTACGAAAGGGGGGAACAACAGTTAGCAACTTTTCACATCTTCGTTCACAAGAGAACCATTGCTTACCATAGATTCCTTGCAATATATTTCTTCTCATAGCCTACAATTTGTCGTGATGTTGCTGGCACCAGCTCTAATTCAATGTTTCTGGCTTGGATTGAAATTTCCTCGGGATTATCATTCATATTTCCACAAGCTTTCCTTAAATACTAGTTCTTATGCATTATTGTTTACGAAAAGCGACTCATATATTATGCATCTATACCGCATTTGGTATTGGTATGTATAGTTCATTGTTGTTCTGTGATACAGATGGCCTATGACTTTAACAAATGGCTGACTATCTTCCATTATAATTAATTATACGGTATTTTTGTTTCATTTCATATAATTTAGAGAGCTGTTACAAAAAATAATGTATGCACCACATACGCAAAAACTTTATCAGACTCATCCAGTATTTCAGCCTCGGCTTACGCCTTGGCAGCTATACAAGATTCGTCCGCTAAAGCGTTATTTTGCGTACTTGATACATAAATAGCTATTCTAGTTGCAACTGTCTGTTAATGTAACTGAAAGTCACATGAAGTCTGGAGTATGTTAAGAATAGTGACACATAAAGGGATGTTTTAGTACGTTCGAAGGGAAAATTTCTCAGTCAAAACTCACGAAACTAGAGTGATATTTCGGCAATTTCACAGAGGGTTCAACTCTCCACTGACCTCTATTTCATCTTTCATAGCTGGACTCAAGCTAACCTTCCACGCCACATATTTTGCATAATGAAATTACGCACATACACAAGGAGACAAGGGGAAGGATAATATTTTCGTACACCCTATAGTGTCTCGTCAAGCTTGAAATTGCCGTGAGGATGAGTGTGTTTTGTACACATAACATGGAGCTGGCCTACATGTTTGCCTACAGGCGGAGCGCAAAAATTACGTCATTAGTAGCGTATGTAGCCAGAGCAGCTCTTGCTGGAATTATTACCACAACTAAACACTACCAGTGGTCATAGTGTAATAACTTCTACTCAGTTCCACGCATCAGGAGGCCTAGATCCCGGTATCTTAGCAACGGAGATGACAGTAAACTAGTGACGGCCATGTAGAATTGAAGAATGGTTTGATGTTTGATACAAGAAGAAACCAAACAGATCCTTGAATTGAACCTAAACTATTTACTCTGCAAGTCTAAACTATAACTGTGGACATAGTGCTAGATTATTCAATTCCTATGTCAAATATAACCCTGAATTAGCCTATTTAACCTGAATGACCTGTTCGAGGGGGTGGTATTTCCTACTTTCTCTTTTAAACAGTAAAACAAGTTAGCTGTTGCTTATGATTTGTAAAGATCACAGTATTGATATGCTGTGATGGTTAGTGTAAAATGAAAAGACTTGAACAGACAGGCGTTAGATATTTGGCTAGGCGGTGTTCACCAAAGGTCAGTAAACTTCCTAAAACACTGTGGGTATGACATATTGGTTGATGAACTCCAAAAGGAAAAGAGAAAAAAAATAACTTTATTATTGATTGAAAAAATAGTTGCTTGCAGTCTTAATATTGTATTATGAGTGGTTTAATGTTTCACAGTTACATATTATATTTTATGAATGAAGAAATAGCTTTTACTTCTGTTTTTATAGTGTATTGTCTTATGTATGAATAAATAACCTTCGATTATTTCGGTTACTATTATCAATCGGTTATATTATCAGATAAGCTGTGTCCCGAAGCGATCACAATAAGCGGCATGCACTCTAATTGACATTCTTATTTTATTCAATTGTATTTTTATTTAATGTAATTATATATATTTCTCAACTGCCCCCGACCAAGAGAATATCCTTATTTTGTAGGCGTCTTGAAAAAAATAATGGGAAGAAATTGCAAACTATACTTTCATAATGTAACACTTTTTCAATACAACTTAATTGTAATTTTTAATGTTACAACATTAAGGTTAAAAATTTTCTACTATGGAAAAAAGATAGATAAAAAAAAAAATAGAATTTTTGACACATAATATAATATAAATATAATGTTAAGAAATACACCCGAATGAGCAACGTTGCTCGTGCTGGGGTGCATAGGCGTACCGAGGGGGGGGGGTTGGGGGTTTGAACCCCCCCCCCATTGATTAAAAAAGGAAAATTGTATAATTTTTTTAAGTTTGCCCATAAAATACTTAATATAAGTATAAAGCGTGGGAAGCTTAAAACTCGTTATTTTGAGTCTTAATTTTTAAAATTTTCCGGGGGCCCCGGAAGCTTAAAACTCGTTATTTTGCATGTTAATTCTTTTTAATTTTCCGGGGGAGGACCCCCTGGAGGGTATTAAATACCCCCCAGGCCACGTATGTTATAACCCCCCATATGGTCGGCCTGGTTACGCCTATGCTGGGGTGCAAGTCCAGAAGAGAGCAGAGCGGAAAAAAGACAAAAAAGTTATGTAGCTTTTGAAAAAATACGACAAAATTTTTAAAATAAAGATTTATTGGAAAAACAATAGGAGATGGCTAGTAATAAATTACATATAAATTTTATAAACCAACTTTCAGATACTGACTAACCAACAGGAAGAAACTTACTTTTGACGTATAAAATTCGCTGTTCATATGCCTGTTTAGTACTCACTCGCGGTGGCAAGGATTACAGTGTTTGTGAATTATTACTGGTACATAATGGACTCGGGACGCTCATGAGGGGAGGGACAAAATAATATCTGACAGGTTTATACACCTCTGATTTAGATGTTCATAAAATAATTACAGTCGATATATTATCTACTCACGTCCAATGTGGATGGGGCACTCATCAACTCAGTGGGAGATCGAAGAAATATTTTGGTACAAACTAAAATAAATAGCAATGAACCAGCTTACTAGCAAGTTTGAGTTTATTATTATTAGGGCAAGGCATTTGATGATTTTGCATCTTTTTTATATGAAGGGTAAAGGGTAGCTCGAATTTATATAAATGTGTTTCATGAAATAATTGATTAAATAAGGGCATATAAGCATTCATGAACCACAGAATTATTGTCTCTGTTGGACATTACATGAGAATATTATAGGAGAAAAATTCCTCCGGCACTGGGACTTGAACCCAGGACCTTTCAAGTCCCAGTGCCGGAGGAATTTTTCTCCTATAATATTCTCATATTCTTAAATAAGGGCAATTTGTTTTTGAATTTTTTGCTTTATTTTGCATTTTTCTTAATTTTCCATAAATATGTAATTTTTTAGCAATCTTTAGGTCATTTTCGGTATTTTCAGGTCTTTTTCGGCATGTTTCAGTGGAGGTTGAGAGGAGATTTCCAAGTACAAATCATTACTTTCAGACAAAAGACAATCGTTTTTATTTGAGAATCTCCGCCAAACACCATAGCAGTTCGTCTTGTAGCAGTAAATATTTTTTCTTTCTTTTTAAATGGCACATGTTTCCTAGGGGCAATTTGATGAACATGCCAGTTCAGAAAGATTTTTTTTCTCTAAGGGTGTCAAAGTAGTATAAATTTACTTACTTCTTTAGTAACAAAATAAGTATGTTTTATATTGTAAATTCATATACAACGCTATGTCAACAATTTCCATTAAATTGCTTTTAGCAAATCATTACTTTAAAAAAAACTAATTACAAGTAATAACAGTAAATTTATTGGTCTTTTTTAAAAATTTTTTGTCATTTTTCACTATTATTAGGTCATAAATGCATTTTTTATTTTGCATTTTTTCACTATTTTATGATCATTAAATGCCTTGCCCTAATTATTATTATTATTATTGAATCTCCATTTATTAAACCCTATTTTCCACTAGAGCATGTTAGGGCTATAGTTAAATACAAATAAAAGCGTATCTACTATTATAAACAAGTATAATGAGTGAACAATAAGCCATAAACACTGAGCCATAAACTACAAACTGGGGGAAAAAATATTACTAGAAAAAAAAAGTAGTGCTGTGATCTATGAATTGCAACTATTTTACAATAACTTATAAATATGTTGAATGTACTTTTGAAATTCGTGAGAGCAACATTTGTTGTTAAATATACAATGTAATGGCTTTTCATAGCTTTTGGTACTGGAATCTAGATGGAAGACAAATGCCATTCGTGCTGTTTCATACATAGGACACTCAAAAAGTAGGTGGTAAATTGTTTCCTTTCCTTCTCCACATCCGAACTGGCAATCACTAACGTTAATTTTGAATCTATCCAAGTAAATTTTAAATTTACCATGTCCTGACCAGGGCCGCACATCTCGGGGTCGGGCCCAGGACCATGTACTGGTCGCGGGTCCCTCACTTGGTATTCTCGTAACTCGTGTAACAGAACATTTTATCAAACTTTTCCATTTTTCCATAAAATTATATCCCATTACCGGGATCCAGCGGGCCCCTTTGGGGCCCAGGTCCGGGTCCCTTGGGTCCGGCAGCACCCCCATGTGACGGCCCTGCTTTTCTCAAGGATGCAATGCAAAGGAGAAAAAAAAACAGAATGGTCGGAAGGGTGACAAATTCACAGTCATCAAGGATGCAGTAAGTCAGCTGTTCGAGATCAAACTGTGTGTTTTTACTTAGTCACTTCAGATTTAATTAATATATTTTTTGTTTTGTTTTACTCGATATTGAATGTACACTTGTTTAAGTTATTCTCTTTTATACAATATTCTGCCAGCCTTTACCTTTATTGCATGGGTGTTGCATTACCTTGTATTATAAAGGCTTTATTTCGATTCCAGGCACTCGCTGCTATTTCCTTGATTTTAATATAGTCTTCGATTGAAATACCGTCAACAGCTGTGCTTACGATTGCCAGATCTTTGGTAATGTGGATCTGATGAATAACATTGTGTTGTTTGTACGCTGTATCCTAGGAAATAATAATACCCACTCATAGAAAGAGTTTTACAATTAGCGGATAGATGGCATGAGATGTCAGAATACCAGGGCACATAAAACAGTCAATTTCTTGTAAATAACTTTTTGTAAAAGGCAAATTTTGTTCTTATATGAACAGTGTTTGTAAAAACACAACGAAATACGAAAAAAGTACATTTTTAAAAATTGCAAAAAAATTTATGCTTCTACTTTGCTCACCCTGGCGCTAGGACCTTCAATAAACCTTCAATTTAAATGGTAATACCGTCGAAAAAATACAGAGATACAAATGATTACATTTTCTAAGTTCTGTGATAAGCAACATAATTCTAAATGAAAAAAATATCTGTCTTTTCCATAAACAAAATTTTTATCATGTATGAAGTATATATAGAACCGATTTCATGGAAACGTCTTGGTGTAGGGAGCAGGTATCTCAAGCCCATCCCAGACATACTGAAGGGAACCAGATCTATGCAGTGGGTTGTGGGCTGGGGGATGGGGGTTGGGTTGATAAACTTTGCTAGGATTGACTGACCGACAGACGGGGGGGTTGGGCCAGGTGTCTGTTCTCTACTTTTTCCTCCGTGTACAGTTTTTATTTTCAATAGTCTAGCATACGAGTAGAGGAAGTCTTGGGTTCTAATCTAAAAAAGGAATGTCGATTTTTTCAGCATAAATATATATTTTAAGATCCTCTGATTCTAAAAATGTAATTTTCAGGAACGTATGTGTGCGTCAGTCTGTCGATCTGTATAGGACGGACAGGGCCGCCGCATCTTGGGGTCGGGGCCAGGACCATTTACTGGTTGCGGGCCCCTCATCGATCGGCGACCATCCTCATACAGTTGTCTGATTTAAGTAAATAAAAAAGGATAGTTTACTCTGACCATATTAATTGGTGTAAACACTGTATACATATGTTACGTTGGTGGTTAGTTATCAAATGATACTAGAAACCATATTTCCAACATTTGTTATTACTTACTTACTCACTTACTTAGGCCTACTTACTTACTCAATGGCAATAGACAATTCCTCAGCAAGATAAAGGAAGATTATCTATTTTATGGAACCCGATGGTTCATTGCCGCGCTTACCTGAGTCCGCTTCTGTGCTAACTCCATCCAATCATCCCCCGCAAATCCTACTTCCCTTAAATATAGTCTTATACTGTCCTCTCACCTACGTCAGGGTATTTCAAGTGGGCTCTGCCTTCCAGATCTAACAGTCAATATTTTTTGGATACGTCTTTCCTCCCCCATGCGCGCAACATGTCCAGCCCATTTCATCCTCTGTGATTTAAATACCCTTACTATATCAGGTAAAGAGTACAGGTCATGAAGCTCGTCGTTATGAAGTTTTCTCCAGTCCCCATTTTCATCCCTCTTAGGCCCAAACATTTTCCTAAGTACCCTGTTTTTGAACTCTCTCAGGTTATGTTCTTAACGACCAGTAAGTGGCCATGTCTCACATCCTTATAATACAACCGGCAGAATAATAATCTTATAAATCTTTACTTTTAGATTTCTGGACAGAAGACGAGAAGATAAAGAGTGTCTGAACTGCATAAAAACAAGCATTTCCTTATTTTTATACTCAATGCCTTACTATTATTTGTGTCTGTAATTATTGCTCCCAGGTATTTGAATTTTTCCACTTGTTCGAACGATATACCTGCTATTCCAATATTTTGTGGACCATTATTTTGACGTTCCGTGACCATATAAGTTTACTTTGATTTTTCTGTATTAATTTCCAATCCAACATTCTTGCAGGCACCGAAAACACTTGCTGCATTTCTCTCGATTGTGTTTATGTCATCGTCCAACAAGCAAACATCATCTGCGTAAGCTAAAATCGGGTGACTGCCATTTAATTCTAGGTCTACTTTGTTTTCCTGAACTTTCCTAATGGCATATTCCAAAGCGAAATTAAAAAGTAAAGGCAATAATGAATGCATCTCCTTGCTTCAATCCGCTTCTAATGGTAAACTTATCTGATATAAATTGTCCTACCTTGACTCTTCTATAAGTTTCATTTAGACACATTTCGATCACTCCAACTAATTTCTTTGGTATCCCGAACTCAATGAAGATATTGTACAATTTGTCTCGCCTAACTGAATCATATGGTATTTTAAAATCTCTATATATATATATATATATATATATATATATATATATATATATATATATATATATATATAAAAGGCTTTGTCCTGACTGACTGAATGAATGACTGACTGAATGACAGGAATCAACGTACAGCCTAAACTATAACAGGTAGAGACTTGGAATTTTGACAGTACCTTCGCTTCATAATGTAGGTGCTCACTAAGAAAGAATTTTGAAAAATTATGATTCTAAATGCCAAAAATTAAATGCTTTGAAAATACTTAATCCCTTTTTACATAGAATTATCAAAACAAATTCACAGAACGTATTGTTACCAGTGGTATCAGGTGGGCTTGGATTAAATTAAATGGATGTTTGACAAATTAGAGAAGGTATCATTATAATTCATATTATCTACCTAGGTATATTAATAAAAGGAATTCTCCTCGATGTCCAGCGAAATCTACTGAACGCAGAGATCTGAAATTTTAAACATAGGTGTGCTGAAGGGTCGGAAAATGCACCTCGAAGCCGGAATTTTAATTTTAGTTTTCGTTCGTGAGTTATGAGTGAAAAACTGGCAAAAAACGTGCATTTTTTGCGTTTTCAAAACATAAGTTTTCAGTTATACGTTTCAATGTCAAATCAATTACAGTTGGCTTTGGCTATTTTTGTCAAACCTTGAAAACAAAACTTTCGCGATCGCTTGAATGTTGTAAGCCCTAAATATGGTCAAACGTTGTTTTATTTGGACGAATCTCACTATACAGAGGTTTTCTTGGCCAAGAAACTCGAATCTGAGGTCGCTTTTACCATTCGATGCTATCTGATCGTGGTATGTAGTCCATGCGATTTAGGTGTTAATAAATGTAATGATTTAACTATTATGCTCTTAATTTTTAATTCTTGAAATAATTATCGCGGGCGAAGCCGCGGGCACATGTTAGTAGCTTATATGCAAAGACAAGATATTAAAAAGAACATTTTAATCTGGAAAGGATGAATAAAGAAAAATTATAGTTAAAAAGGAGAAAAGATAAAAGCATTAGTTTTTTATTTAGATTATTTAATTAGCCTGGTAGATTTAAGACTATGAAATCTTCTCTTCTTCTCTACCAGGATTCCAAAAACTACATTTACAACACACAAATTACAAGAATAATACAGTATGGAGAAGAAAGTAAACACGAACACTAACACTAAAGTTGGCCTGGGTGGTGCGGTTAGTATCGTTTTGGCTTTCTGTGTCCAAGGTTGCGGGTTCGATCCTGTCCAAGGTGGATGGCATTTGTGTGTGCATAATATTTTTAACACTTTAATAAATATTTGTAAGTGCAATATTTTAGGATCGAAGATACGTAATAAAAATATTAAATCGAAACTACATATTATGTTTATGACTGGCAGACTGACAGACAACAGCCAGACACACAAAGACTTCTAAGAAAATTCTGATTAAATGAATATATTGACCAAATTTGAACGAAATAAATGAATTAAAAGAATTAAAATTTGCAGTACTTCTTTTTCCATTTATACATTACTTCGATACATTCATTTAGCAAGTTTTAGGGCATTATGTTAAGCTGTTAATTTTTCTTTTAAAATATTCGAAGTTGCTACGATTCTCCATACATAATATAATAGTTCTCACTAAATAACATTATTTATTTATTTAAACAAGTAACTAATACATATTATAATTCGTACGAAAGTGAAACAAATAAAAAAACAATTCTAACTTAATTACAATCATGATAGGCGGGTCGATTATAGATGAAACATCCATTGTGTCGTTAGTTTAGCCTTAAAATATGTGGGTGGATACATTTGAGGCTTTTAGCATCTGATGATAGGCTCAAAGTAGCGGTTTGAGTCGAATTTTTAACAGCTCTAGAAAATTTAATCCTTAAAATTGAGTGATTTCGTTGGAACAGATGATCTGACTATATTTTTCTGCAGGTAATGATGGTACTGAGTGATAAAATCTCTTCGTACTTTTAAAACTACCGAACTCGAAAATTAAGAGGAATCCAGAAACACAAATTTTAGTTCCGTGGTAACTATATATACAACTTCCGAAATGTTAATATGTGTACTCCCATAGGGAGTACGTATTGGAATATATACAAACAATACAGAGAAGATTAGCATTGTCCCTGCGCAAGGATGACACGTTAATCGTGAAGCGTTTGTACATTTTTTGAAATTATTAATTATATTTTTATCTGTTTCTAATTTTAAAGTTTTTTTACAGTCGAAACGTTCGTTAGAAATAATTTATTTACATAAACCTCTTACCGCTTATGGTTTCTAAGGAAATGTGAATTCTTAGAAAAGCAATCTACTAACACACTATATAATATAATATAATATAATATAGTGATTGATAAGGGGTGAGACTGGTTCGAGTCCCGCGGAGGCAACTTTTTATTTTTGTATACCAGGCATGGGAGGACATACCTAATATGTTTCTTTGCATAGCTTGAGGAAATAACATTTTTTTAAGCGTTTTAGGTAATTATAAAATAAAGTAAATACATATAGCCTAAATCCAAAGAAGAAGACAAAAATGTCGATAGGTAGTTAGGGCCCGGATTTTTAGGTTTTTATAAACTCGGTTTAGGTTTTTAAACATTTTAGTTTTTTTACCATTTGCACACCATTTTTTTTAGTTTCACTTCAGTAAGTAGGCCTACAGTAAATACAATGAAAAGATTATTAATTTTATTTTTATTTATTTATTTATTTATTTAACCTGGCGGAGTTAAGGCCATAAGGCCTTCTCTACCACTCAGCCAGGGCAAAAACATGAAGTACATAATAATAATAATAATAATAATTATTATTATTATTATTAATAAATTAAAACAAGAAATGATATACCTCAATACAAGAAACGTACATTAAATACAAAGGAAAAAATTTAAACATAAGTACTTGAATAATATATAATATAAATGACTAAAATAAAGAAATGAAATTAAAAGTAGATGAAACACTAAAAAATACATTCTTAGTTATTACAAAATATATTGAAAAGTAAAGAAAAAATATAGGTATATATATACATTACTAATTAGAAGGGCTGTACCGATTAATCGGCTCGATTAATCGATTAAACATTTAATCGTCGATCAATTACATTTTCCGATTAATCGGTTTAGTCGAATTCTGACAAATATTTTTCGAGAAATGGGTCAAATGACCAAACTCCTTTCTCTGGTTTCTCCGGCCTTGGCACATCATGTGTCATTCAGCCTATTGGGTCCAAACAATTCCCGTTATTCAGAAACCTGAAGGGTAGTTTAGTTTTGCAAGTCTTGCCTGAAAAAGTAACCGGAAATGTAAGTTATATATATATATTTTTTTTTTTCACTAGTTAACTAATAATGGTATACATTAATTCGGTCGATTAATTGATTAAAGTAAGGCGTTAATTCGATTAGAAATTTTAATCGCTTTTCAGCCCTACTAATTAGCATCAATTCCTAAATGTTATTGTATAGGTACTAAATTTATTAAATGACGCTTGAACTTTAAACTTTTTTACATAAATATTTATGGCTCTGAACCACAAAACTAAAACAGCTTACCACAAGCTCAACGAGAACGTTTTTCAATTAACCAATAATATTTTAGAATACTTCACTTTCGGCGTCTTGCTGGTCTAAACACTGTGAATAAGAATACCTTTAATTAGCTTCTGAAAGAACCGGGGATTTTGGTTCACTTAAGATTTCCTTTACCGGGTCAATGGAGTACAAAATGACAGAATTAGAAAACGCAATGTTATATTATCTTACAAAATAATGTACTGGCAACAGTGAGCGATATGCAACATGTAGATATTTAAATGCATTTTTTAAGAGAGTAATTTTAGTGTAACAATAATGATTAGATGAATTATTATAATTATTATTGTTATTTTATCATATTTTAATTGAAAAGCAGTTTTAGCCATTTTTAGTTTTTAAAGACAAGGCCAGTTTTAGGTCTTACAAGATTGGACTACGTGACTGCCATGACAAGGAAACGGACAATCTACTCTTATACAATTCAACGGCCCTAAATAGCGTGCTCACTCGCTCGCTTCGTGAAACATCGGGTATACTCGGCGATGTTCGTCTCTGGCAGTGTAAACTTTCACGAAGAGTGCAAAATTAGAAAAACAGTTTCTTTATTATATAAAGCCTAAGTGAAATGAACACAATAAACAAATATTCTACTTTATTTTTACTTACAATTTTCATAGCTCTGAACCACAAACATTTTTAATAAGCTGCCAGTGCGATTTTTTTTTTAAATCCTGGAGTCAATTAATAATGGCGGGAGAAGCCGCGGGCACCAGCTATAATATTATTGGTGGTTTAACCAAGGAAGTGTCGCGGACAATAAAAATTCAAACAAACCATTCCTTCCCTTGAAAAATTATATAATTACTGAAAATTACACTGAATTTATCAAATAAAATTCACATCATATTCATCTGTCAACAAACAGTTGAGAAACAATACGTATTATGTGTTCACAGTTAGCTTTGGAACTGCATAATCGAATCTGAGATCGTTTTTTCAGGCGGCGCTTTCTAATCGTGGAATGTAGGCCTACTCTGAAGCCGGAATTTTAGCTGTTTCATTAATTATTAATGGATTAGTTTATGAATGATTCGCGTGCAAGTGTTAATAAATATAATGCTTTAATAGGCATTATACTCTTAATTTTAATTTTTAAATTAATTATCGTGGGCGAAGCCACGGGCACCTGCTAGTCTATGTATAACTGGTGAACAGATTTATTATATTCCCACTTTTTCTCCAAGATTTGGCGAATACGAAATATATGAGTATAGGCCCATATATCAGTATTTTTTATACGCCTTATAAGAGTATTTGTTTATTATTCTAAATTGTGTTTATCCTGAATTAGTAAATCATTGTGTTGAAACGTCTAAATACAAAACACGACACTACTTTAAAATGAATATATTGTCTTTTTACTACAATCAAAATAATTTCAAGGACTAGTCTATTGGAACCAAGCATAAACTAAAATTAATAAGGAGCATAAATATTCAAAAAGCAAAAACTTAAACATTACAGCGGTATTATATTACACCGATAGTAGAAAAATGAAGACAAAAGTGGGGCTATTTGCTAAAATTTCTTACAAACATAATACCAACATAAACAATTAATATAGCACAAACTAAATCGGCATTATGAATAAACATAGTGCATGTTTCCAGCAATTGACAAGCTTAGCCTGACTGCGGCATACGGATGTCAACTTCACTTTTAAAGATTGCCACCAAGTGAGGGGTCATGATGAATACTCAATAAATAAACACAAGGAATGAAAGCATCCCTCATTAACGCGTTCACCGCGTGCAATGCATACCTAGGTAATACTAATAATATACTATTATTTGTAAAGTGCACGAAATCAAACAGTAATTGCATTGGAATTTTAAACTGTAGTTTATAAAACGTATCCCTGGCAAGGAATAAATTTTTTATTTCATGAGCTAGGGAAAATGTTTGACAAGAGAGGGAAATCCCCCCATCCCCTAATTAATTCAAGCCCTGGCTTAGACTCTTCCCTTCTCCGTGGAACTTCTTTCTCGTTACCCGAACTTTTCCAGTTTTCCCTAAAATTATATTACATCACCAGGACCGAGACGGGCCCCCCCCCCCATGTAGCGGCCCTGGTCCTGAC
Source organism: Ectobius pallidus (assembly GCA_964059195.1). Taxonomy (NCBI): domain Eukaryota; kingdom Metazoa; phylum Arthropoda; class Insecta; order Blattodea; family Ectobiidae; genus Ectobius; species Ectobius pallidus. The sequence continues at coordinate 205,916,032 of CAXKWD010000001.1, read as the reverse complement.
ATAAACTGTGTAAGAATAAAGTTGGGTTTAACATATTTGCAATTTAATCCATCAATAACTAAAGGGAAGAATAACTGCTTAGTTAGTAATCCTTTTGTGCTTCTTTTCTATTGATTGTCCCAATATGATGTCATGTAACTCCTTAATTCCCGTTTGCAGTAGAGAAGAGATTAACCAGAAAGGCTTGGGTTCCATGCTGTCCAGAGACTGCTCAAATCGGAAAAAAACGTAGTGAATGTGAGAGTCAAGCATTTAAAACTAGGTTCGCCTGAATCTCGCGATTAGACTACTTGTCCCGCACATAAGTATTGCGTGTAGTCTAATCGCGAGCTACAGGCGAACCCACGTTTTTTCCCCGACTTTGGCCGTCTGTGGACTGCATGGAATCCAAGCCTAAATGCCTAATCTCTTCTTCTCTTCCCAGGACATCTTCATCTTTCACTTCTAATCTTTTTCTCTTCCTCAGATACTATTTTATACCAGCTTGGACCTACATTTTGGTGTTTTGATACCAAACTCTTTTCTGTTGTGAATCATGTCTGCTTCCACTGAATCTTTTTAAGTGAAACTTCTTTAGCCGCGATAGGAGTAATTCGAGAGCTTGCGTTACGGACAAAATCGTCACGAAATTAGTATGGTGTGACGGAACGGACTGTACAGAAAACAATCAACTCAATGAATAGGCTTATCCAAAATTTAAAAAACTAAAATTCCAAAATTTCAAAAATAAAAAATCCAAAATTAAAAAAATAATAAATCCATAATAAAATATCCAAAAATCCAAAATTTAAAAAGTAGAAATAAATAAAAATATTCAGAGATCCAAAAATTAAAAAATCCAAAATTAAAAATCAAAGATCCAAAATTAAAAAATCCAAAAATCCAAAATTTAAAAAAAAAATTCCAAAGTTAAAAAATCCAAATATCCAAAATTTTAAAAATCCAAAAATTAAAAATTAAAAATCCCAAAATTTAAAATTTAAAAAATAAAAAATGCAAAAATTTAATAAATCCAACAAATTAAAAATTCAGAGATCCAAAATTTAAAAAATCCAAAATTAAAAAATAAAAATTTCCAAAATTACAATATTAAAAGATAAAAAAATTAAAAAATCCAAAATTAAGGAAGTTAAACCCAATATTAAAAAGTCCAACAATCCAAAATTGAAAAAACCCAATAGTCCAAAATTTAATAAATCAAAAAATGAAAACAAGTTTCACTTCTGTCGCGTGGCGTTCCACGCACACTTATTTTTTCTAATTTGAAAATATTTAGACTAAATTCAATCAGTTTTTTTAATCCATCAAGATTCCCTATTAAGAAAATCCACAACAAAAAAATGCATGTATGCACCTACAATAGCTAAGTCCGAATCCCTCCTCATCCCTAAATCCCACAGCCAGAAGATAAACAAATCTCCCTAATGGTTCAAATCCCCAGCGTGAAAGGTGCCACCAATTCAAAAACATAAATTGACTCATCTAACAGAAAGAACAAACACATCTATATTTCATACCGAAGAATCGTTTTCTTGGTCACTTTAAGGGATCAATAGCCCTGAACTTGAGGGAGATATGAGGGAGGGGATGGGAAAGTAAGGTTAATGACAGCTAGTCTATTAATCACGTGATATAATCGCGATCAGACGCTCTTTTCTTCCCACTTCACTCTTACCATTATCATCCACAAGCAAAAGGCATTTTCAGAAGCGACCCGAACTCAACAAATAACATTCATTTCCGGACGCAACGTCACTGCTATGGGGTTTAACGATCATCCTATATTTGCGACAAGAATGATGTAACTCCCTGCAGTGATATGTTAAAGGAAATAAGGGAGTATGTAATGAAAGAGAGGAATAGTGCAAGAAGGGGGAAAAAAAGAAGACATGGGAAAATAAATATGAAATGGGTCTGGAATCCTAGTATATTATGGTAAGGAATGAGGATTGTTAAACATATTAATGTCTAAATGAATTAGATCAGAACAAATATCTGAACAAAATTCAAGTGCTATATTGCGAAATAAATTTTCTTCTAACCTAACCTAATATATCTCATTATATTACATCAAATAACAACAAGTTTAGTATTTATGAAAGAACTGAAAATAAAAAATATTTAATTAAATACCAGATATTAAGTTAGGTTAGAAGATATAAAAGTAAAAATAACTTCTAACAATCTTAATTCGGATTCAAGCATATATGGTGTACGAACAACTACTAGTATATAGGTGGAACATTTACCACAAATTTGAATATACTATACTAGTTGAAATTATCAAAACTTTATAATGAAGTTTATTAATAAAGGAATGAGGAGTTTAAGAAGGAGTATAGAAATAAAAAGTACAAAATTAAGCAAGGGTAGAAACAATAGGAGGCAAAACCCGGATTAGAGAAGAGAGAGATAAGAGATTAGTGAAGTGGTGAAAGAAAAGCCTAGGAAGACAAGAGAACAGATAGATGTGAACCAATACGAAAGTGGAGACAAAGAAATATATAAGGCAGGGAATAAATAAAATAAAAGGGGAAGTGGATGCAACAGAGAGGAAAAGAGAACTGAAGAAAGAGTTAATGAGCAAGATTGTAAAATCAATTGGTAACACATAGAAGAAAGAAAGAGACGGAAAACAGAGAATATAAGTAACATACTCAGTAAAAGAGTAAGAGACAGAATAAATAAGATAGAAAGAGAGAAAAGTCAAAAGCATCAGAAGAAATAAATGAACGATAGTGAGACGAAGACGGAGATGATAAAAGGATGAATCCAATCATTGGCCTATCCTCATAGAGTTGATAAATTTCATTTTTCTTTCCGTTTGTGGTAATATTAATTTGTTATTATGAAATGACTTATCCACCTAACCACAAACCCAATAGACCAAAAGTTCAATAGATGCAACGTCATAAAGCCCTATAACATTATAATATTTACTAGATTTATGCACATATACATTCCTATTTATGTATCACTATGTCATAAAATATAAGTTGCATATAAAATTATATAGTCACATACAATACAATCACATTTAAGATAGCAAAGTGCTATATGTGCTATATGTATTCAACTAAAACCTAACCATTAAAATATATACACTGATACAGATTTAATCACACTGATTTTAAAAAACACACTGTTGACATCTGTTAAAATATGTACACTTATGCCGAATTTTTTTTTTTTTTTTTCAGCAATAGTCATTAAAAATATAATTCTTCTTGAATATATGACAGTCAGTTGTCTATCCGATAAAAACAGTAGAAATTATTTTGCCGAAATCTTCTCATCTTCTTTTAACAGATGTCAACAGTGTGTTTTTTAAAATCAGTGTGATTAAATCTGTATCAGTGTATATATTTTAATGGTTAGGTTTTAGTTGAATACATATAGCACATATAGCACTTTGCTATCTTAAATGTGATTGTATTGTATGTGACTATATAATTTTATATGCAACTTATATTTTATGACATAGTGATACATAAATAGGAATGTATATGTGCATAAATCTAGTAAATATTATAATGTTATAGGGCTTTATGACGTTGCATCTATTGAACTTTTGGTCTATTGGGTTTGTGGTTAGGTGGATAAGTCATTTCATAATAACAAAACTATCCTCATAGATTCATGTTTGATCTCTCTTTTTAAGAGTTAAAAACTGGTGTTGCTTCAAGGAAACCCCGTTTCCCAGTAAGCTATGGAATCTTATTAAGAACAATTTATGGTTTTCACATTTTAACAGTTTAAAACTTCGGGAGAAAAAGTCACTAAAATTCCGAGTAAGGTATCATAAATTTAATGGCGCCCAGGCGGACAACCGTGATGAATATAGTACGGCAATGAGTGTATGGATTAGGCAGTTATCATTAGACTTTGAACTTTTAGGTCGCTAAAGATGCTGTTTTAGGTACCTAAAATAGGCTCTAAAAGTTGGAAAATAGGCTCTAAAAATCGTAAAATAGTATCTTATAAAATCGTTAAGTTGCAAATTTTCTGAAATATCTCAATTGCAATGCAGAATATTATTTTTATTGAAGTGTTCAATAATCATGATAAAACACAGATATAGGCCTATGGTACACAGAATTATATAGACCCATTACTTGGGCCTGTATTACTACCATAACAGTGAAAACCTAATCCCTGCGCCCAGAAGCTACGCATATCATACTAGCATATTCAACCCCTTGTATCCCTCAGTGATTCAGAGAACTACTCTTTTCCTTTTGTTACTGGATGTGGGAGTTGGGAGAAAAACACTACATTTTCTTGGGGATTCCAAGGAATTTTTCTACTGAAGACAAAACATTCCTTACTATTTAACCACGTCAAAAAATGTGTCATGTAGGCCTACTGCACATTCCGAGCTAAAAATTTAGTACGAACTGAAAATAAATGCTAGAATTTATAACAAAAAATTACTTATTTTGAACTTTAGAAGAAAAACAAGCAAAATGGCAATATTAGACTCTAACGTAAAAACAGGCTGTTTTAGGTCCTATAAAAGTATCAGTTTTAGGCATAGTCACTTATGAAACATGCATGTACAAGTTTTCGTCCTTATATCACTTAAGGATTAAAATAGGTTTTTACCTAAAATCCGAAAGCTACATATCACATATCTCTCTCTCTCTCTCTCTCTCTCTCTCTCTTTCTTTCTCTCTCTCTCTCTCTTAGCATTTTACCTCTTCCTTGTAGAGACGTTTAAGCGACCCACGCCACCTGGGCCTTACAGGGCCGCGACCTATCGGGAGAGGAATTATCTATGGATCACATACATACTTTTTTGACCAGACAAGGACATGGAGGGCCTCCCCGGATGAGTGATCAGCCCAATGCCGGGGCCATCTCCGAAACAACAAGGACGAGACACACCATTCACACACACACTCACTCCGAACCAGGTGATAATGACGGCCAGGCCAGACGATATCCGGAGACCGCAAGGGTCTACATTTACCCGACATATTTTGTCTCACAGGTGAGGAAAATCCCCGGAAAAACCCCACCTAGGTAACTTGTCCCGACTAGGATTCGAACCCGGGCCCGCTGCGTGAGAGGAGCGAACGCATCTCCTACGCCTGTGGCGTGTGTATGTATGTATGTGTGTATATATATATTATTTATTTATTTATTTATTTATTTATTTATTTATTTATTTATTTATTACAAGAGATATTACAAGAGGTATTACATTTAGTAATACACCCGAATGAGCAAGACTGCTCGTGCTCGGGTGCCGTTTCAAAAATATCAAAGTGAAGAAAGAGAGACAAAGAAATAGAGTGTATAATGTGCTTAACTAAAAAAGAAAGTAAAACAAAAACATTTAAACATAAAAACATAAATACATAAAAGGAGTGAAACAAAAATTACTTAAAAGCTAAAAGATTACAAAAAATTCTTTACATATCTATTAAATTTAACAGTGGAGTATGCTGAGAGATCAGGATTTTTTCTGATAATTGAGTTATAGAAGCGCGGTCCAAAATTAATGCTATGCTTTAATCCTGCCGATGTGAGACATTTGGGTTCTAATAGGAGTAAATTAGTATTTCGTCTAGTTTTGTAGATATGATCACTGGAAGAGTATTTTATACGATGTTTGTGAAAATATTTTAATATAGAAAATTTGTAAATTTGGTCCAAACTTAAAACATTAAATTCCGAAAATATTAGGCTAGTTGGGTAATCAATGTGTTTTCTTAGACAGATTTTTATTATTCTTTTTTGTAAAAGGCAGAGGGGCTTAAGGGTAGTTTTCGCTAATCCTCCCCAGACGAGAATGCCATATTGAATAATGGACTGGAAAAGTGCTAGATAAACGGAACGTAAAACAGTAATGGGCATACAGTGGCGTAAAATGACAAATTTATGAATTGTTCGGCGTAGTCTATTACAGATGTAGTTAACATGGTGAGACCATTTAAGGTGTTTATCAATAAAAATACCCAAATATTTCACAACGGCTGTTTCTTTCAGTGGTAAGCATTTACAATTCACATCAAAATTACAATTATGTATTATTAAATTTAAATTTGTACATTTTTTCCGCGCTATCTGACCAGTAGATGTTAATGAGAAAGGAACTAATGTTGATTTATCCACGTTTAGTGACAGAAGGTTAGAATCGAACCATTTTTTAATAATTTTCATGCCAGTATTAGCGTATTTATATGCTACTTCCCATGAATGACCACTGAAAATCACAACAGTGTCATCTGCGTATGAAAATATGGAGCCGTTTATTTGATCTAGGTTTAAATTTAGCAAATCATTTACATAAATTAAGTATAAGATTGGTCCTAATATCGTTCCTTGTGGCACACCAATATCAATATTTGATATTTCACTTATATGGTTGTCAACCTTTGTCATTATACATCTATTGCTCAGATATGATTCAAATAATTTGTAAACTGTTCCTCTAATTCCTATCTTATTCAGTTTATCTAATAGTATCGAGTGAATAACAGTATCAAAAGCTTTACGTAAGTCCAAGAAAATTCCTAAACAATTATTACCTTTGTCTAATTCTTTAATAATGTTACCTGTAACGTTAATAAAAGCATCGTCAGTAGATATGTTGCTCTGGAAACCAAATTGATTTTTTGATATAATTTCATGTTTTTGTAAATAGTTTAGTAGCCTAACTTTTATGCATTTCTCTAGTATCTTGGAAAAGGCCGGAAGAAGTGATATTGGTCTATAATTGTTTAAATCATTCATTTTCCCGGATTTATGTATAGGTATTATCACAGCATTTTTTAGAGTATTGGGGAAAACACCTTCTGTGAAACAAAGATTGAAAATATAGACAAGAGGTTTTACAATATATTTAATGATAGATTTCAATGTAATGTTTTTTATTCCATCAATGCCTGGAGCTACATTATTATTTAAGGTCTTCACAATGTTAATAATTTCGCATTCATTAACAGGACTGAGAAACATAGATGTGATTGGATTCATGGCTGTTTTATTGTACTCCGAAGAGTCTGACGATGCCTTATTAACGTTTGAGGTTACACTGTGCCCTATTTTTGAGAAGTATTTATTAAATTCATTTGCGATATCCTCTTTGTTTGTTATGTGAGTACCATTTTCATTTATTAATTCTGAAACCGATTTATTTTTTTCAGTACCTATATCTGTGGCTTCATTAACAGTTTGCCAAAATTTCCTAGGGTTGTTCTTATATTCTTCAAATTTTAATTTATAATAACTAATCTTCATATTTCTTATAACAAGAGTCAGCATATTTCTATAATTTTTATAATAAATTTTCAAATTTTCATTGTTTGGGTCATGAATTACTTTTCTCGCAATCTTGTCTCTAGTACGAATAGATTTGATTATGCCTACAGTGATCCATGGCTTAATTTTTTTGAATTTATGAGGAAGCTTTTGATTGCTGGTCGAACTACTTATTATGTATTTCTTAATTAAATTATAAAATAACTGGAAAGAAGTATTTGGATCTTTACATTTATAAACAGAGTCCCAGGTTTCTCTCTCAATAAGCGAGACTAATTTTTCATTGTTAATGTTATTTGAAATGGGCAAAGATTGTTGAGTACCTGGGGATTTCGAAATGTGACCATTAGGATTTTTTAGTAGAGAAAAAACGGCATAGTGGTCAGTTACGGCGCTACAGAAAATTCCTGGTATAAATTTCCATTTCTTTTTAGTTTTAAAAAATATATGGTCTAAGCAAGTTTCCGAGCCTGGTCTCGTAACGCCATTTAAAAAATTTACAAAACCATGTGCATGTAACATATCCATATACCTGTTTCCAGTAATATCTAAATGATTTTCAATAATCTGAATATTTATGTCGCCAACAATTAGATGGTTATCTGTTTGCTTTGAATTTATTAAAAAGCGTTCAAAATTATCAAGGAAATCATATTTACAGGTGTTCGGTGATCTATAAATAGCTGTTAATGAAAATGTATTGTTGCCAAACGTAAAATTTAAATGCAAAGAATTACATTCTGAAATTTCTATGTTAGTGAGAGTGAAGTCAATATTATTCTTGCAATAGACCACTAAACTATCGCATTTGCTGTACTTATTCATTTTAACGTTTTTTGTATAACCGGGTAAATCAAACCCAATATCATGACTTAACCAGGCTTCCGTTAGTATAATGAAATCAAAATCTTGTTTTAGGCTTTGCAAGACAGTGCAGAATTCTAAAAAATGTTTATTAAGGCTCCGAATATTTAAGTGAAAAATTTTGAAATCATGGATTGTTTTGTTTATGAAACTAGAGCAGGAATCGGCATTTTCCAAGACTGTCGTTATTGAATTGTCGGAATAGTTGCTTAATTCATCTAATAAACCATCCATTGTTGGGGACAAAAATAAAAATATATACTTGATAAAATATATACAGATTTGTTTTCGGTTTAAATCTTACAACATATGTTACTTAGAGCTTATCAAGGTCCTCACACTTGTAGATTCTTTTGATGTTAGACTGTTCATTTTTCCTTACTAGAATTTTTCCGTCCTTGATCCACACAAATTTATAGTTCAGTTCCTTGGCGGTATCTCTTGTTTTATTTAGCATGTCCATTGTTGCCGCTGTAAGGTGCTCACTGTAGCAATTCATTATTTTCAATCACCATTTAATTGCTACAGTTATTAAGAATTATCATTATTTCGCAATAATGGAATTATTCATGAGCTGACAGTGTCGACGCAATAATGGGTTACGTCATTGGCAGATTAAAGAAATATTGTCTCGCTAGGCAGGCGAACAGCTGAGCGCTAGGAGGGCATTCACTGTTTCTCCTTCCCCCTTTTCTCTACTTCCCCGCTAAAGATATCTAAAGTCATACCAAATGGCAACAACGTAATTGTATCTGATGCGGTGAACTGCATTCAGTTGTTCGTTGCATGGCCGTCAAGATGGTGGTCGTCTTAATTAATAATAGGAGTCTTTGCATTTTAATTAGCACTGAGTATGCGCAGTGACGTAATTGATCAAAAGCCTATATAAGGGGATGTAACCCTATTATCTTTCTCATTTACTTATCATGGATTCGGGGACGTAAGTGTCACTTTGGTGCTCTTGAGGCGGGAAAATGTAAGCCTGACCTTTGGCTGTTTCCTTTTGTTTTCATCATGTTGTAAAGGTACGTGGAAAATTGTATTTATTTGTATATAGGTTTTAGTAGTGTGGGAACTGCATGTTGTGTATATATTAATTATTATCTTATTGACCCAGGCATGCTTTTGTGAAACTTGTATTGATGTTTGGTTATGGTGGCATGGTATTTTGATGTGATGTAGATTGAAAGTATCTGACATGCAGGATGCATGAGATTAAATTAGATTTTGTGGCCACCATTCCGGTTTAAGGTAAAAGTAATAAGTTTATATTTTGGCATGCTGGGAATTATGGTTGTTGTTTGAGAATGAGTAGCCATTTTAATTATTCTTGCAGTTCCCATTCGTTTCCACTTATCTTTTAACATGTGTGAATTTTTCTAAATTTATTATTCTTGTGTCTAATTTGTTCTCCCCGTTTAACATATCCTTTAAGTATCTGAGCCTACTCCGATCTTTAGCCTAGGATGGAGCAGTATTGTTTTTAGGCCTTGTGAATGCAGTATGATGTGTATCGGCATGGGTGTGTCTGCGCAGATTATTTGGTATGCATGGAACGTTTGAGGTATGTTATCTGAATTTTAAATCTTCCTGTATAGAATAATATGGTTGTTATTTTTAAATTATGCTATTTTGAAAGTCAACTACTTGAAATGAGAATGAGGAATGTTTTATCTAAATTACCAAAGCATGTAATGCCCTTGTATTATGATTGCTTATATTTAAATCATTAACTAGTACTTTAAAGGTGGTGGTTCACACCAAGTATGAAATTATATTATAATTTTCCTTCCTTCTTTTAACTTATATTTTGTGGTGCTTAACACTGAAGTAAATATATTATTTTAAATTAATAGAGATTTATGTTTTATCTGACTACATGAATTTAAGGTGATTTATTAATTAAAGGGTATCAAATTGTATGTAATATTAATTGCTTCTTTTTCAGGATTTATTTAGTAAATATGTAACAGGGCTTCACCCGAATTGAAATATGAAGAGGGCTTCACCCTAAAGTCTTTTATTGTTTAGAACTTCAGTCATCAGGTCATGAATGTACTAATTTCAGTATTATTTCAGTTTTTATATCTTGTACACACCTTTTTCCACTGTCAGATATTGTCTAGTCAAGAAACAGCAATTATTTTGTTTTTTGTAGTATGAAAGATTTGAATACATTTCATGGATAGCTTCCACTTTGTTAAATGATGGTTTTTCTTTCTGCCCCTTTTGTTTCCTCCAGTAGGGGTTACAAATTGGTAGCAGAGCGTGGTTGTATAACCATTGGGTTCGTCCACGCTCTTGTTTTTTTTCTCTTAAGTAGTTGTCTTGACAGTGGATTTTTTGTGTACATCTTGCTGTAAAATTTCATAAATTTTAATTTTATTTTAGGCAGGGATTTTAATTATTTGTATGAAAGGGTTTTTATACTTGTGTTGTCGGGTTTGTTTCCATGTACCTTGTCTAATATTGTGAAAATTACTTTTCATGTATCATATTGGAGTTGGTGAAGCTTTCCTAAGATATTCTGGTGAGCTGAAAGTAGGCACCAGTAGACAGTAGCCTGCAGCTGCTCAGGGATGAAGCTTTCAGCAGCTTGTGAGGTCTTGTCCTGGAATATGAAGTTTCTAAAGTGATGTGGCTCTCTGTAGGAAGTAGTCAATCTGCTGTAATAGCCTATTGGTGAGTTCATTTCTTTTTTAATTAATTCTGTGTAGGATAGATCGGTCATTTTGCTTGCTTTCCCTGTGTTAAATGTAAGTCTGCAGTGTCGTGGCAGATGTGTCTTGTGCCAGCTCCTAGATAGTCATTCCGCTGATGTTTCAGTGTATTTCAAGTAAATTGAGGAATATTTTATCATTATAAATAGGCCTAAGGGTTCTCAAGGTGCCAGTGAACTAGATTTTCTATATTTTACTCTAGGTAGCCTTAAATGGCAAATTTGAGGTTAGAGTAGACATCTGATAGGTCCTTGTAGGTGGGATTGCCTGTGGTGGTCATGTACAGTTAGAACTGTGTGTTCTATGGCCGCTTCGGTTGCTGTGAAAGTTCCACAGGAACCCTCTGTAGTTTTGCCTGTCGGTGTTTTAGTATATTCTGCTATTATTGGTGCATTTTTCTTGAGTTTTCATGATAGGCTTTGCTCTTGGGCAGCTAAGCTTTAGGCTTGCTGTGTCTGGCTAGATCTTTCTGCCAGTGGAGTTGTTTAGTGACTATTTTAATACCGGTTTTGACTAGAATTATACAAGAATTTTTCATATTAGAAGTTTGTTTAGGCCGGTTACTTCTGTTTTGTGTGGTGAAACTGAGGAATTGACTATCGACAGACGTTTCTGACTTATGACTGACTGTGTGACTTATAATGCGCTTTCCAAAGTGGAGCACACACAAGTCAGCTGTTTCCTGTTTATTCAAGCTTGTAATATTTTCTGGGGAGTCAGGAGAGGTTATGTAGATACTAATTGGGGAGTCAGGAGAGGTTATGTTTTTGCCTGCATCTGGAGTAGTGTAGGATGCAGAAGAACTGCATGTGTTGCAGTTGAAGTTACTGTACTGTAGATTTGAGTGGCTTAGACTGATGCAGGATTCCAGTCGGGTCGTGGTTGGCCGCCATTTGACTTTGGTGCACTCTTTCTACTGTTTCTTGTCCGGAGAGGCTCGGAAAGGGGCTTTCTTTGGACGCAGCTTTATAACAATTCTTGAGGGGAGACTTGTGGCTCAAAAGCCTTATGGGGGGCTATCTGGGTTTTCTCCAATCATGCCTAGTGTAGGGGCAACGCCCACCTATGGTTCTTAAGATATTGTTGCTGCTTTAAGCTTAAATGCTACCGTACTGTAGGATTTTGTATTGCCCAGAACCGAGAGGTATACGTGTCCTATTGTTTCTAATCGTTTTATCTTTAGCATCTTGTAGTTAGGTCCTTAGAGATGTTTGTGGTACTTGTTCGACAGCCAGGAGAATGCTGATGCGAACTATCACTAGTCATGTCGCTGTTGGTGATGCCTCTGCGAATCATAGGGAAGCTACGGCTTTAGATTTAAATGATCATCTTTATTTTGTCTTTCTCCACAGCCTTGATTATGTCTTTTGTTCTTTGGCCATTGTATTTGATGAGATTTCAGTACAGTGTAGTCGTGCAGTGCTCTAGTAGAAGGAGGCTTATGGGGGCTTCTTTCTGCCACCTTTCTGCACCTCTTCGGCCGAAGTAATTACCGATTTGACTTTCTTGTACATAATAATATAACAGGTAAACTATGACCCTGGAGTGTAAATAAGAATAAGTTTTTTTTCTCTGGAAACAAACCCATGGATGGATGTAATTATTATTTATAGGTTATGTCTGGTGTTTTTATTTGTAGGTTATGTTAGGTAGAGTGTTTGGTGGGATGTTTCATAGAGTGTTTTTGTGTATTTTATTATAAGTGTGCATGTGTGAATGGAATAAGAATAGGCTTTTTGAATCAGTTAAAATACAGTCTGGTTTTTTTTTAATTTTGATGCATAAATAATCTCTGATTTTTCTCTTAAGTAGCATAATTCAAAAATATTTCAAACTTTAATCTTGAATTAGAGTCTTAGCTGAGAAGTTAGAAAAGGGTTTTTATTCTCATGTCTCTTTCCTTTTGAATTCTGTGATCTGCCGCTAAGTTTCTATTCACAGGGTGGACTGTTCTGTAAAGCAGATACTGATGTCACTGACGGTGCCTTGACTGTGGGTTGCTGCCGGAGTCTGGTTCCTGACCTAGTGACTTGCCTGCTGAAAGAGACTTGCAGATGTATCTCGCCCTACGTCTCGTCTCTGTAAATACTTCAGTGGCTATTGCTGAGCATCTAGTCTGGACACTAGTGAATCGTGATCACTGTTATGCAAGTTAAGGAGACACTTGCTCTCAGGTATGACACGACAGTGAGATTGTGCTCGTTTCAGGTCAGGAAGAATTTTGGCGGCATGCCTTAACAGAAAAAGGACACCTTTGGTCAGTCACTCAGATCTGACTTACTTTAGTTCATCTATAGTTTGACTTTTGTGTTGGAATATATCCAGCATATATTCCAACTCATGGGGTGGGAGTTTGTAGCAATTCATTATTTTCAATCACCATTTAATTGCTACAGTTATTAAGAATTATCATTATTTCGCAATAATGGAATTATTCATGAGCTGACAGTGTCGACGCAATAATGGGTTACGTCATTGGCAGATTAAAGAAATATTGTCTCGCTAGGCAGGCGAACAGCTGAGCGCTAGGAGGGCATTCACTGTTTCTCCTTCCCCCTTTTCTCTACTTCCCCGCTAAAGATATCTAAAGTCATACCAAATGGCAACAACGTAATTGTATCTGATGCGGTGAACTGCATTCAGTTGTTCGTTGCATGGCCGTCAAGATGGTGGTCGTCTTAATTAATAATAGGAGTCTTTGCATTTTAATTAGCACTGAGTATGCGCAGTGACGTAATTGATCAAAAGCCTATATAAGGGGATGTAACCCTATTATCTTTCTCATTTACTTATCATGGATTCGGGGACGTAAGTGTCACTTTGGTGCTCTTGAGGCGGGAAAATGTAAGCCTGACCTTTGGCTGTTTCCTTTTGTTTTCATCATGTTGTAAAGGTACGTGGAAAATTGTATTTATTTGTATATAGGTTTTAGTAGTGTGGGAACTGCATGTTGTGTATATATTAATTATTATCTTATTGACCCAGGCATGCTTTTGTGAAACTTGTATTGATGTTTGGTTATGGTGGCATGGTATTTTGATGTGATGTAGATTGAAAGTATCTGACATGCAGGATGCATGAGATTAAATTAGATTTTGTGGCCACCATTCCGGTTTAAGGTAAAAGTAATAAGTTTATATTTTGGCATGCTGGGAATTATGGTTGTTGTTTGAGAATGAGTAGCCATTTTAATTATTCTTGCAGTTCCCATTCGTTTCCACTTATCTTTTAACATGTGTGAATTTTTCTAAATTTATTATTCTTGTGTCTAATTTGTTCTCCCCGTTTAACATATCCTTTAAGTATCTGAGCCTACTCCGATCTTTAGCCTAGGATGGAGCAGTATTGTTTTTAGGCCTTGTGAATGCAGTATGATGTGTATCGGCATGGGTGTGTCTGCGCAGATTATTTGGTATGCATGGAACGTTTGAGGTATGTTATCTGAATTTTAAATCTTCCTGTATAGAATAATATGGTTGTTATTTTTAAATTATGCTATTTTGAAAGTCAACTACTTGAAATGAGAATGAGGAATGTTTTATCTAAATTACCAAAGCATGTAATGCCCTTGTATTATGATTGCTTATATTTAAATCATTAACTAGTACTTTAAAGGTGGTGGTTCACACCAAGTATGAAATTATATTATAATTTTCCTTCCTTCTTTTAACTTATATTTTGTGGTGCTTAACACTGAAGTAAATATATTATTTTAAATTAATAGAGATTTATGTTTTATCTGACTACATGAATTTAAGGTGATTTATTAATTAAAGGGTATCAAATTGTATGTAATATTAATTGCTTCTTTTTCAGGATTTATTTAGTAAATATGTAACAGGGCTTCACCCGAATTGAAATATGAAGAGGGCTTCACCCTAAAGTCTTTTATTGTTTAGAACTTCAGTCATCAGGTCATGAATGTACTAATTTCAGTATTATTTCAGTTTTTATATCTTGTACACACCTTTTTCCACTGTCAGATATTGTCTAGTCAAGAAACAGCAATTATTTTGTTTTTTGTAGTATGAAAGATTTGAATACATTTCATGGATAGCTTCCACTTTGTTAAATGATGGTTTTTCTTTCTGCCCCTTTTGTTTCCTCCAGTAGGGGTTACATCACCTGCCGTAATCCTGCTAGGGGGGAGGCATTCTAAAGAGAGTTTGCTGGAAGAGATGCCAGGTCCTTCTTCATCTCTTTTGGCTTCTTCTTTGAACTTTGACAGCCAGGTGTCTCTGCTGGTTCTCTTGCAAAATTTTATTACAATGGGTTTTCTTTTCCCCTCTTTTGTTGGTAACCTATGTGCTACACTAATGTCTCGCATGCAGTCCTTCGCATCTATGAGTGTAGAAATACGATCAATTATGTCATACACAGAATCAGACTTAATTTCTGGTACACCATGTACAATCAGATTATCTCGCCGGGAATACTGTTCTAAGTCATTTATTCTCATAGATAACTTTTCATTTTCTTTTTTTAGATTTGTATTTTCACATTTCTGCTTTCTTATTTCTTCTTTCATCTCGCTAAGTTCTATTTTGAAAGAATCGAACTTCTCTGAAATGAATTCAATGGATTTTTTCATCTCATCCATCTGGGCATTTATGTCACACTTGAAATCATCAAACATTTTTCTTAGAGTTGTCAGTATATCATTGGAGTCACTCACCTTGTCAGTGGAGTTAGGTTGCTTGTTTCTTCCCATTTTTTTCTTTCTTTGAGTAGAGCACACGACAAACACGTCCGTCTCTCTTGAGAGTAACTAACTAACTATATATATATATATATATATATATATATATATATATATTTATTTATTTAATTATTATAAGGGACCACAAGGGCCTAAAGTTACCCGACATTTGTCTCACAGGTGAGGAAAACCCCGAAAAAAAACACCACCTAGGTAACTTGTTCCGACCAGGATTCGAACCCGGGCCCGCTGCGTGAGAGGAGCGAACGCATCTCCTACGCCTGTGGCGTGTGTATGTATGTGTATATATATAGAGTTGTAATTTTTTTATATAATAGGCCTATATAATTATTAAATATAATTGTTATGTACCACACCAGTAAATGGGTCAATAGGCCTACTTAAAATGTGTCTTCATTCGGAATACCTACCGTATTTGTTAAGCCTAGCAGAAACAAAATATATACAATACATATAGGCCTAAGTTATGTGAAGTTCATTTAGTGATTTGACATTCAATATAATTCAGAGCAAATAGGCAACTGCATTTTTACATAGGGATTGAGTCACATATTGACACAACCTTTTAATTTGCAATAGGGGAGACAGCAAAATGCGGACATCAGAAACAATTTTAATCACAGAACTTTTCTGTCAATATGTACAGTTGAGAGATGGGAAATACACTTGACGGGTACAGAGTAACGGATTTACAGGTTTTTAGAATACTGATTTTTTTTTTTTAGCAATTCCAGGAAGTTCTGACACATTCATTAGAGGAAAAAAATTGAGAACTGAATTATAACTAAATCAATTACAATTCATACTGTTTTCAGAACTTTCTGAAGTAGAAGCTTTTAAATTGCAGCGTTGTTTCTGACATACTAGAATTCAAAAGTTCAACAGCTTTATGAAATTAAAAAAAAAAAAAAAAAAAAAAAGCGGAGTTTTATCGCATGATTTCAACAAAAAAATAATTTAACTGTCGAAATGCACGAATCAGATGTAATTACAATAAACACTAATAATTCCAGGCCTGTTCGGAAAATCAATTCCTCCAATTGATGGCAAGAATTTTATTTATATGGAATCGATTTTACAGCTTTAGAAATTTATGTTATATTTATGACTGTTTCTCCCGTTTTCCAATTATTATTTCAGCATATTCTTCCTATAAAGCATTCTGATAATCTGCCTAATTTCGGTAAAACATTAAAATTCGCGAAACTTTTTGAAATGTACATTAGTTAGTTTAGGGCAGACAAATAAAAGTTTAAAATATGTACGTTAAATATTTTAAAATATCCTGTTTCCACCACAGTCGTCATAAAAAAAATATTAGACAAGGAATTAATCTATATTAATAAAAATGAATTTACAAAAGGGTTGTTGCCGCATCACTTGAGAACGGCTCGACCGATTTGGCTGATTCTTTTTTTGTTGTGTTCGTAATTGTCACGACAAGGTTTGTGTGAAAGAAAATTTTTGGAAAATCCACGGGAAAAGACGGAAATATGAAATGAGACAAAGTTAGAGAGTTCTGATGTCAATTGTTTACATAACGAAAGTATTGTTTACGATGTTTACATAGGGCTTTGGATGCTATATTATAATACTGGGCTTTAACAAATGCTGATACTATCGAAGTATTTAATACATAATTGTGAAAATAATTCTTGACGAATAAAATCCACGAAAATAAAGCAGTCACCTAACTTTCTCTACCCTCGACATGGAAAACATTTTCTCACTTCACATTTTGATGTAGAATAAGCGGTCGTATAGCAGGGACAACTTCAGTGTGTGCCAGTGAGTATGCTATATCGGAAGTCGGTAACAAATCCTATCCACTGATACGTCACTCATAGCTGTAGGCTTTGTATTAGTTGAGAAATAGGCCTAGGGTTGTTTATCAGAGGCCCTAAGCATCTAAAGGAAGACAAAATGGGATGGAACATTTTCAGTCCTACGTGCGCAGTATATTATGTCCCAGGTTTTTGGGAAGGAAAGTATGAAAGTGATATTGAATTTCTTTTTTACTTCAGCCCCGAAACGGTTGTATGGTAATATGAGAGTGAGAAATACAATTTTCCGTAAAGACAATACAATCTTATGTAACAGCAATTTCTTTTTCTTCTTATTTCAAACCCTCCCAGGCATGATGTGTAGAAGCAATGGAATGCAAGATTCGACATCCTCTATAAGCCACTGATGCTTTTACTTGAATGATTACATGAGTATGTAAACCCAGCACTAAAAGGATTAAGATAGAAACATTCAATTTTTTCTAAACGGCATTGCCAACCATAGCGGAATTCCTTTAAGTTTAACGATATTTAAACCTTCTGGTGACATTGCGACGAAAAAGTGGGGGAACTTAGCGAATTTTGTCAATTACTTGTAACTTATAATATTTGAACTCGTTTTTTCGTATAGGCCTACATCCAATGCCACCTATTAACAAGACAGTATTCAATTGTGAAATTAATTGAAGACGGACTTACTCGTCTTGCCATAGCAACCGAGAAAAAAAAAGCATTGACTGATTTGAACGAAACTCACTATGCGGCGTTTTATCTATTTTTTTATTTTTATTTCTATTAATTTTTTTGACAAGGGAGCTCTAATCTGAGGTCTTTTTCCCCTGGTCGATTCATTTCTTTATAATGTCAAGGCACGCACATCTGAAGTTATGAACATAGACGGTAGAGTGATAAAGAATATAGGCCTAAATGGACAAACACTGATCGATTTGGACGGAACACACTATGCAGGGATTTTCTGGACTGGTGAACTCGAATCTGAAGTCCTTTCTCCCAAGCGGCGCTTCCTAATCGTGGAATGTACGCCAAAGCCTAATTTTTAGCTGTTTCATTATAATTAGTAACTTAATCGTTTAGTTTATCGATGATTCGCGTGTAAGTGTTAATAAATATAATGTTTTAATTATTTTGCCCTTCATTTTTAATCTTCGAATTAATAGAATGGAATGCAACTCTTGAGCACCTGCAAGACTATTCATAGCACGGATTCAGTCCTCCACGGTCCTCCTTGCTGCCAGTTTTAAAGCTCATTGTGACTTGATCTTGTGTAGAAATGCAAAGTGATTTGTTAGTCGCAATATGAGTAAAGGAGTGAAACGGAAAGCTTTGTGGATATCGGAGAAATTAGAAATTCTCCGTAAACATGATGGAAACACCAGTATGAATCAGAAACAGTTAGAGGAATCATTATGAATCCCGTCATCGACGCTTAGAACAATAGTGAAAAATCGTGAAGCGGTTTACGAATTGTACTGCAGTACTGTATTTTATTTGTTCTTACTTTTTTTCTGAAAGGAAAGAATATAAAAGACCGCTCAGCACAATTACTGTATTTAATCCTTAATTTGATTCAACAAATGTTTATTTTGATTCATATCTTGGTGTTAAACTTTTTAAAATCTAAAAATTACCCACTCTCGCTAATACGCGGTCCCGTGTAATACGCCATTTTTACGCGGCCCCTTGAGGAGCGTCTTGCCGAGGTTTCACTCTATTGTTTTCGTAAATAACTGAACCGAACCCAAACACGAGCACTTGTTAATTCGGGTAATCATTTTATGTATTTCTCTTGTGTTTCATACAATGAAATAGATAAATAAACCTTCTATTTGGGCAGAATAAGTTATGTGTTTCACACCAGTTTTTCCCTTAAATATGTGGGCAGCAAGAAACAAGAATAAAGTTAGAAAGAGAAGAGGTTGAAGGTATTGATTGAATCTGGTATATGATGCTGTGGGATGAATCAGTGTTGCATGCAGGCGGTTATTGGACAATAATTCTCTTGGTATAAGTAAGATGTACCCTCATTCCATTATCTCCCCCGTGCCATGTATCGACACTTAAAGCAGAGAACAAAAACTCCGTCTTGTCGATAGTTGTACTCCAAGATCCTATATCCTGCCTGTCTCTCAGTATAGTATATAAAGGGACCCCTCATTTTCAAAACCGGAAATCACCACTTTGTCTCCCTGGTGACGTGGCAGGAGGGTCGAATTACGTCACTTTACCGGATCATACGCTTTGCCGAGCTGATAATTCTGTCTTCTTAACAAGAAATCTCCTTTAAGCCGGAGTTAATGCAGTTAGGCAAACGAAAGTGATTTTGTACTTCCGGTAAAGATATTGTTCTATACAAGATGGAAGTTTCGATACGGCGAAAACGGGAACTAGACTGTGTGGCATGAAAAATATGCACATGAAAACCGTTACCCTGAATCTAACACTTTAGAGTATAAATAAATGAAATAAATAAATAAATAAGCCCGACACAATCCCTTATAGGGCAAGGGCCTCCTACCATAGTAGGGCTGGCTCTGTTTTTACTCTCTCAAGGTGAGCTATTTCCTTGGAGAGTTGGGTTTTTGCCTCCTGGTGGGTTAAGACCTATATTATCAACACTTTCCTAGGACACTGTTTTCCTAGTGAATTAAATGCTCTATCACTTGTTTCCAGTTCACTCTTTCTATAACCTATCCTGACCATCTCTTTTCTGCCTCCTCCCTGAACTCTTCTTCCCTTCCTAGATCACTGATTTCCTAACGATTTAAATGTTTTATCACTTGTTTCCAGTACACTCTTTCTTTGGCCTGTCTTGTCCATCTCGTTCCTAACTCCTCCCGGAATTCGTCCTCCCATCTGCGTCGAGGTCTGTCTCTTCTTCTTTTACCCTTCCTCTGGTCCCAAACAGTTGTTGCATACGCCCATCTCTCTTGTATAAAGATCAATCTTAAATTAATTCTATCTCCTTGATGGTATAAACATACTTCTTGAATAGCTTTTCTTCTTCAAAGAGGCAGAATTTTCAAAGAGCCAATATTTTTCATACGAAATATTAACATAGTAGAAGACATAGTAACAGTGTCTTACAGCCTTTTCTATATCAGCGCCTAGGCTTTATGAGAAATGAACAACAGAATACCACTGATATCTTGGTACAATTTAGACATTTGAGGGAATAAGGTGGCACCAATTGATTGCATCGTACATAATTCAGTTGTATAATAGAACTCATCGAAACTAGTTATCCAGCCAAGAGTTTAGATTTGATTAATACTGAAGATCTTATAAGTGAAGTGGAATGTCGACCTGCCATTTGGGATGTCAATAGGGATTACAAATTGTTTTATCATGTAGCAACTATTGTCAATACTAGTGGTGACCGTCACAAATGACCCAGTGTGAAAAGGCCCTTAAGGGTAAAGGGAAAGGTGCCAGCACGTTATAGCGATTATTGAGGATACCACCAGATGTCTCTCTCGTTCTCTTCTCTTTCTTCCCTTTCGCACATATAGGCTAATTTCCATTTCATTCATTTTATCCACTACAAATACTATTAATACTACTACTATTATCGTGTAGCCTATCTATTAATAATTTATAACTCAAAATTACTTAACTATTTCGGCACTAAAAATTTGGTCCGAAATCCAAATACCGACAGTTTGAATGTTTTTCATAAAACACACGTAAACCTACACAATATGTAGTTTCGCTCAAAACATTATGTACTACCTCCATTTCTCCTCATTCATTCAAAGTCTGCAATTCCTTACCATAGCGAACGATTTTTTCAATAGGCCTATTACTTACATATCTTAAAATGCTTTAGGTTTGAGGTGCGCATCGTTGCCAGAGCCTGTTATTACCAGCCTTGTTTACCAGGCAGAGCCTTTCTTTGTTGTTGTAAACCAAGAACTTCTGAAATCCTTGTGTGATTACCGAAGAGACGAATACCATAAAGCAAAATGCTATTGAAGAAGCTAGGCCTAGTAAGCATTTTAAATTAAATTTTAGGGACTAAATTAAGTATTTGCTCTCTTTATACAAAATTGATGAGATATTAAATAACAAAACTTTTTTTTTTAATCTGATCTCACATATATTGTTGGGAGCTGACGAGATGATCCGTGATTTGGTGATGGCATGCAGGGGGAAGACGGTGTTGTGCTATAACTGCAAGTGTAGGGGAGCGCTGCTATTGACTGCAGATAAGAGCCCCATAGTCATGCTAGGGATCATCTCGTCAGCTCCCAACAATACCTGTTAAGAATTGTATTATCGAAGTTTCAATGTAAATAAAATTATGACATATTCTTCTCACATTGTTCATAGCCAAACAATGCGTCCGTTGGCAGGAGACTGCACAAGTAATTTACGAAATTGTTTACTGTGCGGTCCAGCATTGGTCTTTATAGATGAGAGGGCACTAAAACCATTTGGGAAAATGTTTACTGTGCGGTCCAGCATTGTCTTTAAACATGAGAGATTGTTAGAAGAACTTAACGCTGGGCTCCCAAGTACTGGCGCGATACAGTAAGGGAGTTTACAGCAAGGCGGTGTCTATAGAGCTGGGTGGATCCAGTGATGCCGCATGGTCCGCTGTCGGGTGACACAGTGGTTCCAGACCCGGGCTGTTGAGACACAGACGGGTCGAAAAAAAACTCAAATATACTTAACCTGTGTCAGACACTGCCGCAGTGTTACCATGAAAACGTCAAACGTAACCTATATTGAAAATAAATACAATTTTTATTTTAAATTTGCGTATTACAATTATTGAGGAATGAGATGTGGGATTACCTATGGCTTTTAAATTATTTTGACACCTTTTCAAAATGTCAGATCTATATCGGTCGATTCTGTAACTCAATCCTTCGCAATCTACGTATCTGTGATGTGCTGTGCTGTGCTGTGCTGTGCTGTGCTGTGTCGCTGAAGCAAGCGGCCTCTGACACGTTGTAAAATCTGTAAGCCGTAATAAATAACCACAAACACCCATGATGGTATTGGCTACTGCCACCGACTGCCACATCCAAAGGGACCAAGGCTGTTCCCTTCATAATGTCAGTAAAGCGAAGTCCTAGGCGAATAAAAGAACTGAAAATATTTCAAACCAGAACGTTTCTTGAAATATATTAAAGAACTTATCGCAATTCCTTCTCATACCGCATATTTACCTTGTATCTGGGAATCCTTACAGCCTTTTCACACAGGATCACTTTTATTATGATTGCCAACAATCCAAGTTGTATATAAATAATTCAGTTATATAGTCGAGCTCAGCGATACTAGTTATGCAGCCAAGAGTTTAGATTTGATTAATACTGAAGATTTTATAAGTGAAGTGGAATGTCGACCTGCCATTTGGGATGTCAAAAGCGATTTGAAATTGTTTTATCATGTAGCTACTATTGGCAATACTAGCGGTGACCGCCTCAAGTGACTCAGTGTGAAAAGGCCCTCTATTCTCAAACATTTGACGAGTTGTAGAACTAACAGAAATTGATGACGTCAGTCGATGACCTTATATTATAGACTTCATCAAAGAATCAACTCATTCTCAGCTGTAGAGTGGATTTTTAAACACCTCCAGGAAGCCTCCCGCAGAAGTTCGCCTGGGAAGAGTTTAAAAATCCACCCTACAGCCCGAACCTCGCTCCCAGTGATAGGACTATCCATCTTTTCCTACACCTCAAGAAATGACAGAGAAGAAAAAGTGATTGTCACACTGTGGTTCAAATCGCAAGCGGCAGACTTATAAGACACAGGCATTCAAAAGTTGGTCCCACGGTAGCCTATAACAGACATTGTCAATTCCCCCTGGCGAATTTGTTAAAAATTGCTGAAAACTTACTGTATACTTTGCAATAAATATTTCCGTGAAATTGTGTTTTGTTTCTGTAAACGGTCCCAGGGAAACTTACTTTCTGGACGCGCCTCGTATATTAGGAATAAATTGCCATTTTGCAGTTCCAAAGCTAACTGTGAACACATAATACGTATTGTTTCTCAACTGTTTGTTGACAAATGAATATGATGTGAATTTTATTTGATAAATTCAGTGTAATTTTCAGAAATTATATAATTTTTAAAGGGAAGGAATGGTTTGTTTGGATTTTAATTATTCGCGATACTTCCATGGTTAAACTATCGATAATATTATAGCTGGTGCCCGCGGCTTCGCCCGCCATTATTAATTGAATCCAGGATTTTTAAGAAATTTACACTGGCAGGTTATTAAAAATATTTGTGGTTCAGAGCTATGAAAATTGTAAGTAAAAATAAAATTATAATATTTGTTCATTGTGTTCATTTCACTTCGGCCTTACATAATAAAGAAACGGTTTTCCTAATTTTGTACTCTTCGTGAAAGTTTAGACTGCGGGAGACGAACATCGCCGAGTATACCCGATGTCTCACGAAGTGGGCGAGCGAGTGAGCACGCTATTTAGGGCCGTTCAATTGTGTAAGAGTAGATTCCTTAATAAACAAATTATTATTATTATTATTATTATTATTATTATTGTTATTATTATTATTATTATTATTATTATTATTATTATTATTATTATTATTATTATTATTATTATTATTATTATTATTATTACACTCTATATTTTGGTAATCCATAAATTTTAGAGAACTGTGATTAAAATGTTACTAAATGCAGTGTCGTGTATTACCATTCACATCTACTCGCCTGCTACTGACCTCAACTTACACTGTAACACAAGTGTTAATATTTCAGACACTGGAGAGGGAGAAGGCTATTGAAGAACAATTTTTGTAAACGCAGTTTCCCTAAGGCGAGCTACAGCAGTCCTTTCATAAACTCGAGCGAACACAAGCTGTCCAGCGCTGGGTTCAGTCCCCTTGTAATTTATCAAAGTTAGCTTTGATGCCTGAAGGGATATGTATGTATTTCGATAATGCTAATGCACGTGACACTTCCATTTCCTGGACACAAGGAGGTGTGCGTAATTACAACAATCTGCCATTGTACCTCACACCCCCAAGTGGGGGAACTTGCTGTCAGGTACACTGGTCTCAGCTCCTTAAGTTGTAGCCGTGGTATTGACAATGAATTTGCATTTGCTAAAATTGTATTGAATATATTTTGTGGCTGTTTAACTCATGAATCAGCGACCAATCCAGTGTAAGTATGTGTGGAAATTCAACCAATCGCAAATGTCTGTCGTTATAATAGTGTCGTCTTATTTTTATCACTTTCACTTTATCTCACCTACATTCATCTGTTTTTTACGAAAGTTCACACTGAACAGTGAATGAAACATGCTCATACCTAGACCCAACGCCACCTATTAACAAGACCGTATTCAACTGTGAAATTAAAGGCGGCGTTCGCTTTGTTGCCATAGCAAAAGGGGAAAAAAAGAGTATCGCCGAAATCGATTATTTGCAATGTAACACATAAATTTGCCGATTGCTTCAATTTTCTTAACCTTCTCCACTTGATTAATTTGTTTGTACCACTACGAAATTTCTGAGATATGTTGCTGGATAATTTATTCCCTCTCAGACCATATGAGAAATGAAGCTATAAGAGAACAGATGAATATATATAATTTAAATGATAAAATTATGAATTACAAGCAATGTTGGCACGATCATATACTGAGGATGCAGAACAATAGACCGGCAAAACAGGCAATGGAACTAGAGACTTAGGAAGACCTAGGCGACGATGGGAAGATGACTTCTGAGCCGGAACAGGCCAATTTGGCATATCTTGATGAAGATGATGATGATAACACTACGACATGCAATAGATCTGATTTTCTTTTACATAGGTGAACAGAAGCGGATCATGCATGCATGCCTAAATGGGAAAATAGTAAATAATTTGAACAAAACTCACTATGTGGGAACAGTAGAAATACTATGCAATTCAGTTATAATTACAATTACGAAATGCAGAAAAGAAGTTCGATTTCCGAGTTAAGCTCCAGATCGATTCATTAAGCAAGGCTTACAGAAGAACAAAGGTATAGTTTAAACAGCATACGTGAAGGAATATGTAGGTAGCGTTATTTGTCAAAGCTAACTGTATTGCAACATCCAAACCAGTATATGAACACTGTAAAACAATACAATGCCATGAGAACAGATTTGAATTTGATCAATTCTTTCTAATATATTACCATAAAATAGGCACTGAAATGGGCATTACTCCGGTACCGGTCAACCGATTTGGCCCAATATCAATAGGTCCCAAGGACGTTATAAATGCGTATACCTAGTTACATGGAAATCTGAAAAAGCGTATTTGAGTTATCGCGCATACAGACTCATGGACAGACAGACGGACAGACATTTTCCCGTCCCCTACACATCTCATAAAGTGACATCCTGGCACTTAATAACTACAGAGATATTTACAGTATTAGGCTATTAACTTCAGTAGACATAGGCCTATTCATTCCATGATTATCACTATCGTATACAGTATATTCCAAATATATGAGATATTATCCAGTATCTCATGCCGTTACTGTAATCTGATCTGACATTTACAGGAAGGCCTGCATATAAACTCATGGTTTCAAGTGATGTTAATTATGAATCATTTGATATGGGTAATTTTATGTTTTATTTTTATAAAATCAGTTACACATGAAGTGTTTAACTACGTGAAATAGTTTACTGTAACCCACTATTAATCCATCAGCGATTGAAAATATTTAATTCGGCGTAATTGTGGATATTATATCAAGTACCTTATGGTAGCCTAAAATAGCCTGTGAGCAATTGAACTTGTAACTCGATGCTCATGTGGAAAGTTGTTTTAACAGAATATTCTGTTATGTAACTCCACACACTCACATTTCCCGGTATAGCATCAAGGGTTCTCAATATGAGATACCAGTATTTCGGGAAATGTGAGCAGTTGGAGAATTTATTGTTGTACTTTGCTATGGTAGCTCAATGGCAGAGTAGCGGCACAGAGAGACGAAGTTCCTGGTTCGGATCCCGGCTATGGCATTGATTTTTTCAGGCTGGCTCAACCTTTCCACATTTCAGGTTGTTCTTGACAATAAAATTGTGATAGACCAGCGTTTCTCAATCTTTTTGAACCCGAGGACCTCTAAAATGTCTAAAAAATTTTACGGGCCCTTAATTTTACATCACATTTTTAAAAGAAAGCCTATATTCTTAATATTTGGGTTATTAATTATAGGTCATTATAACGAAATATGTGAAAAAATTTTACTTCTTTACTTTCCACTTGCTTTATGATATTTTTAATTATGTCTGCGGACCACCAGTGGTCCACGGACCATACGTTGAGAAACGCTGTGATAGACCATTCCAACAGAATAGTAGCTATGGGTATTTTATAGGTTTGCGAAGGCCACTCTGTCCGCTCCGTGCTTAATATGGACCTGTGCATACATTTAAAATTAATCTGTTTATATTCATTTTAAGTCTATAGTAAAGTTTATCGAACTAGAACAATAGATGAATCTTGGGGCACCCCTTTTGCTACTGTTAGGTATACTAATTAAATAAATGAAATGCATGAACATACGTCCACCCTTTGAAACCACTTTAATGTTAAAGTAATGGGTTCGTAATCCATGTGTGTAGAACGAATTCATTATCAACTCTATACAGACAAATCAAACCGAACAGTCCCTTCAGCGAAATCACATTTCAGGCCTATAACACTGTTACGAAAAAAGCGCTGACGAAGTTTCTCTACCAATCACTACAGCCCTGAATCACGCTGAAGTCTTTTGGAGATGGGTAGGGTAGAGTAGGGAGAGTAGTTTAGACTAGCAAGGGGTGAGATTGTCTTATACACCCCCCTTCCATTACACAGGGCTAATCGTATTGTGCCAGGAGAGGAAAACGTCTCCGCTCATATAACGGTGGGGATTCAATCGAAATTGGTGCAGACAAGGGAAAGCCTTGATAAAGTGGTGGGAGGGGGGGCTGAAGACACCGTGATGAAGAACGGCTAGAAATACTATGCATTTATAAATTCGGAGATGAAGATGCTATATATAGGCTATATAACAGAATGGAAAGTTAGGATTATAAATTCTGCTCCTTCCAGCAGAGGGAGAAGGGGAAAATGAAGTGAAAGGGGTGGAGTTGAAAGAAAAGAAAACCTAATAATTTGCTGAGTCTTCAAAATGAAATACTTCGGCATTATTACCACTTTCCTTTCAAGTTGTTTAGTTGTTCTTGTTTTAGCTGAGGATTTCTGTAGATGGAATCTGAGTTGACTGGCCTCAAAATGTCAACATCTTTACGAATGATTTGTGAATAACCCACTTCCATAAAACAAAATACACGTCAAGCATATTACAATAGACCTGGCTTAGACACGCTTAAAACACACCTGTAGGCCTAAATTGCAGGTAAAGGGCTTTATATCATAAGTAGGGCCCGGATTATTAGGTTTTAAACTATTTTGTTCCTTGCAAGTTTCCTGTGATATTCTAACATAATTATCCATTTCATGGTAGTCAGATAGTCAAATCTTATAAATCCTAAAAATTACTAAAGACATTAGAAACTTAAAATGGCTGAAACTGCCTTTCAAGTAAATTACGATAAAATAATAATAATTATAAAAATTAATCTAATTATTATTGTTCTACAAAAAATTACATTTTAAATATCTGCCTACATTTTGCATCTTGCTCATTATTGCCAGTATATTATTATGTAAGGTGTAATATAGAATTAAGTCGGCCGCGGTGGTCTAGAGGTAGCGTGTCCGCCTCTAGATCCGCAGGGCGCGGGGTTCCGCGGTCGATGGATTTTTCAGGACGTAAAAATCCTGAGCACGGAGTCCTCCGGGAGGGACTTCAAGCTGGGGGTCCCGTGTCGTATATTTACGGCACGTAAAAGAACTCCAAGCCTAAATTAGAGCCTCTGGACAAAATTTCACGTCCAAGAAATACTTAGTTTCCAGAGGGGGGTTGCGAGGCGATGGGCTTACCACCTGTCCCTCTACCCTCTCTCGGAAAATAAGCATATCAAAATTAGTGTAGGTAATGAAACCTACACTTGGAGGCCCCTTCGCCCCACCTGGGGATCATAGGGTACCAGAGAGAATATAGAATTACGTTTTGTCATTTAGTCATTTTGTATCCAATTGTTTCGGTAAAGGAAATCATAAGAGAACCGAAATCCCCCGTTTCTTTAGAAGCAAATTAAAGGCATTCTTAAGAAGCTTACAGTTGCAGTTTAATCGCAGATGCCGAAAATGAAGTATTCTAAAAATTGATTCACCAATTAAACATTTTCTTACTGAGTTTATGGTGGAGTTGGAAATGACAGGGATGGTTCTAACCTAAGCAAAAAGTATTCCTAAAGTTTTGTAGGTCATGGAAATTTAAGTAAAAGTGAAATGAATTAATATATTTTCCAATGTTTTTATTGTACTTATTAAAGTAAAACTTATATATATATATATATATATATATATATATATATATATATATATATATATATATACGTTTTAAAGTCTATTTTAAGTTCCTAAAACAAATTTATTTAGAGCCTAAAATCCCAGGTCTAGTTATGATCATGTATCAGACTCCTTAATACAGGCCTAGCACTTTAGGATGTCAGTTTGGTAATGAATTCGCAATGATAAGGCATTAATAGGCCTAAGTGATCTGGGAATGTGGAATGTTCATATCATGGAACTTCTGTTCAGCAGATATGAATGTCTGTTTGAAAGGCACAGCCATAAAAAAACAAACCGATGTTCTCTCGTTAGTAAAACCAGTGCTACCAACACATATGGTGCTCATGTGTCCCGCTGAAGGCAGTTTTAAAAGTATTCTCTCTGAGTGACATACGATCTGCCACCGATGGAAAAATGCGTGTAAGCACTTCATACTTGCGACACGTGTGAGAGATATTTCGGGAGCGCGTTAATTGTTTTCAGGGAGAATTCTCACGCATATGCGTGTGGGAGCGGGACATGTTTGAAGGGTTGTTGTCAGTATCGGATTTTTAAAAGCAACGAGATTTACACCCACACTAACAAGATTCCTGACACGTAATATATTTGAGATAAAAAAGGTTTCTTTTTAATATTACTAGACTGTTCTGATATGAAAATGTATGTGAAAGCATTAAGATATTTCTGTGGTTAAACATCCTAATCTATATACAGTTGAGTGTTAAGATATCTGTTTTCTGTTTTATTCCTTTCACTGCTACTGACGTACAAATGTTTCATACTAGGAGGTGCCCGTGGCTTCGCCCACGAAAATTCATTTAAAAATTAATAATTAAGAGTATAATAATTATTAAAGCATTATATTTATTAACACTGATTTATTAACACTTGCACGCGAATCATTCATAAACTAAGCCATTAATAATATTAATGAAACAGCTAAAATTCCTGCTTTAGAGTACATTCCACGATATGAAAGCGCCCCCTGAGAAAACTATATCAGAATCGATTATGCAGTTCCAAAGAAACCTGTGAACACATAATACGTATTGTTTCTCGACTGTTTATTGACATGAATATGATGTGAATTTTATTTTATCAATTCAGTGTAATTTTCAGAAATTATATAATGTTTCAAGGGAAGGAATGGTTTGTTTGGATTATTATCAGCGATATTTCAAGAGTTAAACCATCAATATTTTACTGCTGGTGCCCCCGGTGCTTCGCCCGCCATGATTCATTGACTCCAGGATTTTTAAGAAATTTATACTGGTAGATTATTAAAAATGTTTGTGGTTCAGAGCTATGAAAATTGTAAGTAAAAATAAAATTAGAATATTTGTTCATTGTGTTCATTTCACTTAGGCCTTATATAATAGCGGTTTACCTAATTTTGTAGTCGTCATGAAAGATTACACTGCGAGAGACGAACATCGCCGAGTATACCCGATGTCTCACGAAGCGGGCGAGCGAGCAAGCACGCTATTTATGGCCGTTGAATTGTATAAGAGTAGATAAGAAAATCTATAATAATAAGTGGAAGTGTTTGTCTGTCTGTCTGTCTGTCTGTCTGTCTGTCCGCGATGTCCAGCGAAATCCACTGAACGCAGAGATCTGAAATTTTAAACGTAGATGGACTGAAAGGTGGGTGAATGCACCTCGAAGCAGGATTTTGAATTTTTCCTTTTGTTTGCGAGTTATGAGTGAAAAACTGGCAGAAAACGTTATTTTAGCGCTATGGAAGCATCGGTTCTCAGTAATACATTTCAACTTTCATATCAGTTGCAGTTGGCTTTGTCTATTTTTGTCATTCCTTGGAAATAAAAGCATCGCGATCGCTTGAGTTTTGTAAGCCCACGCTAGTCGATTCATTTGTTTATAATGTCAAGGCACGCAGACATTTGAAATTTTCAACATAGACCGAAAGAGGGGTAATGCATATAGCCTAAGTCTAAATAGGCAAACACATTGTTTGATTTGGACGAAACACACTATGCGGGAGTTTTCAGGGCCAGGGAACTCTAATCTAAGGTAGTTTTTTTTCCATACTGCGCTTTGTAATCGTGGAGTTCACTTCAAAGCCGGATTTTTAGCTGTTTCATTATTTATATTATTCGTTTAGTATGTGAATGATTCGCGTGCAAGTGTTAATAAATATAATGCTTTGATTATTTTACTTTTAATTTTTAATCTTCCAATTAATTATCGTGGGCGAAGCCACGAGGATCTGCTAGTTTTATATATCCAGAGATATAAGATTAATGCCAGCGCTTATGTAAAAAACTAGGATTTTTATGACTGTCTTACCACTGGCATTCAAAGAAGCCAGCTATTTCTTTGAAATTTTCCTCGTCGTTTTCAAATTTAGAACCCACTGATGACTTCACTTGATAATTCCTTTAATTAATCTATAAATTTAGCTATGGTAAAGATTAAATAATTCTCACGGTGGATACTTGGAGTTTAGATACGATTTGAAACTTGAAACTTTAATTCAAGAAAGCAAACTACGAAAACGTTAGCTAGCAAATGACACTGTCGATAGTTACAATTCATTATTCACTGAAATTTTCACCAATGCTAATGACTAGGGGGCGGATTTCTATGACATGTCATATTTTTCCCATTTGCATTATTTCAGGTTTCCGACTAATCTAAACCCGATTACAAGCATCCTGGTGAAAATGGAACGGCTTTTATTGTACATATAACTGCATATTTAGGAAATTTTCAACTATTGTAGCATATTTAGTATGAATATGCATATTTAGGTCATATTTTTGGCATATTTGTGTGCATATTAAATAAATTATGAAGTTTCATATCATATTTTGTAAATTTTGCATTATAATGATACTTTTTGAGAATTTATATATTTTAAATAATTAACTCTATATTTTAATAAAATGTTTTGTAATGAAACTTAAAAAACTATACACAATATGTAAGTGGTAAAGTCATATTTTAAATTTTATTGGTCATATTTAAATGTTTTTAGGTCATAAATGCATGCATATATCCTAGTTTTTAGGTCATAGAAATCCGCCCTCTACTAATGACGTATGTGACGAGTTAAAGCTATACCTAGAAATAACTGAACTTCAGCGTAATAGCTAAAGCTATAAAAGCTAAACTTAAAAAAACTTCATCAGAAAAGCTTTTTTATATTCTTTTATATTTTTATTTTAAATTGAGCTGTCTTTATACGCCTTTTAGCTGCGAGGCCGCCATATCAAGAGTTCGGGATTTGTGTCTATACAGTAGCGTAGGCCATGGAACTATTGATTGTCAATTATTTTCTACTGTTAGTGTATTTTATTGAGTAAATTTCAACTGATATTAATTGAAATGGATATGATAAAGGATGAAATGGTGAGGATGATTCATGGTATGTAAATATCCAATTCGGTATTTGCCTTTACGACTGGGGAAACCATGAAAAAGAAACCATGTCAAACTGGCCGACCACGAGATTTGAGCCTGGGACCTCCAGAATGCGATTCCAAGACGTTACCATCTCGGCCACCTAGCTCGTTGAAAATAAGTTACCATGAATTGAAGTTCATTGTGCTGCCATTATGTCCTTGTTTGGAAGTCCGGTTATTTCCGATCATGTCAAACATTAAAACATTATAATTAAAAATAAATTATGTAATTCACACAATTTATGTAAGAACGATGCCAGTGTTAATAAACAAGTTTTTTTTTATTCTGCTGTTAAATAACGATTTTTAAAAATATATAAAAATTGGATGAATAAACAATTGCTAGTTAATGAGAATATTAT
This sequence comes from Ectobius pallidus, assembly GCA_964059195.1. Taxonomy (NCBI): domain Eukaryota; kingdom Metazoa; phylum Arthropoda; class Insecta; order Blattodea; family Ectobiidae; genus Ectobius; species Ectobius pallidus. The sequence continues at coordinate 205,883,421 of CAXKWD010000001.1, read as the reverse complement.
AGGAGAAAAATTCCTCCGACACTGGGACTTGAACCTAGGACCTTCGGCTAAAGGCGCCAATGCTCTTCCAACTGAGCTAAGCCGGAGTTCAATTCACACCGCCGGATGGAACCTCTCTCCTATGAATAATTGCCCTAATGGTCTACCTCACAGACAGACAAGTTATGTCATATGGTCCTGGGTTCAAGTCTCAGTGTCGGAGGAATTTTTCTCCTATAATATTCTCATGTGGTGTCGAACGGAGACAATAATCTGTGGTTCATGAATGCTTATACCTATCTATGCTAAGTGAAAAGTAAAGTGATCCCTATACAGGCCATGGAAGCCCAGAGGGTTCCAGGAGGTTGAGGCTCCCAGATTTTGGACATTCGGCACGTGAAGGTGGTAAGGTTGTCAGCCTTACGCACCGGCCGCCTTTACCCCCAGGATTGCTCCTGGTACTCATTTCTGTTAGAGGCTGAGTCGACCCCAGGGCCATAGTGCCACCAGAAGGATTAGGCCAATTGAAAAACTCCAACGACCTCATCGGAAATCGAACCCGCGACCTTCCGGTTTGTAGCGCAGCGCCTCAACCACTACGCTACTGCATATCCCATTCACTTACTGTACATTAAGAAAATGTAGTTTCTTGCGATTTCCTCGAAAACGGTTCATACGATTCCACTTAAATTTTGTGCATGGGGTGCTTATAACAAAGAACTAAAACTTTGGTTTGAGATATTTTTTTCGTAAAAAATTATCTGAAGGGTAGTTATGAGCCAGGTACCGTTAACACAAAGTCAGTCTTGTCAGGTGAACAATAAATCTTTGCGGCAGGTTGAAACAACTGAATACACACTCCTCGCAACACGGCCTCTTATTCTATAACAGAATGTAAAGTGAAAAAGAGTTTAGAGTAATGAAAGTTATGTGAGTACATTACATCAAAATTTATCTGGATTGTGTATCCTTCGGGGGTGCGACACGAAGCGGCGAAACGACTTTCTCTTTATTTTTACGACTTTACCATGAATAGAACTATGACGAATAGAATTTCGTTTTTCGTGGTTTTTCTAACAAAAAAATAACGACTTTTAAATTTTCTGCATTAACTTCATAATATGCATAATACACTACAATATACGGTAGGCCTATACTATGTATCTACTTAAATAATATATTATAGGCTACTAACAGCCATAGGCGTAGCGAGGGGGGGGGTTTTGGGGGTTTGAACCCCCCCCCCCCATTGAATAAAAAATGGAAAATTGTATAATTTTTTTTAAGTCTGCCCATAAATTGCTTAATACAAGTATAAAGCGTGGGAAGCTTAAAACTCGTTATTTTGCGTCTTAATTTTTTAAATTTTCCGGGGAAGGACCCCCGGAAGCTTAAAACTTGTTATTTTGCATCTTAATTTTTAAAATTTTCCGTGGGAGAACCCCCGGAAGCTTAAAACTCGTTATTTTGCATATTGATTTTTAAAATTTTCCGGGGGAGGGCCCTTCCTTCCATACTCGCCAGACCCCGCGGATGTTATAACCCCCCCCATATGGTCGGCCTGGCTACGCCTATGCTAACAGCTAAAACTGTCATTTCATTTTTCAGTTAATTCTGTGAAGGATAGAATCTACTGATTTCGTACACAAACTTGCCTTACGAATAAAGCGACTGAATGATCACTACTGCAATACATTCGTGTACTTTACACGGGAGTATTGAGGGTAGGGGAAGTTGTGTGGTCCACACCTGATTCTTTCGCAATATTTGACAAGAGTATTCCTACAGTCAAAAGAACCTTTATTCCAATTGTTACTGAAAGAAAATGTCGGTTTGCTTTTTTAAGCTTTTATACTCTTTTATGTTCATCCTCTACACACGATTAGCTGATAAAATTGCAATATAAAAATAGTTTGTGTAATGAACTTGTGTGTGATACTGTATTTATTTATTTATTTCATTTTTTAATTCCATTAATGGAAGAAAGCATGAATTTAACCCATTATTAATTCGCGAGTCTCAATTTGTCACACACATTACAATCCCGTGTCGGACTGCGAAGAAAACAGCTAATCCAAAGATTAGTCTCATGTGTAAATTTCACATTGATATTAAATTTTATTTCGTGTTATTTCCGTTATTTTATTACAAACTTAAGACAATTATTGTATCCTATAGGATATATTATGCACTTAGGGTTAAATAATGCTTGAAAAATATAAACACATGGTAATTATCTTGTAGTCAACCCTCCGTATAACGATAATTGTTATCGGCCCCAGCAGATGGTAGCCTATGTTATATTGAGGGGATGTAATTTACCACATATTAAGAAGATTTGTAGAATTTTACTGTGTAATCTAAAGGATAATTCAAAGATCAGAAATGCAATGCAAAGACGCTGAAGCAGTAAACAGCGAAGCCAAATCGTTTAGGAGCGCTACTTTTGTATTCAAATTTACTGATTTACAGTGAGCAGATATCACAATTACCGAAGAGTACTAGGAAGATTTGTTTTAAACTTGTGAGTCTTGCCAAGCTTTGAGCCTAACATATTTATATTAAAAAAAAAAGTGTGCGTGGAACGCCACGCGACAGAAGTGAAACTTGTTTAAATTTTTTTTTCAATTTTGTATTATTGGATTTTTTAATTTTTTATTGTTGGGCTTTTTAATATTGGGTTTGGGACTTTTTTACTTTTGGATTTTTCAAATTTTGGATCTTTTAGTTTTTTAAATTTGGAATTTTTTAAATTTTAGATCTTTGAATGTTTAATTTTTTGAATTTTTTAAATTTTAGATTTTTAAATTTTTAATTTTTTGATTTTCATATTTTGGATTTTGGATTTTTAATTTTGGATATTTTATTTTTTAAGTTTTAGAGTTTTTAATTTTTTATTTTTTTTTTAATTTTGGAAATTTGGATTTTTTATTTTTTACATTTTGGATTTTTGGACTTTCTACTTTTGGATCTTTAATTTTTAAAATTTTTAAATTTTGGATTTTGGAGTTTTTAAACTTCAGATTTTTAGATTTTTTAATTTTTGGATGTTTACTTTTTAATTTTGAATTTTTGGATTTTTTAAATTCTGGATAAGCCTAACCATTGAGTTGATTGTTATCTGTACAGTCGGTTCCGTCACACCTAACTAATTTTGAGCGTTACACAAGCTCTCGATTTACCCCTACCGCGGCTAAAGAAGTTTCACTTCAAAAACTCAATTTCGAATTTTGGGGGCCGAATACAATACTTCCTTTACCTGTAGTATTATGGTACGGGCAGAGGAAGTGAAAACGTGGATTGGATCTTTCACCAGTAGTATAAAAGGTCTCTTTCTGAGAGTAATTAATGTCATACAACTCGGGGAATTTTGTAATGAATCTGCAGTCTACATAGCATGAAGGACTAAAGGATTAGTAGCCATGATAAGTACACAGCAGGAGTCCATAAACTATCTTCTGTTAGGGTCCTGAAGTCAAATCGGTAAGAAACCCATCGCAAGTTTTATTCAATCCACGCCCCAGCAAACTAACGCCGTCTCCACATTCGCCCGGCCACTTCTCTGAGATTCGTGTATTGCGTGTAGCGTGCCCCTACATAGCAGGCGTTGATTTGATTACTCAACGTTTTCTGAATATCTGCTAAAACCATTGAGTATAAAAATTAACGGCTGCTATGTAGGGAATTCATTGTCTTTCATTGACCTACAACATCAGTCCTAAAGAATGATAAAATAAGCCTATAAATGTTATTTCACGAACAGAAACTAGCTGTAAAGTTATTGCGTTGCGTTAAAATTGCATAAGCCTACACTCAGAACAAAACTGCATACCGCTAGGTGGAACTATCCTCTTCTTATTGGTTTACTGTTCTATTTCATTGTCAATGCATTTTGTAAAATGTTGACATATTTTAAGAATCTATTATATCAGTGTATACCAATATGAATTAAGGTTATGAATCAAACTTTAGACCTTTGTTCTTCCGTAAGCCCTGCTTAATGAATCGATCTGGAGTTTAACTCGAAGATCTATTTAAACAAAAAAAAACATATTTTCTGTATATCATAACTGCAATTATAACTGATTAAAGAAGCATACTGGCACTTTGTTATATCAGTTTGCCATATTTTATTTCTCTCTTGTTAATGTTTATTTCATCCTTTTATGTTTTCCCCTTTTGCTAATGCTTATTTCTTTAGGTTTCTTTATGACTTTCTTTGCAGCTGATGCTCATATTAGGATTTTAGACATATATTGTAATAGTATATTGCGATACTAGTTCCGTAAGCGGTGCATACGGATCGAGGAAAGAGTTTTTTTCAATTTCCGAGATCCATTATGCGCTTACGGCACGAGTATTGCATGCTATTTTTTGCACGATGATTATTTATATCAATGTAATTATATTAATTGAGATATTAGCTGAAAATATTACGTATATACATTATTGAAGATAGATGTAAGATTTCAGAAAGTGATTCTCATGTGTTAAAGCCGCCACAAACTGGGGGCCTTGGTTCCGGCCTTCGATATCCGGCTTGTATTATGATGGTTTTACTTACGGCACTAGTGCTTTTTGTAATTTTTACAGCACGGAGATTTCTTTTGTTTTCGTACAACCAGATTGCGTGTGAAAATGTCAAGTTACGATCCACGGCAACAATATTCGTAAATACCACTAATTAGTTACGTCGTGCAAAAATATTTTAAATGAATTATATCTCTAACCCTAATATACCTTCGGCTTAAATAGGGTTTAATCCGATTTTGGATATTAATAAATAACAGGATCACAAGACAAAAAATGTCCTGCATTTTTAAGTGAATGTTCAAGAAGTGCAAAGCTTCCTTTGTCTACTGTACAGCATAAGAGAAATGAAGGTAAGATATTAGTGTGATAGTTTGTGTGTTGCAGGAATTATGGGGCGGGAAGACGCCGGCAGATTCCTGCTATATTCTCGGGAGACTTAGCGGACGCAAGATCTACACACCACCTGCAGGCAGGTCTGGGGATGACGTTCAATAAATTTTGCGTCTGCTGTATGGAAATCATATTTATACATGCGTACAACAACCTCCTCCAGCAAGCTGGTTCTATTTGCTCTTAAAATTTGTTTACTACGGAAGCGAATCTTTCGTTGCTCTTACTGATACATGAACAGAGAAAATAAAGTACTAGGAAGAATAGAATCTGAACAAAACTCCAAGTTAATAATACAGCCATTTCATAAAATATGGGAATTTTCCCCTCAAAGAAAGAAGTTATAAAATTATTATAATGGGTGGTCAAAAATAAGTTTAAAACCTCAAATTCTCTGAATATTAATTACTTTGGTGTATCTGAAGTGGTTTCATATGTATAATCTGTCGATTTACTTATTTATTGCGTTGAGCTACTTTTTTTGCCATTTTTAGAATGACTTTAACACTCTTTAATACCAAGTAGTCAAGAGTAATCAGCTATGTCCATTTTCATTTGACAAAATATACATCTTAAGGTACAATTTGGTATAAGATTAACTTCAAAAAATATGTGTGGTTAATTACTATGTAAAATAACAAACAAGTGATTTTTTGTCCCACCCGTAACGGTGATAGTTTTGTTAAATTATTATTGATGAGTTAAATAAATGTTCTGACAACCTGGAAACAGTTTATAATTTGTATTGAATCCCTCATACCTTCATTAATAACAACATTAAGACCCTAACAGTAATAGCAGAACAGAAAATGAACTTTTGTTTTGCATCATTAAAATTGGTGTCCAAATTATGTCCCACCCGTAACAGATTTCGAGAAACAAATTTAAAATATTTAAAATAAATTTTAAATAATGCTTTGCATGTAGTGTGGAGGAGAAGACATTGTAAATTTTACAGAATGTGAAGAACCAATTCTAGCTTATTATATAAGATATGTAATTAACAAAAATAGTTTTTATAGTTTGCTAGAATGTCCCACCCGTAATTATGAAATGGCTGAATATTGTAATTTTATTAATGGGGGACATAGATGTTTGGTTATTGAGAAATACGTGAAAACCATACTACAATACGCTTATTACGTGTGAAGTAACGCTTTCTTAATGACACTCATTTCGAAACTGATTTTCATTATGACATCGGTGTGATATCGATTATTATCGAACACGGAACTATCTTCAAACCAAGGGATTAGCAAATGACACTGCGTAGTAAACAATCGGCATTTAAAATAAAGTCAATTCTGTTCGTGTTAATTTTAATATCATACTAAAATGAATTCATTTCATGTTCTCAACATCCGTTGGTTGCAACAAAACAGACCTCCGGCGTTGTCTTGTGGGTAGCGTCGCTGACTACAGATCTGTCGGCACGGGTTCGATCCCCGGTACCTCCTCGGATTTTTCTGAGGTAGGAAGGTCTGGAACGAGGTGCACTCAGCCTCGTGATCAAAATTTAAGGAGCTACTTGATAGCGGCTCCGGTCATGGAAACTACCATTAATGGCCATGGGTGTCGGCATGCTGATCACCTGCCCCCAGTCCTGCCACCTGCCTACGGTAGATGACGCAGCGGTCGCGTGATAGGCCTTGACCCTTTCAGGGATGTAGTGCCACGTTTATTAGTTTAGTTTTGTTAAAAAAAAACAACCAAATTAAGATTCATAATTTGCATAAAAGTATCTTAATTACCATTTAATACAAGTTGCGTGCGACTGTTTTTGTTCCATTATAATTAAATGTTTAAGTTTTGGATAATTGATGAAGCAAACCTCTTAGTAATTCTCGCCTTTTTCTGATAGATGACAGGCTACAAAGCATGGAGGCCACAAGGCCTTCTTTTGATATTTTAAAAACACATTAAAACACAAGAAATGAACACAATTTAGTATAATATTAAAATTAACGACAACAGGATTGATTTTATTTTAAATGCAGGTTGTTTATTTCGCAGTTTCATTTGCTGAACTCATGGTTTGAAGATCATTCCGTGTTCGATACCATATCTGTGTTATAATGAAAATCTGTATCGTAATGGATATCAGTACGATGACCATTAAGTGACATAAGCAAATTATTTATAATTTTTTATTTCAGCTGTGTTTATACTACTTTTAGCTTCGAGGCTATATCAGGAGTTCAGGATCTGTGTCTGTACAGTAACTATTGATTGTCAATTGTTTCTATTGTCGGTGTATTTAATGGAGTAAATTTCAACTGATATTCCCTAAATGGATATGATACAGGATGAAATGGTGAAGATGATTCATGGTATGCAAATATCCAATTCTGCATTTGCCTTTACGACTGGGGAAACCATGAAAAAACCCACGTCAAATTGGCCTGCCACGGAATTTGAATCTGGGATCTCCCGAATGCGAGTGCAAGACGTTACCATCTCGGCCACCTCGCTCGGTGGGTTGTTATTATATTACCAGAATTAATCTAACAAAATGAATACGACAGTGAATATCAAGATGATAAATGAAGATTCAAATGACATAAGAGAATCTACTAACCAATGTGATTGTATTCTGTTTGCTATACTTACGAAGTAAAGAGCAGAACTGCACACAGAAGTATTAATTCTTTTGTATAAGCAGATTCCACTTACCTAGAAAAATAACAAAAAGAGAAATTAGTCAACTTGATTAAGATGAGTTAAATATAGACAATTTCTGTCGCACTAAGGAAGAAGGCAGGATTGCAGGAATAATAATTTGCCGAACTTGGTATGGATAGATTCGTCTACAAATTTCTCATTAGCATACAATCTTTTAAATAACTTTTAGGTGAAAAAGAAAACGAAAAACTTGGTTTTTCCAATTTAACAGTTAAAATTAGGCATTGCAAAACCCATGTTAAATTGGCAGGCCTCGGGATTCGAACCTGGGACCTCCCGAATGCGAGTCCAAGATGTTACCATCTCGGTCACCTCGCTCGGTAAACATATTATAGTATTGTCGAACAATATTGTAGCTTACGCACTAAGCCATCGATGTATAAACTTTTGAACTGACGATGGTTCTGGGTTCTGGAAACCATGGAAAAGAAAAAGTAAGTAGAAATTTTCCGGAATTGCACCAAAGTGATGAATGCAATAGATAGTTTTTCTTCGAAATCTACTTATATTAAAAAAACACACACACACACAGAGACACTACAACTTATCAGAAAAGACTTTAGGAAACTTTTTAGATGCTGTGTAATAGTGCACAGTCAAGTACGTGTGACATGATTTGTAAGTTAGTAAGTAATTTATTGTCACACATATTTACAAAGTATCTTAAAAGTAGGTAAACTGGTAACTCGTCAAAAAAAAAAAAAAGCAGAAGAAGAAGCAGAAGAATACACAATGGTATAATACTATATACAAATACAGATATTGAAAAATGTAAAATACGAGGTGAAACTGTTTTAAAAATAACTATATAGATTATACATTTTTGCCCTAAAAAATTCACTTATTGAATAGTAAGCTTCCTCCAAAAAATGTTTTTTAAGTTTTGCTTTAAATTGTTTTAAAATGTTTTTTAAGTTTTGCTTTAAATTGTTTATCAATCAATTGTTTTCTTTCATCTGACAGATAATTGAAGGGCCTAGTTCCATAAGGGCGTAAGGCACTTCTTTAATTTCGAGCTTTTAACATATATGCCTTCTCCTCATATCTCTTAAATACTCGGTGAACAATTTATACTTGTGTCCTAAACCTCTGCTCAGTCATAAGAAAAAACCTGTGCTTGTGAGTGGTAACATTGTTTAAAAACATCAACATTTCTCGAAACTATGTCCTTGTGCCTTACGCCCTTATAGAACTAGGCCCTTCAATTGTATGCTTTCATGCCCATGTATCTAGGACATCTTTCAAATAGAGCTAATCTAACTCCAGAATCTCACAATGCCCTCCATTTGTATTTCCTACAAAATTATGCAAACTTCATAGCAGTACCACTTCAATAACGAATACGCATAAAGAAAGAGAATCCGCTGATGTTTACCTGAGAAGTCTGAATATACTGTAGCCTACGTCTGGTATAATTATAATTTGCAGGAAGCGCATGTAAAGCCCTCTTGAAGAATACGAGCGAAGACAGAGAGAATACATACGACATGTTGTAATGCTTGAGAAGGCAGCTTTCAAAACAAGGTGGAGCTTACAAGAAATGTGGCTACAATAATGTCATCCCTTCTATCTGCACAGAGCTCGTCGCTACAGAGAGACTGACACAAACTTACAGGAGGGTAGTAATTAGATTCCATAATTACATAATGTAAAGTCCTTCCTATATTCAGATCTTGGAGATGGATAATAATAATAATAATAATCATAATAATAATAATAATAATAATAATAATAATAATAATAATAGTAATAATAATAATAGTAATAATAGTAATAATAGTAATAATAATAATAATAATAATAATAATAATAATAATAATAATAATAATAATAAAATCAGGCAAACTAAGGTTAAAATTTTATGGACATATTAAACGAATGAATTCAAATAGGCCCAAATACAAATTGGAATTCTATGAAAGTAGAAGTAAAGCAAAAGTAGATACTATGAAATGGATTGAAGTAAAAATTTATTTAAAATTGGCAGAAATTACTCCAGAAGATATTTTGAAAGAGATAGCTTAGGATCAAGGTGCATAAGTAGGAAGTTGACCAAGAGGACAGACCGAAGAAAAAACTGGAACAACATGGACAAACGAGAGAAAGGAAGCTCACAACCAAAGGATGAAAGGAATACGGAGTCAAAGGAAAACACAGAAGCGCCTCTAAGTACTTTGCGTAGTCCTACATGGGCTCATGCGCGAAAAAAAAATCAGGTAAACTGTTGTAACAAAGTCCCAGAATGCTTTTGTTTATTCAGTGATAATTGCAATTATGATATGCAGAAAATAAGTACTTTTGCAATCGATTTCCGAATTAAGCTCCAGATCGATTCATTAATCAGGGCTTACGGTAGAACAAAGGTATAAAGGATAATCATACGTGAAGGAATATGTGGGTAGTGTTAATTCTCAAAGCTAACTGTATTGCAACTCCCAAAGCCGTATAAGAACACTGTAAAACAGTATGTTTTCATGAGAACTGATTTGCATTTGATAAATTCTGTCTAACGCATTACCACAAAATAGGCACTAAATTGGGCATTACTCCGGTACTGGTCAGCCGATTTGATCCGATGTCAATAGGCTTCTTCCCATGAAGGTTATAAATGCGTACAGCAAGTTTCATGAAAATCCGACAAAGCGTATTTGAGTTATCGCCCGTATAGACACATTGACGGACATACATTTTCCCGTCGGCAACACAATCTCATAAAATATCATTCTGGCACTTAATAATATCATATATATTATTGCTGTAGTCAATACCTGTTTTCTCAGCTATTACAATAACTATACCATTGAGTAAGGTAAGCTTAACAGAGAACAGGATTGTTTACCTACTTCTGACATGGCTCGTCAATGTACAAAGAGTCTCCTCAGAATTCAAAACTTCTTTCTTTTTGAACTTGTGGACTTCACTTTCAAAGTGAAGATACTCATACACATAGTCTAGTTAAGAGCCTAGTATACAGGAAGTCTTCGCCCTTTTTATGCTAATTCCACTAGTCAAAATTCAGACACCTATCTCACCAATGATTTTAAACATAGCAGTGTCGAAAAAGAGCATTCAGCAGTATCAACTCTGAGAGATAACGAAGTAAAAATCGTCATCAAAATGTTTATCATAGGGAACACTTTCTGATCACAATGATGAAGAGCGGGGATGGTAACTCTGCTCTTGTGCAATGTTTCATCTACAATTGGAACTCTCCTAAGAGAAATGTTTTAGTGAAATTCTTTCCGTGGCCTTCCAATGCATATTTAAAGCTCTTAACTAACTCTGAAATATGGTTTTCTGCTGTCTTGTGAGTTGTCACAGCTAGTCACAAGGCATCCAGAATATAAATGTTATTCAACTTCCATTTTACCTATGTATAGGTAGAGGAAAAAAGCGGACCGACTCTTGTAGCTGATTTCAGAGCCTTGTTATACGCAAATAAAATGTAAGAGATGTAACGGAAACGTTTGTTTTCACAAGCAATGCAAATTACGTGAAATTATTTCTCAAATCAAGCAATTTATCGGCTGTAGAAAAAATTTCAATATATTCCCTGCTATCCTGTGAACGCCGCTAGGCATGCGCAGTGGCTCATATCGGCAACTTAGATATTTTAGTCCGTTCGCTTTTTTTCCCCCTACCTGTACAATCCCATGGTTGAAATAAAGCTAGTAGATACAAGCTTTTATACCAGTTTTTTATTTAATTAAATATGAATGTTTTTTATTTTTAATTTTTAAATTGAGCTGTGTTTAGCCTATACTCCCTTTAGTAGCTGCGAGGCCATATAAGGAGTTCGGGATGTGTGTCTATAAGTAGGGTAGGCCATGGAACTATTGATTGTCAATTTTTGCTGTTTTTGGAGTATTTTTATGGAGTAAATTTCAACTGTTATTAATTTAAGTGGATATTATATAGGATGAAATGGTGAGGATGATTCATGGTATGTAAGTATCCAATTCGGCATTTGCCTTTACGACTGGTGAAACCATGAAAAAACCCATGTCAAATTGGCCGACCATGGGATTTGAATCTGGGATCTCCCGAATGCGAGTCCAAGACGTTACCATCTCGGCCACCTTTCTCGGTGAATGTTATTTTATTAAGAAGCCTAATTATTTTTGATCGATCACTGATTTTGTAGAAGAAATCAGCTCTTATGGTATGGACATACAAAAAGGATGTCAGAGGAGAGACTACCACGGCGGATTATGGAATGGGGACCACCAGGAAGGAAGAAAAAAGAAAGACCGCCGACCGCATGGATACAAGGAATTCAGGCATAAATTAGAAAAACGAAATATTGAAGAGAACGTATGGATAGATAGACATAAATTGAGAAAGAAAACTAAATTATACATGTGTAATCTTGGGTTACCGGAAATTGTAAATTGAATACATTGTAAAACCGGACAAATAAAATAATTATTTACGAAGGGAAAAAAATCCCTTTAGGCAGGCCTACAAGCTGAGGTAGATTAGGAAGTGCTTTTGGTTTAATTTACTGTCGCTGAGCAGCACTCTTCTTCTTTAGCCTTGGCATGATAAACCCGCAATAATAACTCCAAAAAAGAGGAAAGATCTTGTCCGAACTACTGGGCCTAGAAATAACATAATAAAATTTTGTTCAAATATTTTCAAAATTACGACCGCTAGCGTGTAAAAATATATATATAAAATAACTATTTACGAAAGAAAAAAATCCCTTTAGGCAGGCCTACAAGCTGAGGTAGATTTCGAAGTGCTTTTGGTTTAATTTATTGTCGCTGCGCAGAAACTCTTCTTCTTTAGCCTTGGCATGACAAACCCGCAATAATAACTCCAAAAAAGAGGAAAGAGCACTTTTTCAAACATTCAAATCTCGCCTTGTATGACACCTATATATAACTGTATATCAAACAAACAAAAAAATTTGAACGGGCGGTGGTTTCGTACTTAAGGAAGCATGAAACGTAAAGATATGAAAGAATTTCTAAAAAATCATGACATGGTATCGATTGCAATAGGTATATTTTTCTTCGAAATCTACCTATAAGTTAAATCATTGCGAAAGAAAAACCAAAGGGGTCCCCTCCCTGGATCCACCACTTCTCTGAACTCAATAACCTTGCAGTAGATCACGAGTGCAAAACTTTGGAACATGCTGTACCTAATCGTCATTCACCTTTGCAAAGGCTGCTGGTGCGTTGTCGGGGGAGGAGAGGGTTGGAAATAATTAATTCTAGAAGTTGGATGTGCCGCAGATGCATGTAATGCGTTCACATACCTCATCAATCAAGATACCCCAAGTCGAGCGCATTTTTGCTCACGCACCCCCGACTCCTGCTCATTTAAGAGTACCTTTGTGCAAGCTCACCGCAAATATTTAATAACAGTGTTATAATTTCATCTAACCTGGAACGCTATCTGCAGCAAGGTGTAATTAATTTATGGAAACAGGAAGAGCTGGAAAGATCTTTCCTTAGAGGAGAATCTAACGAAATCAAAAACCTCGTACGTTATCGAGCTTAACTCTTGTAACTTCACGAAAAGACTACCTATGGTTTTTCCTATGATTTTGACTGCATTTTTGTTGTTTTCTTTATGTTCCTTTATGTACCTTATATGTATTTATTTTCATGTTTATTATACACACATTGTAAGCCATATTGTTTATGGAATATATCTCTGGGGTCATTCCAGGGAAACAAATTCGATTTTACTTCTCCAAAAAAAGGGCCCTGAGGATAATGGCAAACAAAAGTCAGAGAGAAAGCTATAGACCTCTTTTTACTTAAATGAATATTATGACAGATCTTAATTTATATGTATTTTATATGTCAAGAAGAATCTGGAGAATTTTACATATATAGAAGTGCATAATTATAATACAAGACCCAGGGCAGATTTAAATTTACCAAAGTGTAGCTCTTATAACACTAGTTTTTATAATGGAATTAATTTATTCCACAAACTGCCCTTAAGCGTCCGTTGTTTACACATAAATAGTTTTAAAAATTATGTATATGAATGGCTGATAAGGAGACCATTTTACTCTGTACACGAATTCCTTACTACTGACTTTGTCTTGTAAGAACTGTTATTATTAAGTGCCAGTATGGTACTTTATGAGATTGTGTGGGGGACGAAAAATGTCTGTCCGTCTGTCCGTCCGTCCGTCCGTGTGTCTGTACGCGCTCTAACTCAAATACGCTTTATCGAATTTTAATGAAACTTGGTATACGCGTTTATAATGTCCATGGGAAGAACCCTATTGAAATTGGACCAAATCGGTTCACCGGTACCGGAGTAAAACCCAATTTAGTGTATATTTTAAAGGCGCCATAACTCACATACGCTTTATCGGATTTTCATGAAACTTGGAATACCTATTTATAATGTCTATGGGAAGATGTCTGTTGATATTGGACCAAATCGGTTGGCCGGTACCGGAATAATACCCAATTTAGTGCCCTTTTATGGTATCATATAAGAAAAGGCGCGGTAACTCAAATACGCTTTATCGGATTTTCATGAAACTTCGTATACTTATTTATAACAATCATGGCAATAAGCCTATTGAATTTCGACCTAATCGGTTGTCCAGTACCGAAATAAAGAGTAATTATCAGTCAAATTAATTATAATATTTTGGTTCATTTCGAAGCATTTTGATTGGCTCGCGGCCAACCAATCAGCGGGCGAGTCCCGTAACTAAGGTAAATAAAGGGGAATTCTGGAACAACCCTTCAATTCCTGTCGAAACCTTCTTTAGTAAAGGAGGGTAAAAAGAAGGCACCTTCTTCAAATGCAAAATCAAATTCTCGGTTCTTTCTTATAGCGTCATCAATTAATGACAGCTTATAAAGCTTCCTTCAGTTGCCATGGACAGTTGACACCTACATGAAAAACAAATTTTCCCATATGTACGATTGTAGACGAAATGCTGTTGTATAATGACTAATTATTTTGCTAAAATTGATTACAATTAGATTAAATCATTGAATTTTACTTCAGCCTATGTCAGATTTATAATCCCTGACCTCTTAATAAATAAAAACATTAACTTCTGAGAATTTGCTTAAGTTGGTACTCTGCTTTAGTGAGGGCCCAATTCTCATTTATGACTCGAATATCGCGAATATTATGTTACCAATTAATGCAATTATTCTATATTGTAACATAAGAAAACTAGAAGGCTCGAAATATAGCCTAATTTCGAAATACGGTGATTTTTCTTTTCTGTGAGCTACGACGAGATAGTATTCTTTGGTATTGGACACTCAAAAGTCGCAGTGTAGTTTGGTCTTGGGGTAAGATGCTTGTCTAGTAATCAATAGATATCACGTTCGAGTCCACCCTGAAGCAAAAATTTTTTTTATTATTATCAATTGTGTTAAATTGAGCCTATTCCATTCTTGTGTCCTATTTTGTCAATGTGCTTAAATAAGTATTACATTTTTCTTTTAAAAAAACTAGGAATTCATTGTCTTTCATTGACCTACATCATTCCTAAAGAATAACATAAGCCTATAAATGTTATTTCACGAACAGAAACTAGCTTTAAAGTTATTGCGTTGCGTTAAAATTGCATAAGCCTATACTCAGAACAAAACTGCATACCGCTAGGTGGAACTATCCTCTTCTTATTGGCTTACTGTACTATTTCATTGTCAATGCATTTTGTAAAATGTTTACATATTTTAAGAATTAGTATAGGCCTATCAGTGTATACCAATATGAATTAAGGTTAAGAATCAAACTTTAGACCTTTGTTCTTCCGTAAGCCCTGCTTAATGAATCGATCTGGAGTTTAACTCGGAGATCTATTTAAAAAAATAAAAAATAAAAAAAAATAAAAACTTATTTTCTGTATATCATAACTGCAATTATTACTGATTAAAAAAGCATACTGGCACTTTGTTATATCAGGTTACCTGATTTTATTTATATTGACGATGCCACACCTGTATGGACATTGGCTAATAAACATTATTATTATTATTATTATTATTATTATTATTATTATTATTAGTAGTAGTAGTAGTAGTAGTAGTAGTAGTAGTAGTAGTAGTAGTAGTAGTAGTAGTAGTATTATTATATTATTATTGTATATCCAACGCACGGAACACTTCTTTGCATTAAGGTTGGCCTATACTGTATAACTAGGTAGGCCTATCTACTTATTTAAAGTTAAAAAATAGATAGCCATAGGCCTAAAGAACACACTTTAGATTTCAAACACAATACAACAAAAATTCCAGCTTATACTAAATATTAAATGAATACATGTAATCAATTACATACTATGGAATAAATTTGGGCCCTTACATTCATAATGTATCCTATGAACGATCTTGAAACCATGGGATCAGCAAATGACATTGCGTAATAAACAACGTGTATTTAAAATAAAGTCAATTATGTTGTTAATTTTAATATTATTCTAAATTGTGTTCATTTCTTGTGTTTTTAATGTTAGTTGTTTGACATTAAAACATCAAAAGAAGGCCTTGTGGCCTCCATGCTTTGTAGCCTGCCATCTATCGGAAAAGACGAGAACTACTAAGAGATTTGCTTAATCAATTATCCAAAACTTAAACATTTAATTATAATGTAACAAAAACAATCTATGCAACTTTTATATAATGGCAATTAAAATACTCGTGTGAAAATTAAGAAACTCACTTTGGTCGTACGTTGTCTTAAATTTATAATACAACTAGCATGTGCCCGCGGCTTCGCCCGCGATAATTATTTCAAAAATTAAAAATTAAGAGCATAATAGTAAAATAATTATATTTATTAACACCTAAATCACGTGGACTACATACCACGATTAGATAGCATCGTCTGGTAAAAGCGACCTCAGATTCGAGTTTCTTGGCCCAGAAAACCTCTGTATAGTGAGATTCGTCCAAATAAAACAACGTTTGACCATATTTAGGGCTTACAACATTCAAGCGATCGCGAAAGTTTTATTTTCAAGGTATGACAAAAATAGCCAAAGCCAACTGTAATTGATTTGACATTGAAATGTATAAGTGAAAACTTATGTTTCGAAAACGCAAAATATGCACGTTTTTTGCCCGTTTTTCAATCATAACTCACGAACAAAATCTAAAATTAAAATTCCGGCTTCGAGGTGCATTTTCCGACCCTTCAGCCCACCTATGTTTAAAATTTCAGATCTCTGCGTTCAGTAGATTTCGCTGGACATCGAGGACAATTCCTTTTATTAATACAGATAATATGAATTATAATGATACCTTCTCTAATTTGTCAAACATCCATTTCATTTAATCCAAACCCACCTGATACAACTGGCAACAATATGTTCTGTGAATTTGTTTGGATAATTCTGTGTAAAAAGGGGTTAAGTATTTTAAAAAACATGTAATTTTTGGCAGTTAAAATCAGAATTTTTCAAAATCCTTTCTTAGTGAGCACCTACATTATGAAACGAAGGTACTGTCAAAATTCCAAGGCTCTACCTGTTATAGTTTAGGCTGTACGTTGATTCCTGTCTGTCAGTCAGTCAGTCATTCATTCAGTCAGTCAGGACAAAGCCTTTTATATATATAGAGATTATTGAACAGAAATCGGAAGAAAATTAAAATTTCATTTCAAATTACATGGGCCTAAACGTTGTTGTTAATTGATTTCTTTGCAGTCCGCCATGGGTTTGTATACTTTGCGAGAAACTGCCGTCTATCAGCATTAAAGGGTTTGATATCAATTCTCTGTAGTAATTTGTATGTAACTTGAAATAATCTTTTACACCCGAGGAAAAATTTCTTATTGTATAATTTATTAGTTTGTTTTATCTTTAAATACTTTTTATATACCATATTGCTCTACTGTTTATTGTTTCACCTATGAGTGCTTTTTACATTTTTATGCACGACGTAACTAATTAGTGGTACTTACGAATATTGTTGCCGTGGATTGTAACTTGACATTCCCGCACGCAATCTGGTTGCTATGAAAACAAAAGAAATCTCCGTGCGGTAAAAATTACAAAAAGCACAAGTGCCGTAAGTAAAATCATCATAATACAAGCCTTTATGGAAGATCGGAACCAAGGCCCCCTAGTGGCGACTTTAACAGGACAAATATTCAGTACCCATAACAACCAACACATGCGAATCACTTTCTGAAATAAACATCTATCTTCAAAAATGATATACATAATATTTTCAGCTAATATCTCAATTAATATAATTAAATTTATATAAATAATCATCGTGCAAAAAATAGCATGCAATACTCATGCCGTAGGCGCATAACGGATCGCTCGATCCGTATGCACCGCTTACGGCACTTGTATCGCAATATGCGAATACTATTAATTATCTGCCGTACAGCATCCTATTGTGTGATCTTTTCTGTTATATCGTTGCTAATATTCTTGTCTAGACAGTAAACTTCGCTTTTTCGGCAGCCTTGTAATCGAAGAAGCATTTTAAATTAAATTAATCCTTTAAATGTAATTTCGCAGCGGCTAATACCGATTGAACTGATCGTCCTGGGTTCATCAGGCTACTGTTAAGACATCGCATATTTGCACTACTCCAAATGCACAAACAATTGCAGTTCTTTAATGGAACAAACCTAATAATAATGTGGCTACATTGCTGAAGTAGCCTTCCTTCGTTTTCCGAGTTGTCATTCCAAAATACCAGTTTTTGAAGTGAAACTTCTTTAGCCGCGGTAGGGGTGAATCGGGAGCTTGTGTAACGCTAAAAAATCGTCACGAAATTAATGTCAAGCTCAAAATCGTCACGAAACTAGTGAGGTGTGACGGAACGCACTGCACAGAAAACAATAAACTCAATGATTAGGCTTATCTAAAGTTAAAAAAATCCAAAATTTAAAAATTAAAAATAAAAAAATTAAAATCCAAAATTAAAAAAATCCAAAATTTAAAAAATCCAAAATTAAAAGATCCAAAATTCCATAAATAAGTAAATTGAAAGATCCAAATTTCAAATAATCCAAAATTTTAAAAATTAAAAATCTAAAATTAAAAATCCAAACTTTAATAATAAAAAGTCCGGATTTAAAAAGTCTAAAATCGAAAATTAAAAAGATCCAAAATTAAAATAGTCCAAAACCCAATATTAAAAAGTTTAACAATCCAAAATTCAAAAAATTCAATAATCCTAAACTGAAAAATCCAAAAATTAAAACACGTTTCATTTCTATCACGTGGCGTTCCCCGCACACCTTTTTTAACGAATTTAAAGATGTATTTTGTGTGTTCTAATTCTTCGTTACGAGGGTCATCCAGAAAGTGAATTCCGATCGCCGATAAAGAAAACAAAAACATTAATAAGTACGAAATATTTATTGCAATATTTACAGAGATTCATTGGCTACTTCTCTACATAGTCGGCACCGTTATCGAGGCATTTATCTTAGCGGTGTAGGCCTACCAACAATTGTATGCCAGTATCATAGGGCTCTGTCGCAAGCGGTACGCAGAGAAAGATGATGAGCTTCTCGACAATGTTGTCACTGGATGTTGCATACCACACCAGAAACAAAACAACAACCCATGCATTGGCGGCATAGTGGTTACCTGTGAAGATCACATTCAAGTAGACAGCCCCAGTCAGCAAAATCTGGGATCTACGTGGTGTTCTCCTTTGCGAGTTTTTACCGCGAGGGGAGACCATACATGCTTACCGGTAATGTCAAACATTGAAAAATCTGAGGAGGGCGATCCAAAACAAGGGACGTGGAATGCTGAATGCGGTGATTTTATGGCTCCATACGCTGGCGGCAGAATCCTATGGTAAGGGCATACAAATGTTGGTGCAGCGGTACGATAAATGCCTCAATAACGGTGGCGACTATGTTAAGACAAGTAGCCAGTGAATCTCTGTAAAGATTGCAATAAATATTTTTTGCTTATTGATGTTTTGGTTTTCTTTACCGGCGATCGGAATTTACTCATGAAGGCCCTCATACTTCTCTAACATTATATTTACTACACAAATAGGCTATAACATATTTAGTTCTTATTCTGAGGCTGATAATGAAACTACACCCAAAAAAGGAAAAGGTATGGTCAAATGAGGAGAAACTAAGAGTACAAAGCCATTCAGCCATGAGAGAAGAAGTGATTGGAAGTGCGGAAGTCAACGCTTTGAGATAAACCAAAGAAAGAAATTATTTAAGATAATTGAATGTTATCTTATTGGATTTATTACTACTTTCCCTGTAAAATATTGAAGGTCACGAAAAGTCCATGAGGCTTCGTACAATAATATTGTCAAGATTCGGCATTTCTTTTTACATTGGGATAGTGTGTGTGTCTAATTGCAGCGAAACAGTCTGAAAAAACTTTTTATTTCTTTCTCTCTTGCTCGTAGTGTTAGGCCTACCTCTACCCTTTAAAGAATTACGCACCCATATACAGGGTACCAACCTGTCAGGAGAGAGATATCCATTGATCGCATGACATACTTTTTTGACCTGATAACGGCATGGGCAGCCTCCCAGAGTAAGGGATCGGCTTTACGCCGGGGCCACCTCAGAGAAAACACGAACACTTAGGACGACACACAACCACTTTAAACGACGATGGGATGAAGATGATAATGACGGCCAGATGATATCCGAGGACTATTAACATAAAGTTACCCGACATTTGTCTCAGAGGTGAGGAAAAAACCCTTGAGAAACCCCCACCTAGGTTACCTGTCCCGACCAGGATTTGAACCCAGGCACGCTGCGTGAGAGGATTTTCCTCTGTGATGCCCGGTTTCTACAAACTAGTGAATTACCAATGGGTAAATTATCCATGGGCAAATTAGTTCCATTTAACCTACAATGATATAATGAGCAAGGCCTTGGAGTTGTACAGTTAATTTAATTCAGAAGGCTTTGATTCTCATTGTTTAAATATTACTATTGATCCTATGAAAGGTTAAATTTTATCCAGCCATCCATGAAAGGATAAATTAGCCCGAAGATTTACCCTTGGAAAGATCTAGCCCGAGTTTGTAGGAACATTTTTTCTGTCATTTTCATATTTACCCAGAGGACATTTATCTAGAAACTCGCCACAAGTGTATGTGATTGCTATCTTTAAATTGTTTGTGTTGGTGTGGTGTTATTTTTGTGTAAATTCTGTCCATTGGATAATTTACCCATAGGTAATTCGCGAGTTTATAGAAACCGGCCATGAATGAACCTATTGGCTTTATTTAGCTTACTTTACTAATAATATACATTCTGAAGAATAGAGACACAGCAAATTCTTTCCATGGACACTTTTTATATGTTTACTACATATAATATGCATCTATTACTGAGTTCTCTGTGGATGAGGTTTTCGCTAATGAACGCGTTCCTCTTAATTTACCGGGTTTCGGCATCAGATTGCACTTATCATTATTAGCTTGTATCCTACATCAGATAGCCATTAAATTTACAAATGCGTTCAGTGTCCGCTAGTTCGTGCTAAAGTGACCTCAATACACACTGCGAACTAGAGAAATGTAAAAAGTAAAAACTACTTCTAAACAAAGGCGGTGGAATATTATTCCTACGTACGAAAAGACCCGCGAACGTGTAAGCATGACATGTCATCTTTTTATTGATGCTGCATAGACATTGCCAACTTGTGGATAAATCCTAATCATTGCCTCTAGATTATAGAAATGCATTTTTATTAGGTAATTTTTTGTCCTTTTATTCAATTTTATATTTTTAGGGCATTTATTTCAATTTAGGTAATTATTTTGTAATTTTCGTGTCATTTGCTTCCTTATTTAGTCATTTTCATGTATTTACATTGAGTGTATTAACCTTTTTTTCGTCGCTAGCGGAGCTGTCTTTGAAGTGTTGTTTGTTTAATGCAAGAAGGAAAAAATCGGCGTTAAAGTGTTGACATGTCTCAGTCGGAAATGGGAATAAAAGAAACGCCAACATTTTGTGTTATATTACTATTGTTATTAGATTGACTTGGCACCAGATTTTGCCACCTCCTTGGATTTGAGAGTGCAAACTACTGTTTATCCTCAATGAACAATAAAATAATCCGGCAGACCACAAAAGGATGTGCCGAATTTTGACTCACCAGTGTCTCAGTGCCAGTATAAATTTCCGTGAGAAAAGAACATTCACAACATTACAGTTATTTACAGTTTTCACAATTATGTACAAACTAGTCTATAACTATGTGTGTACAATAATAATTTTTTGTAAGTAAAATATTAGTTTTTACGTAAGTTTTTATAATTATTAAGTCATTTTCTTTAAAATGTAGGGTCTTTTATAGGTCATTTTTCAAACAATTTTAGGTCATCAGAATCCGGGCCCTGGTGATAAGGAAAGGGGTGCTGCGATAATTCGGTCTAAGTTGTTGAACAACAGCCCAAAGGTTTATACCTCCAGTGACAGAACTTAAGGGGAAGATCTCCTTTCTGCCGCATTATCGGCAGAGGTCCGTCCGACTTTCTTCGTTAAACTCTTAGTTTATGTATTTGAAATAAATGCATGGTGGCAGAGAGCATTTTTTAAACATCTCTTGAATAATGTTTATATTATTTCTTTTTCACCATTTCCTTATCACCAATTAACAACTCCAAACTCTGCAACTTCTCAACAATGATGAAGGATGCCATAAGGTTATCTCACTTTTGGAACTATCACAGTTAAAATCATTCATATAATATCAAATCAATTCATAGTTTGTCTATAGTTGCTAAATTACTTCCAGTCCTTTTTATGTTTAATATGTTGTTCTTCTTAGGCCTACTAGATTTCAAGTTTCATATACGTTTTTCTTCATACTTGACTTCTTGTAGCACTTGTTCAACATAAATGTATTAATTATTGTGGTCGCTGGTGACCCTTGCAGTTAAAAAGCGACCTTAAATAAATATATATTCTTTTAAACTTCTCAATACATAGATCTCTGGTGGCATCAGTACTACTTGTTATTTCTTAGGGTTATACAGACATTAAATTACTGAAGTGGAGCCTACCATTGAGCACGGAAGACGCCGAGTCCTTTTACCTTCCTAGATGAAGAAATCATGGAATCTGGGGTAGCCGTAGAATCTGTTCTACCGTACTTTTATTGATTTTATCCACAATTAGAAGAATAATGATTTGGACAGCTGCAATTCATGTAAATTTTGGAAACGATAGATCATTAAAGGGAACAGTGTAGCGTAATAAGTGATGAGTTCATGAGACTCAATTTCTCACACATTGTAGGGCCTATAAACCCGTTCCGGACTGCAAAGAAAACAGTTAACATAATAATTAGGCCCATTGTTTATGTTTGTAGTTTATTACATGACATTTAAATATTCTTCCAATTTCTTTTCATTAATGAATCAATCTGGAGCTTAACTCGGATTCATAGGCGTACCGAGGGGGGGGGGTTTGGGGGTTTGAACCCCCCCCCCATTGATTAAAAAAAGGAAAATTATATATTTTTTTAAGTCTGCCCATAAATTCCTTAATACAAGTATAAAGCGTGGGAAGCTTAAAACTCGTTATTTTGCGTCTTA
Organism: Ectobius pallidus; assembly: GCA_964059195.1. NCBI lineage: Eukaryota > Metazoa > Arthropoda > Insecta > Blattodea > Ectobiidae > Ectobius > Ectobius pallidus. The sequence goes on along the minus strand of CAXKWD010000001.1, from coordinate 205,860,322 downwards.
ATTTTAAAAATTTTCCGGGGGAGAATCCCCGGAAGCTTAAAACTTGTTATTTTGCATCTTAATGTTATAAATTTTCCGGGGAGGACCCGCGGATGTTATAGCCCCCCCATATGGTCGGCCTGGTTACGCCTATGCTCGGATTAGTATAGTCCAGCAACAGCAAAACTATGCAGATTTTGACAATCGCTCACTCACTCAAATGTCAAATTGGCAGGCTACGTGATCTGAACCAGCGAAAATGCGAGTTCAAGAAGTTCCCATCTCGGCCACCTCACTCAGTTTAACGGTCTAGTTTGATAAGCGTATGTGAAGAAATAGTGTCGTTTGTCATAGCTAACCGTATTGCTGCCATTTCCAAGGCCGTATATGAATACTGTAAAACAATATGTCATGATAACTGATTTGCATTTGTTAAATTCTTTCTAATATATTACCATAAAATAGGCATTAAATTGGGCTTTACTCCGGTACCGGTCAACCGATTTGGTCCATTATCAACCCCCCTCTGGAAACTAAGTATTTCTTGGACGTGAAAGGGCCGAGAAATTTAGTTCAGAGGCTCTAATTTAGGCTTGGAGTTCTTTTACGTGCCGTAAATCTACAACACGGGACCCCCAGCTTAAAGTCCCTCCCGGAGGACTCCGTGCCCAGGATTTTTACGTCCTGAAAAATCCATCGACCGCGGCCGGGTTTGATCCCGTGCCCTGCGGATCTAGAGGCGGGCACGCTACCTCTAGACCTCCGCGGCCGACCCCCACATACTGGCACTTAATAGGCCTATATGAAGAGTTGCAGAGGGCATATTTTAAACAACATCTGTTGAATAATGTTTAGATTATTTTTGCTTTTATTAATTTTACTAATTAGCCCAAAGTTATTAGTAAAATTATACTTTATTTGAGAAATCTGCATTTTTTAGAATTTATTTACAATTTATCTTTATCTCATGAACACAAATTATCCCAAAGGACTTCTTAAATTCCTTCTGTAGACTGGTGTAGATAATTTATTCCACAGAAATAGATTCCTCTTTGTCAGTGTACTTTTATGTATTCTATCAAGAAGTGCGTTTTTTCTTATAATGTATTATAAAAGTCAGTACATATTACTCCATTAAAGTATGTTTTGACAATGACAAGACCTTAACTAACTTTTATTAATGTAGCCAATGTAATTAATGTGGTTAAACGCAATCGCATACAAGCGGGACATTTGAGTGTCCCAAATAAAACTTTTAGGTCAGCGGGAAATTTTGTCAAAAAATGGGATTGTCCCGGGGAAAACGGGACGAATAGTCACCCTAACGTTGCGTCACGGAATTTAGGTGTCTTTCTACTATGAATGGTATAGCTGATCGTATATTCATATGTACGCATGCATCAATTCTTAATATTAATGTTTATCCTTTTATCCAGAGATGTGAGTTGTCATCTTACACGATTCATTCTTAGAAAAACGAGTTACTTTCCATTGCAAACATCTCTACCGCTTCTACATGAACAAGAATTTAGGCTATTTTGTTTTAATCTTTTTTGCACGACGTAACCAAATTAGTGGTACTTACGAATATTGTTGCTGTGGATCGTAACTTAAAATTCCCACACGCAATCTGGTTGCTATGAAAACAAAAGAAATCTCCGTGGGGTAAAAATTACAAAAAGCACAAGTGCCGTAAGTAAATCCATCATAATACAAGCCTTTATGGAAGACCGGAACCAAGGCCCCCTAGTTTGTGGAGACTTTAACAGGACAACTATTCGGTTCCCATAACAACAAACACATGCGAATCACTTTCTGAAATATAACATCCATCTTCATTTATATATATATATATGCATAATATTTTTAGCTAATATATCAATTAATATAAATAAATTGATATAAATAATCATCGTGCATAAAATAGCACGCAATACTCGTGCCGTAAGCACATAACGGATCTCGGACATTGAAAAAACGAGGTGCTTGCGCCGAGTTTTTTTCAAACTCTTTCCTCGATCCGTATGCACCGCTTACGGCACTTGTATCGCAATATGCTATTTTATGACTTGGACCTAAAACGAAACCTTGAGTTTTTGCTGCACGATCTGATCTGGCTTTACCACAATGCTCGTATAACATGGTAGAGTATGGACAGCATTAGTTATACCAAACATACAGCGGGCGGGTATTGCGTTGTGCGGTTCTCACGCGAGAACTGTTGTCACACGCCAGGATTCAATTACACAGGCTCGACATCTTCCGGGCGCCACAGGTAATGACAAGGCGAACGTAACCACATGACCGGGCAATCGATCAGCATCGTCCCTGTAAACCATTCTCATACTTGTTGCAATTTGATGGTAATATTGTATGTGAGTGTAAACAACAGATTCTCAAACCACAAGGAAAAATAACAACTGTAAGAAGTTTTTTTGCACGACGTAACTAATTAGTGGTACTTACGAATATTGTTGCCGTGGATCGTAACTTAAAATTCCCACACGCAATCTGGTTGCTATTAAAACAAAAGAAATCTCCGTGCTGTAAAAATTACAAAAAGCACAAGTGCCGTAAGTAGATCCATCATACTACAAGCCTTTATGGAAGACCGGAACCAAGGCCCCCCAGTTTGTGGCGACTTTAACAGGACAAATATTCGGTCCCTATAACAACCAACATATGCGAATCACTTTCTGAAATATAACATCCATCTTCAATAGTGTATAAACATAATATTTTCAGCTAATATCTCAATATTAATATAATTAAATTGATATAAATAATCATCGTGCAAAAAATAGCATGCAATACTCGTGCCGTAAGCGCATAACGGATCTCGGAAATACTCTTTCCTCGATCCGTATGCACCGCTTACGGCATTTGTATCGCAATATACTATTATTAAACTCGAGAACTATTCTATAATTATAATTATTAGAGAAAACTTACAAACAGTTAACATTTGACAGATTTTCTGTTGAGTGTTCCCTTATGATATTTACACAGGAAAGGCAACCAGAAGCTCCCAATCAAAGGAGAAGGTGTTGGAAGACCTCACCGGCTGTTAGAGATGATTAGATCATGCAGAGAGGACCACTTTTCGTTCAGGAACAAACATCTCCAAACACGTCGTTTATTAGTTATGTGCATGGGTAGCCTATAAGATTTGAACATTAAATAAATCAGGTAAACTGATGTGCCAGAATGCTTTTGTTTAATCAGTGATAATTGCAATTACGGTATGCAGAAAATAAGTTATTTTTGTCATCTATCACCGAGTTAAGCTCCAGATCGATTCAATAAGCAGGGAAGAACAAAGGTCTAAAGTTTGATACTTAACTTTAATTCATACTCGTATACACTGATAAAAGAAGTTCTTAAAACATGTGAACATTTCTCAAAATGCACTGGGAAAAAACTAGGTTTAATGTATGTAGACCTAATTATTTCACAGTAATATACCTCCTGTACATAACAGTATTTATGTAGTACTCATTTCAACTTGAGCAACGAAATAAACAAACATCTGACTGCATTGGAGTCAAGGCCCTCAATGAATAGAAACGTTGTATTGTAGTATACGCTCGTAGTCATGATTTCCCATTTAAAAAGCAAGTGACCTTTAATTAGTCGTTAGGCTACTCCGGTAGCGGTCAACCGATTTGGTCCAAAATAAATTGGTTTTTTGCCACATACATTATAAATGCATATACCAAGTTTGATGGAAATCCGATAAAGCGTATTTGAGTTATGGCGCGTACAGATACACGGACGGACGGACAGACATTTTCCAGTCCCGCACACAATCCAATAAGTAACTTAGTACAAAAATTATATTTTATTAAAAGGCATGTTCTCACAGTAGGTGTTCAAACAGTAGACTGTGCATGATTACATGCTTCACACCATTGCACCAACGATCACCAAGCTCTTTCCAGGATGGCAGAATTCCGTTTGACGTGGTCAATGGTAGCATTTGTTTGGACAATCAGCTGAGCCCTGTTGACGACAGGAGTTACATTCACCTTATCCTACTCTTGACATGCCCCAAAGAAAAAAAACAAGGGACGTTAAATCGGGCGAACGCGCTGGCCATGCACCAGGTCCAGCTGGTATTATGCAGTTTTTACCATAGTTGATGGTTAGTTGTGCTCTTGCATTCAAACTGAAGTGTGATGGAATCAGGTACGTAGCCTAAACCAATACATTTATATCTATCCTAAAATGTACAGTCACAGATTGGGTGAAATATAATAATTTATCATAGGTAATCCCACGAGAGTTGAAGAGTTTATCGAAAGATTCGCGACTGCGCAGCAGGAGCGAATTTATCTGATGCAACGCGTCAACTCGAGTTGGATTTATTAAGACTATTCCATGAATAAAATGTAACGGATTATATAAATAATAATTACTTTCGTGCTTCGTTGTATAAAAACAAAACTAAAAGTTGTGAGATCACGGCATGCTGTGCCCTCAACCATCCATGAATCGAGTCGAGCTACCTTGGTCTAATCAGTGCTACCAAATGAGCATATAAGACATAGTTAACTTCATTCAGGTAAGCTAACAGCAGAACAGAATAAAAGCACACGAACTGGCTTGCACCGAATCGAAATTGTGTTCTTAATCAATGTACATTTCTATTATTTCAATTTCTAAACCAGTTATGTTGTATAAAATAACCTGTTTTCGTGCCGCTTAGTGGCAGCATCTGATTGTTAATCACTGCACACTGATACTCGCGTCTCTAGTTACGAGCAGACGGTTTTATCACGGTAAAACATCATCCTCGCGATTCCACAAGAATATTGCAAGATAAACGGCCGGGATTGGTCTATATCTGAGGAATTGCTAAACGTTATTGGTCAATATCAAACAGTATGAGTTGAATAGTCAATTCAAATGTTCTATTTCCCGATAGTAAACTTAAGTTGAGGGTATAAAAGGAGAAAGAAGAACATAATACTATATTGTGCATAAGTTACTCAATCATTAGATAAGATTTCAGTATCCAACACCTGGATAGAGTTGTTGGGTTCTGTAAACGAGAACCGACGAATCACGTGCTGAAGAACCGCTTGTATAGTGAATTACAGCATCGGTCAGGATTGAGCTAGGTGATGTGGGCAAATACCACAGAACTGCGAACTCGATTGGAATAGTGGCAAAGGCAGTAAATATTTAAACGCGCCGCTGATCGATGGAGTCTGGCTTCGTTGTTCTGTGGGAATCAGCTGGCATTCTTTGTAGTTTACCCAGGAAAACCTGTCAGAACCTTACTGTGCTATGGCATTCTCTTAGGGTAACTGTAATTAAATCCGCCAAGTATGTTATAAAGCCATAATATGTTATAATATATTGCGATAAAAGCATGAGAAATGTTTTATAACAGAAAGGGGGAAAAGTAAGAAAAATATACATGCACTCCATACTTTTTTTGGATGTTCGTATTTTAATTAATTAATTCAAAATAAATTTAATGAAACGATTGAATAGAAATAAAATTGAAAGTTCTATTTCTATAAGGGCGTAAGGCACAAAGCTTTAATTTTGAGTTTTTAACATTTATGCCTTCTCATATCTCTAAGTACTCAGTGAACTACTTGTACTTGTCCCTTAAACCTCTGCTCAGTTATAAGAAAATACCTGTGATACTGCACATTCATTCTATTTCATAACAGTTCCATACAGGCGTAAGGCACACTTCCTATCTGTTATTGAGTTGTGTTTATCACATTTTTTTTTCCGTAGTGCTACCATCCAAGCAAATGTTCATAAAAACTGGACTTGCATTTCTGAAGTCTAACTTAATTCAAAATAGATTGTTTTGCTTATCATCTATTGTATTAATAACTATATTGGTATTCACTGACAAACATGCAATTGCCACTGTATAGACCTAAGTAAAACTAATAATATGATACAAATTAAACAGATTTTTCTATGTAAAAGTACTTCAGTTTTTGTTTAACATGTCTAGTTATAAAAAAATCCCAATACTGCCTTGTAAATTTGCAGAACACTAATTCAGCCCGTTCTTAAAAAATATATGATATAAAATTAAACTTTAAATCACCTACATTTGAGTGGTAAGATTGTTTAAAAACATCTCTAAACTATGTCCTTGTGCCTTACGCTCTTATGGAACTAGGCCCTTCAATTACAGTCTGAGGGGTGAGGTTTGCAATTTGGAAGTTTGCTAAACAGCTGACGTAAGCTCTAATATAAGTAATAGGGCTTAAGTTGTTTTAAGAACAGTGGCAGACTTTCAAGACACCATGCAATTAACGACATTATCAAGAGAGCACTTGTATCTGCAGGCTTTCCTTCAGTCCTAGAACCTGTGGGTATAAGCCGCAGTGATGGAAAAAGACCTGATGGCCTAACTCTGATACCATGGTCTAAAGGAAAATCGTTGTTATGGGATATCACTTGTGTTGACACTTTCGCACCATCTCATTTGCCGAACACATGTAAACTAGCTGGCTCAGCCACAGCATCAGCAAGCTGCACAAAGCTGAATAAATATAAAGATCTGGTTAGCAATTACAACTTTACTGTGTTCGCTGTGGAGACGATGGGACCTTGGTGTACAGATGCGAAGATCCTGGTGTCAGAAATAGGAAGACATCTGGAGGCCCTGACTGGAGATTCACGGTCTACAGATTTCCTACGGCAGAAGATCAGCCTTGCCATTCAAAGAGGAAACGCTGCTAGCATTTTGGGGACGTTTCCTGAAACACAGGCGCTAGAGGAAATATTCTATATTTGCTAATTAGTGAGATCTATGTAAGGCTCGTTTTAAAAATGAAATATTCTGAACATTAAAAAAAAAAAAAAAAAAAAGTAATAGGGTACAAAATAATAACATCGCAGCTCTCCCAATTCTTTGCTTCGAGTGAACTGGCACAAGTCGCGCAGGTTGTTCAAATCAGACTGTAGTAGTATCTTTACATGTAAAATTAGAAACATCAGTTGTAAATTAATATAAAACGGTCGTATTTTATCCAATAAATAACGTCTACTAGGTAATTTGATACTGAATAATTAGTTTATAATAGTTGTTTTCAATATTCGTTGACGAATAACTGTAGACAAGTGGTAATTTTACATATAAAAGTAATACTAACTTTATTAATTAATCTACATCCTATGATTAGTTGATATTTCACTATAATTTAATAATTTATTAATATAATGCTTTATAATTAGTAACTAAGTAGACAAAGGTTTAAAGTATACCAACATTAAAGAAAAAATTATTATATATAATTTCAGTGTTTTAATATAGGCCTACCTGTATTTTTATATTTCGCCATTACTAAGATTATTGGTATAGGCTATGTATAACAAAGTTTTAATTTACAGACTTCACAAATTGTTATTACAGTTAAAAAAACTTCAAATGAACTTTGTAATTCTACGTCTCCAGCATAGGATTTTATTTACTAGTGCTTTCAGGCTGAACGTGTTAACTATTACATTATATGTATATATTCTGAATAAAATGATGTACAAGAAATCGAATTAAAAATTAATTTTCATGTAAAATTACAGGAAAAAGGTACAAGAAATAAACTATGAGCCTAACTGTTGTGTTAACTGTTTTCTATGCAGTCCGGCATGGAGTTCTATATTGTGTGAGAAACTGAGTTGTTACATAGGCTGCATCTTTCATTTATAGCAGAAATCTTATTTTGCAGCTCTTAATTTTGCTTCAGTCTTTCACACGGGGGTGAAAGTAACATTGAAAGAATAGCAACAGCTCATTAGTTCACTGCCCGACCGGTTTGGTGCACTGTGATCGCTGTTGCCATGGCGGCAGGTTTGTTTCGAAACATATGACAGCAATATACGAAAAGGCGTAATATCTGTTTTTTTCTGCAACGATCTGTATGCATTAGTGTTTGGAAAAGGAGGAGATATAATTAACATATTATAAAGATGTCAAGTAGCGAAGGTAAGTTAAAATACATTAACTACTTAAAACAATCCTGAATTAATATTTATTCCATGTTCTACGAATTATTAAGATTAATGTTTCGTATTCTTTGTTTCAGAAACGAGTGAAATATTCCTATAAGTTCCCTGGCTGCGGAAGTAAATACTTCAGTATGAAATCCAACGTGAACTACAAAAACAAACATTTCTACAGGTTTCCGAAAAAATCAAACGTGAACCAACTGAAACATCAGTGCAATTTAGATGATAATGTGAATTGTGCTAATTATTTCATGTGTGAAGACCACTTCCTGGAGAAAGATTTCGTTAACCATACTAGACAAGTTATCCCAAAGCAACTTGCGACTCGTGATTTACCCAATCCCTGTGAATTCCCAATCAAATGTGGGAAGTGATCTCAAGTCTCGCCTAGTTTTTTGTGAAAATAGAAAGTAAATTCATACTTCTGTGTATGACTGAGGTAAAAGAAATTCAAGTGACAGGAAGCTACTAATATTTATGGTAATGTAATATTTTTAAAATCAGTTTTTATAAATATAATTCATTAATCAAGGGTGTTTGTTTTTTATTTATAAAGTCATCTAAAGTAATACATATTTCAGCAATCACCGAGACATGTATGTTGTGAGTAGCAGAAATTCTAGAAGGTATTCTACACTACGGTTTTTATAAGATCTGACGCATATTGTTTGCAAATTATTATTTTTTCTTATTTAAGGTGTTCATCATTTAGTGCATTTTGTGTTCAATGCTTTTAAAAGATAATTGTTTGTATCACTATAGCCTGATGGTATTAGTGGGCTATGGTCATTACTGTAGCCCGCTAATACTAGTGGGCTATGGTTTTACAGAATTTGGAATGCATTTTCATACATGTGTTCTGGCACGCAAATTTTTCATTCTTACAGCTTAACTGCCTGACCCGTTGGAGCGCTGTAATCGCTTTTTGTTTCCGAGTTTTGACATGCGCTGTTCACTTCTAATAATAATATTGGTGTTCTGTGGTCTTTCAGTTTCATTACCCAAGATTCACATCCGTACATGTAATAGGTCGCGATATGACCACCTTGGTTAAAGCGACTATAAACACCTTACAAATAAATAAATAAATAAATAAATAATAGCTTAAAATGAAGGAAAAAGAATTACTCAGAAATATTGGTAGGCCTATTTGTGAAAATTATCAGAAAAATGGCATTTCAGTGCACGTAATTTGGCTGCCATTTTGTAATGATAATTACCCATGTGTGTAATAGCTAAATTAATTCTGAAAATAGTATGTATGCAATTGTAGAACTAGTCAATATAGGGCAAGCCAGATTACAAGGCTAGAAAACATTTTTCATTGCTGAGAAAAAAAAAATGAACTTCACCTATTTTTCAGCATCGAAAGCTGTATTTCCCCCTCAATAATTTCATGAGCATAATGTATAAACCATAGAAACCCTATCTTATTAAACTGTCTGTTCAGTACACATAGACATTTTCGTTCAACTTAATGGAGACGGTGACTTGGCAAGTAGAAGTTAGACTTCACCATAGCCGCTAACTTGAGATACATAAAGGACAGATCATGAGAATCTATTTCTATAGTGTTAAAATTTGGATGTGGGAATGTGACACATGTGTCTTGCCTTGTGACAGGATACATGGATACAGTTTTCACATGGCTGTCTTCTCACGATGGCAAATTACAACACCTTCCTGCTTTGCGAATAAACAGTTCTCAGAATCTAGATCTGAGTAACGTGGTACTGTCTCAGGGATATGTTTGTTATGAAAGCTATTAACATATAAGTTATGACTACGGTTCAGCAAAAACACACATGGACAGAGTTTTTATTCTTCAGAAGAAGTTACTAAGATTATTAGCTAAAGTGAATCTCACAGAATCATGTAAAAATATATTTATTGAATACAATAATTTGACAATTTATGCTCTGTATATATATGTATCAAGTTATCATGTTAGTAAAAAAAGATAAAAAGTATACAAATAAAAATAGAGACATTCATAGTCATAATACAAGGAGGAACGTAGACTTTTTCCGAGTGAATAGAAATACAAAAACAACAGAAAATAGTCCTTTTGTTAAAGGCACAATCTTTTTAACGCATTACCTCAACAAATAAAAGTATTGGAAGGAAATAATTTGAAGCAATTTTTAATAAGAAATGTCTATATAATTTGCAATTGAGGGGTCAGCGCAACAGTGGTCTATCCCACCTTTTTATAGTTTAGAGAAAAAAGCAAGTTCAAGTTCTACATTGTAGTTTCCCCTACAATTTGAAAAATGCAGTTTTATTGGTAGTGGAGTGTTCTATGATGCTTGGTCAACTTAACTTCAATGTTACATAGTCTACTGTTCAGAGTGTTCAGAGATATTATCAATTTTATGAGACCCTGCAACACTGTTTTCTTGGTTAGACCACTGTTGCACTGACATTTATTTCAACTTGACAGAGGAGAAAAATTTATTTCAATAAATATTGGATTTTTACATGCATTAAAACATTATTTTAAGAGGAAAGGAGTTGTATTAATTTTATTTATAAATTCCAATGATTATTCAGTTCTACACACGATGAAATAAATGAAAAAGCTCACTACCATTCTACCCAGTTTCTTCAACACTTACCTCATGTACAGAAATCAGATTATCATGAAATGAATTATAAATGAACGGTACATATTTCTGAAGACCGTTAATAGTCTCTAGTTATTTTGGATTTATTTATCTTGGTTTCAAAATTTTTTGTTACCCTTACACAAGAGGAATTCTGTTTCAGAGAACAGATTATTGACTTAAAAACTACCTACAACAAACTTAATTTGTACAACCTCTATATAAGAATAAAGTTTACCGCCAAGCCATGCAAATAGCATCACTAACTAATTTTCCATGTCGGGGTTAGACCACTGTTGCGCTGACCCTCTCAATTGTAAATGATGACTTTGTTACTTATTCTATACAATCTATATAATATTGTAAAACTAAACTAAACTCCGTGGTTCTACATCCCTGGAGGGACTTGGCCTACCACTCGACCGCTGCGTCATCTCCCGTAGGCAGATGGCAAGATTGGGGAGGGGGGCATGTGGTCAGCATGCCGACACCCATGGCCGTTAATGGTGGTTTTCTTGACCGGACCGTTACTTCTCTATCAAGTAGCTCCTCAATTTTGAATCACGAGGCTGAGTGCACCATATAATATTGTAATGTAAATGTGTATTTTATAATTTAAATGTATTGCAATTATGAATATGTCATATTTTAAGTACTACTGACAATGTTTATGCATGTAATTACATGTTTCGAGCAATAAACAAACAAAAAACAAAGATGTTAAATGATATGTCATATTTTATCCTGATATCCGTTCTGGCCGTAAGCACAAATTAAATACGAATTACTCACTTGTTATTCGAATCTGATAGTTTTTATTTTGTATATAGAGTCTTATTTTGGTCATTTTTGTGGTCCTGCCATATTTGTAATTTAACGTCATATTTCAGTTATAAATTCGGAAAAAGAGCTCAATTATGCAGTATGTTCACTAAATTGTCGACTTAATTTTTTTTCCCGAAAAGAGCCACGAATGTTTTTATTTGAAATATGTTTCGTAAAAAAATTCTGGATGATAGTTACAAGTAGGGTTCGGATGTTTATGATATGTCATATTTTTATCCTGAACTCCTTTCTCCATTATTTGTTATCTGTTACCTTCAATGTGTAATTTTCATAGTTTGTATGTGCTTCTTGTTTCCTTTTCTGCATTTTTTAGTTGTATTAGTTTAAATATTTTAGTATTGCATTAAACATATAATATTAGTGTAGTAAAACTGGTGTAGTTAGTACAAGAGAATATTGCAATTGGGCAATGAACCTGTTTTTTTCTCAATAAAAAAAATCGGGTGCGTGGAACGCCAGGTGACAGAAGTGAAACTTAGATTTTTTAAATTTTTTCGATTTTTTAAATTTCGGATTATTGGATTTTTTCAATTATGGATTGTTGGACTTTTTAAATTTTGGGTTTATGGACTTTTTAAATTCTAGATCTTTGATTTTTTAAATTTTGAATTTTTCCAATTTTGGATTTTTTAATTTTTAAAAATTTCATTGAGTTGATTGTTTTCTGTGCAGTCCGTCACAGTCCCGCTACTTTCGTGACGATCATCTTCGTAACGCAACTTTGGGTTAGCTCTCTATTTATTCCTAGCGCGCCTATAGAAGTTTCACTTCAATAAATTGTGATTTTTTATATTTTCAAAATAATTTTGTTATTATTCCAAGCTCAATCTCATTTCAGGATTTTCGTAAAATACACGTTACTTTTCTGTTGGTAAAAACCACTCTTCTAGAAATTGGAAGCAGTGGAGAAATCACTGTGTAGGAAGATGTCAGGTAGGAAAGCTGTTGTAATGTGGTGACAGACGTGAGTTCCTGTAATAAATGTGAAGTGTTGTGTGTGTACGCTGTTTGAATAATACATCACCGACACTTGTTAAACGCCGCTCTTGTCACTTGTTTCACATAGTTCCCTCTAAACCAAACTAACTACACAACAAAAATAATAGGTCAACTTGTTCTATGGACTTCATTTTCGTAAAAAATAGATGTTGCGTTTTGCAACAGCATACGTAAACGATCACAAACATCCGCATGCATATAGACTCTAACATTTATAGACTAAAATCATGTTTATAGGAAAAGTTCTTAACAAATGGATCAAGATCTTTATTTAAAGTGACATCTAAAACTAAACTCCTTGGCGCTACATCTCTGGAGGGACTTGGCCTACCACCCGACCGCTGCATTATCTACCACAGGCAGATGGCAGGACTGGGGGCATGTGGTCAGCATGCCGTTAATGGTGGTTTTCATGACCGGTAAAGTGACATCATTGAGGGAAATTATATCAATTTTTATACATAACTAGTCATACATATGGTTCCACAATATTAAAATTAATCCTAATATAATAAGTGTCAGCAGAAAATACAAGGCAATAATTGTTCAAATTAGTCATAATATTTTAAAAGTCAAACATCGCGACTCAATTTTATATATAAATATATAACAAACGTATACATGTAATACAGCTGTATATTAAGATATTTCATTAAGATGTATAAGAATTTTTTTCATGAAAATGTTGACTATAAACTTGCAACATAATTATTTCAAAATTAAGAAAGATAAAAACACCAAATTTCCACTATTTTGTAGGCAGAATAATTCTCTATAGCCTGGAATTTAGTTTTTTGAAGAACTTAAGAGTTTTACATAGATTTATAGAGCCTTACATTAACTGATTTTTTCACATCATATAAAAAATGTACTATCATATATCAGAAATTTCTCCGCGTCAAAAACTAGAGAATATTTCAAGCTTAAAAAATACACCAAAATTACCTTGATATGTTAATTTATGGAAGAATTCTGGTGCTTACAATAATAATAATAATAATAATAATAATAATAATAATAATAATAATAATAATAATAATCGCCTGTTTGAGCATTAAAGATATATGACTTGTCATCTATATTAATAAAAGGAAGTGTCTGTCCTCCGTCTGTCTGTCCGCGATGCCCAGCGAAATCTACTCAACGCAGAGATCTGAAATTTTATACATAGGCGGACTAAAGGGTCGGAATGTGCACCTCGAAGCCGGAATTTTAATTTTCGCTTTCGTTCGTGAGTTATGAGTGAAAAACGGGCAAAAAACGTGTATTTTTTGCGTTTTCGAAGCATGAGTTTTCAGTAATACAAATCAATTACACTAGGCTTTGGCTATTTTTGTCAGACCTTCGACATAAAAGCATCGCGATCTCTTGAATGTTGTAGCTCACGCTGGTCGATTCATTTGTTTTTAATGTCAAGGCACGCAAACATAATATGAAATTTTCAACCTACACCGAAGAGGAGGATTATTATTATTATTATTATTATTATTATTATTATTATTATTATTATTATTATTATTATTATTATTATTATTATTATTATTATTATTATTATTATTATTATTATTATTATTCTTATTCTTATTCTTATTCTTATTCTTATTCTTATTCTTATTATTATGATTATTATTATTATTATTATTATTATTATTATTATAGGGATAATCAATATCAGCCAAAATATGGTCAAACGTTGTTCGATTTGGACGAAACTCACTATACAGGGGTTTTCTGGGCCAAGGAACTCGAATCTGAGGTCGCTTTTACCAGGTGATGCTATCTAATCGTGATATGTAGTCCACATGATTTAGGTGTTAATATAATGATTTAACTATTATGCTCTTAATTTTTAATTTTTGAAATAATTATAGCGGCGAAGCCGCGGGCACATGGCCACATGCTATCTTAAAATAATAAAAGGACGAGTTTGTCTGTCTGTCCACAATGCCCAGCGAAATCTACTGAACGCAGAGATCTGAAATTTTAAACATAGGTGGGGTGAAAGGTGGGCGAATGCGCATCGAAGCCGGATTTTTAATTTTAGCTTTCGTTCGCGAGTTGTGAGTGAAAAACTGGCAGAAAACGTGATTTTAGCGCTGTCGAAGCATCAGATTTCAGTAATACATTTCAATGTCAAATCAATTGCAGTTGGCTTTGGCTATTTTTGTCATACCATGGTAATAAAAGCATCGCGATCGCTAGAATGTTGTAAGCCCACGCTGGTCAATTCATTTGTTTAGAATGTCAAGGCCCGTAGACATGTGACGTGTAGTTCACGTGATTTAGGTGTTAATAAATATAATGATTTTACTATTATGCTCTTAATTTTTAATTCTTGAAATAATTATCGCGGGCGATCGCTTGGTTTTGTAAGTCCATCCTGGACGATTCATTTGTTTAGAATATCAAGGCCCGAAGACATATGAAATTTTCAACCTACACGGAAGAGGGATAATCAATATAGGCCTAAATATGGTCAAACATTGTTCGATTTGGACGAAACTCACTGTACAGGGGTATTCTGGGCCAAGGAACTCGAATCTGAGGTCGCTTTTACCAGGCGACGCTATCTAATCGTGGTATGTAGCCCACGTGATTTAGGTGTTAATAAATATAATGATTTAACTATTATGCTCTTAATTTTAAATTTTTGAAATAATTATCGCGGGCGAAGCAGCGGGCACATGCTAGTTATATCTAAGATTAAATATTAATTATACAGTGCTCACATTTGCTTCGCTAATAGGCCTACTGTATGGACACATGGGGAGGAAAGACAAATCTAAAAAAATAGACTGGGAGACCCAAAGGGAAAAGACCACTTGGAAGACCTAGATGTAGGTGGGAGGACAATATTAGGAAAGATTTAAGAGAAGTAGGAACTGAGAGGGATGGTTGGATGGAGTTAGCACAGAATAGGGTTGAATGGCGGGCTCAGTTTAGCGCGGCAATGAACCTTCTGGTTCCATAAAATATATAATATTCCTTTAGCTTGCTTATATTATAAATAACATAGAAATTCTTTCTGAACTGGCATCCCCCTTCAAATTGCCCCTAGCAAATGTGTGCCAAGATCCAAAATTTAAAACAAAAATCCAAAATGAAAAAGTCCATAGGCTAAACCCAAAATTAAAAAAGTCTAACAATAGAAAATTTTTAAAAATCCAATAACCCAAAATTATATTCTATGTTATTTATAAACATTAAGGTAGGATACAACCAGCGCAAAACCACTGGCTGACTTCAGGAAAAGAAACAGAATATAGACGTTAATAGGTCCCCCACAAAAAGAGGTCAGGTGATCTTCGGTTCCGAGGTGGACATGAAACACGAATAGCAGGTCTACGAAAAGGAGCAACCATTAAAGAAAAACCCAAGCTATAAGATGGGTTGTACCTATTTCTGGTTACTCTTAGAATAAGATATAACCCGTTTAGGCTTATTTTTGTCCTGAAAATAAGCAATGCAAGAAAGACATGTTTTACACTCTGTGTAGTATTGCATAATTCTACTGACATATTCCAGTAGTGAAATCTGAGGTTAGGGACCTTGTTTCAGAAGGGAACTCTGTGGTAACATGACTGGAGGGATAATGAAGAACAGGTGAGGTGGTCAGTTGGTCAGTTAGACTGTGGTCTCGAGTAAACGACACAGGGCAGGTCTGTGGTCTGGACTCCACCCCATACATATATATAGCTTGGCACAGCTTGATGGAAACAGCCCCAAGACCTCGCATGACGTCACTGCAGCTTTTAACCTGTCAAACTGGCAATGTAAACATGACGGTAAATGTACTCCTGACATAACTTCCGTAGCTGCCATCAACCAGCTTTCACGTCCCTCCTTTTATCGGGTTATTTTTAAACGTGAAATTCATTAAGTTAAATGTTTAGCTATAAAGTCTTAAATGAGACAGATAGACAGACATTTATTTTAAAATAATAAAATCGGGTGAACTGATGTAACAAAGTGCCAGAATAATTTTTTTAATCGGTTATAATTGCAATTATGATATGCAGAAAGTAAATTTTTTTAAATTGATTTCCTAGTTAAGCTACAGATTGATTCATTAAGCAGGGCTTACGGAAGAACAGAGGTCTAGTTTTTTTTAATCAGATTAAAATCGTCCAGCATCAGCAGAACTATACAGATTTGTGATATCTTGACAATCGCACACTCACATAAAAATGCAATAGTATCAAATATATCAAATTGGCCGACTACGGGATTTGAACCAAGAACCACCAGATTGCGAGTTCACAACATTACTATCTCGGCCACCTGGCTCGGTTTAAAGATCTAGTTTTATAAGCGTATGTAAAAGAATAGTGTTATTTGTCATAGCTAACTGTATTCCAACTTCCAAAGCCGTATATGAACACCGTAAAACAATATGTTGTCATGAGAACTGATTAGCATTTGGCAATAACATTTTAATATATTACCTTAAAATAGGACCTAAATTGGGCTTTACTCCGGTACCGGTCAACCGGTTTGGTCCAGTATCAATATACTTCTTCCCATGGACGTTATAAATGCGTATACCAAATTTTATGAAAATCCCTTGAAGCGTATTTGAGTTATCGCGCATACAGGGAGACATTTTACCGTCCCGCACACAATCTCATGAAGCACCTTACTGGCACTTAATAAATGGTGTTGCATGAATAATTTAAAGTTTCCTTCTGGACACACAATGTCCATCAATCATTGAAGTATAAAATAGTTAACACATTGCCATACAAAGTAAAAAAAACGATTATTTAGTCCTTTTTAAAGTAAGAGAATAATAAGAATGTGTTATTATTATTATTATTTATTTATTTAATTTTTACGATTAAAAAATTAGATCTAATGTTTTAAATGAAAAATACAAAACAGGGCAGGCGTAATTCTTCATAATTCGCGAAAGGCCGTAATTCTGTACCATAATAATAACATCAATGGAGACTAAAATGCTCGTTTTGGCTAATGCCTCTTATACTTGAAGTTCCTTGCACTAAGCTAAGTAATGTTTCAGGATAACGAAATTAATGACGGAGGTCATAAAGTTGGTAATCCAATGTAAATTTCACCCCGAGGATAATATCGCAAAATGTTTTATACCCAAACTGTAACATAGAAGACATTATTTCTGGAAATGACAATTAAATTTTGTATCTTTCGTCAGTCGGAATTCAGGCTAGTGTAAAGCCCTCACAAACCTCACACTCACAGACACACATACACACACTAGCATAATACATACATACTTACACATAACACGCCTAGCTATAAAGTGTAAGCTAGCTGCTCCCACAAATGACAGTAAGTCAAGAGCTTCTGAATATATATGCAGGAACATAACTAAAGGATTAAATGGACCCGAGTCTCTACTGTCCCTATTATTACGTCACAGTTAGACCCCCGAGCTTTATCAATGTGAATTAGCAGTGTGCAGGTCCATCTGTTATTTCTCTCAACTGTGTGGACCTCAACACGCTCCCTTAATTCTCCATTACATCATGGTTAAACTGAACTTCATACAATATCAATGTTAATAAAATCAGGTAAACTGATATAACAAAGTGCCAGAATGCTTTTGTTTAATCAGTGATAATTGCAATTATGATATGCAGAAAATAAGTCATTTTTGTTATCGATTTCATAGTTAAGCACCAGATCGATTCATTAAGAAGGGCTTACGGAAGAACAAAGGTCTAAAGTTTGATAAGCATATGTGAAGGAATATATGGGTAGAGTTATTTGTCATAGCTAACTGTATTGCAACTTCCAAAGCCGTACACGAACACTGTAAAACAATATGTTTTGTGTGATAACTGATTTGCATTTGCTAAATTCTTTCTAATATATTGCCATAAATTAGGCACTATTTTGGGCTTTACTCCGGTACTGGTCAACCGATTTAGTCCAATATCAATAGCTTCTATCAAATCCTATGGACGTTATAAATGCGTATACCAAGTTTCATGAAAATCCGATAAAGCGTATTTGAGTTATCGCGCGTACAGATACACGGACAGACAGACAGACAGACGGACAGACATTTTACCTTCCACCACACAATCTCATAAAGTACTATTCTGGCACTTAATAATCTACCTTAGATCTATTTCGCGAAAAAATAAATCAATAAATTTAGTACAAGAGTTTTACAAAAATTATCCGATACATTTAGAGATCACTTTAAGTCAGAAGTTCTTTATTTAGGTGACACATTTATACGTTAGTAGCAGAAGTCTGACGGACGAATTCTCTATGAGCATTAATGACAAAAAGAAATCGTCGTATGCACCAAGTGTAAAAGAAATAAAACTGCAATAAAGCTGAGGAGTGATGTAATCCAAGAAGTGGAAGAATTCAAGTAGGCTACAGTGAAACCTCCGTATAACGAAATTTCTGGGCCCCAGCTTTTGATTTATAAAGATAACAGTGTTGACTTGCAGTGATGACTAGTGTAAAATGAAAAGACTTGAATAGACAGGCGTTAGATGTTTTCCTATGCGGTGTTCACCACAAATCAGTATAGACTTCCAAAAATACTTGTAACTCGTAACTGAGTATGGAATATTGGTTAATGGACTCCTAAAGGAAAGTGAAAAAAAAAGAAAGTAAGAAAAAAAAGTTACTGGTTGAAAAAATAGTTGCTTGCAGTGTATTAATGTATTTGCCCATGAGGTGTTCAATGATTCACAGTTACGTAATATTTTATGAATGAATAGCTTTTAATTCTGTTTTGTAGTGTATTATCTTATATATGAATAAGTAACCTTCGCTTAATTACTTCAACTACTGTTATCAGTCGGTTAATATTATCAGAGGGTTATTGTAATATTGAGGGGTTGTAATTTACCCCATATTAGAAAGAGCATGCAGAAAACTGTGTAATCTAGGCCTACAGGATAATTCATGGAACGCAGATGAAGTAGAACGATAGTTTTGTTACTCAACTTACTTACTTGCATTGAATTGTATCCATAGCTACTTAACACCCGCACACTAAAAAATTACTATTCAGTCTGTTCTAATATCACGGATCACGGCACTCTTTGAGCCCAGCCATGTGTCGGAAATTTCAAACTCGTAGTTGGTGGGAAGCGAGAACAAGGCAAGCAAGTTCAACACATAGCTAAGGCAGACCTAAAACAGTTGCTCCTTGTGTGGTGTTTTAATTGCACATTATGTACATGTTGAAGGGACAACCTAGGTCAATGTATGTTTCTGCACACATAAGGGATGATTTTAGCCTCAGTGATCCTATTTTTAGGGACAAAACCCTTCAAATCCAGTGGTTAGAACTGAATTTGTTTTCCTGATACTTCTTGCCTATCCTGTGTGGTTTTGCAAAATGGCTTTGCATTTTTGAAGCAGTTGGACCCATTTTATGTGAATATAGTAGTCTCGAAACATCTAATTTCCTCTCCTGTATAAACAGTAAAATGTGACTTAGCAGGTTTTCCCTTGAACTCTTCAAGTGCTCTGCTATTTCTCTCAGCACTGAATCACATAATTCTGCTTTGGAAACGAGCAATGTAGCCGCTACTGAAACCGCAACTGTTAAGCTATAGGCCTACCAATGAGCTGGGAGCTAAATCAGCAACGTATAGGCCTACATCTGCTGTTCGTCTCAGCGTAGAATCACAAAGCACACCCGTGTCTACAGGGATGTACAAACTTACAGCACCTGATATGAGGTCATAAACTCACTTATTCAATGGCAATAGACAATTCCCAAGCAAGCTAAAGGAATATTATATATTTTATGGCACCCGAAGGTTCATTGCTGCTCTTACCTGAGCTCGCCATTCAACCCCATTCTGTGCAACTCCATTCAACCATCCCTCTCAAATTCTACTTCCCTCAAATTTATCCCAATATTGTCCTCTCACCTACGTCTGGGTCTTACAAGTGGTCTTTTCCCTTCGGGTCTCCCCGTCAATATTTTGAGATATGTCTTTCCCCCATGCGCGCAACATGTTCAGCCTATTTCATCCTCCGTGATGTAATTACTCTTACTATATCTGGTGAAGAGTAGAAGTTATGAAGCTCGTCGTTATGCAGTTTTCTCCAGTCCCCATTTTCATCTCTGTTAGGCCAAAATATTTTCCTAAGCATCCTGTTTTCGAACACTCTCATATTATTTTCTTTCCGTAGAGTAAGCGACCATTTCTCACATCCATATAACACAACCGGCAGGATAATTGTCTTATAAATCCTTATCTTTATATTCCTGGACAGAAGACGGGAAGACAAGAGTTTCTGAACTCGATACAAACAAGTATTTCTTAACTTGAACCTTAACACTATTTGTATCTGTAATTATTGCTCCAAGATATTTGAATTTCTCCGCTTGTTCGAACAATTTATGGGCTATTCTAATATTTTTGTAACGCATTACATTGACTTTTCATGATCATAAGAGGTCAGAAACACTATTTGTTACTCAAACTATAATTCACATTTGAAAGTTGCAGTAGGACGTATACTTTCTATATTTTGAATGTTACATTATATTTATTTATTTAATTATTTATATTTCCCTATGGTGTAGTTAAGGCCTTCTCTTCCACTAACCAGAGGTGGATAAATTCAAACCTTACCAAATAATCTATTTAAGAATAAAAAAATAGTGTAATTTGCTTCCTTTTTTAGTCATTTTCATGAAATTACATTGAGTATATTAACTTATTTTTTGTCGTCTAGCTAGCATCGTCCTCAATGGTGTTGTCTGCTTAATGCAAGAAGGACACACTTAGTGTTGAAGTGTTGTCATGTGTCAGTCGGAAACGAGAATCAAAGAAACGCCAAAATTTTGTATTAGGCCTATATTACTGTTGTTATTACACTGACTTGGAACCAGAGTCTGCCACCTATATTGCAATATTTATGTAGGATGTACTTTAGAAACATTTTTCTTACTTTTCTTCTCAAATGCTCCAATCAAGAACAAAGAACAAAGCATTTAGACCTACAATTTCCTTTCTGCATTTACAGTTTTTACAATTATGTACTAATTAGTCTATAAGTTGGTGTGTACAATAATTCTTTCTTCTTTCTTATCGTAGTTTTACCTCTCCCTTTTAGGATTTAAGCGACCCAAGCCGCCTGGGCCTTACAAGGCCGCGACCTTCGGGAGAAGGATTATCTATGGATCACATACATACTTTTTTGACCAGACAAGGACATGGAGGGTCTCCCCGGATGTGATCAGCCCACCTCCGAGACAACGAACACATAGGACGAGACACACCATTCACACACACACTCTCTCTCTCTCTCTCTCTCTCTCTCTCTCAGAACAAGGCGAGGATGGGGATGAAGATGATAATGACGGCCAGATCATATCCGGGGACCACAAGGGCCTAAAGTTACCTGACATTTGTCTCACAGGTGAGAAAAAACCCGTGTACAATAATAATTCTTATAAATAAAATATCACTTTTAGGTCATTCTTTATAATTATTAAGTCATTTTCTTTAAAATTTAGGGGCATTTTATAAGCCATTTTTCAAACAATTTTAGGTCATCAGAATCTGGGCCCTGGTAATGATCTACCTGTCACTATTGAAAAAACCGCTAAGCAAAATTTATTGCTGTGCTGACGTGAAAAATTAAAAATAGACGGGTAATGCTTTTAAAACAAAGCATAATTATAACAGAATAAGCGAAAATATATTTCTTAAAAAAGTACTCATTTGGCACAAACATAGTAATTGGATTTCTTATTTATCGGGGTAAAACCTTGTACAGTACTTGCTCTATCTATAAAATCTTTCGTAAGGTTAAAGGAATTATAAGTACACAGAAGCAAAAAGTTTGTTGAAGTTAGTAGTGGGCATGTCCATGGCTAGATTCCACTACACCCCACAAGAGGCACCCTTGAGTCCATTGGACTAGAGTTTACCGCGTCCGGCACTCCTTATGCATAGCGGGGTGGGCGCCTAGCCAGAATCCCACCGGACTTCAACGTTATATACGTTTCCAAGCATTTGTATATATAGTTACTTCGCTGCATAAAATTGTGTTGCTGGAATGGAGGTGTTGCTGGACGTGTTTTACTCGATTAAGATTTTTCTACACATCGCAGAACTTCAACATTATATTAATTTGTATGCTGGAATTTTTTTGATGGTATTGGCATAACAATTTTTAAATTAGGGATTATATAATCATGGTGAAGTATTACTCAAAATTCACAAAAAAAAATTTGAAAACGGAAATCAAGCTAGGTTGCTTTTCACTGCTATTTGAAATCATTATTGGTCACTCACCTTGTTTAAAAATTATTCGTTTAGGTGCACTGATGATTTAAAGTGTGAGAGTAATTCGCTACTTTACTGCCATCTAGTAGCCTACAATGGTATTTTTTCATATCCTAGGTTTTGAAAAATCACGAAGTTCAGAGTTCGATTCCTGGTCCGACCATGGAATTTTTATATTTTAAATATCTGTTCCCGTGGTCACTACTTACTCGATATTAAGTAAGAATTTAATTTTAAGGATCTCTTGGATAATATTAATATTAATAAAATAAAATTAAAATATAATATTCAAAATGTTTTACATTGGTTCAATCACTGGGCAACGCCACAACAAAGACTGTGAGGCCTTCATTCGCTTTAAGTCAGAAGTGAAACTTTACTAGTCGATTATTCTGTTTTACTGGTCTTTAATAGTTTTATAATTCCGTTAAGCAAAAACGTTGACATGGTTCAGTTTGCTGTATATGTACTCAGATCGATTCCCGGCTAGCGTCATCTGCATTTTCCTATTTCATCAAATTCTCAGTAACGCAACTGGATGTCTTTTATTCGATATCGGAAATGGAAGCTATTTTCTTAAACTTATTTACAGGTTTACGTATAATGCTTAAGTCCGTTATCAGAAAACCAGGATATTATCTAACGAATTTTTTACGCACTTCTCCGCAAGCCTTTTCTGAAATAGCCTATGTCCGTGCCATAAAGACTTGTAAAAGACTTGCTTACTGAGAAGATTGAAGAAATAGGAGAGAATCATCAGCATAAAAGTCGAACTAAGCAGGATTCACAATCGTATATTGTGCTCGTATAGGCCGAAATTTTCTAAAAAGATGTTACGAATGAGATACCAGTGGTTTCCACCTTTTTCAGCCTGCGACCCACCTTTCCTTATCGGAATACCTCCACGGTCCATCGGTCCATGGTGGAGTAAAATACCTTATTTGTATCGTATCCCTTCCTTATGTATATATAATTTACCATCAAATACTGCAATTATATATAAGCGTATATATGCTTTTTTGAAGATACAGATTGATTATTGATAAACAATTTGTGTTCTGATTTGAAAATGGTTGACAAAATATAAGCACTTTGTAGCAAAACAGTTATTTATTTAACAATAGATACATGTTTGCAATATATGCAACAAGTGGTTTCATACTCACTAACAAGTGTTCCTAGGTGAAGATAAAAACTATAATTATAAAAGTACACAAAGCACCAAGAAAACAATAAAAATACAATTTGATTTGTTTCGATTTTTCTTATCTCTTCTGATGGTTTATTCGATGGTTTCTGATAGTTTTAGGATTGAGTCGCGACCCACCGGTTGGGAACCGCTGAGATACAGCATTTCTAGTACCTTTTATAATTAAAGTTTTATAATAGTACGCAATTTTCATAGGCGCCCATAGTTGCTATATTATGGGTCACCCTTTAGTTCCATAAATCTTACGGTTCCTTTTGGAAAGATAGGACTGCATTCCATTTTATTTTTAGACCTTATATGTTAATTTCCAAACTGGCCATAGATAAACGATAATGTAGAAGTGAACTTTGAGGAATTCGAACACAGAACCAATTTGCTAGCTCTGCAGTCTGAACTATTATTGGGTATGCTGTTTTATTGAAATATTGATTAGACCAGAACAGTATCAGACCTTAGGCGGTGAATGGGCTTGCATTATTACATGACGGGGCCGATATCCTTCAATCAACTGACGCATTCCTATCCTTCGCAATATTCTATTCGGCAAGCTGTGTTTCTCGGTTGCTGGAAATAATTCAGTTCTCTGTATCAGGGTATCTCTAGCTGTTTCTCTCTCTCTCCCTCTCTCTCTCCCTCTCTCTCTCTTATTCCCTTTATTCAGGGTGTAACAATAAAAACCCTTTAGGCAGGCCTACAGGCTGAGGCTGATTTCGAAGTGCTTTTGGTTTAAGGGGAGATGGTAGTTATCAGTGTCAAAAAATCGATTTTTTTCTTAGGCTCATGTAATAGAGCATAGTTTTGCGAACATCTCTCTCTCTCTCTCTCTCTCTCTCTCTATATATATATATATATATATATATATATATATATATATAAAAGGCTTTGTCCTGACTGACTGACTGACAGGAATCAACGTAGAGCCTAAACTATAACAGGTAGAGACTTGGAATTTTGACAGTACCTTCGTTTCATAATGTAAGTGCTCACTAAGAAAGGATTTTGAAAAATTCAGATTTTAAATGCCAAAAATCAAATGTTTTTGAGAATACTTAATACCTTCTTACACAGAATTATCGAATCCGAATCACATTTGACATTAAAACATATTGTTGCCAGTGGGTTTGGAATTAAATTAAATGGAAGTTTGACAATTACAGTTGGCTTTGTCTATTTTTGTCATACCTTGAAATAAAACTTTCGCGATCGCTTGAATGTTGTAAGCTCTAATATGGTCAAACATTGTTTTATTTGGGCGAAACTCACTATACAGGGGTTTTCTGGACCAAGGAACTCGAATCTGAGGTCGCTTTTACCAGGCGACGATATCGAATCGTGGTATGTAGTCCACGTGATTTAGGTGTTAATAAATATAATGATTTAACTATTATGCTCTTAATTTTTAATTTTTGAAATAATTATCGCGGGCGAAGCCGCGGGCACATGCTAGTTTTGATATATAGGTCTTAAATGTTGCGTTATTATTAAGCCAAGCAGAGCGACCTGGAGCTTTCTAAAATGGATAAAATACCATAAGGCACGTCATTTTCTTTTCGCTCTCCTGTAAAATTACATTTTTTGTACTTCAGGTACCATTTTCTGAAAAGCTATTCATGCTAAAACAATGAAACTTTCAGGAATTCATTATATATGGTTGACAAATCTCCCTTAGCAACTATTTTTATTTAAAAAAAGTATTTTTTTTTTTTTAGTCGTGAAGTTTTCATGCAGTAATATTGTACATATTAGACTGATTGTGCTAGGGTAAATAGTAGTACTATTGTTAGTAAGTTCCCAAAGTTTCACAAAAATCTAACCTACAGTAATTGAATAAAGCGTACCTATGTCAAGGGAAGTAACTGTAAAACAAAATTATCACATATGTGTTAAAAAATTCTTACATACCAAGCAGCGAGTTCTAGAACAACCATTCTCTGCCTATTTTAAACTGCAGAGTGCACTTGCAAAGCATAAAAAAAATTAACTTAAGTCGGACTGTTAACACCTGAGTTATGGTTTCTTGAACATATGCTATATTTTATATCATTTTTCTAGCGGTAACTACCATCTCCCCTTAATTTATTGTCGCTGCGCAGCACTCTTCTTCTTTAGCCTCGGCATGACAAACCCGCAATAATAACTGCAAAAAAGAGGAAAGAGAACTTTTTCAAACATTAAAATCTCGCCTTATTTGAGAGCTATCGAGAAACAAGTTATTGATTTGTAGAGTAGGCCTACTCATACAAGAGCTTTTTAACGATATCCCACAAGACGTGGTTTCAAAATTTCAAATTTTCATTCCTTCCCAACCCCTACTCCCACTCGTACCCCAGAAAACCCTGTATCGTTAGTGTCACTGTGAACTCCATAGGGAGTACTCTAATTTATCCAAACAAAGTTTCCCTCTATACATCATAGGGGCTGAGATATAAATTTTTCAAAATTTCAACCCCCTTCTCCGACCCCCCCCCCCCTTGGGCCAATTTTATTCATTAACGAACTTCTCCGAACTATTGGGCCTAGAAATAACATAATAAAATATGGTTCAAATATCTTCAAAATTACGGCCGCTAGCGTGTAAATATACAGGGTGTTAATGAATAACACCGATAAGACCGAAATATTTTACCAGTGACAAGCAATTTTTATTGGAAGATTTTTTTCTCTATGGATTCCATTTTTCCTGTTAAAGCATGAAATCTTCCAGGGCATGGTCGCCACTGACACCTAACATTTGAAAAAAATGCAAAACAAAGGATCTTCGTTATTAACATTAGTGAGTAGTTATACAAAAAAAAAAAACTAATACAGTGGCGACCAGTCGTGATTAGTCTGTAAATTTTGCAGATTATGTAAACACTAAATTATGATATAGCTGCTGGCGATTGATTAAGAGTCAAGTTTTTATCGATCCTAGGAAGGCATGAAGTGAATTTAATGAACATTTTAACCCTATTTTGCGTAATTGTTGACTTATGAGCAACAAATTATAATTACTTTAGTGCCATAAAGCATACACATTTTACGTCATAGAGCAAAAATCTTCTAATAAAAGTTGCTTGTCTAAGACTTCTCTATACAAAGGTAAAATATTTCGGTGTTATTCATTAACACCCTGTATATATATACATATAATTTTGAACATGGGGTTGTTTCGTACTTAGGGAGGCATGAAACGTAAAGATATGAAAGAATTTCTCGGAAGTCATGACATGGTATAGATTCCAATAGGTAGATTTTTCTTCGAAATTTTGTTGTATTATATGGATGTGAGACATGGTCGCTTCTCTTCAGGAAGGACATAATCTGAGAGTAAAATCTTCTTGGCTTAAAATAGCGCCATGCAGATGCGTCACAAAGTGAAGGGTTGAGGAAGGAAAAGTAAAGTCAGACTGAAAAATTCAATGCCATAGGCGGGATTTGAACCAGGATCTTCGGCTCTCCGTGTCGCTGCTCTTACCAAGTGAGCTACCATGGCAACATACCGATACAACATTAAATTCTCCGACTGACTCACATATCGTGGTTCAAATCCCGGCTATGGCATTGAATTGTTCAGTCTGACTTCACCTTTCCATCTTGGCCTACAGACAGTCAGTGTGAAAGAATTATCGTTCCATGGGTTGAGGAATTTATATAGGCTACACTACAACTCCAACTATCCGGACCGTCAATTATCCGGATGGCTTTGATGACGTATTCAAGTGATTTTTGCAACAGCGAGTATCGGGAAACCCTCTTCAGGGCCGATTATTTCAGAAAAGCAAAACTTTTAACCGACAAAAACAACTTACTCGAACCGATATGTTCCAGATGTGACACTTTATGTAAGAACAATACTGTAGAATTTCAAGAGGCCCAAACTGTGGACCACCTACTATACAGATGCAGTGAACTCCAACAACAGAGAGACAATTTAAAAAAGCAAATTGCAATCAAACATGGACAATGGCCGGTTCCTCCAGATGAACTCATTTTGAAATACTATACAGTATACACCATTTAAGCGCTTTATACACTCAATAGACTTCAGTTCATTATAGATAATAACACAGGATTAGATAGCAAAGATAAAATGATAGAATTTTCTAACAAAATTGCATGTTATTAGAATTAGCAAACAAACTTATAATAATGATTGAACGTACATAACACTGTAGTTACTTTTATACAATTTATTAATACTTGTAATGAAGACATAGCATGTAGTATTGCAAACACATGGAACATGCTGTTTTAAATCAATAAAAAGAATACTGTACAATTTAGTGTTTTAAGAAATTGCCATTTTTAATGATTTATCCAATTTTCCGGATATCTGATTATGCGGATTGAGTCAGATCCCAATTAATCCGGATAATTGAAATTTCACTGCATTTTAAAAAAATACGAGTATATATTATTACTGGCATTACTCGCATTACTGGCATTTTCTGTTAAAAAAATTGTCCAAGATTTTAGTTAAATTTTCTATAGAATTTCTCGGGACTCTACCAATTACGAACACCAGTCTAATCCGAATCGTTGGAAATAAACGTCAGATATTCAACCAGATGGCAGTGATATTCAGGTTATTTTGACACCTCTAAGAGATTGCTAAAATGTAACATGTGAACTGTCTACTCATTCGCTCTATAGAGAATTATCCCCTCTATCTCTACATAAAGAGGCTTTGCACGTAGAAATCGAGCTGAGCTGCAGAGAGGAAGCGAGGGGGAGCAAACAAGTGCGAGAGAACTTAACATCGTGATTAGGGAGTTGTGCAAGGCGCTGCGGCGACAATTCTCAGTTACTACTCTGCTTGATTATGCTTGATGTCACATCCAGGTACCAACTAACTTTCTTACTACTTGGACTTCGTAAGTAATTTGATATTGAATTGAAATAGCTAACTTCGGTAGGTAATTTTGTGGAGTTGTTCGATAATATCAGACTTGCTTGGGAACCTTACTAGTGGAGATATAGCCAGGCCCTGATTTATAAATGGGCTGACTAGGCATTTGCTTAGGGCGGCAAACCTAGAAAGGGTGGGAAAATTTACAAAAGAATTAAACTTGAAACAATAAAAAATGTTAGAATGAGTTTTATAATTTCATTGTAAACTAGAAATAAGGCAATAATTTTTTTTTGTACTAAAAATATTGGGTTTAATGTAACTGTAATCATAGGCGTAACGAGGGGGGTTTTGGGGGTTTGAACCCCCCCCCCCATTGATTAAAAAAGGGAAAATTGTACTATTTATTTCATTATTGTGATATATCACCTTTTTTAAAAATCTGCTTATAAATTACTTAATATGAGTTTAAAGCGTGGGAAGCTTAAAAATCGTTATTGTGAATCTTAATTTTTAAAATTTTCCGGGGGAAGGACCCCGGAACCCCCCTCTCCAGATGTTATAACCCCCCCCCATATGGTCGGCCTGGTTACGCCTATGACTGTAATATATATATATATAATTTATGTATCATTTCTTTTAAAATTACCAAATTTGTTAAATCATTTTATATCATTTCAAAGGTTGACTAGATTAATTAGGCCTACTACAGAAGAGTTTAATTTTGGGGGGGGGGGAATTTTTAGTAAATGAAATGACAATAGCTATTGACATTTATTTTACAGAAACTCTGAACGCTGAATAGTAATAATAAATAACTCCCGGTCCGGATTTACTCATGATTAGAGATACCTAGTTTTCAAGACTGACATATCGAAGAATTACGTTTTTTTTACCATTAATAAAGGGAAAATCTTTCTGTTCCAAACACTTCTATGCCAATATGTATTCATTTTACACTCGCGAAAAACACGTCATCTTGTGTTTTTACAAAATTTTCGTTTTGGTTGCGAAATTTCTATTCTTTTTAAACAAAAGTTTAATTTTCAGGTTTTAGAAAGATTTCTTTTTATTAAAAAAAAGACTTACTTATAATTCGATGAGTGCACATTAACAAAAACCAATTTTTAATATACAACCTAGGTGCAGAATTAGCAAGCAAGCCTTTAGTAGGCCTATAAGTAAGTGTAAAGTACCTACTTCAGTTTAAAATAAAAATGATCTTATGTGGGCAGACATTAATTAAAATTAATTGTAAAACATGTATTAATTTATCCCTCGACCCTATTCCTAGTGAATATTTTTTTTTAAATAAAATATAAATTTCTGTATATCGGTGCCCAAAAGTTATATCTTCGATGCACCTATACCCGAGACGAATTAAGAAAGAAACCTGAAGTAAACAAAAACCAGTATGTATGTCTCACTCTTAAGTCATACGAGTAATGTGCTAGAGTGAGACAGATGTACTGGTCTTTTGTTTACTACAGGGTTCCTTCTTAGAACGACTTTAGATAGCCTATGTAGGTCAGTGAAATTGTGTTAGACAGTTCATCAACACTGCAGGCAAGTGATGTCAACTGGTAAGAATTACGAAAATCTACAAAATTAAAGGCCTTAAAATCCCCTAGATCAGCGTTCCTCAACCTTTTTGAACACGAGGACCTGTAAAATGTGCAAAAAATTTTACGGACCCCTAATTTTACATCCCAATTTAAAAATAAGGCCTATATTCTTAATATTTGGGGTATTAATTATAGGTCATTATAACGAAATATGTGAAAACATTTTACTTCTTTACTTTCCACTTGCTTTATGATATTTTTTTTAATAATGTCTGCGGACCATCTGCACCAACTTAGCGGACCACCAGTGGTCCGCGGACCATAGGTTGAGAAACGCTGCCCTAGATGATGTGTTTTGCAGAAATATGCAATACTTTGCCATTTACACCGCGTCAGTAGTTTGTCTACTTGATTTTAATGCGAAATATCATAGAAATTGTGAACTTAGTTCAATAATTTAAATTAAAAAATTACTATACCACTACAAAATGGAAAAAAATTCAAGAACAGAAATTATAGTATATTATGCAAAATTACATTGAAAGTAATCCAACTTTTATAACGGTACATTTAATATTGTAATGACCCTAAAAAGAAGAATATTATTATTGGTACTATATAAATTTTAATATTTTGATGTCTTCAAGATTAGAACAAAAATTTAAAATGTAATTAGTAATTTCAAAAAATGTGAAACGTTTCACGCTTAACATGTCATCCTTGTGCAGGGACAATGCTAATCTTCTCTGTAACGTTCAGATGCCTGGCCGGTATTGGTGCTAGTTTTCATGCGTATCCCCAATATGAGGACACATACATTAACATTTCGAAAGTTGTATATATAGTTACCATGGAACTAGGATTTGTGTTTGTGGATTTCCGCAAATTTTAGGTTCAATAGTTTTAAAAGTACGAAGAGATTTCATCATTCAGCACCATCATTACCTTCAGAAAAATGTAGTCCGATCATCTTTTCCAACAAAATTGTTTAATTATAAGAAATAAAATTTTTAGAGCTGTTCAAATTTCGAGGAAAAACGATACTTTGAACATGTGATCGAGCAGAAAAAGCCACAATGTCCCTACCCATATCCTCTTAGGCTAAACTAACGTTACAATGTATGTTTCCTCTTTAGTCGACGCAGCAAACATGACTGTAATTGAATTATGTCTGTCTTTTATGCATTACTTGTTTAAATACATATTAGTTACTTGTTTAAATAAATATACTATGTCACATGATGAGAATTATTATATTTTGTTTGTAGAATTGAAGCATGTTTCAATATTTTAAACAAGAAATTAACTGCAGAATATAATGTCCCAAAACTCGCTATAGGAATATTACGAAATAATATATAAATCCAGATGCATTGTTAGAACGATTTCCGGTACTCTAATAGGATCAGAAATTTTAAAGATGATGGATGCACTAAAGGCTAAACACAGATTCTCACATTCAATAATTTTAAGAATTTATTGAGCATAGGCCTCCTTTTCGATAGGCCTATGGTAATTGGTGAAACATAAGACGATAACACTTATAGAATCTGATGTGATATACTCACATAACTTTCTCTATCTTAAAGCATGGGCAATACAGCTTTCTCACTTCAAATAATTATGATACTTAAAAAGAGGGAGAATATTAAGTTGTTTCAGCATGATACAAATTATTATTGTTCGCCACCCAAGACGTAAATCCTGAGTTTGTGCAAAAAGATGGCTGGCTTATAAACTACCCTTATGAGAATTTTTAATAAAAAAATTTCAAATAAAAGTTTTAGCCCTTAGTGTAAGGACTTCTTGTATATCATAAGAACCGTTCTCGAAAAAACGCGAAGAATACAATTTTCTTATTGCAAAATGGTAGTCAAGGTAAGAGAAAGTAGTCGCATATCTCCATGCAGTGTTATGTTATGTTATTATCAGGGCCCGGATTCTGATGACCTAAAATTGTTTGAAAAATGACCTATAAAATGACCGTAAATTTTAAAGAAAATGACTTAATGATTATAAAAAATGACCTAAAAACTCATATTTTATTTATAGAAAATTACTATTGTACACACAAAGTTATAGACTAGATTGTACATATTTTGTAAAAAAACTGTAAATAACTGTAACGTTCAGAATGTTCATTTCTCACGGAAATTTATACTGGCACTGAGGCACTGGTGAGGTGGCAGACTCTGGTGCCAAGTCAATCCAATAACAATTGTAATATAATACAAAATTTTGGCGTTTCTTTGATTCTCATTTCCGACTGAGACATGACAACACTTTAACGCCGAATTTTTCCTTCTTGCCTTAATCAAATAACACTTCAAAGACAGCACCGCTAGCGACGAAAAAACTTTATACACTCAATGTAAATACATGAAAATGACTAAACAAGGAAGCAAATGGCACGAAAATGACAAAATAATGACCTAAAATTGAAATAAATGCCCTAAAAATAAAAAATGGCATAATATGACAAAAAATGACCTAATAAAAATGCATTTCTATAATCTAGAAGCCATGATTAGGATTTATCTACAAGTTGCCAATGTATATGCAGCGTCAATAAAAAGATGACATGTCATTAGAATCCGGGCCCTAGTTATTATACATTTCGTATAATAGCATAACTCAACACACGGAGATATAACGAAACACCGATATTAACCCAGCTTTTGTAAAGAAATTTAACATTTTTATTTATTTATTTATTTATTATTATTATTTTTTATTAAGGCATATTCCACAATACAATGGTTTTCCTTCATCCCACAACAATCTTTTGCCTCCATAAGTCCCTGTCCATAGCATCTTCTTCACGTAATCCTTTTCTCGCCATACTCCTTTTCACCCCATCCATCCAGCACTCTTTGGGCTTCCCTCTTCTTTTTTTCCTTCTACTTTCCAATCCAAAATGTTCTTGGGTATTCTATACTCTGTCATTCTGAGTACATGTCCATACCATTTCAAGCGTATTTCTTCTACAATTTCCAAAATATTCTTTTCAACGTGCATTATTTCCCTTATTCTATTATTCCGAATTTTTTTCTTTCCTGGATTTTCTTGCTGACCGCCTCCAAAAATCCATTTCTAATACCATTAATTTGTTTGCTTGTTGTCTACTTATGGTCCAAGTTTCAGCGGCATATAATGTTGTACTTTGGAATAATGCCTGATATATTATTTTTTCAGTTCTATGTGAAATATTTTTACTCCATAAGATTGAATTTCGCATTCCTATAATTCTTTTAACTTAATACAAAATAGGATCAAAACTCATAATAAATCCATGAGTAACCTAAGTTCCGCAAACGAAATTTATTAGAATATAAGTGGGCAAATTATAATAATTTAAAAGGTTTGGGCTAAGTGAAATAGTTGCATAGTTCGCAGTGTTCGATCCTGGCCCAGGACGATGGCTTTTTTTGGAGGGGGGGGTCGTGTCGTGGTACTAGCGCACGTGGGAGTAACGCACAGCCCGATTTCGTGGATCTAGCGCGCAGGACAGGTTTGCCCATTAAACCAGCGTGAATTCTGCGCACATATAATTTTGATTAAGATGTGCATCAAACCGAAAGGAATGGATAAGGGGAAATGGCTTTCTTTTAAGAAACTGATTACCAGCAGTATATTTTAAAGTTGTTTTAATTAATAATAAACAAAACATATCAACCTTCCCCCGCGCTTTTTTTTTTTCCAAACTTGGAACTGGGCAACATGTAGGTAATATACGTAGGTACCTAGTTTAAAGGTTGTTTTAATCAGCTATAGGCCGGCGCGGTGGCTCATGCTGTAGCGCGTTAGCGCGTGAGCCTGGCATGCTAGCAGTCCTTTGAGGGCCTCTCCCGTTCTCCCCGCTGCTTGTGGTCCAGAGGTTGTTGGTGGTGTGTGCCGCACACCTGTCGGGGCTCCCGGTTGGAGGTACCGCAGGGGGTGGCGCACACGTGGCATGGTACAAGGCGTGTTGGATGTAGGGGGCCCACTGGGGGCTCTGCGGATCCGGGGCGGCCTGTGGGCACGCAACTCATCCCATCCCGGAGGTAGGTACAATAAATCGGTAGCGGCTGCGGTGCTTAGGGGCGTTCCCACCCCGCCTCCCCACCTTAAAGGGCACAAAATAGAATAGAATAGATAATCAGCTATAAATAAAAAATAAAATAAAATAAGCCCATTGGCATCCCTTTAGGGCAAGGGCCTCCTACCGATCGTAGGGCTGGCTCTAGGTTTGCTCGCTCGGTGAGCCGGTCCGTGCGAGCTCAAGTGTTGCATTTGATAGGTATCATCACTTATCACTGATCACTGTTCACTTTGCGTTTAAGTCTTTCATTGTGTTTCTCCACTTTATTCTGTCTCTAGCCGTCCTGCTCCATGTTGCGCCTAGTGTTCTCGTGAAGTCGTCGGACCATCTTCGCCTTGGACGTCCTCTGCTCCTTTTCCCTATTCGGGGGTCCCACATTGTTGTGACATACGCCCATCTGTCCTGGTGGAGTCTTGCTGCATGACCTCCCCACTTCCACTTCAGTGACCAAGCCTGACTCGCCACATCCCGCATTTTCGTCTTCCTTCTGAGTTCTTCATTGGTCACTCTATCGCACAACTTGATGTTGAGGATCCACCTTTCCATCTTCCGTTGACATTTCTGTAGTATTTCTGTCTCTCTTTGTGTATATGCCCATGTCTGGCATCCGTAGATTAGCACTGGTATGACGCAACTTTCTAGTATTTCTATTTTTGTCTTCAGCTTGAGAGATCTGTCTTGGAATATAAACTTCATACTCCAAAATTTACCCCATGCCATGGCCACTCTTCTTCTAATTTCCTTCTCTCCTCTCTTTGTCAATGATATTGACTGACCTAGATAGGTATATTCGTCGGAATCAGCTATAGCCTCGTCATTTTTCAGTAATAGCGAAATTAAGCAGTCAACTTAGTCAAAATTAGCAAAATAGCATACGACAAAGCAATTGTGTCAGTCACAGCAGATGTGCACTAGGTCCACGTCCGCTCTTTATCTGTGCGTAAATATCACTGTGCGCTACTCCCACGGAAACTTTTTTGGTAATCCCATGTCTGTAGATTTAGACTCCTTTGGTACAATATTCCGACACGGTTAAATGACTAAGAAATGGTGTACAGCAGCGTTTCTCAACCTTTTTGAACCCGAGGACCTCTATAATATCTAAAAACATTTACGGACCCCTAATTTTACATCCCTTAAAAGAAGGGCTACATTCTTAATATTTGGGGTAATAATTATAGGTCATTATAGCGAAATATGTGAAAAGAATTCACTTCTTTACGTTTCACTTGCTTTATGATATTTTTTAATTATGTCTGCGGACCATCTGCACCATGCGGATCATAGATTGAGAAACGCTGGTGTACAGCGTCTGAAATAATCTAATAATCTAAAAAGGGCAAGGACAAAAGTAAAAGTGACAATAATATTATAGAAAAGGAATTTACGCAAATAATAGGTATAACCGAAGACAAAAGAAGACAAACAGGGAATGAAACCATGAAAGAAAAAAAGAAAGAAATGAGAAATGGAAAAAGAAACGGTATTTTTATGCAGACAGGCACAAATAAAGGAAGGGGGAAAGAAAATAACAAATAATCGAAAAGGAGTAGGAAGAAAAAAAGGAAATGGGAAAAAAGGAAAACATGGAACGGAAGGAAGGATATGGGAAGAAAGAAGCTAAAAATAGGTAGAAAGAATTGCAACAGATAGAATGACTTATTTCAGCTTGAGACAGTAGAGTATGTTTCGTCATGCATCATGCATCGAGAGACGAGCTTGGATTTGAACCAGGTACTGTGGGTTAAGCTGTCTCATTTATGAGTACAAGTATTAGAGGTGATAGGGAATTCAGGTGTGAGACTGGTGACATAGTTACCATGCATGAGATGGCTCATGGGATCAGGCAGAATCCATTCGCATGTGACCTCAGAAACGTGCACTTGAAACCAATGTACGTAGCTCCCACGACACCACATCGATCCCAGGACTGTAACTTTCTTTGTACATTGTGTTTTATCCTCGAACAAGAGTTTTCGCATCAAAAACAAAGAACCAAAATTTTTTAACATCACTTAACCATCTTGAAACGGATAAAAAAAAGTGTGCGTGAAACGCATTTTTTAATTTTAGATTTTTAGATTTTTAAAATTTTGGATCCACGCGCGCTCCCGTAGTTTTTTTAATTTTTGGATTTTTTTAATTATGTTTTTTTTATTTTTTGGTTTTTGGATTTTTAGATTTTTAATTTTGGATTTTTGGATTTTATAAATTTTGGATAAGCCTAATCATTGAGTCGATAGTTTTCTGTGCAGTCCGTTCCGTCACAGCCCCACAAATTTCGTGACGATTTTGTTCGTAACGCAAGTTTGGATTAGCTCTCGATTTACTCCAACCGCGGATAAAGAAGTTTCACTTCAAAAACTAAAATCTTTACACATACGTCGTTTTTAATGAATTCAAGGAAGATTTATGCCAAATTGGAAGAAAATTGAACAAAGCTTTTCGTCATGACTGCGTAAAAAATTTTCAGACAAGCAAATGAAATGATACTATTATAGGAGAAAAATTCCTCTGACCATGGGATTTGAACCCAGGACCTTTGGCTATCCGAGTCAATGCTCCACCAGTGAGGTCAGTGGCGGACGCAGAGGGGGGATTGGGGGGATATATCCCCCCCCGAAATTTGAAAAAAAAAGAGCTATATATGCACTCTAAGTGACCAGTTTTATAAACTAATTATGTAGCCTATGTAAGTTTATTAATTTTTTTAGTATTCTTTCTACCTATTCAAAGCACCCCCCGAAAATAATTCTGCGTCCGCCACTGAGTGAGATGGATCACTAAGGGCGGTCAGTCATAGGAGAAGGGTTCCACCTGGCCCTGTGAAGTGAACTCTGGCTTAACTGAGTTTGTGGAGCATTATCACGGATAGCCAATGGTCCTGGGTTCAAATCCCAGTGTCAGATGAATTTTTCTCCTATAATATTATTTTGTAAGTTCAACCGAGACAATAATCTGTGGTTCGTGAATGTATATGCATATATCTAAGCAAATGAAATGCTTAAAAACGTACTAGCACAAAGTCGTAGAAAATATTACTCTCTGCAGTGATAAAAGTCTTCAAATTTTTATAGCAGGACCCGTTTGGGTAGAATCATTGAAAGGTGCTGAACATTACAAGAAACGGTACCATTAGAACGGTCGGCATCTTGCAACGGCAACACAAAAAACAAAAACAAAACAAAACAAAAAAAACAAAAAAACAACAACAAAAAAACTTTATACATTTACTAGCATGTGCCCGCGGCTTCGCCCGCGATAATTATTTCAAGAATTAAAAATTAAGAGCATAATAGTTAAATCATTACATTTATTAACACCTAAATCGCATGGACTACATACCACGATCAGATAGCATCGACTGGTAAAAGCGACCTCAGATTCGAGTTTCTTGGCCAAGAAAACCTCTGTATAGTGAGA
Source organism: Ectobius pallidus (assembly GCA_964059195.1). Classification (NCBI taxonomy): domain Eukaryota; kingdom Metazoa; phylum Arthropoda; class Insecta; order Blattodea; family Ectobiidae; genus Ectobius; species Ectobius pallidus. The sequence goes on along the minus strand of CAXKWD010000001.1, from coordinate 205,822,531 downwards.
TTCGTCCAAATAAAACAACGTTTGACCATATTTAGGGCTTACAACATTCAAGCGATCGAGAAAGTTTTGTTTTCATGGTTTGACAAAAATAGCCAAAGCCAACAGTAATTGATTTGACATTGAAATGTATAACTGAAAACTTATGTTTTGAAAACGCAAAAGATGCACGTTTTTTGCTAGTTTTTCACTCATAACTCACGAACGAAAACTAAAATTAAAATTCCGGCTTCGAGGTGCATTTTCCTACCCTTCAGCACACCTATGTTTAAAATTTCAGATCTCTGGGTTCAGTAGATTTCGCTGGACATCGAGGAGAATTCCTTTTATTAATATAGATAATATGAATTATAATGATACCTTCTCTAATTTGTCAAACATCCATTTAATTTAATCCAAGTCCACCTGATACCACTGGTAACAATACGTTCTGTGAATTTGTTTTGATAATTCTATGTAAAAAGGGATTAAGTATTTTCAAAAACATTTAATTTTTGGCATTTAGAATCAGAATTTTTCAAAATCCTTTCTTAGTGAGCACCTACATTATGAAGCGAAGGTACTGTCAAAATTCCAAGTCTCTACCTGTTATAGTTTAGGCTGTAAGTTGATTCCTGTCATTCAGTCAGTCAGGACAAAGCCTTTTATATATTTAATACATACATTTATGTCGTTTCTAAAATACCTCAAGGAAAAATTATGCCAAAATGGAAGAAAATCAAACAACACACACTTTAAAAATTTACAGATTTCTATTCTTCTTCTTACAGACAGACGGACGGACGGACGAAATCCCGAATGGTCGAGTTAAAACAGGGCATTGTTTTTCTCGGTCAATTATTTCCAGAATCAGTAGGACAGATGTAAAATACGTGCAATGTACTGGAAAACGGAATATTCTTAGTATACAACGTAGTAATAAAAGATTTTGTTAGATTATATGTAGTAGAATAACTGAAATACAAGACGTTGCTTTCCTGGCTCGTATCTATTTTGTTCTGTGTTCAATGTTCCCATTCAAAAGCAAGAATCTTCATTGTGATTCGAATTATTGTTTGAAACATTCAGACCTGCAGTCATTTTTTTCTTATTTCTTCAGTAATTGGATTTCCTGGTAGATAATATTTTTGCATTCCATGTTACTGACTTGTGAATAGCTGGAAACAATCAGAAGGACTAAAACTTTCAAGTATGATTCCAATTCTACTAGGAACGAAACATACTGTAATACTGGTATCTCTTGGACAGAACAGTTATAATCATTATGAGTAGGGGCGGATTTCTATGACCTAAAAAATAGGATATATGCATGCATTTATGACCTAAAAACGTTAAAATATGACCAATAAAATTTAAAATATGACTTTACCACTTACACATTGTGTATATATTTTTAAGTTCCATTACAATACATTTTATTAAAATATAGTGTTAATTATTTAAAATATCTGTAAATTCTCAAAAAGTATTATTATAATGCAAAATTTACAAAATATATGAAATTCGAAATATCTTTAAGATGCTTACAAATATGCCAAAAATATGACCTAAATATGCATATTCATACTAAATATGCTATAATAGCTGAAACTTTCCTAAATATGCAGTTATATGCACAATAAAAGCCGTTCCATTTTCACCAGGATGCTTGGAATCGGATTTAAATTAGTCGGAAATCTGAAATAATGCAAAGGGGAAAAATATGACATGTCATAGAAATCCGCCCCTAATTATGAGTATTTTCTCTCTCCCGAGACAAAAAAAACTGCATTTGTCGTTATGTTAAAATTATACACCAGATTGTTTAATAAAAGGATATTGAAATCAAGATTATTTATGATTTTTGTTCGGTGAAGAAGCATACGACTATCATTGTAATATTAAATCTATATAAAATATACTTTGTCTCTAAACCCTTACTACCAAGGTTATTTACGTAATTTATTCTCAGAGAAAAGAGGATTTTTGTTTGAAGGAAGATAATATCTTCCGCCGAGGATTGATTGGGGAACATAATGAGCTTCGACAAAGGAGGCCCTCTCTATTTCTGGATGTTTTATTTTTCATCTCGCGTTTTCTACGGTGCTGGGATTTTAGAAGCCTAATCTATCTCCGATATAGCGGGGTGCACGGGCGGGGAGGGGATAATATAAGCCTTCTTTTCATTTTCCGCTACTGCAAAAGAAATATGAGCCTAGGAGAGAGTCAATTTCATCCACTCGTAACATCTACTCCAAAAACGTCGAGTCATGCAATGTTTCAAGATAAAAGGCTATAAAAAATACAAGGCAATTATAAATTCTTTGCGACAGTTATTCTTGCGTTTGCCCTTCCCTAGGATCTATGACTAAAATATCGAGAACAGGTTCTAAATTGAAGTGAATTAATAAATTTCATATTTGCCGCAGAGGGAGGATTATTTTGAGTAGTATTTATTTATCTCCTTATTCCCTCTGATATTAAAAAAAACATTACTACATAGTCAAGTTCCGGCTCCACAACATAAGGTTAGTAATAGTCCATACACAATTTAAAAACATTTATAAATACTAGTTACCTCTTACGTTAGTTTTTACTCTGATTTTTAATAGGAACTGAGGATGGCGTAACTTTGCGCCGAAATGCATATTCATTTTTAAACAACCTACAACACCTGGACATACGATTCTACAAGAAATTTTACCAAACAATCAAGAAAGAACACTCTACAACACTGAAGATTTTAACATCACCGTTTTATACATGGTGTAAAGACTCCCGGCAGTAGGGAAATCCATTTTATGCGTATTTTAGTATTTTTACTACATAGACCTGTGTAATTTGTGATAAAAATTTTTAATCTGTACATATATTTTTAATTATCTTTTTAGTGTTCTATGCATGAATATCACAGTGTGTTGTATGTTTATTTTAATATCAGAGGGAATAAGGAGATAAATAAATACTACTCTAAATTGAAGTGTTTATTTTTTAAGGGTCAAGTGCCAAAATCATGATTTTCAGCTGATAATTTTAAATGGATCTTTGTACCCAGACCAATGCATTTCATAAGGGCCCAAGGTCCAGGGAAAGCCACGTTAGTAGCAATAAATTCCAAGATATAGCGCTGGGTCTATCTCTGGTACTGGTACGTCTTTCTGTGGGTCTATGTCTTGTTTTTTACACAATCATGGTTTTGGTACTTAGACCCTTATAAAACTAAAAATGCTTCAATTATGAAATTTCGGTCTTTTAAACAGAGATAAAGTGTCTGATAGTTAAGAACCATGACTGATAGGGTTACATGCTTTGTTACAGGAAAAAAGAGTATCAAGTTATGATGAAACATGTTCGACCCCCGAATTCAAAGTTGATTTTTTAACATAAATACATGTTTTGAGGTCTCCTGAACCCAAGAATACTATGTTCAGAAAAATTCTGTGTGTCTGATAAAAGCCCAGCTCCAGGATGGAAAAACGTATGAAAACAAAATTTTGTATTTGTGTTAAGTACTTTCTGAGGATATGACATGAAGATTGGTGACGATTTTATTATATTTTGAAGGGGACTTTAAATGAAGAAAATTTTGTTTTTCATGATTTTCTAGAAAATTGCTCTAAAGATTTTGTTTAAATTTTGTTCATGGAGGGCTTATACTAAGAGCTAAATCTTTCATTTGAAAATCTTTTCGAAAAAATTCTCTGAAGGGTAGTTCTAAGCCAAGGAGTGTTTGTAAAAACTCAGCCTTGCCTTATGAACAATAAAGCTTTGCGTCAGGTTGAAACAACTGAAGACGGGCTCTTTCACGGCCTCTTATTCTACATCAGAATGTGAAGTGATAAATATGTATTGGCCATGCTTAGAGCAAAGCAAGTTAAGTGAGTGCAATAATATTTTTGGGTTGTGTATCCTTCGGGGATGCGATTTGATGTAGTAACGACAGTCTCTTCATTTTACAAAGAATTTACGTGAAGGGAATGACATATTATACTAAGAAGCAAACTTTTATTTAGACAGAGGAAGTTATGTGAATTTCAAATCAGATTTTTAATACAGGTCTACATGTTGCAGCCGTTTTTTTTTTTTTAGATCACTGTTCCCAGCTTCTAACATATACACTCTACAATGAGCTTACAGTCAGGATTTTCTCCAGAATGATAAAGATATTTTCAGACCGGATGGTATCCTCTTCATTCACCGCACATACTTCAGTCTTTCAGAACACATGAAGGCTTTGTAGCGGTCCAATTCACCTTAGGTAGGCAGCATTCAATCCTTTGATCGCGGGGTTTTGTAAAGCCCTGCTTTTATCTTTCCTTCCCCTTCTTACACGTGTACTTTCATAATGTAAGTTAACCAAGGACCTATGTTAATATTGGTATTGAAACCTTATAGCTATTTTTCTTGCAAGAGGGATGACTTTTGAAGACTTTGTACTAGATGATGTTACCGGAGAGATTGCCAATTCTTATTACAAAAATATTGACTTCTATTCAGATTTCGATTCAGAAGCACTACACATGTCCTTTTTATATAATATGTAATGTTATAGCTTCATATTAAATGCATGAAGCAATTTAATTTCCAAACCGTTGTCAACCGTATTATTTATTTATTGAATAAACAGTTTTATGAATCCTATTTTACCCGAAGGAACATTAGGGTTATAGTTTTTACAAAAATAATTTTTAATTTATATAATATGTAAATAAATTTAGCCTACATAATATATAAATTAAAAATTATTTTTGTAAAAACTATAACCATAATGTTAATGTCATGTAAATTAAAAATTATTTTTGTAAAAACTATAACCCTAATGCTATATCATAATAAATATATATTATTTATCTTTCTTTATTTGGTTATGATATACCATTCCGTTATATAACTAGCAGTGCTGAGCATTAACACCCAATCACTCTGGTAACTTTAAACTACAATAATCGATTTAAAAAGCGGACAAAAAAGCGGACAAAAAAGCGGACTGACTCTTGTAGCTGATTTCAGATCCTTGTGATATGTAAATAAATGTAAGAGATGTAACGGAAACTTTTGTTTTCACAAGCAATGCAAATTACGTGAAGTAAGTCAACAGTCTACACTAGAACAAATTTCAATGCATTCCCTGCTATCGGCAACTTAGATATTTTAGTCGGTCCGCTTTTCTCTCCCCTACCTGTAGCCTACATAAGAAAGAAAATAATAAAATTATCTAGAACAGCATTTTCTTAGGAATTCATGAAATAATGGTTTAGCGTAAAGAAGTTTACAATAATCTAGATGTCCTATTAAAACGTGTCTTTCTCTTTCAAACACTGGACAGTTTAAACGATGTTCAACAATTTGTTGTTCGCCACATATACATAGGTATCCATTTTCTCTTATCACTTTGAATCTTTCGAAATAGGAGTCAAAATTCCAATGTCCAGACAGAAATTGGGTCACTATAAAGTCAGATTTAACAACACTTCTAAGATGTACTTCAATCGTCGGAATGAAAGTATCCCTAGTAACGAATCCTTTTGTGGTACTGAGCCAGTTGTTGTTCCAGAATGTGCTCTTTAATGCGCTTTTTAACATGTGAAACCAGTATATGGATCTTTTAAAATGCTCGAGATTCAAGTTTTCACATAATATACAAATCCATTCCGGACCGCATAGAAAACAATGAACATAATGAAAAGGACCATAGTTTATTTCTTGTACCTTATTCCTTAGTTTTACATGAAATTTAAACTTTGCTATTAATTTCGTGCCTATAATTTGATTGCAAATTTAAGACAAAGTAATCTAAGTGTGAAAAAAATCCAAACTCATGTTTCCATTCATTCAATAATATCTGCTATTTTAGAGAAATTATCATAGAGATTACGAGTTTATCGATATATTTGCGAGTTCGAGGAAAAATATCTGATGAAACTCGTAATCTCGAGTACGATTTGTTAAGACCATTCCATCAAAAAAAAATTTAACGGATTTTGTAAATAATATAATTATTTTCTTACTCTGTTTATCAATGTTCTGCCAGCCATAAGATCAGGGGATACTAGATGAATGAACAATCCACGAATCGATTTGATGAATCCATCCGATTTCCCAATGCTACCAATAGTACGCATCACAAGATGGAGGGCGTCATGGTAGTTGCTTACATCAAAACACATCAAAACACATCAAAACGCTATAAAAGCACACGAACTGGCTTGCACCGAATCGAAAATGTGTTTTTTAAACAATGGACATTTATATTATTTCAATTTCCAAACAAGTTATATTGTATATAATAATGTGTTTTCATTCTGTTTAATGGCAGCATGTGACGTATTAATCACCGCACGTTGATGCCTTATTTGTCCAGTAACGAGTGGACGTTTTATCAGATAAAATTGCATTATTAGCGATCCGAGGAAGGATATTGTAAGATAAACGATCGTGAATGGCCTATATCCGAGGAATTGCTAAAGGTTATTGGTCAAAATATGAATGGAATAATCAGAATAAATTATTCAAGATCAAAATAATAATTAATTATTTAATAATGTGTCGAATTACATGAATATTACGTTAATATGTCTTTGTGGCGAAATGTCCCTGAAGATTAAATAATATGTGTTGATTAATCTTGTATAGTAATGGAATGAACAGTGTTGGTAAATTTTTATATAGGCTAATCTAAATACTAAACGCAAATGAAAAAATTACTGTAGGCCAACTCCATAGCGCAGTTGGTTCAGGCATTTCGTTATAGACCGGAAGGTCCCGAGTTCGATCCCCGAAGAGGTGATTGAGATTTTTCAATTGGCCTAATTCTTCTAGTGGCGGCACTATGACCCTAGGGTCGAAAAAACTTCTAATAGAAATGAGTACCGGGAACACTCCTAGGAGTAAAGGCGACCGGTTCGTAAAGTCTCCAATCTTACTACCTTCATGGACCGAATGTCTAAAAATCTAGGAGGGAACATCTTATATCTTTACAAATGAAATAAAATCAGGTAAAAAGATGTAACAAAGTGCCAGTATGTTTTTTTTAATCAGTTATGACTGCAATTATGATATGCAGAATATGTTTTTTTTAAAATTGATTTCCAAGTTATGCTCCAGATTTATTCATTAAGCAGGGCTTACGGAAGATGAAAGGTCTACCATCTCGGCCACCTGGGTCATTTTAACGGTCTAGTTGGATAAGCGCATGTAAATCAATATGTTTTTTAGTACACGCTCTCTAAAACAGCTGCTTATCGGACTGGTAACACGCCGAAAAGCTGCACTTTAAAGGGCAAGTCCGCTAAAATTGCATAAAAGTGCATTCAAACTGCATTCAAAATGCAATTTTAGCGGCCTTGTCCTTTAAAGTCGTCATGGCAATCTATAAACAAAACCCAGACGGCATTGACCAGTCACACCAACTTTAACATGGATTTACGCATATAATTGGTCATAAAACAACAAATTTAAGCCAACACGTTTATTTATGATAATCAGAAACTTTACCAGGATTTTTCGCAAAACACGGTAGCCCACTTCATCACATGACAACAAATATAAGCCAACAACTTTTCACATTTTGGTTCACATGAAAAAAATTCCTTACCATGGACGAACAGCATTTAAATGCCGTAATATATCCCTTCTCATCGCCTATTTCTGCCGTGAAGTTGCTGGTAGCAGCTCCAATTCAATGTTTCTGGCTTGGATTGAAATTTCCTCGGTATTATCATTTATATTTTCACAAGCTTTTCATAAATACTAGTTGGTATGCAATATCTTTTACAAACAAGGGATTCATATATTATGCATCTATACTACCACATTTGTTATTGGTACGTACGGTCATTGTTGTTTTATGATCTAGATGGCCATGACAATATAACTTAAAGAAATGACTGATTGCCTTTCATTATAATTAATTACGGTATTTTTGTTTTATTTCATATAATTTATAGAACTTTTACTAAAATATGTTTTTTGTCATAGCTACCTGTATTTTAATTTCCAAGGCCTTATAAGATCTCAGTAAAACAATAGGCTATGTTGTCAAGATAACTGATTTTCAATTTTTTTTATAAATTCTTTCGAATACATATATTACCATAAAATAGGCACTAAATTGAGCATTACTCCGAAACAGGTCAACCGATTTTATCCATTATGAATAGACGTCTTCCCATGGACATTATAAATGTGTATACCAAGTTTCATAAAAATCCGGTAAAGCGTATTTGAGTTACCGCGTCTTTAAAATATACACTAAATTGGGTTTTACTCCGGTACCGGTCTACCGATTTGGTCCAATATCAGTAGACGTCTTTCCACGTACATTATAAATGGGTATACAAAATTTCAGGAAAATCCAATAAAGCATATTTGAGTTATCGCGACTTCTTATATATTAACATAAAAACACTAAATTGGGCATTATTCCGGTACTGGCCAACCGATTTGGTCCAATATCAATAAACGTCTTCCCATGGGCATTATAAATGCGTATACGAAGTTTCATAAATATCCGACAAAGCGTATTTGAGTTAATGCGCCTTTAAAGTAGACACTAAATTGGGTTTTACTCCGGTACCGGTCAACAGATTAGGTTCAAATTCAATAGGGCACTTCTCATGGACGTCATAAATGGGTATACCAAGTTTCATGGAAATCCGATACAGCGTATTTGAGTGATGGCGCCTTTAGAAAGGCGCCATAATCTATTAAAATAGGCACTAAATTGGGCATTACTCCGGTACCAGTGAACCGATTTGGTTCAATATCAATAGGGTTCTTCCCATGGACATTATAAATGTGTTTTCCAAGTTTCATGAAAATCCGAAAAAGCGTATTTGAGTTATGGTGCGTACAGACACACGGACAGACAGACGGACAGACGGACAGACAGACGGACAGACATTTTTTCGTCCACCGCACAATCTCATAAAGTACCATACTGGCACTTAATAATTAAGCGAACGCATAAACAAGTGATTAATTATTTTTAGCAGCAGAAATAAAAAAAGAAGACTTCAAAGCGTCCATTATATTAGGTGCTTACTTGTTAGCTGTTACTGTCGATTAATCGATTAAACATTTAATCGTCTATCAATTAAATTTTATGATTAATCGGTTTAGTCGAATTCTGAAAAAGTTTTTCGAGAAATGGGTCAACTGACCCAACTCCTTTCTCTCGCTTCTCCGGCCTTGGCACAACATGTGTCATTCAGCCTATTGTGTCCAAATAATTCCCGTTATTCAGAAACCTGAAGGGTAGTTTAGTCAACAAACTCGTGTGTCTCAAGTCTTTGGCTGAAAAAGTAACCGGAAACGTAAGTTTTGTATATTTTTTTTCACTAGTTAACCAATAATGGTATTCATTAATTCAGTATTTCTTCTGATTATCTGCAGTGTAGTAGTTATTAAACGTGTAAAACAATATTAAATGTGCACTTTGGTTTCGTTTAAAATACCGACCTGTTTGTCGATCAATCAGTTGATTAATCGATTAATCAACCGATTAATCGATTAAAGTCAAGCGTTAACTCGATTAGAAATTTTAATCGATTTTCAGCCCTAAATCTAGGAGGGATGAAATAATTAAGCGAACGCATAAACAAGTGATTAATTATTTTTACCAGTAGAAGTAAAAAAAATAAGACTTCAAAGCGTCCATTATATTAGAGGCTTAGTTGTTAGAACCGTTTTTGTGCGACATAAAAACAGCACTGCAGTAGAGAAACGAGCTTAATGCTGGTGGATGAGGTGATATATTATTTACACTGCGTCTGAAACTGCCTTGTTTGACCATAAACATGACTCTAACCAGTGTTATATCTTTTATTGATAAAGAATGCTCTCTTATTCCCCAAAGACTTAAGAACAGAGGGGAATATTCCTGCTAAAGGTTAAAAAAAAGAACGTAGCTTTTAAAAGAAAGGAAGAGTGTCAATAGAACAAATGTTTTTGGAGGTACAGTTTAAATTATACCCTAATTTAAAGTCAACTGAAATATTTTATTATGGAATTCTTATAGTGTACCTTCTCTTATACCTGGTATAAACAAAACTAACATTATTATTAATGCTTCTGATGCTTCGATAGCGCAAAACATATCACGTTTTCTGCCAGTTTTTCACTTATAACTCGGGAACGGAAGCGAAAATTAAAAATCCTGCTTAGATTTGCATTCGGCCAAACTTCAGTCCACCTATGTTACAAATATCAGACCTCTGCATGGCATAGATTTGACTGGGCTTCGCACACAGACGAACACTTCCTCCTATTATATAAGAATACCAATGGTAATTACTAGGGAGCGGATTTCTATGACATGTCATATTTTCCCCCTTTGCATTATTTCAGGTTTCCGACTAATTTAAACCCGATTCCAAGCATCCTGGTGAAAATGGAACGGCTTTTATTGTGCATACAACTGCATATTTAGGAAATTTTCAGCCATTGTAGCATATTTAGTATGAATATGCATATTTGATTATATTTTTTGCATACTTGTGTGCATATTAAATAAATTTTGAAGTTTCATATCATATTTTGTAAATTTTGCATTATAATGATACTTTTTTGAGAATTTACAGATATTTTAAATAATTAACATTATACTTTAATAAAATGAATTTTAATTAAACATAAAATATATATATACAGAATGTGTAAGTAGTAAAGTCATATTTTAAATTTTATTGGTCATATTTTAATGTTTTTTAGGTTATAAATGCATGCAAATACCCTATTTTTTAGGTAATAGAAATCCGCCCCCTAGTAATTACCTTGTCTACAGTAAAGAAAATTCGCTATTTTTTTTCAAGTTTTCTTAACGTTTAGGTATTCCGCCCTCACAGATTACTCGATACAAGCTTGTGTTTGTTAGGATGACAAGGATCCAATTTATCAGTTTAAGTTTTAAGTTTATGCAACCTATTCAAAACCAATCTGAACCTCCCTAAAGATGTCACTGGTCTCGACAGGTTGAGTGGGTGAGTAAATGCAATTAGTAGCTACGGGAGATCATTTTCTTTGTGTTTGTCAGCTTCTCAACTACCGAGATGGAAGAGATTTAGTTACAACTTGGGCCTATTTATCTTCAGCAACTTCAAATGAGTTGACGGAATGTATAACAGCTCTGCTAGTGATCGTTTTGCCATATAAGTTCCAGAGTTATAGTGGATATTAGAAACTACGCACTGCAAAGTTCATTAAGTGCTAGAGTGGTACTTTCTGAGATTGTATGGGGGATGGGAAAATATCTGTCCATCTGTCTGTCCGTGTGTCTATACGCGCGATAACTCAAACACGCTTTATCGGATTTTCATGAAACTTGATATATGCATTTACAATGTCCACGGAAAGAAGCCTATTGATATTGGAGCAAATCGGTTGACCGGTACTGGAGTAAAACCCAATTTAGTGTCTATTTTAAAGGCGCCATAACTGAAACACGCTTTATCGGATTTTCATGAAACTTGGAATATGGATTTTCAACGTCAATGGGAAGAAGTCTATTGATTTTGGACCAAATCGGTTGACTCGTACTGGAGTAATGCTCAATTTAACGCCTATTTTATATTAGACAGAATATATGAAATGCAAATTAATTATCATGGCAACATATTGTTTTACAGTGTTCATACACGGCTTTGGAAGTTTCAAAACAGTTAGCTTTGACAAATAACACTACCCACATATTTCTTCACATATGCTTGCCAAACTTTATACTTTTTTCTTCCGTAAGCCCTCCTTAATGAATCGATCTGGAGCTTAACTCGGAAATCGATAACAAAAATAACTAATTTTCTGCATAGCAATTATCACTATCTATACGCGCGATAACTCAAACACGCTTTATCGGATTTTCATGAAACTTGGAATATGGATTTTCAACGTCCATGGGAAAACGTCTATTGATTTTGGACCAAATCGGTTGACTCGTACTGGAGTCATGCTCAATTTAACGCCTATTTTATATTAGACAGAATAACTTATATGAAATGCAAATTAATTCTCATGGCAACACATTGTTTCACAGTGTTCTTACACGACTTTGGAAGTTGCAATAGGCTACAGGTAGCTTTGACAAATAACACTACCCACATATTTCTTCACATATGCTTGTCAAACTTTAGACTTTTGTTCTTCCGTAAGCCCTGCTTAATGAATCGGTCTGTAGGTGAACTAGGAAATCGATTACAAAAATAATTAATTTTCTGCATATCATAATTGCAGTTATCACTGATTAAACAAAAGCATTCTGGCATTTTGTGAGATTAGTTTACAAGATTTTATTAAAATTTCGAAACTTTTGAAATTAACGTATTCCATTCATTATTGGGAAATCCTCATAAAGGATATTGCATTGTATAACATCCACGTGTGAATTTTCATCCTGCGAAAGAGAAATGATACGAAAAAGATGGAACAAAGAGTTGAGAACTTTTCACGATGAGAATAAGCATTGTATTGCGTGTTGTATTGTTGAAGATAAACTTCCCATGCTGCTCTAATCAAAAACTCTATTTTTTTCGGTGAGTAAAACACTGCTGAAGGTATGCGACCTTGAAGATTAAGAATCTCCTTAACTGAACTTCTTAAGATGCGATCAATGTCTTCTAGGAACAATAGAAGAAATAATTTTCGATGGAAAAAATGTCAACCCTTAAATGTGCGAGACTCTATTTCACACGCAATATATATTAATGTTTATTTACATTCAGCTTCCCTTAGTTAAGGGTTGCCCTAAGACAAAGCGTAATATAAAAGAAAATGATTTGCACCACAAAGAAGTGTTTACAAGTATTTACAATAAACATAAAGAAAAAACTCACATATATCAAGAAAACTTATGAAACAAGAAAAAAAGAACATTGAAAACAAATATATACAAGTCATTCCTTCAATTGCACCTGATGAGACTATCCGCTTTGTAGATGTCCATTGGTCCGTGCCGGACTGCGAAGTAAACACGTAAAACAATGAATAGATTCATCTTGTATTTCTTGTACCTTTTTCTTAAATTTTGCTTGCATTTCAAAATTTTCTTTTGAGTTATTTTCCGTTATTTTATTAATTACCACTATTATTATTATTATTATTATTATTATTATTATTATTATTATTATTATTATTATTATTAATATTATTATTATTATTATTATTATTATTATTATTATTATTATCCATGGAAAATTTGGTAGCTATTTTTTACGATTTCATATTATTTCAGATAGTTGTTATAATTGTGTCAGGAATCCATACTAACTGTAAAACATGTTTTCTTCGATTGTCCTATGTTCGAAACGAAAAGACTCCAGTAAATTTGCTTTTTGAAGATTGTGACAAAATTTCCATGTGTCAAAACATTTTCACGAAGCAATGTTATTATAATCATTTTATGCAGTATCTTACATGTATTCACAACCATATGTAATTAATAAACTATATTTTACTGCATATATTACTGTGTAAGCTATAACCCTAACATGCCTTTTCTGGCAAAAAAAGGATTCATAAAGATTTGGAGACACAATAAATAAATAAATATTATTATTATTATTATTATTATTATTATTATTATTATTATTATTATTATTATTATTATTATTATTATTATTATTATTATTATTATTATTATTATTATTAGAATTGACTAATTTCGCACAATGAACCTTTCTTTCCTTCTCAAAAATATCATTTTCAGATATAGCGTACTCGCTACCCATCATATGCACTTACTCACGCCCGTCTTCGCATTAGCCTGAAAGAACTGAATACGCATTCTTAGCAATACGGTGATATTGCCCATGTCCATGCCCACGTTCGAGAAGTTTATATGACTGAATAAGATTTATATTTACGTGGATTGCTATCACTAGATATGACTGAATAAGATTACTGAGATTTATATTTACGTGGATTTCTATCACTAGTATATTACTGATTTATAGGAATTAATTATAACGATATCCTTACTACTTTGAGCGATTACGTCAAATCCCAGTATCAAGCGATTATCCAATCAACTGTGTAGACTGCAAACAACAGTGTTGTCACCGAAACTGCACATTATATTTATTACAATGCCAGTATTTTAACGTAAAATAGATATTTTATGACAGAAGTCGGTAAAATTCCTATCCACTTATAGCTTATTCACTGCTGGAGGCTTTGCAATTAGTAAAGAAAAAGGGATGCTGATAACATGCTTATTTACTTACTTACTCAATGGCAATAGACAATTCCTCAGCAAGCTAAAGGAATACTATCTATTTTATGGAACCCGAAGATTCATTGCCGCGCTTACCTGAGCCCGCCATTCAACCCTATTCTATGCTAACTCTATCCAATCATCCCTCGCAAATCCTACTTCCCTTAAATCTATCCTAATATTGTCCTCCCACCTACGTGTAGGTCTTCCAAGTGGTCTTTTACCTTAAGGTATCCCATTCAATACTTTTGAGGTATGTCTTTCCTCCCCCATGCGCGCAACATGTCCACGCCATCTCATCCTCCGTGATTTAATTACCTTTACTGTATCCGGTGACGAGTACGGGTTATGCAGCTCGAACGTTATATAGTTTTCTCCACTCCCCATTTTCATCTCTCTTAGGCCCAAATATTTTCCTAAGCACCCTGTTTTCGAAAACTCTCAGATTATGTTCTACCCGAGGAGTAAGCGACCATGTCTCACAGTTATGCAATACGAGAATATAAGAGTTTCTGAACTGCATAAAAACAAGCATTTCCTGATTTGAGTCTACACTTAACTTCTGCCTTAATATTATGTGTGTCTGTATTTATTGCTCCCAGATATTTGAATTTTTCCACTTGTTCGAACGATTTAACGACTATTCTAATATTTTGTAAAAGAACAAAATTATTATTATTATTACTATTATTATTATTATTATTATTATTATTATTATTATTAATACCGTCAATCACTTGAGCAACTAAGCTTTTAGTTGGAATACAAGGGCTTCCTTTGTTACCGCTAACTATTATTGTGTGTCATTTTCTGAATGTTTTACAAACGCAGTGAATCAAAACTCCATTATCCTTAAACTAGACTAACCACAGCTAATGCACTCCAGTCTTTTCTAATCCGATTCTTCTGTGGCTTGTATACCAGCGTTTTTAATGTAAACTGTAACAGAAGGATCCATTATTTTACAAACTAGAGGGAAATTACTTTAATAAAATTGTGAAGGACATAACTGTATCCTCATGTTTATATATAAAATGCATACATTTATATAAATAACAAATTTTGCTGTACGCCTTTGCAACAGTAATATGAAGGTTCGTGTTACAAAGGCCGATAAATCGAAAAAGTTCAGCCTCCTGGCCGCCTGATTGGCATTGGTGATTACAGTAGTGATTACTGAAATGCTCTCAGTTCGACTCCTGGCTCTGAAATAGACTAGATTACTAATCGTACCTATAATTTTCATTGTGTAGATGAATATAATGATTTCAAGGCCTATTAGCTAGTCAATATTTCTTATGAAGTCACTTCCTTCGTTTGTTCATAAGTTAAGACATACTGATGGTGGACACACACATCTTAAGGAAGTCGAAAATTCGAACTTAATATCGGCCTAGCTGATAATATTGACTCGCCATCTAGTGTTAGCTTGCAATCTAATTTTGAACGAGATTTTGACCATAATTTCATATGTATACCTACCAAATAAATATTGTATTATAGGTTGTGTAAAACGGGATTCATTGGCTACTTCTCTACATAGTCGACACAGTTATCGAGGCATTTATCACAGCGGTGTACCAACAATTGTATGCTAGTGTCATAGGACTCTGCCTCCAGCGGTACGCAAAGAAAGGTTACAATGAGTAGGAGGCGGATTTCTATGACCTAAAAAATAGGATATATGCATGCATTTATGACCTAAAAAAACATTAAAATATGACCAATACAATTTAAAATATGACTTTACCACTTACACATTGTGTAGCCTATATTTTTTAAAGTTTCATTACAATTAATTTTATTAAAATTTTATGTTAAATTGATGTAGGCTTTCACGGCCGGTGTCCATATTGTTAAAACTTTCCGGGCTCTGTTGCCGTGGTCCATCGGATTGCTTTCCGGACGTTTCGCCCACCACTGCGGCAGGCATCATCAGCGGTGAGTTCTGCTTCGGAGTTTCCTCGGCGATGTCTTGCTGTCGACAGCAAGACCTCGCCGAGGAAACTCCGAAGCAGAACTCACCGCTGATGATGCCTGCCGCAGTGGTGGGGCGAAACGTCCGGAAAGCAATCCGATGGACCACGGCAACAGAGCCCGGAAGTTTTAACAATATAATGTTAATTATTTAAAATATCTGTAAATTCTCAAAAGTATCAGTATAATGTAAAATTTACAAAATATGATATGAAACTTCGAAATTTCTTTAATATGCATACAAATGTGCCGAAAATAAGACCTAAATATGCATATTCATACTAAATAAGCTACAATAGTTGAAAATTTCCTAAATATGCAGTTATAGCCTATAAGTTACACAATAAAAGCCGTTCCATTTTCACCAGCATGCTTGGAATCGGGTATAAATTAGTCGGAAACCTGAAGTAATACAAAGGGGAAAAATATGAATAAAAATAAAATAAATTAAAAATTAAAATACAAAATAAAATAAAATAAGTTTAGAAATAAAAATTAAAACATAAAATAAAACAAGTTTAGAAATAAAAATTAAAAAATAAAATAAAAATAAAACAGAATTAAAAAATTAAAAATAAATTAATATAAAATAAAAAAACAAAATAAATTAAAATTTAAAAAAATAAAAAATAAAGTAACATATGGGATACGAACCCTGGTACCAAATAGCAAAAATCCAGTCAGAGCTGGCGCTTATTCAGCGCCTGGGCGAAAGGGGACTACGAGTGGTAAGGCTTGGCTCAGGTGTGTCATTATATACAGTGTTACATTTTCACTCACTGTAAGGCGACGAACCCTCGCACTCTACAAGCCTTACGACTGGTATTTGTCCGCGCCTTTAACCGCGTGCCCACTCTGACATTCAAAGAATTTTAGTTAAAAATTTCATTACATTTGAGATTCGCGTTACCTGGCAATTACCTCATGCTATGTGTTAACATTATGGACGTGTGATATTCCACTGGTAATAAGCAATATGATGTAGCAGGGTTCGTATCCCATTATATTACTTTATTTTTTTAAATTTAATGTTATATTTTATTTTAGTTTTTTATTTTAATTTTATATTTTATTTTAGTTTTTTTTATTTTTATTTTATTTTTATTTTACTTATATTGAATTTTATATTGAATTTTTTATATTGAATTTTATATTTAATTTAATTTATTTTTATTTTGTGTTATCTTTATGTTTTTTTAAATTTATTTAAATTTATTTTATTTCATCTTATTTTATTTATATTTTATTTTTATATTCAATTTTTTATATAAATTTTAATGTGAAATAACGCAAAAATTGAATTTTGTTAGGCGAAAATACCCCGAAATTAAGCCAACTTTTGTACCGAAATTTGATGTTTTTATTCACCGTAAAATAGGATTCCTAGTGATGGTATATCCCCTATAAAAAATGTCGTTGCATGGTACAGTGTAGTCTGATAGTGAATAGTTTAAGACTGAAGGTGGCTAAAAAAATAGACTAATTTTAACATGATGAAGTATTTTAACAAGTTAAGAGTCAGCAGGAACATCAATAATGTTGAGTAAAATATCATTTGAGTAGTTACTGCGTATCCAATTAGCCAATCCGTGTGTACAAATTGGTTTGAATGAATCTTTCAACTTTAGCAGACTGTGCATCCATAAATCAGGTATATGTAATATGGAACCTGCTCATATTAAATATCAGCGATTCATTCCACACTAGCCAAAGATATTCCAGCCTTCAACCCCGGAAGATGGACTATCCATATAATGCAGTGGTTCCCAACCTTTTTCAGCTGAAGCCCCCCTTCGAATATCATGAAATCCTCACGCCCCCTTTGATAGTGATGGAGAGAAGAAGGCCTAAAAACGTGACTGTCAGTACTTTTGTACTTTAAAAGATCCCTATAACACTTGTAAAAATAAAATTAATATTGCTCACCTCTTTTATTATTCTTATTTATCCTGTGATGCTTTTGCTGTCACACACAGACATACAAAACACGAAAATGCATACCTAATTATTGTGAATCTTATTTGAGTCAGTACAGTTCATAAAAAAAGTTAAAAGTAGAAACGCAAATGTCCAATGTAGAGTTAAAAACTGAATATTAATGTGATGGTTGGCACTGCTTTGCTTTCACCAGTTCTGAGATATTAGGTTTTATGTTTGACAGAGCACAACGCAGATTACTCGTATCTCGTATTTGGATTTCCAAATTATTATAAACGTGTTGAGGACAAGATATGACTATTTAATATGACAGGGAAAATATAATTACAATTTATAAGAATATAAAATGTAAATTCACACTGTTCTGTTATTCTGGTTAATTACAGTATGTGTCTGTGTATTTGTTTGGTTCAAGTTAACCGTTTAAAAATCCTTGTCGACCGACAAGGCAACAACAATAAATCAAAATATGAATTTCAAATTGTTGCACGCCCCCCTGGTTGGGAACCCCTTTCCTAGAGGAACTTAAACGTCTGTTCTTTTTGTATATGAAAAGTTTGTTACTATTTTCTCTCATGCCCTAGTTTTAACACTAAAACTTCAACGAGTCGAAATAAGAGTACAGAGATCTCGAATTCAAGAAACCTGTTAAAGGTACTGTATCATCATTCTGTAACACTGTTTAAGCTGGAAACTTCGGAACTCTACTAAACTCATACCAATACTTCTGTAAAAGGAATAAGCACATCTAAATAGACTATTTGCAAATTTATATTCGCAAACATAATCATAAAAGCTTCAGTTGAAACTTTATTATCAAACATAGCAAAAGCTTACATTATTTATTATTTATTTTTTCTGCTCAGCGCAGATTGCATTTTAACATAAAGAATACAAGAAAACTTTTTTTGCACTTTGTCTTGGAGCCCCCAGATTAGTAAAGCTCGTGTTTAGAGGCCGCAATTATCGTATCTCTTAAAAATAAATTAATATATAAATATATTTATTATAAGATTAAATATATATTAACTATACAGAGTGTTAATGAGTGTTATTCATTAACATCCTGTATATATAATCAAAAGTTCGGAAAGTGTGTTAGTTCTGTAAAAAATAAATGTAGGCTTTGGAGAAAAAAATATGTAACCTAAAAAAGTCAAACCATATTTATAAAGAAATTTAAATATGGAGTTCAAGATTACAAATAAATGAATTTTACGTGTATAGTAAATATTTCTATAAGTTATTTGGAAATAGAAATGGGTGTAGACCCTAATAAATTAAGAACAAAGAAATGAGAGGCAAAAACTATAAGAAGTAACCATTAACATTAAATAGATATTTGATATTTAACTTATATTTGTTGACATATTTTATGAAATTAGAATTTTCTGCAATATACGTATTTTAAAGTTTCAGACCTTAACTTAGGCCATGTAATTACCCCATAGAGAGTCTTACATTGTGTTTATTTTTACGAAATTAAAAAGAAATATATTTTGATGGATTTTTCTGATAATAAGATAACAATGTAATCTTATAAAGCCGTGCGATTTTCATAACCCTGAAATTAAAGCATTAAAAAATATAGGAGAGTAAACAAAGGTATCGTAAACCACCGTTGATTTGAGAATTTTTCTTGTTAATTCTGGTGTCTGAGTTGCAAAGAGCAGGAGTGGAAACGATCTGAATTGTGTATACAGGTCCAGCTTTTGCGTCTGACTCCACAGTGGATGTACTTACTCTTTAGTGGTGTCTATCAGGACCTTACAGAAGGTCTCATGTTCTGTTCACACAGGATTGATTGGCTTACCTGGAACACAGAGAGAAGAGTCGAATTAGCACTGGACTGCTGACCGACATATGAAGCGGTCAAGAGAAGAATTGCCTAAGTACATGCTCTGTATCATATGTTAAAAGCCAGATCAGGAATCTCATCATCAGTCGCTGGAATGACGAATGGGTACAAAGTGCTAATGGTGCATTAATTAAGGAACTGTTTTTCCCCACTGTGTACAAAAGGTTACAAGCTAAACATTTCTCACCAAATTTTATTTTAACGCAATTTCTAACAGGCCATGGAAAGTTTGGTAGTTATTTTGTAGGATTCAACGTTATAACAGATAGAAACCACGTCTGCAGATGTCAGCTGTCACCAGAAACTGTGAAACACGTCTTATTTAACTGTCCATTATTCGAAAGAAGGAGGTTAAATCTTAAATTGCATGCTTCTCAGTGTGAGAAAGCATTTTCCAAATCATGTCTTCATTTATTCTTCAAAGTCTGTTGTTTTAGAGAATTTATCAGTTTTATAACGTACATTCACGCTAAACTATAGTTAATTACATATTTAATGTTTGAATTTATATAATTATTAAGATTAGTCTGTAAACTACAACCCAAACGTGCCTCTGTGGCGAAATAGGGTTTCCATCCCCGGAGATTAAATAATAATAAGTACATTTTACCTAAATTTGGGGAACAAACAAAACTGTATTCTTCTGGGTCAATACGCTGGCGGCAAACTTCTATGAAGAAGGTAATGGAAAGCTGGTACCACGCTATGAC
Organism: Ectobius pallidus; assembly: GCA_964059195.1. NCBI lineage: Eukaryota > Metazoa > Arthropoda > Insecta > Blattodea > Ectobiidae > Ectobius > Ectobius pallidus. Next base: position 205,801,869 of record CAXKWD010000001.1, on the reverse strand, counting down.
AAATGTCTCAATCGGAGAGCGACTATGTAGAGAAGTAGCTAAAAGGTGTACCTAAATGTTCCAAATAAAACAGTTTTGGTTTTCATTGTGGTTTTCATTTTATGCCCCATCGGATGTTGACAAAAAATAGCGCTCTTATATCTCCTTTTGCTCATATGCAGTTAATATAGCCTATATACCCAATCGTTGTGTAGAATTATTGTTATTGAACTGAAACTTCTTTAGGCGCGCTAGGAGTAAATCGAGAGCTAACCCAAAGTCGGGTTACGAAGAAAATCGTCACGAAAGTAGCGGAGCTGTGACGGATTGCACAGAAAACAATCAACTCAATGAAATTTTAAAAAATCCAAAATTCAAAAAACAAAAAATCCAAAATAAAAATAAAAAATTCCAAAATTAAAACCGAAATCAAAAATTTACAAAAATTACAAATGCAAAATTTTAAAATCCAAAAAATAAAAAATTCAAAGATCCAAAATTTAAAAATATCCAAAACGTTCATAAACCCAAAATTTAAAAATTCCAACAAACCAAAATTGAAAAAATCCAATAATTCAAAATTGAAAAAATCCAATAATAAAAAATTGAAAAATCCAAAATTAAAATATCCAAAATTCAAAAATTCAAAAACTCCATAAACCCAAAATTAAAAAGTCCAACAATCCAAAATTGAAAAAATCCAATAATCCAAATTTGAAAAATCGAAAAATTAAAAAATCGAAGTTTCACTTCTGTCGCGTGGCGTTCCATGCACCCGATTTTTCCTTTTTTTTTATCAAAGAAGCTGCAGGTATGAACGTGTTTCTCTGCTCGGCCCTTGTGAATAAACATTTAAAAACTCTCTCCCCTTAAAAAGATAACTATTTGGTATTACTTAACGTACAGAATGGAAAATATGCACTTTACGAAAGTACACCACGCGATACAGTGTGTTCAGTCTCATTTCGTTGATTGTGGTGGCGGGTAGAGTGCATTTATTTGCCCTCATCTCATGGCGCTGAATTAAGCATAGCGGTGGTGTTTGCTCTGATTTTATCCGCGGCGCATCCTGATGCCGCTTAATATTTGCAATACTAGCTACCCCATGTTGGCTCTTTCTCTCTAATAACAAGTAGCTAATTGATTTCTGTGGTTGTATTAGCAATGTGTCAGTAACGTTCTGTTTTCTTTGCATCAGATTCTATACTCTTTGCTCTGCGAAATAAATTATGTTCGTTTCGTTTTGCATACTAAAGCAGACAATAAATAAACTTCCGTTCTTCGTCCGTCAGTGCATTTTGTGAAATGTTGACATATTTTAAGAATTTGTTACATCAGCGTATACGAGTATGGATTAAGGTTAAGTATCAAACTTTAGACCTTTGTTCTTCCCTGCTTAATGAACCGATCTGGAACTTAACTCTGAGATAGATTATAAAAATAACTTACTTTCTGCATATCATAATTGCAATTCATTAATTAAACAAAAGCATTCTGTTTACATCAGTTTATCTTATTTTATTATTATTATTATTGTTATTATTGTTATTATTATCATTATCATTATTATTATTACAACCTGCGAGTCCTAGGGTTAATGCCTTTCAAAATATAGACTTAGATCAAATCGGTTGACCGCTACCGGAGTAACGACTGATTAGAGGTCACAATGTAATGCTTTTTAAATGGGAAATCATAACTAAGTTTATACTACAATGCCGCGTTGCTAATCATTGAAAAGTTGTTGATCGAGTTGAACTGAGTAGTACATGAAAATTGTTATGTTATGATTTCGTCTATTTTTCTCTTATTTTTCTAATCTAACGATTTATTCTTCCGCTCACAGTAGCAGTCTGCGAAAAATATTTTTAATTTTACTTTCGTGAATCACTAGTGCCCGAATGAGCAGAAGCTCGTACTCGGGCACGAGTAGGCCTATAGTAACAGAAGACATAATGAATATTGGAATTTCAAACCAAAAATTTAGAGAAAAGTTACTCTACGTACAATGCTTACAAATACATACATGGTAATGAGAATATGGTACATACAAATATACATGCCAGCAAGGTAAATGCATAGTACATAGGCCTAATATAATAAACATATTACACATTATGTATCATTAAAGATTAAACATTATATCATCAAACATTATATCTACAGTTAAAGTTTTAACTCTCAATGAATTCACTTTTTCTAAAAAAAATTAAAACAAAATTGGTTAGATCTGTATGGATTATGCTCAGATATAATATTATACTTATGGTCTTCCATAGTTTGTAAATATTTTTAATTTTTACATAATTTGATTTACACATTGACGCTTATGTTTATTTACATAGGTAGAATTTATTGATAATTTGCCAACTTTGTAATATATTTTAGGACATGTACTGGGTTTTAAGCTTGACAGTAGCTATATATAACAAGAAGAAACCTCATTATTGTACAGATAAAATTAAGCTTAGGCAAAGCTTCTTATAATATCACTGAAGGAATAAGGTTGCATATTTCATATTCTTATTTGTACATTAAACCCTCATCGGAAAAATGAAATACTAAGACAAAATTTGTAGAGCGTTTTTTTTAAATACAAAAAAAAATATTCATATAAGTATAGCAAAAATAAGAAAACGTCGTCGCCAAGCTTCGTGCCACATTCCCGAAACGTATTTAGCCCAAATATCGAATTTATTTTAGGTTTCTTCTCGTTGAACTAGAATAGCTAGATCAATAAAGTAAAAAGTGATGCCCCTCTAGTTTCTTGTAAAATAATGGATCCTTCTGTTACAGTTTACATTAAATACTCTGGTATACAAGCCACAGAAGAATCGGATTAGAAAAGACTGCTGTGCATTAGCTGCGGTTAGTCTAGTTTAAGGATAATGGAGTTTTGATTCACTTCGTTTGTAAAACATTCAGAAAATGACACACAATAACAGCGGTAAAAAAGGAAGCCCTTACAGATTCTATTCCAAGTATAAGCTTATTCGCTAAAGTGATTGGCTGTATTATTTTTCTTAACTAATTACAAAACCTACACCCTGACATAGCATACATCGTTCATTCATTCATTCATTCATTCATTCATGGTACTTCTGCCTTACGTTAGGTCTACACTCCCATGTAAAATTCCATTTTTCAGCTCATTCTATTTTTTGCTGCATCTTTTAACTCTCCATAATTTATTTTCTTCTTGGTGTCATTCAATATCTCAATTCTTCTTCTGCCCAGTTTTCTCTTTCCTTCTTTTTCTTTCTATGGCATCTAGCAGGAGTCCTCTTCTCCTCATAATGTGTCCCATCCAGTTGGCTTTTCTCACTCTTACATCTTGCAAGGTGTGTCTCTCTTCTTCCGCTCTTCTTAAAACTTGTTCATTTGTGATTCTATCCGTCCATCGAATCCTCTCCATCCTCCTTCAACAGCACATCTCAAAGCTCTCCAGATATTTCTTTTCTTCTCCTAGTTTACATTAAAACACTTTGGAATTATAATAAATCTAATATGCGGTTTCGATGACAAAACTGTTGTTTACAGTGTAAAGAGTTGATTGGATAATCGCTTGAGACTGGGATTTGACGTAATCCCTGAAATTAGGAAGGGTATCGTTAGAATTTATTCCTATAAATCAATAATAGGTATCAAAATTTTTTAAAATGAGTCAGTGATAGAATACGATAACTTTTTGGAATACTTTTTGCACTCCTTAACTAATTAGTGGTACTTACGAACGTTGTTGCCGTGGATCGTAAGTTGACATTCCCACACAGTCTTGTTGCTAAGGGCGTTGCGATGCGGCTAAATTACTTACGGTGCTTGCGCCACGTCATAATTCATTACGATACACTTCATAATACAAGTCTTTATGGACACGGCCCCCAGGACAAGTATTCGGTTCCCATAACAACAAACACATGCGAATCACTTTCTGAAATAAACATCTATCTTGAAGAATGTATATACATAATATTTTCAGGTAATATCACAATTAATATAATTAAATTGATATAAATAATCATCGTGCAAAAAAAGCATGCAATACACGTGCCTTAAGCGCATTACGGCACTTATATCGCAATATACTATATCAGTAGGCTATGACAGATTAAAAGAAAGTGCCATTTATGTTTTTAATCGTTAATGAATCTACACCAGCACGTTCAGTTGCCCTGAAGAAGATATAAAAGGGCCGAAAGGCCTAGGCAGCATAAAATGAAGGTTGTTAGTTGATGGTTTTAATCATTACATTTTATTTTATTTTTTATGGTTAGATATTTAATATTCAGCATCAAACAATGATTTGTCAAATATGTAGTTATTCCTCAGGTTCGCGAGCGACCCCTGGAGATCCCGTAAGGGAACATTCTCAGCGTATTTGTTACCGGGGTGCGCCAGTCCCCTACCTGCTTAATGTACCGGTACTCATAAAATTTAAAAAAATGTAGGCATATATATATTTTTTATTATCTCATGCTTTCAAAATTCTTTGTAAGTCTACAAATAATACCATGTTTCATATTATTCCCAGTGGTGAAGTCTAGGGCCTCCAAGTGGGGGTTACTGTCCCCAATTTGAGTTTTGTTACGCTTATTTCCCGACAGAGGGAAGAGTGACAGGTGGTAAGCCCATCGTCTCATAACCCTCCCCCTAGTAAACTAAGGTAGGCCTATTACTTAGACGTGAAAGGGCCTAGGAATTTTGTCCAGAGGCTCTAATTTAGGCTCGGAGTTCTTTTACGTGCTGTAAATCTACGATACGGGCCCCGTGGAAGGACTCCGTGCCCAGGACATTTACGTCCTAAAATGTGGCAGGGTTTGATCCCACGAATTTCGGATCTTGTGACGGGCACGCTACCTTTAGGCCACCGCGGCCGACTTACAAATAATATCTCCATGACCCCCATCGCGTTTCCCTCGTTCTAAGGCGAATGCCGGACTGGTCAATAATCCCCTCAAACAGATACACGCACTACAAATCTCTAGAATACATAACTACATGTCACTAAAAAGAAACACACTCGGAAATATAGTAGATAAGACCTATCCGCACTTAGGTCTATCCTGCGCCAAAATACAAGGACACAAGTACACAGCAACACGTCCCACCATCAACATCCCCTAAGGATGTACATAACGGCACAATAGCCAGGCCTATATACACATCACATATGGTTACCAAAATTTGGTTTGACCGGAGGTTTAGGCTTAATTGCTTGGCACTCCGGGGGTAAGGGTGGGCACACACAAAAAAAAAGACCTCCGTGGCGTTACATCTCTGAAGGGACAAGGCCTACCACCCGACCGCTGCGTCATCTACTATAGGCAGATGGCAGGATTGGGAGCATGAAGTCAGCATGCCGACACAAACTGCCGTTAATGGTGCTTTCCATGAACGGAGCCGATAGTTCTCTATCAAGAAGCTCCTCAATTTGAATCACGAAGCTGAGTGCATCCCGTTCCAGAGCAGCCTACCTCAGAAAAATCCGAGGAGGTACCGGGGACCGAACTACAAATAATGTAGGCCTACAAAAAATTGGTTACCTTTTCCCAACAGATATAGCAATATTCTCGGAATGTATCCGGTCTAGATTGAGAGAAAATTGTAAATTTTTGGCTACACATTCGTACATCAAGGGGTGGCGCCTTAAAATTGCCGTTCATGAGGAATCCCAATTTCTTAGGGAACCTAATAATCTTAGCAAATAAAAAAGGGCAATACCCTAGTGAATATACAATTGTTCTGGTTCCACCCACCATAACTGCTGGCAATTATTCACCCACATACACAGGTTCAATCTATATAATTATCAATAAAGGAAATTGTGTTTGCCGAAAGGGAACGTGCCAGGCTTTTACAACATCTTAGTATGATTGGCCTTTCCATCTCTGTTTGCATTCACGCTCTAGAAAGCTTCCGTATTGATAATAACAGTGGCTTCGACTGCTATCTGCCAAGAAAACTCGCCTGAGGACTTAATTGAAAATATATATCCTAACTAACGCAAAAAGGAAATAAAAACCGAGAACAGTAGACGTGGGGTAAGGGAAAATAGGGAGAAGTGCAGGAAAGAATTTGATCTTTTAATATCGTCTATCTAAAATGCGTTTTGATGTCTGAACGAGATGCGTATGAAGGGGGTTGGAGGGGAGATGAGATCTCTTTTGTTTGTAGTGAGGGGAAGAGAAAGCAAGTGCTGAGTAGGATTGGAGGGGAGACGTAATGTATTTACCGTATAAGTGAATACATAAGCTGTATTTGCTAATAACTTAAACACACCTCTGCTATTTCCCGAAAAATAGACTGAGTCACTGTCTGAGAGATTCACAGTCTCACGTGATACACTCCTACCACTTTCCCTACCCTAGCATAAAACTAAAACTAAAGTCCATCACGCTACATCCCCTTTAAACCGAATTTTTTACTAAATCTTCCGTAACTTTAGGATTGATTGTTATTATAAATCTATCTATATTAATAAAAATGAATTTACAAAAGGGTTGTTGCCGCATCACTTGAGAACGGCTCGAACAATTTGGCTGATTCTTTTTTTGTCGTGTTCGTAATTGTCACGACAAGGTTTGTGTGAAAGAAAATTTTTGGAAAATCCACGGGAAAGTCGGAAATGTGAAATGAGGCAAAGTTAGAGAGTTCTGATGTCAATTGTTTACATAACGAAAGTATTGTTTACGATGTTTACATAGGGCTTTGGATACTATATTATAATAGTGGGCTTTAACAAATGCTGATACTATCGATGTACGTAATACATTTGTGAAACCAATTCTGTACAACTTAGTCTATATCTTTGTGTGCACAATAATTTTTTAGAAATAAAATATGAGTTTTTAGGTCATTCTTTGCAATGATTAAATCATTTTCTTTAAAATCTAGGGTCATTTTATACGTCATTTTCCAAATAATTTTAGGTCATCAAAATCCGGGCCCAGGTTATAAGTAATATTTTGAGCGAAACTAAATATTTATTAATAACTATTTTGAATTGTAAATGATTAATCGTTAAATGATAATAGTAGAAGGAATAATGGTACCTGTAGTGGTTAAAATGAATAAAATTGTCAATTCTTTATTTGCACGAAAGGGAAGAGAGCTGCAGTGACATCTGGCGATATCATCTATAATCGCTATAACGTGCTAGCACCTTTTTGTTTACCCTTACGAGCTAAGCCCGTAAAATCGAACTTTACAGAGAATGAGATTTCTGTTAAATAATGTTTACGATAAAAAATCCCTTTAGGCAAGCGTACAGGCTGAGGTAGATTTCGAGGTGCTTTTGGTTTAATTTATTGTCGCTGCGTAGCACTCTTCTTCTTTAGCCTTGGCATGACAAACCCGCAATAATAACTTCAAAAAAGAGGAAAGAGCACTTTTTCAAACATTCAAATCTCGCCTTATATGAGAACTATCAAGAAACTGGTTACTGATTTGTAGAGTACTCATCAAGAGCTTTTCAACGATACCCCACAAGACGTAGTTTAAAAAAATAGAATTTCCATCCCCCTACCCCCACCCCACTCGTACCCCCTAAATCCCCGAATCGTTGGTGTTACTGTGAACTCCATAGGGAGTACTCTAATTTATTCAAACAAAGTTTCCCTCTATACTTCATAGGGGCCGAGATATAAATGTTTTTTTTTAATTTCAACCCCCTCCCCCGACCACCCCCTTGGGCCAATTTTTCTCATTAACGAACTTGTCCGAACTATTGGCCCTAGAAATAACATAATAAAATTTGGTTAAAATATCTTCAAAATTACGGCCGCTATCGTGTAAAGATATCGATTGCAATAGGTAATTTTTTCTTCGAAATCTTCCTAAAAATAAAAATTTACTCTGAAAACTAATAGGACCAGTATCATAAACTGTTAAGACCTGATCCAGCAGTTTCCAGTTGCCAAGGGTGGATATATTCATGTACTACACCTCATTAGGCTTGTATTCAATCCATATTGGAACACCTGGGAGTCAAACACTGGTCTGCAAGGCAGGAGGCATTTCAACACTGGACATCTGCCCTGGGGGCACCCACAAATGTGTTTCCAGCTGAGATATGTCGCTTCTATACACCTGTACGCCTAATTGCATTGGTCCATTAATTTCTGTTCGAGGCTATATTACGGAAGATTCGTATATCATTCGACAAGGCATAAGTTATATAGCATTTAAAGAAAAACAGTAACAGTAACTATTAATAACAAATAAATATTGCAAACAGATTAAGGGGGACATACAGCTTCATTGGTGAGAAATAGGTGAAGTTAATTATTTTTACCTCAGCAATCTTTCAATCTGATATACTCTTTATTGACTACTTTACAATTGTATACTATTTTCAAAATTAATCAAACTGTTACAGTTATGGGTAACTATCGTTACAAAATGGCAGCCACGTTTTGTGTACTAAAATGCAGTTTTCGTAATAATTTCCACAAATGGCAATATTTTTGAGTGATTCTTTTTTCTATCTGTTTGCGAACATCATATGAACAAGATCATCTACAATATTTGGAATTTCTACAGTATAAGTATTTTTTTAAATCAATATTTTAAAAATGTATTTTTCATTAAAATTTATATTTTTAAAAATAAACTAATAATGTTAAATGAATAACTGTAGATGGTATTGTTCATATGATATTAACAAATACACAGAAAATAAATCGGAAATCGGTTACAAAAATAACTTATTTTCTGCATATCATAATTCTTATATAATTTCTTTCTTTTCTCCTATATTTATTTGTTTAATATTTTCGTTAGTCAATTTTTTTGTTCTACTCTATGTACTGTATAAAATTTGCAGTAAGAATTTTGAAATATTTGTAAAAAACTGTAAAAAAATTAACCATGTTAATACATAAACTAGCTAGGTAACTATTCAAGGTATTCAAGGTTTCCTTCTTACAACGGCCAGACTCTAGTTATTGTTGCAGATTATACATATACGGTATAGTTAAAAATAACCATGAAATAATTAATTCTTATAATTACAAATAATCACTGATTAAACAAAAGCATTCTGGCACGTTGTTACATCAGTTTACGTGATTTTATTTATTTTAATATTGCACCTGGGTGGTCGAAGTGATGGTGAAAAACTTATGAATGATGCATCTGTTGAAAATTGCAGACTTATCTTTTATGTCGTGTTCAGTAGTAAAACAAGTAGAACTTATGTTAAGAGGTACAAACTCGAAGTCAGACGGCTTCCAATAAAATAAACGGCGTGCATATGTACAAAGTACAAGTCACTAAAGTGAATTTATTACTGAAGGAAGCAGAGGAGTGAGATTTTAAGATGCTTGCTATTTCTGAATGGAGTCAAGAAACAGATTAAAACAAAGAGGAGAAGCGGGGGTCGGGAGAAATGTTATCAAAAGCTTTTTCCGCGATGAACTTGAGTTCCATTTTCTGTAAACTGCTTTCCTCCATCATCAGCACCTCTGCTAATGTCATGACAATTATTGCCAGCCATCTGTAGGGAAGATGGAGTGGGGGAAATACTGTTTACCCAAACTACGCCAATCCGGTAAAGAAACCAAAGGCTTTACTATAAAGCAGCGTTTCTCAAGCTTTTTGAACCCAAAGACCTGTAAAATATCTAAAAAAAATTAAGGGCCCATAATTTTACGTCCCACTTTTAAAAGTAGGCTATATGTAGGCCTGTATTCTTAATATTAGGGGTATTAATTATAGGTCATTATAACGAAATAAATCTAAATACATTTTTTAATTCAATGGAAACACAGTTACTGAATTGGAAGTAAACTGTTGACAGTTTAATATTTATTACTAATTTCATAATATAATTATGAATTATGTTATTCGTAATAACATTACTTTTAATGAGACGGTTGAGCTTGTCTCCTCTTGCAGAGTACCTGGATATCTGGCTCAATATTACTCAAATTTAGTGGAAGATCAGCAGATACATTAATGGCCGGTTTCTATAAACTCGCGAATTACCTATGGGTAAATTATCTAATGCACAGAATTTACACAATTTACGCAAGAATAACACCACACAAACACAAATAATTTAAAGATAGCAATCACTTACACTTGTGGCGAGTTTCTAGATAAATGTCCTCTAGGTAAATATGAAAATGACAGAAAAAATGTTCCCACAAACTCGGGCTAGATCTGTCCAAGGGTAAATCTTTGGGTTAATTTGTCCTTTCATGGATGGCTGGATAAAATTTAACCTTTCATAGGATCAATAACAATGAGAATCAAAGCCTTCTGAATTAAATTAACTGTACAACTCCAAGGCCTTGCTCATTATACCATTGTAGGTTAAATGGACCTAATTTGTCCATGGGTAATTTACCCATAGGTAATTCACAAGTTTGTAGAAACCGGGCATTAGTCATCTTAATTATGTCTGCGGACCATCTGCACCATCGTCGCGGACCATAGGTTGAGAAACGCTGCTATAAAGTATATAAAATCGGGAGGAAATTAAAGTCGACGTCATAAATTTGGAGCTTTATAACTAGTTTAAAATAACCAGAATATAATCTATAATTTTTTTTTTATTTCACCTGTATTTATAGCCCTTTTAGCTACGAGGCCGTATCAGGAGTTCGGGATCTGTGTCTATAAAGTAGGGTAGGCCATGGAACTGTTGACTGTCAATTGTTTCTATTACTAGTGAATTTTATGGAGAAAATTTCAACTGATATTAATTTAAACGGATATGATACAGGATGAAATGGTGAGGATGATTTATGGTATTCAAATAACCAATTCGGCTTTTGCATAATAAGTACATTTTTTTCAACCAATCATGAAACAGTTCATTATGCTATTGCACATTATTGTGGATCAAGAATAATTTTAAGGAACTGAATTATTTTTTATCATTGATTTTCTATCACATCCAAAATTAATGTTAAACCGGTTGATAGAGCCAGCTCAATTTCTTCTGTTTACTGTGAAGGCATTAGTAGTGATAGAAGGCTCCTATTTGCTCTGAAGTATGCTGGATATCCAACCAACATCCAACCTGCAATTCGCCTTGATTTTATAGATGCTTGCCACTATTAAACTCTCAACCCTCGTATACTGAAGAGTATGATTGGTTTATTGATTAAAGTGATTTTTGGTGGTTCAATTTTAAGTTGAATTATTTTTCCTACTTCTGTTTTTATTAAGTGCGGGACAGGAAAATGTCTGTTCGTGTGCCTGTACGCGCGATAACTCAAATGCACTTTGTCGGATTTTCATGAAACTTGGTAAACCTATTTATTACGTCCATTGGAAGAAACCTATTTATATTGGACATAATCGGTTGACTGGCACCGGAGTAATGCAAAATTTGCTGCCTATATATATTAGAAAGAATTTATCAAATGCAAATCAATTCTCATGGCAACATATTGTCTTACAGTTTTCAAATACTGCTTTGGAAGTTGCAGTACAGTTAGCTTTGAGAAATAACACTACCCACATATTTCTTCACATATGGATATCAAACTAGGCCTTTGTTTTTCCGTAAACCCTGCTTAACGAATCGATCTGGAGCTTAACTCAGAAATCGATTAAAAAAAAACTTTCTGAATAACATAATTAGACTTCGGATTTTAGGTAAAACCTATTTTAATCCTTAAGTCATATATGGACGAAAACTTGTATATGCATGTTTCATAAGTGACTTTGCCTAAAACTGATACTTTTATAGGACCTAAAACAGCCATTTTTACGTTAGAGCCTAATATTGCATTTTTGCTTGTTTTTCCTCAAAAGTTCAAAATAAGTTATTTTTTCTTATAAATTCTAGCAATTATTTTCAGTTCGTACTAAATTTTTAGCTCGGAATGTGCAGTACATGACACATTTGTGACTTGGTTAAATAGTAAGGAATGTTTCGTCTTCAGTAGAAAAATTCCTTGGAATTCCCAAGAAAATGTAGTGTTTTTCTCCCGACTCCCACATCCAGTAATAAAAAAAAACTTAGCTCTCTGAATCACTGAGGGAAACAAGGGGTTGAATATGCTAGCGTGCGTAGCTTCTGGACGCAGGGCTTAGGTTTTCACTGTTATGGTATTAATACAGGCCCTTGTAATAGGTCTATATTACTCTGTGTACCATAGGCCTATATCTGTGTTTTATCATGATTACTGATTAATGGTGACTTCAATAAATATAATGTTCTGCATTGGAATTGAGATATTTCAGAAAATTGGCAACTTAACTATTTTATAAGATACTATTTTACGATTTTTAGAACCTATTTTCCAATTTTTAGAGCCTATTTTAGGTACCTAAAACAGCATTTTTAGCGACCTAAAAGTCCGAAGTCTAATCACAATTGCAATTATCACTGATTAAACAAAAGCATTCTGGAACTTGTTTATATCAGTTTGCCTGATTTTATTAAAACTATTTTCAGCTTGATTTAGAAGTTATATTCCAGGCTTATTATTAACAGGTTCGGACCGTTAACTGCAGATTCTATAAAGAGTATATACATATAGAAGGCCTATATATCGATATCATGTTAGTGTAAGAAAAAACAAAGTTCAAAGTAAAGTTTGATGTTGACGGTTTCACTACACTGCTATTCACTCTTACCAAATTGCTTCTTCTCCCAGACTGACACCGCCTTGGAAACAAGAGCAAAAATCATAACAGGGATATGCAATAACAAGTTAACTTATCGACCACAAAAGTCAGGGATATAGACCTACAGTAAATCCAAGAAAAAATCACCTCCCGCTACACTAATGCATAATTGTAAACACTTTTCGGATGATAATGCTTTGCTCAGCCTCCTTAGGAGGGTTGGTCAAGTCAGGTGAATTCTTCTGAAAATGTTTTAAAATAATAATTATTAAATTTTTATCTCTAATGAATATTTTAAAAAATTTTAATAAATGTATCTGAATAAGAGTTTTGTTTATTTTCTTCTCGTCATTAATTATAATTTAATCCTAAGCAGTTTGTCCTACATGCTTGTATTTTTTCCTTCTCAATCCAATTCGTTCCTTTTCTTTTCTTTATTCTCTCCTAATTTTAATTCCTAGACAATTGGGTTCACGTTTATACGAGGGAAAGTCATTAAGTCACAAAAGACACACAAACATCCGAAATTAACTGAGCATGTATTAGAGAAATAAAGCTGCTTACCAGAGTATTGTAGTTGAAGAAGAGAGTGTATTTTATTATAAAAGAAACTGGGATGATTATACAGACTGTTAATGAATAACATCGAAACATTTTACCTGTATATAGAGGAGACTTACACAAGCAACTTTTGTTAGGATAATTTTGCTCTATGACGTAAAATGTGTACGCTATGCTAAAGGGCAATAACGCCACTAACACATGGTGCTAATGAGTCAATAATGCAACGAAATAGGGTTTAAAAAAAGTCATTAAATTGACTTCATGCCTTCTTAGTGATCGATAATCCCAAGTGGGGTAATCCCACGAGAGATTATAAGTTTACCGATGTATTTGCGAGAACGAAGTTCGAGACTCGTAAACTCGTGTAGGATTTATTAAGAAACTAGCTTAAAAGACCCGGCGTCGCCCGGGTTTTGTATTTTGTAATTGGAAATTAGCTTATGAAGGATTTTAAATTTTAAATTCTAGGTCCTTATATAGGCATTTATAATTTGAAATAGGAAGAACGACTTATTACACTCAAACTATTCCCTCAGAAAACGCTTGATATAGTTTTTTATGGCTCATAGAGGATCTAGAATGTTGCATCCCATCGCTTGTACAGTGCACAGCAAGCATGGTAGAGGTTTAAATAAGAAGAAACAGAAATTCCTGTAACATAAAATTGTAATATTGAGGCGGGAAATTTCCCACTCTTATGTTACCATAAAGTCGTTTTGGGGATGAAATTAAACAGAAAGCATTATCACTTTCATACTTTTCTCTCCAAAAACCTGCGATATAATATAATAATATACACATTACCATGCCTCGTTTTGTTTTCTCTATGTCCAGGGTAGAGAAAGTTATGTGATTCCATTATTTTAGTGGATTTCATTCTGTAATATTTATTTATAACATGAATTATTTTGATAACTTCTCTTATTTGTCAAAAGTGCATTTCAATTGTTTCTTCCAAGCCCACCTGATACCATTTGTGCAACAATATATTCTGTGATTTGGAATTGATAATTCTATGTAAAAAGGGATTAAGTATTTTCAAAAACATTTAATTTTTGGCATTTAGAATCAGAATTTTTCAAAATCCTTTCTTAGTGAGCACCTACATTATAAAACGAAGGTACTGTCAAAATTCCAAGTCTCTACCTGTTATAGTTTAGGCTGTACGTTGATTCCTGTCATTCAGTCAGTCAGTCATTCATTCAGTCAGTCAGGACAAAGCCTTTTATATATATAGAGATGAAATGAATGAATGAATGAAATGTAACGAATTTCGTAAATAATTATTTTCTTACTTTGTTGACAATATTCTGTCAGATCTGTAAGATCACGGCATACTAAATGAATGAACACTCCATGAATCGATTCGATGAATCGATTTGAGTTCCCAATGCTACCAATAGTGCGTATCACAAGATATAGGGCGTCGTGGTAGTTGCTTACATCAAAACGCTATGAAAGCACAAGAACTGGCTTGCACCGAATCGAAATTGTGTGTTTAATCAATGGACATTTATATTATTTCAATTTCCAAACAAGTTATGTTGTATAAAATAATGTGTTTTCATTCTTCTGAGTGGCAGCATGTGACGTATTAATCACCGCACGTTGATGCTTTACGTGTCCGACGAGCTGACTTTTATCAGATAAAATTGCACTCTTACGATCCGAAGAAGGATATTATAAGATAAAAGTTCGTAATTGGTCTATATCCGAGGTATTGCTAAACGTTATTGGTCAATATCAAACACGAAGCGTATGAGTGAAATAGTCAGGATAAAATTACGTTCTATAAATTTAAACTGTAGGAAAAAAAATGTCAAACATAACCCAGTATGTCTGTATATTTCTATACTTTTTTGTGTTGTAAATTTTACCCATGATAAAACGACACTCTTTGTTCAAAATGTTGATTGGTTGGTATATGGTTATTTAACGACGGAGATGTACTGCAACTTTGGCCTGCGACTATCGCCGGTGCATACATAAATGCCATCGATCTGGTTATAATGTTGAGGAAAGAAAAAATAATTGTAGGAAAAAAAACACGAATAAGCATAGTTCTCCACGTAATAAATATTTTAAGCTGTAGTCATGATTAAATTTCAAAAGACTTGGGAAATACAGCCTTAACAGAAAGGAAAGATAACAAGTCAACACTGGACAGCACTTGACGTCTTTATTTCAGATGTGAATTAAATGTTTGAGTCCTTTTGTGGCTGTGGTCAGCGTTAGGAACAGTTTCATTGTGCAGAAAGTGGGGAACAGATGACGTCATAAATAATGAGGCAACACCGGTAGCAGAGAGTATATAAAGGCCGACACCAGGCACGGTAAATTATGAAGATGAACAATGTGACAACTCCGGAAAATATTCGCCCCGGGATCTGTCACTATGGCAACCGCAAAGCGAATGTCAAGACGCTTTAAAATCCCCTCTGTGTGGCTTTTTTAACCTGTGAGAAACCGTGTGTCACTAATACATTTCACTTTGTGTGATACCAGGCAGAAAAATCTCCCCTTCAATGGAATATATAGCGCTGATACATTGGCCGGATTTAAATTCCAGTACACCGCGATATTATTAAAGCACCAGCAAACCTATGCGAAATTTTAGCATTTTTTACTTCCTCTGCCTGTACTGTAATAGTTTTTTTGGATTCAGAAGGACCTCAAAACGTGCATTTAAACTCGACTTCGAATATTGGGGGTCAAACACAACACTTCCTCTTCCTATAGTACCTATTGTACTCGCAGAGGAAGTAAAAAGATGAGTACCCAGTCAGTGAATTCTAAACCTCGATCATTTACCACGTTTACATGAAGGATTGAAATCTGTTTGAATCCAATCCCAACTCAATACGTTCCCTGTGTATTGAGATTCGTTGTACTATTGGCTAACATGGTTATGTGTAGTTAACCTGTGTAAACAAATGCCGTATTTATTCCATGATTAAAAATATTTTTAAGTGTCTGTTCTATTAACAATTTATTTCTAGTCACCATAATCAAATGATAATTTAAAAGAGTAACGTAACAATATTAATATTATAGTGTGATTGAGGGTTTTTGAAGTGAAATTTCCTTAGGCGCGCTAGGAGTAAGAGTAGGCCTAAACCTAAAGTTGCGTTATGAAGAAAATCGTCACGAAAGTAGCGGGGCAGTGACGGACTGCACAGAAAACAATCAACTCAATGAAATTAAAAAATCACAAATGAAAAATCCAAATTAACGAAATTAAAAAACGAAATCCAAAATTTAAAAAATCTAAATATCCAAAATTCAAAAATCAAAAATACAAAATACAAAAAAAAATTCAAAGATCCAAAATTTAAAAAATCAAAAAATCTAAAATTTAAAAAATAAAAAATCCAAAATTCAAAATTCAAAAATCCAAAATTTAAAAAATAAAAAATCCAAACTTAAAAAATAAAAAATTCAAAATTTAAAAATCTAATAATCCAAATTTATAAAACTGAAAATAAAAAATCCAAAAAATATATAAATGAATAGATCCAAAATTTAAAAAAACCAAAATAAAAAATCCAGAATTCCAAAATTAAAAAGTCCAAAAACTCATAATTTTAAAAGTCTAACAATTTAAAATTAAAAAATCCAATAATAAAAATTGAAAAAAGTCGAAACAAAAATACAAGTTTCACTTTTGTCGCGTGGCGTTCCACGCACCCGATTATTATTATTATTATTATTATTATTATTATTATTATTATTATTATTATTATTATTATTAAACTGAATATCAGCTAACGGAACAAATGAACGCCGTGCGAGTGCCTGCGCGCGCACCAGGATTGAGTTCGCTATCGTTTACATGAATTGAATACGATTTGAATCTTACATGTAAACGTACTAACTGTTTAGGAAACTTTTCGAAAGCACGCTCTGTAAAAGATCATGCATCAGGGTTGAAGAAAAGAGTTGAATTTTTCAAGGTTATGGTGGCGGTGGTAAAATTCGAGTGGTATCACTGCCTGCAGAGGGAAATAACACTCCAATTTCAAGGATCTTTCTCATCTAAGATGCCCAAGCGGCGCCAAGAAGACACGTTATTCAAATTTCTCTAAGAAACTGTGTCCCTAAAGAGCTCTATCAGCCGGATCATCCTCCCCCCAAATAGAGTATCATTGCTCCAAATTGCACGATGAGAAATTTCCTTCTTCGAGAGCAAAAGAGACGTTTTTTATACAACTTGCATAAACCAAGAATATCAGAAGTTTCAGAGAAATGAATTACAGTTCAGGCAGTTGGAAGAGAAGATTGGAAGATATACCACTAATAAGATGAAAAATATTTCTCTATGCATTAGCCACTGACATTATACTTTCACTATATACAAGCACAATTCACAATTGTTTAACCTGGATCCGAGGTCGCATGGGAAATAGGAAATGAGAAGGCAGATGAATTAGCTAGTTAGGTGCTTCTTCAAAATATGTTAAAATTTCCTATAGTTTATGTCCCCTATCCATCATTAAGATAATCCCTTTAGGCAGGCCTACAGGCTGAGATAGATTTCGAAGTGCTTTTGGTTTAATTTATTGTCGCTGCCAGTACTCTTTTTCTTTAGCCTTCGCATGAAAAACCCGAAATAATAACTGCAAAAAAGAGGAAAGAACACTTTTTCAAACATTCAAATCTCGCATTATATGAGAGCTATCGATAAACTAGTTATTGATTTGTAGAGTACTCATCAAGAGCTTTTCAGCGATACCCCACAAGACGTGGTTTCAAAAATTTCGAATTTCCATCCCCCCACTCGTACCCCCAAAACCTCCGAATCGTTGGTGTCACTGAGAACTCCATAGGGAGTACTCTAATTTATTCAAACAAAGTTTCCCTCTATACTTCATAGGGGCCGAGATATAAAGTTTTCAAAATTTCAACCATCTCCCCTGACCCCCCTTGGGCCAATTTCGCTCATTAACGAACTTGTCCGAACTATTGGGCCTAGAAATAACATAATAAAATTTGGTCTTTGTCGATAAGACCGGACATAAGAAGATTATGCATGAGGATGTAAGCATTTGTTACTGTATCGAGTAATATTCTGATTGGATATCAATCCCAAGAAGTGAAGCGTCATTCTTCATTTCATTACAAATTAACGTTAGGCCTACAGCTTTCTCTCTCTCTCTCTCTCTCTCGCTCTCTCTCCCTCTCCTCTCTTTCTGTATGTGTCAGAGCCAGATAATCGACTTGAAAAGAAGTACTTGAATTCTGATGAGCCAAGCCAGCCCTTAAAAATATTACTGAATATGGAACAGCTGAAAAAGGGTGTGAGAAATATACTTATGGTGGGCGAGCCTTCTTGATGGATTCATAAGGACCCAGAAGTGGCTCTGAAGGGGAGAAGGGCAAGAGTTATTTATTATTATTAGCTTGTACCTCCGCTCAAAAGCTTAAATAATAAAGTCATTATTTATTATAACATTTGTTGTAGTATGCGATACATACATTATTTATCAGACAGCCTATACGTTACTCACATAAAGAGCCTGCCAATTGAAAGGGGCTTTTTAAAATTAGGTAGTCTTAAAATATGTAGCATAAAAAGCAGTTATAAAGCAATAGCTGAGTCGATAGCCTATGCATTGGAAAATAGGGAGAAGAAGCAAAATTAATTAAGGAATTCCCAGAAATTCGTCACATTTGTCAGGAAGATTCGAAACGGGTAATTTAAGTTACAAAAACTTCCTGACAGTGGGAGAAAATAATTTTTTATTAGAGATGCTTTTATAGTTGTTACTTCTTCTGTCCGTACCATTCCAGATAATTCAGAGGCTGTCAAACGTTGGGACAATTCAATAGAAAAATCAGTAAATTAATTCAGGATAATGTTATTTAAATTTTTGTTTTTGTCTTAAGCCCAAAAATTTCCTTAGGGTGTAATTTACAAAATTATCAATCTAATTTTGTATTCAAATTTGTATTCAAGATTATCTTATAACTTAATTGTAATTAATTTAGTTTTAGGTTCAACTGTCTTATATTTAATTATAAGTAATTGTATTGTTAACTGTAATTTTTTTACTGGCAAGGCGGTGGAGAAGGCCAAATGGCCTTAGCTCTGCCGGGATAAATAAATGAATTATTATTAATATGGTTATTATTATTGTTATTATTATTATTGTTATTATTATTATTATTGTTATTATTATTATTATTATTATTATTATTATTATTATTACCATGAGTAGGCCTACTATAAATAGAGGAAGTATCGCGTTCGATCATGAAATTCGAAGTTGAGATTTTAAGATAAACACATCTTTTTAGGTAGGCCTACCCTGGATCCAAAAATGTTATGTTCAGAAAGACGTCTGCGTGTGTGAATGTGTCCAGAACAAAAAAACGTATGATTTTTTCCCTCTAACTATCTTCTGGGAATATGACAAGAAGTTCAATGGCGACTTTCTCTTGCTTTCAATGCAACTTCGCATTACAAAAATTCGTATATCGCAATTTTCTCACAAACGGCTCCTACGACTTTGTTTTAATTTTTACATTAGATGCGTATACTGTACTAAGAACACAAACTTTTATTTGAAACTTTTTTAGCAAAAAATATCTGAAGGGTACAGTTGGGAGCTGACGAAATGATCCCTGGCCTGACTGTGGAGCTCTTGTCTGCAGCCAATAGCAGCGCTTCCCTATACGTGCAGTTATAGCACAACACCGTCTTCCCCCTGCATGCCACCACCAAATCACGGATCATCTCGTCAGCTCCCAACAGTAGTTATAAGCCACTCACTGTTTGTAGAAATTCAGTCTTTGCCTGCTGAACAATAAAGTTATGCAGCAAGCGAGGTGACCGAGATGGTACTGTCTTGGACCTCATTCGGGAGGTCCTAGGTTCAAGTCCCATGGCCGGTCAATGTGACCTGGGTTTTTCATGTTTTTCTCAGTCGTAAAGGCAAATGCCGAGTTGGATATTTACATACCATGAATCATCCTCACCATTTCATCCTGTATCATATCCATTTAAATTAGTATCAGTTGAAATTTACTCCATAAAATAGACTAACAATAAAAAATAGGTAAAGTGATCCCTATAAAGGCCATGGAGGCCCAGAGGGTTCCAGGAGGTTGATGCTCCCAGATCTTGGACATTCGGCACATGAAGGTGGTAAGGTTGACAGCCTTACGCACCGGCCACCTTTACACCCAGGATTTATCCTGGTACTCATTTCTGTTAGAGGCTGAGTCGACCCCAGGGCCATAGTGCCACCAGAAGGATTAGGCCAATTGAAAAATCTCAACGACTTCATCGGGAATCGAATTGTAGCGCAGCGCCTCAACCACTAAGCTACGGCTTAGCTAAAGTTTAATTGTATTGACCTTTTTCTTCATGATAAATAAAAAATAAAAAAATGTTCCGTTTGAGAAAAAAAACACAGACACAAGAATGAGGTCCAGAGAAATAATGATACAGTTAGGTATATATATTGCTTTCATGTTTACTACTGAATCTCATTTCGTTACTGCAGATTCAGTAATTTCAGAAGGTCAGAGTTCACTAGCTTTGTATCAGATTTCAATCACAGTTAACAGAATTTGATCTGATCAAAGCTGAAGTCTATACCACCTCTAAACTATGCTTTAAGTATTCGATTTATGGTTCAATATATACATTCAGTGACCTGTAACTCCGATTTAATTAGTTCTAACACAAAAGTCCATTGTACTCTTTGTTGGTGTGAGTGTTTAATAATCAAGATGTAAATAAAATATAGGCTTACAATTTCCCCAATGAGATTCGAGTGTGTCCGAAGGGGGTTTGAGAAGAATCCACAGCCCTTTAAGGAGATCTCATCCATCTGAGAGCATATAATATATGCTACTAGTATGTGCCCGCGATAATTATTTCAAAAATTAAAAATTAAGAGCATAATAGTAAAATCATTATATTTATTAACACCTAAATCACGTGGACTACATACCACGATTAGATAGCGTCGCTTGGTAAAAGCGACCTCAGAATCGAGTTTCTTGGCCCAGAAAACCTCTGCATAGTGAGATTCGTCCAAATAAAACAATGTTTGACCATATTTAGGGCTTACAACATTCAAGCGATCGCGAAAGTTTTATTTCCAAGGTATCACAAAAATAGCCAAAGCCAACTGTAATTGATTTGACATTGAAATGTATAACTGAAAATTTATGTTTCGAAAACGCAAAATATGCACTTTTTTCCCGTTTTTCACTCATAACTCACGAACAAAAGCTAAAATTAAAATTCCGGCTTCGAGGTGCATTTTCCAACCCTTCAGCACACCTATGTTTAAAATTTCAGATCTCTGCGTTCAGTAGAATTCGCTGGGCATCGAGGACAGACAGACAATTCCTTTTATTAATATAGATAACGTGAATTATAATGATACCTTCTCTAATTTGTCAAACATTCATTTCATTTAATCCAAACCCATCTGATACAACTGGCAACAATATGGTCTGTGAATTTGTTTTGATAATTCTGCGTAAAAAGGAATTAAGTATTCTCAAAAACATTTAATTTTTGGCATTTAAAATCATAATTTTTCAAAATCCTTTCTTAGTGAGCACCTACATTATGAAACGAAGGTACTGTCAAAATTCCAAGTCTCTACCTGTTATAGTTTAGGCTCTACGTTGATTCCTGTCAGTCAGTCAGTGAGGACAAAGCCTTTTATATACCGTATAGAGATAGAGATTGTGGCTTGGTTCTAAAAGGGCCAATGTCTTTTTTTGTTGTTGTTGCAAAAATGATATTTATGCATTATTGAGCTCGCCTAGTCTTTATCTTTTGTATACTAAAAGTGCCAATGTCTGTTGCTATTAATAGACATAATACATAATGTCGGAAGTTCTCAGCAAAAAAAAAAAAAAAAATTGTTACTTCTATAACGGCTCAAAGTCAGTTATCTCAAAAGCAAGATTTATGACATTGGCCCTTTTAGAACTAAGCCACAGCTGGGAAAATTCTTTTTTTACAATTCTAGAGTGATAGGGAAAAAGCGAATTATTCAAAATATCAAAGTTTTAGAAGATACAAAATACAATTTATTTCCACAGCACTATTACAATATTTAGTTCAGTCCACTAGATACTTTATACAGTATCTTATGCTATGTAAAAAAAATCCCTTTAGGCAAGCCTACAGGCTGAGGTAGATTTCAAAGTGCTTTTGGTTTAATTTACTGTCGCTGCGTAGCACTCTTCTTCTTTAGCCTTGTCATGACAAACCCGCAATAATAACTGCAAAAAAGAGGAAAGAGCACTTTTTCAAAAATTCAAATCGCGCCTTAAATGAGAGCTATCGAGAAACTAGTTATTGATTTGTAGAGTACTCATCAAGAGCTTTTCAATGATACGCCACAAGACGTGGTTTCAAAAATTTCGAATTTCCATCCCCCACCCCACCCCCACTTTTACCCCCCAAACCCCCGAATCGTTGGTGTCACTGTGAACTTCATAGGGAGTACTCTAATTTATTCATACAAAGTTTCCCTCTATACTTCATAGGGGCCGAGATAAAAATGTATTAAAATTTCAACCCCCTCCCCCGACCACCCCCTCGGGCCAATTTTGCTCATTAACCAACTTGTCCGAACTATTGGGCCTAGAAATAACATATTAAACTTTGGTTCAAATATCTTCAAAATTACGGCCGCTAGCGTGTAAATACCACAATTTTTTTTGAACGGGCGGTGGTTTCTTTCTTAGGGGAGCATGAAACGTAAAGATATGAAAGAATTTTTCGAAAATCATGACATGGTATCAATTGCAATAGGTAGATTTTTCTTCGAAATCTACCTAATATCTGGGTGGGCTGATCTAAATATTGTAACAATGCTGTGGAAATCAATTGTTTTTTGTCTGTCCTGAAACTCTAGTATTTTGACTTATTCGCTTTTTCCCTATCACTCTAGAATTATAGATTAGGCCTACATTTTTCTCCATCACTCAGAAAGTGATCGAATTTTCACAGGGTATTAAACTGACTTTCCTTAACAAAATTAAATAAACCGCAATACTGTAGCTACTTTAATTTATCAGTATTTTTATTTTTAATTAGAATATGCAAATTTATAAAACCTCATATCATCAAGGCTGGGTAGACTGTTGTAAAAAAAATTACTATCCTTAGAAGTAGGCCTACCGTATCAAATTAAAATATTACACACTTTACACCTTTCTTGGTATGCTGAAAATATGTAGGCAAGTTTTAATCTGTTTCACACAATATTTACATTTAAATAGGCTATTACAATATTGAAGGATTTCGTTCTTGTAATTTTTACTTTTTGTTTTCTTCCCTATAGAATACAGGGAATAAAGATTTCACCCATAAGGTATAGCCTGGCTACATGCACTTGTAAAAAACAACCATCTTCCTATCTCTGTTAATTACCGACAGCAAAAAAAGTACGCTCTAGGTGACAGCACAAGTTAACCGTTTCAGAGCTGAATTTATATTAATATAAGCATTCAACGACTGATATCAGCGGGTTTGTAAATTTGAAATCGATGTAAAAAATTTCAGTGTAATAGCTGATTTCTGATTTTGAGACATGGATAAAATACCTCATTTTGTAACATAAAGCATTACTCTATTAATTTTATGCCTCTGCTCTAATGCAATTTGTTCGGTGACCCATATATTCGTGAGTAGCAGAATAGTATATTTCGACACAAGTGCCGTAAGCGGTGCATACGGATCGAGGATAGAGTTTTTTCAATTTCCGAGATACGTTATGCGCTTACGGCAAGAGTATTGCAGGCTATTTTTAGCACGATGATTATTTATATCAATTTAATTATATTAATTGAGATATTAGCTGAAAATATTATGTATATACATTATTGAAGGTAGATGTTTATTTCAGAAAGTGATTCGCATGAGTTGGTTGTTATGGGGACTGAATATTAATTTGTTCTGTTAAAGTCGCCACAAACTAGGGGGCCTTGGTTCCGGTCTTCCATAAAGGCTTGTATTATGATGATTTTACTTACGGCACTTGTGATTTTTGTAATTTTTACCGCACTGAGATTTATTTTGTTTTCATAGCAACCAGATTGCTTGTGGGAATGTCAAGTTACGATCCACGGCAGCAATATTCGTAAGTACTACTAATTAGTTACGACGTGCATAAAAGGTTAAATGTATCAAAACAGTTTGATGAAACGACACCGGGATTTGACGCAGGGGTGGTCGAAAACTTCGAAACACAGTTCCTTAAGGGCATTTCTGCTCAATCAGATATATTTTATTCTGCATTCAGAAGCTGGTGGGACGCTGTAACAAAGGCACTAAGACGCATGAAGAGTAGCCTATATTGAAAATTAATATAATTACGTGGCCGAAATACCGCAGATATTTATGTTATTTTGATTTGTAAATTATTGTAGGTACACGATAATAACAGTAGAAGGAATAAGTTAATAGTATTTATATTGGTTAAAAAAAGAAAATGGATAATTATCAAGTGCCAGAATGGTACTTTGTGAGATTGTGTGGGGGACGGGAAAATATGTGTGTCTGTACGCGCTATAACTCAAATACAATTTATCGGATTTTCATAAAACTTGGTATACGCACTTATAACTTTCATTACAAGGAGCCTGTTCATTTTGGACCAAATCGGTTGACCGGTACCGGAGTAACGACTAATTAAAGGCTACATGCTTTTTAAGTCGCAAATCATGACAATACTAAAAAGCCGCGTTGTTAATCACTGAAGGCCTGACTCCAATGCAGTCAGAAGTTTGTTTATTTCATGATCAAGTTGAAATGAGCACAACATGAATACTGTTATATATAGAAGGTATATTACTGTAAAATAATTAGGCCTATGTACATTAACCTGAGTTCTCTGCCAGTAAATTTTGTGAAATGTTGACATACTTTAAGAACTTCGTATATCAGTGTTTACTAGTATGAATTAAGATTAAGCATCAAACTTTAGACCTTTGTTCTTCCGCAAGCCCTGCTTGAATCGATCTGGTGCTTAACTCGGAGATCGAATACAAAATATAACTTATTTTCTATATATCATCATATTGTAATTGCAATTGTCACTGATTAAACAAAAACATTCTGACACTTTGTTATATCAGTGAGGGAAGAGAACGACAATGGCATCTAGTGATATCCTCTATTAGCGTGCCCGCCTCTATATCCGAAGGTCGCGGGATCAAACCCGGCCGCAGTCGATGGATTTTTTCAGGACGTAAGAATCCTGGACACGGAGTCCTCCGGGAGGGACTTTAAGCTGGGGGGGGGTGCGTGTCGTAGATTTACGGCACGTAAAAGAACTCCAAGCCTAAATTAGAGCCTCTGGACAAAATTTCTCGGCCCTTTCACGTCCAAGTAATACAGTACCTTAGTTTCCGGAGGGGGGCTCAAGGGCGATGGGCTTACCACCTGTCCCTCTGCCCTCTCTAAGAAAATAAGTGTAACAAAATTCACACCGGTAAACAGAAACCTCCACTTGGAAGTCCTTCTCCCCAACACGGGGCATAGGATTCTATATATATATAGGGTGTTAATAAATAACACCGAAATATTTTACCTGTACATAGAGAAGAAGTAGACAAACAACTTTTATAACGAGATTTTTGCTCTATGACGTTAAATGTGTATGCTACAGGGCATTAAAGTCATTATAATTTGGTGCTCATAAATCAATAATTACGCGAAATAGAGTTAAAATTTTCATTAAATTGACTTCACGCCTTCTCAGTGATCGATAAAAACCTGATTCTTAATCATTCACTAATAGCTATATCATAATTTAGAGTTTTCACAATCTGCCAAATTTACAGGCTAATCACATGACTTGCCGCCACTGCATTTGTTATTTTATTCATAACTCCCGTGTTAACAACGAAGTTCCTTTGTTTTACATTTTTTTTCAAATGTTAGAAGTCAGTGGCTGCCATGCCCTGGGAGATTTTATGCTGTAACAGGAAAAATCGAATCCCTAGAGCAAAAGTCTCCTAATAAAAGTTGCTTGTCTATGTCCCCTCTATACACAGATAAAATATATCGGTGTTATTTATTAACCCCCTGTATATATCCTCTATAATCCCTACAACGTACTAGGACCGTTTTCTTTACCTTTTACAGGCTTAGACCATAAATTGAAACTTTTCAATTTTTCATAGACGGAGAGAGTTCTATTAAACAATGTTTACGATCCAAAATAACATGTAATTAATTATTGTGTGTTGATACTTATACAGAATTTGCCATCGTATAAGCCTATTGGTTAACCATGCTTTACAAATTCTAGGAATAGAGAACTGTTTGATCAGGTAAACAAGAAAACAAATAAATTTGCTTGCAAAGAAGTTGGGAATGGAAAAATGACTTAGATATATACGACTAAAAGGAAAGGGAAAAGAGTAAAGAAAAGGGAGGATTTAGATGGAAGACATTTGATGAGAAATGGCACAGTGAAAGAAAAACGCTATCTATCATATGAGGGGTTGAAGGGAAGGGGATGTGCCTAGCCGAGATAGCTTCCTGACCGTGGAATTCCATTATCCCGTTCAAATATTGCAAAGAGTTCGTTCGTCCTGCTTTCCATTGCTTCAGCACACACATTGGGTTGCAAAGACTTCGATATAACCTTTAAATTAATAATATATCCCATTGGATGTAGCAGTGTAGGGTAAAAATGAATAAAATTATAATATATATAGACCTACTAATACCTAGGACAAGGCATTTAATGACCATAAAAAAGTGAAAAAATGCAAAATAAAAAATGCATTTATAACCTTAAAAAAGTGAAAAAATGACCCGAAATCTTAAAAAAATGACCAATAAATTTACCATTATTACTTATAATTAGTTTGTTTCCTAAGTAATGAATTGCTAAATACAGTTTATGATGACGCTTTATATGTGAATTTACAATATAAAACACACTTATTTTGTTACTAAAGAAATCAGTAAATTTAAACTACAGTACTTGGACACCCTTAGCGAAAAATAAATTCTTTCTGAACTGGCATGCCCATCAAATTGCCCCTAGCAAATATGTGCCATTTAAGAAGAAAGAAAAAAAATATTTATTGCTAAAATGCCGAAAATTACCTAAAATGCCAAAAAGACTTTAAATGCCGAAAATGACCGAAAAATGCCGAAAATGACCTTAAAATTGCCAAAAAATGACCTATCTCTTGAAAAATGACGAAAAATGCAAAATAAAGCAAAATAATGCAAAAATAAATTGCCCTTATTTAATTAATTATTTCACGATATACATTTACATATATTCGAGCTATCTTTTAACCTTCATGTAAAAAAGATGCAAAATCATCAAATGCCTTGCCCTGCAATTACCTAATGCACTACTATAGTAGTCCTGTGAACTTCAGACCTCGCGTCCAAAAATATCTAAGACCTGCTCATATCTTCAAAGGGAATCAAAATATTAAAATCCTTACAAATACGTCTTCTTATTGACTTCAAGGAACATTCATGTCCAATTGTAATCTAAAAATAAATCCGACCAAATGAAGTAGATGGTCCAACATTATCACAACTCATAGTAGTAAAAAAGGAAACAAAGAGTTCACAACTACCGTACAGTAGCCCTTGTTACTATGCATGATACTCGATTTCTCACAAGTGCCCTAACATCTCACATCTCACAATTTCTCACCCGTGTCGGACTGCACAGAAAACAGTTAACACAATGATTAGGCCCTATTGTACCTTATTCTGTAATTTTATATTATGAAAATTAAACATTCTTCCATGAAATAAACTTATGGAGGACTTTCGATGTTGAAACTCTAGGTCCTTTTATAATAAGTATGTAGAATTCAAAATGAGGAAGAACTACATATGACACTCAAGACTATTCCCTCAGAAAACGCTAGATATAGCTTTTTATGGCTCATAGAGGATGTCGAATGTTGCATTCCATTGCTTCTATACACCATGCCTGGTAGGAGTTCAAATAAGAAAAAAAAAAGAAATTCCGGGTACATAAGATTGTATTGTCTTGACAGTAAATTGTATTTCTCCCTCTCATATTACCATACAACCGTTTCGGGGCTGAAGTAAAAAAGAAATTCAATATCACTTTCATACTTTCCTTCCCAAAAACCTGGGACATACTGCGAGCGTAGGACTGAAAATGTTCCATCCCATTTTGTCTTCTTTTAGGTGCTTAGGGCCCTGATAAACTTCGGGCCTCTGATAAACATCCCTAGGCCTATTTCCCAACTAATACAAAGCCTAAAGCTATGAGTGACGTATCAGTGAATACGATTTGTTACCGACTTCCGATGTAGCATCCTCACTGGCACACACTTAAGTCGTCCCTGCAATACGACCGCTTATTCTACATCAAAATGTGAAGTGAGAAAATGATATTTCCCATGTCGAGGGTACAGAAAGTTATGTGACTGCTTTATTTTCGTGGATTTTATTCTTCAAGAATTGCTTTCACAAATGTTAAAGCCCATAGTTTGCAAATCCCTAAGTAAACACCGTAAACAATACATTCGTTATGTAAACAATTGAAAGCAGAACCCTCTAACTTTGCCTCATTTCACATTTCCGACTTTTCCCGTGGATTTTCCAAACATTTTCTTTCATACAAACCTTGTTCTGACAATTACGAACACAACAAAAAAAGAATCAGCCAAATCGGTCGAGCCGTTCTCAAGTGATGCTCCGTCATATATTTTGGAAATTCATTTTTATTAATACAGATTTAAAATATAACACCGTGTCCTTTAGGATACCGGTACTTTTTGAGTATGAGGACTAAGTGCAGAGGAAGATATGTTTTTCCCATCTGTTGTTTTAATTCTTCTATCAGTAACCGTGGTAGTGTGCTTTCTAAGGACGACACGTAATGTGTCAATGTGCCAAAACTTTATAATAGTGCGGCCTAATATTGGATGGTATCCTATTTGGGATATATTAGTATCCGATAGTAGAAACCCATTTTTCATTTTAGTGATTTTATTATTCTTAAATTTAATGTGATATAAAGGTTTCTTAAATTTATAGTTGATGTTTATGATTAAATAACATTATTAATAATAATACAAGAAAAAATTGTCAAAAAAATATTTCTTGTGGTTAATAAAGGTGTTAGGGCACTTTCCTCTACGTATAATATAGACGACATTATTTATAATTCTATTTCATCCAACCCTCCACTTAATGTGTGTCTCATTCCCCCCATCCTTCTCTCCTGAACCTGAAACCGCCCTCTGTTTATAGATTAATATTTGAGTCCCAGACGTTAGACATCAAACCAATAAGAATCGGACTAATCCAGGACCTGGTCTATACATTCGTTGTGATACGCCTTCCAGCCCCTTTCACAGCTCACCTCTACCTGGGCGTTGTTCATAACCTAATGCATGTGGATGGACTTCAATTCAAACCAGTTCAAGATTGGCTCACCCAGGGCTGGAGTGGAACACAGATGATAGAGAAATTCATTGCCAACTTTAAGTGAAGAAAAACACAGGCAATCGATACCATGTCATGACTTTCGAAAAATTCTTTCATATCTTTACGTTTCATGCCTCCCTAAGTACGAAACCACCGCCCGTTCAAATTTTTTTTATGATATATATATATATCTTTACACGCTAGCTGCCATAATTTTGAAGATATTTCAACCAAATTTTATTATGTTATTTCTAGGCGGAGGGGGTTGAAATTTTGAAAAAATTATATGAAGTACAGAGGGGAACTTTGTTTGAATAAATTAGAGTACTCCCTATGGAGTTCACAGTGACACCAACGATTCGGGGGTTTTGGGGGTACGAGTGGGGGTGGGAGGATGGAAATTCGAAATTTTTGAAACCATGTTATGTGGAGTATCGTTGAAAAGCTCTTGATGAGTACTCTGCAAATCAATAACTAGTTTCTTGATAGTTCTCATATAAGGCGAGATTTGAATGTTTGAAAAAGTGATCGTTCCTCTTTTTTGCAGTTATTATTGCGGGTTTGTCATGCCAAGGCTAAAGAAGAAGAGTGCTACGCAGCGACAATAAATTAAACCAAAAGCACTTCGAAATCTACCTCAGCCTGTAGGCTTGCCGAAAGGGATTTTTTATACTTAAAATGAAAGATACAACTATTTACAACAAGTAATTATTCCCAAGTAGTTGTGTCTTTCATTTTAAGTAGAAAAAATGGGGGAATAAGGAGAATTTTTATCATCAATCACTACTGACCATGAAAGGTAAATATGAAAGTTATCATAGGTAATCCCACGAGTGTTAAGAGTTTATCGATATTTATCTGATGAAACTCGAGTTGGATTTATTAAGACAAATATAAACAAAAATATAACGGATTATACAAATAATAATTATTTTCGTGCTTTGTTATATTAAAAACAAAACTACCAGCTGCGAGAACACGGAATACTATGAATCAACCATCCATGGATCGATTCCAGTTACCATGTTGTGACCAAAGCTACCAATCGTGGATATAAAACATAGGTAACTTAATTCAGATAAGCTAACAGCATAATAGAATAAAAGCGCACCAACTGGTTTGCACCGAATCGAAATTGTGTTTTTAATCAATGTAAATATATATTATTTCAATTTCCAAACAAGTTATGTTGCATAAAATAATCTGTTTTCGTGCTGCTTAATGGCAGCATGTGACATATTAATCACGGCACGTTGATGCTTACGTGTCGAGTAACAAGCTGACGATTTTATCATAGGTAATCCCACGAGAGTTGACGAGTTTATCGATAGATTCGCGACTGCGCAGCAGGAGCGAATTTATCTGATGCAACTCGTCAACTCGAGTTGGATTTATTAAGACTATTCAATGAATAAAAATCCACCAGATTACCAGATTATACAAATAATAATAACTTTCGTGCTTTGTTCTACAAAAAAAAACTAACAGCTGCGAGATCACGGCATACTATGAATCAACCGTCCATGAATCGATCAGTGCTACCACCAGTGCATATAAGACATAGTTAACTTCATTCAATTAAGCTAAAAGCAGAACAGAATAAACGCACACGAACTGGCTTGCACAGAATCGAAATTGTGTTGTTAATCAATGTACATTTCTATTATTTCAATTTCCAAACAAATTATGTTGTATGAAATAATCTGTTTTCGTGCCGCTTAGTGGCACCATCTGACTATTAATCACTGCACACTGATACTTGCGTCTCCAGTAACGACCAGACCATTTTACCCGATAAAATGCCATCCTCGCGATTCCTACAAGAATATTGTAAGATAAACGGCCGTGATTGGTCTATATCCGAGGAATTGCTAAACGTTATTGGTCAATATCAAACACGCGGCGTATGAGTTGAATAGTCAGGAAAATCCCATCCTCGTAATAATAGCAAGCATTATATTTAAGTGATCTTCCACAGATCGCTTTTAAATACATTTAGGCATACACGTCAATTCCCCGACCTTAATATGAGGAGTCCTCTTTTATGATAAACCACACCACGCCACTGCTGCTTTATATTTTATCATGCCAAGAGCACTTTTAAAATCCTTGTGATCTATACGCCATAGGCACCACTCCTGGTGTTGGAGAGAAAGCACTGAAAAGGGTAAAGTGTTATATAAAATAAAATTCTGTATCCTTAAGGTATAGGATTTATAGGTGATAGTGGAGTCATTTTGTTTGCAAAGAGGCTGTGGATAATGACAAAGTGGTGTAGCGTAGGAGGCCCCGGAAAGAATCGCTCTCCTGCCAGTATCAATATTGGTCCCATCTGGGCGCTCTCCAAGCCGAGAGCAGCTCCTGAAAAGATCGAGTTTCATGAAGAAAACAGTCAAGTGAAATCTGAGAAAAGCTTGATGACTATCCACTATTACAGGGTTATGTTATGGTCTTTGTTTTTCTGTATGCTAGTAGTTCTATGGACAATAGACCACATTCTCAAATACACACACACACATATAGGCCTATGTATATATATATATATATATATTTCTTATTTGGTTCCGAAGTTGAAGGCAAGAATAGCAAAGGAAGAGCAAGACTACAGTACATGGAACAAATTAAGGATGACATGAACTGTAAGACATACAAAGAATTAAAAAGGAAGACAGAAAGAAGATCAGAATGGAGAATCGCTGCAAACCAATCCAAGAATATATATATATTGTATTGGTACTGCGCTACAAACCGGAAGGTCGCGGGTTTGATCCCCGATGAGGTCTTTGGAGTTTTCAACTGGCCTAATCTTTCTGGTGGCACTGAGGCCCTGGGGTCGACTCAGCCTCCACCAGAAATCAGTAGCAGGAGCAATCCTGGGGGTAAAGGCGGCCGGTGCGTAAGGCTGACAAACTTACCACCTTTAACTTATGTATCGAATGTCTAAAATCTGGGAGCATCAACCTCCTGGAACCCTCTGGGTTTCCATGGCCTATATATGAAATATTTTACTTTTATATTGTATTATTGTTTCTCGGGCTTCGAACCGGGTGAGTTGAAGGTTCCAAGCTTTCGGCAGCTAGGAAAATTATAAAATGGAATAATTAAATGGAGAGTTGACTCCATTTTCTCACCAAAACTCAATAAATTATCCCATTTTCTAATTTTCATATTGGCCCCTCACCCGTTCTACTATATCCAGTTTTTCCTATGTATGAAGCATTTTTTTTTCCAATCCAGCTCACTTCTCCCAGAAGATGGCAGCGTAGGTAGCTGCCGAAAGCTTGGAACCAAACCTCCTCCAACTCACCCGGTTGAAAGCTCGAAAAACAATATCGCATCTCAACACCGGGAAAGCCTCAAAGTCATATAAGTTATATATAGTCCTCCGTTTACAAGTAAACCAATAATAGGCCTATAGTTATGCAGGGGATAAACGAAATATCCCAATTTTATTTCCATTAATAAATATGACAATAATATAATTTCAAGGACCAATTTTCACTGCTCTTGTTAGTAATCTGGAACCCTTCTCTAAAATTCATTTTAATTTTCACTTTTCCTTTTTAGTATTGTAGTTTATTTTTTAGCCTTTTCTTTATGTAATTTAGAGATCATATTCCAGAAATGTAATTTCCTACGTCTTTTTTAGTAACTTAATTAATAGGGCCCGGATTTTTAGGTTTTTACTAACCATGTTTCAGTTTCCTATGCCCGGTTTCTACAAACTTGTGAATTACCTATGGGTAAATTATCCATGGATAAATTAGTCTCATTTCAACCACAATGATATAATGAGCAAGGCCTTGGAGTTGTACAGTTAATTTAATTCAGAAGGCTTTGATTCTCATTGTTATTGATCCTACAAAGAGGTTAAATTTTATCCAGCCATCCATGAAAGTGTAAATTAACCCGACGATTTACCCTTGGAAAGATATAGCCCGAGTTTGTAGGAAAATTCTTTCTGTC
This sequence comes from Ectobius pallidus, assembly GCA_964059195.1. Classification (NCBI taxonomy): domain Eukaryota; kingdom Metazoa; phylum Arthropoda; class Insecta; order Blattodea; family Ectobiidae; genus Ectobius; species Ectobius pallidus. The sequence continues at coordinate 205,768,340 of CAXKWD010000001.1, read as the reverse complement.
ATTTTCATATTTACTCAGAGGACATTTATCTAGAAACTCGCCACAAGTGTAAGTGATTGCTACCTTTAAATTATTTGTGTTTGGGTGGTGTTATTCTTGTGTAAATTCTGTCCATTGGGTAATTTACCCATAGGTAATTCGCGAGTTTATAGAAACCGGCCATAAATGTACTAAAATAGTTTTATTTTAGTCTTTTTGCCATTTGGGAATATGTAAGTACAATAAATACATTGAAAGAATATATTAATTAATTTTATTTTTACTTAAAATTCCATGGCTCTGAGACACAAAACTTTAGGAACTTTTTGCTTAGGTTTAGAACTACCCCTGTCATTTCCAACTCCACCATAAACTAAACAAGAACATTTTTCAATTAATCAGTCGACTTATAGAATACTTTAATTTCGGGGTCTTGCTGGAAGAAACAACGTGATGAAACTGCAAGTGTAAGCTTCTTAAGAATTCCTTTAATTTGTTTCTAAGGAAACCGGGTATTTCGGTTCACTTAAGATTCCCTTTACCGAAACAATGACGTACAAAATTACAAAACGTAATTCTATATTTCATCTTACAAAATAATATAACTTACTGGCAATCGTATTTTACTTGACAAGCAGTTGTAGCCATTTTTAGTTTTTAGCGTCTTATTTAGCCATTTTTAGGATTTATAAGATTGGACTAAGTGACTGCCTTGACAATGAAACGGATAATTATGTCAAAATATTACAGTTAGCTAGCAAGAATAAAAATACTTTAAAACCTAAGAATCCGGGCCCTAGTAATTACTCTTAAATTCAAAGTAGCAATAAAACATAAATCTTAGAATGTTTCTACCTGTACATAAATCTAATAGTAATCTGATTTTTATATTTACGCATTAAGTAATTGTAACTGACTAGTGGAGAGGAAAAGGCCAGAATAGCCTTAGCTCCGGTAGAATAAATAAATAAATTTAAAACGAATATATCTGTTTCTTCTAGCTATGTTCCTTACTTCAAACATCTTCGGTCGTAGAGTACGGTATATGTGGAGTTCACATACTTTCACATGTAATCCTGAACGTAGGTTTTGCATTAAAAAGCGGAGAAGTTTATAATCCCTCGAACAAAGGTAAGAATAACTGACCCGAAAACGAAGACAATCTCATATTAAAAGTAAGAAAATAAAGAAGGTCCGGATAAGACAAGCAAATAAAAAATTCAGTGACATAAGAGGTCCTTGAATAGGGGAAATATGTAGACTTTATATAATATCGGATATTGGATATAAGGATGTATGAGAGGAAGACGAAGTTGTTCATGCTCGCTTCAGTTGGCGGCCCTGGCGAGTTCAGATCTTGACAGACACTCCGCTAAAGTGAATCCAATATGACATATCGGCAAACTCAGGGAAAAAGCGACGTATAGTTCGCACGGACTGAATGATTGCATCAAAGAATATTTGCCCCTGGGCAATGGTATTATTACACTAGCAAACCCCACAGATCGGCCCGATATCCTGTAGTCGATGAAGATACCGTATCTCAATTAAAATTAGCCTATATTATGTAGGCTACTTCACTTCTTTTTTAGGTAGATTTTCGAAGAAAAATCTACCTATTGCAATGGATACCACTTTATGATTTTCGAAAAATTCTTTCATATCTTTACGTTTCATGCTCCCCTAAGTACGAAACCACCGCCCGTTCAAAAAAAAAATTTGTGATATTTATATATATATATATATATATATATATATATATATATATATATATATATATATATATATTTATATATATATATACTAGCTTAAAAGACCCGGCGTCGCCCGGGTTTTGTATTTTGTAATTGGAAATTAGCTTATGAAGGATTTTAAATTTTAAATTCTAGGTCCTTATATAGGCATTTATAATTTGAAATAGGAAGAACGACTTATTACACTCAAACTATTCCCTCAGAAAACGCTTGATATAGTTTTTTATGGCTCATAGAGGATCTAGAATTTTGCATCCCATCGCTTGTACAGTGCACAGCAAGCCTGGTAGAGGTTTAAATAAGAAGAAACAGAAATTCCTGTAACATAAAATTGTAATATCGAGGCGGGAAATTTCCCACTCTTATGTTACCATAAAGCATTATCACTTTCATACTTTTCTCTCCAAAAACCTGCGATATAATATAATAATATACACATTACCATACCTCGTTTTGTTTTCTCTATGTCCAGGGTAGAGAAAGTTATGTGATTCCATTATTTTAGTGGATTTCACTCTGTAATATTTATTTATAACATGAACTATTTTGATAACTTCTCTTATTTGTCAAAAGTGCATTTCAATTGTTTCTTCCAAGCCCACCTGATACCATTTGTGCAACAATATATTCTGTGAATTTGTTTTGATAATTCTATGTAAAAATGGATTAAGTATTTTCAAAAACATTAAATTTTTGGCATTTAGAATCAGAATTTTTCAAAATCCTTTCTTAGTGAGCACCTACATTATGAAGCGAAGGTACTGTCAAAATTCCAAGTCTCTACCTGTTATAGTTTAGGCTGTACGTTGATTCCTGTCATTCATTCAGTCAGTCAGTCAGTCAATCAATCATTCATTCAGTCAGTCAGTCAGGACAAAGCCTTTTATATAGATAGAGATATATATCTTTACACGATAGCGGCCGTAATTTTGAAGATATTTGAACCAAATTTTATTATGTTATTTCTAGGCCCAATAGTTCGGACAAGTTCGTTAATGGGCAAAATTGGCCCAAGGGGGTGGTCGGGGGAGGGGGTTGAAATTTTAAAACATTTATATCTCGGCCCCTATGAAGTATAGAGGGAAACTTTGTTTGAATAAATTAGAGTACTCCCTATGGAGTTCACAGTGACACCAACAATTCGGGGGTTCGAGTGAGGGTGGGGGTGGGGGTGGGGGATGAAAATTCGAAACTTTTGAAACCACGTCTTGTGGGGTATCGTTGAAAAGCTCTTGATGAGTACTCTACAAATCAATAAATAGTTTCTTGATAGCTCTCATATGACGCGAAATTTTAATGTTTGAAAATAATAACACTTAGAATTATTATAATATCATAATTTTGTCTTGTTTAGCGGCTTTGCTAATTTTATTCATTGCTGATCTTGCGCACGGCCTCCCAGAATATTATATCCTATTCTTGTTGTCAAAACAAATGATTGTAGGCTCTTCCTCTTTACCGAATTCAGTTCTTATTACTGCAGGTTTACCATGCCAAGGCTAAAGAAAATGAGTGCTATGCAGCGACAATAAATTAAACCAAAAGCACTTCGAAATCTACCTCCGCCTGTAGGCCTGCCTAAAGGGATTTTTTTTTATTTCGGCTGTGTTTATACTACTTTTAGCTTCGAGGGTACATCAGGAGTTTGGGATCTGTGTCTGTACAGTAGGGTAGGCCTTGGAACTTTTGCTTGTCAATTGTTTCATTGTCGGTGTATTTAATGGAGTAAATTTCAACTGATATTAATGAAATGGTGAGGATGATTCATGGTAGGCTATGTAAATATCCAATTCGGCACTTGCCTTTACGACTGGGGAAACCATGAAAAAACACAAATTGGCCGGCCACGGGATTCGAGCCTGGGACCTCCCGAATGCGAGTCCAAGACGTTACCAAATCGGCCACCTCGCTCGCTACTTCACGTTTTATTCGGCAAAATTTAATAACTTAGACACGCCCGTGTTTATTAATTCATCCGCTAGATTTTTTAAGCATTTATTATTATTATTATTATTATTATTATTATTATTATTATTATTATTATTATTATTATTATTATTATTATTACCATCAATATTATTACCATTATTATTATTATTATTATTATTATTTATTCATTTATACTGGCGAAATAAAGGCAATCTCTTCCACTTCACCAGTAACTGTCGGCTAAGTTACTATATTACAAATAATACATATCATAAAGATCTGGAAATTAAAAACCAAACATGTTACAAACATGTTTGTTACAGGCAATAAAAATATTATAAGTTACAATGAATTAATTATGTTTGACTAACTAACCCTTAAATTGATTATGTTTACATTAGGATACAGTCGTTTGTCTTGGATTTGTATTGAAAGGACAAAAATAAATTTGCAAAGAAAATTCTAAAATCCTCACAAATTGCAGAATACGGTAGCAAGAAATAAACTATGGGCCTAATCACTGTGTTGACTGTTTTCTTCACAGTCCGTCATGGAGTTATATATTGTTTGAGAAATTGAGTCCCCAAATTAAAGGTTAATCTGCCTTTTGAGTGTTGCTCTGGTATGTAATGTAAAGGACTTGAATTATTCAAGGCCGGCTGGGAAGCGTATCTACAACATATCAACTGCTGCAAAGTTCTTTCTCAAACAGCCCACCCTTATGTACTAACGTCAAGAAATCTATCGTTAGAGAGTACTGAATGTGTCAAACATCTACAGCTAACCGACGTTTCTGAAAGTCATTAAAGATCCTCGTACTGGCTTTTATGACGCCCGGCTTAATTTATAAGGAAAGTTTTGAGACAAAAAGAATTCGACACTTGGGCTTCATTCCCGCAAAAAAGTCTTGGTGTAGACCTTTAAAAAGAATGCACTCAATACAACTCATGGATTTGACGTTGAAGGCCTTACCTCGTAAGAACTGATTGTATAATTTTAAAACGATGTAAGATTTCATTAGTTTTGAATTTACCAATTTTTTGTGCATTGAATTTGTTTTTTGAAAAAGTTTTGCAATGTAATTTATACTGTTTTCTGTAATTTATAATGCAATTCAGCTACCAAGGGAAAGTAAAGTATTACTAATACTTAAATGATGGAGCATACTTCATACTTTCCAGAGCTTATTTTACAAATTTTAGAGCATATTTTCAAGTATATTTCGTCTTCTGATTGAAAACATTTCCGGACTTTACTTATAATTTGGTATTTACGATACTCTTATAACATTATGAAATGCATGAAGTGAATATATTCGTTTCTTAATAAATTCTATAATAGGATCATTGCATAATGGTACTTCATGAGATTGTATAGTGGACGGGACATGTCTGTCCGTCTGTCTGCATGCGCAATACGCTTTATCGGATTTTCATCAAACTTGGAATACGCATTTATAACGTCCACGGAAAGAAGCAAATTGATTTTTGACCAAATCGTTTGACCGGTAATAATAATAATATATATATTTTTTTTTATTAAGGAACATTCCACAATACAATGGTTTTCCTTCATCCCACAACAATCATTTGCCTCCATAAGTCCCTGTCTATAGCATCTTCTTCACTTAATCCTTTTCTCGCCATAGGCCTACTCCTTTTCACCCCATCCATCCAACACTCTTTGGGCTTTCCTCTTCTTCTTTTTCCTTCTACTTTCCAATCCAAAATTTTCTTGGGTATTCTACCCTCTGTCATTCTGCGTAGGCTACATGTCCATACCATTTCAAGCGTCTTTCTTCTACAATTTCCAAAATATTCTTTTCAACTTTCATTATTTCCCTTATTCTATTATTCCGAATTTTTTCTTTCCTGGATTTTCTTGCTGAACGCCTCCAAAAATCCATTTCTAATACCATTAATTTGTTTGCTTGTTGTCTACTTATGGTCCTAGTTTCAGCGCCAATTAATGTTGTACTTTGGAATAATGCCTGATATATTAATTTTTTAGTAATAATATTAATAATAATAATAATAATAATAATAATAATAATAATAATAATAATAATAATAATAATAATAATAATAATAATAACTTAATAATAATAATAATTTTATTTTACCTTGTCACCCAACCAGGAAAAAAATTAAATAGTTAAAAAAAATTATAACTCAAGTAATCTTGAAGGTATTATTACTAAAGACCGGATGTTAGTCATTTAAAAAGTTGAAAATAGGCAGACAAAAAGGTATTTAAAAATGCAGAATAGGCAGCCGAACTTCTGCAGGAGACTTGCTAGGAGGTCTTTAAACATCCACCCTACAGCCCGGAATTCGCTCCCAGTGATTTCCATCTTTTCCTACATCTAAAGAAATGACCAAGAATGACAGAGAATGACAGAGAGGCGGAGATGTTTGTCAGTCAGTAGGTCAAATATCTGGCAGCAGACTTATAGGACACAGGTATTCAAAAGTTGGTGCCACGGTAAAACAAATTTTTCAATTCCGATGGCGAATATGTTGAAAAATAGCTGAACACTGACTGTGTCTGATGCAATAAATATTTCTTTGGAATTGTGTTTATGTAAACAGCCCCAGGGAAACTTACTTTATGGACGCGCCCCGTATAACGTGTTATAATTTAGAAATGTTCTGATTGATTGACATGCTAGAGAACGCATTACTAGAAGTGGATGGATAGGACTTACATGAAAGGAATGAGCAGTTTATTTAATGAACTCAATTCCGTCAGCGTCTGAGCGGTATTCCGCTTTCATTTTAACCTCTCTATTGGAAATCGTAACAGACGTTTGTATGGGAAGACAGGGGAGGGAGGGGTCAGATGAACGAAGAGTTTTCTAAACCTTTACTACCGGCTGTCATAACAGTCAATCCACAAGCTTGTCTCGTATAAGGAGGAGAAACTGTTGCCAAAAAACTATCTCTATTACTTTTCACATAGTTTATATAGGAAAGAATTCCAATAGCAAGAATGTTCACAGAAGAGATCAAAAAGTTCTCCCCAAATTTTTACGGCAATTTCTAGAGACATTTTTACGTCTCCGGACTACTTCTGTCATTTAAGTTTCCAGTCGATAGATAGAAATCCGAGAATATCAAGGATAAGTAATAAAAATGATGCGACAAATAAAGCTATATTGGAAAAGAGCCTTGAAAAGAAGAAATGAAAACTATGCTATGAATCCTACGTTTTCATGATTATATTTCAACAGTGTTTCCACATTTCCACCTTATTCTGACTGATTGTTAAGTGCCAGAATGGTAATTTCTTGATTACTTCGTGTCTGTCTGTCCGTGTGCTTGTATGTGCGATAACTCAAATACGCTTTATACAACATCCATGGGAAGAAGCCTATTAATATTGGACTAAATCGGTTGACCGGTACCGGAGTAAAATCCAGTTTAGTGTCTATCTTATGGTAATATATTAGAAAAAAGTTGCAGTTGTCATGATAACATATTGTTTTGCAGTGTTCATATAGCCTATGGCTTTGAAAGTTGCACTACAGTTAGCTATGGCAAATAACACCATTCCTTCAGAAGTGCTTATCAAACTAGACCGTTAAATTGAGATGGTGGCCAAGATGAACCCCAAGATGAACCCCAATTCTGGAGGTTCGTGGTTCAAATCCCGTAGCCAGCCAATTTCACATTTTTATTTGCTTGTCTTTTTATGTGAGTGTGTGATTGTCAAGATATCACAAATCTGTATAGTTCTGCTGATGCTGGACGAAGTTAATCTGATTTTAAAAAATTACACCTTTGTTCTTCCGTAAGTCCTGCTTAATGAATAAATCTGGACCATAACTCGGAAATCTATTTAAAAAAATATATTTCCGTGTATCGTAATTGCAGTTATAACTGTTTAAGCAAAACCAATCTGGCACTCTGTTACATCAGTTTACCGGATTTTATTAAGTGCCAGAATGATACTTTCTTGATTACTTTGTGAACAGGAAAATTTTTTATCTGTCCGCCTGTGTGTGTGCCTGTACGCGCGATAACTCAAAACAAGCTTTATCAGACTTTCATGGAACTTACTATACACACTTATAAATCCCATAGGATAAACCCTATTTAAGTTGGATCACATCGATTGATCGGTACCGGAGTAACCACCAATTAACTTTTTTTTAAATTACTTTTTTTAAATAGTAAATCATCACTAAACTATAAAGCCGCATGGCTCAATCACTGACATAATTGTTTGCCCACTTCCAGATGAGCCAGCTGTTAGTCTGTAACCGATGGAAATATTTTTAAAAAATTACTAATTTTAATTTTTCACCCCCAAAATGTATTTAAAAAAGGCGGAGGTAAAATAAAATCTGTCCAGATCTACTTTGGAGACTTATAGTAGCTACACGATAAGTCGTAAATTTTGGATCTTTGAATTTCTTGTTTTGGATTTTTTATTTTTAATTCTGTTTTTTTAAATTGGATTTTTAGATTTTTTAAATTTTGGATAAGCCTAATCATTGAGTTGATTGTTTTATGTGCAGTCCGTTCCGTCACAGTCCCACTAATTTCGTTACGATAGTAGTGGGCATAAAAGAGGAAGGAGCCACTTATCAAAAGTACGCTGCAGATATTCTCAACTCGATTCCGATTTTCTTCGTAACGCAAGTTTGGGTGAGCTCTCGATTTACTGCTACCACGGCTAAAGAAGTTTCACTTAAAAAACATAGCCTACTTTAATATTTCTGTAGACAAGGAACCATTAATTATCCCAGGTTAAGAAAGACAGATATATCGGATAATGGAATACCTTTACTAATGAACAAGAAACATATTTTCTTTCCTTCAGAATGCTTCAAGTGCTTCGTCACTTTACTTTGTATTTCTTTCTTATTAATTTACATGCCGCGGGGGAAAAAAAGAAACAACAAAAACAACACTGAAAGACAACTTTGTTTAAAGTCAACCCTTTCTTTTTATTTCTTCTTCAGAGATGTACAGTCCTTATAGAGACCTCACTCTCCTACTAATAACAGATGAATGAATATTCATTATTCAAAGCCTCGCCACTAACTCGTCCCCCTTCCCACTCCAAGTCGGTTTCCACCCCCGCTTTATGCATTTCCCATTTTCTCTTTCTGAGCATTTAATTAATGTAGAGAGATCTATAAGTTCCAGGGTAAAGTTCCCACAATATCACACCGTTCGCATTCCTCGCCATCTAACGAAAAATATCACCATTATTATTAGCAGACTTCGGATTTTAGGTAAAAACCTATTTGAATCCTTAAAGTGATATATGGACGAAAACTAGTATATGCATGTTTCATAAGTGACTATGCCTAAAACTGATACTTTTATAGGACCTAAAAAAGCCTATTTTTACGTTAGAGACTAATATTGCCTTTATGCTTGTTTTTCCTCTAAAGTTCAAAATAAGTCATTTTTTGTTATAAATTCTAGCATTTATTTTCAGTTCGTACTAATTTTTTTTAGCTCGGAATGTGCAGTAGTAGATGACACATTTGTGACCTGGTTAAATAGTAAGGAATGTCTCTTCTTCAGTAGAAAAATTCCTTGGAACTTCCAAGAAAATGCAGTGTTTTTCTCCCGATTCCCACAGCCAGATAAAAAAAAAAGTAGTAGGCCTACTCTGAATCACTGAGGGATACAAGGGGTTGAATATGCTAGTATGATATGCGTACCTTCTGGGCGCAGGGATTAAATTTTCACTGTTATGTTAGTAATACAGGCCCTAGTAATAGGTCTACATATTTCTCTGCACCATAGGCCTATATCTGTGTTTTTATCATGATTATTGATTAATGGTGACTTCAATACATATAATAGTCAGCATTCCAATTGAGATATTTCAGAAAATTGGCAACTTAACGATTTTATAAGAGACTATTTTACGATTTTTAGAACCTATTTTCCAATTTTTAGAGCCTATTTTAGGTACCTAAAACAGCATTTTTAGCGACCTAAAAGTCCGAAGTCTAATTATTAGTAGCAGGCCCCGGATTCTGATGACCTAGAATTGTTTGAAAAATGACCTATAAAATGACCCTAATTTTGTTTTTAAAATTATTTTTACAATTTATTTATTATTTTATTATTATCATTACCATTATTACATATTTATTACAAGTAAAAACAACTAAAACCAAACATTCCCCTATATGAGCAGAGCTCGTGTTTAGGGATATAGGCTTGTAGATTAATATAAATATAATTACATATCACTGCACAGTAAACTATACACTAAAAAGTTCTATTTTTAAAGAAAATGACCTAATAATTATAAAGAAAGACCTAAAAACTGATATTTTATTTATAAAAAATTATTATTGTGCACACAAAGTTATAGACTAGTTTGTACATAATTGTAAAAACTATAAATAACTGTAATGTTGTGAATGTCTTTTTCTCAGGAAAAATTTATACTGGCACTAAGGCACTGTTGAGTCAAAATTCGGCACATCCTTATGTGGTCTGCCGGATTATATTGTTGTTTATTGAGGGTAAACAGTAGTTTGCACTCTCAAATCCAAGGAGGTGGCAGACTCTGGTGCCAAGTCATTCTAATAACAATAGTCATATAATACGATATTTTTGCGTTTCTTTGATTCTCATTTCCGACTGATACATGTCAACACTTTAACACCGAATTTTTCCTTTTTGCATTAAAGTGCTAGAAGATACACGAAAACCTAGCACAGAGAAGTTGCCGAGTCAATTAAAACGAAGTTTTATTTTATCATACATATTTCTTTCTCGATGTAGAAACGAAATAAGCAAGACTTCAATGCAAAATATCACAACACACCTTATGTCTGAGAAAAAATTCCCAAAGGAGGATATGATTAGTTTCAAACAAGGTGCTAAGGGATAGATTCCACATTCAGTTGGAGTAACAATTACATAATTATATCCGACCATTATATCCGACCAGACCCCCACTCTGCCCAAATTATACCACTTGTCTGAGCGCTTCAATTAATCGCGACTCTCTTACATAAGTTGCAGATACGTAGATTGCGAAGGATTGAGTTACAGGATCGACCGATATAGATCTCACATTTTGAAAAGGTGTCAAAATAATTTAAAACCCATAGGTAATCCCACATCTCATACCTCAATAAATGTAATATGCAAATTTAAAATAAAAATTGTACTTAATTTCAATATAGGTTACGTTTGACGTTTTCATGGTAACACTGCGGCAGTGACTGACACAGGTTAAGTATATTTGATATTTTTTTCGACCCGTCTGTGTCTCAACAGCCCGGGTCTGGAACCAGCTGTGTCACCCGACAGCGGACCATGCGGCATCACTGGATCCACCCAGCTCTATAGACACCGCCTTCCTGCAAGCTACCCTTACTGTATCGCGCCAGTACTTGGGCGCCCAGGGTTAAGTTGTTCTAAAATTCTCTCATGTTTAAAGAAAATGCTGGACCGAACAGTAAACAATTTCGTAAATTACTAGTGCAGTCTCCTGCCAACGGACGCATTGTTTGGCTAATAACAATCTACCCATATTGCACACTTAGTATATCAATGTGACCTTAAGCCAATTTTGTTTGAATGACAATGATGTAATGATTCAAAAGATGATATAAATAACAAGACTTATTGCTTCAATGTTAAAACTACTAAATGCGCCTTATATAGTAAAAAAGATTTGCTTATTAACCATTTTTAGTAAAATGTATATGCAATATTTAAGACTGGCCAATGTGATGTTGATATATCCCATAGGATAAGTCAAGCGAGAGTGGAAATTAGGTCTCTGAATGGGATATTCTGGAGTACTCGCATATCCAGAAGAACAAAGATAATGATATTGCGTGTTGTTGTTGAAAGTATTTTGACATATGCTTCGGAATGTTGGACACTAGCAGGTGCCCGCGGCTTCGCCCACGATAATTAATTGAAAAATTAAAAATTAAGATTATAATAATTACTAAAGCATTATATTTATTAACACATGCACGCGAATCATTAATAAACTAAGCCATTAATAATATTAATGAAACGGCTAAAATTCCGGCTTTAATGTACATTCCACGATATGAAAGCACCTTCTGGGAAAACAATCTCAGATTCGATTATGCAGTTCCGAAGCTAACTGTGAACACATAATACGTATTGTTTCTCAACTGTTTTTTGACAGATGAGTTTGATGTGAATTTTATTTGATAAATTCAGTGTAATTTTCAGAAATTATATAATTTGTCAAGGGAAGGAGTTATTTTGTTTGGATTTTTATTGTCCGCGATACGGTACTGCCCGCGGCTTCGCCCGCCATTATTAATTTACTCCAGGATTTTTTAGAAATTTACACTGGCAGTAGACTATAATAAAAATGTTTGTGATTCAGAGCTATGAAAATTGTAAGTAAAAATAAAATTAAAATATTTGTTCATTGTGTTCATTTCACTTAGGACTTATATAATAAAGAAACGGTTTTCCTAATTTTGTACCCTTCGTGGAAGTTTAGACTGAGGGAGACGAACATCGCCGAGTATGCCCGATGTTTCACGAAGCGGGCGAGCGAGTGAGCACGCTAATTAGGGCCGTTGAATTGTATAAGAGTAGATTAGTCCCGAACAGAAATTTAAAATTGCAGCTTAGAAGTATATTAAAATGTACAAGTTAAAATTATTTTAGAGTTGAAATAATGTTCAGTATGCTGTCACTCTTGGTAGTTTATTCATGTGATAAAGTTCTTCCAAATGTTGTTTAAAAAACTCGCTTAGGCTATATATAACAAATTTTCGTGAACGTTCTGAAGTTGTCCTCTTCGTATTTAGCTTTAAAGTCAAACCAACTCACAACATAATGAGGAGATTCATTTCAATACTTAAATATGTATTATCTTCTGTCCTACGGAAATTAACAAAAGACAATAACTTGCTAAGTGTAATGTTATGATTAGACCTGGGATTTTAAGGCAAATGTTTATTTTGTTCCTTATGAAATAACATGAATTGTTAAAAATATGTTGATATTTCATGAGATATTACTTATATTTCTAGAGTTTTATATTGCCCTAAAATGCCTATTTGGACCTTTGGAGCCTGTTTTTACTATTTTAGTGCCCAAAATGCCTATTTTGTACATTTAAAATAAAATTCAACTTCTGTAACTTTTACAGTCATTTAATGGACATCTTTGAATGAAGGGCAGAACAGCAGAGGGTGGGGTTTTCACAGAAACTTGATTTTCCCAAACAACTGTCGCCAAAGGAATGCTGACTGACGGGGGAGGATTCGCTCAAAACAACAAGTAGCAAGAAGGGACATAGGCCTACTGTCAATTTTTCATATAATCCAAAACTGTTTTTGATAAATGTATTTTTAAAACTGTCTTAATTTTTCAATTATTTCTGTTAGGAATAGGTATATCACATTTTGTATAGTAAAAAAAAGCTCTGGTTACACTGAAGAGCATATTGTAGTATTTTAAAGTATATTTTCTGTCTATTTATACATTTTTACTTCCTCTGCCCGTACCATAGGTACTATAGGTAGAGGAAGTATTGTTTTCGACCCTAAAATTCGAAGTTGAGTTTTTAGCATATATACACGTTTCAAGGCCAGTAGTATGGTTTTGCCGGTGACGTCACAGGTGGAATGTGGAATGAGAGGGGAAACGGGTCACGTGACAGGTGGCGCTGGAGGGGAGGGTGGAATGATGACGTCACAAGTGGGCGTGGCCTATGACGTCACAAGTGGGCGTGGCTATGACGTCAGTGGCGGATTGTATGACGTCACAAGTGGGCGTGGCAATAACCACGTGATTCAAAATGGCGTCGGTTCCGGTTCCTATTGCAAATGGCGGCGGTTCCGGTTCCTATTTCAAATGGCGTACGAAGCGCGAAATTTAAAATTTGGGAATTTATATTATAATTGGTTACGTTTCCGGCGCGAAATTCAAAATTTGGTAATTTATAATGAAAATGGCTACGTTTCCGGTTCCTATTTCAGGTGGGCGGATGGCGGTTGATTTGAAAATTGCAAAAGGTGGAAATTTGATATTACAATTGCAAATAACGGATGGTGGGAAATTTGAAATTTGTATATTGGTATTGTTTTACAAGATGGTGGCATCGCTTACGTCACAAGTGGAATAAGAGGGGAAGGTGGAATGTTTTTATGACGTCACAAGTGGAATGAGAGGGGAAGGTGGAATGCTTTTATGACGTCACAAGTGGAATGACTACGTCATCATTCAACATGGCGGCATCGCTTACGTCACAAGTGGAATAAGAGGGGAAGGTGGAATGTTTTTATGACGTCACAAGTGGAATGAGAGGGGAAGGTGGAATGCTTTTATGACGTCACAGCAGATTTCAACCTTATGTCTTTTTTGCAGGAAGCATATAGATCACGATGCGTAAATACGTCATACTCCTACACATAGGTTTTCTGTAAGATGACTATTTCAGTAAAAAATATCCCTGAGAGCGTTATTTTATTCCTTCGTAAATATGGTAGCTTTCGTCTTAAAACTATATTTTATTTGTAAGATTTTAATCCTAGCCCAAGGGGTTAACTCAGCTTCTGGCTTAGCGGATAGTCGTAAATTTTCCTATCATGATCGGTGCATAATCTTACATGTTGAATTATCTTCAATTCCCCCAGTATAATGTCGGAATAATATTATATCATACTTCATTATTCAAAGGCGTCTTGTAAAGTCAATGTATAGAACTGTGTTAGCACACTGTTTCAATGTACGTGACAGAATTGATGCATGTGTATCTCGTTATCTACAACAGTCATATGAGGCTTGTAGTAACCTTGACGTACGTCTCATATCTTCATTCACTGCAACTAATCTATCGTATGCTGACCTATTCAAAAGTCTTAAAACAATCTCTTTAAACAACAGTACTTTTAAATATTAAATCCCTAATCATAGCACATGTCTTATGTATTATTAGTCAACAGTATTTTTATTGCGGTATATTAAAAACTTATATTGTAATATTTCATCGCAGAGTGGTAGTGAACTTATATTGTAATATTCCATCGCTGAGTGGTTCTGAGTTCGATTCAAAGTCAGTAAAGGCATATTCAGCTTTTCTCACATTGCGGGAAATTGAATATACTGTTTCAGAAAAGCGCTGATAAGAAATAAATATCAAATAACGCTTTAACGTATATTTCTCCCAGTGATTCATCTCCGATGGAACCTTATATTATTAATGTAGTTTGATACAGAGTATATCATATCACAATTGTCAGCATTTATTATATGAAAATTAATATTCTATTTCCGTACCAGAATTAAATATCGGATATCTGATAATTTCACCAGAAATGAATATTTTTCGCATACGACATCGATTTAATGTGGGAAATCATGAACAGGTATTTTCACAAGCAGGAAACGCGAAATATCTAATTACTACTGACTTAAGGTTTAACGTATATTTCTCCTGTCGCGAGGCTATCGTCAGCATTTTTTTTTTTTTTTTTTTTTTTTTTTAAACTCCAATCATGTCATTGGTGTAAAATATATTTGTCCTGTTGCGAGACTATTTTATAACAACACTATATAAACCAATGACGTCATGCTTCAGGCTCACTTCTTATTCAACCGTCAGCAGCTGCAGATCAACAATGGAGAGCTCGTCTACCGTATTTTTCCAGTGCACCGAGTGTGAGGCAAAATTTAGGCACAATTACAATCTGAATAGGCATATTAATCAGAAACATAAAAAATCTGAATACAAGTGCGAAACGTGTGGTGTATCTTTTACACGAAGTGACGTTTTAAAAAGACACGTCAGTAGTATCCACATCAACACCAACAACGTCGTGTGTGACATTTGCAAGGCAACATTCAAGGCGGATAGATATTTGGTTGACCATATGCAGAACGTTCACCATCCATCCAGGAAGGTGGAATCTAGGCATATCGGGATCTACACCAACACTGCTCGCTTCCATCTGCCAGCGCATAGCGGGGATGGAGTAGCCCACCCACCGATGGTTGTAGAGGAAGCCGGGCACTCATCTCAGCATTTACAGGTATGTTATTATTATTATTATTATTATTATTTTACATACCATCAAACTTATTTCTTTTATGATAAAACGTAATATTATTTTTCATATTAGTATAGAATGGATAAAACAAGACATTTAACTCATAAATCTTAATATTTTATTTTTTATTATGCAAACCATCCAGCTTATTTCTTTTATGATAAAACTCATTATTTTTTTATATTAGTACAGAACTGATAAAACTATGATGTTAAACTTTATTTCTTTTACCATAAATCTTACTATTTTATTATTATTATGCAAGACAACAAACTTATTTCTTTTATCATCAATCTTAATATTTTATTTTTCTATTGTTGCAGAATGCCAGACCAATGAGTGTGGATACCATGCGGACATCATCCGTCCAGCCAAGCACCATCCATCCTAGGCAATCAGATGATCATTTGCAGGTATGTTATTATTATTATTATTGTGCATATCAAACTTATTTTTTTAACACAGCCCAAGACATAAAACGTAATATTATTTTTTATATTAGTATAGAACTGATAAAACCATGACATCAATCTTATTTCTTTTATGATAAAACTTAGTATTATTTTTTTATATTAGTACAGAGTGGATAAAATCAAGACATTAAACTCATAAATCTTAATATTTTATATTTCTTTGTTATATATGCGTTTATAGGTATGTTATTATTATCATTATTGTACATGCCGTCAAACTTATTTCTTTTTTGATAAAACGTAATATTATTTTTTATATTAGTACAGAGCTGATAAAACTATGACGTTAAACTTTATTTCTTTTACCATAAATCTTACTATTTTATTATTATTATGCATATCAAACTTATTTTTTTAACACAGCCCAAGACATAAAACGTAATATTATTTTTTATATTAGTATAGAACTGATAAAACCATGACATCAAACTTTATTTCTTTTACCATAAATCTTACTATTTTATTATTATTATGCATATCAAACTTATTTTTTTAACACAGCCCAAGACATAAAACGTAATATTATTTTTTATATTAGTATAGAACTGATAAAACCATGACATCAAACTTATTTCTTTTATCATAGAACTTAATATTTTATTTTTCTTTTGTTGCAGAATATAAGTCCAATGAGTGTGGATACCATGCGGACATCAGCCGTCCAACCAACCACCAGCCATCCTATGCATTCAGGTCAACATTTACAGGTGTGTTATTATTATGATTATTGTACAAGCCATCAATCTTATTTCTTTTATGAATTTATATTAGTAGGCTACAGATCAGATAAAAACCAACATTAAACTCATAAATCTTAATATTTTATTTTTTATTGGTCATACCATCAAACTTATTTCTTTTATCATAGAACTTAATATGCTTTTTTATATTAGTACAAAGTGGTTAAAATCAAGACATTAAACTCATAAATCTTAATATTTTATATTTCTTTGTTATATATACGTTTATAGGTATGTTATTATTATCATTATTGTACATGCCGTTAAACTTATTTCTTTTATGATAAAACTTAGTATTATTTTTTATATTGGTACAGAACGGCTAAAATCAAGACATTAAACTTTATTTCATAATATTTTATATTTCTTTGTTACAGAATTCAGAAACCAACCGCCAGTCGCGACCTAGTGTCATCATGCATACGCGTGATATTCCACAGGTATGTACAGTGAAATGTCTTAGTCTTTTATTATACCATTCGCTTATAAAAAGTCTCGATTGCTAATGTCGATGTTTTTTCGTTATTACAGATTCAAGGTGGAATGGAACGCACCGCTATGACCAACTCACCATCAACAGAAACATGTGAGTTTTTACCTGTTGAAACTGCATTTAGGTCACGACTGGCAACATATGCAGCATTAAATTTCACAGCCGGCGATATGGAGTCTATCCTGTCGTCGTGCCAGTATAAAATTGAAAATCTTCTGTCAGAGTCACTATCAAAATTTGTATCAATTAAATTTAATCTTTTCGTAGAGTGTGAATTTAATCATCTAGAGCTAAATTCTTGTTTGAGAAATTTTAAAACAAAAAATGAATCGCTGCTTAGAACCTCTAATATTCATGAAGTAGTTTCTAGTCACATTTCTAAAATTCAGGCTGAGATGCAAGATAGTGAAATGCGAGGGTCTGGGTGGTTTTACAATAAAATCCACAAAATTGAAATTCGTGTGAATGAATACTTGCCATTTGCGGGACGTAGTCATATGATCCTCCCTGATAAATTCCAACATCTGAAGTCATTAATTAATATTCGTAATGATGATGAATTTTGTTTCAAGTATTGTGTATTATCAAAATTTATTGAGTCTGATAAGGAAATGTGGGCCAGTTATCTTACCAGACCAGAGTTGGATAACAAGTACGATTGGAACTGTGTGAAATTCCCCGTTTCGATTCATGATATTGAAAAGTTTTCCAAAAGAAACAATATTTCTATCAATGTTTTCGGCCTCGAGGAGAAACGGGATGGGAAAAATATTTCTCATTTCGTATTTCCTATCAAAATTGTTGAAAAGGAATTAGATGATCATAGAGATCTTTTGTTTGTATGTAACGAGGAAAATTCACATTACATCGTCATTTCCGATTTCAACGCTTTCGTAAAGCCATTCATAACATCTCACGACCATAAGATCAGAGTTTGCAAACGATGTTTTACACATTTCGAATCGTATGCTGGTAAGTCTGCTGACGTAAGGTTGAGAGAACATTTGGCAATATGCAACTCGTTCAGCCCAGTCAGGTGCGAAATTCCTAAAAATCCTGAAGTCGTATTCAACAAGCCCGAATATTCGCAAAAGATCAGATTTGTCATCTATGCGGATTTCGAGTGTTTGCTGGAACCTATTTCGGGATGTTTGGGAGATCCGCAGAAAAGCTGGACTACTCCTTATCAGAAGCATAAACCTTTTAGTTATTGTTATTTCATCAAAGATGCTGAGGGCGCATATTCTCAATTGAGACTTTTTAGAGGGGAGGATGCCAGTGGCGAGTTTATGCGCTCGCTCGTCGCTGATGCTAAAGAAATTGATAAAATCTTGAACAGCGTAAATAAGCCCATGACCCCTCTGACAGAAGATGAAATTAGGGTTTACAATAGCGCTACTATTTGTCATATTTGTGGTGAGGGTAACTTTACCGATGTGAACTATAAAGTAAGGGACCATTGCCATGTTAGTGGTCTGTTCAGAGGAGCCGCCCACAGAAATTGTAATTTGAATTATAGGAACCAGGCATTTGTCCCTATTGTTTTGCATAACATGTCTAACTATGATGCTCATTTCATTGTGACAGAACTTGGTTTCGATGAAAACCGTATCAACGTCATATGTAATAGTCAAGAAAAGTATGTGACATTTTCAAAATTTATTCCCTCCTCTTATTTGAAGAGGGGAGGTATGGAGTTAAGATTTATAGACTCGTTTCGGTTCATGGCAAGCAGCCTGGAAAAGCTAGCAAACAATCTACCTAAAGATAAATTTATAGAAACAGCAAAAGTATTTGGTGAAAACGCCGATTTGGTGTGTCGAAAGGGAGTGTTTCCCTACGACTACGTCACCTCAGTTGAAATTTTGAAGGAGAAGAAATTGCCTCCCAAAGATGCATTTTACAATAGACTCGTGAATGAGAACGTCTCTGACCAAGACTACTCTCACGCGAGAAACGTTTGGAATTCTTTCTCGATCAGCTCATTAGGAGAATATTCAGACTTGTATTTAAAATCTGATGTTTTGATTTTGACCGACGTCTTTGAAAACTTTAGACAGATGTGTTTTGAGACGTACAGAATGGATTGTTTGTACTATTCCACAGTTCCAGGCTTTGCTTACTCAGCTATGTTGAAGTTCACAAAGGTAAAATTACCGCTTTTGACCGATATGGATATGATTCAAATGTTTGAACGTGGGATAAGAGGTGGAATTTGTCAGTGTGTGACAAGGCACGCTGTTGCAAACAATAACATGTGTGATGAATATGATGAGACAGCAAAAAAATCTTTTCTTTATTATGTCGATGCCAATAACCTATATGGTTATGCGATGTCTCAGGCATTGCCGTCAGGCGAGTTCCGCTGGCTCGACAAACATGAGATAGCGTCCTTTGACATCATGTCCATACCGGTCAATTCTAAATTAGGATATGTGCTTGAGGTAGACATTGAATATCCAGACCATCTTCACGATGCTCATTCTGATCTCCCTTTCTGTGCAGAGATGAAATTTCCTTCAGGCAGCAAAAACAAAAAATTATTAACCACTTTGGAGTCAAAAGAAAAATATGTCATTCATCACACGGTACTTAGGCAAGCCGTGCAACACGGACTGAGGTTAACCAAGATCCATAGAGTTATCGAATTTCAACAAAGCTGCTGGTTGAAACCCTACATTGACTATAACACGGCCAAGCGTAGGGCTGCAGCCAACAACTTTGAGAAAGACTTTTTTAAATTGATGAATAACGCCGTTTTTGGCAAGACTATGGAAAATGTAAGGAAACGTATCAATTTTCGGCTTGTATCAAGTGAGAAGGAAATTCGAAAGCTGGTAGCCAAAAGTAACTTTATGGATAGGACAATTTATAACGAAAACTTGGTTGGTGTCCATCTAGCAAAAACTAGATTAGTGTTTGATAAGGCCATCTATGTTGGCATGTCTATCTTGGAAATTTCAAAAACTAGGATGTATGAGTTCCATTATGATACCATGAAAAATTTTTATAAAGAAGGATTGAAATTGTGCTACATGGACACGGACAGCTTCGTCTATAGAATTGAAACGGATAACCTCTTCCGTGATATGATGCATTTCCGAGATGAGCTGGATACCAGTGTCTACCCACCCGAACATCCCTTGTATTCAAACGAAAACAAGGCGGTGGTCGGGAAATTCAAAGACGAAGGAGCTGGTCACTCCATAAAGGCGTTCGTAGGTCTGCGAGCGAAAATGTACGCCATAAAATTTAATGATATGGTCATCAAAAAATTGAAAGGCGTTAAGAAAAACGTCATTGACAAAGATGTCAGCTTTGAAGATTATGTTGGTTGTCTACAGAGCGGACAGTCAACATTCTCGTTAAACAGATCCATCAGATCATACAAACATAACGTATTTTCGATTTCGATGAATAAATTAACTTTATCTGGCAACGACGATAAGCGTCATATTATGGAAAATGGCGTGGACACTCTCGCTCACGGACACTATAGAATCATGGAGGATGAGGAGTGTGATGATGAGCCTCCTACTAAGAAGTGCAAACTGTAAAAAATGTATATTTGTATGTATGGTTTGTGTATATGGAATGTATATTTGTGTGTGAAACAATACTTGTAATTTTATATGATGTGTGGTGTTGGAGAACAATACTTGTAAATTTATATGATGTACTATTGATTTATGACAACTTTGGGTTCATGTGGGTTATAAATAAAAGAAAAAAGTTATAAAAATGAATCTATCTTTTATTTTCCCTAATCACATACAACATCCTTAATATTAACCCATGAATTTTTTGAGCTAGGGAACCCTAACCACTTTACAAACACCTTCTGTCCTTTGTTCTTTAACACCTTTTCAATTAAATAACAGTCTGGAAACTTAGTTTTCTGGAGTTCTTCAGCATAAAAAGCACCTTCAATACTCCCACCCTCCAAATCCTGAAGCAGATACGTGGGAGGAAATGTCGATTGGATCTTCTGTATCTTGAAAATCTCCGTAGTCCACGATGGTAAGTATCCTTTATTAAATAATTTCCTATGTTTTGAAACTCTTACATAGTCACCTTTAGCAAACTTTGGTTTCGTATAGCATTCATTGTAGCGATACACTGATTTCAGTAGACTATCGTCCTTTACTTGGTTAGGTTTCATTTTAATGGTAGAGTGATACCTATCGTTGTAATGTCTAATGAGTTCTTGCAACATGTCCACCCATCTGTAACTGCCTCTTGCCGAAAATTCGAGATACATGTTAGTTTTCAAAGTTCTGATGAAGCGTTCAGCAATGCACGCCTTAACATTAGAGTATGTAGAATAATGATTGATGCCATATTGTTTCATTAACGCTTTAAAATTAACGTTATAATATTCCTTTCCCATGTCGGTCTGTAAATTTTTAGGTGGAATATTAACAGATTCAAGTATATCTTGCATGGCTGCGGTAACATCTTTTCCGCTTTTACTTTTCAACGGTCTCGCATAAGCAAACTTGGAATATGCGTTTATACAAACCAAAATATATTTAAAACCTCTGTTTTCTCTATGATATGGAATCATTTCAATCAAGTCGCTTTGCCACAAATCGTTTAGTCCTTTCATTATAACATGGCGTCTTTGATAATTTATTCTAGCTGGTGCATGAAGTTCGTACGCGATTTCCCGCTTTTTCATGCTATGATTTTTCTCTCCTTCAACTCAGATAAGATTTCTTCTATTTCGTTGTGATGAGAATTATTCCCTGCCGCAGACGAGGACACAAGAAGCCTAAGTCGATCAATGAGCTCATTCGGATCGTCCCAGTATTTATATTCAATTTTACGATTTGGATGTACTTCTTTCATCATACCGCTACCTAATACACGATGTGGCGATCCCTCGTCGGATGATTCTTCATCAGAAAATAATTTCTTGATGACATGTAGATATTTGTGAGTATTGATTCTTCGAATGTTTCCACTTTCGTCATAATTTATTTTGTGCGCGTTAGTTTTTTTCAAAATCTCCTTATACACATCTAAATCACGATCGTTGTACAATTTTTTATCAGGAATATTTTTCATAAGCAATTCATACAACCCAGGGCGTCCAATATATGTCTTCTTGCCGATAACGAGGCGATCGTTTCTAATGGTCACAGGTGTTGATCCAATGTAGAATGATTGTCTGTCAGTATCCATTCTCAATCCGTAGATTGGATCGATATTTCTCGGCTTATGTGAAATGAGTTTTTGAATGTAAGGTGTAATCACTGGCCCATAAACTCTTTGTAGCATAGATTTATAATGTTTATGAGGAGATTGTTTAGAGGACTGAAACGTTTCGTATTCCATCTCCGACTCTTCAGATTCATGTTTACCGATGTTCACGAGCTCTTCCAAGGGTTTCGTTATCGGGTTTATAATTTCGCCAATTTCTTGTTTGGTCTGAAGATTGGATTTTTTTAGCGCTAAATATTTATTCCGTATAGATTTAACATGATTGGCAATGTCTTGTTTCACTCGTATCTGTTCCTTGCTCAACGAAGGATTCATTTCGACTGATACATATTTAGGGTTTACATAACAATATATTCGTCTATGCCACGCCTGTATCTCCCATGTTCACGATCGTTTTCTTTACAAATTGTTAAGAATCCATACTTTTGAGATGACCAACATTCGCGACATAACTGTTGAAATTTATCGAACGTCATGTCTGCATTTACGTAGTCGTTGTATAAATGTCTTAAATTTAACGCGTCCTGGTTAAATACGATCACCAAGTTACAATTGTCTCTTATCAGATGTTTAGGTATTCTCGCATACGATTGTGCAAGATAAAACATATCTAAAGATTTATGTCGTCCCATGCTAAAGTAATTTCTAATAGGTCCTTGCGGATCGCACATCACATCGTCGAAAATCACCACTGAATTCTCTTTGACTTCTGTCGGCTCAGGCATGGTTTGGTCGCTGCTTTCAAACTTGAAGTAACCAATTTCTGGAACGTCTGCTAAAATTTCTTCAAGCATTTTGTACTTTGGTTGAAACAGAGATCTCGAAAATATGTAAATATTTGAAAACTTTATTCCGTTAGGATGGAGAAGAATATTTATAAGCACGTTGGTCTTTCCGGAATTACTAGGCCCACATATAATAGACCTAGTGCTGTTGGGAAATAGTATGCTGTGCTTGCATTCGTCTTCTTCTCGATATAAGCTATCCATTGGGAGGATCTCCAGAGACACGTTTTGCTTCTCAACCTTCATGACTGTAAATGAGATTTTTACAATGATACGAATGTTTTTATATAAAAAGTTATAACATGAGGATATTGTAATCAGTATGGCGCCGCGAGTAGAACGAAGCAGACGTCGACACATCGCTCGTGGAGGTAAATTAATAAACACTCTGATTGATAAATTGCCTGTGGAATTACACATACCTGGGTATCGCTTTTGTGGACCTGGAACTAAATTGGAAAAACGACTGAAAAGAGGTGATAAGGGAATCAATCCTCTAGACGAAGCCTGTAAGGAGCACGATATAAGTTACGCACAGAGCTCAGATATAAGCGATCGGCATAAAGCAGACTTGAAATTGGCACAACAAGCCTCCAATCGTGCAAAGGCTGCCGACGCAAGTCTTGGGGAACGTGTTGCAGCTTACACCGTTTCTAAAATTATGAAAGGAAAAGCGAAGATGGGTGCTGGAATGGATACCATTAAAAAACTAAAGGCGGCATATAGAAAGTTACTATCGAATAAAAAGAACAAGAAAAAGAAGAGAGTGTTGAAATCGCCAAAGAAAATTGGTGGTATACTACCTCTGCTACCTATATTTGCAGGTTTATCTGCACTCGGGGCTCTCGGTGGTGCAGGAGCACATATCGCTAAAGCTGTAAATTCTGCAAAGTCCAATAAGAAACAGTTGCTAGAAAACATTCGTCATAACCATATGATGGAGAGCATAGCCTTAGGGAAAAAAGGATCTGGTATCGTGATGCAAGGAAAAGGATTGTATCTAAAACCTTATGCGAGCGGTAAAGGACTTCGTTTAAAAAAAAAGCCCTAACTAACTACGACTTGGAACGATACGCTAAAAAACTAGATATTCCACATTTTAGAGGCGTGTACATGAGGAACAACTTACCATCCAAGCCATATAAGCAGGAGCGAATCATTATAAACCTTGATGATGCCAAAGGTCCTGGTACGCACTGGGTAGCCTTAAAAATATGTAACAAGAATGCTTTCTATTTCGATAGCTATGGAGACTTACCACCTCCTATGGAAATAGTAAATTACGTTGGACCACATACAAAACTACTTTACAACGTTACACGTTATCAGAAATACAACACTTTGATTTGTGGACATTTGTGTCTAGCATTTTTACTATAAAAGCCTTCACCTCAGACATACAAGTGTTAAAACGATGCCTACGTTCACTCTAAGCGGATCCACGTCCGAAATCTCCAACACGATTCATCCACCTATTGAGCTGAAAGATGGAGCAGACTACGAGATTGCTTTGCTGCGGTTTGACTCATACAATTCTATACCTAATGTGTCTGAAAACAACAATTCGATGATAGTGATCGATGAAGGAGGTAAGGAACATGTCATCAGCATTCCAACTGGAACGTACGAGATTGAAGATATTTCTGATTATATAGCGTACGAAATAAAAGCTATGACAAATTCTACTAGAGACCTTAGTGAAATATTTAGAGTTATTACCAACACCAACACGTTGCTAACAACAATCTACTCTTTCCTCGAAGTTTCTTTCAACGTTCCAAACTCTGTGGCAAATTTACTGGGATTTGAAAAGTCCGATAGAATTCCTAAAAGGACCGCCACCGTTTCCAAGAGACCTCCAGACATAAACGGTGTTAACGTTATAAGAGTGGAGTGTAATCTCGCAAGCGGATCATTTCTGAATGGACAGCCGACTCATACCATTCATGAATTTTTCCCCACGGTGCCTCCTGGATACAAGATCACTGAAGTTCCATCATATTTGATTTTCTTACCTTTAATCAACATACAAAAAATATCTGACATTACAATCTCTCTTGTGGACCAGAAAGGACGTCTTATCGACTTTAGAGGAGAGCATATATCTGTGAAAATTGTAATAAGGAAAAATGGGTCTTAATTTTAACAAATACGTTCCCACCACGGAGCAATCTCAAAAAATAAGTCTTGACACCGTTAAGATTAAAAAAGTTTATAATCCTACGCACTGTGAAAAAGACCACACTCCAAGTCGTAACGTCGTGAAGGTAACACGTGTGAATAAGAAGTATCTCAAGTCTCTAGGATACAAAGTGTTATAATATGGATATCCTCGCTGTACACTCCAAGGCTATATTTGAAGATGCCATAGAAAATTATCAATATCATGGATTTAAACCGTATAACAACTCGGCTCTTGGTGAAAACGATGAAATACGGATTCCTATTCAGGCTGAAAACTCGTATGCATTAGTAAGCAGGAGTTTTATTATGGTTTCTGGAAATATAACCGACGATAAGGATGCTGAATATAAGGGAAAGGTTGTAAATAATGGTTTCCTCTACCTGTTCGATGAAATAAAATTAAATCTTCATGGAGAAACAGTCGATCGTAGCAGAAACCCTGGAATTACAAGCTTATTGAAAGCAATTTGTTCTTACACCGTTCTGGATAGTGAAAGATTGGAAAACGCTGGGTGGATTCACCCCTCCGACGATAATGTGGAGACTATAATAAAAAACAAAAAGTTTAATGTATGCATTCCTCTAAGCCATATCCTTGGAATCGCTGAAGATTATGATAAAATATTCGTCAATTGTAAGATGGAACTTGTTCTCATGAGATCGAAAAACACGATCAATGTCACCAAAGGAGAAGTTAGTAAAATTACCATCACGGATATCGAGTGGATGGTGCCTATCATTAAGGTCTCCGATGTCGAAAGAATAAAACTACTGAATATGTTGGGATCTGATCGCTCGCTGACAATAGATTTCAGAAGCTGGCAATTGTATGAGCATCCATCATTACCTCAAGCAACCAACATTTCATGGAACGTTACGACATCTCCTCAGTTGCAGAAACCTAGGATGGTTATCATAGGATTTCAAACTGCTAGGAATAAAAAGGAAGCCGACTGCTCAAAGTTTGATTTAGGTGATATCCAGAACGTATCTGTATACTTGAACGATACAAAGTACCCCTATCACTCTTTCATGGTAGACAGTACAAATGGTTCGTATGGAATCCTTTATGAAATGTATGCTAGATTTCAAGAGTCATACTATCAAAAACCATCCAATCCTCTCCTTAAAAGAAGCGATTTTATCACAAATACACCAGTCTATGTCATCGATTGCACCAAGCAGAACGAAGATCTGAAATCGGGGGCTTGTACCACCAGGATTGAAATTTCTGCAGCAAACAATATACCAGCAAACACAAAGGCTTATTGCTTAATTCTACACGATCGAAGTGTAGAGTATACTGCATTAACCAACATCGTTACCAATGTCGTGTAACAACATGATTATAATCGACTGTCAAGGATATCAGTCAAGGTGCAAACAATTTATAGCTAAAGAGGTTGCAGTGTCTTCGGTGGATGATAGATTTGCACATTTTGTTCTCCAACCACCTAAAAACAATTACCCAGATACAAAGTCGCAGCGGTACATCGAATCCAACATCCATGGAATTCCGTGGCAGAGTGGATACTTACCCTATGACGACTTGAAGCCTGTTCTTGAAAGTGTTTTAAAGCCAGTGGATGTTCTTCATTGTAAAGGACTGGAAAAGGTTCGGTTTTTTGAAAAACTGTTGCAGAGACCTGTTATAAACATGGATGATATTGGTGTTCCAAAGCTTGACAAATTAAGAGACTGTGAAACCAAATGTCTTTTTCATGATGACTCTAATATGAAATGTGCATTGCGAAATGTTATTATGCTTACGCTGTGGATGAAATCCCAGTAAGATTGTAATAAAGTGAATAAAATTCTATAATCCTGAGTTGTGTTCTTTATTTCACAGCCCCTCATCCTAGGAATTAGGAATAGGAGATGTTAGGGAAAACTGGACTTTGTCAAACATGAGAAAATCCAGCTATGAAATAACTTACAAAAGAATACATTTTTTATCACTTTGGTTTTATTGAATATTTACAAGATGAATTTCACTTGAAAAGTCTCCTATTTCTAAAATGAATATCACTCATGATCTTGAGAGTCTCCAACTTCTGAAACACAGAAAAATAAAAAGCACATAAGAATTTAGCTTATGATGGATAAGAATGGGAAATGATTCATGTTATTAACACATACCTTTCTAGAGAAATCGATGAATGTAGGGTGCAGGTTGTCGTGTTGTATAATCACTTTTAGTCTGTTACACACACTTCACACTGAGTCTAAAATCTCAAAAAGTTTCCCATATTACACAAAGTTGAGAACGTGGTAGTAGTATCCATCTGACTTCGGCTCCTTACCATAGTACACCAATGAAAGTTTCTCCTCGTTCATCTGTTGAAGCTGATCCTCACTTAACTTCCCGAACCTTGGTGGTAGAAAAACACTGCATCCAATCATTAAGTCTATAACGATTCTCCTTCCATACCTTGTATACACGGAACGAGCTTCCTTTACCGGATAAGCAAGTCCAATTTGCAGCTCGCTCAAGGGCTTGGTACAATTCACATCGGGGATGTTTACAACTGAATACCGCTCTAGAGTAGATACTATAGGTGTCTTCTTATTCTTGTTTTCCTCCGATTGAAACTGTGTATTTGGTAAATCCGCTTGTGATGGATGTATGGTGGGGGACTGCAGCGCATCCCACAAGTCTTGCGTTGTAATATCCATTATATCAGCAGCAGCAGCTGTAGTAGATTTAGGTGCACTTTTACGACCACGCTTCGTTGTTGACATCTCGGAGGTTTGACGATCACTAAACTATGCATACACACAACTAAGTATTATATACTGTCCACCTTCCCCTCACTCTTGCTGTACACAATCATGCTCGTCAGGAACATGCATCATTTCACCTGTGCCACAAACATCTCGTCCCATATCGATGAGTACCTCACCTTTAGTTTTACTTATAAACCTGCAGAAGGGGGCCCATCTTCTATGTTCATTTGCTGGATCGTCCGTTTTTTCCCATTGTCCTATCTGCGTATGACAGTACGCGCACTCGACTACATCCTTGTATCCAATATAGTAGAATCCAGCTTCGCTCATTTTGTCCAAGTCAATAAACGTCAATGGCCAATCTTTAAAAGTTTTACGTCGATCAGATTGTATATGCATATCAAGCATCGTTCCATGATACAGAGCCATCCTGCGCGTTATGCTTCTCACTTACGACTAGCCTTGAACCTGTCCTGCACGTGCCGTGTAAGACCTTGAAACAAGTTTGAACAAGTCCGAGTGATGACGTCATACATAAAGAATTCATGATTCAGTTGTAATGTAAGATGAACTTCCGGCCAGGTGTTCTGGCGTACGTGACAAAACGTGGGAACAAAACTGATGATGTAGAGGATTATGATAAATTGCTAACACAGTTCTATACATTGACTTTACAAGACGCCTTTGAATAATGAAGTATGATATAATATTATTCCGACATTATACTGGGGGAATTGAAGATAATTCAACATGTAAGATTATGCACCGATCATGATAGGAAAATTTACGACTATCCGCTAAGCCAGAAGCTGAGTTAACCCCTTGGGCTAGGATTAAAATCTTACAAATAAAATATAGTTTTAAGACGAAAGCTACCATATTTACGAAGGAATAAAATAACGCTCTCAGGGATATTTTTTACTGAAATAGTCATCTTACAGAAAACCTATGTGTAGGAGTATGACGTATTTACGCATCGTGATCTATATGCTTCCTGCAAAAAAGACATAAGGTTGAAATCTGCTGTGACGTCATAAAAGCATTCCACCTTCCCCTCTCATTCCACTTGTGACGTCATAAAAACATTCCACCTTCCCCTCTTATTCCACTTGTGACGTCATAAAAACATTCCACCTTCCCCTCTTATTCCACTTGTGACGTAAGCGATGCCGCCATGTTGAATGATGACGTAGTCATTCCACTTGTGACGTCATAAAAGCATTCCACCTTCCCCTCTCATTCCACTTGTGACGTCATAAAAACATTCCACCTTCCCCTCTTATTCCACTTGTGACGTAAGCGATGCCACCATCTTGTAAAACAATACCAATATACAAATTTCAAATTTCCCACCATCCGTTATTTGCAATTGTAATATCAAATTTCCACCTTTTGCAATTTTCAAATCAACCGCCATCCGCCCACCTGAAATAGGAACCGGAAACGTAGCCATTTTCATTATAAATTACCAAATTTTGAATTTCGCGCCGGAAACGTAACCAATTATAATATAAATTCCCAAATTTTAAATTTCGCGCTTCGTACGCCATTTGAAATAGGAACCGGAACCGCCGCCATTTGCAATAGGAACCGGAACCGACGCCATTTTGAATCACGTGGTTATTGCCACGCCCACTTGTGACGTCATACAATCCGCCACTGACGTCATAGCCACGCCCACTTGTGACGTCATAGGCCACGCCCACTTGTGACGTCATCATTCCACCCTCCCCTCCAGCGCCACCTGTCACGTGACCCGTTTCCCCTCTCATTCCACATTCCACCTGTGACGTCACCGGCAAAACCATACTACTAAGGCCCCCTGAATCCAAAAATACTATTTTTGGAAACATGTCTGTGTGTGTGTCTGTCTGTGTGTCTGTGTGGAAGTTTGTGAACAGGCTAGCTCCGAAACGGAGAATCGTATGAAAACAAAATTTCGTATTTGGGTCAGGTACCTTCTGAAGATGTGATTCGAAGATTGGCGACAAATTTTTTCTTATTTTTAAGGGGACTTTACATGAAGAAATTTTCGTTTTTCGCGATTTTCTCGAAAACGGCTCTAACGATTTTCTTTAAAATTTGCACATGTGTTCCTTTTACATAGAGCTAAAACTTTTATTTGAAACTTTTTTTCGAAAAAATTCTCTGAGGGTAGTTACAAGCCACCCACTGTTCACCCACTGTTTGTAGAAATTTTGTCTTGCGTGATGAACAACTGAATACGAGCTCTTTCACAGCCTCTTATTCTATATAAGAATGTGAAGTGAGAAAGATGTATTGTTGGCCAGGTATAGAGTAAAGAAGTATCTGAGGGAAATATTCGATAAATTTCGGAAATTATTCTTTACGGCGGAAAGTTCAATAAACGTCTGCAGTCACTTGTTTTTTTTTTTTTTGTTTGTTTTGTTTTTTTTTTAAGTTTGTTATATAGCCTGCGCTTTTAGTCGCATCATTGAAAGAAGAGGTATTTATAGGATAATTAGCGTAAAATTGTGTCTTGCGATTCTGTAAAAGGATATGTGAATACTGCTAACTTTTATTTGGGCAGAGGAAGTTATGTGACTTTCACATCAGATTTTTAAATGTTATTTTCTTTTTTAAAAGCCTATTTACTTGTTTTAAAAGCATGGGCCTATGTTAGGTGCCTAAAACTAATTTTTTTAGAGCCTAAAATCCCAGGTCTAGTTATGATCAAGAACACCTAAACGTGCTCCCTATTTGGCAACATTGATTTTAAACACACATTTCTAAACGCGACTCTCATATTGAACAGAATATCGGATCTACCAGGAGCACAATAAAGGAGGACGGTGATTTAAAAAGCTTATTACCGCTGTATCATTGAGTGTAACGAGAGGGCGCAGACAATCTATTAGCTATTCATTTGAAATACACAATGTTACGTCGATAGCAAGCAGTAATTAATCTATTCCAACAACACATTTTACGTGCTGATTGTTACAGCTAGCTCTCTTCTAACTTGCCAATTAAATTCGGATAAATTATTTCCCCAGTAACGAGGTTATATCCCTCCATTCATTAAGAAAATCGCGTATATTGGTTCGTTTAGAGCTTAAATTTTCACATGCTTTCAAATCCACATGCAGATAAGGGTTTACAAAGTTTTATTTTAAGGCCCTGAATATGATCGCACTAAATATGGCTTATGTCTTATATCTTATGATAAACAAAATGTTACATTACATCTTTAATTGTTGGAATGACATTTGGATAAAAAGTACAAATGGCGCCTTGACTAAAGAACTTTTCTTCCCTACAGTGCACTTTCGGCTAAATGTGCAACAACAACACAAAATTAGAAAACAATGACTTTATACTTTTAAAAATATCAAAATGTTGAAAAAAATACCGTACAATAATAAAAAAAATTACTAAATAATGACATTGAATTCTAAAAATCACCTAAAAATAAAAATGGGGAAAATTACCAAAAAAGATCCTTAAAATTACCACTTTAATAACCTAGGAGTCATGATCACAATACCTGCACTAGTGGGCTACGTGAATGATGTTCCAGTTAAAAGATTACATGTCATCAAAATCCGAGCCCTGGTCATTTCTAAATACGCCTATCATGAATTCAAAGAATTAACTAGAAAAGGAGTAAACTCCAACTTTGGCGCGGGGCCCCTAGAGCACCACTTATCGCACCCATGGGACTTAACCGACTTAAAAAAAAAGGTTCTCAATTCAGTTGTATTTGTTTATGTTTGTTACCTCAGAACTCCGTCATTTATGAACCGATTTGGAAAATTCTTTTTTGTTTGGGAGAGTATACTTCCCGTTTGGTCCCATTTAAATCTGATGAAAAAATACCACCCCTACGGTGAAATAAGGATGAAAAAATAGGGGATGACATTTTTTATGGGCTCGAATTTTATTTATAATTTAGTAATGCATCTATGAGAAAATATACATATAGGCTAAATAAATACATATGAAGAAACAAACACATAAGGGTGAAATAAGGATGAAAAAATAGGGGATGAAATTTTTATGGGCTCCAATTTTATTTACAATTTAGCAATGTGTCTATGAGAAAATATACATATAAATAAATATATATGAAGAAACAAATAAACACATTATGAAGACAAATTACCAGCCCTAAGGGTGGAAAAATTGAAGATGAAGCATTAAATAAAGGGTTCTAGCTTCTAATGAAAGGGTACCGTGCGTCGAACTGATCTGATGATGAAGTCATCAAAAACATCGTATCCTAGTCGTGTTTGGGCTTATTTGAAGCCTTTTTTTTATTTTGTATAATTTTTATTTCAAATAGTTGATTTCACTTCATAATATAAATGTAAATACAAGCTTCAAGAATACCTCACAAACAAACAGCATAAATTAATCCGATATAATCTCAGTTTTACCACTCTCAATTTAACTTTTCGTGCAAGCAAGTTTGTTCACTCCTGTCGGATTATATCAGGAAAACAAACCTCGCGAAAATGTAGATGGAGAGCAGAAATCTCCTGAAATTAATTTGGATTATTTTATACATTTCTGTCTTTATTCCCCTTTAACATCGTTATCCATTGTCACTGAAGAGCGTCGAGCCTTCTACATATATATTACTATTTTTAACGACTTATACCTCTATGACTTTGGGGACTATTTTTCTTTCTAATGGCTTGAATTCAGTGATCTAAATAAGGGCTCGTTATGGAGTATGAAGAGAGAAGACGAAGTGTGAAGTGGGGACTTGAGGAGGGCGTAAAAGAAAAAGAAGAAAAGAGGCGGGAAAGTCTTTTACATGGAAATTGTAATAATTCAAACCAGATAAGAGGTTTCTTCACAGGAGCTAAGAATGTGGAGGACAATAAGATGGTAGAGTAGTCAGATCAAAAAGATGTTCTTCGAGGTGTGAAAGGAAAGAAGAGGGAAGATTACGCAAACAACAAGAGCGTAGATGTGGGGGGAGATTTCTTTCAGTGTCCAATTTAACTTCTTTTCTTTACATTGCACAATTCTGAAGAAATAGCTTTAATTGTATCACGTAACCAAATCCTGCTTAACAAGACAGAAACTTTAATGCCACCTGGGACCTCGTGAATAAGGGTGAAAATAAAAATAATTTAAGGATAATAACGATAAAATTGGCAAAACTATTTTGCTCAAAGGTCAATGTTTTATTTTGGACCAACAACATTTGAGGATTTGTTTGGTACTGCCAATCATAATTCCCTATTAAAATGAATACTAACAACTGCCTGCGGCTTCGTCCACGATTAATTTGAAGATTAAAAATTAAGAGCAAATAATTTATTATCACTTACACGCGAATTAATCATAAACTAAACGATTATTATTTATAACGAAACAGCTAAACATCCAGCTTTGAAGTGCATTCCACGATTAGAAAGAGCCTCTATTGTATTTTACATTACAACCAAACGAATCGACCGGGGTGAGCCCACACAATTACATGCGATATATTGTAAAAATCGCGATGCTTTTATTTTCAAGTTATGACAAAAAAAAAGAAGGTAAATCCACCTGCAATTGATTTGATAATTAAAACGTATTACCGAAAACTGATGCTTCAACAGCGAAAAAAATTCACGTTCTGCCAATTTTTCAATTATAACTTGCGAACGAAAGCTAAAATTAAAAATCCGGCTTCGAGGTGCATTCGGCTATCCTTCAGTCCATCTATGTTCACAA
This sequence comes from Ectobius pallidus, assembly GCA_964059195.1. Taxonomy (NCBI): domain Eukaryota; kingdom Metazoa; phylum Arthropoda; class Insecta; order Blattodea; family Ectobiidae; genus Ectobius; species Ectobius pallidus. The sequence goes on along the minus strand of CAXKWD010000001.1, from coordinate 205,734,313 downwards.
TTTCAGATCTCTGCGTGCAGTAGATTTCGCTGGGCATCTTGTACAGACAGACAGACAAACACTTCCTCTTATTATTATAGATTGTTGTGAAATGATGTATTATGATGCTCATTGTAGATCCGTCTTCAAAAATCAGAAAATCTTGATTGTTATAAGCATTTATATATACATGTATATAACATTGTCTTCTATACATTTTTAAAAATATAAACAATAATCATACAAGATCCGAGCTTCATCACTATCCTCCAAGAATTAATCATCACATTAAGGAACCCCGGAATAGGGGCTGCTATAGCAGCCGGCAATCATGAAGAAAATGGAATTTGGCTAAGTTCATGAAAGAGGTTTTAATAAGAGTGTGCGTTAAGTTGCTTATCGACAACCCGTTTTAGGGCAGTGTCCTTCAACTCGCGGCCCATGGCTTAATTTTTGGCGGCCGCAAACAAGTCCTAATTTCAACTAAGATGCTTAAATTTTGACGGCCTGCAAGCACAATTTCTTTTTCCAACATTACAACCAATACTGACAGTTTAGTGACAAAGAAACATTGTCGGGTCTCAAATTAAATTCAAGAATGTTACTGCACTTTGTGTTATTCATTAATATTGCAAAGTGGAAGACAAAATTTAAAACACACACATGTATATTGTTAAGTATTCCCTACGGCTATTGTAATATAATTATGATATAAGTTATTAGTGTTACGTATCTTGTTATTAATAAATCAATAAATCAATGCGGCTCACGGGTCTTTCATAAAAAGAAAAGTCCCTTTAGTTAAAATAAGGTTCAGCACCACTGATGTAAGGGATGGTGTTGTAAGCATATTTTAAGGTTTCTTTGTATCATATATGTTAAGAATTTCTTTATATTAATAACATATTTCAGCATATAAAGTATTTTTCACCGTCCCCTCATGAAAATAAAGAACCAACCAATAACTTTAAAAAAAGTTTAGTAAATTCCAACCTGGAATTCGCCCTTCAAAGCCCAAGCAGAATGGGAAGCTATATGATTTGAACCCGCTAACACCTGAATGCCAAACCAGTAAGTTACTTTCTCTGTCACCTACAGCAATAATTATAACATTAACATTAATTATAGCATTAACATGCTTTGGCTTTCAAGGGCGAATTCCGGGTTGGAATTTACTAAACTTTTTTTAAGTTATTGGTAGTAGGCCTGCTGAGCGAAGTAGACTCTAGGAACCTTAAAATGCGTATCAATGCTGAAAAATGCACCGGCCACCTTTACCCCCACCTTTACCCAGTACTGGTACGTCTTTCTGTTAGAGGCTGAGTCGACCCCAGGGCCATAGTGCCACCAGAAGGATTAGACCAATTGAAAAACTCCAACGACCACATCGAGAATCGAACCCGCGATCTTCCGGTTTGTAGCGCAGCGCTAATATATTACTAACGCCATCCGTGTTCAATATTCCGTTCTGTTTGGACATTTCCTATGACTGGTTTGCAGGAACGAAATAAAGGCATCGTGGCTATGAATTAGTGTCGTCACACGAGCAAGGGGTAGGGTGGGGGGTGAATTCTGTCGCAAGCACATGTTCAACCGCGTTCAGACCCAATTAGACCCGTCCACTCATAAAAATGTGCGTAACATATGGTTCGGATTCTACACCGCTTTTAAATTTGGAAACTGGCTCATATGGGAGACAAGGGAGAAAAATATTACAGGGCTGTACAGGAGTAGGCTAAAACCTGGAAGGAGGGAGACTTTGCTAACGCTTACATTTTCAATGTTTAGTTCATGCTGTCATTGGAGTTGGTAATGAACAGGACCCGGATTCTAATGACATGTCATCTTTTTATTGAAGCTGCATAGACATTGCCAACTTGCGGAAAAATCCTAATCAAGGCCTCTAGATTGTAGAAATACATTTTTATTAGGTCTTCTTTTGTCATTTTATGCAATTTTATATTTTTAGGGCATTTATTTCAATTTTAGGTTATTATTTTGTCATTTTTGTGTCATCTGTTTCCTTATTTTGTCATTTTCATGTATTTACATTGAGTGTATTAACTTTTTCGTCGCTAGCGGTGCTGTCTTTGAAGTGTTGTTTGTTTAATGCAAGATGGAAACATTTGGCGTTAAGTGTTGTCATGTCTCAGTCGGAAATGAGAATCAGAGAAACGCCAAAATTTTGTATTATATTAGGCCTACTATTGTTATTAGATTGACTTGGCAACCAGAGTCTGCCACCTGCTTGCATTTGAGAGTGCAAACTATTGTTTACCCTCAATTAAACAACAATATAATCCAGCAGACCACAAAAGGAAATGCCGAATTTTGACTCGCCAGTGCCTCAGTGCCAGTATAAATTTCCCTGAGAAAATAACATTCACAGTTATTTACAGTTTTTATAATTATGTACAAACTAGTCTATAACTTTGTGGGTACAATAATTTTTTATAGATAAAATAACAGGTTTAGGTCTTTTTTATGATTATTAAGTCATTTTCTTTAAAATTTAGGGCCATTTTATAGGTAATTTTTCAAACAATTTTAGTTCATCAGAATCCGGGCCCTGGTAATGAATATCGAAAGAATGCGTATGTCAGTCTAGGACAGTATTTACAGACTGAAGTCTTACGGATAGTCTACTTAGCTCTAATACAATATATCATCCACTACGGTATCAATGGCTGGAGAGGAAGTGGCACTTCTGTATTGACTCCTTTGAATTTAATACAGAAGAGAGTAATAAAAGTTTGCTTAAATAGACCTATAGAATATCCAACAAAGGTCTAGTTTGATAAGCATATATGAAGGAATATGTGGGTAGTGTTATTTGTCAAAGCTGTTTGTACTAAACTTTCAAAAGTAATCTTTCTATTACGTAGACTTAAACAGCTGATATCAATTACTGGTTTGTTAAATGCTTATTATGGATTCTTCCAGTCCCAACTAAACTATGGAATTTTATTATGGGGTCACAGCGCTCATGCGAAGGATGTGTTCCTTTTACAAAAGAAGGCCTTACGAATTGTCAAAGGGTGTGATAAAACGCGCATTGCAGACCTATTTTTATAGAATTTAAAGTACTGAATGTTGCTTCATTGTATGTATTGACAAACATAATGTATGTATATGAGCATCAAAATGAATTTGTTCCTGTCAGCACAGTTCATTCACATGATACTCAAAATCATTTTAACATAATTGTTCCTAAATCTAGGCTAACAAGAACCTGTGACAGCCATGTTGTTTTAGGTATCAAACTTTTTAATAAAGTCCCCATTGACGTTAGAAATACAAACAACATGAGAATTTTTAAGAATAAAGTAAGGAACATCCTTCTTTCAAATAACTTTTACACTGTTGAAGAATATTTGAATTGTGATTTTTAATTTTTTTACCGTTTGACTTAACCTATTGTAATCTTGTATTATCTAATGGTGACAAATATATTATTATTATTACTATTATTATTATTATTGCCGTACATGCACACTGTAAAACAATATGTTGCCATGAAAACTGATTTGCACTTGATAAATTCTTTCTAATATATTACCACAAAATAGGCACTACGTTGGGCATTGCTCCGGTACCGGCCAACCGATTTGATCCAATTGGACATTGCTCCGGTATAGGTCAACCGACTTGGTCCAATTTTAATAAGTTTCTTCCCATGAACGTTATAAATGCTTATACCAAGTTTCATCAAAATCTGATAAAGCGTATCTGAGTTATCGCGCGTACAAACACACGGACAGACAGACAGACAGACGGACAAATATTATCCAGTCTCCCACACGATCTCGTAAAGTACCATTCTGGCACTTAATAATCTAGGCCTATCTTGTATGTCTATCTGCGAGAATAAATGTGTATCATTACCATCATCATCATTATCATTATTATTATTATTATTATTATTATTATTATTATTATTATTATTATTATACACTTTTAGAGTACTCCAAGGAACGTTAATGCTGGTAGTTTGTGGAGAAAATACATGCTGGATACGGGTACGATACGGGTAGGGAAAAGCAAGAACATATGTGACATTTTTCTAGACCCATCCCCTCCGTTACAGATTCCACTTACACAGTCATGCACTCGTTCAGGACTAATTACAGTTATAATGAGCTTTATTTCTTTTCCGCTGACGTGAAAGAAATTGATTCTGGGATGACAGATCGGAACTTGTCGTAGCCAACTCTAATTAAATCCCATTTCTTTCCTTTCTTGTTTAAATGAATCCTATTTTTCACATTTATTATCTTAAGTCCCCGCAGGGGAATAATTAAAAATGAAAGGAGATTATTCTTTCTGTACTACTGTGAGGAAAATAAGCTTAGTGTTGGATTTGTATGAATCCCTTTACCCTCAAGGGATGTTCCGGAAGCTCATGATGTATGGATTCCACCATGTATTCACTTTATCTTAGTTTTTTTTTAACAATTATACTTGCCTAAGGTATAGCAAGTAAGTTATGATACTATGTCAGTAATTAATAATAATAATAATAATAATAATAATAATAATAATAAGAAGAAGAAGAAGAAGAAGAATGTTTTTTTAAGTGAAATTTCTTTAGCGGCGCTAGGAGTAGGCCTAAATCGAGTATTAACCCAAACTTGCGTTACGAACGAAATCATTACAAAATTAGTGGGGTGTGACGGAACGGACTGCACAGAAAATGATTAGGCTTATCAAAATTTAAAAATCTAAAAATCCAAAATTTAAAAAAATAAAAAAATTATTAATTGGAAGATTACAAATTAAAAGAAAATAATTAAAACATTATATTTATAAACACTTACACACGAATTATTCGTAAACTAAACAATTAATAAACATAATGAAACAGGTAAGAATTTGGCTTTGGAGTGAATTCCACGATTAGAAAGCGGCTTTATTGTTTTACAAATAAATAAACGAATCGACCAGGCTGAGCTCACAGAATCGAAACGATCGATAATTCCATGAAAATCGCGAAGCTTTTATTTCCAAGTTATGACAAAAAAAAAGGCAGAGCCACCTGCAATTGATTTGACAATTGAAATGTGTTACTGAAAACTGATGCTTCGATAGCCCTAAAATTTCATGTTTTCTGCCAGTTTTTCACTTATAACTCGCGAACGAAAGCTAAAATTAAAAATCCGTCTTCGAGGTGCATTCGGCCACCCTTCAGTTCATGTGTGTTTAAAATTTCAGATTTCTGCGTGGTGAGCATCTCGCATAGACAGAAAGACAGACGAACAATTATTATGATGATGATGATTATTATTATTATTATTAATATTTTAGTATAAATAAAAGAGGGATGCAGATTCCATTGTAGGCTACACTAGATTTAATAGCATGCACAAGACGTTTCACGTAGGCCTACCTTGTAGCCGATTCCTCGATTCACTCAAGCAGACATTTTCCTATCTGATAGCAGTTTTTGCTACTACATCATTTGGTCTTCCCAATTACCTCAAAAAACAAGAGAAAATACTTATCCGTACTTTATAAGTAAAAAATTACCTCTGATTGTTAGTGATCAAATTTGGAAGATTTACGACTTCCTAAAGTTGATTAAAGTAAGTTAGTTGAGATTTCCAAAAGATGAATTTTCACGCCATTGCATATATCATTTTTGTCCCTCTACCCCCTAAAATATTGGATTCCTGCTTATTGTAGAAGTTTTGTATGACTTGTGAGGCAAGACAAGGAAGTGGACAAAGGGAAGTCCACCCTTCCTTACAAGGGAAGAATGAAAAACTGGTATCCGAAATCAAACCCTAGTTTTCAATAAATCTTTCCCCTGATCTTTGGAGTTTGCAATTTCCGAGGCTTCTGGATTTGCCTTGAACTACGGACTCAGGGAAGGGACTATAAATCTTAAAGGGTAAGTACACGCATGATTGGACAAAAAATGTTGAGTAGGCTTTATCAGGATGTAACCAGCCGGTACGTGAAACGTCTTGTAAGTAATGATCATCATATTAACTTGTTGTATGAACTGTTGAGTATGTTAAGTGATATAATATCCCATTTAACATTTAAAACTTAAGTTTCATTTTTTATAGTAAACAAAATTCACCTTGTACCACAAAGTATGTTAAATTGCAGAATTTTTTTTGATACAAGGGTAACTACTATCATACATATAAAAACCTGTAGATTAGGGATATAATTTACATATCCCTATAATCTTACTTCATGACAATACACCTAACAACTGTGTCAATTATACTTATAACTGGGTAAAATATTTTTATACTGTGTATTCATGACAACACCAGGGCCTAATGCCTAAGGTGGAAAATTGTTTATTTTTTGATCTGGGCACGGAAGTTGATGACCTAAAAATGACTGAAAATGACCTTAAATTTATGAAAATATTACACAAAATTTTAAAAAGTCTTAATATTTTTTAAATATTATGTATTTTGAAAACAAACATACACTAGTATAATAAATAATAATAATAATAATAAAAGGACAATATTTTATATTAATACTTATATTATTGTTGATATGTTTAGTATATTAATGAGTACTGTATATCATGACTAGGGTTCGGATGTTTATGACCTAAAAAACTGGAAAATATGACTGCAAATATGCCCTTAAAATGGTTAAATATGACCCAAAAACCCTAAATAAGACTTAATAAAATGATGTAATTTCAAAAATTAAACGTTTCAATTTAAAACGTTTTAAGACACTAAATTCTTACATCACACAAATTCAATCAGATAATAAGATTTTTAAAAATTTTGGTGATTTACAGTTTTACCCGTAATGAACTTCTACTTTTAAAGAATTTGCTCCTGTTTGCTCTTAATCAGCTCAAAATACTCCTAATATTTTGCAGACTTTGCGTGTCCCTATAAAATATAAACAATTGCATTAATTTTAAAATGTAAGTTACTTATTCATTTGGCATAGTCTACCCTAAACATTAAATTAATGAAATAAATTTCAAATTTATCTCGACCATGTAGTACATACACTATATAATTGTGCTCTTTTACCGAATTTATGACTGAAATATGACGTTAAATTACAAATATGGCCAAAATATGACCAATACTACAAAAATGACCAAAATATGACTTTATATGCAAAATAAAAACGGTCCAATTAGGACAGCAAGCGTGCAATTCGTGTTTAATTTCTGTTTGCGGCGAGAATGGAGGTCAGGATAAAAATATGACATGTCATAAACATCCGAACCCTAATCATGACTAAGGAATTATGAGATCCGTTTGTGTGTTAATGTTGGAAATGTCAATATTAAAAATATAAATTAAATCGATTGGAATTTATAGATTTTAGATTTTTCAGTTGAATGTACTCATGTAAAGAAGACTCGCAATAGAATTACAAGCACGATATATTTTGAGAGAGAGAGAGATGCTGAGAGGCCTTCATTTCTGGCTCTTAATCTTGTCTGCACTGATGTTAATGTCTACCACAAGGCCCGGCCAGATCCTCTTCTAATTCCTACCCGCATTGCCCCTTTCATATGAGAACCACGTCAAAATAATTCTGTTTGCTGTGCCCACAACACAAACTACAACCACTCCTACAGTATCATGGTTCAGAAGCCTCATTTTACATTTAAATCCGAATGGAGATAATTGAAAATGTGTGTAGCATCGGTCTCTACTGGGCGTTACCTTGTCTGGATGCCACTACAATTGTTTAGATATGGGATATGGTGACATTCCCCCTAGAAGCCCAGGTAAATAAATCAGACGAGTAATTTATTATTGTTGACTTTATTATGTAGCTGCTAAGGACAACGCCTTGTTATTGAAATTAGAAATGAAAGCAAGTGCAAATGGAAATTTAATATGAAGTTGTTTCATATGAATACTTACAATGATTCTGTCATCTGAGGTCTACAAACCCTACGCCACAAGGTTTAATAATAATAATAATAATAATAATAATAATAATAATAATAATAATAATAATAATAATAATAATAATAATGTTTTATTTTGCCTGGCAGAGTTAAGGCCATAGGGCCTTATCTTTCACTCAACCAGAATAAATACAAAATACATTAAAGGAAATCTACAAAAAACAAATACAATAGATATACATAATAATACAAAATGCTAAAAATAGATTATTAATACAATATGGATCTGCCTATCTTAAAACATAAGACAAAAATGCGTCTAATAATATGCAGAGAAAAAATTTAAATAAAAAAATTATATATAATTGGGTGTGTGTATAGCCTAATTATAATATTATACTATAATATACACTAATAATGAAACTTAAAACTATGAAATTGACAAATTTAAGCAATATAAGCTAAGTGCTATGAAAATAGTGTACAATATAAATTATCCCCGACTGGATAACGAGACATTCATTCTAGTTAGTAGCGAGATACTTGAGTGTCTTTGACCTAAAAATAGGGGTAGAAGGTCAAAATAATAATTTTATTTTGTATTAAAACAATGATAGGATAACCTTAATATCATCTTGGTTGAGTTTCGGCACCTTAGGCATTTTAAGTCTCCCTAAATACGCGATATTTAAAAACTTCTTTGTTCAGAATCGAATACAAACTCTACCTTATTTTGTATATTTTATTTTATTTGGAATTTAATCTTGTAGCGCAAAAGGCTATAAGATTCGTCACACAAGATAAAAATAATACATTGGCGTACCCATTGCTAAAAAGAAAACATAGTCACTGTTATATGGGCAGATGTAATTTAAAATATCATTAGCATATTCTGTAGAAACCTTTAACATTCCTATCTGCTTAACCCTAGTAAGCAGGCGATCGCGTGCAGGGTTCTCGAAACTTCTCTTGATATTTGAACTTCAAAGCAAAGCGCTACAAAACACATGAAATTAACTCAATTTAGTACAATATCAAAATAACACGAACAGAATAGATTTTAATTTTAAATATAGGTTTTCTGTGCAGTTTTAATTGCTGCTTTCAAGGCTTGAAAATTGTTCCATGTTAGATAATAACAAAGCCCAAGAAGAAAAAAAGAACTTTTTGTTTGGTGCCTCAGATGTTTTACCGGACTTTGGCTATACTTGGTGTGCTTATTCCAATTATGTAAACAGTTTTTCTCTACCAGCTCCACTTTTATATAGATTTTATTCGTGAACTCTCAGTCTAGCGAAACAAAATCATGCTTTATAATATAGCTAGTAGGCCTATAGGTTTTTGACCACACTTTGGACCCATAGGACGAAAACTGTACGAAGTACAGAAAACTAAAAGCTGGATTATTTTTTGGCCTTCAAATTGACAGCTCATAAGTCATAAACGACCGTACAATATGTGACAGTATCAATTTTTTTAAAGACCCCATGTTATATTGTTATTGTAATGTTAATGTAATGTTAGTGTGTTGCTTCTTTCTTCACATGATTTAGAAGCTAAAAATAGGCCTTGTTTTTTTATTTATATCAAACGTAAAATGGGATAATATGCATAATGGCAATGCCGTATCTCACAAACTAAAGCTGATAGGGCAAAACAAATGGCGCATTTGGCATCAGCGACCTAAATAGCCTATACCCAAAAATAAGTATAAATTCTAAGGCACTAATATGGCTGTTGGTCTGTGTAGTCGATAGGCTTACCACAACAGTGTTATTATGAATTTCTGTACATTAATCCATATTATTATGAAACAGATACGTCCCATGTAATAACCAGTATGGTCCAACAAAAAGCAATTAAGCATGTGTGATAATAAATACACAAAAGTGTTAAATTAATGTGCATTGTATAGTTAATAATAATGTTATGTAACTATTTATAATAGGCCTACTGTTTAATAGTATGTGAAATATTAAATTAATTTTCCTGTATACCTGAATATTTATATACGCAGGTGACCGCACATTTTAATAACGATGAGCAAATAACACATAATGGTTAGAAACGTACGCATATATGAATATCTCGTTATAAGGAGTATTTTAAAACACTTTGTAGTTCAAATATAAATAAAAGCGTACACAGAAATTCGTTTAAAATGTAAAATGGAAGTATATTTATTTCCATTATAATTAAATGTACCATATTTCTCATTTAAATATATTTACATAGGTTTTGTTTGTAAACATAGAGGTTTAAACAAAGGTTACGCCAGGTGGAGCAGATATTTCGAATGCAATTTCCATTATTCTTGGAGCAACTATTTTAATTTTCTTTTTTTGATTCAGCTGCATTATACTCCATTTAGCTGCAAGGCCATATGAGGTGTTCGGGATGTGTGTCTATACAGGGTAGGCCATGGAACTACTGCTTGTCAATTGTTTCTATTGTTAGTGTATTTTTATGGAGTAAATTTCAAATGATACCAATTCAAATGGATATGGTACAATATGATAAGGACGATTCATAGCCATCTAAATATCCAATTCGTCACCTGTCTTCACGACTGGGGAAACCATGAAAAACCCCATGTCAAATTGGCCGGGCACGGGATTTGAACCTGGGACTTCCCGAATGCGAGTCCAAGACGTTACCATCTCGGCCACCTCGCTCGGTACTTGTAGTGTTGAAATGCATCGCCTTGACCTTCTATACGGGTTGAAATATGAAGAAACAGAAATTCCGATAACATAATACTGTACTGTCCTTAAGGAATATTTTATTTCTCACTCTCATGTTACCATACAATCGTTTCGGGGTGAAATAAAAAAGAAATTCAATATCACTTTCATATTTTCCTCCCTAAAGACCTGGGACATAATTTACTGCGCGCATAGGACTAAAAATGTTCCATCCTATTTTGTCTTCTTTTACATGCTTAGGGCCTATGATAAACATTCATATTTCTCAACTAATACAAAGCCTACAGCTATGAATAACGTGTCAGTGGATAGGGTATTTCGCCGGCTTTTCATATAGCATACTCGTTGGCACACACTCAGGCTAAAACAACTGGAATAAGCTGTCCCTGCAATACGAACTCTCTTCTAGATCAAAATGTGAAGTCAGAAAATGATATTCTCCATATCCAGAGTAAGGAAAGTGTGCATTATTTTCATGAAATTCATTTTCCACTATTTATTTACAGCAATGAATTGTATCGATAATCTCTCTAATTTGTCAAAGTCCAGGATCACTGTGAACACTGCAAACAATATTGTTGTCATGAGAACTGAACTGCATTTGATGAATAAAGTGTAACATTTTCAGAAATTATGTAATTTTTTAAGGGAAGGGGTGGTTTGTTTGAATGTTAATGTTGACGGCGTTTCTTTCCACCGGCATGAAATGGGTAAGAGTGAAAAATTTCGTGTAAATTGCTCAAAGCACGTAGATTTGTATAGGGAACATACATGCATACATGCCTTCAATTATACATGAGGGCGTTAAAGCCAAAGTGGTGTAAGTCATGTTTTTTTTAAATTTTAACCTAAGTATTGCAATGCAATGTTGCGGTATAGATCTGTTAGCAGGAAGAGTCGTGTAAGTCCTATTATGTTCATACACTGTATATATATATATATATATATATATATATGTACGTAGGTGGGCGGAAAGCATTAGGAGAGATTATTATAATGAATGTAACAAAACCATCTGTTTCTCTAAATGCATAAAGCATGACTTACACCACTTTAGCTTTAACCCCCTCATACATTAGAAGATGATAAATAAAAACTTATTAGCGAAATATTGCAACAACAAAAAACGTTATTTACCTACTCTACTTCCTACATCTTAAATACCCAAACCTCAAAGCAGTGACTATTAGATGAGATAAAATTAATGAAGTGTTTATCACATAAATGGAATAAATCATTTTGCCTTGTTGTTAGAACAAAAAGATACTTGCGAATGGAAACACAAGTTGTGTAAGTATTAATCATAGGAACAACACACAAACACGCCTACCATATGTGCGATGAACCGAAGTCAGTTTGACGCCAATCCCTAATTACATCTCACAACTCACACATGCTACACATTCATCATATTACTATTCATTTCCCCACATTCACTTTTGTCCTCCAGGCAAATATCAGTGGCGGCACTCGCAGATAATTACGAGTAAAGAAATAGTATTTTCTGAACCCTAATACTAGTAGCTCTGTGTTCCGTAAACATCCACAAAAAAAGGAAAAAGAAAATAAGATCTCATCTTCGTCGCAGAGTTTAAGGGGGGGGGGCAACATAAACATCCTCGGGTTGTATGGGGTTGCAAATAAATATTAATATCTCCCGAGACATTTGATAAAATCTAATGAAATTTTAACTAAGTAACTTAATAACTACACATGCGCAATTAGTTAGGTATTTTTCTATTAATTCAGCTGTGCTTATACTCCTTTTAGCTGCGAGGTCATATCAGGAGTTCGGGATGTGTGTCTGTACAGTAGGGTAGGTCACGGAATTATTGCTTGTCAATTGTTTCCATTACTGGTGTATTTTTATGGAGTAAATTCCAACTAATATTAATTTAAATGGATATGATACAAGATGAAATGAAGAGGATGATTCATGGAATGTAAATATCTAATTCGGCATTTTCCTTTACGACTGGGGAAACCATGAAAAAACCTATGTCAAATTGGCCGGCCGCGGGATTTGAATCTGGGATCTCCGGAATGCGAGTCCAAAATGTTACCATTTCGGCCACCTCGCTCGGTGTAATGAAATTGATTATAAGTTATATATTTAAATGGTAATAGTTTTATTTTGATTGAAAGTAATCTGTATCTGTATCTGGTACCCTATGATCCCCAGGTGGGGCGAAGGGGCCTCCGATTGAAAGTCGTGTATAACAATTAATAAAGTTTTCGTTTTCCTCAGAACATAGGCCTATAGAAGAATTTGGTGTCCAATTTTGATGGTTTGAAGTCAAGGCTATAGGCCTAGTAAATGAACTGAACTAAAAATATCTGGAATAAAGCCTAGTTATTATTTGTAAAGGAAAAAAACTATTGAATTTTTCAAAACTGAAAATATTTTATGCATTTTACTTTTCTATCAGAAAACCATTGACGATAGATTAAACATTTTAAGTTCAGAAGTTAACTATGGTATTCAAAAATATTTACAAAAAAATCGTGTAGGCCTATATCCATTAGATAGTTTACTTATTTTCGTTTTATAAATATCTTAAAAGATTTTTACAGCCCATCTTAAGTTTACCCTCCCCTAAAAAGTTTAACCAAAGTTGCTAGTCATTGTGATGTCAACATTGTTTCGCCGAGAAAGGTGGCCGAGCTGATAACGTCTTGGATTAGCATTCGGGAGGTCCCGGATTAAAACCCCGTGGCCGGTCAATTTGCCTTTCGTTTTTTTATCATTTCCCAGCTAAAGGCAAATGCCGAAATGAAAATCTGCTTACTATGATTCATCGCCGTTATTTCATCCTTTCAATATTTCTGAGTCTTTGAATAATTTAGAGCAGCGTTTCTCAACCTATGGTCCGCGGACCACTTGGTGCAGATGGTCCGCAGACATAATTTTAAAATATAATGCAAGTGGAAAGTAAATAAGTGAATTTTTTTACATATTTCTTTATAATGACCTATAATTAATACCCCAAATATTAAGAATATAGGCCTTATTTTAAAAATGGGATGTAAATTTAGGGGTCCGTAAAAATTTTTAGGCATTTTAGAGGTCCTCGGGTTCAAAAAGGTTGAGAAACGCTGATTTAAAGCAAACCCATTTTTACCAAACCAGTCCTCTGCAGCTTTGAGGCCATCCATTTCAATTTGTTTCATCTGATCTTTACTTTTATCAGAAGATATTAGAGTGGCACCATCTGCATATAACACGATATCCAACCTTACCTAGAGTACGGATAGAGGAAGTAAAAAAAAGTAAAGAGCCGCCACTGAGCATATGACCGTGTGTATGGAATGTAGTCATTAGTGGTCTGGACTCAAAAGAGTGACATCATGTAGATTGCTGTTGAAGTGATAAATTGTGTGTGAGCGTGAAAAATGTCGTCCGCTAGATTACGTTCGCTCGCCCAGTTAATGGAACTTGAGTGTCCATATTGGATTTGCTAAGACAAAGGAGAAATAACAGAGCCGCTGGTTATCGCTAATGTCAATCCACATGACTGAAGGCGAAGAACAAAAGGTAGTTGTAACAGGGATTGATGTATGTAAAGAGATATGTGTTCCGTATAATATAAAATTATATTGCCACAAATTAAATTATAAGGAACTTAGATGTCATGGTTAGCAAACAACTCTGTTATTTGAAGGACCCGGATTATAATGACATGTCAGAATATTTTATTGATGTTGCATAGACATCGCCAACTTGTAGATAAATCCTAATCATGGCCTCTAGATTAAGTTATAGAAATGCGTTTTTATTAGACAATTTTTTTGTTATTTTATGCAATTTTATATTTTTAGGGCGTTTATTTCAATTTTAGGTCATTTTCGTGTCATTTCATTCCTTATTTAATCATTTTCATGCATTTACATTCAGTATATTAACTTTTTTGTCGTTTTTTCCCCATAGGGTAATCCATTTCTAGAGTTTTATAGTGTCCTAAAATGCCTATTAGGAATTTTAGAGCCTATTTTTATTACTTTTGTGCCTAAAATGCCTACTTTGTGCATTTAAAATAAAATCCAATTTCTGTAACTTTTAAAATCATTTAATGGACGTCCATGAGTGAACAGCAGAACAGCTGAGTGTGGGTTTTTCACAGAAACTTGATTTTCCCCAACAATTGTCGCCAGAGGAATGCTGACTGACGGGGCAGGATTCGCTCAAAACAACAAGTAGCAGGTAGGCCTATATAGGCCTAGGCTTATAGTAAGAAGGGACATACTGTGTCAATTTTTCATATAATCCGAAACTGTTTTTGATAAATGTATTTTTAATTGTCTTAATTTTAAAATTATTTCTGTTGAGAATAGGTATACCACGTTTTTTACAGTAAAAAAAGATCACGTTACAATTTAAGAGCATACTGTAGCACTTTAAGGTCTATTTTCTGTCTATTTACACATTTTTAAAGCTTATTTTAAGTGCCTATTCTCTCTTTTAAAGGCCTATTTACTTGTATTAAAAGCCTATTTTAGGTGCCTAAAACTAATTTTTTAGAGCCTAAAATCCCAGGTCTAGTAATTACTTCACATTTCTCTTAAGTAGCCTAACTGTATTGCGATCCTCGTGTGGGAGAAATGTTGTTTCATCGTTTCACAGGCACATGTGAAAAGCAACACTGTTCTTTCCGGTGAAACTTGTTCTAATTTTTTTTTTTTTTAATTGTGGATTGTTAGACTTCTTTGGGTTTTAATAGGGTTCTGTATTTTTTTTTTTTGGGAATTCAATAATAATAATAATAATAATAATATTGGGTTTTTGGACTTTTTAAATTTTGGATTTTTTAATGTTTTATCTTTTAATGTTGTCAATTTTGGAATTTTGGATTTTTTAATGTTTGATCTTGTAATGTTATCAATTTTGGAATTTTGGATTTTTTAAATGTTGTATCTTTGACATTTATTTTTTATTTTGTATTTTTTAATTTTTAAATTTTAAATTTTAAAATTTTTATTTTTTTATTTTTTAAAACTTCGGATCTTTCAATCTTCAAGTTTTGGAATTTTTAATTTCGGATTTTTTAAATTTTGGAACTTTGAAATTGTTATTTTTAATTTTTTAATTTTGTATTTTCGATTTTTAATTTTGGATTTTTAGATTTTTTTAATTTTGGATTTTGGATTTTTTAATTTTGGACTGTTTATTTTTTTAAATTTTGAACTTTCGGATTTTTTAAATTTTGGATAAGCCTAATCATTGAGTTGATTGTTTTCTGTGCAGTACGTTCCGTCACATCTCAAAGCCTAATCATTGAGTTGATTGTTTTCTGTGCAGTCCGTTCCATCATATCTCAAAGCCTAATCATTGAGTTGATTGCTTTCTGTGCAGTCCGTTCCGTCACATCCCACTAATTTCGTAGAGTTCGTAACGAAAGTTTTGGTTAGCTCTCGATTTAAGTTACTCCTAGCGCGGCTAAAGAAGTTTCACTTCAAAAACCCATGCCAAGTTTGCCGGCCATGGAACTTGAACACGGGACCTCCCGAATGCGAGTCCAAGACGTTACCATCTCGGCCACCTCGCTCGGTGGGCTCCATTAATTAATACGTTATTTAACAGAATTTCAAAGAATGAAAAAGTTTCATAAACCTCCAGCATAGCATACTAGCTCAAACTGATACTCTGTATTTCTTCCCCCAGCGTAGCTCTCCCTACTATAAGAGCCCGACTTGAGAACATTATTTTTTGTGATTTATATGCGATGCTGAGAGCGTGATTAGTACACAAGTCTCTCATTTATTTGAGAGCTGCAACAATTCTTGGTGTAACAAGAAGCACGTGCTCACCCTATAGTGTTTGTCACAAACATATACAGAGTCGAGTTTCTTGTAATAATTTCACTTATTCTCACTTCCCTCTGAATACTGATTCCCCTCCTTTTGATTGCCTTACTGTTACAAACTCAGTATCTCTTTGCAAACCCTTAGAATTCTCGCCTGAATGAACACTGTAGCTGTTACACCGTATTGGTACTGTTCAAGAATTACACTCCAGTTAACATGCTGGAAATTCACACAATAATTTGCACGACTTCGGAGCTTATTAAGGAATAGGTCTCATAAGTAAATAAGGGAATTATATGTTCTAATATGCAGATAACTAACACAGAACAACAGCCACTTTGGTGCCTTAGAATTTAAACCTATTCTTGGGTATATTTAGGTCGCTGATGCCAAATGTGCCATTAGTTTTGCCCTATCAGATTTACATGTAACAACAATGTTTGTATGACAAGAGCTATTAGACTGGCTTAATATATTTGTACCAATGTATATAGCCACGAATATACTGGAGAGAATTGAAACTTGTAACCTAACTTAATACCGTTTATAAAGTTAAAATCGTTTTAAAATTAAATGAGTTTTAAATTGAGTATTTAACGAGTCTTTGTAAGACAAGAACTTTAATATACTTTTATCAATGTATATAAGCAATTTTATACTAGAGATATTTGTAACTTTGAATCTAACTTAATAAGAGTAAGAATTTTAAGCTACATATTTGAGTGCATAAGTGATATAATATTTTAGATACAAAACATTATATTATTATTTTATTAAATTCATCGTCTTTCAACTTCAATATTATGTAATAAAGGTATGACAAAATTTTGAGCAAAATTGTTGGGCTGATCTAAATTTTGTAAAAATGCTGTGAAAATAATTCGTTATTTGTCCCTCTTAAAAGTTTGGTATTTTGACTTATTCGCCTTTTCCCTACCACTAAAGGATTGTTACATTACTTTCACCCTATATGACTTGAATATTCATAAGGAATTAGGCCTACACTATATTGAACCAGTATCGCTAGACAGCGTATGAGTGTTTAGAAGGGTAGTCTATAAATGTCATAACCCCCCTCTGTGTAGACACATAAATGTCACTTGTATATCGCGTTTTTGCTCAACCACCTGAATAGAAGGGTTGAGGGAAACCTCTATACGTTCCCTCAATAGCGTGTACAACACACACTGCAACTTGTTAAACAAATGAAAGCCAAGAAATCTTGGAAAGTAATACATGTTAATGAAGGAGGGGGTTGGAAGAGAAAACACTTAGATAAACACGCTGCTTCCCCCCAATACTTGTGTATGTAGTGTATCATTTTCCTTTTACATTTCACCCCAGAAATTGCGTGCTCCGAAGCCATTCAAAACAGGTAACAGAACAATAACCCTCTCTCTCTCTCTCTTTTACTCCGAACTGACGTCATCCGCACAAACACGCTAAACAATATAAAACTTCTGTCTCGAATGTTTACTGCGTTGACAGACAGCATTGCGGAGAATTTTTAGCTAGAATTAGTATGTAACGAAAATATCCCACACTTATTCCAGGGCTAGGATTTATATGTACTAAAAAATGTCAAAATATGTACATATATATGCACTTAAAAATGTTAAAATATGTACATATATATGTACCGGTACTAAAAATGTCAAAATACATACATATGCAAATATATTTTGTAAAATATGGACAACAAAACAAATTTAACCACTAGACACTACATTTTGTTACTTTTAGAACCTATAAAAATGCATTACAAATACTGGATTCATAAATTAAATTATTCATTTTTTTTCAGATCACTTACTTTATTTGTATTCATTCATGGATTATTTTTGCTATCATAACAGTATGCCACAAAATGTTGTTTTAAATTTTCAAAAGTGATTTATATTGGCTGAAGCTTCGTTCTACTGCTCACGAAGTGACTGGCGCGTGTTTAAAATTCACTGATTCTAGTTTTACATTTGACGAGCTACTTAAGATTGCACTGATTTTACACATTTCTTGAAAACACATTGTCAACTTTACATTTGATAAGATCGGCTAAATGTTCACGTATACATTTGAGTTCATGAATCATGTTTTCACAATGTCAATATTTCCAGGTAATGTGAGATTATTATTTTGTAGTTTCTGAATTATTTTTGTTATATTACAAAAATGTTATTCAATGTAACACAAATCATTTTTCACACATTAATTTCTGTAGATAACTGTAAACTTATCCTGTGCTGCCATATTTTCTGTCACTGAAAACGACAATTTTATATAGTTTTACTCCTAAGAATGAAATATGTACGAATATTGCATTCAAATCACTAAATATGGACAAATATTTATTTTACATATAAATATGTACTTATGTCAGAAATATGGAAAAATATGTAAAATAAATTTGTTTAATTTGAATAGAGGACAACATAATAGATAGAGATAAGTGAAAAAAATGTGTCTATATGTGAAATTAAGAAATATGTAATTACATATAAATCCTAGCCCTGCTTATTACTTTGGTTCTAACTTAGATAATTCTTAGATGTCTATTGCAAATATTATGTATATTATGTATAATATTATATACGAGGCGCGTCCAGAAAGTAAGTTTCCCTGGGACCGTTTACAGAAACAAAACACAGTTTCATGGAAATATTTATTGCAACAGATACAGCAAGTGTTCAGCTAGTTTTCAACACATTCGCTACCGGAATTGGTCAACAGAATATCGCAGAATTAAATAGCCTTACTTAGGAAGTCTTTTACAAATGAAGCCTACTGAGCCAAGGAAATTAGATCACGTATTGCCATGGCCAAGACGGCATTCATTGATTAGTAACATGAGCTGGATTTGAGAAAGAAAATGATAAAGTGCTACGTCTGGTGCATTGCTTTATATACGGATCTGAAACAAAGACACCAAGAAAAATGGAGAAGTACGTGGCAAATTCTGAAATGGGATGCTGGAGAAGAATTTAAAAAAATGGAGAAAGTGACAGATGAATTCCTGAGAATAGCCTAGTGAACGATAAGAGATTAATCCTGAACCTAGTTCTTCGTAAGAAAGCAAACAGGATAGATCGCCTCATGAGAATAAATTTCACGGAAGAAGACCTTCAAAATTTCGAAAAAATTTAAAATTTTT
Source organism: Ectobius pallidus (assembly GCA_964059195.1). Taxonomy (NCBI): domain Eukaryota; kingdom Metazoa; phylum Arthropoda; class Insecta; order Blattodea; family Ectobiidae; genus Ectobius; species Ectobius pallidus. The sequence continues at coordinate 205,714,818 of CAXKWD010000001.1, read as the reverse complement.
GTAAACTCCCACATAGAAAACGACGAAATAAGTCAATGTCTCCCTCCCCATGGAAGTATTAAGCACTACTATTCACACCAGGAAAAATTCGTTGCAGTAAAACAGAAAATTGCTACGAGATTAGACTTACAAGAAAATAAGCTGTTTTTGTTTATCCTTATGTAATACCGTATTTTACGGACCATAAGACGCACTTTTTTACCTTGAAAACACAGCCTTGAAAGTTGGGTGAATCTAATGGTCCGAAGTACACAAAGAATTTAAAATGTGGTAAATTTTGCCACAATACCATAGTTATAAACAAGATGTTATAAACGATAAGATAGTTACAAATTTTCGCCCAGACTGTAAATTAATGCACTTGTCACAGTCGTAAAATGAGTGTAGCTGGAAGCCAGGTATACAATGCTAAAAGAAAGGAATGTTGAGTTCTTTTATACGAAAGGAGTTGTCTCCGTCGGGTGGTTTAAATGAAGGCAATGACCTAAAAGTATTTTCAGTCTTCAATGAGAAATCAGTACGGTAGTTAGAATTTACGCGATGCCACCTGTACGAAAGAGATTTTCCTACAACGCAGGTTTTTCAGTTAGAAGTGATTTACACTGATTCCATTGTACAATGTTATAATTTGTTTATGCAATTAAGTATATTATTCCCTTAAAAATTTGTCGTTTAGAATCGCATTAAATTTCTTTTCCTTTAAATTTCTATCCTAAAATCAAGGTGCGTCTTTTGGTTCATAAAATACGGTTTATTTGTTTTATTTTCGAGAACCAAACAAATAAATGGGCGAAACATTGCATCAAATTAGGACTTTACTGCCATCGTCATTATCTCCTGATCTGTTTAATCTAGGATCAGAAAAGGCCGGGAAACTTGTGAATACGGAACTTGCACCCCATTTCCATCATGAAAGGAAGTCCTTCCATTGACCCGCTACAATTTCACTGGACAATCATCCCCTGCCTGACAAGAAAGATCTCACGAATAATCGCCTCAGAACTTCGCTCGCCCTAAGGGCAGTTTCAAAGAGTTCTCTCTCTCTCAATCTGGACAAGATATGTTTAGCTTGTACCAATGATGACAGCCTAAAGGATGGAGAAGGGGAGGAAGCAATGGATGAATGAAGAGGGGTGTATTTTAGACGTAGCCGATTGATGGATGGATGGATGTTAAGGGAGAAAAGACCAGAAGGCATATACAGGAAGTTGGGAGAAAGAGTGCTCCGGGCATAGAATAGGGGGATCGGGAAGTAAAGGACCTGAGAAAAGAAAAGGAAGCTACATCATTCGGGAACTGACTAGAAAGTAAGGAAACTGGGGTTAAATGCATTGACTAGGATATGCCATCACTTCGATGCTTAACACAGTCATAGCATTACTCATATTTTATGTGAGTTCCAGGCAGCTGCTTAGGCCTATGCCAGCAAATGGACCTACGATTGTTCATAAAATGGACTAGGGCATTTTTATTGTGACACATGCGATGGAATATTAGGCATCGTGGAGTAGGTACATATGCCAGTGATTCATGGTTTTCATCTGTTGTATTTGGTGAATAACTACTAATCTTGCATCTGAATTGTAGATTTTTAGAATAATGCTGTCTTTTTTGTAATGTATTATTTCAATATACGGCATATATATATACATATATATATATATATATATATATAATTCAGAGATTTATTATTTAACTGCTTAGTGATATATCATTGAAATTAGAGTAAAATTTATTCACAACAAGCAGAAAGTATGAAGTCAAATCTGCAAAATTTGAAACAGAATTTTCAATTATTTCATAAAATAAAACTATTTTCCTCTTCAATTTGTACACGATTCTGAGAAAACCCAGAGGTCAAAACATTTTCAAACATGAATACTAAGTGATGTTCTATTTAAAACAGAAAAGAAACCCATTACATACATAAATATTCGCCACGTGCTTACCAACATTTCCGATTTCAATTATTCCAATCTTTAACACATGCATTTCGTTTCAAAGTATTTTGGTGCTTCTCCAAAACTTTGTATTTTGTGACTTACGGATTTCTGAAAAAGAAACGACTCAATTACTTTGAATTCGCCGATGTAGTCAAGAATTACTTCTAGAATGTTGTCCACATGATTTTGGAAAATAAGATTTTCCTGGAGATGAATTACTTGATATCTTCATTTAATCTAGAAATTAATCATCGAAGTGGTGGCTTATCCATGTGAGAAACAAAAACGAAGCTTCATCAGAAGAGGGCAGGCAAGAAAGCAAGAATAGAGGGGTTAAATATACTGAGTGTTGAGGGCGAACAAATTTTTCTGGGGCGGGGAAGAGATATAAATAAAATCACTCCCCCTCTTTCTGATGCAATAAATATTGACGGTGCCAATAGCTAGTGACGTCACTTCTGGAAAGGGGGGTGGGGGACGAAGGAGGAATAAAATGTAACAGTAGCCATTTACAGCATGTAGTAGCTGTTGTCGAACGCATGTTTGGACCTCCCCATTCGTTGTTAATAAATTACAATAGATGCTACGCATTACCACTAGCTGCCTAGGCTATATCTGTATATTGTTACCATAAGCATTAATTGCCCTCTCTGTCCTATCAGAATTGGTTTTATTAAATGACACTGCACGAGCGACAATAGACACTTACTTGTTTCGTCATTTTATTAGCTAGCCTGAGGGGTAATCGTTAATGTTTGGATCGTAATAATGAAGCACTGCCTGTCCGCTGAAATATTTTGGGGGATCTCTCTTCATAGTATGGCAGTTAATTGTAATGGACTTTCTATGGAAAAAAGAGAATTTAAGGGGAGAGATAATGATGTGCTAATGGAATAATGTTCAGACCGTGAAACGGTATTAGAGGCAACATACAATTTGGGCTACATGTAGCTTGTGTTGAATTACCCCATGCCTTACAGCAGCCCCGTGAAAAGTAAAAATAATACGAGGCGCGTCCATAAAGTAAGATTTCCTGGGGCCGTTTACAGAAACATAACATAACTTCAAGGAAATGTTTATAGCTACAGACATAGCCAGGGTTCAGCTATTCTTCAACATATTCGCCACCGGAACTGAACATTTGTCTTACCATGGCACCAACCTTTAATAAGAGAAGAATGCGCACATATGTGCAATTGTCATTCTTTACTGATTTCCATCAGTGATTTTGTTCTGTTCTTACATTTTTCTAAGTGGTAGCGCTCGCATGGCTTGTCACATAATGCACACACACAGTAATTGTTTGGTTCGTGGTATGACCTGTTTTTACACATCTTGTGGTGAAATCCATGAATTGCCATCCGGGTTATTGCACTCCTGTAATCTTGGTTAGCTTGTGTCCATTGGCGATATACCATGGCATCTGTACAGAAGAAATCTTCCCATATTGCTTGTTTTTTTATGTATGTCTTCTTTAGGACTTGTTCATACTGTCTAGTATTTTTCAGGTGTAGCCTTAAGCGTAGTTCTTCTAGGAAAAATGGTTCCCTCGTCAGCTCATACACCAGTCGTGACTTTGTGTATTTGGACACTCCTAGTGTGGCTTTTAAGAAACGTACTTTTATTTTTTATATTTCTTCTAGGTTAGCGATTGTTAGATGTTCCCAGATTAGGTGAATTCCATACGTTAGTATGGGGCTGACTTTGGCTTAGTAGCAATGCAGTATTGATTGATAGTCTGGTTAGGTTCTGGATGTCATATATTGCTCTGATTGCTGCTGTGGTCCTATCCTTTATGTGATTTGTGAAACAGTTTGCTGTTGTCTGGAAGGTTAAATCTGGCACCAACTTTTGAATACCTGTTTCGTAGAAGTGCGCCACCTGGGATTTGAACCACTGTGTGACAACCACCTTCGCTTCTCTGTCATTCTCTGCCATTTCGTGAGGTGTAGGAAAAGATGGAAATCACTGGGAGCGAGATCCGGGCTTTAGGGTGAATGTTCGAACACCTCCCAGCCAAAATTCTGCAGGAGACTTGCTAGGAGATGTTTAAACATCCACCCTACAGCCCGGACTTCGCTCCCAGTGATATGAAAGGGAATGACAGAGAAAGACAGGGAGGAGATGTTTGTCACACAGTGTAAATAAATTATATTTTAGATTCAAGGTAGGGCTATTAATCTTAATTTTATTATAAAAACATTCATGTCAGGGAGAAACATCGATGTCTCAAAAACATGGTTGTTTTCCATCGAAGTAGAAAACATCGATCATCGACATGAAAATATCGATGTTTTGAAAACATCGGCCATCGATGCTCAACCCTAGTCCGAATATACTACAGAAAAACGCCCACTATTATGAGGTAAGGTTATACGAAACAATTTACTTAACATTTACGTCTTGTATTTCAAGTCCAAAAAATCGTAGCTAAGAATACTACATCGTACTGTTATGAAAGAGAAGGCTAAAATAATAACTAATATTTTTAAAGCAGATTTTGTAATAAAATAGCGGACTTTCCAAAGCCATCTGGGTGAATTTCTTAACAGTGAGTTGGCCGCATGAAGAGTAAGTTTTTAATCGTAACAGACCTCCCATCTGAAGTCTTTGTAGACGGATAAAAGGTAATAGAACATCTCGACAGTGTTCTGAGTTGATGCTACTGGTGTGTATATCAGATGAAGGCAAGGGAGCTGCAGCTTGTATGACACTGATTAATAACGGTGTTTCCTCATTACCACGTCTTGGAGGTGTGAACAGTGTTACCTGATTGATGTTACCAGGCAGATTACCTTCATTCTACAACACTATGCCACATGTGTCGATACACACGAAATTACCTATCTCATATACATACACTAATTGTCTTTCCTCTCCTCACCTCTCTCAGTATCTTAATTCTTTCTCTCTCTTTAGATGCCTCCCAAACTATTTTCTCTTTATCACATACACCTTTATCAGTAGTTGTGAACGTACAGGTAGAGAAAAAAACTGATGTGAAATTCACAAATATAAGTTAATAATAATAATAATAATAATAATAATAATAGTAATATATTTGTCACCATTAGGTAATACAAGATTACAATAGGTTAAGCCAAATGGTAAAAAATTAAAAATCACAATTCAAAATATTCTTCAATAGTGTAAAAGTTCTTTGAAAGAAGGATGTTCCTTACTGTATTCTTAAAAATTATCATGTTGTTTGTATTTCTAACGTCAATGGGGACTTTATTAAAAAAAATTGATACCTAAAACAACATGGCTGTCACAGGTTTTTGTTAGCGTAGATTTAGGAACAATTATGTTAAAATGATTTCGAGTATCATGTGAATGAACTGTGCTGACAGGAACAAATTCATTTTGATGCTCAAATACATACATAATGTTTGTCAATACATACAATGAAGCAACAGTCAGCACTTTAAATTCTATAAAAATAGGTCTGCAATGCGCTTTTTTATCACACCCTTTGGCAATTCGTAAGGCCTTCTTTTGTAAAAGGAACACATCCTTCGCATGAGCGCTGAGACCCCATAATAAAATTCCATAGTTTAGTTGAGACTGGAATAATCCATAATAAGCATTTAACAGAGCAGTAATTGATAGCAGCTGTTTAAGTCTACGTAATAGAAAGATTACTTTTGAAAGTTTAGTACAAATAGCTTCAACATGTTGCTTCCAAGTAAGTTTACTGTCAAGATAAAATCTTAGTAACTTGGTTGACCTTTCGGTACATAAGTTGTTAAAGAGGCTAAAAACGAAGGTCTGTGTCTTATCTACATTTAGACATAATCCATTTGCATTAAACCACCTTAAAATACATTTTATATTATAATTATTAGAGCAAGACATTTAATGACCATAAAATAGTGGAAAAATGCATTTATGACATAAAAATAGTGAAAAAAGACATGAAATTTTAAAAAGAGACAAATAAATTTTTCATTATTACTTATATTTAGTTTTTTAAAGTAATGAATTGCTAAAAGCAATTCAACGCATGACGGTGCGTTATATGTGAATTTACAATAGAAAAAACACTTATTTTATTACTTAAGAAGTAAGGAAATCTATACAACTTATACACCAAAAAATATTTCTGAAATGGCATGCCCATCAATTTGCCCCTAGCAAATATATGTCATTTAAAAAGACAGAAAAAATATATATTTATTGCTACAAGACAAACTGCTATGGTGTTTACAATATATCTGAATTAAAATGAACTATGGACATTTGGCGGAGATTCTCAAATAAAAACGATTGTCTGTTGTCTGAAAGTAACGATTTGTGCATGGAAAAGCTCCTCTCTACCTCCACTGAAATGCCTATGATCTAAAGTGCCGAAAAAGATGTAAAAGTGTTGAAAGTGTTCTAAAAATGCAGAAAGAGACCTAAAAATTGCCAAAAATGATCTATCTCTTGAAAATGACGAAATTTGCAAAATAAAACAAAAAAATGCAAAAACAAATTTACCTTATTTAATCGATTATTTCATGATAGCCTACATATTTATATAATATATAACAAATATATATATATATATATAATATAATATATATAAATATTATATTCGATATTCTCTATTTAACTTCTTTGCATAACAATACATGTTCATTTTTTCACGAATGTCTTTTTAATTTCTCCTGTTTTTAAGTATAAAAATTCGGTATTTTTCCTGAACTCTGTTCGGAATAGCGGGACTGTAGTGTAAAATGTAAATTCACACTGTTCTGTTATTCTTGTTATTTACGGTATGTGTCTGTGTATTTGTTTGGTTAAAGTTAACCGATTAAAAATTCTTGTCAACCGACAAGGCAACAACGCTAAATCAAAACATGAATTTCTAATTGTTGCACGCCCCTTTAAGTAGTGCCTCACGCCCCCCCCCTAGCTTGGGAACCCCTGACGTAGATATTTTCGAAGATAGATGCAAACTGTAGTAACAAATTCCACTTGCCTGAAGAGGCGGTTTGGACATCATTCTATTATTCATTATCGTCCACTCTTGTAATAACCGAGTACTGGTAATCGATTCGCTTTTTATTTCCAAACCCTTAAATTGGTTATAATATTCTCATAGCCTCGCCTCTCGATCATTTTCCAATACCAGCCTCCAGTACCAATAAACTGACGGGAACGCGCTATTCCATCCTCCTGTCCGATATCGACGTCAATTAATAAAGCCGTCAAATGAAAACCCTTTTAAGCAAGTCCATAACAAATTGTCTTTCTATTTTTAATTGCTTCGCGAGCATCGTTTAAGTCTTTGAGGGGAATTGAGAGTTGGATTAAAAACTACAATATTGCAACTTAAATTATAGCATGTGGCATTCTGGGACGAAATAATTTCGCCATGGTTCATGACAGCCTTACCAACCTTTCTGATGTCACGGCCCCCCTGTATGAACTGTTGATTCTCCGCGGCCCCTCATGAAATCAAAAGTGATTTTTAAATACAGGCCTATATTTTTCAGATGTTTATACTTCTTTCACCTTATCAGGAGTTCGTGATCTGTGTCTATACAGTAGGGTAGGCCATGGAACTATTGATTGCCAATTGTTTCTATCTGTTAGTGTATTTTTATGGAGTAAATTTCAACTCATGTTGTTTTAAATGGATACGATACAGGATGAAATGGTGAGGATGATTCACGATAGTAAATTAATTTTTATTATTATAAATTACTGTATAATTATAAATAATAATATTTATTGTAAGCATAATTTTATAGGCCTACATGCATTAGTACTCGCATCCCTGATCTAGCGTAGGCTTTTCACAGGGATGTTTTTACGTCTCAAATAAAACAAAACAAAATCAGCATACAACAAACAAGAAACAGTACACACAACAAAACAAAATAAAATCAGGTAAACTGATGTAACAAAGTGCCAGTATGTTTTTGTTTAATCAGTTATTGACTGCAATTATGATATGCAGAATATGTTTTTTTTTTAAATTGATTTCCAAATTAAGCTCCAGATTTATTCATTAAGCAGGGCTTACGGAAGAAGAAAGGTCTACCATCTCGGCCACCTGGGTCATTTTAACGGTCTAGTTGGATAGGCGCATGTCAATTAATATGTTTTTTGTCATAGCTACCTGTATTTTAATTTCCAAGGCCTTATAAAATCACAGTAAAACAATAGGCTATGTTGTCAAGATAACTGATTTTCATTTTTTTTATAAATTCTTTCGAATACGTATATTACCATAAAATAGACACTAAATTGAGCATTACTCCGAAACAGGTCAACCGATTTTATCCATTATGAATAGACGTCTTCCCATGGACATTGTAAATGTGTATACCAAGTTTCATAAAAATCCGGTAAAGCGTATTTGAGTTACCGCGTCTTTAAAATATTCACTAAATTGGGTTTTACTCCGGTACCGGTCTACCGATTTGGTTCAATATCAGTAGACGTCTTTCCACGTACATTATAAATGGGTATACAAAATTTCAGGAAAATCCAATAAAGCATATTTGAGTTATCGCGACTTCTTATATATTAACATAAAAACACTAAATTGGGCATTATTCCGGTACTGGCCAACCGATTTGGTCCAATATCAATAAACGTCTTCCCATGGACATTATAAATGCGTATACGAAGTTTCATAAATATCCGATAAAGCGTATTTGAGTTATTGCGCCTTTAAAGTAGACACTAAATTGGGTTTTACTCCGGTACCGGTCAACAGATTAGGTTCAAATTCAATAGGGCACTTCTCATGGACGTCATAAATGGGTATACTAAGTTTCATGGAAATCCGATACAGCGTATTTGAGTGATGGCGCCTTTCTAATAGAAAGGCGCCATAATCTATTAAAATAGGCACTAAATTGGGCATTACTCCGGTACCGGTGAACCGATTTGGTTCAATATCAATAGGGTTCTTCCCATGGACATTATAAATGTGTTTTCCAAGTTTCATGAAAATCCGAAAAAGCGTATTTGAGTTATGGTGCGTACAGACACACGGACAGACGGACAGACGGACAGACGGACAGACAGACGGACAGACATTTTTTCGTCCACCACACAATCTCATAAAGTACCATACTGGCACTTAATAATGGATAAAGTTCCACTAATACCTATAGTAGCAAGTGACCCTGTTTAAGCATTTTTGACGGATCCCTCCCATATTGTTTTGACTCGGAAAAGGTATTTTCCTATTTCTCTGAGAATTTCAGGCCTATCTGTATTCATAATTTTTACAATAAGCAATATCTTCATTAATATTACTAAAATAAGATTCTAGCAACTCTTTCGTAAACTTACTAATCCTGTTGCATTCAATCAAAATATGTTTGGCATCGTGAGGACGATTGGATAAATATCCTATTCCGCATTTGCCGAAACCATAAAACCATGGAGAAATTCATGTCAAATTGGCCGGCCACGGGATTTGAACCTGGCACCTCCCGAATATATTTTACATACGATAAAAATGAAGTGATAAATTACAATTTTATAACACTAAATGTGTCATTTATGATAATCAGGGCCCGGATTCTGATGACATGTCATCTTTCTATTGACGCTTCATAGATATTGCCATCTTAAAGATAAACCCTAATCATGGCCTTCAGATTACAGAAATGCATTTTTATTAGGCCATTTTTTGTCATGTTATGTCTTTTTATATTTTAAGGGCATTTGTTTCAATTTTACGTCATTATTTTGTCATTTCCGTGTCATTTGCTTCCTTATTTAGTAATTTTCATGCATTTACATTACATTTTTGTAGGATCTATTTTAATAACAATTTTCTTACTTTTCTTCCCAGATGCTCCAATCAAAACAAAGAACAATGTTTATAGACCTATACAAACCTTTCTGTATTTACAGCTTTTACAATTATGTAGGCCTATTAATTAGTCTATAACTTTGTGTGTACAATAATAATTTTTATAAATAAAATATCATTGTTTATAATTATTAAGTCAATTCCTTAAAATTTAGGGCCATTTTATAGGTAATTTTTCAAACAGGTCATGAGAATCCGGGCCCTGATGATAATCAATTATTTTTATTGTTTGTGCATTTTTATGGAGTAAATATCAATTGGTCGATACAGGATGAAGTGGTGAGGATGGTTCATGATATTATGTAAATATCCAATTCGGCATTTGCCTTTACGACTGGGGAAACCATGGAAAAATCCATGTCAAATTGGCCGGCCACTGGATTTGAACCTGGGACCTCCCGAATATATTTTACATAGATAAAAATGAAGTGATAAATCACAATTTTACAACATTAAATGTGTCATTTATGATAATGAATTATCATTCCATTCCATTCCTTAACATTCATACTTTTCTTTCTGCCTCAACTTTAATTCAAGTAAGAATAAGCTTGAATTACAAACATTTCTTAAATACGAATGCATCGTTTAAGTTTATTGTCCGAATCGGTGCTCAAGGGCATAAGTCTTTCTTCAGTTTTATTTACGACTGTGTGGGTATGAACGGTAGAGCCACTAACAGCTTAAACAACATTCAAACGTTTTTGTTTGTTTGCTTGAATATAAACTGATCGCTTAACAAGTTGTCTGGTGGTGGTGGTGTCTATTATTTTCTCTTGGCACTCCTCCTGCACTAACAAATCCTCCGTTAATTGCATCCATTCACTCTACAAACAATACGTGCAGTGAACGTGTGAGAAGACATGTTCAACAAACACATCAGCAGCTGCACATATCCTATAACATCCACTTGTTAAGTAGGGCCTATTAACTCTATCTAACTATGAATAAATTGTTGATTTCACTATTTGACTACTGCTTTCATTCTTTCCCTAATGTAAGGGACCCCTGAGGGTGCTAAGAGATGAAATATCGACAAATTTGGCGAAATTAAAATTAGGGAAAAAAGTATTTTACGCCGCGCACGAGTTATCCATTCCCACTCCTTAATTGTGAAATATGAATTTTGGTGCAAGGGCCTTTTTTTTTTATTATGAAATATTATTTTGTTGTTTATATATATAAGAATATATAGTTAAAAATGTTTAGATGTTTTGTTTGAACTAATGTTTATCTGTTACTCACTTTTTACCATCATTTGAACCATTCAGTCATTGAACCATTGTCAAAAGTGATTGATTGGTATGCTGTGTCTATGGCAACTTGCTTGAAGCAAGCAGTAAAATGTTTTCTTCTTGTGACATATTATGTTTGGTGCAAGGGACTTTTATTATAAATTACCGTTTCGCCTAAAATTATTTATTTTTATTTACATACTACGTGCCTTTAAGCATTTTTTAAAGCTTAAAGTTCTATCCTGAAAAATTTTAAAATGAAGATCAATAAAAAGAAAACAAAAACCATGGTGATTGAAAGAACAAATGAAAATTACAAAATCAACAGCTTAACGGTACAGTCCTAGATCAGGTCGAAAGTTTTTGTTACTTGGATAGCATTATCAATAATTTTAACAAGTGTGACACAGAAATTAAGAGAAGAATAAACCTGGCTTAACAAGCATTTCAGAACAAAAAGAATCTCCTCGCAAATAACCATTTAAGCATGAAAGGGAGGAAAAAATTTGCCAAAACATTTGTAAGTTGTGTATTAACATATGGATGCGAAACATGGACAATCGGAAAAGCAGAAGCCAAGAAGTAGCAGAAATGTGGATATGGAGAAGACTAACAAAGACGAGTTGGGTGGATAGGAAAACAAATGAAGAAGTGCTTAATTAAGTGATTCAATTAAGAGTTCAAGAGCAAAGTTAGTGGGTCATACATTTCGGCACAATGATCTACTTACCAACATTTTTGAAGGGAAAGTACTTGGGAAGAAAACAAGAGGACGTTCTAGAAATTCATTTGTTAAAAACATGATCAAGGATATGGACGTGCTGTAATATGAAAATTTAAAGCGAACAGCAATGAAGAGGAAGACGTGTCTACAACAAGGCATTGCCTTTAGATCCCGATGATGATACGTGTCTTAATATAAATTATGTTGGATAAGTTTTAGTACCCTCAAGCACTTTTAAGTCTAAACAATTACGCGATATTTAAACAAAAAAAGGAACTACACTCATTAAATGTTTAAATCTTACTGATTAAAACAATTTGACAAAATTATACTGTCTTCAGAAGATTATCGTTGAAAAAGAAGATAAGTAGTATTCAAGTTGGTTTTTTTAAAAAGTTTGAATTTGTAAGGCTGAGTACTTCTGATGTGGCTGCAAGTACACATTTTTCTTTTAAATATGACGCAACTGTTTAAAGTCATTTTACCATACTTTTTTTACTGTACATATCTATATATTTAGATCTAAATGGGTTCCGCAGATTTAAATTACTGTAAGTTCTACAGAGTATCACTAAAAAAATAGAATGGTTTTTAAGATGTTGATAGGTTTTACAGCAAAAAATAAAATGTTTGGTAAACGTGATTTTCTTTTAAATTTGAGACAAGCATTGAATTTTACTTTTTCTCCATTTAAAGCAATGTTACAGGCAAGCTAGTGCCTGATATTTTTCTAAATATGTTATTATGCCTACAAAACCTTATGTAAACTATAAAACTTTGTTTATTCAACTAAAAATACTTACTTTTTATTATCTTTTCATATTCTATACTTTGCTTCATATTTATTCTAATTTACACCAATATCATTTAAGACCTGATGTAATAATAATAATAGTAATAGTAATAATAATAATAATAATAATAATAAATATAATAATAATAATAATAATAATAATAATAATAATAATAATAATAACCTGTTATGCCCCATGAAGGACAAAGGACTCCTACTAAGTTAGAGGGTACGCGATGAGGTTGAAAAAAGGTGTGTTCGTTGTGGGTTCTTGAAACCAGAAATTTAAGTATATGAAGTTTTAAAACAAAGCTTTTTAATTGGTTGCTAAGGTATCCTTTATATTCTACTGACCAGTATCTAAGTTCTAACGTAGTTAATATACTTTGATTCTATTTGGAATGTTAATATGAGGGATTTATTATAAATGTACACTGACAATGCCTGTAGCAGGAACACACTGTTCTTTGGCAATTAACTTTTATTATTATTATTATTATTATTATTATTATTATTATTATTATTATTATTATTATTATTATTGGTTTACTAAACAATTTCAGACATTTTACTGAAAGACTGTCTGATAAGTTTCTTTGTGAAATATACAAATTTTTGTAACATTATATTGAAATAAACTTAAAAACCAATAAACTGACAGAAATAAAACTTCTTCACAAGATTACATGTTACACCACAAGTAAGTGTAAGAAAAGTCAAGTATGCAGTTTTAAAAATTTAGCAAATAGAAGTTTCACCCCCTACCTTATGACAAAATATCGTAATTCGACCTGATACTTTGTATTTACGGCATAACTTTCTTTTACAAAATCCAATCGACTTGTTATTTTTTAATAAAATTCGCCTACCGAAATATCGCACACATAATATTATACAGTATAATATTGCAATTTTTGTTATTGTTTTACCTGGTGAAGGCTTATATCAATTCCCAACTCTGCAAGGTTGCAATGTAAGTTGTGGCACTCACCTGTAAAAGAAAATAACACTTTTAGATCCCTTGTGTTTTGCAAAATAATATTTTTATTCTTAAATATATCGTTTTACGTAGTAAATAATAAATAATTTAACGAACAAAACGAATCTTGTGCTGCCATATGGGCATACAGGTTCGAAATGAAACGATTAAAATGAACTACAGATTCATAAACCTTTCTCATATCATGCATAGACAATTTTATTATAACGATTAATAATTGGAAACTAAAAACCCATCTTCGAGGTGCAGTTCACGATAGTGAGCCCCCGGGGGAAAAATACCTCAGATTCAAGTTCCCTAGCCCAAAGAACCCCCGCATTGCTAGTTTCGTCCAAATCATACAATGTTTTCCCATTATGCATACATGCATGATCCCCTTCTACCCACCTACGTAACAAAATCAAATCTCTGCGAATCGTAAAAAAAAAAGTGAATCGAGATAACAATCGAGCAAGGCCAACTTCAATTAATTACACAATTGAATACTTTTTTGTTAATGGAAGGCTTTGGATGTGCACAGAAACATGAATCCAAATATTATATTAGATCAACAGAAATCACATTTCTTGAGATTCCCTAGATATATGTCCTTCCGATTGCATCCCTAGTACATTTATCAGTGATTTCAAATGTTCTTAAATATATGTACCGAAGATCACTACTTTCATACAATTCTTTTTAAATCAGTTACAAAGCAAAAAGTCTCGTTTTATATACATTCTTTACACTGTTTCACCAAGAAAATTAAAAATTTAATGTCAATACCTAGGTATAATATATCAGAATTGTATGTTTACAAACCCTTTCAGAACTGAATTTACGTATTAATATAAATAATCTTCATGTAAGAACATCAGTGGACTATAATTTTGAAATCAACGAGAAAATTTTCAGTAACACAGCTGGTTTCTATAAATGACAATTCTTACTAGTGGATAAAAGATCCTCACATACTGTATAACACACAATTCTATTTTACTCATATATCTACTATTATTCGAATTTTAAGGTGATGAATTTACACGGCAGTACCAACGAAGAAGTTGGTCTTAATTTAGATTTTTCGTAGGCAATACTTCGCCCGAAACAGGAAACTTGTAAAAGAAAATCTGATGTGAAAGTTACATAACTTCCTCTGCCCAAATAAAAGTTAGCATCTTGGTACAATATAGGCTATTATGTATGACATTCTCTTCATGTAAATTGGTTGTAAAATTGAAGATAATGTCATTACCACGTCACATGTCATCCGCGAAGGATACATAACCAAAATAAAATCTGAGAGATAGTCTAAATAATGCATAATAGTATCCACATAGTTAAGCATAATGTTATTAATGTTAATAATGTTATTAAAAGGAACTCGATTCATAAAACATGACCTCTTAATTCTATCACCACTGGGACAAAATAAATGTAATATATACGTTTATTGAACTTTTTGCCATTAAGAATAATTTCTGAAATTTATCGAATATTTCCCTCAGATACTTCTATACTTTATGCATGGCCACAATACATCTTTCTCACTTCACATTCTTATATATAGAATAAGAGGCCGTGAAAGAACGCGTATTCAATTGTTCACCACGCAAGACAAACAACAAGTTTCCATATGTAAAAAAAAAATACAGTACCACGTTCATAAATAGAATTTAATGGCAACAGAAAGGGAAAGTTATTTCAAACATAGTTCCTTTTTACACACAGCTCCTCAAATAGCAGAAACTTATTTTCCACTGCCATAAAATACAATAGAGGGACTTGTAAAATACTAAGAATACATTAACTATACCTCTTCACGAATATCACTGCTATAATACCCTGGTCATATATTTTTATGGGTTCTAAAACCTTCCACTTTGCATGATCTAGGAGAGCTTTCTATAAGAAATCCTTGTTATTATGATTTTATATACCTCTTACCCTCGTATACAATCCGTGACGTTGATTTTTATAAACGACAGGAATTAATTCATATTTACATTTTTAATATACACTTCCTGCTTTATGTTTTACACTTTATGGAATAATGGTGTTATTTTTATTACATGTGTCCGGATACTATAAATACTCTCACGAAGTTTTCTTCCAAGATACTGTCTTCATCATCTTGAATCATATAAGAAAGAAGTGGGGGCAGATTTGTTTTCTCGGAAAATTCAGTTTCTCTAACTTTTAACGATGTGAACTTTAATACAAAAGGCGTCTTTTGTTGTTTGTTATAAACCTAACATGTTTTTATTTTTGGGGGGGGAGAAAACTTTTCCCTTAATCCCTCGGAGCTTTTAAGGTTTTAGCAGGAGAAGGGGATGCTTCCATCTAAATAAATCATTCAAATAAATCGTATTTTATTTACGAAAATCTTAATCCCTCTTCATTCTGAAATCAATGAATGATTTATCGTAAAATGCAAGTAAAAGGTGCCTACATTTCGCAAATAGACGCAAAGCATTTTTTTTTTCCAAAAAGTTATTTGAACTCTTTAGTTCCCCTTGGAAACAGCTTTTCCAATAATGCATAATGTTTTAAAACTTATAAATATTCATAGCTTCCTGGCAAACATAAAAACCATTCAGACAGATCTTGGAATAATTTATTATAGGCCTACAAAGTAGGAAGAGTTTGTTCACATCCTCCGTGAACTATTGTGCTCAATGATGATTTGTAAAAGAGGGAACGTTAAAACTTGCTGAGAATGTAAATTGAACATCGGTAACATTACTTTATAGTAATGCAGCTCTGAAATAAGTAGGCGTACTATCAGATTTATGACCTGCTTGTGTCTGCCTTCGCTCCTTGTGAAAAACCGAACAACTGAAAGGACAAGTTGATTTTTTGAGAAGCTAAACCAGTACTAAACTCCATAAAATTTACCTGCAAACTATATATATATATATATTTTTTTAAAATTCGGCTGTGTTTATAGCCTACTCCTTTTAACTGCGAGGCCATACCAGGCGTTCGGGATGTGTGCCTATACAGTAGGGTCGGCCATGGAACTAATGACTATCAATTGTTTCTATTATTCGTGTATTTTTATGTAGTAAATTTTAACTGATATTAATTTAAATGGAGATGATACAAGATGAAATGAAGTGAAGAATGTGTCGCAAATTAGATCTTTTAATATTCTTCTTTTCCCACTTATTTGTTGATTGCTGATTAAACTATCTGAAGAAACTATGGTCTAAAAGTCAATACTCTCACTGGGCACTTTCTTTTATCAAATTACCTGATTTTATTTATATAACAGTTATTTATATAGCCTAGGCCTACTTTTCCTATTCCCACAAATACGTATAAGTTTCAACCAGTATTAATAGTATAGTCTATTGCGATACTAGTTCCGTAAGCGATGCATACGGATCGAGGAAAGTTTTATTTTTCAATTTCCGAGATCCGTTATGCGCATACGGAACGAGTATTGCATGCTATTTTTTTGCACGATGATTATTTATATCAATTTAATTATATTAATTGAGATAGGCCTATTAGCTGAAAATATTATGTATATGCACTATTGAAGATGGATGTTATTTTCAGAAAGTGATTCGCATGTTTTGGTTGTTATGGGGACCGAATATTTGTCCTGTTAAAGCCGCCACAAACTGGGGGGGGGGGGGGGCTTGGTTCCGGTCTTCGATAAAGGCTTGCATTATATAATGGATTTACTTACGGCACGTGTGCTTTTTGACATTTTTACAGCACTGAGATTTCTTTTGTTTTCAAAGCGTATGGGAATGTCAACTTACGATCCACAGCAACAATATTCGTAAGTACCACTAATTAGTTACGTCGTGCAAAAAAAAAAAAAAAAAAAAAAAAAATAATAATAATAATAATTTAAATGCATTGCTCTTTGCCCGTGAATCAACCTATAAAATGCTTAACCCATGATAAAATCATTTAAAAACAGAATTTAACTGCTTAGTGAGAATTTGGGCTTGAAGGGTACGGACAGCAAAAACACTTGAAATGACCGGGTAATTCATACGAGAGGAGAGAAAAAGCAATGCTTAAATTATGCACACCCATCGAAACGAGCACCCTTTCATTTATGCCTCACGTCAAGGCCTCATATTAAATTCCTGTGGGAATACGATTGCTTTCAACCTTGCCTGTTCAGTAAGGACTCTCTTATTTAAACGCGCTCTTCTGTCTAGGCCTACATTAATAGTATCATGGAAGTCTTTCGTGTAAGTAACTAAGGCAAAGCACAGAGTCAATTCAATCTACGTAAAGAGGAAACCGGAATATGTAGTAAGAAAAGACTAGCCTAATAGGCTAGACAAATAATAGTATTCAATAATTTTATAACGAATGGGCAAAACATTAAAATGGTGGATAATTTTTGCTATACAAAGCTAATATTTTTATGATATTTAAAGCGAATAAGTAAAAAAAGCCAAAGTTTCAGGAGAGAGAAAAAAATTATTTACACAGCATTGTTACAATAATTAGTTCAGCCCATAGGCGTAACCAGGCCGACCATATGGGGGGGTTATAACATCCGCGGGATCTGGGGTTATGGAATACCCCCCAGGGAGAGGGGGGTCCGGGGGTCCTCCCCCGGAAAATTAAAAAAATTAAGATGCAAAATAACGAGTTTTAAGCTTCCTTTAAAAATTAAGACGCATAGTAACGAGTTTTAAGCTTCCGGGGGTCCTTCCCCGGAAAATTTTAAAAATTAAGACGCAAAATAACGAGTTTTAAGCTTCCCACGCTTTATACTTGTATTAAGTAATTTAAGGGCAGACTTAAAAAAATTATACAATTTTCATTTCTTTAATCAATGGGGGGGGGGGGGGGGTTCAAACCCCCAAACCCCCCCCCCTCGGTACGCCTATGGTTCAGCCCACCAGATATTTTTACATGTTTTAAGATACTATGTAAAAATATGTGGGTTGGCTGAACTAAATATTAATATCAAAGCTCTGCCAGCTATTCAAAGCTTTCGACGCACGACAATACATTGCATTGAGAGCTCCATTGGATCTCGTACTATAGGAGTGAACATCAGACCTTAGAGAATACGTATTTTGTCTTTCTTTAATATATACAAGGCAAGTGTAGATATAAATACCTGGAAAAGTTAAAATGTTATTTTCAATAAACAGACGTTTACAGTGGTCGTAATTGGCTTTTGTACTTATAATACGTACAGTTGCTTTCTGAAGTCTAAAGATTTTGATTGTATTTGAGGAATGCCCCCATAAATGTACTCCATATTGTCACAATGCTGTGGAAATAAATTGTTTTTTGTCTCTCTTGAAACTTTGGCCAATTGACTTATTCGCTTTTTCCCTATCACCTCTATATTCCATATCACTAAAAGGCCAGAAAACTTGTTAATCTATCTAAGGCGTCCAGACATAGCTGGGGAACTACACCTTACTAGAAATTATTTATCGTGGAGCAATTGATCCTCTGCTTCTATGTTGTGTTGCTGCCTACGAAGAATAATTACTACTTGGTAACTGCTATTCCTGATATTGTTTGTTTGTTTGTTTGTTTGTTTGTTTGTTTTTTTTTTTTTTTTTTTTTTTTGTGCCCTCCCTTACCCCCGGAGTGCCAAGCATTGAAGCTTATCCCTTCCGATCAAACCAAATTTTGGTAACTATTTGTTTGATGTGTTTACCTAATAGTGCCCTTATGTACATCCTGATGGGATGTGTGGTGAAATTGACATGTTTGGGCTGTGTACTTGTGTCGTTGTGTATTAGCGCGAGTTTGACTTTCTTGCCCGGCAATAAACTTTTATTATTACTATTTTTACTATTATTACTATTATTATTATTATTATTATTATTATTATTATTATTATTATTATTATTATTATTATTGTTATTAAATTTCTCCCACTTTCTCCATTCCTAGAGCGCTCGCCCTTAAAACAATACGGCGGAAAGCAAAACTTATCACACTGTTTACTCTGGGGTAAGCTACCATCGTAATTAAGCTTATAGGTATTTTATGAAACAAGAAAATATAACGATAGGAAATGGAATATAATATTTCTGAATTAAAGTTATAAAAAAATCCCACAAACTATGCTTTACACGCGGTAATGTGTAAATTAAAATTGGCAATGTGTCACTCCACACCCTGTTCGCACCCCTACCCCCTACTATTCTCTACTAAATTTCAATAAAATCGAAAATTAAATTTCTGCCGAAAGCACGAGGGAATATAATTTCCCACAATAGTAATACAAAAAAAGTTCATAAATATATCACTGGCAATGATAATTGCATTTTTTACTCTCTCTCTCTCTTCATTCATTTAACAGTGCAATGCAAATTTCATACAAAAATGAAATGGCAGTAGCACAATATGAAAATTAATATTTAAAAAAAATGATAAAATATTTCCTAAACAGAAATGTGCGTACGCTATACAATGATGGTTTGAAAACGGTTTTTCTAGAGTCCTATAAAATACTGTTTGGTCGTTTAATCCTGATGGGTATTTTTAAGCTTTCCGCTATAGTGTCGTAATGCATAAAAAATAATTGAATTCACCTTGAAATACAAAAGACTATTTTGCTCATACATCTTTCTTTCGAGCTGTACCAATAACATATAAGAATGAAGGATATACAGTGTGTTTCAAAAATACTTTTAAAAACTTCGGTCATGGGTTTCTAACACCAAAAGAAGGCAAAAAAGTTCATATGAACAAAGGTCCCATAATCCTTTGTTTTCTCGTTAGGAACTGTTCAACACATTGATACTCTCATAACACAACACACAAAACCCATAACCAGGGCCCGGATTCTGATGACCTAAAATTGTTGAAAAATGACCTTTAAAATGACCCTAAATTTTAAAGAAAATTACTTAATAATTATAAAAAATGACCTAAAAACTGATATTTTATTTATAAAAAATTATTATTGTACACACAAAGTTATAAACTAGTTTGTACATAATTGCAAAAACTGTAAATAACTGTAATGTTGTGAATGTCCTTTTCTCACGGAAATTTATACTGGCACTGAGGCACTGGTGAGTCAAAATTCGGCATTTCCTTTTGTGGTCTGCCGGATTATATTGTTTTTTATTGAGGGTAACAGTAGTTTGCACTCTCAAATCCAAGCAGTTGGCAGACTCTGGTGCCAAGTCAATCTAATAATAATAGAAAGAAAAAAAAAAATTTTGGCGTTTCTTTGATTCTAATTTCCGACTGATACATGACAACACTTTAACGAGGATTTTTTTCCTTCTTGCATTAAACAAACAACAGTTCAAAGACAGCACCGCTAGCGACGAAAAAAAGTTAATACACTCAATGTAAATACATGAAAATGACTAAATAAGGAAGCAAATGACACGAAAATTACAAAATAATGACCTAAAATAGAAATAAAAGCCCTAAAAATATAAAATTACATAAAATGACCTAATAAAAATATATTTCTGTAATCTAAAGGCCATGATTAGGATTTATCTACAAATTGGCAATGTCTATGCAGCATCAATAAAAAGATGACATGTCATTAGATTCCGGGCCCTGCTCATAACAAATGCTCGAAATGTCCTCTTGCTTCTAGACATTCATGCACTCGTCGAACCATGGACTGTCGCATCCTGGATGAAGAAACTTTTCATCGACGTGTCATAGAAGCCTGTGAAACCATTCGACACCACCCCACCAAAATAAACTTAGAATTTTTTGACTGCGTAACTTATATGTACGGCTTCGGAAGTTTTGAAAGTAATAAAAGAATAGGCCTATTGTTGACATGAGGGATTTGTTGTAAATTCGTTATAAGTTTAAAGTTATCCACTTAACCTATTTCTTGACGCACAGTATGTTTATCAACTTTCTCAAAAACCGTGGTCTAGAACTCAATAATTTCTGAAGTATGACCTGTTAACTCCATATGGCACATTGTTATATTAGTTTACCTCATGACCTTCTTCTTCTTCTTCTTCTTCTTATTATTATTATTATTATTATTATTATTATTATTATTATTATTGTTATTGTTATTAAGTTATTATTATTATTATTATTATTATTATTGTCAGAATGGTAATTTCTGAGATTGAATGGTGGACGGAAAATGTCAGTCCGTCTGTCCGTGAGTCTGTACGCGCGATAATTCAAATACGTTTATCTGATTTTCATGAAACATTGCATAAGCATTTATAATGCCCATGGGAAGTCGCCTATTGATTCCGGACCAAATCGGTGGACCGGTACCGGAGGAATGTCCAATTTTGTGGGTATTTTGAGATAGTATATTTGACTGAATGTATCAGATGCAAATCAGTTCTCATTACAACATTGTTTTACAGTGTTCATGTACGGCTTTGGAAGTTGCAATATAGGTAGATTTGACAAATAACACTACCCACATATTCTTTCACATATGCTTATCAAACTAGACCTTTGTTCTTCCGTAAGCCCTGCTTAATGAATCGATCTGGAGCTTAACTCGGAAATCGACTAAAAAATAAACTTCTTTTCTTTATACCATAATTGCAGTAACTGATTAAATAAATACATTCTGTCACTTTGTTATATTATCAGTTTATCTGATTTTATTAATATTAGCCTATTATTATTGCTATTAACAAAAAGATAAACATTCGGCAGAAATTGTAAAATTTGTATTAACTATCTTATGATAACATTGTAATTTATTAACTTACAAATAGAAACCTAAAATCCTAAAAAGTCTCCCACTACATGTTCTACGGCTAAGCAAAGGCGTATAGAACACATGGTTATGACTTCTGGCTGTTACCGTATTTTACGGACTATAAGACGCTCCGGACCATAAGACGCTCCGGACCATAAGACGCACCTTGATTTTAGAATGAAAATTTAAAGGAAAAGGAATTTAACGCTATTCTAAACGACAAATTTTAAAGGGGATAATGCACTTCAATGTATAAACAAATTATAACCTTGTACAATGGAATCGGTGTAAATCACTGCTAACTTTAAACCTGCGTTGTATGAAAATCTCTTCTGTACAGGTGGCATCGCGTAAATTTTAACTACCGAACTGATTTCTCATGAAAGACTGAAAATACTTTTACACCCTCTAACACTCAATTCACCATACGGTAAGTGTAACGGCACAAGGCTGTTTAAAACATTTAAAACACCCGGCGAAGACACTCCTTTTGTATAAAAGAACTCAATATTTCTTTCTTTTCGCATTGTATACCTGGCTTCCAGCTACACTCATTTTACGATTGTGACAAGTGCACTAATGTACAGTCTGTGCCAAAATGTGTAACGATTTTATCATTTATAACACCTTGTTTATGACTATGGTATTACGGCAATATTTTACATATTTTCAATTTTATTTTTTTGTGTACTTCGGACCATTAGACGCACCCAACTTTCAAGGCTCAGTTTTCAAGGTAAAAAAGTGCGTCTTATGGTCCATAAAAAACGGTATATGTGCCAATGTTTATGGCTAATGCAGTCGACACATGGGATGATCGATCCAGCAGCCAGTCAACAGCTAAGAAATTGATGACTCTGTCTAAGTTTGTTTTCATTCATTGCAATTTTATGTTAGTGTTAATCATAATACAATTTCCTACTAGTCAAAATATCTGAGTATTTTCTAGTGTCATAATGTAAAAATGTTTACGCTACATTTAGATAATTGTGCCAGTTTTCAAATTTTCAAAAGATAAATCAGCTGCAGAACATAATACCCTTAAAGCTCCCAAGAGGAATCCCGTGAAGTAGCGTACAAATTACAATTGCATAATACTTGTCTATCACGCTTCAAACTCGTGGAGATGCATAAAGAATCTAAGACAACTGTCCTTGACCACAGCCATCACCCTGTTCCGCCTGAAAATTGGCCCAATTATAACTTACGGGCTAGAGATCATTTGGACTCACTTAAAGAAGAAAAACCTAGAAGACATAGAAAAGGTGAAAGCCACATATCTGAAAAAAGCGTTATGCCTGTCCAAGTATACGCCATCTCGCCTCACCTATGTGCTAGCAAGAGAACAATTTTTCATTGAGGAACTACGAATTGACCTATTACTACCGAACACCAGAGCCTTCTGCAGGAACTCTACATGAAAAGAAATGAGATATGGCCAACTTTCTACGCAACAGACGCGATGACCCACAGGGAGTGGACTCAAGCCAGATATGACCTACGACATGTGGTCACAAGATACGCCGTACACGGATTTCATCATCGAATATGCCAGACGGAGAAGTTCCACGACCCAAACGTTGACTGCAGGTGCAAACTGTGCGGAGTAATATGTGACCGATACCACCTGCAATGGTGCAAAAAAAGGGAAAACTCTATGACAAACTTTTGTACTACATAATGCACATTGTGCGATATCCATCATATTATTATAATACTTGTCTATTAATAAACGCAATTCATAACTTTCTACTCAAAAAGCTTCTGACAATTGCGTAATTTACAGAAATTAAACTGTTATACTGTGCATGAAAGCCATATAAATTTCGATACATACATAGTTTTTTTCTTTGTTTTTTTTTTTTTTTTTTTTTTTTTGTTTTTTTGTTTTTTTTGTTTTGTTTTTTTTTTTTTTTTGTTATATGAAACCTCAAAACGTATATTTATGTTGAAAACTCGACACCGAATTTCAGGGTCAAACAAAATATTTCCGGCCCAGTGTGCTTCTATCCGATGGTACTAGTCAAATTTTAATACATGTTTTATTTAAAATTGCATATTTTTGGTATAAGTTATTTCACGCAAATGCTATCAGATCTTACAATATCTCAATATCATACAAAATTTTGCCTAATATACTTCTGTCAAGATTAACCCCATATGCAGATGAAATATGACCAATATCATGAAAATATGACTTTATATGGAAAATAAAACGGTCCGATTAGAATAACAAATGTACAATTCATGTTTAATATGTATTTGCGGCGAGAATGGAGGTCAGAATAAAAATATGACATGTCATAAATATCCGAACACTAGTTATAAAGTACTAACTGCATATTCAATCAGGTTTTAAGACTTCCATCCGGAATAATCCGGCTTAAAATGAAGCTGATATAACTGAATGCACACTACTGCAATACATCCATGTACTGTATACTGGAATTTATTAAAGGTAGAGGAAGTTAGGCTATATGTTTCAAATTAGACTTTCTTTTTTTTCCGTTTCTCATAGTGTTTCATTTTCATAGTTCTTCCACGCATTTTTAAAATCATTCTAGGGGTACAATTAAAGTTAAGTCTGAGCTGAAAATAGATCTTCTCGTCTTCGTTGTTTACCCGAGTAGTGCCTCAAAAATATCGCAAAAGTCACGTATATAACTTAGGGAATGCCGCTTTTTGTGCAGAACGCAGACAGCCTTTTGTTTCTACATGGGAAAGGGAAGAGCTGGTAGTTTGAGGCAGAAACTTCTAGAGAAAGAAACAATTGCCAAAGCCGTAAGTTGGCTGATTATTTGGAGTGGAATATTGTGTTACAAAGTTGCCATAACTGTCAAAGGCAACGTCTTAACAGTTGACTGTCAATTTCCTTTCTATATTATTTCATATTGCCTGCGTGAGTATGTTCCAAGATTCAGCAACTCAGAAAGTGACTGCCTATCAAGGCTTCCGCTGTTTGTATTCACTGTGTTTTGTGAATAGACCTAAGTAATTGTTTTCGGGAGGCACGATAAAGAAAAGTACGCATTTTGCCGTCTGACGTATTGTGACTAAATTATAATAATAATATTGTTCTGTTTGTATTTACTTTTCTAAGCAAACATGAGCTGTTTCTTCATTGTTACATCAAACTGTTGAATATTTATTTCTCGTCTCATATAGGCCTATCCAACTGAAACGATGGATTTTGTAATAGGCCTAGTATATTGTGATTCAAGAAGGATAAGTGCATCAATAAGAATGGAGGAAGTGTTTGAAATACGAGCCAAATGTGAATATTTTTTACTCGGAAGCGTTCGATTTGTTAGCATATGCTAATTTAACGACGGGGATGTACTGCAACTTAGGCCTGTAACCGTCGCCGGTGTGCCGGGATTTTGTCCCGCAGGAGTTCTTTTACATGCCTGTAAATCTACTGATATGGGCCTATAAAATTTATGCCGGGATCCAACCCGCAACCTTGGGCACAGAAAACCAGCGCGATACTACCTGCGATACCCTGTCGACGAAAGCGTTCGAAAATATAGGGAAGCAATGGATATAATTTGAGTTTTCCCACACGATTTTGATTGTTTTTGGTTCCCTGTATTGCCCTTCCTGTTATAGTAACAATTTATTTAGTTATTGTGTTTGTCTGTTGTTTTATCACAGCCGTTAAAGCTCGCAGTCAGTCGAAACATTTCCAAACCAGGTATTTAGTTTGTTTTAATAGTTTTTTTTACAAAGTAGTTGGTGCTATTTAAAAATAAACTATACCAGGCGCAATAGTTAAAGACTGTATGCATGGAGTTATGGAGCCAACCAATAACATGCTTCGTACTATCTCAAACTGCAAAACACTAAGCAGTGTAAAATTGCCAGCCTTTCTGATTGGGTATTACCCATTTGCCGTTTACTTTTGCGAGCAGTCTAGTTAATCAGATTTTTTTTAAAGGATGCAGTTCAGCGGGAATGTGTTTATTTACTGTCTTATTTGAAAGCGATATATGGTGTAATATTTTATAAGTAAAGAACAAATAGGAGAGGAGCTAGAAAGATAGAGTAAGACTGAAAAATTCAATGACATAACCGGGATTTGAACCATGATCTTCAGCTCACCATGCCGCTATTCTACCACTGAGGTACCATGGCAACGTGCCGGTACAACATTAAATTCTCCAGCTGACTCTAAAGTTCCACCTTACCCTACACACGGCCAGTATGTGAAACAATTATTATTCCAGGAGAAGGGGTACTGGTTCATAATTAGGGACCGGATTTTTAGGTTTTTAAAAACACTGTTTTAGGTTTTCCATTAGGTGAAATAGTTTTTTTTTTTAGGTTTTTCTCCAAAATATCGTTTTCGGGTAGAATAATTCGTTTAATGGATTTGAATGTGCTACATAGGATTCAATACATAATACTTGTAAAGTTTAACTTAACAAAATTGACTTAAATTTGAGTAAACTTGCTTTAGGACAATATTAGGCCTATACAATTGAAGAAAGAAAGCATAGACAATCAAAAGAAGCAGTGAAAATAAGATTGTCTCACATTTCCTGGTTACAATATATCACTAAATATCTTTCAAGAATCTCGACTGTGAAGTTCTTCCTGTTATCTCCTAGAATACATTTGAAGGCAGAAAATGTCCTTTCAACCTCACATGACGTCAACAATGGTTGTTCGTACGAATATTTTAAAAGGAATACGCCGGTACTCTTACACTACCTCTCTTGATGCTGTCATCCTAGACGACATTGGGTTGAACGAAACGCTGGTGGTATTAATTTCAACTCGACAAAAATTGTCTCTCCGCAAAACATCGATTTCTCAACTGACAAACAAAAAAGACAAAAAAGTAGCCTAAATTAGATATTTTAGGTTTTATATCCCGTTTAGGTACATTTAGGTTTTTATACCCCATTTAGGTATTTTTAGGTGCCACAGAATTAATGTGGGTGAATCCTATGGACATGATTCGAAAAAGTGTATGATCGCTTTTTGTTTTGGAAGTAAGGAAAAAAATAGGTAAAAACATAAGAATCCGGTCCCTAGTCATAATTCCCAAAGCCTGTAATGCTATACCATATATAACAATAATGGTGACAAAAACCGAGCGAGGTGCTCGAGACGGTAACGTCTTGCACTCGCATTCAGGTGGTCCCAAGTTCAAATCCCGTGGCCGGCCAACATGGTTTCTCCAGTCGTAAAGGCAAATGCCGAATTGGATATTTACATACCATCTTGTATCATATCCATTTAAATGAATATCAGTTGAACTTTAATCCATAAAAATACACCAACAATCTCTGAACAAATTGAACTTATTTTCTGTCCTTTATATGAAACTATGTGATTCTGTATACACAAAAGGTTCTTGATTTATATATCAAAACCAAAATGGTCCATCACGTACTGTTTTTGTAGGAGACACACTTCTCATATTTACATAAAAAGCAAAAATGTGGATTTTTGGAAAATGGTGTGTGGTAAACAAATAAATAATTACAGATTCGTTATTTTCAGCCAAAAATATACAAGAAACACATATCTTCATCAAAAGGACATTTTTCATGTTGTACAGTGTAACAGAAACAACTGATAATCAATAGGCCTAGTTCCATGGCCTACCCTACTGCACAGACTCGCATCCCGAAATCCTGATATGGTCCTCAGCTAAAAGGAGTGTAAACACAGATGAATTGAAAAAAAACAAAGTGGTGACTAAAATTATTGGTTTGGCTTACTACTTTCAGGTTTAAAATCTTTTGCCCTGCATTAGGCCTACCCTATAATATACTTCATTTTTCTGCTGAGAAATTTGAAACTCAAGATTAAAGTAGAAGTTAGTTCTAGTGGCTTTTCCTGCTTCCCTTATGTACTTGATATCTGTTTCATATTTCCATTGTTACAAGAGAGCAGGTAGAGAGCATATGTGGAGTACGCCTGGCCCTTTGTCTTGCTATGAGTACACAGAGCGAGGGAACCTGCCAGCATTATAACAACCACAAGAGCAATGAACTTCGTCAATCCAAAAGGTTGTAACGGGAGACGCTCTCAATCGAAATCAATTTCACAAGTGATCTCTGCAATTATAGGCCTACCATGTGGTCCTCATAAGGAAAATTTCATCCTGACTCCTTTGAATCTAATACAGAAGAGAATTATAAAAATTTGTTTAAAAAAGCCTAAGTTATAGAATATCCAACAGAATTGTGGCATCCAGCAAGAGAGTGGGCTAAGCCAGAAATAACGGAATCGAGATATTTTGAGATTTGTGTTTGGCTTTCTAATGAGGAAAAATTTCATTTTAACACTTGATTTATTTCTTCTTATCAGAATATACACATTTCAAAGTGTTTACAAAAATTAACTTCAGACCACAATGCCAACCCTTTATCACCTTCTTAAGGTATTTTTCGCAGTTTTTAAAAAAAATTAAAAATGTTTTAAAACTTTGAAGCGCCATATCTCGGTACGTATTTGGTTTTAAAAAACGTTTAATCAATGAAAATGGTAGGAAATTGAATGCTCTTTAACTTTTATAATGGAATGTTTTAGGCTATAGCGGGTTGTTTGGGAGTTATAAGGAAAAAACTACAGAACCCCAAAAATTTCAAGGTTTTCGGCTGCCCTGAAGTTCTCACAGGGTTCTCGAATGGGAAAACTTGGATTCTACACCACAGATTACCCACATACAACATGTTAAAAAAATATAAACTTCAGACTTTTTCCAGGTAAAAGTACCTTAGGTTAGTTACACGACTATATGTACTACACAGAGACATAGGCGTAACCAGGCCGACCATATGGGGGGGGGGGGTTATAACATCTGGGGGGTATCGAATACCTTCCTGGAAGAGGGGGGTCCGGGGGTCCTCCCCCGGAAAATTTTAAAAATTAAGATGCAAAATAACGAGTTTTAAGCTTCCGGGGGTCCTTCCCCGGAAAATTTTAAAAATTAAGACTCAATATAACGAGTTTTAAGCTTCCCACGCATTAAGTAATTTATGGGCAGACTTAAAAAAATTATACAATTTTCCTTTTTTTTAGTCAATGGGGGGGGGGGTTCAAACCCCCAACCCCCCCCCTCGTTACGCCTATGCACAGAGATGACAATAACTCAAATTTGAAAATTTTTTGCTCAGTCCACTCTCTCACTGGATGCCACAATTGATATTTCCTGAATTTAATGTTATGACAGTAGAACAAATTTATAAGCTTACACTCTTTGATTTAAAACATATTTGTAAATAGTCCTTTACGTATAAGCAAAACTGCCTAGTTTTGGAAAGTTAAATTTGTATGCTGCTCACAGAAGTTAGAAGAAATGACTTTAATAGACGCTTCAGAATTCGAGATTGAAAGGTCATTGTGGAATGAGAAGGGCTGGGGGTCGGAATTAAGTAATGTTGAATATGGGCTGAGTTCAAGGGGAGGAATTCAATATAACCCTGGCCGGAGGGTTCGATGTTAACACAGAACTTTAAGCTGCCCGGAAGGCTAGGGCTGAGTTATTCCCAGGAAAACAAGGGAGAGAGATGTCCACTAGGAACTAAGTCAGGCCGAACTACTGTCATTGTTAGAGATACTGAACAATATTGCAGACTGCGACCCTGATGTAATATACTAGCAGGTGCCCGTGGCTTCGCCTGCGATTACACAGGTCTGCAAAAAAAATTTTTTTTTCAGCTGCATGAGATATTTTTACTAAATTATATGTTTTAAAATGCACTGATTCCAAAAATGACATCCATTTTCCCCTATCACGTAAGGTTTTTTTTGCAAAACTAAAAGATATACAGTATTGGTAAAAAGCACTCGTGTATTAAGATGAATCAAACATATTAATTTTTACAACAAATGAAACATCATTTTGTGACATTTATTCACAATTTTATGTTTATTCATCTTTTTTGTGAAACCTTTTCTTCTTCTCTTTGATGCTTCGCCGGACTCGTTTCCGATTTCCATCTTTGGTTTCCCGCTTCAGCATCCAACAGTAGTCCGCAAGCATATTGACATCCCATCTTCCTTGGTACCGTCTCTCGATATCACGGACATCCTGGTGAAACCGTTCACCCATTTCTTCACTGTAAGTTCCCAAAGTTTTCAGGAAAATAGTCTATATGGGAGTGTAAAAAATGAACCTTTAAGCTCATCTTGCATCCTTGAGCTTTGTACGCTGCCATCATACGATGCACAATGGTTTTGTAGTCAGGATCCTTAGTATTTCCCAAAAATCTTAACACTACACCCTTGAACGATTCCCAAGCTTCTTTTTCCTTCTCATTCATACTTTCCACAAAGAGGGAGTCGGATAAAAGTTTTCTTATGTCGGGACCAGTGAAAACTCCCTCTTTCAACTTGGCTTCAGACAGCTTCGGGAATTTAGAACACAGATATCTAAAACAATTCCCATCCTTTTGCAGTGATTTTACAAACTGTTTCATAAGCCCCAATTTAATGTGAAGAGGGGGCAATAAAACCTTTTCTGGTGGAACCAGAGTCGTATTGATGACGTTTTTCTCGCCGGTTTTTAGGGTTTCTCGCAGTGACCAGTCACTTTTGGTCCAATGCTGCTCTCTGGCTCTACTATCCCACAAGCATAGAAAACATGGGTACTTTGTATAACCTGACTTCTGACCCAAAAGCATGGTTAGTATTTTGAAGTCCCCACAAACCATCCATTGATGGTCTTGATATTTGATTTTTTCTAGAATAATGGCCAAATCGTTATAGTTTTCTTCCATATGCACCGAGTGTCCCATAGGCAGGGATGCAAAAGTATTTCCATTGTGCAGCAAGACTGCTTGAAGACTAGCTTTGGACGAATCAATGAATAGGCGCCATTCAGATGAATCATATTCTACATCAAAGCACTTCATGAGCCCTTGTACATCATTACAAAAAACTAGATGTCCCTCTTTGGAGAAAAACTGAGTAAATTCTTTCTCTCGGTGCCTATACCACGAAAATGAGGTACCAGATGACAGAAGGTTTTTGTTTTTTAGTCTCGAACCTAGCAATTCGGCTGCATCTTTTGATAGACCTAGATCTCTTACTAGGTCATTGAGCTCACTCTGAGAAAATAGTTCAGGCCCCTCGTCAACAGAAAAATCTGAGCTAGATTCGTCCTGGGGAGGTAATGTGTCTTCTTCCTCTGACTCACTCAAGTATTCATCTAAACTGGAAGGTGGCTGTGGGATTGGTATTTCAGAGCTATGGGGCACTGGACGGATAACTGAGTCAAGGTTAGGATAAGATATGTTCTTTCTATTTTTTGTATTAAATCCCTTTACATATACTGAACAGAAATAGCAATCGGTTGTATGATTTTTCTGCTCACGCCATATCATAGGAATTCCAAAACGAAATGAGTTTTCTTACCCTTAAACCACAAACGAAGATCTTCCTCACATCTTCTACACACCTTGTGAGGGGCCCATGGTTTGTCTTGATCCCCAAGTTTTAATTTGAAGTAAGCAAAATAAACCTTCTTCACAAAATCATTAATGTTTCTCTGTTGACGTTTCACAGTGTATTCACCACAAATAAAACAAAAGCTATCAGGAGACATAACACAACCTCTTGGAGCCATGATTATGAAATAGAAACAACAGCACTGTTCAGTTTGAAAGCGATGTGTCTACAGATGGCGGCTCTACTTTCAAGTGCGATACTGAACTTCTTTGACTTGTGCCGCCCCCCTCCACCACTCACCCCTAACAGTTAACATTATATATTGTATAGATAAGCTATAATTGAATAAATTAATGTAAAAATCAATTGTTTATGAGAATTTGTAAGATAAAATACCGGATTTTCAATAAACCATAAATTTTATGAAAAATAAATATAACCACTTCACTTACACAAAAAATGGACGTGATAGAAGTTTTTTGGTATTTTTTTAGGTATTAGGAAGTAAAATTCTGTACGAAAATTAAGAGACATCCTATGCAGTTTTTTAGTTGCAGACCTGTGTTATTTACTCAACTGCGGGATATTTTGTTTAAATAATTTATTTAACAGAAAAATAATTAAAACATATTTATTAACATTGACATCGTTTTTAAACAAATTGTAGGAATTGCATAATTTTTCCTGATAATTAGTATTAGCAATCTGATGCGAATTGGGATTTTATCCTAAAAAAAATTCTTAGTCGATTTTAATTGCTGTTTGCGTATTGCACTACTATACCTCGCACGTCGCTTTTTAACCTCACATGATCTTGAATGTGCAGAGGGTCAATCCTCTGCAGCTCTTTTCTGTTCCATAATTGTTTTGTGTAACGCAACAAATCAATAAATAAAATGGAATTTCTTTGACTATTTCACTCATATGCCGCGTGTTTGATATTGACCAATAACGTTCAGCAAATCCTCGGATATAGACCAATCACGGCCGTTTATCTTACAATATTCTTGTAGGAATCGCGAGGATAGCATTTTATCGGGTAAAACACGCAGTTCGTTACTGAACTGTAACAGTATCGGTATGCAGTGATACTAAATTACGTCATCCATTGTCGGCGCTAAATTGAAAACAGAAATGGCAGCCTCAAGTTTTGTAATGCATCTGTTGACGAAATTGACATTATTATAAAGGAAGCTAGGCCACAAAATACCGAAAGAAATAGAAAATGCATATGGATCCAGTTCCAATAGTTTTGTGAGGAACGTAAGTACAAATTGACTAAAGAAACTGAAATCCAACAGATTGCTCATATATTAAAATTAGGTTCTTGAATTAAAATGTGTCTTTATTTCGTATCTTGATTTTTAGGTTAACTACGGCATTTTATCAATATACGTTGGTAGTGGTTCACTATGGTAATTTGTCAATATACGTTGGTAGTGGTTCACTATGGTATTTTGTCAATATACGTTGGTAGCATTGATTAGTAATCCATTATGGAGACTGGTCATTTATTTAGTATGCCGTGATCTGACAACTGACAGTATTAATTATTTCATTTTAAACTAACAAGAAGAAAGTAATTATTATTCATGTAATCTATTACATTTTATTCGTGAAATAGTCTTAATAAATCCAACTCGAGGTTACGAGTTTCATAAGATAAATTCGCTCCTGCTGCGCAGTCGCGAATCTATCGATAAACTCGTAACCTCTCGTGGGATTACCTATCTATCTATCTACTCTTATACAATTCAACGGGCCTAAATAGCGTGCTTGCTCGCTCGCCCGCTTCGTGAGACATCGGGTATACTCGGCGATGTTCGTCTCTCGCAGTGTAAACTTTCATGACGACTACAAAATTAGTGAAACCGTTTCTTTATTATATAAGGCCTAAGTGAAATGAACACAATGAACAAATATTCTACAATTTTCATAGCTCTGAACCACAAACATTTTTTAAAACACTGCCAGTGTAAATTTCTTTAAAATCCTGGAGTCAATTAATAATGGCGGGTGAAGCCGCGGGCATCAGGTTTAATATATTGATAGTTTAATCCTCGAAGTATCGCGGACAGTAAAAATTAAAATCAATCACTCCTTCTCTTGAAAAATTATATAATTTCTGAAAATTACATTGAATTTATCAAATAAAATTCACATCACATTCATCTGTCAACAAACAGTTGAGAAACGATACGTATTATCCACCGCCGTCTCGAGAATTACGCACGAGAATTATACAGTTTAGAAGGCAGTGGTTCACAGTTATCTTTCGAACTGCATAATCGAATCTGAGATAGTGTTCCCAGGTGGCAATTTCTAATCGTGGAATGTACTCTAAAGCCGGAATTTTAGCTGTTTCATTAATTATTAATGGTTTAGTTTAAGAATGATTCGCGTGCAAGTGTTAATAAATATAATGCTTTAATAATTATTATACTATTAATTTTTAATTTCTCAATTAATTATCGTGGGCGAAGCCGCGGGCACCTCCTAGTGAGTATACATTCCGAATAGGATACTTATTTCACGGTACGCTGTGTAGGCTATAACATGCAACAATGATATCGCATGGCCCACAGTACCTGAACATAACGTATTTTAATGAATTATATCGATACCTGTGATCACAACAACATTTTCTCAAGCATGGAAATTAACCTATACCGAATTTTGTATCCTATCGCTTGTACACAGCAAGCCGGGTAGGGGTTCAAATAAGAAGAAACATAAATTCCGGTAACATAAAATTCTATTGTCTTTGCGGAATATTTTATTTCTCACTCTCATGTTACCATAAAACCGTTTTGGGGATGAAATTAAACAGAAATGTAATATCCCTTTCATACTTCTCTCTCCAAAAACCTGCGATACAATAATATATAATATATTACCACACCTCGTATTGTTTTCTCTATGTCCAGGGTAAAGAAAGTTATGTGACTGCATTATTTTCGTGGATATTGATAGTTCTCTAATTTTCCAAATTCTAGTCTCATTTTTATCCAAACCCATCTGAGGCCCACTGGCAACAATATGTTTTAATGTCAAATGTGATTTGGATTCGATAATTCTGTGTAAAAAGGGATTAAGTATTCTCAAAAACATTTTATTTTTGGCATTTAAAATCAACATTTTTCAAAACCCTTTCTTAGTGAGCACCTACATTATGAAACGAAGGCACTGTCAACATTCCAAGTCTCTACCTGTTATAGTTTAGGCTGTACGTTGATTCTCTGTCAGTCAGTCAGTCAAGACAAATCCTCTTATATATAGAGAGATAGAAATTGTAAAATATATTTTTATGCCAAGAATAAGGCCAGAAGGAAGCTACCATACGCCTTTCAGAGCTGAATTTGTATGTTTATATAAGGAAATCATCAAGTAAAACAATCAGTGAGCTCTAAGTTTTAAATAAATCAGCAAAATTTCTGTAGAAAATCTGGTTTCCATGAAAGCTACTCATAAAGCATGGACAAAAATCCTCACATTTATTCGTAAAGCATTTACATTTTGGCCCAAACAATGTTATGATGTGACGCATTTTCATGTCAGTAGCAGTGAAAAAGTTACACAAATGGGAACAAATATATTTTTAAGAGTATTTTGGCAAATATTTACTTTAAAATCGCTATAATTAGCTCGCTTCGCTCGTTGGGGGCCCAGCCTCCAAACCCCCAATGTGGCTCTCGGGAAAGCTGCTGTCGGGAAAAACCAAATATAAGGTGCAGCGTCGCATGAGATATATCCCACCCACACCCACCCCCAGCGAAGCACTTTCTTTTATACCACGATTTAGCGAAATCTTCAAGGATAAGCAGGCTGACAAACCATTGGGTACAAAGCAAACCTGTGGGTACTCTCGAATTTTTAATATTTGGTACAAGGGGCACTCGGCAGACTGGAGAAACCATGAAAAATCTCATGCCAACTGGGATTTGAGCCTGGGACCTCCCGAATGCGAGTTCAATACGTTACTATCTCGACCACTCCGTAAGGTTTACGAAAATAATCATTTCTAAACTTTCATAGCCCTACGTGAACACTGTTTGATAATACCGTTGCCATGGAAACCGAGCCTTTTTTCGGGGTGTTTTTAGGCCTAAAAATTAAAAAAATAAACTTTATGGAATTTTCCTGTGGTTTACAGCCTAAAAGCTATACGTGTACCAAATTTCAAGTTTCTAGCTCATCTGGAAGTGGGCAAACATTAATGTCAGTGAGTGAATCAGTCAGTCAGTCAGCCATGTGGCTTTATATTATAGGGATAAACATTAATAATGTTATGACCTTATTATACAAAGTAAAGAATCCCTCCAGCAATAGATTTCAGAGAAAGTGCCCATAACGCAGGTAACTTTTCCCTTTTGGATTGTAATGCCGATTCTAAGTCGAAGGAAAGCTGTTGATCGACAAATACCATTTGAGGCCACAAATTTCTTCCATATATCCGAAATCAGAATCTTAGCCTCAGCGCACCAAGATCTCTTGGTCTCAGCCGCGAAAGCAATGAGCTTATACCTATGTAAACTTCAAACACAATGTGTAAACTATTTTTTGTACGATAACAATTTAGTGAATAATAATCCAACAAGAGCTGTTCTGGACTTTAAAAAGTAGTACTATTTTAATCTTAGTGGTGAAAGATACGCGCAGGCGCAAGTGGTCGCACTTATAGTAGCTACTGGGAATTAGATCCTTCAGTTAATATTAAGAAATGGAAGGGAAGAGAAAGAAGACAAAGCCACGATTGAAATGGTAAAATTCAAGCAGCAATTATGATAAAATTCCACGCCTGCAGTAGTAAATATTTCAGTAGTTCCAAGTTTTTATAAGCACATCTGTGCTGCAAAAAAGCAAAAGACGCAGGTAAATTAAGTTACGGATAACAGGTACTTAAGAATTGTAGGCCTACATAAAAAAAGTAGGCAACATCTGTACAGGCGAGTGCCTGGAAACTTTCCTATACGTTTGGTTCCTTCTAGTGCCTTTCCTTCGTTTCACGTTGGCATTGAATCTCCGTATGATCTATATTTTACAGCCACCTCTGGGGGAGCCAATCTCTTATTGGTTTGAATTCATCTCCGAACACAACATTAGCCTATGGACAACGCTCAAGAGTAAGTAAGCGGTTAAATGGGGATGGAGTAAGGGAACATTTCATTTGAGAGGCTAAAAGACCTGCCTTACAAAGAATGTGTACACTAGCCCCTGAATGAAACTGACTCGTATTGGTTTGATGTCAAAAGTCTGGGACTCAAACATTAACCTATGAACACAGGTCAGTTTCGGGTTCAGGAGCGAAGGAGTAAGGGTAATAAGTCAAATACAAATATTAAATAGAGAGTTAGCCGCTGCTGAGTATCCTTCAGCGCGAAAATAGGATATGCGCAGGGGTGGGGAGTGGGATTGACTGAGCCGGTTATGAATTCCCTTACCAACATAAATAACTGCGCATATTTATGCCGATTGTGTACAAGAATTTGTACGTAATAAAATCAGGTAAACTGATGTAAAAAAGTGCCAGTATGTTTATGTTTAATCAGTTATGACTGCAATTATGATATGCAGAAAATGGTTTTTTTAAATTGATTTCCAAGTTAAGCTCCAGATTTATTCATTAAGCAGGGCTTACGGAAGAACAAAGGTCTAGTTTTTTTTAATCAGATTAAAATCTTCCAGCATCAGCTGTACTGTACAGATTTGTGATATCTTGACAATCGCACACTCACATAGAAATACCAAAAAAAAGTCAAATTGGCCGGTTTCGGGATTTGAACCTGGAACTCCAGAATGTGAGGCCAAGACGTTACCATCTCGGCCACCTGGGTCAGTTTAACGGTCTAGTTGGATAAGCGCATGTAAAAAAATAGTGTTTTTGGTCATAGCTAACTGTATTTTAATTTACAAAGCCTTATAAGATCACAGTAAAACAATAGGCTAAGTTGTCATGATAACTGATTTGCTTTTTTTTATAAATTCTTTCGAATACGTATATTACCATAAAATAGGCACTAAATTGAGCATTACTCCAAAACAGGTCATCCGATTTTGTCCAATATCAATAGACTTCTTCCCATGGACATTATAAATGTCTATACCAAGTTTCATAAAAATCCAGAAAAGCGTATTTGAGTTACCGCATCTTTAAAATAGACACTAAATTGGGTTTTACTGCGATA
Source organism: Ectobius pallidus (assembly GCA_964059195.1). Taxonomy (NCBI): domain Eukaryota; kingdom Metazoa; phylum Arthropoda; class Insecta; order Blattodea; family Ectobiidae; genus Ectobius; species Ectobius pallidus. The sequence goes on along the minus strand of CAXKWD010000001.1, from coordinate 205,677,049 downwards.
CCGGTCTACCGATTTGGTCCAATATCAGTAGACGACTTCCCATGTACATTATAAATGGGTATACAAAGTTTCAGGAATATCCAGTAAAGCATATCTGACTTATCGCGACTTCTTACATATTAACATAAAAAGCACTAAATTGGGCATTATTCCGGTACTGGCCAACCGATTTAGTCGAATATCAATAGACGTCTTCCCATGGACATTATAAATGCGTATACGAAGTTTCATAAAAATCCGATAAAGCGTATTTGAGTTATTGCGCCTTTAAAATACACACTAAATTGGGTTTTACTCTGGTACCGGGCAACAGATTAGGTTCAAATTCAACAGGGTACTTTTCATGGGCGTCATAAATGCGTATACCAAGTTTCATGGAAATCCGATACAGCGTATTTGAGTGATGGCGCCATAATCTATTAAAATAGGCACTAAATTGGGCATTACTCCGGTACCGGTGAACCGATTTGGTTCAATATCAATAGGGTTCTTCCCATGGACATTATAAATGTGTTTTCCAAGTTTCATGAAAATCCGAAAAAGCGTATTTGAGTTATGGTGCGTACAGACACACGGACAGACGGACAGACAGACGGACAGACATTTTTTCGTCCCCCACACAATCTCATAAAGTACCATACTGGCACTTAATAACAAGACAGCAAACAGTGAGTAGGTCTATCATTTTCTTAAATTTCAGAACTTATTATTTAAGTATTCACAAAATGAACACAATACATTTATAACAATTTTGCAATATAGACAACATTTTGTAAAAAACACCACTTTCAATCATATAGGGCTTTTAAAAAAATACAGTACAAATGAGATTAACTTAGCTTCAAATTGATTAAAAATTAAATGAAATATTTCAAACCTTTTTCGTCCGTAAATGAGCATATACTGAGGTTCATGGATAGACACACATATAATTACTGTAATGCTATTAAGTGAAAAGAGAGGTCAATGATAAATGAAATCCTATAAAAAGCTAAATAAATATACCTTTAATTTCTACCAAATAGGATTAGGCTTGTAATATTATAATCCCGTGCTGGTAATATGAAGTTTTAAATAGTCTATAAATCACAATAACTAAAGCACTTTGCAAATAGCCAATTATTACTGTGAATATAAGTTATGTGACGTAACAGTATTAATGACATGCATTAAAGAACAGATTTTCATTATAACACTGGTGTGGTATCGATTAATATCGAACACGGAAAGATCTTGACGTCTTGAAAGCAGAAAATAAAACTGCGTAATAAATAACCTCCATTTAAAATAAAATCAATTAATTTTAATATAATAATAAATTGAGATAATTTCATGTTTTCAAGTCCCTCAGTTTGAGTTTAAAACGACAATATAAGTTTCGATTTCCCCGCACGCTAACAGCTGCCATCTATCGCAAAAGATGAAATCGACGAGAACTTACTAACTACTGATTGCCGAGGTCAGCCGCTTTGTTGAAGCAAAAATCTCTACATTTAATCATTTAATTGTGGTCGAAGAAAAACATTCGTATGGAACTTGCCTGTAAGTTAATGGTAACTTAATTAAGACACTCGTATGAAAATTATAAATTACACAAACATGACAATTATGAAAAGAACTTCGCTCGTTTTTCAAACATAATTAAGTCTTTCTTTCTTTCTTTCTTTCTTTCTTTCTCGGAGTTTAACCTCTCCCTTTTAGGATTTAAGCGACCCAAGCCGCCCGGGCCTTACAGGGCCGCGACCTGTCGGGAGAGGGATTATCTTTGGATCACATACATACTTTTTTGACCAGACAAGGACATGGAGGGCCTCCCCGGATGAGTGATCAGCCCAATGCCGGGGCCACCTCCGAGACAACACGAACACATAGGACGAGACACACCATTCACACACACACTCACTCCAAACAAGGCGAGGATGGGATGAAGATGATAATGACGGCCAGATGATATCTGGGGACCACAAGGGCCTAAAGTTACCCGACATTTGTCTCAAAGGTGAGGAAAAACCCCAGAAAAAACCCCACCTAGGTAACTTGTCCCGACCAGGAATCGAACCCGGGCCCGCTGCGTGAGAGGATTGAACGCATCCCATGAGCCACAGCGGTGGACTATAATTAAGTCTTAATAAATGTAATTATGTGCTCGTTGCATAAAGTACTATTTTTGACCAGGGAAGGGCATGGAGGGCATTCGGTTTGGGCGAGCACAATCTTTTGCTTGTATGCATGAGCCACCTCTCATGTACACATGAAATGAGACACATCAGACACATACATACACACACACACACACACACACTTGCCGAAAAAGGCGCTGATGGGATAAAGATGATATCACAAGGTCCTAAAGATATCCGACATTATTTTCAGAGCTGAGGAAAAAGCAGGGAAAATCCGGCCTAGGGAACTTGTCCCGATCAAGAATCTAACCAGGGTTCGGTGTGTGAGAAGAACGAACGAATCCCTGTGAAAATGGATCAACTGCCGGTAGTGGGCTATCATCCTATGGTCATTTCATATCAAATAAATAAATAAATAAAATCAGGTAATCTGATGTGACAAAGTGCAAGAATGATTTTGTTTAATCCGTTATAATGGCAATTGTGATAGGCCTACATGCAGAAAATATTTTTTTTTTGTAATCGGTTTCCGAGTTAAGCTCCAGATTGGTGCATTAAGCAGGACTTGCGGAAGAACAAAGGTCTAGTTTTAAAAAATCAAATTAACATCGTCCAGCATCAGCAGAACTAACTTATACAGATTTGTGATATCTTGACAATCGCAAACTAACGTAATAATACAGCAACAAAAAGTTAAATTGGCCGGCTATGGGATTTGAGCCAGGGACCTCCAGAATGCGAGTCCAAGATGTTACCATCTCGACCACATCGCTCAGTTTAACGGTAGAGTTTGATCAGCATAATTATGTGAAATAATACTGTTATTTGCAACTTCCAAAGCCGTATATGAACACTGTAAAACAATATGTTGTCATGAGAACTGATTTGCATTTGATAAATTCTTTCTAATATATTACCATAAAATAGACGCTAAATTGGGCATTACTCCGGTACCGGTCAACCGGTTTAGTCCAATATCAATAGGCTTCTTCCCATGGACGTTATAAATACGTATACCAAGTTTCATGATAATCCGATAAAGCGTATTTGAGTTATCGCACGGACAGACGGACAGACATTTTCCCGTCCCTCACAGAATATTTTAAAGTAGGCCTACCATTCTGGCACTTAATAAATAAAAAAACCCATCTTTTGAAACTTCACTTTCATCAATTAAAGCCGTTTCATGTAACATGTAAATACAAATGAGTTATTTATGCAAAAATCTGGGCACTAGAAATAATTCCTTTATTGCAACCAAATGGTCCTTTTACGATGAATAGATCAACGGTAGAATGATATATTGGCAGGGAAACAGGAGCACCCCGCGTAAACCTGCCCCGACCTCACTTTGTCCACCACAAATGGATCCATAGAGATTCGATCCCGGGTCCCAGCGTTGCAAGGCGAGCCCTGGGCACTAGAAAGAACAGCTTTAAACCAGCAACATAACTCTAATAAAATAGTAATGATGATGGACATGGGAGATGTGAACATTGATAATGACCTTGACGTGCATCTGCTGCGTCTGTATCTAGCCGGTATAGACTAACCTGTTCTTTCTACTGCATGGCCTACCTTAACATTAGGTATTACAGTACGGATAATATATTTCAGCTATGTTTATACTCCTTTTAGCTCCGAGGCCATATCAGGAATTCGGGATCTGTGTCTATACAGTAGAGCAGGCCATGAAACTATTGATTGTAAATTATTTTCTATTGTTAGTGTATTTTATGGAATAAATTTCAATTGGTATTAATTTAAATGGATATGACACAGGACGAAATGGTGAGGATGATTCATGGTATGTAAATACCCAATTCGGTAGTTGACATTAGAACTAGGGAAACCATGAAAACACGCATGTCAAAGCGGCCTGATACGAGATTTGAATCTGGGACCACCCGAATGCAAGTGCAAGACGTTACCATCTGACCACTTCACTCGGTACAGATAATATTAAATAAACATTTTGTAAGAACTAAGCGTTACCATGACGAACGGATCGCCATTACTGCATTCATTTTGTTCACATACAATACTTGATTTTACTCACCTGTAATCAATCCAAGCTTTGTCTCCAGTACTCCAAGTATCCGAAAACTTGTTATAGTCAAGTCTTCACTAACACAGATACACACACACTAACACAAAACACTGATTTAAGGTAAAAATACAGACACACACCACTCGCAAACTTTTCGCGGCCACAGTACTGTTCCATTCCACCATGAAAGCAGGGATGCGTCATTGTCGTCCACCTGGTCTCAGATTTCCCTGCGGTTGCTGACAGTGCTACCACAAGCCATAGAAGTTCTCTACCGGTATATTCGGACACAAAGAAAGCCGAAAGCCTTCTTTGGAAGAAATGAGGACAGTTCAACACACGCATACAACAAAACACTCCAACGAACCAACAGAAAAACTCCGGTACCGTCTACTTGGATGAAAACCTGCTCAAATGTCACGTATCACCTAGACTCTCTGGGCTGTTCCATTTTTACCTTGCGAATGGGGGTGTATAAGCATGGTCGACATCTGGTAATTTTCCATTAACTTGATAACAAAGACAGCGTTAGAAAAATAACTTACTTGTGAGTTTAGAATATACCGTACGTTTATATTTTTACTTTCAATGCCTCTATTATTAGGTAGAGCAAATGATTTTATTTGACGTGGAGTTTTCATAATCAGTAAATGATTTAAGGTCCGCTGAGTGGTTAGACAGCTTGCCTTCCACAGCTGGGACCCGGGATCGAATCTCGGTGATTCCATGTGTAATTTCTTGTAGACAAAATGGGGTCAGGGTAGATTTTCTCGGGGTGCTCCTGTTTTATATGCCTTATATCAGCGTTTCTCAACCTATGGACCACCAGTAGTCCGCGAAGATGGTGAAGATGGTCCGCAGACATAATTAAAAAGATATCATGAAGAAAGTGGAAAGTAAAGAAGTAAATTTGTTCACATAATTCGTTATAATGACCTATAATTCATACCCAAATATTAAGAATACAGGCTTTCTTTTAAAAGTGGGATGTAAAATTAGAGGTCCGTAAATTTTTTCTGACATTTTAGAGGTCCTCGGGTTCAAAAAGGTTGATAAACGCTGTCTTATATCATTCCACCTGAGGTCCTCCATTCATCACACTATGACCATTGGTTGCAATAAAGGAATTTATTTTTCCGGTCTCCTTAGCCATGGTAGCTAAGGCATACAGCTTTGGAGCCGCGGTGAAGAAGACTGTGTGTTCGAGTCCCCTCGGACATGGGTGTTTGTGTGTAATACGGAAAACAAGGTAAAAACTCCGTGGCGCTACATCCCTGAAGGAACAAGGCCTACCACTCGACCGCTGCGTCATCTACCATAGGCAGATGACAGGATTGGGAGGCATGTGGTCAGCATGCCGACACCCACGGCCGTTAATGGTGGTTTCCATGACCGGAGCCTCTACTTCTCTATCAAGTAGCTCCTCAATTTGAATCACGAGGATGAGTGCACCCCTACCTGTTCTCCCAAGCTCAGAAAAATCCGAGGAGGTACCGGGGATCGAATCCGGGCCGACGGACGCTAACCACAAGACCACGCCGGAGGCCGTAAACAAGGTAAACAAACGGTAAAAAAGGTAAACAAACAGTACAACAAGGCGAAACAATTCATGAAAATTGGCCTATGACCTGCTAAATTATGTAAAAAAAAGTACAAAAATACAATTTTCTGAAACGTGTGGTGTGCAAGGGCGTAGCTGCCCCCGCTTCCAAAATTAATAAAACAGAAAATAAATTTCAATTATTTTCATTTTCCTACTGAGCTATATAATTTGATTTTGTTAATACACACTCCACCTATGCTCAGTATGTATTACAATTTTGAGACATCTAACCTATTTTAAAAAAAAACATAATTTATCACTTGACATTTTACCTTGTTAAAAAGTAGTATAAGCTACTGGTCTATAAATAAAATACTTATGTATATATACTACAATAGTCAAAACCTACTTAAAATTCTTAACTCATTTTAAAAATGTTTCAAGTCCTTAAAATTTTCAAGTCTTGTATTAAAATGCACATGTCTTCTTCTTACACGACGCGTTTCGACGTTAATTTCGTCATCTTCAGGTATTTTGAGTAATCCGTGCAGACAACACAACTGCAGGTCACATGTCCATCCGTGGGTTGTTGCTCGTGCACTAAATAAATTTTATTTTATTTATTTATTTAATTTATTTATATTTATACAAAATATTTATACAAAACAAAACAAGACCACCCGAATGAGCAAGCGCTCGTGCTCGGGCACAGTTCAGCCATTTACATTACAAAATACAAATTACAAAATACATAAAGAAAATATAATTAAATCAAAACCTAAAAAATAATAATAATAAAGAAAGAACAGAAAAGTAAAAAGAAAAAAGGAAAAGTAGTAAGAACAAAAATTGAAACCCTGAGTTATTACAAATAAAATCGTTCCTTAATTGTCTGCTAAGTACAGAGTGAAGTAACTTTTGAACTAGAAGTATTGCAGAAAATTGCAGAAAATAAATATTTTAAGAAATATATTTGAAAAATAACATTATGCAACTAGCTTTTTATTAAGATACAAACCAGTTTCATAATTTTCATACGAGTATGTTAATTACCGAAAAGCGGTGGGCTTATCACCTGTCCCTCTGTCCTCTCTCGGAAAATAAGCTTAACAAAATTAGTATAGGTAATGAAACCTCCATTTGGAGGCCCTATGCCCCACCATAGGGGTTACAGGAACGAGTCAGCCAGTCATGTTAATTACCATTTAGGCTTGCCAGACGTCCCGGTTTTCAGACAAAATCCCGGCGTCCCGGCCGGTTTACTTCACGTCCCGGTAAAAATTAAATTTGATTTTCTAGATGACCAAAAATGTCTAAAAATAATTAACTGTTTGGTCACTTCAAGGAGAATCACATAGCAGCCCCAGTCTGTTCAAGATTGTTGAGTATGCCTTCTGCTTACCTGGAATATCAGCACAATTGAGAGTTTTTTTTATTTATTTTATTTTTTATTTTATGTTTTTTTAATTTATAACTATAATATGAACAACATATGGACTGATGTTAGGGGTTTCATGAAGGAATCTACGGTTGAAGGTGTTTGATGACATGCAACATTAATATCGGACTAGCTTGTGAAGATTTTTACAACAAGATTAAAACCAAAAAATACTTTCTAAAAAAAAGTCCTAGCCAATGAAAAGTACATGTAAATATTGTTCAAATTTTTATTCCTCATTCAAAGTTTTTTTTCTTACTTAAGTAACTTTTAAATATTAACATGTTAGAAATAAAATGTTTATATTTATATGCTTGTACCTGGTTTAGGTTCCTAATCAGTAACCATTTATTCATAGGATTGAGAATAAACTACCCTCTAAAACACTCTAAAAACCCGCCAAGGGTGTGTACCCTTGAATACTCGCGACGCTGGGGGGCATTCCGGTGTCCCGGTTGAACGTTTCAGAAATCTGGCAAGCATAATTATAGGCTAGTTATAATGCTCGATCATAATTAAATATTCAATGTTTGAGACTTTAGATTCACTCAAACAAACTTCAACGAGCCCACCATGCCCTTCGCGTCAGATGTTTGTCGTAATTCTCTTTTTCTACGAGAGATGGCAGGTAATGTCGTCGGTCAAATTAAAGCTACCTTATGGCTGTTTTCTTGAAAAGAACAGATTTTTGACAACAGGTATTGAATACATTTTAGCACGACAATAAAATTAACAGGCAACAGAATTGCTTTTACTTTAATTACAGGGTATTTGGCCTATTACGTAGTTTTCAGCTCCTACTCTCAATGTCGTAAGATCGTTCCGTTTTCGATAATAATCGATAGGCCTACCACATCGATGTCATAATGAGAAAAAGTGTCGAAAGGAGTGTCATTATCAGGGTCCGGATTCTAATTAATTAGCCTATGCTGCCTATACATTGCCAACTTGTAGATAAATCCTAATCATGGCCTCTAGATTACAGAAATGCATTTTTACTAGGTTATTTTTTGTCATTTTATGCAATTTTATATTTTTAGGACATTTATTTCAATTTTAGGTCATTATTTTGTCATTTTCATGTCATTTGCTTCCTTATTTTGTCATTTTTTTGCATTTACTTTAAATAAATGACTTGGTTACTATAATGCAACATTTTTGTAGAATCTACGTTAAAAACAATTTTCTTACTTTTCTTCTCAAATGTTCCAATCAAGAACAAAGTTTTAGACCTACAATATCCTTTCTACATTTACAGTTTTTAGAATTATGTACAAATTAGTCTATACCTTTGTGTGCACAATCATAATTTTTATAAATAAAATATCAATTTTTAGGTCATTCTTTGTAATTATTAAGTCATTTTCTTTTAAATTTAGGGTCATTTTATAGGTCATTTTTCAAACAATTTTAGGTCATCAGAATCCGGGCCCTGGTCATTATGACACTGTTATGTCACACGTAATATAGGCCTACGTATTACAGTTATGATAATAATCGATGTCATAATGAGAAACAGTGTAGAAATGAGTGTCATTATCATACCGTTACGTCATACCGATACGTATTACAGTATGATCCATGTACGTTTCATATTCTACAGAAAACTGCAGAACATGCAATTTTACCCTTCCCTTGCTACAACAAATGCTTAAATATCGCACGATATTCTGGTTGAAGATTATAAACAGCGAAAGCACAAATTTATCTATACAATGCCAAACATTTTACACAAATTTCAGCTCGAACGTAAGGTACTCATACGGTTAACGAAACATAACCTTCATGAATATAAGCAATTATCAAGTCGGTACTTGTGAAAATTCAATATCCCGCACAGCGGCTGAGAATTGCTGGCTTTAGACTAACCACCACACACGTATGTCGGGCAAATTGCCTAGTAACATGGAGCAGCGGATGTACGTAAGTACGCTCCGTGTAATTCTGAATGCGGTGTTGCTGGTGAAATATCCTGGTCAGGAATGAAACATATGGCCTTGGATAAATGAAACCCACTTCTCGTTAACTGTACAGCAGGTCATGATGTATAAAGACCAGCAGAAACGGCAGCTCTAATGATGTTAATCCTAGGCATTGGCGATTCTGTATCTACTTACATGGTGTGCAAAATTGTTATTGTTGTAATAAAAACACACGGTTCTTATCCATTGTTTCTTTTATAACTAGGTAACGTTAGGGTGCCATTATACCGAAATTACTAACTTACATGTTTTTGTAGCTAAAGGCATCCAATTTGGAACACTGATAATATATTCTATTAAAAGTAATACTTACTTACTTATAGTCCAGTTATTCATTGCATGGCCAGGCGGCTTCCTTTCATTAGGAGAAAATGTTTGCCGACACCTCAACCCATATTCTTTATTTTTACCGCACCAATCAGCTAGTTACCCCAGCCAATCAAAATCTAAGAATGTCCTGTGACGATTTTGACAGATACTTGTCAACTCCGCGTGGAGTGAAATGCGCGGTTGCAAGATCAGGTTACAGTAAACAATAACACGTGTGAATTGATTAAAGCGAAGGAAGAACTGAGGTCAATGATAACAATGAGGGTATATTGCAAAGTTGCTTTTGTTTTGGAAAGCGGAAGCCAAGACCGATTTAGTCAGATCAATTAACATAAAGAAACGCCGACTTAATGGTTTATTCCTTTGAAGCTGCCTGGCCATGCAATGAATAACTGCACTATACTTACTTACTTACTTACTTACTTACTTACTCACTCAATGGCAATAAACAATTCCTCAGCAAGCTAAATAAAAGGAATATTATCTATTTTATGGAACCCGAAGGTTCATTGCTGCACTGAGCCCTGAATACCTGAGCCCGCCATTCAACCCACAAAAAATAGTTGAAGAGTGTTAATTTAGGACTTCTAGGGAATCAGTTAAGATCACCCTTCCTTGAGATGACTTTTCCTGGGTACAGTACTTTTATGGCTTATGCCGACATATTTGCTATGTGGCTGATAGCCCAATTTTGTTTTCCAGCATCGAAGTTCTGAAATGCGGGACCAAAATACCCTTCGATCAACCTGTGATACCGTTCCGCATCCATTGTTGCAATATGTTGACGATGAACCAGTTATAAGATAATTTGGGGGGGGGGGAATGTGTGCACACAGAAGGCACGCTGTTCACCGCTGAAGTAATCTAACACAGTTTAATTTCAAAGGCCACTTCCGCCTCTGACAGCATTGTTGTAAACCCCATTCTAATACTTCGCGCGTAATTTTTAAAATAAAAATGCATTCCTTTCTGAGCCACCTTCTGTAATGCAGCAATTCTGTTTTTTCCAGTTGTTATGGCAGCAGAGCATGACCAGCTGCAATTCATTTTACAACTGAAATAAAATAGCGAAAACTGATGCTTCGATAGATTTTAAAAAGTCATGTTTTCTGCCAGTTTTTTGCTCATAACTGGGCGAAAATTAAAAAATCCGGTTTCGAAGTGCATTCGAACACTTCTCAATTTAGTTTTTTTCCCCTTATTACATTTTTACAACTTGATATAAATTTAATTTTAAGACTATTTTTTTTTATTTTCTTCCCCTTCTCTTAAGAATTAATTTTACTACACATTGTGTATTTCTTCCTCTAAGAGTAAGCCTAGCTCTATATAAAATTTTATTAATGAATCTCATTTCTTTCACTCGTTTTATGCAACAGAACAAAAATCATAGTCATCATTTCTCCAGCGTCTTTGTTAGATTTATTCATTGTTGTCATGGTCTGATATGCACTGTATAACGCAGACATCTTTTATATCTTAGTGATGCCTGAATTATACAGGCTATGCCATGAAAACATTGACAAATGAACCCTACGCCTAACGCATTTAATAAAGTAAATAACATATTCAACTTGGAGAATAAGAAGACATTTCAGAAGCACAATTGTTTTCATCCTACAAATGAAACTGTCAGAATAGAGAAGCCAGAATACCATCGACACATATAACAAAGCAAAAAGGGAGGAGGTCATTTGTAACTCCGACTTGAAGTGCTATTCACTTGTTTATTGCAGTAGAAAGATGAATTGTGTCGTCTGCCATCCACCCCTTTTGCTTCATGCTTGTTATTTCTGTAATAATGGACAACCACTGACTACAGAGCTGCAATTACGACAGACGAGTTAAAAACTGCACATCAAACCCCCTGACACGATGACGTTCTCAAAACAAATAAGTGTAGGGACAATAGATGAGTACTGGTGACTGTATAATCCGTTACTAGTAAGTTGATGTGTTATGAGAATTCATCTCATTTTTTCAACATCAGAGTTATATTTTCTTTATTAGTTATATTTTATTTATTTATTTATTTATTTAACCTGGCGGAGTTAAGGCCATAATGCCTTCTCTACCACTCAGCCAGGGCAAAAACATGAAATACATAATGATAATAATAATAATAATAATAATAATAATAATAATAATAATGATTAATAATAAATTAAAAAAGAACTGATATACATGAATACAAGAAGCGTAGGCTACATTAAATACAAAGAAAAAATTCGAACATAAGTACTTGAATAATATGAATATATAATACAAATGACTAAAAATAAATGAAAGAAAGTTATTACAAAATATAATGAAAATTAAAATATATTTTACTAATTAGCATCAATTCCTAAATGTTATTGTATACTAAATTTATTAAATGGCGCTTGAACTGTGAAGTCGTTTGGCAGCTCCTGAGATGGCTAGGCAGTGAATTCCAGTGACGAATAGCTGTTGTAAACGAATTCGAATAATGTGTAGTTCTGTAAAGAGGCATGGATAGTAAGGGGTCAAGCTGAGAGCGCGTGCACAAGTTATGGTAGGAAGAAAGGTAATGAAAGCGACTGGAAAGATAGCTAGGTGTTGAGGTATGAAGGTATGGGGTATTTAGGCCTATTTTTAGTTATATTTTATTTATGTATTTGTATTTTGTAATGTAAATGGCTGAACTGTGCCCGAGCACGAGCGCTTGCTCATTCGGGTGGTCTTGTGTTGTATAGAATTTATTTATAAAATAAATAAACATAAATGAATATATAAATAAATAATAAAAATATATATCTGGGAGCAATAATTACAGAAACAAATAATATTATGGTAGAAGTCAAGTGTCGACTAAAATCACGAAATGCTTGTTTTCATGCAGTTCAGAAACTCTTATCTTCCCGTCTTCTGTCCAGAAGTTTAAAAATAAAAATTTATAAGATACTAGCGTGTGCCCGCGGCTTCGCACGCGATAATTATTTAAAAAATTAAAAATTAAGAGCATAATAGTTAAATCATTATATTTATTAACACCAAAATCACGTGGACTACATACCACGATTAGATAGCGTCGCCTGGTAAAAGCGACCTCAGATTCGAGATCCCTGGCCCAGAAAACCCCTGCATAGTGAGTTTCGTCCAAGTCGAACAATGTTTGACCATATTTAGGCCTATATTGAATATCCCTCTTCCGTGTAGGTTGAAAATTTCATACGTCTGTGGGACTTGATATTCTAAACAAATGAATCGTCTAGGATGGACCTACAAAATCAAGCGATCGCCCGCGATAATTATTTCAGAAATTAAAAATTAAAAGCATAACAGTTAAATCATTAGGCCTATATTTATTAACACCTAAATCACGTGAATTACATACCACGATTAGATAGCGTCGCCTGGTAAAAGCGACCTCAGATTCGAGGTTCTTGGCCCAGAAAACCCCTGTATAGTGAGTTTCGTCCAAATCGAACAACGTTTGACCCCATTTAGGCGTCGCGTGGTAAAAGCGACCTCAGATTCGAGGTACTTGGCCCAGAAAACCCCTGTATAGTGAGTTTCGTCCAAATCGAACAACGTTTGACCATATTTAGGCCTATATTGATTATCCCTCTTATAATAATAATAATAATAATAATAATAATAATAATAATAATAAAATCAGGTAAACTGATATAACAAAGTGCCAGTATGTTTTGTTTAATCAGTTATGATATGCAGAATATAAAAAAAAAGTCAAATTGGCCGGTTTCGGGATTTGAGCCATGGAACTCCAGAATGTGACGCCAAGACGTTACCATCTCAGCCACCTGGGTCAGTTATGGGATAAGCGCATTTAAAGCAATAGTGTTGTCATAGCTAACTGTATTTTAATTGCCAAAGCCTTAGAAATCACAGTAAAACAAAAGGTTATGTTGTCAAGATAACTGATTTTCATTTTTTTAAATAAATTCTTTCGAATACGTATATTACCATAAAATATTCACTAAATTGAGCATAACTCCGAAACAGGTCAACCGATTTATCCAGTATCAATAGACGTCTTCCCATGGACATTATAAATGTGTATACCAAGTTTCATAAAAATCCGGTAAAGTGTATTTGAGTTACCGCGTCTTTAAAATAGACACTAAATTGGGTTTTACTACAGTACCGGTCTACCGATTTGGTCCAATATCAGTAGACTTCTTCCCATGTACATTATAAATGGGTATACACAGTTTCAAGAAAATCCAATAAAGCATATTTGAGTTATCGCGACTTCTTATATATTAACATAAAATGCACTAAATTGGGCATTATTCTGGTACTGGCCAACCGATTTGGTCGAATATCAATAGACGTCTTTCCATGGATATTATAAATGCGTGTACGAAGTTTCATAAAAATCCGAAAAAGCGTATTCGAATTATTGCGCCTTTAAAATATACACTAAATTGGGTTTTACTCCGGTACCGGTCAACAGATTAGGTTCAAATTCAATAGGACACTTTTCATGGACGTCATAAATGGGTATACCAAGTTTCGTGGCAATCGGGTACAGCGTATTTGAGCTATGGCGCCTTTCTAATATAATCTATTAAAATAATAATAATAATAATAATGATTTATTTTGCCTGGCAGAGTTAAGGCCATAGGGCCTTATCTTCCACTCAACCAGGATAAAGACAAAATAGGCACTAAATTGGGCATTACTCCGGTACCGGTGAACCGATTTGGTTCAATATCAATAGGGTTCTTCCCATGGACATTGTAAATGTGTTTTCAAAGTTTCATGAAAATCCAAAAAAGCATATTTGAGTAATTGTGCGTACAGACACACGGACAGACAGACAGACGGACAGACAGACGGACAGACATTTTTTCGTCCACCACACAATCTCATAAAGTACCATACTGGCACTTAATAATAATCCTCTTCGGTGTTGGTTGAAAATTTCATATATCTGCGTGCCTTGACATGATAAATGAGTCGACCAGCGTGAGCTACAACATTCAAGCGATCGTAATGGTTTTATGACAAAAATAGCCAAAGCCTACTGTAATTGATTTGACATTGAAATGTGTAACTGAAAATTGATGCTTCGAAAACGCTAAAATACACGTTTTCTGCCCGTTTTTCACTCATAACTCAATAACGAAACCAAAAACTAAAAATGTAATATGCCGAAAACCTTCCCGGGAATGTACTCAACAACTTCCCAAAGTTTCATGGCGATCGGATGAATGGTGTAGTAATGCATAAAGGACACACACACAGACACACATACATTCATTTTTATATATATAGATTATCCGGCCGGTTGTATTATATGGATGTGACACATGGTCGCTTACTGATCGGGAAGAACTTAATCTGAGAGTGTTCGAAAACAGGGGGCTTAGGAAAATATTTGGGCCTGAGAAAGATGAAAATGAGTTGACGAGTCGCACAGTCGCGAATCTATCGATAAACTCGTTAACTCTCGTGGAATACCTATGATAAAACGCTATAAAATATGGAAAAAACATTGACAGTAGATATTAAAATTAGACATAGAAGAAATTAGTCAAACTATTTATGAATATTACCTAAAATTTGTGAACATTAACGGCAAAAAAGACGTAATCTTTAAATGAATCTAAATATTCACTGATGTAATATGAATACAGATTATATTTATATATTACAGTATAAGTTTGACTGATGTTTCAAATTGTTTGGTTCCTAGATTTTTAATATGCTTAGAGCCTTTTCACACTTGGTCACTTGTGACGGTCACCGGCGAAGAAGCATTGGTTCAAATGGGAGCATTCACATAGGGTCACTTGTGACTGCGTCACTTTTATTATGATTGCCAATACTGCTAATTGTGTATACATAATTCAGTTGTATAATCGAGCTCAGCGAAACTAGTTATCCAGCCAAGAGTTTAGATTTTATTAACAATGAAGATTTTATAAGTGAAGTGGAATGTCGACCTGCCATTTGGGATGTCAAAAGCGATTACAAATTGTTTTATCATGTAGCTACTATTGGCAATACTAGCGGTGACCGTCACAAGTGACCCAGGTGTGTTCACTGCAAAAAACCGGTAACCGTCACAAGTGAGACAGTGTAAAAAGCCCTTTAAAGGTAAATGGAAAGGTGCCAGCACGTTATAGCGATTATTGAGGATGCCACCAGATGTCTCTCTCGTTCTCTTCTCTTTCGCACATATAACTTCCATTTCATTCCTTTTTTCCACTACAAATACTATTAATACTACTACTATTATCGTGTATCTATTAAAAATTTACAACTCAAAATTACTAACTATTTCGGCACTAAAAATTTGGTCCGAAATCCAAATACCGACAGTTTGAATGTTTTTCATAAAACACACGTAAGCCTACACAATATGTAGTTTCGCTCAAAACATTATGTACTACCTCATTTTCTCCTCATTCATTCAAAGTCTGCAATTCCTTACCATAGCGAACGATTTTTTCAATAGGCCTATTACTCACATCTCTTAAAATGCTTTAGGTTTGAGGTGCGCATCGTTGCCAGATCCTGTTATTACCAGGCTTGTTTACCAGGCAGAGCCTTTTCTTAGATGTAGACCAAGAACTTCTGAAATCCTTGTGTGATTACCGAAGAGACGAATACAAAGAAGCAAAATGCTATTGAAAAAGCTAGGCCTAGTAAGCATTTTTAAATTAAATTTTAGGGACTAAATTAAGTATTCGCTCGCTTTATACAAAATTCATGAGATATTAAATAACAAAACTCTTTTTTTTAACCTGTTAAGAATTGTATTATCGAAGTTTCAATGTAAATAAAATTATGACATATTCTTCTCACATTGTTCATAGCCAAACAATGCGTCCGTTGGCAGGAGACTGCACAAGTAATTTACGAAATTGTTTACTATGCGGTCCAGCATTGGTCTTTATAGATGAGAGGGCACTAAAACCATTTGGGAAAATGTTTACTGTGCGGTCCAGCATTGGTCTTTAAACATGAGAGATTGTTAGAAGAACTTAACGCTGGGCTCCCAAGTACTGGCGCGATACAGTAAGGGAGCTTACAGCAAGGCGGTGTCTATAGAGCTGGGTGGATCCAGTGATGCCGCATGGTCCGCTGTCGGGTGACACAGTGGTTCCAGACCCGGGCTGTTGAGACACAGACGGGTCGAAAAAAAACTCAAATATACTTAACTTGTGTCAGACACTGCCGCAGTGTTACCATGAAAACGTCAAACGTAACCTATATTGAAATTAAATACAATTTTTATTTTAAATTTGCATCTTCCATTTATTGAGGTATGAGATGTGGGATTACCTATGGCTTTTAAATTATTTTGACACCTTTTCAAAATGTCAGATCTATAGGCTATCGGTCCATCCTGCAACTCAATTCTTCGCAATCTACGTATCTGTAACTTATGTAAGAGAGTCGCGATTAATTGAAGCGCTCAGACAAGTGGTATACATACACTTATACATTAGAGAATATCAGAATATCAGAAGTCAGTAAGAGCGGCCTCTGGCACGATGGTAAAACCTGTAAGCCGTAATAAATAACCACAAACACCCATGGTGGTATTGGCTATTGCAACCGACTGCCACCTCCAAAGGAACCAAGGTTGTTCCCATAATAATGTCAGTACAGCGAAGTCCTAGGCGAATAAAAGAACTGAAACTGTTTCAAACCAGAACGGCAGACTTCTAAGACACAGGCATTCAAAAGTTGGTCCCACGGTAGCCTATAACAGACATCGTCAATTCCGCTGGCGAATTTGTTAAAAATTGCTGAAAACTTACTGTATACGTTGTAATTTAATATTTCCGTGAAATTGTGTTTTGTTTCTGTAAACGGTCCCAGGGAAACTTACTTTCTGGACGCGCCTCGTATATTAGGAATAAATTTCCATTTTGTACCGCGACTGTCCGATAACTAAATTACCATCGCCTCTATTCGTATAACCGTACGACACAATGCTACCAAATGATGAGACCATATAAGCTATTAGACTGGGTCACTTTTACGAGTATTATGACTGCCAACTATGCTAATTGTGTATACATAAATCAGTTGTATAATCGAGCTCAGCGAAACTAGTTATCCAGCCAAGAGTTTAGATTTTATTAACAATGAAGATTTTATAAGTGAAGTGGAATGTCGACCTGCCATTTGGGATGTCAAAAGCGATTACAAATTGTTTTATCATGTAGCTACTTTTGGCAATACTAGCGGTGTCCGTCACAAGTGACCCAGTGTGAAAAGGCCCTTACGGTATGGTAATTTAATGCACAACTCATTAAAGCTATTTAGATTAAGGTGTTTGTGCATAAATTTAACTTCAGATTATGGAATTTCCACAGTATATCTTGCAAAAAAAAAAAAAAAAAAAGAGTGCGTGGAACGCCACGCGACAGAAGTAAAACTTTATTTTATTTTTTTATTTTTTCAATTTTTGATTATTGGATTTTCAATTTTGCATTATTGGACTTTTTAATATTGGATTTTTGGACTTTTTTAATTTTGGACTTTTTAATTTTGGATCTTTGAATTTTGAATTTTGGATTTTTTAAATTTTCGATCTTTGAAATGTTTATTTTTTTATTTTTAAATTTTTTATTTTATTATTTATTAAATTTTGGATTTTGGGATGTTTTATTTTTTAATTTTGTTTTTTTAAATTTTGGAAATTTGTATTTTTTAATTTTGGATTTGCGCGGTAATGAATCTCCGGGTTTCATAAAATGGATAATATACGGTACCTTTAGATTGCTTTGGAATTGTCTATTGCCATTGAGGAAGTAAGGTCTGAAAAATTTCCTTTGATTACTCCTAATCATTGAGTTGATTGTTTTCTGTGCAGTCCGCACCGAAACAAGTCGGTTTTGAGTGTGACTGATTGTGACTGGTTTCGTGACGGTTTTAGTGTGACTGATTTTCCCGACACCCTCTACCGCCACTAAAGAAGTTTTACTTTTAAAAAAAATCACAGACAAAAGTCTAGTAGAAAAGAGCTTGCTTACATCTACCTCAGGCAACAGAGTATATAAAGGCAACACGTTTCGTTTTCCTGATCCCACCAGACACTGTATTGAATTAAGACTTGCCATGGCAGGCGGGCCCTTGACCGACAGCCACCTGAATGTAACTAAACCAATTTGCAATAATGACGGTTGAAGAGTTGCACACTGAGCAAAAAACGTGGAGCTCACGTAGTGCTGACGTCATATGTATACACTCAAGTGCACTTTCAGCTCGGCTCTAGGGGGTTAATCTGCACCCCCATTCATGAGTTGCGAATTTTACGTGAATAAGGCCCAAGTTCGCGACACAGATGGGGAATCCGCGTTTTAAACATAAAGAATCATGTATTTATTCATATTTTCATAATTCATGTATTTATTTCATATCAGCAATCTTATTTTTTTTGCCTAAAACTATAATATGTTTGTTTTTTATTTAATGTTTATAATATAATTTTAGTATGACTGAAGTGTTCCCGAACACGAGCTATGCTCATGCGGGCAAATTGTAATAATTGTATTTATATTATTTATATTTGTATTTGTAATAATTTTGTAATAATTTGTATTTTTGTAATTTGTAATAATTAGACAATTTTGTAATATTATGAATAATAAAAAAATCTAATTAAGCCAAACTGGCTGGATGTTTTGACCAAAACTGGTCACATTCTGTATTATTATTCTTGATTTTTTCAGAAAAATAAGACAACCCTATTATCCTGAAAACTGTCCTTTAGATGAAAATATGTGTTTCTTGTATATTTTTGGCTGAAAATAATGAATCTTTAAATATTTTTTGTTTACCACGCGCCATTTTCCAAAAATCCACATTTTTTCTTTTTACGTAAATATGACAAGTGTGCCTCCTTCAAAAATGGTACGGGATGGACCATTTTGGTCTTGATATAATGAATCATGAACCTTTCGTTTATACAGAATCACATAGTTTCATATAAAGAACAGAAAAAGTTCAAATCACTGTACAACATGAAAAATGTCCTTTAGATGAAAATATGTTCACTTCTATATTTTTGGCTGAAAATAACGAATCTGTAATTATGTTTTCTTTACCACACACAATTTCTCCAAAAACCCACATTGTTGCTTTTTACGTAAATATGAGAAGTGTATCTCCTTCCAAAACGGTACTTGATGGATCATTTTGGTTTTGATATAGGCCTAGGCCCTTTTGTTTGTACAGAATCACATAGTTTCATATAAAGGACAGACAAAAGCTCAAATTTGTTGCACAGTGTTATTGTTCCACTTTAACAATTACATACGATTTACAACGGATTGAACATTATAATGAAAGCTTTTTAAAGATGTGGTGGATGAATGATGGAAAAAGAGAATAACACTATATTGTCTTTACTTCCTCTGAGCTTACCATAGGTACTGTAGGTAGAGGAAGTATTGTGCGGACCCCGAAATTCGAAGTTGAGATTTTAACATAGGCCTAAGTACACGTTTTCAGGTCACCAGAATAAAAAAATAAAAATAAAAATAGAATTAAAAAAATATTTTCGGAAACATGTCTGTACGTGTGTGTGTCTGTGAACAGCCCGGCTCCAGGACGAAAAATCGATTTTGTATTTGAGTTAGGTACCTTCTGGAGATGTAACACGAACATTTGCGACGACTTTCACTTACTTTTTATGCCACTTTACATGAAGACAATTTAGATTTTCGCGATTTTATCGAAAACAGCTCTAATGATTTTCTACTTAAAAGTGCCAGAACATTCACACACCACGTGATAGAAACCAGGAAAGAATAAGAACAATATGATGCCTAAGACACACCGAATTTAGACGAATCCGCCAGATCCCCGAGCAAGACGGATATGGCAGATTGCCCAAGATTTGCCTCGGAAGCTGCGGGATAGCCTCGCAGCAACCGATCTGAGTGAGGAAAATACCAGGATCGGGGACACATTCCCCGCGACAATAGACAATAGACAGATGAACAAGAGCAAAGTTAACTGAATAAAATGCCAAAGTAAATTCATGAAACATTTTCCCTGTGTTCTATGATCATATGATTCTTAGAACAAATGCGAAATCGGTTGTTGGACCGGAGATATAGCCTATGGCTCAGCTAATCCGGGGGTGGAAAGCAGGGCAAAAAAAAAAGTGCACAAGGTGCTTACACTAAAAGCTAAAACTTTTATTTTGAATATATTTTTTTCCGCAACAATTATCTGAAGGGTATAAGTCAACCACTGTTTGTAGAAACTCAGTATGACTTGGTGAACAATAAAGCTTTGCATCAGGTTGAAATTGAATACTAGCTCTTTGCAGTAAGGTCTCTTATTCTGTATGAGAATGTGATGTGAGGAAGGTCTGTTGCCCGTGCTTAGCGTAAAGAAAGTTACAGAGTGCATTAATAAGATTTTATTTGGTTTGTGTATCCTTCAGGGATGCGAGGCAATGTAACGACGCTCTCCTCACGTTTGCAACAAATTTTCTGTGAAAAGAATGTCATACATAAAGGGCAAAACTTTTGTTTGGGAAAAGGGAGTTATATGTTTCACATCATATTTTTTCTCCACGAAATTTTGTCAGGGTGAAGTCAAAAAGATAAAATTTAATTTTCCCTTCATCGTTAACGGAAAGAGCAAAATGAGGAAGACTCCGAGTCAAGCGAGAGAAGAACTTGTCAGAAATAAACTAATTGCTGTGTCTAAGCTAATCTAAACTTCGTGTTCCAACGACTCGAAATTTTCACTTTCCACCCAACCTCTTCTCCCTAATCCTAGCTACTTGTTCCTTGGCATCCACACATTTTTCTCTTAACTCAGTCTCTAGCTCGATATAGTTACCAAGTTACAAGAAGAGCTTCTAGTTTAGATTTTCTTCTTGTAGTTATTGCCTTTTGCCTCTCCTCTATAGTTCCGTATTGAGGTAATTCAAATACTAAATAGAGTCGACAGAAATGATTAACAAAAGGGAAGTAAAATATGTGCCGACTTGCGTCTGCTACAATCTGCAGAAACACAGAATTGTGTGTAATGTGCAATATCATGTTTCATAATGCTGGGTTGTAATGGAATGGAGAATTGCTAGAAATGTTTGGTACTAATGCACACAGAAATGTGACGGAACGCGGGCGTGAATATCAGTCTCATTTACTATATTCTAGGCCGTGTTGTTATATAGTCAAATCTCTGTATACCGAAGGTCGACATAATGATAAACCCATATTTAGCTTTTTTTCTCCTGGAAAACTTCTTAGCGTTATATTGTGAGGTGTAACCCACCACAATGATTAAGCTAATTTAAAAACAACCTTTTATAACGATATGTTTAGTACACGCTCTCTAAAACCGCTGCTGGTCGGATTGGTAACACGCCGAAAAATTGCATTTCAGTAAACTAGGCCGCTAAAATTGCATAAAACTAATTCAAAATGCAGTTTTATCGGCCTAGTACGCTAAAGTCGTCATGACAATCTATAAACAAAATCCAGATGGCATTGACCAGTGACACCAACTTTAACAAGGATTCGAGCATGTAGGCTATTTGGTCATAAAACAACAAATTTAAGCCAACACGTTTCTTTATGATAATCAGAAACTTTACCACGGTTTTCGCAAAACACGGTGGCTTACTTCATCATACAAATAATAAGCCAACAACTTTTCACATCTTGGTTCACAAGAGAAACACTGCTTACCATGCATAATGTTTCTGGCTTGGATTGAAATTTCCTCCTCCGGATTTTCATTCACATTTTCACAAGCTTTTCATAAATACTAGTTCATAATTATATACATTGTTGTTTACAAAAAGAAACTCATATATAGTGCATCTATACCGCATTTCGTATTTATATGTACGATTCATTGTTGTTCTGCGATTCAGGTGGCTGTGAGAATATGACGTTAACAAATGGCTGACTACCTTTAATTATAATTAATTATACGGTATTTTTGTTTAATTTCATAGAATTTAGAGAGATTTTACGCCGAGGTCGAAATACTGGATGAGTCTGTTAAAGTTTTTGCGTACCTGGTGCACAAATAGCTATTTCAAATTCAATAGTTATTGCAAACCATTAGGTTAGCTCTGTGGATGGCAGCTACTCTCCGTTTCAGATGTGTTGAGAAATGAAGTAAACAGTTGTTGTAAAGGTAGTAAAGTACGGTTCACTAGCTAGCAAAACTCGTGTTAAATTTGTAGAAAAAAATAAAGTAATATGCTATTTTGTAAATTAATTATGTAATACTGAACGTACCACGCACACAATACTTTCAAAATTACTTTCACCTGTCTTTGATCTTAGACATTCGCTTAATCTTAAGGGAACTTTCGACCTGTGAAGCGATAATGTGAACTGGGCTTAGGGTGCCAAGGCATGTTTCTGAACAAGGTTGGACGCTGCCCTACGGGATATGAGTATTCAAACTATGGTCGCATACCTTCTTATCGAACCGTATCGTTTTCCCAAGATATCTGGTATAGACAGTAGTATCAGATTAATATCCTTCCCAGCGGTGGATATTGTGGTGGTCTCTTAATAGGGGGCTGGAATTTTATGTCATTACGGGACTTTAAAACACGAGGGTGGACCGGAAAGTAATGCACAATATTTTTTCTGTGTTGGTATTGTGGCTAGGGTGTTGCAATTTCACAGAGATATAGTTTGAAGTTTGCGTTTCAGACTGAAATGTTGTGTGAGATTAGCTCTAGCGAGTTGTCGTCAACTTGTGAAGAGCAGTGAGGTAAGGTGGGATTTTAATGGGCTAAAGGAGGGAAATTCACAAGGACATCAAGGGCATGTTTGGAGTTACATTCCAGTCCACTCTAGCATTTTAATAACATGAAATTGCAGTCCCCTATCAAGAGACCACCATTCTAAAAGGCAAATTTCCAAACGTCTTTGATGAAAATAACAATCTCATACAAGAAGCTTTTGTTCTGAAAAAAATTAATAAAATTAGGTAAACTGATGTTACAAGGTGCCAGAATGCTTTTGTTTAACCAGTTATAACTGCAATAATGATAGGCAGAAAATAAGTTTTTTTTATTGATTTCTGAGTTAACTTCCAGATTGATTCATTAAGCAGGACTTACGTAAGAACAAATGTCTAGTTTTTTTTAATCACATTAAAATCGACCAGCACCAGCAGAAGTATACATATTTGTGATAGGTTATCTTGACAATCGCACACTCACATAAAAGTAAATAAATAAACATATATAATTGGTCGGCTATGGGAATTGAACCATGGACCTCCAGAATGCGAGTCCAAGGCATTACCATCTCGGCCACCTCGCTCGGTTTACCGGTCTAGTTTCATAAGCTTATAATATTATAAGGGAATAGTGTTATTTGTCATACCTAACTGTTTTGCAACTTCCAAAACCGTATAAGCCTATGAACACTGTAAAACAATGTGTTGCCATGATACATGATTTACAATTGATAAAACACATTACCATAAAATAAGCACTAAATTGGGCTTTACTCCAATACCGATCAACCGATTTGGTGCAATATCAATAGGATTTTTCCATTGACGTTATAAATGCGTATACGAAGTTTCATGAAAATCCGATAAAGCGTATTTGAGTTATTGCGCGTACAGACACACGGACAGACATTTTCACGTCCGGCACATAATCTCATAAAGTACCATTCTGGCACTTAGTAAAATTCTAGAGTGATAGGCCTAGGGAAAAAGCAAATAAGTAAAAATACCAAAGTTTTAGGAGAGACAAATAATTTATTTTCACAGTATTTTTACAATATTTAGATCAGTCCAACCAGATATCTTTACATATTATAAGATATTGTGTAAAAATATCTGGTGGACTGAACTAAATATTGTAACATTGCTGTGGAAATAAATTGTTTTTGTCATTCCTGAAACTTTGGAATTTTGACTTATTCGCTTTTTCCCTGTCACTCTAGAATTGATTTCCGAATCAGAGATATATGCAGGCCTATTACATGCACAGGCTAGAGAAACTCATGTTGAATTTAATGGGAACTTAGCCCACTCTTCGTAGCAGTCGTTTGTTTACGTTAGTACACGCCCTAAAGCTTTTATGACGCTGACAGAATAGCAAAAATGTTGTACGCGTTAAACGCACTGTTGATCACATATGTAACGGTTTAAATGTGACATACAAAGCCTCCTCATATCCATGGAAGATTCTCAGAATAAAAGCCATGTGCAAAGAGAACCTGCGTATTTGAATACACATAGCGAGATGATGCTATCCAATATAAAATCATCTTCAAAGAGAAAGATCCTTGCAGACTTAGAGCATTACGGTATGTTCCTTTTTTTAACGCTAATGTGAATCATACGACATTAATTTCTCAACGGGTTTCTTCATATTCTGATGTACGGTAATGTAAAGCGGTCGTCTTCCAGAAATATGCGCAAAGCTGAGCTTCCGTCAATGTTGTACTTAATATAAAGGTTGGATCCAAGAAATATGTATTTCCGGTTTTCCTAATGTGAAATAAATGGTGCAAAATATGTTACGCAAACTTTCTCGCATATACGTGTTAAAAGCTAACACAGAAAAAAGTATATTATAGAGACAATTATTTTTAAAAATATATTTTATAACAATAACAGGTATCTAGAGCGGAAGGCATCAGGGCCGATCTTTATGCACAATGGATGAAAGAACACTATCGTCAGAATCACTAAAATGTAAACATATGCTAGTATTTAATTTATTACTTTTCATCATATAATACAATTAAACACACCAATAGATGCAAAACACGCTAAAAAAACTCCAACCCTAAATTAGAGCCTCTGGACCAAATTCCTCTGCCCTAATCGCCCAAGCAATACCAACAGTAAGTTAACCAGATTGTACATTGATCAGGTAATACATTCTAAAGAAATTGAACTATATTCGCCCTGAATATTTTCTTTTTATTGCTTCCTTTTATAGGCCTAATACTACAAAAACTTTGTCATTTTGAATCGTAAGAATTGTTTAACAGAACTCTCTCTCCGTCTATATAAAGTTTCAGTTTAGGTGCTAGCTGTAATAGAGATTATACAGGATATCAGCAAATGTCACTATCGTTCTCTTCCCTTTCGTACAAATTAATCATTATCCATTTCATTCATTTTAACTACTACAAAATACCACTATTCCTACGTATTCATCGTGTACCTATTGATCATTTACAATTCAAAATAACATAAATAACTATTTCGGAAATAACAAATTGGTCCATAAACTAGATGGCTTTTGACAATGCACAATCTTAAGCCAACAGAATATAATGATAATAGTATCTCTCGAAGCATTACTACGACCTAAATTTCTCCCCTATTTACTCGAAGTCTGCAATTCCATATAATAGCAAGGAATTTTTCCAGATTAGTTCTTTATTTACCTATTCTGTAACTTAAAGAGATGTATTATAAATAAATATTCTAACCGAACAGCTCACGATTTAATATTTTCAGAAAATTGAGAAGCTATATTAATTTGTTTTCATATGTCATTTGTTTCCAGACAAACTGTTGCTCACCAAAAGAGCCTGCATTCCGCTACATAGGAAATTACCAAAGAGTTTTTTTATTACTATTCTAAGCAAAAATTGAAATTATTTTCCTTTTCAAATTTACTAATCAAAATAACATAAAAGTCGTAAAATGTAAAACCATTATAAAACTTAACAGGCCCACACGAATAACAAAACTCGCTAGCGCTTGTTTCTTTAACCTTGTGATTGCCTGTTAAGTTCTTTATAACGTTCTTATAACGTAAATGACTATTTTAATGGAATATGCCAGCAAAAATAGCTGTAAAATATAATAAATTACTCCCAACACAATTTCGACAGGTTTCTGTCAGTAGAAATAAATTCATTTAAAAACTTCTCTACGTGCCAACTTGTTAGAAAAGAAAGAACATTTCTGTAGAGCTATCAGAGTCTTGTATCTTTAGCTTGTTACCTATAATAACCCTATTCATGGGATCTGCTTTATATACTGTAGGAAGAAGCCAATATATCCATTGTGACGTTACCAAGGCATGCAGTTTTCATCTTATCCTGTTTCAGGTCTTTTATTCTCCTCTCTTTCTCTTTCGGTTTCATGTCAGTGGACTGACAGACTGTTCAACAATTTTTTATCGTTATCTTCTAACTGGATGACAGCTCAAGAATGAAAAAAAAAGTTCTTCAACCTCGGCGTTACCTCTGACCGACAGCTAGGCTCTTTAGTTCATTTTCTGACAAGTGGCGGATTACAAAAATCCAATATTTCCGGTAGTACGGCTAAATTCGAAAATACCGGGTGTGAAAACCCATTCGGAACACTCTCAAACTACACAGAGTACATGTGAAATAAAGGTGCAGATGTTAATAAGTTTCATTTTGACCAATGAGGGTTATTATTATTATTTATTTATTTATCTGATGAAACTCGTAAATTTTAGCTGAACTTATTAAGACTATTCTACGAATAAAAATGTAACCGATTACACAAATAATAATTACTTTCGTGCATTGTTATATAAAAACAACCATCCATGAATCGATTCGAGTTACCATGTGGTGACCAGTGCTATCAATGGTGCACATAAGACACAGTTAACCTAATTCAGGCAATAAAATAAATCAGATACCATTTGCTCAACTAAGATATATTTTTGTGATGTGTCGCCTACGCCTTTCGGTGTCTCTACACTATCTTCAGGGCATCTTTTGCGATATTGGAGCTCCAAACCGGCGAAAGATGCCCTGAAGATGGTGTAGAGACACCGAAAGGCCTAGGCGACAGATCACAAAAATATATCTTATTTGAGCAAATGGTATCTTATTTATTTTATTACATGGATCTAGCTCAACGGTGTTGAACATGTATTTCAATAATTCAGGTAAGCTAACACCAGAACAAAATAAAAGCACACGAACTAGTTTGCATCGATTAGAAACTGTGTTTTTAATCAATGGGAATTTATATTATTATATTTCCAAAGAAGTTATGTTGTATAAAGTAATGTATCTTCATTCTTGTCGATGGCAGCATGTGACGTATTAATCACCGCACGTTGATGCCTTACGTGTCCAGTAACGATCTAACATTTTATCAAATAAAATTGCATCCTTGCGTGATTGATCTATATCCGAGTAATTGCTATACGTTATTGGCCAATATCAAGCACACGGCGTATGAGTGGAATAGTCATTCATAATACCACTGTTTACATGCAAACATTATTTCTATTATAAAAAAAATGTACACATAAGGTTACTCACTGTTGTGAAGAGAACAACGTGCAGTATACACTCACCTGTAAACAGAGAGGAATGTACATTAGACTCATTTGTAAAAACTAATCAGAATAGTAAAATTACTTTTTTAGTCCTAGTCACAGACAAGTAAATGCATATGGCCTGTGCATGGAGAAAGAAGTTAGACCTATAGAATATAGATAATAGTTAACATCAATCAATTCAAGAGTGGGATACAGAAAGATTAACATAACAGCTAATGTTAAGTTACTATGAAGCTTAGGAAAACCATAGTATACTATTCAAATAAAATGGGAAAAGCTCTAGGTAATAAGTAAACCATTTATGGGGTTAGCATAACGATGAAAACACTTTTAACGTTAGATGTAATTAATTAAAAGGAGAAAATTATACAATGTAAAGTGTGTTCCCTATTACAGGCCATGGAGGCCCAGAGGGTTCCAGGAGGTTGAGGCTCCCAGATTTTTAGACATCGGCACATGAAGGTGGTAAGGTTGTCAGCCTTACGCACCGGCCGCCTTTACCCCCAGGATTGATCCTGGTACTCATTTATGTTGGAGGCTGAGTCGACCCCAGGGCCATAGTGCCACCAGAAGGATTAGGTCAATTGAAAAATTCCAACGACCTCATCGGGGATCGAACCCGCGACCTTCCGGTTTGTAGCGCAGCGCCTCAACCACTATGCTACGGCGTACTGAGTGGTGTGAAATTATAACACTCCAGGGTAATCAACATTAATTGGTTCACATGGAATATACTCTTTTAGTTTAAAATATTTGCATATGATTATTAATAAAATTGTGAAATTTCTCACAGTGATTGCAAAATTCGTCATAATTGGTGGGTGAAAAGCGTTGTCTTTAAGGCAGACCTGTACCAGAAAATGCGTTACAGATGCCTGCGCGCTCCAATATATCTGGCACCATGGCGCGTAATTCATTTCAATAAATATAAAATGTATTATTATTATTATTATTATTATTATTATTATTATTATTATTATTATTATTATTTTGTTATTATTATTATTATTATTATTTTTATTATTATTTCACAGATTTTAGCAATTGCCTAAAAATCAGTGTATGATACACGTGGTAAAATAAATGATTTTACTGAGCGAGGTGACCGAGATGGTAACGTCTTGGACTCATATTCAGGAGTTCCCAGGTTCAAATCCCGTGGCCAGCCAATTTGGCGTAGTGTTTTTCATGGTTTCCCCAGTTGCAAAGGCCGAATTGGATATTTACATACCATGAACCATCCTCGCCATTCTACCCTGTATCGTATCCGTTTAAATTAATATCAGTTGAAATTTAATCCATAAATATACATTATAGCCCTAATAGAAACAATCGACAATCAGTAGCTACTGTATAGAGATACATCCCGAACTTTTGATATGGTCTCCCAGCTAAAAGGAGTATAAGCATAGGCCTAGCAGAATTAAAAAATATATATATATAACAAAAACAAGATAGAAGTATAAAGAAGGGCAAATTGATATGAGCTAGACAATAACCAAGAAATTTTACATACAGCTTAACCTTATTTACGAGACATACAGCCTTACTAATAAAAGCTGCTTATATCTGCGTTGAACGGTTGTTTGGTTATTCACCGTGCAAGTTCTGCATAAGCCGCATTACCAATAATCGGTGTGTAACTGCCGAGTTTACATCGGGTTTGTAGGTCCAACGTCATCAAATACGTCACGCTTTTCATGACGTTACTGCCTCAGGCTATGAAGGGACTGCTGAACGCCATCTATCAGTGTAGCGGGCAAACAACGATGGATCGTCTGCAGACTAATTCTAGTTTCAGTATTTCATTATATTGTTTTCAGAAAGCTGTAATCATGGGTACAAGTATGGAAATATGTCCCGCAAACAAGGAACAATGTTTATAATTCCGCAAAAGCAGCTCAGAATATGCGTAGCCTCAAAATTCAATCTCAGACATCTTCCAGACGACCGGCTGTTACGGATATCGGCCATCTTGATTATTTACGCCAAGTTTAAACAAGGGAGCCAGGCTGTGTAAAGGTTGCACACATTCAGCCTTATGCAAGGATTATTAGTACAGTTCTTCTCCTCAGCTCTGTATATTCCTGGTATAAATGTTACAACTGGATTATTAGTAAGACTGTAAATTTCTCACACAATATATAAACGCATCCCCGACTGCAAAGAAAGCATTTAACACAATAATTAGGCCATAAGTCTGTTTCAAGTACATTATTTATAATTACATGTAACATTTTTTCCCGATATCTTTTCCATAATTA
The DNA here is from genome assembly GCA_964059195.1 of Ectobius pallidus. NCBI lineage: Eukaryota > Metazoa > Arthropoda > Insecta > Blattodea > Ectobiidae > Ectobius > Ectobius pallidus. The sequence goes on along the minus strand of CAXKWD010000001.1, from coordinate 205,647,056 downwards.
TAAGTTATTACAAATTTAAGAAGAACCCACGTGAGGCATATATATATATATTTTTTTTTCTGTGGGCCTTTGGAAAAGGAACTAATGAAAAGGCTAGTGAAGTGCTTTGTGTGGAGTGTAGCGTTGTATGGTGCAGAGACTTGGAAATTACGACGGAATGAGGAAAAAAAGACTGGAAGCATTTGAGATGTGGATATGGAGAAGAATGGAGCGAATACCATGGACAGATAAAGTCAAAAATAAAGATGTGCTACAAAGAATTGGAGAAAGAAGAGTTTTATTGGAAACCATCAGAAAGAGGAAAATAAATTGGATGGGACATTGGCTAAGAAGAAATTGTCTGCTGAAGGATGTCATAGAAGGGATGATAAATGGAAAGAAGGTTCCAGGCAGAAGAAGATAGGCTACCAGAAGATAGACAACATTAAAATAAATGGACCATATGCAGACACAAAAAAAAGAGTGCGTGGAACGCCATGCGACAGAAGTAAAACTTCATTTTATTTTTTTTATTTTTTCAATTTTTGGTTATTGGATTTTTCAATTTTGCATTATTGGACTTTTTAATATTGGGTCTTTGAATTTTTAATTTTGGATTTTTTAAATTTTCGATCTTTGAATTGTTTATTTTTTATTTTTTATTTTTTTTATTTTTCGATTTTTAATTTTTTTATTTTTGGATGTTATAATTTTTAATTTTGTTTTTTTTTTATTTTGGAAATTTGTATTTTAAAATTTAGGATTTTTAATTTTGTTAATTTTGGAATTTTGGATTTTTAAATTTTGGATCTTTGAATTTTTTAATTTTGGATTTTTAGATTTTGATTCTTTGTTTTTTTTTTATTTTTAAATTTTGGATTTTAGATTTTTTAATTTTGGATTTTTAGATTTTTTCAATTTTGGTATTTCAATTTTTTATTTCTTTATTTTTTATTTTTAAATTTTGGAATTTATTATTTAATAAATTTTGGATTTTTGGATGTTTAAATTTTTTATTTAGTATTTTAATTTTGGAAATTTGTATTTTTTTAATTTTTAATTTTTAATTTTGGATTTGCGCGGTAATGAACCTCCGGGTTCCATAAAATAGATAATATACCTTTAGATTGCTTAGGAAATGTCTATTGCCATTGAGGAAGTAAGGTCTGAAAAATTTCCTTTGATTACTGCTAATTATTGAGTTGATTGTTTTCTGTGCAGTCCGCACCGAAACAAGACGTTTTTAGTGTGACTGAAGGCCTCGCAACGAATGTTGGAATAGTTCCCTTGCAAAAGACGGGCCGCAACCCGCACAATAACCCCCCCCCCCCCCAAATTCAAAATTTTTAAATAAAAGGACCCTCTGACCGCGTAAAACAAAATTTTAGAGCAAGAAATTGGATATACAAAATTACAATAGACTGTCTTTTCGGCTACAACAATAGAATCGAACATTCCTAACCACCCCTACCTTACAGCTATGACACCACCTCCAAATCATACTCAAAATTATGGGGCAAATGGGCTTTGCCTAGGTACCCATTGCCTACTACATAGTAGTGGGCATAAAAGAGGAAGGAGCCACGTATCAAAAGTACGTTGCAGATATTCTCAATTCGATTCCGATTCCGATTGTAACCCTCTACCGCCACTAAAGAAGTTTTACTTCAAAAAGGAAGGCTAAGAGAAGGGAAGAGTGGAGAATGCTGAATTTGCAGTGAAAGACCTGCCCCTGGGCAGAACGCTGTGAATGAATGAATGAATGAATGTATTTGAGTGTGTGTGTGTGTGTGTCTGTGTATTTCACTCGTAGGATTTCTACACTCGCCCTTACGGGCTCGTTTCACAAATATAACCTACTCGAAAAATAAAATCTGGTGTTTAACAGCTGGTTCATATCTAATATTGATAGAAAATAAGTTAATTATAAATTAAGCCCTATGGCCTAAACGACGCTTTTATTAGATGTAAACAAATATCCATTTATTTCCTACAAACGAAGTGATGGCATTTGATACACTTTTGCCCAGTGAATTTGTTCCGAATGATTGCTCCTCAGAAACAAACGCTCTGCAATACTATACAATAAAGTGGCGTGCTTTAGCAGTTGAAATACTCCTTCCGGCTGTAGACTATTGTGAGAGTAACTGTCAGATTATGTTGTTCAAAACTCACTTTGGCAATGAGGGTGTTGAAATGAGTCAGAAAATTCATGTCAAATTTTCTTTGTAACTTCAACTCAACTTTTGACTGTACAATCCGTAAGAGGTAAAAGTTGAAACCACCCTTTAAAATCAAAACAGGCGAACTGCTAACAAGAATGGCAGTTTAAACAATAAAAAGTTATCTTCAAATTTGGCGACACTATTTATTGGAGTTTTCCTGGGACCGTTTACAGTTTCATAAAAATATTTATTGCATTAGATACAGCCAGTGTTCAGCTATTTTTCAACTTATTCTTACCGGAACTGAGACACTTACCATACCGTGTGACCAACTTTTTAATGCTTGTGTCGTAGAAGTCTGCCACCTGGGATTTGAACCACTATGTGACAACCATCTCTGCCTCTTTCATTCTCTTGTGACGGGCTTTTCTTACTTTATGCTATAAAGTTCCTTAACTTCTTGGATTAAATCTTCGCCAAAATTCTGTGACGACTAATATGTGATTATTCTTAATCGTAGTATATAAGTTTACTGAACTCCTACAAAACAAGGTCACTCATGCACCTGTCGTGTCATCATAACACTGCCTGCATAGTCCACATTCCAACGTTCAGTACAACTACCTTTGACACCGGGTGATTGCAAACTTCCTACTCTCAGTCTACTTTCTCTCTCTTTTAACAATTTACCCAGTCTTGATAATATTGATGAAAATTTATATTAACGGGCGCCATCATCAATATGCCTCCTCTTTTCTTTTTGTTATGTATCAGCCCAGACACAAATTAAATTATAGATACACAGGCTATGTACCTACATGCCCCTCGACTAGCTTTTAAATAACAGTGGAGACGGGAGTTGGGTTCGGATTTATCTTTCTTTTATTATTTTGCTTCTTCTTTTTCTCCTTTTTTCACTACTCACTACCAAAGTATGTAACTTAGCACAAAAACCAGCTACTCTCAAACCATTATAAGGATAAGGGTCAAAAATCTGAACTTCACGTTAATTTACTTTGCATAACAATAACCATAATTTATTTAATATATTATTTTTTTTTTCTTTTTTCAACAATAACAATCTTATATACAATAAATTACATTTACACTACATTAACCATTCAACACTTTTATTGGTAGGATAATATTTGATTATTCAAGGTTAGTATACCCAATTTTAACTATATAAGTACGTTCTCTGTTCAACAATAACAAATCCTTAATTAATTACTTTAATTTTCTTTCTTTTTTTTTTTCAGGTATCTACTAGAACGTCTTGTATTGTTCTTCTAATTTACTACTGACTTGTGCAGTCATTTACATTTGCAACTTCAGGATAGCTCAATATATATATTATACTGGGTGTTGTTTTTTCTCTTGAATAAATAAAGGTTTTCAATTCATAATCCAGTCCTTACTCTACAGATTACACTCAATAATCCCACCTATGTCTCCTATATTAGTCTATTTGTCAGCTTAGTCCATGAAGAATTGTATTTAAAGATAGATAGAAAAGACAGTCTCACGAAGAAAGAAATAGAAGTTTAGGCCTATACCCACAGAGTGACTGTGGCGATAGACCACCGATACAGGAGCGACGTCTAGATCTTGAGTTACAAACAATCTGACTCCTCTCCTGCAACCGGGAAAATATTAATGGGCCGCAACCAAAAATATAATTTTGTAAATCGACGTCAGAGGTCCCTGACACTCTCTCCTAGAGGCACGTGGGGCCGTTGTTCGCCTCCAACATCGATGGCTTTCACAATCTCTCATAAATTTCTTTTCTTTATATGTTACTGATATAGGCCTTGCCTACTACCAGATTTTATTTGTTTGATTCGGGATACTTCCGGCGTTCCCTCACCTCACCCTTACAATCTCTAGTACTTGCTAATAAACTACTTATCATCAGTACACTACTCGCAATTTCCTATTCTCCTCTTTCTAACCTAACCAATCATTTGTTGTTATCTTTCAACTCACTCTCCTCTTTCTAACCTGACCAGTCATCAGCTATTATCTTTTAACCCCTTTCTTTCTTTAAGTAGAGTTCCCTTCAGCTTATACCATTGATTTAATTCACTCGGTGGTTATTCTAGTTTTCCTACTTCTTACGTTACTACTCTTTAGCATGGGCACCCAATCTTATTTTGTCTCTAAATTCCCTAGAATTCTAACTGAAACTAATTCACGCCCAGATTAGTAAGCTTCTCTATAACCCCTTTAGTGACTTCTACTTCTACCCTAACATGTAAATTTTCCAATGGTACACACCTAATGCACTACCACTCGTAGGCCTTCTTTTGCCCTTCAATCTTTCCACTTCTTATCCCCCTCTACCATGTTCCATACACCTTCGCTTGTAGATAAATCTCTATAAGAAAAACATAACTTAACATTACAGGCCAGCATGAAATCTATTTATAGATAGTCACCCGTCACCTGAAAGAAACCCAAGAGGGAGGGGCCCTCGTAAGAAGTACTAAGCATGCCCCTTAATTACCTTTCTTCCTTACTCCCCTCGCGTCCTGTCTCAAAAATAACAAAGTTTATATGAGCATCACCAATTGCCCCTAGCTATGTATTCATTCGTGGAACAATCACCCAAAAAAACTTAAAGTGAAGAGATATATCTGTGGCATTCAGTTGTTAGGCTCTAGACTGCTCTTTTATAATTAATTTAGACCAGAAATAGAAAATAGTTGGATTACTGGATTTCATCACTTTACTTCTAGAATTCTCACTTCTATGTTTCTATTCTATTCTATTCTATTATTCCATACGGTGTCTAATCGCCATACATGACTTAGAAACCATCCTTAAAAAAAAAGGATATCTCAATTTTCTCACTCCCCAAACAATAAGAAAAAAAGTCTAGACGCTTATACTCAACCAGTGATGTCCAACTTATCCTCCGATCCTGAGTTGTCTTCCATTACTTCCTGATGTCCATATCTGCTCTTATTCAGAGCGAGCAGTCACGACTCACTCTCACAGCTGATGTTCGCTGTAGCGGTGTCTCGTACTGGCCGACTTGGTGTATTCTTCTGATTAATGACTATCTCCATATAGCCGTGTCAAGGAAGTTCACCACCAGAATTTCCTTTAGATGAAAGTCTGACACACCATTATGCCAGAACGCCTCTACCGCTGTCACACATCCCAATCTCGTCTTCTCCCTTCTGCCTTTTCAACTTCTCTCTCTCGTGGTCAGGCACGTACTACTAACCGTCTTTTCAGGTTCCGCACGTCTGCCTCGTCGATTCACCGTCGACGCATGCGCACCTCTCCTTTTCTGTAATTCAAATAAAATTCAGGGCAGTATCGATAATCATAAAAATGTTCAATATCGATTAGTTGCGGTCCCCCAACCCTTCCTTTGTTTAGGAATGGTCTCCTATCGTTGATTATGCACGTCGCTATTTGCGTCGTTACATTCTTCCCTCACTCACCATAAAAAAAAAATAATGTTGACACAGGTCACATTCATTTTTTTTTTTTTTTTTTTTGTGCGTGTCTCTTTTACCAGCCTTAAAGAATGTTTATCCAGGAACAAAGGGTTTCAAGTCTTTGACGTGCCACTTCCCCAACTTTTTACCAAAACGGTTTGTCAGTTCGTAGCTATTTTCACTGAACTTTTTCTTTATAATATAGGGCCCGACAAACTTTGCACTTAAACCTGCTGTATAAGCTTGTGAGGCATCACTTAATTTAAAGTTTCTTCTTAACACTAGATCTCCTGGACGAAATCTCATCTCTCTCCTCCGAAGATTATAATAATGACTCGAATTCTTATAGGCGGTTTCTAAGTTATGTCTAACCATTAAACGTACCGTTTTCAATTTATTGAGTCTCTCCACCCAAATTTTTGGAATTTCTTTATGAATCGGTTGGTTTTCCACCTTTTCAATCCTACTGATAATTTCAGGCTCCTTCCCATAATTTAGCATATAAGGAGTGCATCCAGTGGAACTATGCTTAGCCGTATTTATAGCAAAATTAAATTCTCTCAAATACACATCCCAAACTGTCTGATCCTTTTGAATATAACTAGAAATCATTGTTTTCAATACTCTATTGACTCTTTCTACTGGATTTCCTTGTGGCGAATATACAGGTAAATAACAAGGAGTTATATTAAAAGCTTTAGCTATCTCTCGCATTAATTTACTAGTATATTGCGGTCCATTATCCATCAGCAAATATCCCGGAATTCCCCATTTAAGGATAATCAATTCATAAAATGCTTCCGTAACTGCTCTACTGGTTGCTTTCCTTAACGCTTTACACTCTACATATTTGGTAAAGGTGTCCTGAAATACTACAATGTATCGGTTCCCTTTTTTGGAACGTGGGTAAGGTCCCAACAAATCAGTAGCTACAGTCATCCAAGGTTTCTCTTTCTGGTAAAAATGCATTGGTCCTGCTTGAGCCGTCTGTAACACTTTCTGTCTCTGACATATTTCACAAGCAGTAACATACTTAGCAACATCTCTAAACATTCCCGGCCAATAATACTTGTTTGCTATTCTAAAGAAAGTTTTAGCTATCCCCATATGTCCTGCAGTAGGTGCATCATGACATTCCTGTAATACTTTAATCCTATAATCTTGCGGAATAACTAATTTCCACCTATTCACTGTTCCCTCTAAAGTTTGTTCTAACTGATCTAATCTTAAATGGTACAACTTCTCATCTACGACCTTCCAATCTGGCCAAAATTTAGGTTTACTTTGTACTTGCTCTTTCCGCTTAATATACCAAGCATCTTGTATATTTTCCCATTCCACTACTTCAGAGTTATCAGTCAACAAGAGGCAAAATTCTTCCTCTACCGTTTTCTCTTGAACTTTCCCTTCGTGTATTCTAGATAAAGCATCCGGAACTTTTTGTAATCTACCAGGCCTATGTATTACTTCAAAATCATACTCCTGGAGCAATAAACTCCACCTAGCTAATCGTCCGGTCGGATTCTGTAATGTATTTAACCATTTCAGAGCAAAATGATCAGTATATACTTTAAAATGATAACCTTCCAAATAAGGACGAAACTTTTGAACTGCCCACAATATAGCTAACAATTCCTTCTCAACTATTGCCCACTTTTGCTCACCTACCGTTAAAGTTCTACTAGCATAAGCTATTACTTTTTCCTCTCCTTCCTCTCCTGTCTGAATTAATGCTGCTCCTAGTCCTGAAAAACTAGCGTCGGTCTGTAACACTAGGGGTTTAGTATAATCTGGACAAGTTAATATAGGACTACTAGATAATTTCGATTTTAATTCATCAAAAGATTCCTGACATTCCTTAGTCCAACGCCATCTCTGATTCTTTTTCAGAAGTGCAGTGAGGGGCTTTACAACTTCAGAAAAAAATGGAATGAATCGTCGGTACCAAGAAGCCAATCCTAAAAATGCTCGTACTTCCTTGACTTTTGTAGGGGCTGGATACTCAAGGATACACGAGATTTTATCTGAATCTACAGCAATTCCTAATGGAGTAATGATATGACCCAAATATTTTAATTCACTTCTACAAAATTTTGATTTTTCCCTATTAATTTTCAGGTTAGCTTTTCTTAATTTCTCTAAAACTTTTTCTAACAAGGACAAATGTTCTTCAAATGTCTCGCTAATAAGTACTATATCATCCAAATAACAAAAGCATTTCTCTCCTATCTCTTCTCTTAATATAGTATCAACTAATCTTTGAAACGAGGCTGGTGCGTTATGGATTCCAAAAGGCATAACTCGAAACTGATACAATCCTCTACCAGGTACGGTAAATGCTGTTTTTTCTTTACTTGCTTCATCTAATGGAACTTGCCAATACCCATTTTTCAAATCTATTGTACTGATATACCTAGCATGTCGTAATTTACTCAAAACATGTTCAATGTATGGCAAAGGATAACTATCTCTTTTTGTACAATTATTTACTTTTCTGAAATCTACGCAGAACCTCCATGTTCTATCTGGTTTCTTTACCATAACTACCGGAGACGACCAAGGTGAATTTGAAGGCTCTATAACTTTTTCCAATAACATTTTATCTATTTCCGCGTGTATAACTTTTTCCAAAATGGGTGATACTGGATAATATCTTTGTTTTATAGGTTTTGCATCGCCTGTATCAATAACATGAGAAATCAGATCGGTAAGTCCAGTACACTGATCAAATTTCTGTAACTGATTTTCCAAAAACACATTCAATCTGTCCCTTTCCTGAGGTGTAGGTAAAGTAAGAATATTATGTAGTTGATCTTCTTCTTTTAAATCTATAGCCTTAACAAATTGAAAAATTTTTGCTGGTTCATCTTTGAAATACCAAGTCCCATCTTGCAAATCTACTACTAACCCAATTTGTTTCAAAACGTCCATGCCCAGAATCATATCTACTGCTAAATTTGGCATAATTTTACATTTTATCTGAAAGATCCTGTCCTGCAATTTCATCTCAAAAGTTCTCTCTCCTGTTATAGAACTATAAGTTTTATCTGCTAATTGCACCACCCTAACTTCAGATTCTTCTACTGCTAAATCTAACATTTTACACAAAAAATCACCCTTCTCTCCCACATAAGTTTTATCTGAACCGGAATCTATTAAAGCAATAAACGTAATATCCTCCAGCAAAATTTCAACAAAACATCTATCTCCATTAACTAAATCTGTAGGATTTATATTTAACATCACACAAGCCTGATTTTTAGTTAATTGTCATAAGGGATTTGTAGGCCTAACTTTTCTTTCTTGGGGCATCCTACAATCAATAGACCTATGTCCAAGCTTATTACAATTATAACATTTAATCGTAGTGCGTGGAGTAACTCTACGAGGTGCCTTACACTCGAACTGCCTATGTCCTGTTTTATCACAATTCCAACATCGCTGATTATTTGAAAAACGCAAAGTGGTGTTTTTACCATTATCCCTCGACTCATCCTGTCTCTCTTTATTTTCTATTACTTTAACCATTCTAGAATCATTTACAGGACTTGAATTCCGTTCCTTATCCCACGTCTTTGCAGAAAAACTAACATTGGGTTTCTTTTGTAACTCGGACGATGGAAGTTCCTGTTTTCCCTGAATTCCTAGCGCTGTATGAACTGAAGGTATAACAACTTGTGTCTGAGGTTTATAAGCCGTTTCTTTAATTGTAGCTCTAACCTGCGTTGGAGGAGGAATATATCTCTCAGAATCTAACAATATTTGTTCATACTGTCTACCTACACGTATTAAATCTATTATAGTTTGAATCTCTGCAGGTCTAAGGTACAATTTTACGTCAGGACGCAAATTTTTGATAACAGTCTTCATCATTTGTTGAGGACTCATTGGAGTACTCAGCCTCCTCATTAACGTTTGAATAGCATTAACATAATCAAAAATCGATTCTTTGGGACCTTGCGTTCTCTGTCTAATCTCATCCAAAAGCGAGTCTTCCTCATCAATAGGCAAATAATATTCTCTAAATTCTTTCAAAAAAGCTTCCCATGTAGGCCAATCTGTTAATCTGTTCCTGTACCAAAGCAAAGCTGAATCTTGTAAAATTTCGGGTAATACTGACAATAACTCTACACCCTGTAACTTAGAACTTTGTTTTAAATCTTCCAATCTCTCCAAAAATAAGTAAATACTATCCCCAGGTTTGAATTTAATGTTCCATTTACGAACCAGATCCAAAGTATTTGGTTTATGTGGCTCTAACTGAATTGTAAACGAGGGTACTACTGGTACAACTTCTTCTGAATCAGCTACCGCCATGGCCTTCCTACGCATTAACTTAACCCATGTATACACTACATCTCCATATGAATCTTGTGGAATCGTTATATTATGTTCAACTAAATCTTCTTCCAAAACTTCCTGACTCAGAGCAAAAGCCGTAATTAACACTTGAAATGACTGAGGGTTCTTACGGGCATAATCTAACAAGCGTTGTCTTAACTCATCCCTTGTACCTGTGGTCGGTAACTTTACTCTATCACATTCTGCCTCTAAATCCGCCTTCCTCAACTTCCTAATAGCTTGGGTTAGCTCAGCTGCTCTTATTTGTGCATACGGATCAACATAAGTAGCCATTTTTATATATTAACAATACCACTGGAAAAAAAAGATTAGAACACACAATAGTTCAGTCGTCTGTCTTAGTCATCTATAGAAGTCCTTACTTGTCAATAGTCATTATTCTTTTCCCAAAAATATGTTATTATTATTATTTATTTTTTTTGAGAATAAATTTCAGTTATACTAACCTAACTCCCAAAATTCTTTTAACCCTATCTCGCCTCACGTTAGGATATCAAACTATCACTGCCCCACGCTATGGGCTATCATAATATGGAACTTCAACTGAATAAAGGTTTCTTTTTTTTTTTTTTTTTAACAATTTTAACTAAATTAAGTTGCAACAATTAGCAATACTGTTTTGTTTTAACACTACTCAGCCCACGATATGGGCGTCAAACTTGTGTAATTTTAACACAACTCGCCCCACGTTATAAATTAACAAACTATCGCCCCACGTTGGGCGCCAAACTTTGTGACGGGCTTTTCTTACTTTATGCTATAAAGTTCCTTAACTTCTTGGATTAAATCTTCGCCAAAATTCTGTGACGACTAATATGTGATTATTCTTAATCGTAGTATATAAGTTTACTGAACTCCTACAAAACAAGGTCACTCATGCACCTGTCGTGTCATCATAACACTGCCTGCATAGTCCACATTCCAACGTTCAGTACAACTACCTTTGACACCGGGTGATTGCAAACTTCCTACTCTCAGTCTACTTTCTCTCTCTTTTAACAATTTACCCAGTCTTGATAATATTGATGAAAATTTATATTAACGGGCGCCATCATCAATATGCCTCCTCTTTTCTTTTTGTTATGTATCAGCCCAGACACAAATTAAATTATAGATACACAGGCTATGTACCTACATGCCCCTCGACTAGCTTTTAAATAACAGTGGAGACGGGAGTTGGGTTCGGATTTATCTTTCTTTTATTATTTTGCTTCTTCTTTTTCTCCTTTTTTCACTACTCACTACCAAAGTATGTAACTTAGCACAAAAACCAGCTACTCTCAAACCATTATAAGGATAAGGGTCAAAAATCTGAACTTCACGTTAATTTACTTTGCATAACAATAACCATAATTTATTTAATATATTATTTTTTTTTTTCTTTTTTCAACAATAACAATCTTATATACAATAAATTACATTTACACTACATTAACCATTCAACACTTTTATTGGTAGGATAATATTTGATTATTCAAGGTTAGTATACCCAATTTTAACTATATAAGTACGTTCTCTGTTCAACAATAACAAATCCTTAATTAATTACTTTAATTTTCTTTCTTTTTTTTTCAGGTATCTACTAGAACGTCTTGTATTGTTCTTCTAATTTACTACTGACTTGTGCAGTCATTTACATTTGCAACTTCAGGATAGCTCAATATATATATTATACTGGGTGTTGTTTTTTCTCTTGAATAAATAAAGGTTTTCAATTCATAATCCAGTCCTTACTCTACAGATTACACTCAATAATCCCACCTATGTCTCCTATATTAGTCTATTTGTCAGCTTAGTCCATGAAGAATTGTATTTAAAGATAGATAGAAAAGACAGTCTCACGAAGAAAGAAATAGAAGTTTAGGCCTATACCCACAGAGTGACTGTGGCGATAGACCACCGATACAGGAGCGACGTCTAGATCTTGAGTTACAAACAATCTGACTCCTCTCCTGCAACCGGGAAAATATTAATGGGCCGCAACCAAAAATACAATTTTGTAAATCGACGTCAGAGGTCCCTGACACTCTCTCCTAGAGGCACGTGGGGCCGTTGTTCGCCTCCAACATCGATGGCTTTCACAATCTCTCATAAATTTCTTTTCTTTATATGTTACTGATATAGGCCTTGCCTACTACCAGATTTTATTTGTTTGATTCGGGATACTTCCGGCGTTCCCTCACCTCACCCTTACAATCTCTAGTACTTGCTAATAAACTACTTATCATCAGTACACTACTCGCAATTTCCTATTCTCCTCTTTCTAACCTAACCAATCATTTGTTGTTATCTTTCAACTCACTCTCCTCTTTCTAACCTGACCAGTCATCAGCTATTATCTTTTAACCCCTTTCTTTCTTTAAGTAGAGTTCCCTTCAGCTTATACCATTGATTTAATTCACTCGGTGGTTATTCTAGTTTTCCTACTTCTTACGTTACTACTCTTTAGCATGGGCACCCAATCTTATTTTGTCTCTAAATTCCCTAGAATTCTAACTGAAACTAATTCACGCCCAGATTAGTAAGCTTCTCTATAACCCCTTTAGTGACTTCTACTTCTACCCTAACATGTAAATTTTCCAATGGTACACACCTAATGCACTACCACTCGTAGGCCTTCTTTTGCCCTTCAATCTTTCCACTTCTTATCCCCCTCTACCATGTTCCATACACCTTCGCTTGTAGATAAATCTCTATAAGAAAAACATAACTTAACATTACAGGCCAGCATGAAATCTATTTATAGATAGTCACCCGTCACCTGAAAGAAACCCAAGAGGGAGGGGCCCTCGTAAGAAGTACTAAGCATGCCCCTTAATTACCTTTCTTCCTTACTCCCCTCGCGTCCTGTCTCAAAAATAACAAAGTTTATATGAGCATCACCAATTGCCCCTAGCTATGTATTCATTCGTGGAACAATCACCCAAAAAAACTTAAAGTGAAGAGATATATCTGTGGCATTCAGTTGTTAGGCTCTAGACTGCTCTTTTATAATTAATTTAGACCAGAAATAGAAAATAGTTGGATTACTGGATTTCATCACTTTACTTCTAGAATTCTCACTTCTATGTTTCTATTCTATTCTATTCTATTATTCCATACGGTGTCTAATCGCCATACATGACTTAGAAACCATCCTTAAAAAAAAAGGATATCTCAATTTTCTCACTCCCCAAACAATAAGAAAAAAAGTCTAGACGCTTATACTCAACCAGTGATGTCCAACTTATCCTCCGATCCTGAGTTGTCTTCCATTACTTCCTGATGTCCATATCTGCTCTTATTCAGAGCGAGCAGTCACGACTCACTCTCACAGCTGATGTTCGCTGTAGCGGTGTCTCGTACTGGCCGACTTGGTGTATTCTTCTGATTAATGACTATCTCCATATAGCCGTGTCAAGGAAGTTCACCACCAGAATTTCCTTTAGATGAAAGTCTGACACACCATTATGCCAGAACGCCTCTACCGCTGTCACACATCCCAATCTCGTCTTCTCCCTTCTGCCTTTTCAACTTCTCTCTCTCGTGGTCAGGCACGTACTACTAACCGTCTTTTCAGGTTCCGCACGTCTGCCTCGTCGATTCACCGTCGACGCATGCGCACCTCTCCTTTTCTGTAATTCAAATAAAATTCAGGGCAGTATCGATAATCATAAAAATGTTCAATATCGATTAGTTGCGGTCCCCCAACCCTTCCTTTGTTTAGGAATGGTCTCCTATCGTTGATTATGCACGTCGCTATTTGCGTCGTTACACTCTGTCATTTCCTGAGGCGTAGGAAAAGATGAAAACCACTGGGAACGAGATTCGTGCTGTAGAGTGGATTTTTTAAACACCTCCCAGCAAGTCTCCCGCCGAAGTTCGGCTAGGAAGAGTTTAAACATCCACCCTACAGCCCGGACCTCGCTCCCAGTGACATCCATTTTTTCCTACATCTCAAGAAATGACAGGGAATGACAAAGAAGAGGAAACGGCTGTCACACTGTGGTTCAAATCGCAAGCGGCAGACTTCTATGACACAGGTATTTAAAAGTTGGTCCCACGGTATAACAAACATTGTCGATTCCGGTGGCGAATTTGTTAAAAATTGCTGAACACTTGCTGTATATGTTGTAATAAATATTTCCTTGAAAATCTGTTTCTGTAAATGGTCCCAGGGAAAATTACTTTCTGGACGCGTCTGGTGTAATAAAGAGATCTGAATACAGTACACAACTTAGCGAAATTATTGTGTAGCTTTAACAATTAAATTCACACTGCATCTCGTGGATTCGTCTTAAATTTGTAATAAGTTATAAATAGGGAAACGAAATCGGAAGAAAATGTTATATCTAATTATAAAATAAGATACTTGAATTAGACTAAACAGGAGATGAATGAAGCACTCTCTCTTGTGGGGCAATCACACCTCAGCTTTGAAACTGTTTATTCTTCAGAAAAGAGCTGTGAGAATGATATGTGGTGTACCTTCGAGAACTCACTGTAAGCCACTTTTTACGGAACTAGGAATACTTACCTTGCCATCAATGTTTGTTCTGGACTGCCTTTTGTACGTTAAACGCAACTTGCATAACGTTTCCACATGTTCAGCAATTCATAACTATTCTACCCGTAATAGATCCAATATTTATTTAAGAAAATTTAATTATAGCATAACTATGAATAGTTTTATATGCTTGGCTTTTAAATTTTATAACTTCTTACCAACTGAAATAAGAAATATGTCATTCAATATGTTTTAAACATCAGTCAGAAAGACAATGTTGGCAAACCCACTGTATAGCGTCCATGACTTTTATAATATTAAATTTTAAATATTTCTTAAATTACTGTTTTAATAATGTTATAAATTAAATTAAATTGTATTCTAAACCACGACATCTCAATCTGTACATTATGTATGGCAATGAGGAAAATAAATATTATTATTATTATTATTATTATTATAACAGAACACACAAGACCTTATATAAGGCGGATAACTGGTAATTCGGACTGGCAATACTCTGAACACGAGCCAAATAGCAGGGGAAAATTTCTAATTTGGTTCCCCGAGTAGAAATTAACATGCATTTTGTGTGATTTCAGAAAATGGATCTCCAGACTAGAAGTCACCATGCATTAAGCCTACACTAAATAAAATCTGGTCCTGTTGCTCAATCACTAAAGTCAAGCTATTCTGCCAAGGTTTTTTGCGGTTTTCCAAGGCCTTGCAACGAATGTTGGAATAGTTCCCTTACAAAAGACGGGCCGCAACCCGCATAATAACACCCCCCCCCCCAAATTTCATAATTATTAAATAAAATGACCCTCTGACCGCGTAAGACAAAATTTTAGAGGAAGAAATTGGAGACACAAAATCACAATAGACTGTCTTCTCGACAACAACAATAGAATGGAACATGCTAACCACCCCTACCTTACAGCTATGACACCACCTCCAAATCATACTCAAAATTATGGGGCAAATGGGCTTTGCCTAGGTACCCATTGCCTACTACATAGTAGTGGGTATAAAAGAGGAAGGAGCCACGTATCAAAAGTACGTTGCAGATATTCTCAATTCGATTCCGAATTAGACTAAAGGCCTAATTAATGTGTTAACTGTTTTCTTTGCAGTCCGGGATGCGTTTATATATTGCGTGAGAAATTGAGTCTCGTAAATAACGGTTAGAGGCCTGTGCTCTCAATACATGGTGTTTCAAAATGAATATCGGGGTTTTAAGGCTTTGTAGAATTTAGTACATTTAACATACAATTATAATAATACATCAAATGAAAGAGCAACTCTAACAGTTTTGTTGATACTCAAACAGTCTTGTTGGTACTCATAATGTTCGCATCTGGGGACTCGAAAATCCCCACGAGATGGTACAGTTGCAACGAAACTCCCCTAAATTGAATGTTTTTTGTGCCATATCCCGGCGGAAAGTTTATGGGCCCTTCTTTTTCCTTGAAGCAAGTGTAATTGGAAATTCTTATCTTGATGCGCTACAACTATGGCTCTTTCCTCAATTGGAAGAAGCTGAACCAGAGAACGTGGTATTTGGCAGCAAAATGGTGCACCACCCCTCTGGCATCATTCAGTACGCTAATGGTTAAACAATGTTGTATCCGACCGCTGGATTGGCCGGAAGGAGCCAGATGACAGAGCTTGTTTCGCATGACCTCCACGTTCACCTGATCTGACGCCATGTGATTTTTACCTTTGGGGATTCATAAAGGATCAAGTGTATGTGCCGCCACTACCAACTGACCTACCCGACTTAAGACACAGGATTGAAGCAGTTGTTGCAACAATTACTCCAGACACACTGATCAAGGTTAGGGAAGAACTCGCCTATCAACTCCATGTGTGCCATGGGATGAATGGTGCTCACATTGAATACTTGTAGGAAAAACTGTTTGAGTTGCTCTTTTATTTGATGTATTATTTATAATTGTATGTTAAATGTACTAAATTCTACAAAGCCTTAAAACCCCGATATTCATTTTGAAACACCCTGTATATCAATTTGCCCTTCTTTATACATTTATCTTATTTTACTTTATCTGTCCACTCAAGTCATATCTAGACAAATCTTTCATGGTATAATTTGCCTTTTCACAACCTTCCTAATAATTAAGGAATCGCGCACAATGTGCATTATCTTAACAGAAGGGCATCAATAAAAAACAAATAATATCGACTTTTATAGGCTTATTTTAATAGCTTGTACCTTTTGGTAACCTTTGGACAGTGAAGCAATATGATTATAATAGGCCTACATGTATATGATAATTATATGATAATTTTATGCTTATAATCATTAAGATTTTTTCCTATTATTTATTATTGAATTATTATTATTATTATTATTATTATTATTATTATTATTATTGTTATTATTATTATTATTATTATTATTATTATTATTATTATTATTATTATTGTTATTATTATTATTATTATTATTATTATTATTATTATTATTAGTGTGAATGGTCTAGAACAAGCCAAATAGCTTCAGTAGAACAGGATTTAAAAAAAATTTAAATTGTTATTTTTCTGTTTATCTTTTTCAATTATTTTTTGAGCAATAAACTGATTTTTATATTATACAATAATTAGGTGTTTTTTCTTTTGTTAGGGAATGTTGTAATAAAATATACATTAAATAAGGTTAAATAATTGAGGCTAAAACAACCGTTTCAGTTTATTTAAATAGTGACGTGCAACCCTCCCCGTCTCTCTGTATATCTCTTTCTTACTCTCGTTGGCTTCGTTCTTTTATACCTCATTCTTCTACAATATCGTTCGATCTAATTCCAGTATCCTTTGCTTTATATTTTTACTTCCTCTGCCCGTACCATAGGTACTATAGATAGAGGAAGTATTGTTTTCGACCCTAAAATTCGAAGTTGAGTTTTTAGCATATATACACGTTTCAAGGCCCCCTGAATCCAAAAATAGTTTTTGGAAACATGTATGTGTGTCTGTGTGTCTGTGTGTCTGTGTGGAAGTTTGTGAACAGGCTAGCTCCGAAACGGAGAATCGTATGAAAACAAAATTTCGTATTTGGATCAGGTACCTTCTGAAGATGTGATTCGAAGATTGGCGACAAATTTCTCTTATTTTTAAGGGGACTTTACATGAAGAAATTTTCGTTTTTCGCGATTTTCTCGAAAACGGCTATAACGATTTTCTTTAAGATTTGCACATGTGTTCCTTTTACTGAGAGCTAAAACTTTTATTTGAAACTTTTTTTCGAAAAAATTCTCTGAGGGTAGTTACAAGCCACACACTGTTCACCCACTATTTGTAGAAATTTTGTCTTGTGTGATGAACAACTGAATAGCGCTCTTTCACGGCCTCTTATTCTATATAACAATGTGAAGTGAGAAAGATGTATTGTTGGCCATGCATAGAGTAAAGAAGTATCTGAGGGAAATATTCGATAAATTTCGGAAATTATTCTTTACGGCGGAAAGTCTGCAGTCACTTGTTCTTTTTTTTTTTAAGTTTGTTATATAGCCTTGCGCTTTTAGTCGCATCATTTAAAGAAGATATATTTATAGGATAATTAGTGTAAAATTGTGTCTTGAAATTCTGTAAAAGGATATGTGAATACTGCTAACTTTTATTTGGGCAGAGGAAGTTATGTGACTTTCACATCAGATTTTTTCTCCCAATATATTCTTAACTATCCTTAATTCGATAATTCCTCGCCTTCCTCTTTGTTCCCTGGTCTCGTTCTGTTGGTAAAATTATCTTGTTATCCTGCTATCTGTATTCACATAGGTTTTTTCTAGGGCTGAAAATCGATTAAAATTTCTAATCGTGTTAACGCTTGACTTTGATCGATTAATCGACTGATTAATCGACAAACAGGTCGGTATTTTAAACGAAACCAAAGGGTACATTTAATATTGTTTTACACGTTTAATAACTACTACACTACAGATAATCAGAAGAAATCCTGGATTAATTAATACCATTACTAGTTAACTAGTGAAAAAATATATACAAAACTTACATTTCCGGTTACTTTTTCAGCCAAAACTTGCAAAACTAAAATATCCTTCAGGTTTCTGAATAATGGGAATTGTTTGGACACAATAGGCTGAAATATTGTGCCAAGGCCGGAGAAGCTACTTTTTCTGAATTCGACTAAACCGATTAATCGGAAAATGTAATTGATCGACGATTAAATGTTTAATCGAATAATTGAGCCGATTGATCAATTAATCGGTACAGCTCTAGTTTTTTCATAGGTGATCCGACGAGGGATCCAGAGATTTTCGAGAACGAAGTTCGAGAAAATTATTCTGTTGAAACTCATATTCTCGTGTGGGATTTATTAAGACTACGTATAAGCCTACCATGAATATGATGTAACAGATCATATACATAATCATTACTAGTACTTTCTTATTTTGTTGTTTAAAGTGAAATCAACATTCTGTCATCTGTGAGATCATGGCTTACTAAATGAACAAACAGCCGATGAATCGACTAGAATTACCATGTTGTGACCAATGTTACCAATGGTGCATATAAGACATAGTTAGGCCTAACCTAATTCAGGTAAGCTAACAGCAGAACAGAATAAAAGTACACGAACTGGTTTGCACCGAATCGAAATTGTGTCTTTAATCAATGTACATTTATATTATTTCAATTTCCAAACAAGTTATGTTGTATTAAAAAAACTCTGTTTTCGTGCCGCTTAATGGCAGCATGTGACGTATTAATCACTGCACACTGATGCTTACGTGTCCAGTAACGAGCAGATGATTTTACTCGATAAAACTGTATCCTTGCGATTCCTACAAGAATATTGTAAGATAAACGGCCGTGATTGGTCTATATCCGAGGAATTGCTAAATGGTATTGTTCAATAGTTAATATTTTAGTAATAGTTTAAATCTTAGTAAGTAGAAAACTATTTAACATATTGTTTTTTGTGTATTGTATTATCTCTAGAGAACTTGTTCTTAAGCCTTAAATGATAGTAGTATAATCATGTTTCTGTGTATCTGTAACTTTGTATTGTACTTTTATCATACTTGTTCTATTGTAATATTGTAAAGTTCAGTTGTATTAATCCTGGTTGAATGGAAGAGAAAGACTAATGGCCTTAATTCCACCAGGTAAAATAAAACAATATCAAACACGCGTTGTATGAATGGAACAGTCTTTGTAATCAGTTTTCACCTATTCTCTCTGTTGTTTCATCTTTTAAAATTATATCTTACCGATCTTTTTTTATCTTTTTCGTGTAAAGAGTAAATAATCTTTCATATATATACGTCGTAATCGTTAATTCAGAGATCCGGGAAAATGTATATCCAACTACAGAGTAAAATGCCAATACTTGTGGATACTTGAGCTATTGAGCTATCTGTCAGAGAATGAGTTAGGTATAGTTTTGAAATTCCATTGCAACTGGACATCCGCAAAAATGACACGAATGACTGCGCAGTCGGCAGGAAATCCGTAGCGAGGAAGCTTTTTGTTCAGAAAAGTTTTCGGAGTCAGTTGCCACGCAAAATAGTTGCAAGTGGAGCAGAATAAAAAAATCGCAGTATAACATCTGACAAATGAAAGAGGAGCCAATACGACATTACGGTCAGTAGTCAGCAGGATGGCTGACATCCTCGCACAAAAAGGACACATGAAAAGTAGCAACTTATATCAGTTTTATTCTGCAGGGAACTGGTAAAAAGAAGTAAGCAACTGCAGGCATAACATTTTGAGATCTATCACAATAAGTATAGTTATTTACTACGTAAGGTCGTCATACAGCCTATAGTCCAGGCGAAGAAGGAAAAATAGAAAAAATCCTGTAGATTTGAAATTTGGCAGAGTTGTCAGAGGGAGTATCCTGAATAACATTTGACCGAAAATTAAAATTGTTATAACTTTTTAAAATCTGAAGACAACATAACAAATCACACTCATTTTAAAGGGAATTTATTGCCCTACAACTTATTTTATGAGAGCGTACTGTATAGGCCTATCTAAGGGCTGAAGCACTAGAAGGCAAAGTGTGTCGAAATGAGTGTGGCGAAAGAGCTTTCTTCGAATAGAAAAAAAAAATGTACAGGAACGACTTTTCCTCTATAATGCACCAATGTTCAGATATAAGCTAAAATCCTATAAAAGGGATCTTCTACGGGCCCCCCTGCCCCCCCCGCTCACCCCGGGGATTTTTGGTAAGTTGTTCAGGACACTTCCCCCGTCAAAGCTGCCAAATCTCAAAACTAAAATATTTTCTTTTCTATTTGGTGTTTTTCGACCTTTATTGACTAGACTATTAGAACTTAACAGACACGCATGAGAGGTAGTTAGTTTTAACTTCGTGCTCTCTTGTTACATTCTATTGTAAGGGTCTTACATCGTAAATAATATTACTCATCACTAGGGTTCGGATGTTATGACTTGTCATATTTTTATCCTCACCTCCATTTTCGCCGCAAACACAAATTAAACACTAATTGCACATTTGTTATCCTAATCGGACCATTTTTATTCTGCATATACTGGGTAATGTCATATCTGGTTCATGGTCATATTTGTAATTTAACGTCATATTTCAGTTTTAACTTCGGTAAAGGAGAGCATTTATAACTTAAAGTATATGCACTAAATGGTCGAGATAAATTTGAAATTTATTTAATTAATTTAATGTTTATGATCAATAAACAGGTCACTTAGGCCTAATTTTAAAATTAGTGCAATATTGTTCATATATTATAGGGACACGCATGGTCTATAAAATATTATTTGGATCTGATGAATAGGAGGGTATTCTTTAAAATTAGAAGTTCTTTACAAATAGAACTATAAATCACCTGTAAAATTTTTAAAAAGTGATTATCCGATCGAATTAATGTGATGTAATAATTTAGTGTCATTACACGTTTTAAATAGGAACGTTTATTTTTAGAAAGTACATTTTATTAGGTCATAATTAGGATTTTTAAGTCACATCTGGTCATTTTTAAGGGCATATTTGCAGTCATATTTTGCACATTTTTAGGACATAAACATCCGAACCCTACTCATCAATAGGGCCCGGATTCTTAGGTTTTAAACTATTTTGTTCCTTGCTAGCTGTGATATTTTAACACAATTATCCTTTTCATTGTCAAGGCAGTCACCTAGTCCAATCTTATAAAACCTAAAAATGGCTAAATAAGACGTTAGAAACTAAAAATAGGTAAAACTGGTTTTCAAGTAAAATACGATAAAATAGCAATAATAATTGTAATAATTAATCGAATTATTATTGTTCTACTAAAATTACATTTTATATACTTGCCTACATTTTGCATCTTGCTCATTATTGCCAGTGTATTATTATGTAAGATGAAATATAGCATTAGGTTTTGTCATTTTGTATCCAGTTGTTTACCGAAATCTTAAGGGAACCGAAATCCCCGGTTTCTTTGGAAGCAAATTAAAGGCATTCTTAAGAAGCCTACGCTTGCAGTTTATTCACAGTGTCTGTTCCAGCAAGACGCCGGAAGGAAAGTATTCTAAAAGTTGAGAAACGTTCTTCTTGAGTTTATAATTATGGTGGATTTGGAAATGCCAGGGGTAGTTCTAAAACTAAGCAAAAAGTATTCCTAAAGTTTTGTGGTTCAGAGCCATGGGAATTTAAGTAAAAATAAAATCAATTAATATATTCTTTCACTGCGTTTATTGTACTTATTAAAGTGAAACTTAAAAGATCGTCTGAAAATGATAAAAACTAAAATAAAACTATTTTAATATAATTAAAATATTTAATTTTCATCAGATAAGGGTTATAATTAGACTTCGGATTTTAGGTAAAAACCTATTTTAATCCTTAAGTGATATATGGACGAAAACTTGTATATGCATGTTTCATAAGTGACTATGCCTAAAACTGATACTTTGTATAGGACCTAAAACAGCCTATTTTTACGTTAGAGCCTAATATTGCCTTTTTGCTTGTTTTTCCTCTAAAGTTCAAAATAAGTTTTTTTTTTTGTTACAAATTCTAGCATTTATTTTCAGTTCGTACTAAATTTTTAGCTCGGAATGTTCAGGACATGACATATTTGTGACGTGGTTAAATAGTAAGGAACGTTTCGTCTTCAGTACAAAAATTCCTTGGAATTCCCAAGAAAATGTAGTGTTTTTCTCCCGACTCCCACATCCTGTAAAAAAATATAAAAATTTAAAAAAATTAAGAAAGTAGTTCTCTGAAACAATGAGGGATACAAGGGGTTGAATATGCTAGTATGATAATTATGCGTAGCTTCTGGGCGCAGGGATTAGGTTTTCACTGTTATGGTAGTAATACAGGCCCAAGTAATAGGTCTGTATAATTCTGTGTACCATAGGCCTATATCTGTCTTTTATCATGATTATTGATTAATGGTGATTTCAATAAATATAATATTCTCCATTGTAATTGAGATATTTCAGAAAATTTACAACTTAACGATTTTATAAGAGACTATTTTTCGATTTTTAGAACCAATTTTCCAATTTTTAGAGCCTATTTTAGGTACCTAAAACAGCATTTTTAGCGACCTAAAAGTCCGAAGTCTAGTTATAATATTTTAATATGTTTAAGAAACTAAACAGGGTTTAAAAAAAACTTAAAAATCCGGTCCCTACCCAACACCAATCACCAACGAAAGATCCGTAAAAATTGTTAAAGCTGATAAACACAGTCCAGTGATTAAAGTGTACAAGCGAATTAACTAACGTGTCTGCTGTGTTGTGAAGTCAAGTCCAGCTATTTATCAATTTTTAACTCAAGGACTAATCCGTCGTATTCACGTTGCGTTTATTTGCTTCATTCTAAATCAGCAAAATCCTTTCCATCCTCAATTAATGAAACGAACACAAAAAGAGCAAAACTGAAAATGACAGCTAAACTTGTTTTGATCATTTTGTTGTAAACACAGGAAAATCGCTCATGAAAAGGTAGAATGAAATGGATTATGAGAGCTGCCGGAACAAAATGTATATTATGATCACAATAATATTATGAATTATTACGAAATAATGACCATTGGACGCCCCACAAACAGAGCTATTCAAAACGCTCTACAAAACCACTTCCTCCCACCCTAATTTAATACTTGACAAGACCTCAATGGGCTAAACAATCTATATTTGTGGACTTTTGTCAAAATTTTATCAAGAGGCGAAGATGGGGATAGAAAAACCGAAACGTGCTATTAATTAAAAAACAGAAGCTGTTTGTTTTCATTTCGAGTATAATTTAACCGTTCAATTCTTTTTCAATGACTCTCGTTTCTAAATAAATTGGATAGAAATATACGTACGTAACAGGAATACCATTCATCTCTCTATATTATTTTTCTGTGTTTTCATTAAGGTCTCATTTGAAAGACTTCATTTCTAGAACACAAAGAGCGGAGTTTGCAGGATTGTCCATCATGATGGGATCAATAGAGGTATTACACAGCGTGTTATCCATTACACAAATTAAGTAAACTGTGGGGTTGGAATCCAAATTGGAATGACCAGGAAAATATTTATATAGCACTTAGGGAGCATACATACAGCAGGTGCTTGTGAATATGAAAGGCAAGGGCTTTATACTCAATGACAGGTAGGACAAAAAAAGGGTGATAATACATATCAGAGTGACTTACTTTATTCAAACTGTCCTGTATATTACAGCAGCGTTTACAAATTGCTCGCGGATAGGAAGAATGTTCCTGATTGCCAAGGTTATCTAGGAGCTATCCAAGTTGCGTGCCAAGAAGATAAAAACATGTCAAATTTCCCTTCCTGTTTTTTAGGCTCTTCTATATTGTAATATTCATTATTGTTCTTTAATGTTAACACACGCGTTAAGTTCTACAAAGTCTCTTGCAACATGCCCACATTTCCTTTTTATTATGAGAATCTGTGGTGGACGGGAAAATGTCTGTCCGTCTGTCTGCCTGTCTGTCCGTGTGTTTGTACGCGCGATAACTCAAATACGCTTTATCGGATTTTCATGAAACTTGGTATACGTATTTATAACGTCCAAGGGAAGAAGCTTATTGATATTGGATCAATTCGGTTGACCGTTACCGGAGTAATGCCCAATTTAGTGCCTATTTTATGGTAATATATTAGAAAGAATTTATCAAATGCAAATCAGTACTCATGACAACATATTGTTTTACAGTGTTCTTATACGGCTTTGGAAGTTGCAACACAGTTAGCTTTGGGAAATAACACTACCCAAATATTCCTTTAGAGATGCTTATTACCTCTGTTCTTCCGCTGCGCAGTGAATCGATCTGGAGCTAAACTCGGAAATCGATTGAAAAAATATTTTTTTCTGCAAATCATAATTTCAATTATCACTTTTTTTTACTTCGAATGTTTAAATGATACCAAAAAGAATGTATAAATATACATTTTGAATTAATATATATATATATATATATATATATATATATATATATTTATTTATATGATCCCCTTAAAGCCCAAGTGGTGTAACTCACATTACTGTTGTTCTGAGATATTTAAGGTTTTAGCTGTCACCAAATAGACAGTATAAAATTGTGCTCCTACCTACAGGGTTGCTATGCAAGTTATGACTTACATCATTTGCGCTATTAATAGAAGAACACTTTCTGAATAGGATCCTGACCATAACTACAAAAATCCAAAAACTGGAGTTACACCACTTGGGCTGCCTGTTGGAAGCGTACTGAGGTTAAATGTGATGTCAGGAGCACCTGTTCCATCCGTCCAGACGTCTTAAAATTTTGCACAATTATACTTCAATTATACTTCAGCGTTTGCTTGATTTTTGTTAACATTTACTACATATTTTCCAATAGATACTACATAAATCCTGGCTCTAGGAATGAGAATATTTACAGAAGTTTAGCACAAAGTCTCATGAAAATGTAACACAGTCACCCAGATCTGCATGTGTGCCGTCGCCGTTGAAGCGAACCGTCGCATTTAACAGCTGACATCGCACAGCGAATCTCTAATTGAACGAGAGTATACTTCGCGTCGTTTTCACATGTCCAACCCAGCGAGCATTTCATATGCTGTGGTCGTTGCATCCCCATGGGCAATGATTCCATTGATTGAATGCGTGATGCGCACGGCAAAAACACACGCACTTTAAAGGTACAAAAATAATGCGATGGTGTGAAAAATGCATGGTCAAATGAGTCAATCCGACTTCAAATAGAAACCGCGGCGCGTATATACGAATTTATCCTTTTAAATTAAATCCAAAAAGCGCATCTTCGTTGGAAAAATTAGGTCGCATATTCATATCAAAACGTGTATTTTTAACTCTGGTGCTATACTGAAACGTCAAAATTTATGAATGTTCGTATTGGTAGGCCTACGACAAATTAACCAGTCTTCGTTTTAAATAACGTACAGGTAGGGGGGGGGGGGGAAAGCGGACCGACTCTTGTAGCTGATTTCAGAGCCTTGTGATACGTAAATAAATGTACGAGATGTAACTGAAACGTTTGTTTTCACAAGCAATACAAATTGCGTGAAAATATTTCTCAATTCAAGCAATTTATCGGCTGTAGAACACATTTCAAAACATTCCCTGCTATCCTGTGAATTCCTCTAGGCATGCGCAGTGGCTCATATCGGCAACTTAAGATATTTTAGTCGGTCCGCTTTTTTTTCCCCCCACCTGTGCTATATGCGTTAGTCTTGTAGACGTAGGTGGGAGGACAATATTTGGATAGATTTAAGAGAAGTAGGATTTGAGAGGGATGGTTGGATGGAGTTAGCACAGAATAGGGCTCAGGTAAGCGCGGCAATGAACCTTCGGGTTCCATAAAATAGATCATATTCCTTTAGCTTGCTTAGGAATTGTTTATTGCCATTGAGTAAGTAAGTTGAGATATTATTTGAAAATATTATGTATATAGTACATTATTGAAGATAGATGTTTATTTCAGAAAGTGATTGCATGTGTTGGTTGTTATGGGGACTGAATATTTGTCCAGTTAAAATCGCCTTGATTCCGGTCTTCCATAAAGGCTTGTATTATGATGATTTTACTTACGGCACATGTGCTTTTTTTAATTTTTACCGCATGGCGATTTCTTTTGTTTTCATAGCAACCAGATTGCGTGCGGGAATGTCAAGTTACGATCCACGGCAGCAATATTCGTAAGTACCACTAATTAGTTATGTCGTGCAAAATAGTATATTGCGATACAAGTGCCGTTAAGGCACGTTTACGGGTCGAGGAAACAGATTGAAAACCCGAGGCGCAGCCGAGGGTTTTTAAGTTTTCGAGACCCGTAAATGCCTTTACGGCCCGTGTGTTGCATGCTATTTTTTGCACGATGATTATTTATATCAATTTAATTATATTAATTGTGATATTACCTGAAAATATTATGTAAATACATTCTTGAAAATAGATGTTTATTTCAGAAAGTGATTCGCATGTGTTTGTTGTTATGGGAACAGAATATTTGTCCTGGGGGCCGTGTCCATAAAGGCTTGTATTATGAAGTGTATCGTAATGAATTATGACGTGGCGCTTGGACCGTAAGTAATTTAACCTCATCGCAACGCCCTTAGCAACACGATTGTGTGGGAATGTCAACTTACGATCCATGTAAACAACTTTCGTAAGTAAAACTTACTAGCTAAGGAGTGCAAAAAATAAATTAAATTAAATTATTATTTTGATTCAATCAGTAGAAAGCCTACCATAATCGTTTGAATCCTCTCTGACTAATAGAAAGTGAAAGCTAATCCTGAAGGAGGATTTCAGCATTAAGAGCTGTAGTTCAGCAACACATTAGTGGTCAATATTACATGAAGTAGGCTATGGATTACCTGGGGTGAAATCTAGTGCAAGGAAAGATGCAGTGAACCATATCCCTCATGCAAGTTATTGTGTGAGTGGAGAATGCCTCATACAGACGAATGCTTCAGCGACTACGAATTACTCCATTTAAACCTTAATGCATATCTGTAATGCTACGACCATAACAATACGCTATAAACCTCCAGTGCTGATCCTCTCAACACTGACCAAGAGCTTGTTCTTGATTTTACAAAATGTTATGCTCCAAACTTCAATAACGAAATAAAAAATCCAATATTTTCATTCAAACCTAGCGACTGGAAATAAAGAACTAAAAGTAAAGTGTTCCCTATAAAGGCCATGGAGGCCCTAAAGTTTCCAGGAGGTTGAGGCTCCCAGATTTTAGACATTCGGCCGTGAAGGTGGTAAGGTTGTCAGCCTTACCCACCGGTTCCCTTTACCCCCAGAATTGCTCCTGGTACTTATTTCTGTTAGAGAATTAGACCAATTGAAAAACTCCAACGACCTCATCGGGGATCGAACCCGCGACCTTTTGGTTTGTAGCGCAGTTCCTCAACCACTACGCTACGGCATACCCCAAATGAAGAACCAGGGAGTTGAAAATATTATTAACAATAATTTTATCCAAAAAATATAAATTCCTTGCGAATGTTAGGCCTATAGGAGAAAAGTTCCTCCAACACTGGGACTTGAACCCAGGACCTTTGGCTATTCGCGCCAATGCTCTACCAATTGAGCTAAGATGGAGTTCAATTCATAGCGTCAGATGGAATCTCTCTCCTATGACTGATTGCCCTAATGGTCTACCTCACAGACAGACAAGTTATGTCATATGCAGTAGCCTACTGTGAGGCACACTAATTAGTGATTTTTGTGCCCGGGCACTCACATTCAAGATAGATATTATATAAGCATTCATGAACCACAGATTATTGTCTCTGTTGGACACTATTTGAGAATATTTTAGGAGAAAATTCCTTGCTCCTCCTATTGAAGTTAATGCTTCCTTTTCACTAACTTGGGCAATTGCGTGAATTACCTCTCCCATCATACGGACGATTGTGCGATCCACACCGCCCTTGCCTTAAAGGACCGCGACCTGTCTGTGAGAGAGTTTCTATGCAGCACAGAGATACTTTCTTGATCAGACAAGGATATGGAGGGCCTCTCCGGATGAGTGATAAGCCCAATGCCGGGGTCACCTCCGATACAACACGAATACATAGAACGACATGCACCAGTCGCTCTTGAACTCATTCCGAACAAGCCGCGGATGAGATTCAAGACGATAATGACGGTCAGCTGATAACCGGGGAACGAAAAGGCTTAAAATTATCCGACATTTATCTCACAGGTGAGGAAAAAAAACCTGAAAAAGGCCATCTAGGTAACTTGTCCCGACCAGAAATCGAACCCGCTGCGTGGAAGGAGCGAACGCATTCCCTGCGCCACGGTGATGGACCTACCTCTAAATT
Source organism: Ectobius pallidus (assembly GCA_964059195.1). Lineage (NCBI taxonomy): Eukaryota > Metazoa > Arthropoda > Insecta > Blattodea > Ectobiidae > Ectobius > Ectobius pallidus. Next base: position 205,618,293 of record CAXKWD010000001.1, on the reverse strand, counting down.
ATGCTTTGAAAATTAATACTATTAATGCAGAAATTCCTGAATTTATAAAATATAGCGTCAACCAAGGTACAGTAAAAATAACTATTTAATATAAATATCCAATCTTACAATTTTGCCTTTCATTTGTTTCACTTTAATTTCGTCCACTCATTTTACATTTCTAAATAACAGTTTTTATTTGTACATTTGAAATATTTAAATATTTTTCTAACAAGTTAAATGAGTAACTATTTTTGTGCATATGTTAATTTTTGTGTATACAGTAAACCCTCGATTATAAAACTAAACTCCGTGGTGCTACATCCCTGGAGGGACTTGGCCTACCACCAGACCGCTGCGTCATCTCCCGTAGGCAGATGGCAGGATTGGGGGGCATGTGGTCAGCATGCCGACACCCACGGCCGTTATTGGTGGTTTTCTTGACCGGAGCCGCTACTTCTCTATCAAGTAGCTCCTCAATTTTGAATCACGAGGCTGAGTGCACCCCTACCAGACCTCCCTACCTCAGAAAAATCCGAGGAGGTACCGGGAATCGAACCTGGGTCGACGGATCTGTAGTCAGCGACGCTAACCACAGGACCACGCCGGCGGACCTGCTGACTAAGAATCTTATAAATATTCGAGCACGTTAGACACTTAAGAAGATGTGATTGTCGTTTGTTTTCTGTACTAGGAAAATTACAAAGCATTTACATCATAACTCGAGAACTGTTGTAATAGAATTTTGTATACTTGTGTAGTCATCTACCTTAACAAAGAGTAAGCTAATTGTTTTTGAGGCCCATCTAGTTTAGGCTATTTTAATTATTTGACTCATGAAATTTGAGACACTATGATAGTCTGACTCTAAAGTATACAGGTGATTACGTATAATGCCCAAAGAATCTTGCAAAAATTTAAATTTTTGGAAAACATTAATTGATAGTGTAGATTTTGATAGTGTACTTGAAATTAATTGTCCAGTTTTACCTATCATTTTTTTTTTATGAGAGACAAAATCCAGAAGGGATAGCTGTCACAATTAATAGGGAAACCCTGAGGGTTCAGCCTACCAATAAATCTAGAAGACAATTTATTAAAAACATTTTTTCAAACATTAAAGAATACTGAAAAGCTCAAGTATCATGTCAAAACCAATCAGTTTTGAAACAGTTATCCAAAGACTTTTTTGTCACTGTTCTGTGGTTAATGAGCAATTCAGTGCTGAGAAAAAATAATTAATTTCTCACATTTCTCATATCAAAATGTGTATGTACCCCCACCCATACATACCTAATGAACCAGCTAACCATACCTACTATATAACAGCGTACTACTACTAATATTAAATATACAAGATTCAATTTCTCACCCATTCCGGACTGCAGAGAAAACAGTTAACAAAATGATTAGGCTCATACTTTATTTCTTTTCCCACTTTCTGTAAAATTATAAGAAATATAATTGTTTCTTCCAATTTCTTTTCCAGGATTTTATAACGAGTTTAAAATATCTTTGAATTTTACAATCGTCTAAAGTTTCTGAAAGCTCTACTCTATTCTCGTCTCTCTATTTAAAGGTGCTTTGCTTCCTGAATATTATATTTGGAGATAATGATGAAGCAGTGCGCCCCGAGGCAAAGTAGTGAAACAAAAGCAGCATTTATTATCAAAGGACTCCAAGCGATTAGAAGGCTTGTTACTGGCATTCTTATCGAAGAATGGGCAGGCTAATGGGCCACTTAATAATTTTGTAGCAATATTCAGAATGATAATGTTTATGAGTGGCAAATCATCACAATTGAGTTTCTCGTTTGCTCATAGTTTTGTGAATAAAAATCAGTTTTGTGGAATGAAATTTGAATATTATGGATAGGCTATTCATTCATGTAATTTCCCTTGCTCTATCTGTACTATGGGTACTGTTAATAGAAAAAAAATTGTTTGTCGACTTTTCAGCAATAATACACGTTTCAATACAACAATAAAATTCAAGATAAAAACGAAATAACATGACTTAAATGCGAATTTCAGAACATAGGCCTACATTTTGATTAAAATATGAATATTCTTCTGTTGCCCATAGTAACAAGAATACTATAATCTATAATGTAGTCAGCTAGCTCAGTCGTAATGAGCACATCAAAATCAATTAGAGCGAGGTGGTTTAGGGTAATAGGGAAGAGGTTCTTGGTTCAAATCAAACCTCGTGGCCGCCCAAATTTACCAGTAGGCTTTTGTAATAACTCATTCGTGCAGCATTTGCTTGTATTGTTCAGCTATATCTCTTTGTATCCTTGTATCAATGTATCAATGTATGTATACTTTTTATTTTCATGAAAATGTAATAAATAAAATGTAATTGTCTCTATAATTTACTTTTTTCTGTGCTAGCCTTTATCACGTATATGCGAGAAAAATTTGTGCAACATATTTTTGCACCATTTATTTTATGTGGAATGATAATTCTTTGACATTGGCCGTGTGTAGGCTGAGGTGGCAAGGTAGAAAAAATGCAATGCCATAGCCGAGATTTGAACCAGGACTCTGTCTGACTATACCTACTCGGTTAATACTTTGATGTATCTTTGATGATGTATGTAACTTAATAAAAAAATCCCTTTAGGCAGGCCTACAGGCGGAGGTAGATTTCGAAGTGCTTTTGGTTTAATTTATTGCCGCTGCATAGCACTCTTCTTCTTTAGCCTTGGCATGGTAAACCTGCAGTAATAAGAACTGAATTCGGTAAAGAGGAAGAGCCTACAATCATTTGTTTTGACAACAAGAATAGGATATAATATTCTGGGAGGCCGTGCGCAAGATCAGCAATGAATAAAATTAGCAAAGCCGCTAAACAAGACAAAATTATGATATTATAATTATTCTTTTAAGTGTTATTATTTTCAAACATTAAAATCTCGCGTCATATGAGAGCTATCAAGAAACTATTTATTGATTTGTAGAGTACTCATCAAGAGCTTTTCAACGATACCCCACTAGACGTGGTTTAAAAAGTTTTGAATTTTCATCCCCCACCCCCACCCCCACCCCCACCCTCACTCGAACCCCCGAATTGTTGGTGTCACTGTGAACTCCATAGGGAGTACTCTAATTTATTCAAACAAAGTTTCCCTCTATACTTCATAGGGGCCGAGATATAAATGTTTTAAACTTTCAACCCCCTCCCCCGACCACCCCCTTGGGCCAATTTTGCCCATTAACGAACTTGTCCGATCTATTGGGCCTAGAAATAACATAATAAAATTTGGTTCAAATATCTTCAAAATTACGGCCGCTATCGTGTAAAGGTATATATATATATATATATATATATATATATATATAAATATATATATAAATATCACAAATTTTTTTTTTTGAACGGGCGGTGGTTTCGTACTTAGGGGAGCATGAAACGTAAAGATATGAAAGAATTTTTCGAAAATCATAAAGTGGTATCCATTGCAATAGGTAGATTTTTCTTCGAAATCTACCTAAAAGGATAATGAAATTGCTGATTTCTGAATTTTACTGCAATCCGAATGGAATCAAATCTTGAAAGTTCGGCTCAGAATAGGTCACTGTAAGAAGACTCATAGCTATCTCCTGAAAAAAAAACCTCCTATCTGCAACCTTTGTAACAAGATTTTAACGGTTAAACTTATCATTCTGGAATGTCCACAGTACCACCGATGGCGACAAACGAACAGAATCGCAAATGATCTGCAGACGGCACTGAAGTCACCATGCCATCAAATATTACAGTTTTTAAAAGGCTCAGGGCTTCTAAGTGAAATCCAAATGTGTAATAATTTAATCTATTTCATTATTTCCTCTCATGTGTAAACCAATGTCACGTATTTATTTCTGTACGTAATTTGTAAGTCGCGATATGGCCACCTGGGTTATTTATTTATATATTGTATCTCCAAGTCTTTATGATCCCTATTTACCAGAAAAGGCATGTTAGGGTTATAGCTTACACAGCAATATATACAGTAAAATATACAATATGAATTACATATGGTTGTGAATATATGTTAGATACTGCATAAAATGATTATAAGAACATTGCTTCGTAAACATTTTTGACACAAGGAAATTTCGTCACAATCTTCAAACAGCAAATTTAGCTGGAGTCTTTTTGTTTCGAACATAGGACAATCGAACAAAACATGTTTTACAGTTAGTATGGATTCCTGACACAATTATAACCACTGTCTGAAATATTGTGAAATTATAAAAAAATAACTCCCAAATTTTTCATGGCCAGTCATAAATTGTGTTAAAATAAAATTTGGTGTAAATATTTTAACATTTAGCCGAAAGTTCACTGTAGGAGAAAAAGTTCTTTAGTCAAGGCGCCATTTGTACTTTTTATCCAAATGTCATTCCAACAATTAAAGATGTAATGCAACATTTTGTTTTTAACGTAAGATATGGGGCTCTTGGAATATGAATAACGTAGACCGGAAGATGCTGCTGATTTAGCTAATGTATCCGCAGACCACTTGGGTTAAAGCGACTATAAACACCTTACAAATAAATAATAAAAAAAAACGTTCCAAGCACCCTGAGGGTCATTATCCCCCTAATACCCTAACTAACTTTTTGCAGTCTTGCCTCGCAATTAATACAGCTTATACAAGTGAAGGCGCACTACGCAATGTAGCCACACTCAGTATTGCAATATGAATGATACAGGAAGTTATGTATTTGACATAAGATTTTTGGACAGAGCTATATCAACAACTCACGCAATGAAATCGTCAGAATTTAGTCTACAGATGAAATGTGTACTTACAGTGGAAAGGGAGATTCACTAATACGTATTAAATCGCCGGAGCAGGGTATAGCAAACATTGGGTTGTATTCACGGGGATTAGACCCAGAACCCTGCTTCCTCACGATGACATTGTCCGTTTCACGCTTCGTGTATTAATTCAGGGCGCTATAATCAATCGAAATCCTTCATATGCTTACCAAATATCCCTCCGCTTTAAACGTCCGCTTCAAGCTATTGTTTAACTCTTAACTTGGAGGTACTATAATTTCAATTGATTAAACTTTGGCGAGGGAACGCTGAACGGTAGGCCTACATTTCTATTATTAGTAACAACTCATCGAATAACCTCGAATGGCTTACTTATTGCTGGAGCCCTTAAGCTAGTAGTGTATCCTTTTACATACAACTGTATACAACCAGTTGTAAAAATAAGGAAAAACTACGAAATATGCCAAAAAAAACACCATTTTGAAAAAAAATAATGCGGGAATAATCTTTATCCAAACTATTTTCTTCGCAGTCCGACACATTTTCTTTATTGCGTGAGAAGTAGTCACCCCATTAAAGGGCTTTGAGCATTATTATTGCCTCTATGTCGTGTGTCTTGGTGCATGGCGGATGATTAAGATCATTGATGAATACGGGAATTTGTCCCTTTTTTGTCTTATACATAAGGAGGACAAATTTTGGCTTCATATTCTGGCAAACTGTAAAGGTTTGGAAAAATGGAGGGGAAATATCTATCTTTAGTATAATTTTCATACCCAGGCGGCATCAAACGATTAACGATTGATCTCACCAAGTCGGATTTGGTTTCCGCTTTCCAAAAATAAGCAACTTTGCAATATTCTCTCATTGTTATCACTAGACTTCGGACTTTTAGGTCGCTAAAAATGCTGTTTTAGGTACCTAAAATAGGCTCTAAAAATTGGAAAATAGGTTCTTAAAATCGTAAAAAAGTCTCTTATAAAATCGTTAAGTTGCCAATTTTCTGAAATATCTCAATTGCAATGCAGAATGTTATATTTATTGAAGTCGCCATTAATCAATAATCATAATAAAACACAGATATAGGCCTATGGTACACAGAATTATATAGACCTATTACTAGGGCCTGTATTAATACCATAACAGTGAAACCTAATCCCTGCGCTCAGAAGCTACGCACGCTAGCATATTCAACCCCTTGTATCCCTCAGTGATTAAGAGAACTGCGTTTTTTGTTGTTACTGGATGTGAGAGTCGGGAGAAAAACACTACATTTTCTAGGGAATTCCAAGGAATTTTTCTACTGAAGACGAAACATTCCTTACTATTTAAACAAGTCACGAATGTTTCATGTACTGCACATTCCGAGCTAAAAATTTAGTACGAACTGAAAATAAATGCTAGAATTTATAACAAAAAATGACTTATTTTAAACTTTATAGGAAAAACAAGCAAAAAGGCAATATTAGGCTCTAACGTAAAAATAGACTGTTTTTATAGGTCCTATAAAAGTATAAGTTTTAGGCATAGTCACTTATGAAAGATGCATATACAAGTTTTCGTCCATATATCACTTAAGGATTAAAATAGGTTTTTACCTAAAATCCGAAGTCTAGTTATCACTGACCTCAGTTCTTCCTTCGATTTAATCAATTCACACGTGTTATTGTTTATTGTAACAAGATCTTATAAACCTGCTTTTGACTCCACGCAGAGTAGACGGGTAGCTGTCACTCTTAGAGTTTGATTGGCTGAGGTCTATTTGATAGATACGGTGACAATAAAAGCATGGGTTGAGCTGGCTGCGAATTTCTTCTCCTAACAAAATAAGCCACATGGGTATGCAATGAATAACTACAATTACCTGTATCTTTTACAGCATCGAATAGGGAACAACGTACGTGTGACGTTACTGATGGACAAAGAGGTTGATGAAAGGATCGGGGCATTTTTATGAAGGCATGACAGATCAGGTTCGAAATAGTGGTAAATAGTAAAGCGGGGGTGGAGGGTGAGGGATGGGCTTAAGTTATTTGTATTTTCTCTTTCTCTTCTTGTGTTTTGATTTAGCACTACGTCCATGTGGACCCATGCAAAAGTTTGCAATTTATTATGTAAAAATTAATTAGTATAAAAAATTCTTAATTACTTTGTTGTCTAGGTAAGCAATTGGTAATATACTTAATCCAAGATGTGTACGGAGCAAAAGTAAACAACCGAGTGTGAAAGTACAAAGCACAGTTCACAAGGGTTCATTTTTGAGACTGTTTGGTCGATTACATACAGTAAAGTCAATTGAAATTTCTCTTTTATATTAAGCGCTATGGGTTGATTCCAAATTCTGCCAAGTGATTTTTTTGTGTATTTGATTTTGGTTTAATTTTGACCGGTGACTTGACACGTCCTGTAGATCTGTATTCTTTTAGGACTTCGAAAACCGTACTTGAAACTACTCCCACAGATGACGCCAGATGGGTTTTCTTTTAACGTTTTGTATATATTTACAATATTCGAATAAGTGCACCCTCTTCGGTTACAATAAAGTTTATTAATTCTTAGTAATTAAATTTCTCCAGTTTATTCCTTTATAATAGTGAATTTAGTTAGAAATTTTGCCAGCACTCATTATCAATCTGTACCATATCCTTTACTACTATCTTCTCTCTAGTGTTAGCAAGATCTTCAACTACCTGGCGGCTAGAATTTCATAATTTTAATGTGAACATTCCTTGCCTACAATGTTTTTGGTTTTGTTCGACCATAAAACTGCTAAGTTTTGAGTTTTTAGAATACTTAACTACTATTTACTATTTAACTAGCCTATGTACTATTTGGTTTTTGGAATACTTGAACATAACTTAAAATATGTGGTGTACTTCATCACACATTATGTAAATGAAAAGTATAACGAATTAATTAATTATGTTATAAAATACATCTTGTATTTAGTAACTTATATCACTTGTTTTTCTTCAGAATCAACAAATTTGCCAAGGCCACGATAAAAACAAATGAAATCTGTTTGCGAGATATATGTTGTAAAAGATGTAAGCATATGATACACATACGAAAGCAAGCAACTCACTTATCAGAACTTATGTTTTCACTATAACATAAGATATAAATAATTTTACGGAATGGAAGTAAACATCTGACTGAGCCAGTCGCACTATCGTGAAGTATGCTCTGCTACGATTAACCAATGAAACGACAGGATACAGTTAGCCAAAGTAATTCTGTTGTTTAATTTTGCTCCCCACACATCTTGGATCAAGTATAGTGATCTGGAAAAAAAGACAAACCTTACGCTTGAATTTGATCGAAAAGTTGAAAGTTTGACGTTTCATGTTTCGGCATTATGACTTCAAGATTTCACGTAGGATTTAATAACTCTGTGGATAACAAACCAAGAACAGGAAATCGGGTAAATATAAATAAATTGTAGGGCCTACTTGTAAGATTCTATCTAGCACGGTAATTGCGGCAAGTGACGCAATATGTATAAGTAGTGTATAAGTACTCTACTTAGACTATATAGAACCATTGTCAGGACAAAATTACAACATTCCTCATTAATTTGGAATCCTGCTACCATTAAATAAGTAAATTAATAGAGTCCATTCAAAATAAATGTCGAAAATCTATGTATTGCAAACAGTTTAACTATTATCCTAAATTGAATCATATTCAAATAGTATTTCAATATCCCTGAATTATCACACAGACGAAATTGTCATGCATTGTTGTTTTTATATAAATTATTGACTAACGAAATAGAAGATATTAAAATTCTCTAAGAAATATCTTGTTTTGTGCCACGTTATAGATCTTATAAATTGCATATCTTTTCTTCATTTCAAAAGCAAACACTGACTCTCATAATAATTCTCCTCTTTATAATGTGCTCCGTCTATACAATCAATCGCTCAAAATGGGCAATAGGCCTATATATAGATATATGTAATATAAACAATAAGCGGTTTCTGCATTATTTCACATAAAGGATTATAGTCCTTACGAAGTTGATGAAGTCTTTGGAATTTTTTAATTGGCCTGTCCTTCTGTGGCGTTATGATCCTGGGGTCGGCCGATGCATAAGCTAACCACGCCATCTTGACGTTCTGAATGTCTAATGCCGTAATGCGTCACTTCGAAGAATTGTTTCAAGCAAAGATATAAGATTAATGGATAAATGCTTTCTGTAAAATGTGAGGATTCTTTATCACGTATTATGTACATTATTTATGAAAGCCAGCTATTCTATTGAAATTTTCTTAATTAATTTGAAACTTAGAGCTCAATGATGTTTTTACTTTATGACTGATTAAATATCCAACACAAATTCAACTCCCAAAGGGTCCAGTTAATACAAATCAGGGTTAATCATGTTATTTTTAATGAAAATTTCACTACAATTTTAACATTTCATTCGTTGTAGTAATTCATTCATAGGATGCTTATAATTAGGGCCCGGATTTGAAGATTTTAACCTATATTTTCCCCAGCTTCCTAATTAGAACATTTAAACGTACTTTTCCGTTTCATGTCCATTACTTCCGAATATATGAATAATTAGAGAACCTAAAAAGTGCTAAGAAGGACTTTTACTGAAAGACTAGGCGCTAAAGAGAACTTTTGCAGAAAAACACGATTTTTAAATTTAGATTTTCCAATTAATCCAAAGGAAAATAAATATGTGAATTTGTGCAATTTAAGAAAAAAACATAAAAATAAATTTACACAAAGACCTGCAATTAACAATGTATATGTCGCTTTGTCGCTTGTGTTTGTAACTCGACAATGTGCCGGCTCACCGTCGCAGGAAATGAAACCTGAGCCGTCTGCAATACTTTGAAATCTGCTACTAATCCAATGTCGCTTCAACTTTCAAATAACAAGTAGCCGAGCTACGACAGAGAAGTAGGAACAAATTCGTGATACTCGATCTACTTATTTCTGTAGATCGGAAGTGAACTAAGTGGTGTATTGAATAGTTGTAACATTAAAGGGTAAATATCTCAATTGTTTATGCTATTTTTCGGATTCCGATGTAATAGTTGTTTAGTTTGTAAAAAATTAGAATAAATGTGTCAAAATTATAATACAATTTTGGGTGTTAATATTAGTGTTTATTATAATTATGTTTGATTAGACTGCTAAAATCGTTCGTTGAAAGCTATTCCATGAAAATAAAAGGATAAATTACCTTTTATAAATTGGTTTGTTTAAGGCTTAGAAGACTAACAAAAAAGCTTTCTGATCAATTAATCATTCAAAAGATGGTAGTAAGGTTCGCCACGTGTGTAGGGATATCAGTTTTATCTTGTTGGTACAAACATAGCAATAATGTAAAATATTATCCCAGACCATAAACAAGAGAATATTATTAGCGGGGGCTTTGGATGGTGTTAAAAGGTTGACAAGCCATATATAATCATTACGGCCAATTGGTTACAATTTCGAACAGTTTTATAAAGACTTTTTGTATTGTTATGTGGATCTCAGGTGTGTTGTGCCGAGTAATTCCACTTTGCGTGTCTGCCAGTAAATCATTGTTATAAATACACAATGAAACTGTTTAGTCTGTGAGATACAGGGAGTTTTAAATTAAGAAGAGACCAACTTTGAATGGGAAAGGCTGTCAATGTGATGGATCTTCATTTACGAACACATGTTCTGGTATACGTTTTTGCATTATTTCACATAGTTGGTTACACAGAGTTACTTAAAAGTCCCGCACCACCACTTAAAAGTCCGTACACTGGGATTTGGCACCACCTAAATATTATAGTATAGCCTATTGCGATACAAGTGCCGTAAGCGATGCATACGGATCGAGGAAAGAGTTTGAAAAAACGAAGCGCTTGCGCCGAGTTTTTTTTTTCATTTTCCGTGATCCGTTATGCGCTTACGGCACGAGTATTGCATGCTATTTTTTGTACGATGATTATTTATATCAATTTAATTATATTAATTGTGATATTACCTGAAAAATATTATGTATATACATTCTTGAAGATAGATGTTTATTTCAGAAAGTGATTCGCATGTGTTTGTTGTTATGCAAACCGAATATTTGTCCTGGGGGGCCTTATCCATAAAGGCTTGTATTATGATGTGCCGTAAGCAAATTCATAACCGCACGGAAACACTTACCGCACATAGCAACAAGATTGCGTGTGGGAATGTCAACTTACGATCCACGGCAACAACATTCGTAAGTACCACTAATTAGTTAAGTCGTGCAAAAATAATATTAGAGAAGAAAAATTCCTCTGGTACTGGGATTAGAAGCCAGAACCGTGCCACTGCTCTACCAACTGGGCTAAGCCAGATGGAACCTCCCTCCTGTGACTGATTGCCCTAAATGGTCTACCTCACTGACAGACAAGTTATGTCATATGCAGTAGGCTACTGTGAGGGAGACTAATTAGTGATTTTTGTGACTGGGCTTCCACTGTTATTGTAATATTCAAGATGGGCAAAAAACATATTATTTTATAGAGCTTTGTTTCAGCTCTGAGTTATAATCATTGTGAAAAAAACACTTGATGGTACATAAGCAGAGAAGAAAGTGTGTAATTTTGCTAATGATGCATGTAAATGAGAACATATTGAAAATTTGAATATTGTAGTTTTTGGAATGAAATGAAGGATTTAGGATGTTCTGGAGGTAAATTATTTGGAATTAATATTTTTTGGCAGGGAATATCTTGAAGTAATAAAATAATATAGCGATTTCTGGAATGCAAAAATTATGGTGGCACAGTAGTAGCCTAATGTCGAATAGAAATAAATACTTTACTTATAGATTTCTTGAGGATACAGTATGTTTTGGAAATAAAAACCTGTTTTAAAACCCAATTTTCATTCTTTTAGTACGAATTTCCAAGAATTTTCTTGCAAAAATTCTATGTAATTCAGGACAATGTATTAAGAGCCTTACCTTGTATATTTTTGTTTTATGGGTAAGGTACCTTTAGGAATTCACCTTCTCATTTATGGTGTAGGTTTTATGTAATGTTATTGCTGATTTTTTAATTTTTGAAAAAGAAATCATTCTTTCTAGTATTGCTACATACATATCCCTAGTTCATAAAAAGGAACAATCAATGAAAGAGTTTTCAAGATCGTATCAATTTTGAAAATTCTACGATATCTTGAAATTTGCATATTTTTCTATTCAATTTTTTAAGGAAGCAAAAAACGAAAACTAAAGTTCAGAAATATCATTATTAATTTTGTACCATAAGTTGTCTCGTAAAAATCTAAAAGCATTGGTTGTAAAATGTGGATTTTGTCCTCCAACGTGAATGAATACCTTAAAAACAAAAAGTAACATTTTCTTTTACCAAAATAGCTTGTAAAATCCCTGCAAAATCTTACCATCTTTACTTTTCTTAACTAGCAAGATTTTTTAATGTCACTGAAGGAATACAAACGACAGGTAATTTAATTATGTTACATTATTAAACTGATGTTTGTTTACTCGACATAACGAATGTTTCCATTAGAGCATCTTTCATGGATGACTGATTTTTACCATTCTCATGTTTACATGATAAATAAGAAGTATATTAATTATTAAACAAGTTGTTTGTTTCATTGAAACCTTAATAATAAATATTCCATTAAGTCAAATGTAGCCTACAATTCTTGGAAATTTTCTGAGCGAATCCATTAATAAAACACATTTAATGCTATTAGCTCTCACCTAAATTAAACATCCGGAAGGTTTTCATACATTACCCCCTGACGCATCATAACAATACTAGGCTATATGTGATTTTACCAAAAAAAAAATGTACATGAAAGGCCTACGAACGATTTTAAGCTCCTTTATATCTGATTCTATATTCTCTTTTTCCAGATTTCTCTCTCTTTCATGTGCTAACTCATTCATTCGCTAATTTTATCCCTTTTCCATTCTCTCCTACTTTTTCTATTCATTTCCTCATACTGCTTTCTTTCAGTTTTACTACTCTAATTCATATTTCGTATTTTTTTATTTTCAATTATTTTTCTTATTTCTTTCTTATTTTATTTCCTTGTCTTCCTTCCTTTTTGACTTTCTTTCGTTCATATAATTCTCGTCTTTCTTTGTCCTGTTCTTGGATTTATTTTCTCCAGTGTTCAGTTATTCACTTACTTGTTTTGTTTTATTTTATTTTATTTATTTTTCTTTTTTACTTTTTTCGTAGTTTCTTTATTTTTACACCTATTATTTTGTATATTCTGTCATAAGATTAATTCATGCTTTCTTACTTCAAGAATAACTGATACTGTATTGTTTTTTTTTTTCGAACGACTTAATCTGAGTGTGTTCGAAAACAGGGTGCTTACAAAAATGTTCGGACCTGAGAAGATATAAACGGGGACTAAAGAAAACTTCAAAACGACAAACTTCAAACCCGTACTCTTCACCGAATAATATTAAGGGTAATTAAATCATGGAAGATGTAATGGCTACACATGTTGCGGGCATGGGGAAGGAAGACACATCCCAAAAATATTGACTGGGAGACCCGAAGGGACTTACTCGGAAGACCTAGAAGTAGGTGAGAGGACGATATTAGAATAGATTTAATGGGAAGTAGATTTTCGAGGGATTGTTAGATGGAGTTAGCAGAGAAAAGGGTTGAATGGCTGGCTTATCTAAGCGCGTCAATGAACCTCCGTGTTCCATAAAATATTTTTTGCACGACGTAACTAATTAGTGGTACTTACGAATATTGTTGCCGTGGATCGTAACTTGACATTCCCACACGCAATCTGGTTGCTATGAAAACAAAAGAAATCTCCGTGCGGTAAAAATTACAAAAAGCACATGTGAAGTAAAATCATCATAATACAAGCCTTTATGGAAGACCGGAACCAAGGCCCCCAGTTTGTGGCGACTCTAACAGGACAAATATTCAGTCCCCATAACAACCAACACATGTGAATCACTTTCTGAAATATAACATCTATTTCCAATAATGTATATACATATTTTCAGCTAATATCTCAATTAATATAATTAAATTGATATAAATAATCATCGTGCAAAAATAGCATGCAATACTCGTGCCGTAAGCGCATAACGGATTTCGGAAATTGAAAAAACTCGGCGCACGCGCCTCGTTTTTTCAAACTCTTTCCTCGATCCGTATGCACCGCTTACGGCTCTTGTATCGCAATATACTATTATATTCCTCGAACTTGCTTAGGAATTATCTATTGCCTTTGAGTAAGTAAGTAAGGTACAAATTAGTTGAATAACTAAAATCTGCGTCATGATGTGGTTTTCGTGTGCTACATTGATTTACGTTATGAACAAATGTTTCGAAGAGAAATTTAATTCGCTGATTATAAATACTTAAGTCTCTAACGAACTGAATTCAAAGAGGAATTTATTCCATCATGCGGAATTTCGCTTAAGAGTATTTCATATTTTCAAATGTGTTTCCAGGAATTTACAAGCACAAAACTATAAATGTTAGTTATACTATAACAAAGCACACCTCAATGAATACGCGGAGAAGTTTTCAATAGCAGGATTAGAGAATCGCTTAATTTACCTGGATCTGAAGGAGGCCATGTAAAGATATTATATCGCTTTGAATCGGACATCGGGAAAGTTTATAATCCCAACCGTCTACACATTCATTTGTTTATTGTTTTGACACTTCTATAAAATTAATTTCAGCGGCGAGGTTTGCAGAATTCATATTAACGAAATACCACGAACGCAAACTAAGTTACGAATGTGGAAAATATGTATTAAGCCCTGACTTCTCCAAACAAATGAATGCGAATTTCTGAAATCATCATCTTTCTCTCCCGGATGAAGTTTTGTTACTGCACGCTTTCTCCTTAGCAACAGCAACAGAACTATGGAATTATGGTTGTAGACATACAGCATATATAGGCCTAGGTACGAAAGCATTTAAAAACTTCAGCTCTACTTTATACTTGAGTAAAGTAAACCTACTTAAATAATATTAAAACATTTCAGAATAATTTTGCAAAATAATGGAAGTATAGGTACTAGAATAGGGTCTATATAGCTATAGGAATCCTATGTTACGGTGAATAAAAATGCCAAATTTTGATACTGTATATGTGCTAATTTCGATATTATTTCGCATAACCAAATACAATAGGTCTATATGCTTTATTTCGCATAAAGTGTGTTGACAAAAAGAATAATATAGAGTTGGCTCATATGATTTTTTCAGAAATGTTTTACATATCATTTCGAACATCTTTCGTTACAAAAATTTAGCTTAGTAACAAAAAGAAAAAATTAAGAAAAAGAATATTTACTGGCTTCGCTCCTATCTACATTCCAGCACATTTCGCACCTAACCTATCTAGTTAAATGTACGTATTTCACACTAGATCAACCGTAGATTTATCCAGTTTTCCCTCTTATTATCAACGAGACACGTATGACGTTTTCATGGTAACACTGCGGCAGTGTCTGACATAGCCTAAGTATATTTGAGTTTTTTTTCGACCCGTCTGTGTCTCAACAGCCCGGGTCTGGAACCAGCTGTGTCACCCGACAGCGGACCATGCGGCATCACTGGATCCACCCAGCTCTATAGACACCGCCTTGCTGTAAGCTACCCTTACTGTATCGCGCCAGTACTTGGGTGCCCAGCGTTAAGTTGTTCTAAAATTCTCTCATGTTTAAAGACCAATGCTGGACCACATAGTAAACAATTTCGTAAATTACTTGTGCAGTCTCCTGCCAACGGATGCATTGTTTGGCTATGGTAATAATGGGTCGAATATGGCACCATTTTTCGATAATTGTCTATTTTTTTATTCTTCAAAGCTATGTTTTATCTTTACTTAATAAATTTACCTCGCATTTTTCAATCATTTTATCAAGTTACGAAGCTCGTAATTATGCAGTTTTCTCCAATCCCCGTTTTTGTCTCTCTTAAGGAGCTTTCACACCGAAGTAGCGTAGCTTGCGAGTCACAATAGTTGGATGCAGGTTATGCGCTACTCATTTTAAATCCCAAATAAACAAGTTCAAGTCTTCACACCGAAGTAGCGTGGCAATAGTGCAGCTTCCAGAGTGCGACATTCAACTCTTCACATAGATCTGGACTTTTTTCATGCGACGCTACTCGGGATCACGCATACGTACAGTTGCCTTTTCAGCTGTTTTCTAATTGTTAAGAAAATTCAACACATATTCGCTTGTGTAGCGGTAGATTATGGCAAACATGTCATGAAAATTGCTGGAAAGAGAGGTACAATTTGTACATGCGTAGGCTGTACGATATGGCAATCGAAACTAGTAGGAAAAAAGCCTGGATTAAAATTGCTGAAACTATATCCTCTTTAGGTAAATTACATTATTTTAAATGGGTTTCTCAATAGTTCGAATGAAAATATATAATTTACGTTAAACTGCAGATAGCATTCGCTACTTCGGTATGAATGCAAAACTGAACCATGCAACTCGATATGCAGCCTGCATCGAGGTGGTGCGATTCGCATGCTATGCTACTTCAGTGTGAATGCTTACTAAGTGATTCTGACTATATTCTTTAAACAAACGGGATTTAAAACAACAGCTAAAATAAACCAATTTTATTATGTTAACTATAACAATAAGCATTACATTGTTTTCCTTGACCCTTAAATACATAATGTATCCAAAAGGATACAATAACTTGCCTTAAATTTGTAGTAAAATAATGGAAAAACTCCAAACAAAATTAAAATCCATGTAAAATTTAAAGAATGTGGTGCAATATAAATTATGGACCTATTCATTGTGTCAGTTGTTTTCTTTGCAGTCCGCACGGATTGTAATTTGCATGAGGAATTGAGCCTCGTACATTTAAGTTAAGGGTTAAATAATATTTTCGTTACATTTTTCACATGAGTTCAGATACAACGTTTATGTGATTGGCAAATTAGTTACAACAGCAGTTTTATCCAGTTAGCGTTTTTATTTCCTGCAATGCCAATATGTCCTTTTACCTATGAGATTGAATGTTTGTTTTGCAAATACAGTATGTTATTGTAGGCATATGCTGTAAAATAATTGTGCGTATAAAATGGTATTTAGGCTAAGTTATATTGGAATGCATTTGAGTGTTTAACGTTTTACGTATACACTACTAGCATGTGCCCGCGATAATTATTTCAAAAATTAAAAATTAAGAGCATAATAGTTAAATCATTATATTTATTAACACCTAAATCACGTGGACTACGTACCACGATTAGATAGCATCGCCTGGTAAAAGCGACCTCAGATTCGAGTTCCTTGGTCCAGAAAACCCCTGTATAGTGAGTTTCGTCCAAATAAAAAAATGTTTGACCATATTAGGGCTTACAACATTCAAGCGATCGCGAAAGTTTAATTTCCAAGGTATGACAAAAATAGACAAAGCCAACTGTAATTGTCAAACTTCCATTTAAATTAATTCCAAACCCATCTGAAACCCACTGGCAACAATATGTTTTAATGCCAAATGTGATTCGGATTCGATAATTCTGTGTAAAAAGGGATTAAGTATTCTCAAAAACATTTGATTTTTTGGCATTTAAAATCAGAATTTTTCAAAATCCTTTCTTAGTGAGCACCTACATTATGAAACGAAGGCACTGTCAAAATTCCAAGTCTCTACCTGTTATAGTTTAGGCTCTACGTTGATTCCTGTCAGTCAGTCAGTCAGTCAGTCAGTCAGGACAAAGCCTTTTATATATTATATATATAGAGAAGAGAAGAGAAGAGATATAGCCACTCGCGGTAAAGGTAATATGAAATATTGCCCCGTTTGAGAATGACAGGCTGTTGAAATATTAACAATTCCCCTTCAATAAACGTCTTGACCCTTGGAACAGCGGCGCCCTTATGCCCGAGGAAATTCATGTATAATTCACACAATCATTCTTCAAGATCCCCGTATACTTACAATTATTCTTATAAAACCCCCGTTCAATATACAGTAGTATGTCGTAAAGTATTGAAAGAGACTGACAAATGACATCTTATGAAAATATTATTCCTGCATTCATTTTTCATTGTCATTGTCTTTTATGATTAAAAACAGAAAGTAATGAATTTTTCAAACCTTAGGTGAAATATTAAGGGGACATTACTCTCAGGAAAATCCTTTTTATATATTTTTATTACCTATTTCACATCTTCAGAATATAGGCCTATATAAAATAGCCTTATATTTGGACTTGGGTTTCCGTGCATATCCAACGCCACCTATTAACAAGACGGTATTAAATTGTGAATTTAATTGAAGCTGGCCTTGTTTCGTTGCTATCTTGATTCATTTGTTTACGATTCGCAGAGATCTGATTCTTTTTATATTATTTCTTTTTACATAGGTGGACGAATTATTTGGACGAAACTCAATATGCGTGTTTTTTAGGGGGGACTAGGGATCGGTGGTCAGGGACGCTAACCATTAGACCATACAGGCGGTCTTCTACAACTAAAGTGGTAGTAAAAGTAAGAGAAAATTGTAGCCAGTAATTGGGAAGCACTCACAGAAAACATTTAACAAAATACGAGGTTGGATTGAAAAGTAACGCACAGTAATATTTTTTACAAAATTTTTAATAGGCACAATTATAAA
The DNA here is from genome assembly GCA_964059195.1 of Ectobius pallidus. Classification (NCBI taxonomy): domain Eukaryota; kingdom Metazoa; phylum Arthropoda; class Insecta; order Blattodea; family Ectobiidae; genus Ectobius; species Ectobius pallidus. The sequence continues at coordinate 205,599,931 of CAXKWD010000001.1, read as the reverse complement.
CAAACGCACACATGAAGGGACATATTTTGTCTATTTTTCTATATTTTCGCCAAATTTCTCAACACATTTCTCCCATCGTGATAACAGTTTTAAAATACCCTGTTCATAGAAGACCGTTCGCAAAACATTTACCGGCCACGAATTTCTTCATGGGACCAAACAAATGAAAGGTCATCACGGCCATCTTCGAAGAATCACACCACCTGAAGACTTTTTTGTTTATTATTTACAGAAGTAATACAACCCGTGTTTCACCTCAGGGTATACCACGAGATATTTAGCCTATTAATTATATACAAAACTAATAAATCTTTAAAACTTGTCATTCTTTGAGATAATCAAAGATGGTATTCAGGAAGCTGGTAATGTTGAATGTGTTAACATGATATTGCACCACCAGATGCAGCGGTAGCCTTCGAAGTACTACAAGTCTTGTTTTGGACCTGGAGACATTGCTACGGTCCATACAGCCGTCCCCATACACGCCACGCATGTCCCCGTGAATTTCACTCGGGTTATGCCCTTTAGCTCATAAAAATCGCACTACACCTTGCTGAAAAAATTCCTGGCCGGTAAACGCATTAAGTCAGATGCAGAAGTGAAAACAGCAGTCCGCACTTGGCTATACTCCAACCGAACGGACTTCTATGAACAGGGTATTTTGAAACTGGTATCACGATGGGAGAAATGTGTTGAGAAGTTTGGCGACTACATAGAAAAACAGATAAAAGATGTCCCTTCATGTGTGCATTTGTTTGTAATTGTACCTATTAAACTTTTTGTAAAAAAATTATTGTGCCTTACTTTCCGATCCACCCTCGCACAACATTTTGTTTTCGTACGATTTCTCGTTCTTGAGCTATACTGTTCACAAACACACAGACAGACAGAAGAAATAAAGACAGACAGTTGGACATACAGACAGACAGACAGACACACAGACAGACAAACAGAAGAAATAAAGAGAGACGGACATACAGACAGACATGTTTCTGAAGATAATATTTTCAGATTCAATGGACTCAAAACGTACATTTATGCTTAAACTATGTATCGATTTTTTAATGTCGATTTTTACCAAGAATCTAACAAGTCTCGTATATTTTAACATAAAAAAATAATCCCAGACCGCAATTTTCTCTGTAGTAGCAAGTGAATTTGATACAATAATTTTACACGCCAGCTGTTGAACACATAACAACAGCAGGATGGGGTGCAGAAAGAAAGCCGAGAATTAATTTTATTATTCCATGTCATGCACACACTCTACCACACTCTGCCATTACTGGCTTTTTAATTTCAATGCCATTGTTCAGAACGTTCCTCTAATTTCGCAAACTTTTACATGCATTTGCACCAATACGGAATCAGAGCAACTTTTACAATTATCGGCTTTTCAGTAATACGAAAAAGGATAGCAGAGGATTCTGATAATGTTACAGTAATAAATAATCCATGAAATCAATCATCTGTAATCTAACAACCATGGAAAAGTTATAAAAACGTAAAGTTATTATTACTTTACATAGCCTATATCCTTAAAAAAAATTTAAATCCTTTATTTTTAAATATAAATTTTATATAACACGAAAACTACGAAATAAGAACTTTGTGAAATCATTTTAAAAGAATGAGCTTATAAATTTGTTCTACAGTTATAACATTCAATTCAGGAATATATATATATATATATATATATATATATATATATATATATATATATATAATTTATTTAAAAACTAAACTAAACTGAACTCTGTGGCGCTACATCCCTGGAGGGACGTGGCCTACCACCCGACCGCTGCGTCATCTCCGTAAGGCAGATGGCAGGATTGGGGGGCATGTGGTCAGCGTGCCGACACCCACGGCCGTTAATGGTGGTTTTCATGACCGGAATATAATTTATTTAATTATGTACCTAGGTATAATATATGCAATCACAAAGAACAAAGTTCATGCAAGGGGTGACTTATACACATCGGTTCCAAAAACTATCAAATACAACAATTTAAAATAAGCCTGTTAAAAAAATTAGTAGCCTACCTGTAAACACATTAACTACTTACCAGAAAAATAACATATTCAAATGTACAGATATTGTTACGGAAATATGTAAGTAACTGTCCTATAGATTAAAGTAGGCCTACATATCTACAAAATATGATAATGCTTCCGACTTAAATTTTTAACGAAACCGGAAACTCTTTCAGGTAGCATGTTATATAGGCCCTATTGTTATAGTATGTGATAATTAGGGGGCGGATTTCTATGACCTAAAAAATAGGATATATCCATGCATTTATGACCTAAAAAACATTGAAATATGACCAATAAAATTTAAAATATGACTTTACCACTTACATATTATGTATATTTTTTTAAGATTCATTACAATTCATTTTATTAAAATATAATGTTAATTATTTAAAATATCTGTAAATTCTCAAAAAGTATCAGTATAATGCAAAATTTACAAAATATCATATGAAACTTCAAAATCTCTTTAATATGCACACAAATATTTAAAAAAATTGACATAAATATGCATATTCATACTAAATATGCTCCAATAGTTGAAAATTTCCTAAATATGCAGTTATATGCACAATAAAAGCCGTTCCATTTTCAGCAGGATGCTTGGAATCGGGTCGAAAACCTGAATTAATGCAAAGGGGAAAAATATGACATGTCATAGAAATCCGCCCCCTAGTGATAATATTACTTTCAGACCATACGTAGTAGATTCGCTATGGATTACAAAGAGATGTTTGTCTGTGCTATAGATATTAATATCTTCGGGTGTAATTTATTAAGGTAGTGTTGGATTAAATAAGTTTATTTTTGATAGAATATAAATATGATCAGAAAGCCAATTTTTCTGCAGTCGGAAGACAGAAATCTTTATTTGAATCATTATCTTCATAGCATCTGCCTGAAGCAAAGTTGTAAAATAGCCTATTTCTTTCTCACATGAAATTTTGCCTGTCATGTTTTCATGGGACGGATACCAAACTCTCTAATAATAATAATAATTATTAATAAGAAATAGAAATACAAAATATTATTACTAACTAAAATGCATTTGTATGTACTGTAAGTCTGCATATTATAGTAACATCTTGGAATTAAGGAATTGTGGGATCCAGTGAGAGAGTGGGCTAAGCCAAAAATTTTCGAATTTGAGTTACTGTCATCTCTGTACAGTACATATAGTCGTGTAACTGTAAACCTAATATTAAAGGTTTGTATGGGATCCTTCCTTATCTATTCTTGAAAGACAATTTTCATAAAATAAGGGAATGGCGTTTCTCCAGTGAGAGAGTGGGGTAAGCCAGCTCGGAAGCATTAGTAACGTCATATAGCCTAGTCCAGTCACCAGGTACTTTTACCTGGAAAAAGTCCGAAGTTAATAATTTTTAATATGTTGTATGTGGATATTCTGTGGTGTAGAATCCAAATTTTCCAATTCGAGAACCCTATGCGAACTCCAGGGCAGCCGAAAACCTCGAAATGTTTGGGTTTTTGTAGTTTTTTTCCCCTTATAACTCCTAAACAACCAGTTATAGCCTAAAACATTCTCTTACAGAAGCTAAAGAGCATCAAATTTCCTACCATTTGCATTGTTTAAATGTTTTTAAAAACCAAATACGTACCGAGATGTGGCGCTTCAAAGTTTTGAAGAATTTTAAAAATATCGAAAAAATGCCAAAAAAAAAAAACCTTAAGAAGGTGATAATGGGTTGGCTCTCTGGTCTGAAATTAATTTTTGTAAACACTAAGTGTTAAGATGAAATTTTTTCTCATTAGAATGCCAAACACAAATCTCAAAATATCTCGATTCCGTTATTTGTGGCTTAGCCCACTCACTCACTGGATGCCACAATTAGAAAATTCTATCCGGTGGTTTTTCTCAGAAACTTTGCAACTGACTGGATATAATATTTCACCCAAACATAACATAAAAAAAACGATGCACCTGTTAGAGTGAACAAGCATTTTCATTTTAAAATAACAACAGGAACGGAAAACATTTTCTGAGAACCGACCCCTGACGATGACGCCTTGTTAACGGATATCCCCCTTCCCTGTTACCTCGGAGTTATTAAATATTAAAATCTGCTTAGTCAGGTTTATGTACGTTCTGACACTTTCTGTATGAAACTGGTTTTAAAACAAACTTCTTTCCATAACCTCCTACATTAAATTTAATACAGAAAATTGATGCTGTTGTTTCAGTATGTTATTACATTCTCCCATTACACAATTTCATAAACTAATAACATCAGACCAAAAAGCTTATTGCACTTTACTAATAAACTCAATTATTAGCTATTTTCCTTTTACGAAGTGATGGGGTGAAGGATTGTTATGTCTGTCTTTATTTAGAATATTGCACGAGTATGTAACATCAGCTGGTGTAGGGCTACCCATTCTTTACACACACACACACAAAATTAGAATGAAAATAAATATTGTAGATTAAAATGAATGTATTATGTGTACACGAAACAACCGGCAAGGGAAGAGCTTCACAGCAAAATTAAAGAAGTAAAGTGATCCCTATACAGGCCATGAAGGCCCAGAGGGTTCCAGGAGGTTGAGGCGCCCAGATTTTGGACATTCGGAACGTGATGGTGGTAAGGTTGTCAGCCTTACGCACCGGCCGCCTTTACCCCCAGGATTGCTCCTGGTACTCATTTCTGTTAGAGGCTGAGTCGACCCCAGGGTCATAGTGCCACCAGAAGAATTAGGCCAACTGAAAAACTCCAACGACCTCATTGGGAATCGAAACCGTGACCTTCCGGTTTGTAGCGCAGCGCCTCAACCACTACGCTACGGCGTACCACCAAAATTAAAGAACCAGATTACAAAAGTAGGAAGAAGCACAAACACAAAATGAGGGGTAGACTTCAGAGAACAAATATTGCCTTTTTTTTTTTAAATAGAGGGATTCAGGATTAGAATGACTTACCTGCAGAAACCTTCAAAACGTTTCCTGCTAACGCCAAAATTTTAAATAAATATATAGCCTATATATATATATATATATTGAGTAGGGTATGTGATAAGAATGTATAATATTATGTAGTACTTATGTTTGTAAATATTTTTATATGTTATAGTTTTGAATGGAAATATTTTCTTTTAAATTACTGATTGATAGGGTAAGCCTATTGGTGTCTAGTGTGTCATTATATGTATGTATATGCATGGCTGGTATTAATTGCAACACTGCCACCAGGTTGTTGATCCACTTGCAGTGTAACAAAATAAATGTAAAAAAGACAAATATAAAGTTGTTCTAATATCCTATAGCAGTGTAAAGGTACTAGTTGGACCCGCCCGCCTGTATGTTAATGAAAACGCCGAAATATTTTACCTGTACCTATATACAGGGGATATAGACAAGCAACTTTTATTAGGAGATTTTTGCTCTATGACGTAAAATGTGTATCCTACTGGGCAATGAAGTCATTTCTACAAAAGGTGGGTGGCTTATAACTAACATTCATATATAGCCTATATATTTTTTCGAAAACAGGTTTTAGATAAATGTTTTAGCTCTTGGTATAAGCACCCCGTTTACAACAGTTAAGGAAAAACTTCATGTAAAGTCCCCTAAAAAATAAAATAAAGTTGTCGCCAATCTTCATGTCACATCCTCAGTAGGTACCTAATCCAAATACAATATTTTGTTTTGATACGATTTCCCGTTCTGGAGCTAGGCTGTTCACAGACCACAGACACAAAAACAGACACACACACAGACATGTTTCCTAAAAAAAAGTATTTTGAATTCAGGGGACTTCGAATTTGGGGGTTCTTTCCGAAGAGTAAGCGTCCATGTCTCACATCTATATAATACGAGGGATGTTCCAAAAGTAAGTTTCGTCGTTTTTTTAAAAAGTGAAGATGGTAAAGCAGATGAAGCAAACAACTGCCATAAGAATCGACACCTATTGCTGGTTCAACGACAGAAAGAGCGTCAGCAGAGGAGAAACGATGCATGAGTAGAGTCCCGAAGAAGAGAGAGTAGCAGTAGACTGGCGTGCCCGAGGTTATTTGAGTACAAATCACGATGGCAGATGGACGTGTTCTGAAAACGTGGTCGTCAATGGAAGTACATGCTGTTATCCGGTATGAATGGGCATGTAGGACTAGTGTGTCCATCATCCATGGACGCCTACAGACTGCGTATGGTGAAGAGGTCATGTCTCATCAAATTGTTGGTCGCTGGTGTTGCATGTTCAGTGAAGGAAGGCACCTGTTCCATGCAATGAAAGCCGCACTCTCGGGACGTCACTTCCAAAACGATGCTGAGGTGGAGAAGGCTGTGCGACAATTCCTTGCATAGCAGGGCACCGAGTTTTACCAGAGTGGTTTCTTCAAACTGATTGCAAACTATGACAAATGTCTCAATGTCGGTGGAGACTATGTTGAAAAATAGTGCAAGGGGTATATTTCATGATTGCATGGTGTATTTGTTTTGGTAATAAAGTTTCCATGTGAAAAAAAAATGACGAAACTTACTTTCAGAACATCCCTCGTACAACCGGTAAGATAATTATCTTATAAATGTTTATTTTTAGATTTCTGGACAGAAGACTAGAAGATAAGAGTCTAACTGCATAAATACAAATTTATATTTATACTTGAAGAGGTGTGTTAAATGGCTAGAAGTTTAAATGTGTTGTCACTATTCTTAAGTTGTGTTATATCCTGAAAGCCTCCTAGTTGCAAAATACTACTTCATTACCATTGAATCTTACGTATTTCCGAACCTCGCTTAGCACACACAATAAAATTCATACTTAACTGTCTAGGGCTGTGAGTCTCTCTGGAGCCATGTAATTAAATGTAGATTTCATTTTCGGTGTTTCAAAAGACATACATTTTTAAATAGCCATTTGACGTACCCCGAAGTTGGGGTTATTTAGTAGGTACTTGTTATTTGGTATTGTACGGACATGCACTCAAACTATGATATTGTATTTAAGTAACCGTTCAGAAATGCCTAGTAGTGAAATTGAAAGTATTAGTGGCGTCATGAAATTTTGACCCTGTGTAGATAAAATGGGTGATGTATGAAAGTGATTTTGTAAAAACATGTCGTCCAGTCAAAGTGCCTTAAACAATAAATAATTATAATTAGTATAAACGTGAAAGGTGCAAAGTGAAAGAAGCAGTATTGTGAGTAAAATATTTAATTACAACCTGACAGTATACTATGAAGATTATATCGCAGTGAAGTTATATTTAAAACCCCTGTGCTCTGCCTACGGAAAATTGGTAGGTGAATTACGAAAAATCCCTTTAGGCAGGTCTACAGGCTGAGGTCGATTTCGAAGTGCTTTTGGCTTAATTTATTGTCGTTACGCAGCACTCTTCTTCTTGAGCCTTGGCATGACAAACCCGCAATAATAACTGCAAAAAAAAAAAAAATAGGAAAGAGCACTTTTTCAAACATTCAAATCTCGCCTTATATGAGAGCTATCGAGAAACCAGTTATTGATTTGTAGAGCACTCATCAAGAGCTTTTCAACGATACTCCACAAGACGTGGTTTCAAAAATTTCTAATGTCCATACCCCCACCCCCACTCGTACCCCCAAACCCCCGAATCGTTGGTGTCACTATGAACTCCATAGGGAGTACTCTAATTTATTCAAACAAAGTTTCCCCCTATACTTCATAGGGACCATATGTAATGTTTTCAAAATTTCAACCCGCTCCCCGATTTTGCTCATAAACGAACTTGTCCGAACTATTGGGCCTAGAAATAACATAATAAAATTTGGTTCAAATATCTTCAAAATTACGGCCGCTAGCGTGTAAAGATATATATATATATATATATATATATATACGTTACATATATAAATATCACAGAAAACTGAATGGGCGGTGGTTTCGTACATAGGGAAGCATGAAATGTAAAGATAAGAAATAATTTTTCGAAAATCATTACATGGTATCGATTGCAATAGGTAGATTTTTCTTCGAAGTCTGCCTAAAAACTGCAAAACCGTAACTTGCGTTATGTATGCCTACAGCATAGGCCTACTATTATCATCTCTTTATTAAAGTTCGAGTGCATGTAATAGTTACAATCACCTCTTCAAGTGTAAATATAAATTAAAAGTCTGTGTAATTATTACATTCCATTATTGTAGGCTTTACGATGGCAAATTAGCGCCGAAACGAAGAAATTCGAACTTCCTGCACCCAGTTCTGGAAACCGAAGCTACCTTCATCCTTTCCTCCTTACATCACATATGTGTGTTACGATCAATTTTTCTAGACCAACTTCATAACAAAGAGGGAAATTTGAACGAACAACTTGTCAATAAAGTTAATGTTTTATTTCATAAGTTGGCTGACATTCTGTAGCATTCAATATTTGTGTGTCTACTCTGTGCTCATCTAGTGAAGCTGTAGTTCAAAGCTGGTCATGTAGGCAAAGTAACATAGACCTAAGCCTACATCATAATATGTTACAAAAATCTGATGTGAAAGTCACATAACTTCCTCTGCCCAAATAAAAGTTAGCATCTTAGTACAATATATTATGTATGACATTCTCTTCATGTAAATTTGTTGCAGAAATGAAGATAATGTCGTTTCCACATCACATCGCATCCCCGAAGGATACATAACCCAAATAAAATCTGACAGATAGTCTAAATAATGCGTAATACCATCTACATAGTTAAGCACGGGAAACAAATTTAAAGAACATTCGTGACACCGGGATCTAACCCTAAACGCCTTGTCCTGAACGCGGGAAAGATTTTTCAGTACTGAAAATTCCCCAACCCTGACCACCGCCGGGGCGGAGAAAGGTGAGCTTCCGACGACCCACCCACGGCGGCGGACTTATGCTATGATCAGGCATAAAACGATCTGGAGCTTAGCTCAGAGATCGATTACAAAAATAGATGTTTGTCAGATAGGTCTGGATACAGTAAGCGTCGATTAAACGAAAGCAAGCTATTATCAAGTAAAGAATGCAAGACTTCATCTACGAGCTAGGAATAAAGAATATGAATTTTCAGAATTCTTTAATAATGACAGAATAAAATGTTGTTATTTGTAGACTTAACATATTAATGGGATTGAATTCCTTTATACCTTTTTATTTTTATCCTATTTTAAAGCAATTAGGCCTACGATTAAAACGCATTACAGGCTATACGCTGAGATTTATGTTTCCTATCTGCCGTTTGTGGTTTTCTCTATTTCGTAATTTTTACTTTCTCGCATACAGGCCTATGTTTTTCTGTGATAACTTTTAACTCATATACGAGAAAGTTAGTGTAACTTATTTTGCACCATTTATATCACTTGGGGAAGTGTTGCATGTTCACAGGTACCTAAACCAAATACAAAATTTTCTTTTCGTACGATTTTCCATTACAAGAGGCCGTATTGCAAAGAGCGCGTTTTCAGAGTGGGTGGCGTATAACTACCCTTCAGACAACTTTACGCTAATTATGCTATAAATACTTGATAGCCTCTTCTTTGAATGATGCGACTAAAAACGCAGGCTATATTACAAACTAAAAAAAAGTGACAAACGGATAGACGGACGGACAGGCATTTTCCCGTCCCCTACACAATCTTACAAAGTACCATACTGGCACTTAATAATTTCAGTTCGGTTGTGCTTGGAATGGCAATAAACAAACTTTTTCGTAATTTCGTACGTTGCAGAATTTAGGCTCTTTTGATTAGCAACAATTTTTTTTAAACAAATTACATATGAAAACAATTTAAAACATCTACATTTTCTCAAAATACAAAATCGTGATCTATTCGAAAATAAATTAATTATATCGCTCTTGAAGTTATAGAAAAGGCAAATAAGGAACTAATCTGGAAAATTCGTCGCTATGATAACATAATTGCAGACTTTGAATGAATGAGTGAGAAATGAAGGTCGTACGTAACGTTTTAAATGAAATTAGGCCTATAAATTATGTTGGCTTACGATTGCGCTGGCTTATGGACCATCTGGTTTATGGACCTAATTTTTATTGCCGAAATAGTTATTTATGTTATTTTTCAATGTAAACTATAAATAGGTACACGATAAATAGTAGTAGTAGGAATAATAATATTTCTAGTGGTTAAAATTAATGAAATGGTAATTATTGATTTAGAACGACAGCGACATCTGAGGATAGGTTTTCCTCTATAGAATCTCTATACTACACTTTATTTTTTACCTTAACGGGCTCAGCCCGTAAAATGAAACTTTACATAAAATAAGCACAGTTTTGTATCATTCCGCCCTTATAGGCCTTTAATCTTTGCTTGTGTTTTAGATAAAATATATTAGAAAAATTGAAAGCATTCTAACCTAACTCTACTAAATATTAAGTAATGACAGACAATTTGGTGTTATACAATTAAATAGGCCTAATATGAAAACATTCACATTTTAACAATAGGCAAATATTTGTAAATATTTTGTAAAACCAATAGTGTTAGCTTGAATTTCCGGCTTTTCTAATCCATTTCCTTTTCTTCAAATTGTTTTGTAATCTAAACATATATTCTTTAATAGCTATTTATCTCTATATATATAAAAGGCTTTGTCCTGACTGACAGGAATCAACGTAGAGCCTAAACTATAACAGGTAGAGTCTTGGAATTTTGACAGTAGGCTACCTTCGTTTCATAATGTAGGTGCTCACTAAGAAAGGATTTTGAAAAATTCTGATTCTAAATGCCAAAAATTAAATGTTTTTGAAAATACTTAATCCCTTTTTGCACAGAATTATCGAAACAAATTCACAGAACATATTGTTGCCAATGGTATAGGTGGGTTTGGATTAAATTAAATGGATGTTTGACAAATTATAGAAGGTATCATTATAATTCATATTATCTATATTAATAAAAGGAATTGTCCTCGATGTCCAGCGAAATCTACTAACACAGAGATCTGAAATTTTAAACATAGGTGGGCTGAAGGGTCGGAAAATGCACCTCGAAGCCGGAATTTTAATTTTAGTTTTCGTTCGTGAGTTATGAGTGAAAAACGGGCAAAAAACGTGCATTTTTTGCGTTTTCAAAACATGAGTTTTCAGTTATAGCCTACATTTCAATGTCAAATCAATTACAGTTGGCTTTGGCTATTTTTGTCATATCTTGAAAATAAAACTTTCGCGATCGCTTGAATGTTGTAAGCCCTAAATATGATCAAACGTTGTTTTATTTGGACGAATCTCACTATACAGAGGTTTTCTGGGCCAAGAAACTCGAATCTGAGGTCGCTTTTACCAGACGATGCTATCTAATCGTGGTATGTAGTCCACGTGATTTAGGTGTTATTAAATATAATGATTTTACTATTATGCTCTTAATTTTTAATTTTTGAAATAATTATCGCGGGCGAAGCCGCGGGCACGTGCTAGTCATATTATAAATGTCTAATAATGGTATTTATTTACAATTAACACTCAACGGTACCCCACACGAGTAATGCTCATTTGAGCGTATACTTCATTCTGCATTTTATGTATCTTCTTTTTTAATATATTTTAATAAAATTTGAATTTCACGTAATTTACGGCTCGAAGGGGTTGCGGCTTACCGACTGAGAAGTAAGTTATGTTGTTAAAATAAGTTGTTAACTTCCATCAAATTACAGAAATATATGCCCTTATTTAAATTACAAAGAATCCTTTCATAAAACATGTAAAGGAAAAGAAAAATCTAAAAGAATCAGACCGGTCTCATATTAATAAAGCTAATAATTTTGAGACTTAGTAAGAGGGCTTAAAGATGACGTCAGTCAGATAAGCAGTAACATACCAGTAACTAAAAATACTTACTTTGCCGCATCATCTCTTGCTGCGAAGATCTGTTCCTAACTACCACCAAACCTCCCCCCCCCCAAACCAACAGACCCACTCAGCGGCCCTAAACATAACCCCTTTTACCGAGACCCTTTCTCTCTGTCTCCTTCATAAGCCACTAAAACAGGCATAAAACAAGAAATTAATGAAATTCCTCCAGTTCGCCAGAGCGAAACGAAGATTATGTGTTCGTATCCCTAACCTATAGATCAGAATTTTCGCTAGGGGTTATTATTAGAGGAAGGGGTAGAGAGTCGTATCACACCCCACTGAACACTCTTGAAGGTAACCGCATCTCTAGTTTGTTTAAAACTTACTCTTCCGTTGAACCATAAGCGATTTCTGAATTTTGTGCCCAATTAGCTAAGAATGTAGTTCATATGATATGCTGTAGGATCGTTTAAATAGGGTATGAGAAAACTTGTTTTAACTGGTTCACATTTTCTGCATATTCCTAGAAGTTTACTGTGTAAAGTTCGTATCTTTAAACGGTTTTATTTTATAGAAGGTATTTATTAATGTTATGATATTTGGAATCGTAAAAGTACATTGCGATACTAGTTCCGTAAGCGGTGCATACGGATCGAGGAAAGAGTTTGAAAAAACGAGAGTTTTTTTTCAATTTCCGAGATCCGTTATTCGCTTACGGAACGAGTATTGCATGCTATTTTTTGCACGATGATTATTTGTATCAATTTTATTTTATTAATTGAGATATTAGCTTAAAATATTATCTACTCTTATACAATTCAATGGCCCTAAATAGCGTGCTCACTCGCTCGCCCGCTTCGTGAAACATCGGGCATACTCGGCGATGTTCGTCTCTCTCAGTCTAAACTTTCACGAAGGGTACAAAATTAGGAAAACCGTTTCTTTATTATATAAGGCCTAAGTGAAATAAACACAATGAACTAATATTCTAATTTTTATTTTTACTTACAATTTTCATAGCTCTGAACCACAAACATTTTTAATACACTGCCAGTGTAAATTTCTTAAAAATCCTGGAGTCAATTAATAATGGCGGGCGAGGCCACGGGCACTAGCTGTAAAATATTGATAATTTAACTCCGGAAATATCGCGAAGAATAAAAATCCAAACCAATCACTCCTTCCCTTGAAAAATTATATAATTTCTGAAAATTACATTGAATTTATCAAATAAAATTCACATCATATTCATCGGTCAACAAACAGTTGAGAAACGATACGTATTATCCACCGCCGTCTCGAGAATTACGCACGAGACTTATACAGTCTAGAAGGCTGTGGTTCACAGCTTTGGAACTGCATAATCGAATCTGAGATCGTTTTCTAATCGTGGAATGTAGGCCTACTCTAAAGACGGAATTTTAGCTGTTTCATTAATTATTAATGGCTTAGCTTATGAATGATTCGCGTGCAAGTGTTAATAAATATAATGCTTTAATAGTTGTTATACTCTTAATTTTTTATTTTTAAATTAATTATCGTGGGCGAAGCCACGGGCACCTACTAGTATATTTACATAGTAATCCTTGCCCCGCTAATTTCAATATATAGTTCCCTTAACACATAACCTCCGAACTGTAACATAGAGATTAAATGTTTGAATCTTGCATCTAAACAGTACAGATCCTCATTTTTAATGTTGAGCGCGACAGGTTAGGCTATAGAGACGGATATGAGACCCCGATGCCTTCTAGACATTCCCTTGTAATTAACAGACGTGTGGGAATCCCGATCTACTCCTTCCTGTTCATTTCGTAGTATTGTATTCCAATTAGCTCCTGTTCTACTTGAACATCCACTCCCCTTTCCACTCGCAGACACAACATTCCCAAATAAAAACCCGAGTGCATTATCCAATTACTTCAACACGCTACGCTCCACTGCTAATGTAGTGTTATACTGGTTTCATTATATCAAAAGTCACATTTACAAAACAGTTGTTTACTTACTTAGATACTTGCTCAGCAGCAACAGACAACAAAACAGATAATAGTATATTGCGATATTAGTTCCGTAAGCGGTGCTTCCGGATCGAGGAAAGAGTTTGAAAAAACGAGGCGCTTGCGCCTTTTTTTTTTTTTTTTTTCTTTCTTCAATTTCCGAGATCCGTTATGCACTTTACAGAACGAGTATTGCATGCTATTTGTTGCACGATGATTATTTATATTAATTTAATTATATTAATTGAGATGTTTGTTGTTATGGGAACCGATTATTTGTCCTGGAGTGCCTTGTCCATGAAGGCTTGTATTATGATGTGTGACGTACCGTAAGTAAATTCTTACCGCACGGAAAGGCTTACCGCTTGGAAATTTGGTTTGTTTCCATAGCAATAAGATTGCGTGCGGGAATGTCAACTTACGATCCACGGCAACAACATTCGTAAGTACCACTAATTCTTTTTAAGTCGTGCAAAATAGTATATTGCGATACAAGGGCCGTAAGGCATGATTACGGATCGAGGAAAAAGTTTGAAAACACGAGGCGCTCGCGCTGAGTGTTTTTAATTTTCCGAGATCCGTAATGCGCTTACGGCACGTGTATTGCATGCTATTTTTTGCACGATGATTATTTATATCAATTTAATTATATTAATTGTGATATTACCTTAAAATATTATGTATATACACTATTGAAGATGGATGTTATATTTCAGAAAGTGATTCGCATTTGTTATTGTTTATGGCAACCGAATATTTGTGATGAGGGGGGCCTTGTCCATAAAGGCTTGTATAATGAAGTGTGTCGTTATATTCATAACAGCCCTCAAACACTTTCCGCCCGAGGGCCGTAAGCGCCTAGCAACAAGATTGCGTATGGGAATGTCAACTTACGATCCACGGCAACAACGTTCGTAAGTACCACTAATTAGCTAAGGAGTGCAAAAAAGTTTATTTGATGTAGCCTATTTCAAAAAGCATGGCCCCCAAACTTTTAAGTTTACATTATGTTTAGCCCACTGTTAATTTTCAATATAAATGGCCCATTAATCAGCAGCCACTATACCAATTCAGATTTTTTCGATATCTGCTGTATATTTTATTTGAACTTGGAGCCGTTGAACTCTTGTGTTTTGCCTTCTGCTGAACAGGATTTTACTGTATCCAGAAAGCAACATTGGCGACTATTCTATCTCCACTCAGAGGGCTATATCCATAATGGGAAACGTTGTTACCACCTATCATGGGGCTTTTATGTATACCCATAACCTCACTCTTATAAAAGTATCTCTGGGAGAGAGAATACCGAAAGCCATAAACGCTAGTGGCCACTGATGGTCAAGGAAATGGAACGTCATATTACGCGAGGGATTGCAGAGGGGAAAGCATTCTAAATTGCATCATCTCTCCTCCCCTCCATGGAAAGGAAACGATTTTTTCTGCTTCCATGGTTTGTACAGGAGTTATTGGCTATTCTTTGACCACGTGTTGGTTTTAGGTCCGGAGGAAGTGGCAGTTAAAAAAACCCACAAAGCAATGACAATGAGAGATAAAGAGAAAATTAACAGGTCATTACAGTTGGGTAAATGCACAGTAAACCAGAAATTTTTGGCGCCTTCCTTCTTTTCAGTTGCCTATACATTTTATCATAGGTAATCCCACGAGAGTTGACGAGTTTAAAGATAGATTCGCGACTGCACAGCAGGAGCGAATTTATCTGATGTAACTCGTCAACTCGAGTCGATTTTTTAAGACTTTTTCCATGAATAAAATGTAATGGGTTACATAAATAATAATGTGCTTTGTTGTAAAAAAACAAAACTAACAGTTGTGAGATCACTGCAGGTTGTGAATCAACCATCGAGTTACCATGTCCTTGTGTTCAGTGATACGATTCGAGTTACCGTGTGACCAGTGCTACCAATTGTGCATATAAGACACAGTTAACTTAATTCAGGTAAGGTAACAGCAGAACAATATAAAAGCACACGAAGTGGCTTGCACCGAATCGAAATTGTATTCTTAATCAATTTCCAGACAAGTTATGTTGTAAATGCACAATAAACCAGACATTTTTGGCGCCTTCCTTCTTTTCAGTTGCCTATACATTTTATCATAGGCAATCCCACGAGAGTTGACGAGTTTATCGATAGCAGGAGCGAATTTATCTGATGTAAATCGTCAACTCGAGTTGGATTTATTAAGACTATTCCATGAATAAAAGAAATTCATTTAGGCAGGCCTACAGGCTGAGGTAGATTTCGAAGTGCTTTTGGTTTAATTTATTGCCGCTGCACAGCAGTCTTCTTTTTTAGCCTTGGCATGACAAACCCGCAATAATAACTGCAAAAAAGAGGAAAGAGCACTTTTTCAAACACTCAAATCTCGCCTTATATGAGAACTATCGAGAAACTAGCCATTGATTTGTTGAGTACTCATCAAGAGCTTTTCAACGATACCCCAAAAAACGAGGTTTCAAAAAATTCGAATTTCCATCCCCCCACCCCCACTCGTACCCCAAACCCCCCGAATCATTGACATCACTGTGAACTCCATAGGGAGTACTCTAATTTATTCCAACAAAGTTTCCCTCTATACTTCGTAGGGGCCGAGATATAAATTTTTCAAAATTTCAATAGGTAGATTTTTCTTCGAAATCTACCTAAAATGTAATGGATTATAGAAATAATAATTACTTTCGTGCTTTGTTAAATAAAAACAAAACTAACAGCTGCGAGTTCACGGCATACTATGAATCAACCATCCATGAATCGATTCGAGTTACCATGTCTTTGTTGTGTCCAGTACTACGATTCGAGCTAGAATGTGACCAGTGCTACCAATGGTGCATATAAGACATAGTTAACTTCATTCAGGTAAGCTAACATCAGAACAGAATAAACGCACACGAACTGGCTTGCACCGACTCGAAATTGTGTTCTTAATCAATGTACATTTCTATTATTTCAATTTCCAAACAAGTTATGTTGTATAAAACAGTCGGTTTTTGTGCCGCTTAGTGGCAAATCTGACTATTAATCACTGCACACTGATTCTCGCGTCTCCAGTAACGAGCAGACGGTTTTACCAAGATAAATCACCATCCTCGCGATTCCTACAAGAATATTGCAAGATAAACGGCCGTGATTGGTCTATATCCGAGGAATTTCTAAACGTTATTGGTCAATATTAAACACGAAGCATATGAGTGGAATAGTCATAGGAAATGTCAGAAGAAGTTATATTTATGGTGACTGTTTATCACTTCTATAGGAGAAGATAAAGAAAATTCTATTAATATTGAGTAAATCTAGTTTGTGATTGACTGAAGAGCTAAAGAAAAACTTATGAGCTAAATAGTCTGTATAAATGGTGGGAATTTTGATTTAGTCATGTTTAACATTATAAACACTGATCTAAGCCTCCTTTGAATTGCCAGGAGAGTCTTCATTTCTCCACTCTTTTAATGAAGACACATTGTTACGTATTTCATTTACTAAATGGAAAGGAAATTACAACTGAAGTTCTTAAGTTCTTCCTAGTCACAATGAAAATTAATATGTTTTTCCTTTTGTAGTGCTCCCTTAAAGCAGAATTAATAGATTTTGATGCCTTGTAGGTCTTTTGAAATGCAACGCCTTGTCGGAAGTGTTCAGCAGAGCTGTCAGTGGAAGCATTGCGAACTAAACTCGTTCGTGAAATCAAGGAGAGGTAATTGTTTAATTAAATCTCTCTTTTAATCAGTGTTAAAGAAGTTTTGTCGGAAGGTAAAAAGGCTGAAACCCACCGAGAGGGGAATTAGACGAAAGTGATGTGGCGATTGACGAGAAGTGAGATAAGAGGTGACTCTTGTTGGTGGTAAAGAGAGAGAAATTTAAATTTTAGAATCTAGAGGTAGTAGATTTATAATCTATCTATACAAAAACGAATGTATGTGTGTCTGTCCTTTAAGCATTCCTACACCATTCATCCGATCGCCATGAAACTTTGGGAAATTGTTGAGTACACTCCCGCGAAGGTTTCTGGCATAGTACATTTTTAATTTTAGCTTTCGTTCGCGAGTTATGAGCGTGCATTTTTTGCGCTTTCGAAGCATCTGTTCTCAGTAATACATTTCAGTTGTCATATCAGTTACAGTTGGCTTTGTCTACTTTTGTCATACCTTGGAAATAAAAGCATTGCGATCGCTTGAATGTTGTAAGCCCACGTTGGTCGATTCATTTGTTTATAATGTCAAGGCACGCAGATAGCTAAAATTTTCAACCTAGACAGAAGAGGCCATTGTTCGATTTAGGCGACACTCACTATGCAGGGGTTTTCTGAGCCAGGGAACTCGAATCTGAGGTTATTTTTCCCATGCTGCGCTTTCTAATCGTGGAAATCACTTCAAAGCCGGATTTATAGCTGTTTCATTAATTAGGCCTATCAATCGTTTAGATTAGACCTATGAATGTTTCGCGTGCAAAGTGTTAAAAAATATAATATTTTAATTATTTTGCTCTTAATTGTTAATTTTTCGATTATTATCGTGGGCGAAGCTATAAGCCATAAAAAGCTATTTTTATCGTTTTCTGAGAGAATAGTTTTAGTGTGATAAGTCGTTCTTCCTGATTTCAAATTCTAAATACCTACAGTATATAAGGACCTATAAGTTATTTTCGAATTTACAAAATAACTTACAATACCCGAGCGACGCCGGGTTTTTTAAGCTAGTTTAAAATATATTATTGTACCCAGGGCCGCTGAGAGCAAGCACTGGGCCCGGGGCAGAATGTATGATTGGGCCCTCTCTTCAAATTTATCAATCTAATTTTACTGATATTTTAAGTAAGGTTTGACGTGATTTAAACTTAAATTAATTTTGGTAATATTTCTGCATTAAAAAGTGTTAAAAAGGAATATAGAATTAATGATTTTTTTTACTGAACAGCAAACATAGCTCACAAAACCAATATATATATATTATTATTATTATTACAAATTTTTGCCATTAAGACAGTGTTTGAACTTGAATGTTACTTGATTATACACTTCCTTCATGTTTCTTCTTCCTTTTCTCTTCCCAAAATCTCTTCATTCTTTGACTGTGTTCCTCTTTCCTTTGTAATATATATATATATATATATATATATATATATATATATATATATATATATATATATATATTACAGTATTTAGAGCTGTAAAAATAACAGTGTTTTACCTATAACAATGTTATGGGCGCTTTACAAGTCCTTCGTTTAGCAAACGTTTCAATCACACTCAAATGGGAGTTTCTGAGCTTTATATATATATGTATAGCCTATACATCAGAAGGCAACCATTAAGAATAAAAAATAAAGCGAGAGGCTTGGGCCCCGGGGATTTTACCCCCCCCCCCTGCCCCCCCTCTCCTCAGGCCTGAATGTACCATCAAATATAGAATTAATTTTTGTCGGACATTTTTTTCGAATGTTTCACATCCAGAGAAAAAGATGATAGATCTTATCAATAAAGAAACATGAAATGACAGGTATGCCTCGAGCATAGGCGTAACCAGGCCGACCATATGGGGGGGTTATACCATCCGGGGGGTCTGGGAGAGGGGGGTTCGGGGGTCCTCCCCATGACAATTTTAAAAATTAAGATGCACAATAACGAGTTTTAAGCTTCCCATGCTTTATACTCGTATTAAGTAAGTAATAATCAGACTTTAACAAATTGTACAATTTTTCTTTTTTTTATCAGTAGGGGGGGGTGTTCAAACCCCCAACCCCCCCTCGTTACGCCTCTGGCCTCGAGAGATACGAAAACTAAAGTTTCGATTGTAATTCCAGGAATTTAGCTTCAGTTTTGATCATAACAGCATAATTATATAGAATGTTGATGCAGGTATATAATTTGCAGAAGAGGATATTAATGAATAATGAGTCTGTACAGACGACAATGGTAATCGTATTAGGTCTACTTGTAACGGCCTATTTGAGTTAAACTCAGGCTTGACCTCCTTCCTATCTCCTCTCTAATGATGCAAAATCAGACAGATGGTTCCTTTGTTGTTTACACAGCGTCGTGTGATACGATTAGTCGTTATGGTTACGTCTGTTTAAGGGGCGTACAACGGTCTCCATTATTATTGATATCAAAGGTTGAGAATTCGATAGTTGGTTTATTGTCTTTAGAAAGGTACACATAAAGGATTTTTATTAAGATTCCAAGATTAAGGTTAAGATTAAATGCTCGTGGTCAGGGGGCAAATAAGAAATTTATATATATATATATTTCTTTTAATTTCTAAAAATTGTTTTTTATTTGACGTATATACACACTTACTTATTTACTCAATGACAATAGACAATTCCTATGCAAGCTATAGGGAATGTTATCTATTTTATGGAACCCGAAAGTTCATTGCCACGCTTATCTCAGCCCGCCAATCAACCCTATTCTGTGCTAACTCCATCCAGCCATCCCTCTCAAATACTACTTCCCTTAAATATATCCTAATGTTGTCCTCCCACTTTCGTCTAGGTGTTCCAAGTGATGTTTTCCCTTCGGGTCTCCCAGTCAACATAGGATATATAATATATATTAAATAACAATAATTTTAAAAAATACAAATACGATCAATTTATATTAATTTACAGTAAAATAGGACAAAAATATTAAAAAGAAGTAAGAAACATGAAAAATATATATTTATATAACAAGCTTAGTTACTTTCAAATTTCTAAAATTTGTCCAGCTTAATTAATTCAGGGTTATTTGAAGAGGTCGGGGGAAGATAAAGCTAACCCACACCTCATTTCAGACAAGTTATTAGTACATTTATAAAGTTGTCTCAAATCTGCAAATCTTTTCCCCTTTCTTTTTGTACATATTGTGTTACTAATAAGACTTGATGACAGAATTAGTCTATGCTCATAAACATTGAAATAAATAGTAACTAAGAAAATTATATAAACAGTCCAACAATTTCAACTTTTACAAAACGAGGATTAGCGCTATCTTCCACCAACCACTCCATTTTAAAACAGTGGTGCTGAATAATGTGGGACCAAAACTAAAGCTGTGTTTTGAACCTACAGATATGAAACTTTTAGGTTCAATTAAAGAATTTGTTTGGTTTCGACTTGTGTTATGTATGGGGATGTAGATGTGATCTAAAGCTTTAATTTATATTAATGCAACTTAATAAAATGTGCTTATTAATTTGATAGACCCTATGTACGCTAAAATAAGAAAATATTAGTTTAGTCAAGAGATCTAGATATACAAAATTTAATGCTTTTTTAAAGATAAATCAATTCAGAAAAAAATAGTTTTCTAAGTTACTTCCCATCCAATTATGCCACATACGACAAAGATAAGCATATTTTTCTTAAATCTTCTATATTTTAGAACTGACGCATCCTATTAACTAAATATGTAATCTGGTTGTAATTTGTTTGTAAGAATAAGTTGGAGTAACTTAAATAATTATTTTTATGTGAAGAAATTTTGGCCTACCATCAGAAGGCTGCGTCATCTACCATAGACACAAGGCAGGATTGGGGGCATATGGTCAGCATGCCAGCAGCCACGGCCATTAATGATATTTTCCGTGATCGGAGCCGCTACTTCTCAATCAAGTAGCTCCTCAGATTCCATCACGAGGCTGAGTGCACGCCAATCCAAGCCTCCCAACCTCAGAAATAATCCGAGTAGGTACCGGGGATCGAACCCTGGCCTGCTGATCCGTGGCTAGCGACGCTAACTACGAGATTACGCAGGCGGTCGGAAATTTTATGTAGGTCAACAATAATTTCTTGTACCAAGGTACAAGAAATAAACTATGGGCTTAGCCATTGCGAAAACTGTTTTCTCTGCAGTTCAGAATGAGATTATAGATTTACTTAATGGATAATATTAAAAATATGATGCCAATATTATCCAGTTATAGCAATTTTGATTAACGTCGCTTTAACTAAAAAGTCATATCGCGACTAAAACACTAAAATACAATAGTTATACAAAATTAGGCTAATTACATATCGTTATACTGTTTAGTGCCTTTCATGAATTTTAATAGCGTACTTTATTATGATATATTGGTTGTCCCAGAGCCATGGAGATGTTGACAGGAACTTTGCACCGAGTTCGTTGGGGTAGTGTGTCAATAGGTGTTCACAGTGAGAGGAGATGTACACATTAGTTGTTCCTTTTAATGGTAGAAAATGTATATGTCCCTTAAGTTTTTAAATAAATATTGAAATGGATAATCTATAGATAGAAGATAAAATATAACTGAAGAGGGAGAAAGAAAGAAATGTAGACGGTAGGAACGAAAAAGGAAAATAGACGAACAAGTGAAAATAAGAGAAAGGTGGACAAATATATAGTTAAATAGCAGAATTCTATTAGACACAATAAGATAAATCTTAATAATAGACCGTGTAAGAAATAAATCTGAATTGTGATCTTAGAGGGAAATTACTTTAAAAATTACATTATTACTTTTACATATGCACACTAAATAGGATAAGCACATAGTATTCATTGATCATATATTTTTTACCGTACTATAATTTATTATTGATTATTTGTGGAAAATCAATAGATTATTCTGAAATTTCAGCGACTAAGAAAAAATATAAACAGTAAAACAATCTTCAGTTTTAGAAAAAAGAGGGTTAGCACTATCTTCCACCGACCACTTCAGTATTCAATGGGCAGTAACTTCTCAATCAAGTAGCTCCTCAGTTTCTATCAAGAGGCTGAGTGCACCCCGTTCCAGACCTCCCTACCTCAGAAAAATCCTAGGATCGAACCCTGGCCTGCTGATTCGTAGCTAGTAACCACGAGATTACGCACGTGGTCAGAAATTTCATGTAGACCAACAATAATTAATTAGACCAAGGTATAAGACAAACTATGGGCTTAGCCATTGCGTTAACTGTTTTCTCTGCAGTTCGGAATGAGTGTAGACTATAAGTTTATTTAATGTGGAAATAAATCTGAATTGTGATTTTAGGGTGCGGGTGCGCGGGCAAAGAGAGTTAAGTCCACCATCCTAAAAAATTGAGATATGTCCTTAGAGTTATAGAAAAAAATTGTTCTCTACATTTCTGTTAAGTCCAGTAAGTCATAGGCTTATTGAAAATTGTACGGTAGTTATGGATGTGTGCTTCATGGGTTTATCCAACTCTAAAGCGATGTTGGGCTGGTATGGTGTGTTAAGTCACTCTAATTCTCAGTAACAAGAAAGTGGACTTAACTCTCTTTGCCCGCGCACCCCGGAATTACATTATGACTTTTACATATGTACACTAAATAGAGTAAGAACATAGTATTCACTGATCAAATATTTTACAATCCTCTGATTTATTATCAATTCTAGAGTGATAGGGAAAAGGCGAAGAAGTCAACATACCGAAGTTTCAGGAAAGACAAAAAACAATTTATTTTCACAGCATTCTTATGCTATTTAGAATAGCCCACCTAGATATTTTTACATAGTATAAGATGCTGTGTAAAAATATATTGTGGACTGAACTAAATATTGTAACAATGCTATGGAAATAAATTGTTTTTTTTTTTGTCTCTCCCAAAACCCTGGTATTTTGACTTATTCGCTTTTCCCTATTACTCTAGAATTATTGGTGGAAATTCAATAGATTATTCTGAAATGTCATTTATGATAGGAATAGCAATATCAAAATTCATTATTTTCAACATAATTTCAGCCCAGAAAAGCGTTTCCTTATTCTCTTACTACCTTTAGACAATTTTTTTTAAATTTGCTACCCCTAAATCTTGTTTTATCGTTAAGAAAGTACTATTACCCTATTAACGATACGATTATTTCTTATCAGTATATTTTTTAACATCATTAATTTAATATTGATATAGAAACAACTGGTACCAAGTTATGTTACGACACAGTTTTATACAGGACATGGGAAATTCCAACAGTATCTTCACCGATTCCACATAGGTATAGTCCAGTTACTCATTGCATACCCAGGCGGCTTCCTTTCGTTAGGAGGAAAAGTTTGCCGACAGCTCAACCCATGTTCTTTGTTTTACAGCACCAATCAGCTAGTTACCCCAGCCAATCAAAATCTAAGAATGTCCTGTGGCGATTTTGACAGCTACTCGTCTACTCCGCGTGGAGTGAATGCGTTGTTGCAAGATCAAGTTACAGTAAACAATAACACGTGTGAATTAAATAAAGCGAAGGAAGAACTGAGGTCAGCGATAACAATGAGAGAAAATTGCAACGTTGCTTTTGTTTTGGAAAGCGGAAGCCCAAGACTGATTTAGTCAGATCAATTAACATAAAGAAACACCGAAACCTTTGAAGCCGACTGGCCATCCAATGAGTAACTGCACTATAACAATGCTGTCTGTAGATGTGGAGAAAGTGAACAATCAGTTAACCACATATTATTCTCCTGTCCGATCCACACATTAGAAAGATTTGCACTCATCTCTTATCTGAACCAACTGAACATTCAGTGCACTATCCCCCTTCATAACATACTCTTTAATAAAGCAGGATACAAATTTTTCACATCTTTTGTTAATAGTATATATTAAAAAATATGACTTACATTCACTGCTTTCACTTTTATATTATTGTTATGCTTGTTATCTCCCACCCTATTTTCTTTCACATCACTTCTGTTTTAATGTATAGACTAATAATTTATGTTAATCATTATTATTGAATTTCTTTGAAGACAGTGCTCAGATTAAGACTGTATACGTATATTGTAAACATGTAAGTGTATCATATCTCTAACCCTAATATACCTTCGGGTGAAATAGGGTTTATTTCAATTTGGATATTCAATAAATAAATAAATAATATTGATATAGACATTTGACCTTAAACCATTATCACCCCTGCCTGAGAATTTGAACAAGTAAGGGAGCAGACATTTCACAGAACTTCCCCTCCCATAGCAATGTCTAATCTACTCTAACCCTAGCTAGAGCTGAAATTAAGTTAGTTTAGGTTTAAACGTTAATCTTGCAGTAATTAGGCTTTGTAAGTTAGCCTTAGGATGGGCGCTAACAAGCGAAGGGCAGCATGGAGAAAATACTTTCATACGCTCAGACGATTCCCTACAAAAGCCATCAAGTTAATTCACTGAAGTTGAGGGAAAAGGGCTCATTTATCTTCTGTTTTTCTGCATGATCGCTGTCTTCACGTTATTGAGGTAATTTTAGATCCGGATTACTGGAGAACCTTAAAGGCATAATGTATCCTATGGGATACAGTAGTCTGTCTTAAAGTTAAGATAAAATGGTGGAAAATAAGATCAGGTAAACTGATGTAACAAAATGTCAGAATGATAATTGTAACTATGATATGCAGAAAATAAGTTTTTTTGTAATCGATTTCCGAGTTAAGCTCCAGATCGATTCATCAAGCAGGGCTTACGGAAGAATAAAGGTCTAGTTTGATAAGCATATGTGAAGGAATACGTGGGTATTCTTATTTGTCAAAGCTAACTGTATTGCAATTTCCAAAGCCGTATAAGAACACTCTAAAACAATATGTCGTCACGAGAACTGATTTGCATTTGATAAATTATTCCTAATATATTACCATAAAATAGGCACTAAATTGGGCCGGTCAACTGATTTGATCCAGCTTCAACAGGCTTCTTCCCATGGATGTTATAAATTCATATACCAAGTTTCATGAAGATCCGATAAAACATACTTGAGTTATCGCGCGTACAGGCACACGGACAGACAGACAGACATTTTCCCGTCCACCACACAATCTCAGAAAGCACCATTCTGCCACTTAATAAATTGAAACGTACATTTAAATTTCATGTAATTTTTATTTCGAAAGATAAAATATGGTAAAGAAATAAACTATGGGCCTAATCATTACATTAACGTTTTTCTTTGCAGTCCGGCACAAGTTTGTATATTGTATGAGAAATTGAGTCTCGGGCATTTACGATTAGACGAAACTTAAGACTAGTTTACACGACGACACTAGGTTTCGTAGCCACTTTCATGAAAGTGATTTCGTGAAACTAATTACATATATTTTCTTTCCAATGCAACCGCACGTTTCATGTTATTTCTGAAGTCCAAGTTATTAAAATCCCATATAAATGTTAGAAACGCGTATGAATACAGGCATTTCACAATATCTTCACTTCCCCATTTCATCTTACGGAACGCGAACAAGCTAAATAAGCGTAAAATATCAACATTACTATTACAGTTTCGTGAAAAGTGGAATCAGCCGAAACTACGTAGTTTCATAACTCATTGTCGCAAGTACATCTAGCGCTTGCGCATTCAAGTAAAAAACAGTTGCGAAACTCAGTTACGAAACCTAATTTCGTCGTGTAAACTAGCCTTAAGTAATTGCCCCGATTTGCGATCTGAGTCTCTCTCTCTTTCTATCTTTCCTTTTCGATGGAAATACCCATTCTTATTTGTATGTAATTATGTTTGGATCTCTAGCTCTCACACTTTTTTATGACATGAAATATTTTACCGTATAAAAAGTTTAATACTAAAGCAATTTTTGTCTCAGTTGTTCGGAGAGTACTAACTACTTTTATTAAGTTTCGATTTACAAAAAATGGGCCCTTTACGGTAACAATATTTTGGATAGTTATTGGTTAGATAAACTCTGAAACTTGGAAGAATTCTTCCACCGGCAAAACTGGATAAAAAATCACTAAGGATTGGTTACATTTGAGTAAATTATAGTTAAATGTTTGAGATACAGGTCACATTTTGTTTCATAATATAAGTTATCAATTAAATGTATGAAAAAAGGGGGTTTCCCTTATCCGTACAAAATCGATACGCTATTA
The DNA here is from genome assembly GCA_964059195.1 of Ectobius pallidus. Classification (NCBI taxonomy): domain Eukaryota; kingdom Metazoa; phylum Arthropoda; class Insecta; order Blattodea; family Ectobiidae; genus Ectobius; species Ectobius pallidus. Next base: position 205,573,313 of record CAXKWD010000001.1, on the reverse strand, counting down.
AATGACGCGGCAGACACCTGGAAGACAATAATTAATTATTTACGAAACAAGTGATAAAAACTCGATTTTATTTTGCGAGTAAGTGTATTTGCCAATCAGCGTTAATGGCGAGCGTAGAAATTATTTGAGCAAAATAAAATCATTTTACCATGTGTGCCATGTACTATATTTTACTATATTTTAGACAGCCGTTAATACTTGTGAAATAATCATTTTATTGCGTATCGTGCAGCCATTTTGGGACCCTTCACCTGTCCTGCCACATAGTATGCACTTTTATAGTTTTTATACATTTCTGGGGGGACAAATTTCTTGGAAAGCAAAATTGGGACAATCCCGCCTTTTTTGGGACGTATGATAAGAACATACAAAGAAATGCCGTTTCAACGACGGCCTGGTAAGCGAATGGGTTAACAAACATAAAAAATTAGAAACAATAAATTAGCTAAATAAATTATAAATAGTTCACAAAGAGAAAATATTAGACATTTCTCAAGCATTGGTGAAGAAGATTATATAGATATGGAGGAAGATATCTTTGCTGACTGTCAAGATTTTTAGAGCTTACATAAAATAAACCAAGGCCGTCTGTTAACCAACTAGCTTAACTGTTCTGACCAGAGGGTTGAGGGGAAAGGAAAGGGGAAAAAGTTGAAAGTGAATTCAAGTTTCTCGTACGAGGCAGTCTCGGAATCATCCAGGAATAGCTCGGCTCTGATGATGTCGAAGTGTTTTTGGTAGTTTTGTTGCTTCTGTCCAACCCAAGAAGAGTTTTAAGTCGCTACCAACTTATTACGTTGACAACTGAAAACTAATTGCTTTCGACTTTTCACTCGGTTTCGTCTCTTTTCCGCATTGGATGCTTTTATCCCATATTTCACGTACCTTGCAGTAGTTGTATATAGATAAAAATTATCTGATCTCGACGTAGGAAAAGTTTTCTTACTTGTGACATATTTTGGGGGAAAGAGCAATCATAGAAACGACGTCAGAAAATTGCTAATGGAATGTTTTTTTTTTTCCTTTCCTTTGGTTTAGCCTACTTGTGAACTTCATTAAACTTTCTTTTTCTTTTTCTTTTTCTGACAAGTCTGTTAATATTTCTACCACAGTTAAAGATATTTGTTGGAGAAAAACGATTTGTTGATTAATTAAATAATGAGTTGCCTCATTAGAAGATCTAGATAGGGAAAACATGAAAGTACTTTTTTAAGTAAAAGGATCAAAAGAATTCATAATGAATCGGGATCTGATTGGGGGAAAGATGAAAGGAATTAAGAAATTATTTCTCCAACAGTTATAATTTGCATGTTTGAGTTTCAGTCTAAGCGAAATTTAATTACAGTAGACCTACCTATTATTATTATTATTATTATTATTATTATTATTATTATTATTATTTGAAATTCAAAGTAACTACCCTTTCTTCCATTCCGGTACCTTCCGAAATATTCCAAAGAATAAAGTGTAACCAAAGATATGTATTTTAAAAACATGTAATGTCTACAACCAGGGTATATTTTGTCAGGTTTTTTCTATCGCTCCAAGGCAGGACTGTAAAGTAAACAGTGATCTGTGTATGTTTTGTATACAAAATAATGATTACTTTTCTACAAACAATAAATCTAAAAACTCTGATAATAGCAAATAAATTGTTTTGACCAAAGCAAGAAGCTTGTAACAATTAAAAACACTGTCAAATAAAAAAAAAACTAAAAATGTCTAAAATAATTTTAAACAGTGATTTCTCATCTTCTATGAGTGCTTTATTCTTCTGCGTCTTTCACCCGGAGCAAGCAGCTACTGACAGATCACTACATAAAAATTTGGAATTCAACCTATAAAAATTCTGAGCCAGGAATCCACACCAAGATCTTCATACCCAATATACACCACAGGCTTTCCTTAGCTCTAGGTCCTAACTATATAACTACTCAATTCCTGACCAATCACGGCTTTTTCAAGTCATACCTGTATAAAATGAACAAATGTCCTTCACCACTATGCAACTGTCCCGAAAAACCTCCTCAAATGGCCCTACACTTGTTAACTGAATGCTCACAATTCGCAAGAAGTCGACCAAGAGTTCTACTGACAGCACCTTTGCCAATGGTCCTCAAACACCACTTCCACACCGTGGAGATCGCTGCCTTCCTGAGACACATCTTCTGCACACTGCAAGAATAATCATACTTAGACTGAACATATCACTGTAAATTCCCCGTGATATGCCCTATGGCGAAACATGGGTTGTAATCAATTTTGAAAAATAAAAAAAAATAAAAAAATTCTCCTGCGTCCAGGCCTGTAGTATGCCAGAAGAAATAAAGAAATATTTTGAATTTATGTGCAAGCGGGGGCTTACAGCTTTGACCGTTTCTTGCTGGCTTATATTACTCGAATAATTCTGGAATCTCTTAATTCCCACAGGGCCCGTCAACAGGGCATTTCAGGAAGTTAGGGAACGATTCAGAAGAAGAAGTATAAAGATAAGAAAAATAAGAACAGGTTTAGCATAACATTTTCCGGTAATTTATCCAATGACACTCTTTGAGATTACAAATTTCTGTAAATTTGTAAATCTTTAAATGTACACTATGGGATAGACGGCTTTACTTCGCTTCCGAAAGAAAACCTGCTGCGAATTTTTGCGTCAGGAAACCGCATAAAATATGCCGGGATTGAATCTGCATTGTAAACCTTTATTTATTACATGTCTTTGTACTGTACATGTCCAAACTAACATTAATGAATTATAATTATCGAAAAGATATACAGTAGGTCTACATGAAAACCACACCAGAAGAAATTCTTGCATTAGCATTCCAAAATTAAGATTATAGAAAACAGTACATTCATATTTATACGGTATACAGTTCCCACATTTTAAAACCTGCTACTTGTTAAAATAGAAAGTACAGCAAATAGTTAACAAGAAATCACTTCTATACTGTAGAAGAATTTTTAAACTTAAAAGCGATTGTAAAATACAGAATGTTGAAATTTTCAATTTAAAAAGTAAGCTTTATTAATAGTCCTTGGAGCATCTAGCCATATCAGTTCCGGTTCTGTGTGCATACCAGTAGACCATGCAACTATTCTCTATTGTTGGTGTTTTTTATGCCGTCAGTAAATTTCAACTGATATTAATGTCAATGGATATGATACAGAATAAAATAGCAAGTATGATTCATGGTAACCAAATATCCAGCTCAGCATTTGCCTATACGACTGGGGAAACCATGATGACACCCATGTGAAATTAGCCTGCCAGAGGATTTGAACCTGGGAACTCTGGAATGCGAGTACAAGACGTGGCCATTTTGGCCATTTCGCTCGGTTGTAATTTTGTTGTGTTTAATTTGTAAACTTAAAAATGCTTGTATCTGTGCCTAAAGACAGAATAGTAAGTATGAACCTATCGTTCTTAATTATTTTTCCTCTGAATGTTTATATTTATCTGCTTCAGGATCTGAAGATGACAAAACTATTAGTCAAATTGCGTCATCTCTCTTCAAGTAACTTATAACCGCAAACAGCATAGTTGGGATTGCTGCGAAAAAGCACTAAAAACCTACACATCGTGTAACATCTCCTCCAGATCATCTTAGAATATATTAGCTAGCATTTCAACAGACTATAGTTATGCTTGTTGCTGAATAGAATCAGCTCAAAGAGTACGACGCCTATTGACAAAAGAGGAATGCTTTTAATGATTTATGCGTAAACTCAAGACCATCATAATCATATGTTATAGGATAATTCTATGTTTACATGGTGTTTTTTACTGGACCAATCCACTCTACATGGATAACAAATACTACTGATTTAGTATTTTTAATGATAGGTTTATACTTATGTGTACACTATGAACAAGTGTCTTTGTAAATACATTTTAATATTGTAATGCAAATTGTCAACCATTTAATATTTCTGCTGTTTCTGTGTAAATATGTTTTAATTTTTAATGCACCTGTTCAACCATTAACTTGCATAAGGTACAAAATAAATACTCTGCATAAAAATCTTGTAATTTTCGAAGCAATCCCAAAATCATTTGAAGGTTTTGTAGGTTATATATATTTATTTGAGGGTATAAGGTGGAAATAGTATAGTCTATTGCAATACAAGTGCCGTAAGGGGTGTTTACGGATCGAGGAAAGAGTTTGAAAAAACGAGGCGCTTGCGCCGAGTTTTTTCAATTTCCGAGATCCGTTATGCGCTTACGGCAGAGTATTGCATGCTATTTTTTGCACGATGATTATTTATATCAATTTATTTATATTAATTGAGATATTAGCTGAAAATATTATGTATGTCCACTATTGAAGATGGATGTTATATTTCAGAAAGTGATTCGCATGTGTTTGTTGTTATGGGAACCGAATATTTGTAAATAAGTATGAAGGAATTTCTTTAAATAATTGTACAAATTGTAGTATTACGATAAATATATCAAAATAAAGTCACGATGATTATTTATATCAATTTAATTATATTAATTGTGATATTACCTGAAAATATTATGTATATACATTCTTGAAGATAGATGTTTATTTCAGAAAGTGATTCGCATGTGTTTGTTGTTATGCGAACGGAATATTTGTCTTGGGGGCCTTGTCCATTAAGGCTTGTATTATGAGGTGTGGCGTAAGTAAATTTATAACAGCACGGAAACTCTTACCGTACATAGCAACAAGATTGCATGCGGGAATGTCAACTTACGATCCACGGCAACAACATTCGTAAGTACCAATAATTAGTTAAGGAGTGCAAAAACATCTCTTTAAATTTCATTTCATTAGTAAGTATACTTTTCCCTATGCTAATTAAGGTCACGAATCGAGGTTCGAACCAGTGAACTTGTAAGCTTGTAACTGAACTAACTCCTAGAACAATGTAAAACTCTCATTACCACTGAGCTGTTCCCATTCCCCTCTTCTGGCATTTCCAACATATGTTTAAAAAAAAAACAGTAAAAACGCTGTATCCGTACATGTTCCCGATTAACAAGGCTATCTCGTTATCTGAAGGCTAATTGAATTTCGTACAGACCCGAGTTCTATGCATGGAGGAATTAAATTATTGTCACAGAGTCCATAGGTCATCTGGGTTTATCGCAACAAGGTCTCCGCTCTTATCTCTTCCAGTATAAATCTCAGCACAAAAAATCCCGCAGTACAAGAGTACAGTCAACGAAGAAAAAAAAGTGTGCGTGGAACGCCACGCGACAGAAGTGAAACTTCTTTTAGTTTTTGGATTTTTTTCAATCTTGGATTATTGGATTTTTTAAATTTTGGATTATTGGATTTTTTTAACATTGGGTTTCTGGCCTTTTTTAATTTTGGATTTTTTAAATTTTTTATCTTTTAATTTTTAAATTTTGGAATATTGGATTTTTAAAATTTTTAAAATTTTAGATCTTGAATTTTTTAATTTTTATGGATTTTGGATTTTTTAATTTTGAATTGTTTGTTTTTTAAAATTTTGGATAAGCCTAATCATTGATTGACTGTTTTCTGAGCAGTCCGTTCCGTCACACCTCACTAATTTCGTGACGATTTTGAGCGTAAAGGCTAGTTTACACGACGAAATTAGGTTTCGTAAGTAAGTTTCGCAACTATTTTTTGCTTGAATGCGCAAGCGCAATTGTACTGGCGACAATGAGTTACGAAACTACGCAGTTTCGTCTGATTCCAACTTTTCACGAAACTATAATAGTAATTTTGAGATTATACGCTTATTTAGCTTGTTCGCGTTTCGTAAAATTAAATGGGGAAGTGAGGAACTTGTGAAATGCCTGTATTCATACGTGTTTCAAACATTTATATGGGATTTTAATAACTTGAACTTCAGAAATAACATGAAATGTGTGGTTGCATTGGAAAGGAAATGTGCATAATTAGTTTCACGAAATCACTTTCATGAAAGTTGTTACGAAACCTAGTGCCATCGTGTCAACTAGCCTTTACACTAATTTCGTGACGATTTTGAGCGTTACACAAGCGCTTGATTTACCCCTACCGCGGCTAAAGAAGTTTCACTTCAAAAATTGATGTGAAACATAACTTCCTCTACCCTTAATATTTTCCAATATAGTCGTGGCTGTATTGCAGAAGTGCGCATTCAGTTGTTTCGGCCTTATTCAAAGACGCATTATTCGCGAGACCAAACTCAAAACCTAGGTTTCTGTATGAAATTAGTGACTTATAATTACTTTTCTGAGAATTTATAGGAACATTCCACTCATATGCCGCGTGTTTGATATTGACCAATAACGTTTCGCAACAGATCTAACGTTTCGGATATAGACCAATCAGGACCGTGTGTCTTATAATAGGCCTATCCTTCCCAGGATCGCAAGGTTTCAATTTTCTCTGATAAAATGTCAGCTCGTTACTGGACACGTAAGGTGAAAACATATTTTATTCAACATAACTTGTTTGGTAATTGAAATAATGTAAATGTACATTGATTAAAAATACAATTTCGATTCGGTGCAAGCCAGTTCGTATGCTTTTATTCTGTTCTGTTGTTAGCTTACCTGAATTACTTACTTAGTCAATGGCAATAGACAATTCCTCAGCAAACTAAAGGAATATTATCTTTTTTTATGGAACCCGAAAGTTCATTGCCACGCTTACCTGAGCCCGCCATTCAACCATATTCTGTACTAACTCCATCCAACCATCCCTCGCAAATCCTACTTCTCTTAAATCTATCCTAATATTGTCCTCCCACCTATGTCTAGAACTTCCAAGTGGTCTCTTCCCTTCGGGTCTCCCAGTCAATATTTTTTAGATATGCCATTCCTCCCCCATGCGCGCAACACGTCCAGCCCATTTCATACTCCGTGATTTAATTACCCTTACTATATCCGGTGACGAATACAGGTTATGAAGCTCGTCGTTATGCGGTTTTCTCCAGTCCCCATTTTCATCTCTCTTAGGCCCAAATATTTTCCTAAGTACCCTGTTTTCGAATACTCTCAGATTTTGGTAACAAAATTAAATTTGCAGCTCAAAAATAAGTAGGCAAAGCCTACCGCTAATTTTTATTTCTTGTAAATTAACTCCTTTTCGACGAGCCATTTGCAAAATGACCCATGATACAAAAGATGGACCATTTGGTATGACAAACTTACTTACGCGACTGTACTTATAAATCACCATAGCCAAGGTGAAGCATGGCGTCCCGTACACTAATTAGCATACATTACGTTACACCGCCCTTTTTGATTGATGCGGAGGGAAGAAGAAATGAAAAATATGAAATATGTTGACATCTCATTTAGATTATGCACATGGTATGAGAACTGTGCCTCGCTGAGATGAAAACATCACACATAGTGGCTGCCATTACAACGTTTTTTAAGAGTGCCTGTTTTAACAACTCGGGAAAATGTAAGCGTAGGCTGACTACTAATTACTTTTACCGCCTTAATAGGCGAAGAAACTGTCTTTCAGTACCGGATCCTCAGGTAATTTATGCTCGTTAACGTTTAACTAATGTGAGAAAGAACCATGAGGAGAAATAAAAGTCGAATGAGGCTGTATTCTTTTATACGAGGGGCAAACTGAAAGTCGTGAGCAACATTTTTTCACAACCTTAAACTTTATTTGCAAGTGAAACCAAGTATATCATCTCAATCTACAGACCTTTCTTTCACTTTTCAATATAGTCTTCTTTTTTGCACACGTTTCCCATCGTTCTGCAAGTTTGAAAATGCCCTTGCGATAGAATTCCGTTCCAGCTGCCCTTAGGCACTGATGCCACTGCCTACTCTGTCGTTTTGTTTCAGGACCACAATGATGGAACCAGCTTTCATCTCCAGTCACAATACTCGTCAAAAATTCATCACCTTCATTTCGAAAACTCTGAAGAAGGTTTTGGGCAATGGTTCGTCTCTGACGTTTATGGTCCTCGGGCAATAAATGTGGGACCCAACGGGCACAAACCTTCCGATAACCTAAGCTGTGAATAATTCCTTGCAATACACTATGTCCAACTGCAAATTTTCCAGCGATTTCAGTGTCTAAGGGCAGCTGGAAAGGAATTCTATCGCAAGGGTATTTTCAAATTTGCAGAACGATGGGAAACATGTGTGCAAGAAAACGGAGACTATGTGGAAAAGTGAAAGGAAGGTCTGTAGATTCAGATGATATATTATGTTTCACTTACAAATAAAGATTAAGGTTGTGAAAAAATGTTGCTCACGACTTTCCGTATGCCCCTCGTATATAGGCTATGCTAGCTAAAATTAGTCAAGACTCACAACTAAAATATTCACCATCTTTGTTATTAACTACGAGGCGCGTCCAGAAAGTAAGATTCTCTGGGAGCGTTTACAGAAACAAAACACAATTTCATGAAAATATTTATTGCAACAGGTACAGCAAGTATTCAGCTATTTTTCAACATATTCGCCACCGGAACTGAGATTTTGCCATACCGTGTGACCAACTTTTTAATGCTTGTGTCGTAGAAGTCTGCCGCCTGGAATTTGAACCACTGTGTGACAACCATCTCTGCCTATTTCATTCTCTGTCATTTCTTGAGGTGTAGGAAAAGATGAAAATCACTGGAAACGAGATTCTGGCTGTAGAGTGGATTTGTAAACACCTCCCAGCAAGTCTCCCGCGGATGTTCGGCTGGGGAGAGTTTAAACATCCACCCTACAGCCCGGACCTTGCTCCCAGTGATATCAAGCTTTTCCTACACCTCAAGAAATGACAGGGATTGACAGAGAAGAGGAAGTGGTTGTCACACTGTGGTTCAAATCGCAAGCGGCAGACTTCTACGACACAGGTATTAAAAAGTTGGTCCTACGGTATAACAAACATTGTCAATTCCGGTGGCAAATTTGTTAAAAATTGTTGAAAACTTGCTACATATGTTGCAATAAATATTTCCATGAAATTATGTTTTGTTTCTGTAAACGGTCCCAAGGAAACTTACTGGTATGATTGATGTCTCTGTATTGAAGAAAATCAAACGCTGAAAAACGCTGCTTGGAACTGCGATTAAGATCCTGTTTTACCATTCTACCCTAAGATGAAGCCAGCAGTACAACAACACTGACTGTTTATACATATTTAGCAGAATTATTTCATACACTGCCAGCTTTACATTACACAAGTTCTTTTTCAAAGAGAGTCCGTTAATTAAAAACAACAGCTTCTGCTACCAGAGAATCTTCCTATGGCGCTCATATACCAGCGAGTCTAAAATTCTGCTTTCCAAACAACAAAGGATGCATGCGTTAAGTTGAAATAGAAAAACGGCATTGAAGCAAAGTACCTCCCTTTTTTTCTTTCTTATGAACACAGTCCTATTCACCAAGTGTGCCTTACGGCTTCGAGTTGAATTCTATACTACATACCTCCAAACATTTCTGCTTTCGTCTGGTTGGTTAAGGGGGTGGTAGGGGGGGGGTTGAAATTGAGAAGTGGAATCAAAGTAAAAGCAATTTAAAGGAACTGTTTTATCCTGTCTGTTTACGAGAGAAGAAGAAAAGAAAATAGAAGAGAGGGGGAGGATTTGAAGTTCCACGGACGATTAAGCCATGCAATAGTAAAAGGGAAGAAAGCATTTAAAAAGAGCTTTTTTTTCAAATGATGTGCTGGAGTTAACGATGGAGGGGTTGTATGGCTTTGTGGGATGAACAGAGGGTTGTATAGGGCAAATGATTCTGACTCATCAATATTAACGTAATTAAACTCCGTGTAATTCTGGTAAAACAAAAACAAGCAGTGGAGGATGTTGTAATATAATAAAATTGCAAATCGACTGTGAGTCACTGCGCGAGAATAAAGTATTAACCAGCAAGTTCTTGTAGCATTCCTCTTTGAATAGCTAGACTCCTTATCCTTAAAAGAAGAACATTATATTATAGCTGCGTAGGCTATCAGGGACGGAGTCTTGTAGGTTAAGGGGGGTTATGGGTGGAAAGTATATTTTTTACATTTTCAAAGGGACAAATTTTATTTTTCGTGCTGGTGTCATAGGCGAACCAGGCCGACCATATGGGAGGGGTTATAACATCCAGGGAGAGGGGATTTTTTTTCTTTTTAAATTAAGATGCACAATAACGAGTTTTAAGCTTCCCACGCTTTAAACTCATAGTAATTTATAAGCAGATTTTTAAAAAAGGTGATATATCACAATAATGAAATAAATTGCGCAATTTTCATTTTTTTAATCAATGGAGGGTTCCAACCCCCAACCCCCCCTCGTTACGCCTCTGCGTGGTTCATTGCCGCGTTTACCTAAGCCCGCCATTCAACCATATTCTGCGAAAACGTGGATCTTGCCTGGTATTTATAGTAATGGACGTTTTCGTTAAGTGTGAAAAAAATTGCATCAAGTATTTTTTTGCAAAAATGACTGATTAAAAATGATTATGATGATGAAAATGATGATGACAATTACATTTAACAACAAGCATGTTTTAAAAATGTCTAAAAGTTCTGGTCACGTTGAAAGAAAATGACAGGCGTCCTTCATATCTCGGTGAATACCAACAGAATTTGAAATAAATTGGCAGAACTGTTGAATATATAAAATGGACGAGATTCCATCACATCTCTGGTGTTCACCTTCACAAACGAGAAGTTTAAATCGCGTTTCATGTGGAGAAAGAAGATGATAATCCGATTTGGAAGGTGAATTGTTTGATGACATTTCTCCCCATGATGCTGTAACCTTTGCCTGGAATACGAGTTTCTTTGGTTGTGAAAGCTCTCTGATTAGATCTCTGATCGCTGCGGCTTAGACGAGATCAGAGATGAAAGACAAGAACATCCACCGCTCAAGTCTGGTCCAGCAAGAGTTCAATCCGACACCACTGTCTGTCAGATGTAACGGAGAAAAAGTGAAAGAATGATTTATAGGAAAAGCGAATAACATACTGTGAGCATTCCGTGTATAGTAAAGACATATCTAGAACAAAACTGACATACTTGCTAGTTAAATGTTTATAAACTTACGAAATCTGAAATTTTTTAAATATAAATGTGAAGAAAGGACAATTGGAATATTAAATAGGTTTAACTATTTGATAGTCAAATCCAATGTAAGATTGACAAAATCTAAACAGTGGTATAATAATATGGCAGTGGACATATTCAACAGATTACCCAGAGAGGCTCACACGATTGGCTTGACCAGATTCAAAAAGGTATTAAAATCATGGCTGATTGCTAATCCATTTTATGACGTTAAAGAATATTTTAATGCATGTGTGAATTTAATTTTTTGACGGTAAGCACGAGTAATTTCAAGGTTACATTTACACTTTCGCTTCATGTTCCCCTGCATTTCATATGTGTTATTTGTGTTATTGACGTGTAGACCTACTTTATAGGCTATGATGTAAATTAGCTCTTAGTTCTTTTTACAGTCTGTAATATAGGGAGTCTTATTTTTTTGTAAAGACAAAGCCATAACTGTATTGTTCAGTTTTAAAGGTGAATTAAAGATTGATTGATTAAATTCATTAATATAGAGAAGTAAAATCATGAATAAAACAAAAGTACTTACATAAAATTAATATTATATGGAGCGGAATGTGGACAGTAAATAACAAACAAAAAACAAAACTACGAGCCACAGAAATGGATTACTGGAGGAGAACAGTGAGAAAATCAAGGAGGAAATAATAAGGAATACTAATAAAAAACTAAATAATGTGGCAAAAGATGTCGATGAAAATAAAACATTAGGATGGTACGGTCATGTAAAAAGGATGAACGAAGGAAGATTGCCCAAGTTAGTGATGAACTGGGAACCTGGTGGAAGACGAAGGAAAGGAAAGCCGACTGATACCTGGATGGATGGTGTAAGGAGGAGCACGGAAGCAAGAGGACTGCCAAGATTAAGGTACGATGGACAGACAACATTGGAGGAGCAAAATAATTGCAATGTATAATTATTATTATGTACTGTTTGGTGGAAGGTGACCACAACATTGTAGAACAAATTTGAAATCGTAGAAGGAAAGTATAAGTTACACGAGTTTTGTAGCAAAATTTTACGTAAGTCAGAAATCTAAGTTTAAAATAAAGAAAATAAAGAAAATTCTAATTGCAAGCTTAAAGAAATATAACAAACAAAACTAGACAGAAAGATAAGGATAGAATAAAGAGAAAATGAAGCATGTTGAAGGAATCCTCTTTTTTAGGTAGATTTCGAAGAAAAATCTACCTATTGCAATGGATACCATGTCATGATTTTCGAAAAATTCTTTCATATCTTTACGTTTCATGCTCCCCTAAGTACGAAACCATCGTCCGTTTAAAAAAAAAAAAAAAAAATAAAAATAAAAATGTGATATATATATATATATCTTTACACGCTAGCGGCCGTAATTTTGAAGATAATTGAACCAAATTTTATTATGTTATTTCTAGGCCCAATAGCTCGGACAAGTTCGTTAATGGGCAAAATTGGCCCAAGGAGGTGGTCGGGGGAGGGGGTTGAAATGTTAAAACATTTATATCTCGGCCCCTATGAAGTATAGAGGGAAACTTTGTTTGAATAAATTAGAGTACTCCCTATGGAGTTCACAGTGACACCAACAATTCGGGGGTTTTGGGGGGTACGAGTGGGGGTGGGGGTGAGGGGATGGAAATTCTAAATTTTTGAAACCACGTCTTGTGGGGTATCGTTGAAAAGCTCTTGATGAGTACTCTACAAATCAATAACTAGTTTCTTGATAGCTCTCATATGACGCGAGATTTTAATGTTTGAAAACAATAACACTTAAAAGAATTATTATAATATCATAATTTTGTCTTGTTTAGCGGCTTTGCTAATTTTATTCATTGCTGATCTTGCGCACGGCCTCCCAGAATATTATATCCTATTCTTGTTGTCAAAACAAATGATTGTAGGCCCTTCCTCTTTACCGAATTCAGTTCTTATTACTGCGGGTTTGCCATGCCAAGGCTAAAAAAGAAGAGTGCTGCGCAGCGATAATAAATGAAACCAAAAGCACTTTGAAATCTACCTCAGCCTGTAGGCCTGCCTAAAGGGATTTTTTAAATGGGTTTTGTTTATACTCGTTTGAACATGGAGGTGATATATCACGAGTCACTTTTTGTGTATGTATCAGTGAGCCATGTAACTGATGGTTGCATCTGTTTTCTATTGTTGAAGTATTATTTCAACTGCTAATTTCAACTGATATTTAATTTTAATGACTATGATGCAGGATGAAATAGCGAAGATGAGTCTAGTAAGTAAATAACCCATTCGACATTTGCCTTTACGACTGGACTAACTATGAAGAAACCTAAGTCATATCTGCCGATCATGGGTTCGAACCCGTGATTTAATAGTGAATAAATGCAAGCATATTTTAAAATTTGATAGTGATAGAATACAGGCATATTTCAAAATGTTATAGTGAATGAATGAATGAAGGCATATTTTAAAAATTGATAGTGAATGTATGCATGTATACTTTAAGATTTAATAGCGAATGAATGCAAGCATATTTTAAAAGTTTTGTATTTTAGTGTTACGGTCGCGATATGACTTCTTAGTTAAAGCGACTTTAATATGAATAAATAAATAAATAATTTATACAATTTAATAAAAAAAAATTATACCTTATAAAGAAGTGCAAAAGAAATTCTAGGGATGTTAAGAATTGGATCTAACAGGTGCGAACTGGGCATGAAAGAATGCGGTAAGTAAATGCGGAAAATATATAAAAACGACAGAGTAGAGAGTGCAAAAATAGAGTAGGCCTACAACAACGAACTAAAGTCAGCAAAATAAATGAAAGCTGAAAATAAAAATAAGAGCTAGCGAATACTATCGTGTTATGATAAACAGAAGCACTAAAAGTAAGAAAGGAAAGGGCAAAAATAAAGGCTGTAGGAAAGAGCGAATAAAAAGGCAAAAAGAATTGAGAATCAAAAAGTGTTAATCCTTAAATGTTCGACTTTTCAAGCAAATTATAAATCTGTGCCGGACTGCGTAGAAAATGGCTAACGCAATGATTAGGCTCATGGTTTGTTTCTTGAACCCTATTCCGTAAGTTTTATATGATAATTAAATTTTCTCTTGAGTTATTTCCCATTATTAAGTGCCAGAATGATACTTTATGAGATTGTGTGGGGGACAGGAAAATGCCTATCCGTCTGTCTGTAGCCTATGTCCGTGTGCCTGTACGCGCGATAACTCAAATTCGCTTTATCGGATTTTCATAAAACTCGGTATATAGGCCTACATTTATAACATCCATGGGAAGAAGCCTATTGATATTGGACTAAATCGGTTGACTTGTACCGAGTAATACCCAATTTAGTGTCTATTTTATGGTAATATATTAGAAAGAATGTATCAAATGCAAATCAGTTCTCGTGACGACATATTGTTTTCATTGTTCATATACGCCTTTTTAAGTTGCAATAGTTACCTTCGACAAATAACACTACCCACATATTCCTTCACAAATGCTTATCAAACTAGACCTCTGATCTTCCGTAAACCCTGCTTAATGAATCGATTTGGAGCTTAACTCGAAAATAGATTACAAAAATACATTATTTTCTGCATATGAAAACTACAATTATCGCTGATTAAAAGCATTCTGATACTTTCTTACATCAGTTTGCCTGATAGGGTATTGCAAATTTAAGGCAAACTATTATACCTAACTAATCCTACTGCATTTATGGGTTAATTCTTATAAATTATGAAAATATATAGCAGTAAACCTCCCTCATCCCACTAGTATAACCTTATGCTATAAGTAGGCTAGATCATTATTAATCATCAGGGCCCGGATTCTAATGACATGTCATCTTTTTATTGATGCTGCATAGACATTGCCAACTTCTGGATAAATCCTAATCATGGTCTCTAGACTGTAGAAATGCATTTTTATTAGGTCATTTTTTGCAATATTATATTTTTAGGGCATTTATTTTAATTTTAGGCCATTATTTGGTCATTTTCGTGTCATTTGCTTCCTTATTAAGTCATTTTCATGTATTTACATTGAGGGTATTAACTCTTTTTTTCGTCGCTAGCGGTGCTGTCTTTGAAGCGTTGTTTGTTTAATGCAAGAAGGAAAAATTCGGCGTTAAAGTGTTGACATGTCTCAGTCGGAAGTGAAATCAAAGAAACGCCAAAATTTTGTATTATATTACTATTGTTATTAGTTTGACTTAGCACCAGAGTCTGCCACCTGCTTGGATTTGAGAGTGCAAACTACTGTTTACCCTCAATAAACAACAATATAATCCGGCAGACCGCAATAGGATGTGCCGAATTTTGACTCACCAGTGCCTCAGTGCCAGTATAAATTTCCGTGAGAAAAGAACATTCAGAACAATACACTTATTTACAATTATGCACAAACTAATCTATAACTTTGTGTGAAGAATAATATTTTTTTATAAATATAATATCAGTTTTTAGGTCATATTTTATAATTATTAAGTCATTTTCTTTAAAATTTAGGGTCATTTTATAGGTCATTTTTCAAACAATTTTAGGTCATCAGAATCCGGGCCCTGGTAATCATCCATCACTGCAGGCTAAAGTACAGAGGTGCCATGGAGTACACGTATATAAAACGCAATGAAGAATCCGGGCTATTAACGGGGCGGGCAAAGTAGACTACAATATAATTACGGATATGAATGATACCATGTGCATGCAATTTAATTTCATTGTCATTAGCGAGAACAGAGACAGATGTTGTGAATGAGATCCCCAAGTTCAACGCAGTCTGACCCATTAGTTCAACTTCACCTCACCCCACACACCTTGGCGCTACTGTCAGCAGATTGAGCTGGGGTAGTTATGAATTATTGCCATCCAGAATGTGTTCTCTCGCAAGAATACGATGACATCCTGAATTAGCCTGGCTTAAGGGGATGTAGGGGTGAGTTGGGGCAGTGATGACTCTAAAGAAACTCTGCTGCTAGCGTTTAATACAGGATGTTTCAGAAGGGAACTGACCGAAGGTGCTTTTGTGTTGATATTAATATCAATAATGAGAGCATCTACTCTTATACAATTCAACGGCCCTAAATAGCGTGCTTGCTCGCTCGCCCGCTTCGTGAGACATCGGGTATGCTCGGCGATGTTCGTCTCTCGCAGTGTAAACTTTCACGACGAGAACAAAATTAGGAAAACCATTTCTTTATTTTATAAGGCCTAAGTGAAATGAACACAATGAACAAATATTCTAATTTTATTTTTACTTACAATTTCCATAGCTCTGAATCACAAACATTTTTAATACGCTTAATAATTTTAATAATTTCTTAAAAATCCTGGAGTCAATTAATAATGGCGGGCGAAACCGCGGGCACTACTGTAAAATATTGATAGTTTAACGCATGAAATATCGCTGATAATAAAAATAAAAAAAACAAACCATTCCTTCCCTTGAAACATTACATAATTTCTTAAAATTGCACAGAATTGATCAAATACAATTCTCATCATATTCATCTGTCAACAAACAGTTGAGAAACAATACGTATTATCAGTGCTTAGGTGGCTTTGGGACTGCATAAAACTTACGATATAATTAATTTCTGTAATCTACAGAAATCTAGGAACGTATTTTGAAGGAAAAGGCGTAAGATATCCTGATAAGGAAGCATTAAAACATGGTTGACCATAATGCCTGCGTTCCTTCCAAGAGGTCAAGATTAAATATTGGGGAATCGATTATAGAACAGAATGAAAAAGAGGAACAGAAAAGAGCTGCAGATACTGGCCTGCCATTTAAACTTACAAGAAGGCAGTTTCCTGTAAGGGTAGCCTTAGCAATGACAATTAATAAGTCCCAAGGACAGACTTTAGATAAGGTCGGGATTTATTTGCCTGAACCAGTGTTTATGCACGGACAACTATATGTAGCATTTTCGAGAGTGAGGCGTTCAGAGGATGTAAGAGTTAAGGTGGAAAACACATCAGAACAGGGGAAGTTACTCGACTATTCTGATGCAGTTTTCACAAAAAATGTAGTATACGATGATATATTTTAAATAAAAATTTGATGATATATTTTAAATAAAAATTTATGAAGCCAGCGCTGACTTTTGTAAATGTATTGTCAGTGCCTTCAGGATTGTAGACCTGTAAGTTTCGAATTTAAGCATCATTTTAACCGTGGCAAAGCCACGGGCTATTTCCTAGTTCATTATAAACGTACGAGGAGTTCGAAATGAATAAATATTTTCTACAATAAACGAAAGTTCAAGATCTGGGAAATTTGATTTACCTGGCAATAAAAACTACCTGATTTTTTTAGTAGCCTAATTAGCAGTAATTCGCATGTAAAGATCATATTTAAAAATAGCTTAGTAATAACAAGGGAATACTGAAATGTTAAAACAAATTTTGCTTAAAAGTCAAATAATTTTCACGGATCTCTACATATAGGTGTACTATTATGTAATACTTTACTAGGTAATGAAGCCCATTGTCAGGTATGTGGATAGCTGTTGCGATATTTAATGTGTAAGTGTATGTATAGTGTGTCATTTTGGTATATATGTATGGCTGGTATTTATTGCACCACTGCCAGCGGGTTGTTGACCCACTTGCAGTGTAAGAAAATAAATACAAATGCGTATACGAAGCTTCATAAAAAAAAAACGGGTTTGGAAAATAATAATTTTAGCATTAAGTGAATTTTACCGATATAGCAGTAGAATTTTAAAAATAATTTTAAATAATGCGGAAACACTAAGTTTCCCAAACAGGAATGTTCGATGCGCTCACAACGCTACATCTTAGAAACACCGCCGCTAGAATAAGTTCTATGCAACCTATACCATTATATACATGACTGTACAGCATGGGCGTACGGTGAAATTTTGTTCGGGTGGGGTTCAATGAATCGTCATCTCAGCTCCATTGTGAATTATTATTTTTTTAAACTACTAAACAGTTGTATTGTGATAATTAATACACTGTAATAAATGAATATGCAGCTCTGTCTTTGAAACTGTTTTTCTTGAGATTTCTATTCATTTATCGTTTAAGCTAGAGTCTATAAATAAAAACTTTCTTTTGAAAAATTATCATAATAGCCTTCTGTAGAGTGCATAGGGCATGCTTTTAAAGTCATCTGTAAATCCACCGAATAATGCTGATTACTTCACGATAATTCTGTGATGAGCTTTAGAAACAGGTTGTCGAGTTGTCGTTTCACAGATTAACTTACCTAGGGATTTTTGTTTACTAGTAATACATCACTGTTATTAAAACTATCACCACGAATTTTTGAAATTTGAATATTAAATAAATTACGATAAATCTTAAATAATATGTACGAAATTGTAAAATATGTAACAACCGAATCAGAGTTTTTTTTTTAAATTTCGTTCTATGATATGTAATTTTCAAAATATTGGAGATATTTCGGGAGGGGTTTCAACCCCCTGAACCCCCCCTTACCGTACGCCCATGCTGTACAGGACTGTATAAAGCACATCAAATAACCTTAACCAAAATTTAAAATTAAATCTTGACCGAACCGAGTTCAGCACGTAAATTGCATTTCAGCTTTGCCCGCGATTATTTCCTAAATGGTATTCAGTTGAACAAAATTACAACTATGAATGATTTAGGTATATTATTTAACAATAATTTAACTTTCTCGAATCATATTAATAATATTATTTGTAAAACTCTTAAAAATCTTGGATTTATTATCAGAAACTCAAAATATTGTAGTATAAGTACATTATTTAGACTATACAGAACCATTGTCAGACCAAAATTAGAATATTGCTCATTAATTTGGAATCCTACTATCATTAAACACAAGAAATTGATAGAGTCCATTCAAAATAAATTTCTAAAATATACGTATTTCAGACAGTTTAACTACTATCCTAAATTTGAATCATATTCAACTATGTTACAGTATTTCAATATCCCTGAATTATCACACAGACGAAACATTCATGCATTGTTGTTTTTATACAAATTAATTAATAATGAAATAGATGATATTAATATTCTCAAAGAAATATATTTTTATGTTCCACGTTATAGATCTCATAAATTGCATAATCTTTTTTTCATCCCAAAAGTAAACACTGACTCTCATAATAATTCTCCTCTTTATAATGTACTCCGACTATACAATCAGTTGCACAAAATGGACAATATAGATATTTTTAATACTAACAATAAGCGGTTTAAAAATATATGTGAAAAAAATTTGAAAATTTTAAAATAATAATTAATAAATTTTGCTCCATGTCATTTTCTTTACTTGAATCTTTCTGACATGTATATTTTCCTCCAAAACTATTATATTATTATTTGTTTTTTTTCATATTATGTTCCCTTGTGTAATTGTCATATTGTTTTGTGTTTGTGTTTTTCTTTTCTGTGTGTTTTTTTTTCTTATTGTTGTAGTATTAGCTTAATTATTTTGAATGTCACTTGAATTTTTTAATCTGGTGTATTATGTAAGCGAGAATATTGTAATTGGGCATTAGCCTGTAATATTCTTAGTACAATAAATAAATAAATAAATAAATAAACTCATAGGTTTCTTGTTTAAATCATTTATTTAACAGAAAAATAATTAAAACATTTTTTATTAACACTCACAACATTTTTACATAAATTGCAAGGATTACATAACTATATTCTTAATTATATTGTTTAACGTTAAAAATATATGTAATTAAACGAAGAAAAGCAATCTTATCCTGCCTTATGGGCATACAAATTCGAAATGAAACGATTAAATGAACCATAGATTCATGGACCTGATCTAAATCATGCATAAACAATTTTACTACGAGGGGTATTCCGAAAGTAAGTTTCGTCAGTTTGTCACACGGACACTTTATTGACCCAAAAGCAATACAACATGGCAGCATGACCTATACACCGTGCACTATTTTTCGACATAGTCGCCAGCGACATTGAGACATTTGTCGTAGCGTGCGATCAGTTTGAAGAACCCACTGTGGTCAAACTCGGTGCCCTGCGATGCAAGGAATTGGCGCACAGCCTGCTCCACCTCAGCTTCCTGACATTACTAAAGGTTCCATACAGACCATTTTGAGTGACAAATTGATGTTCCATAAGGTTTGTGAGAGATGGGTTCGTGGAGGCCGCACTTTGCGGGGACGGAAATCGGGAGATCAATTTCAAACAGCTCTATCTCGGACAATAAAAGGTTCAGCGGCTGCAGCAATGGCTCGTTTGAAAGAGGGGAGATAGCGGTACATGGCAGTGGCGCCAAATCTCTCGTGCCATCGTGAGCGGTACACTA
The DNA here is from genome assembly GCA_964059195.1 of Ectobius pallidus. Lineage (NCBI taxonomy): Eukaryota > Metazoa > Arthropoda > Insecta > Blattodea > Ectobiidae > Ectobius > Ectobius pallidus. Next base: position 205,553,032 of record CAXKWD010000001.1, on the reverse strand, counting down.
ATACCCGCGGGCACGCCAGTCTGCTGCGACTCGCTCTTCTACGGCGCAGTGCGCCTGCGTCATGCCGCCTCCGCTGACGCCACTTCCGTCGTGGAACCAGCCACGGGTGGGGATTCGTCTGGTGTTTGTTTGGTTCCCCTGGTGAACACGCCGCTCCTGCCATACATTGACGAAACTTACTTTCGGAATACCCCTCGTATAACCATGGATAATAATAAAAAAAACTGTATTCAAGGTGCTTTTCAAGGACAAAGTGAGGCCCCCGGGGGAAAAAAGACCTCAGATTAGAGTTCCCTAACCCCCGCCCCCAAAAAACAGCACTGTGTTTCTTCTAAATTATTCAATATTTTCCCATTAAGGCGTGCATTCATTATCCCCTTCTGTCTACCTATGTTTAAACAAATTAGATCTCTGCGAATCGTAAACAAATGAATCAAGATAGCAACCGAGCAAGGCCATCTAGAATTAATTTCACAATTGAATTATGTTTTCATCATATTGAATTGCTCGTGTGTTTCTTATGGAAGGTATTTCGTCTCCTCGAAATAGTTACTCTCTTTAAATCAGAAAATGGTCTTTCTCCGAACGCATTAGTGAGGGAATTGTTAGAAAAATTTAATGCTGCGAAATTCAGGGTCCCATGGTATCCCGGGGCCCCATGCGGCCGCTTAACTTAGCCTACCGTTAAACCCGCCACTTCCTATATGATTTGAAAAAAATATATATGTCCAATATATTTAATTCTTTTTTGCACTCCTTAGCTAATTAGTGGTAGGATTACTTACAAACGTTGTTGCCATGGATCGTAAGTTGACATTCCCACACGCAATTTTGTTGCTAGGGGCGATAAGCGTTTCCCGTCCGCAAACGCTTACGGCCCTCGGACGGAAAGTGTTTGAGGGCTGTTATGAATATAACGACACACTTCATTATACAAGCCTTTATGGACAAGGCCCCCTCATCACAAATATTCGGTTGTCATAAACAATAACAAATGCGAATCACTTTCTGAAATATACATCAATCTTCAAGAATGTATATACATAATATTTTCAAGTAATATCACAATTAATGTAATTAAATTGATATAAATAATCATCGTGCAAAAAATAGCATCCAATACACGTGCCGTAAGCGCATTACGGATCTCGGAAAATTGAAAACACTCGGCGCGAGCGCCTCGTATGTTTCTTTGCTTTTAAGGATGTGCGGTTGAAAACATAAGTAATAATACTTCGAAATAAATGACGTGTTATTGATGCTCGGCCTTTTCGGAGGGTGTAGAAAAAAAGAGTTCGACATTTCCCATCTTTGCATGTCAAGATCTACAACTCTAGTTCGAACCTTTTTTTCTGTAAATGTTGTCGAATGGGCAATTATAACGAACATGTATTAAAGGAGAAAGGACTTCGTCGATGCTAGAAGTGAAACAGCAAAGTCTACTGCGAACTTTTTAAAAATGCATCCCAATCAAGTCCGCTGATTAAGAAATATCCGGACGAAATTCTACAGAATAAATAAGTTTAACCCGTAAGTACATAATGTATTCTACGGGACACAGTAGCTTGTCTTAAATTTGCAAAAAAATAGTAATATTAATAAAATAAAATAAATTTAGAACTTGGAAGAAAAATTTAAATTTAATGTAAACATATAGAATCAAGTTTTCTACACAGTCCGCCATGGGTTTATATATTGCGTGAGAACTTGTATCTAGAGCATTTAAGCGCTAAAAATTCCCGTGAACTGTTAGAATCCCGGCCAGGTAGTTGGGTTTTCACTAACGAAAAATCCCCGGATTCAGGACTGGACATCACCCAGGGAAAATTATAGGTCATATTAAAAACCCTTGAATTAAAGTGGTGACTGCTTGTATAGGGGATAGGGTATTCACAATAGATCTATTAAGGTCGCAGTGTTGAGAAGCCGAAGGGTTTACACTACCCCTCATTAATCTAATCTATCGTATTTTACGGACTATAAGTCGCACCTTGGTTTTAGGATGGAAATTTAAAGAAAAAGAAGTTTAATGTGATTCTAAACGAAAATACTTTTACACTCTCTAACCCTCAATTAAGTATACGGTAAGTGTAACGGGACAAGGCTGTTTAGAGGTCATTGCCTTCATTTAAACCACTCGGCAGAGACAACTCCTTTTATATAAAGGTACTCAACATTCCTTTTTCTTACTGCGCCAAAATTTGTAAATATCTTATCGTTTACAACAGCTTCTTTATAACTATGTAATTCCGGCATTATTTACCATAATTTAAATTTTTTATTGTACTTCGGACCATTAGACTCACTCAACTTTCAAGGCTCTGTTTTGAAGATAAAAAAGTGCATCTTATGGTCCGTAAAATACGGTAGGCCTAATCTAAACATATAGAATCAAGTTTTTTACACAGTCCGCCATTGGTTTATACATTGTGTGAGAACTGTGTGTAGAGCATTTAAGCGCTAAAAATTTCCTTGAACTGTTTACGAAAATAATGAAAATTATGAGAATACTGAAAATAATTAAATGAATAGTTTTATGAAGAAAGAATATGCATTGTTTAGTATGTTGCTGTTTTAAAGGGAAGGGAAAGAAACCTACCCTTTTAATGCCTAAAATAACACCTAGTCTCGATGTAAAACAGAATAACATTTTTTTTTTCACGACGTAACTAATTAGTGGTACTTACGAATATTGTTGCCGTGGATCGTAACTTGACATTCCCTGGTTGCTATGAAAACAAAAGAAATCTCCGTGCGGTAAAAATTACAAAAAGCACAAGTACCGTAAGTAAAACCATCATAATACAAGCCTTTATGGGAGACCGGAACCAAGGCCCCCTAGTTTGTGGCGACTTTAACAGGACAAATATTCGGTTCCCATAACATCAAACACACGCGAATCACTTTCTGAAATATAAAATCCATCTTCAATAGTGTATAAACATAATATTTTCAGCTAATATCTCAATTAATATAAATAAATTGATATAAATAATCATCGTGCAAAAATTAGCATGCAATACTCGTGCCGTAAGCGTATAACTGATCTCGGAAATTGAAAAAACTCGGCGCAAGCGCCTCGTTTTTTCAAACTCTTTCCTCGATCCGTATGCACCGCTTACGGCACTTGTATTGCAATATACTATGGTTATTTTCCGGTGCAGAGCGACCACTGAACCAGACCAGATGTGATAACTGGTAAGATCTGTGGAGCAAAAACAACAGAAGTAAAAGCCATTATTATACAAGGGAAAAAATGCAACGAGTAAAAGACTGGAAGTCTGAGGGCGGAACGAAATATCACTTCCCTTTCTACACCTCCTAAAGTTTTAAGGTGCCTAAAGGTTAAATAAATATAAGATGTATGTTGTTGGAATAACTGTGATGAAATGCAGGAGAAAGGCTGGCGGCTGTTTTTTTTTCCCTTTTAAACAAAACCTGTGCTTCTTTTCTCCTTGGCTTTAATGAATATTTACTCGTATTTGTTTGTCACTTGTTCAATCATACCTTAAAGCAAAGAGAGAGAAAGAGAGAAAAGATAGAATGAGAGAGAAAGAGTGAGAAAATGAGAGAAAGAAAGAGAAAGAGAGAGAGAGAGAGAGAGAGAGAGAGAGGGGGGGGAAGAGAGATGGAAGTCTCAACTACATTTCAGAATTTTAATTCGAAGAAATGTTTTGCTACGTAATAACTTATTCCAAGAACTCTTTACAAACTAACTTCGTTGTTGCCAAGAGGTAAATATACTTCTCACTTTGCAATTTGACATGACGAATTTACTGCGAATCTAGTTGTCTCATTAAATGTAACCGTTTGCATGCAAAAAAGAATAAAATTCCACGCCATCAAACATCTCTGTACTCTGCCTCATTCACAATAGCCATCACCCGCACCTGGGACTCCCTTCCGCCGGACATCAGGGGTAGTGGGAGCTTACAGATTTTTAGGTCAAAGTCAGTCAAGTTTCTCGCTGATAACTAGAATGAATGTCTCGTTATCTAGCTTAGGTAAATTTATATTGTACACGATTTTCATAGCACTTAGCTTATATTGCTTCTATTTGTTAATTTCTTAGTTTTAAGTTTCAATTTTTGTATTTATTATAGTATAATATTATAATTATACGCACATCCAATTATATTATCATTCTTTAATTCACTTTGTTTTCTCGGCATATTATTGGACGCATTTTTGTCTGATGTTTTAATATAGGTAGTACAATATTGTATTATTATTCTATTGCTAGCATTTTGTATTATTATGTATGATGTATACAGTAGCCTATTTGTTTTTTTAGATTATTTTAATGTATTCTGTATTTATCCTAATTGAGTGGAAGATAAGGCCCTATGGCCTTAACTCTGCCAGGCAAAATAAAACATTATTATTATTATTATTATTATTATTATTAATGCTATTACTATGCCCATCCAGATAAATAATACAGCTTAGAGTTTCTATAACAAAAGTACGCATGGAGCCAAAAGTTCAAAAGCGTCGGCTAGGCTGTATCGGGGACGAAGACGCAGAGTACGTGAAATGTCTAATGTGTGCTGCCTAAATCTAGCGCCCTCCGTATGTTACGATTTGTTTTCATGTTTGCAATAGTATGTATACTCGATTTCCGTATGGTATAGTCTAATGTTTAGTTAATTTGCTATTTTTTTAAAACATTTTAAACTTTACTATACAACTAGCTGAAAAGCCCCGGCGTGGCCCAGGTTTTATATTTTGTAATTCTAAATTAACTTATGAAGGACTTTCGATTTTCAAACTCCACATCCTATTATAGGTATGTAGAATTTTAAATGAGGAAGAACGACTTATGAGACTCAAACTATTCCCTCAGAAAAAGCTTGTTGTAACTTTTAATGGCTCATAGAGGATGTATAATTTTGCAACCCGTTGCTTCTACACACCAAGCCTGGCAGGGGTTGAAATAAGATAAAACAGAAATTCCGATTACGTAAGATTGTATTGTCTTGACGGAAAATTTTATTTCACATTCTCATGTTACCATACAACTGTTTCGGGGCTGAAATAAAACATAAATTCAATATCACTTTCATACTTTCCTCCACAAAACCTGTGACATAATATAACTTACTGCGGGCATAGGATTGAAAATGTTCCATTCCAATTTGTCTTCTTTTAGATGCTTAGGGCCTATGATAAACATCCCTATTTCTCAACTAATACAAAGCCTACAGCTACGAGTAACGTATCAGTGGATAGGATTTTTTTACAGACTTCTGATATGTCATACTCGTTGACACACATTTAAGCTGTCCCTGCAATACGACCTCTTATTCTACATCAAAATGTGAAGTGAGAAAATTATATTCCCATGCCGAGGATAGAGAAATTTATGTGACTGCATCACATTGTGCTTTATTTTCGTGGATTTCATTTATAATTAATTATTTTCTCCAATGTATTGTATTGAATTTCTGCCCTCCAAGGAGATCCTTTAACGGACCAAAGATTTGGAAATCTGATGGCGACAATGCGAAGGGGATTGCTGAGAGCAGGTGTTTTGCTTCAACATGATAACGCCCGTCCTCATGCTGCTCGTGCAACCATATAACCATCGACGACATATGCTTCAAGTGCCTCCCACATCTGCCATACTTGCCAGGTTTGGCATCATCAGATTTCCACATCTTTAGTCCATTAAAGGAGCTCCTTGGAGGACAGAAGTTCAAGTCTGATGAAGACATCCAATCGGCGGTGCACGAATGCCTACAGTGTAAACCAGAATAATTTTTCTCATACGGTAACGAAGCACTTCCTATCTGATGGCATAAGTGCATTGAACTGGGAGGGGACTATGTAGAAAAATAATGTACCAGCAAACATTCTTCCTGCAGAAAAATAGTGTAAAGAAATTCATTGTGGTTTTCATTTGATTCTCCCTCGTATATTTCATATCGAAATCCTTCTGGTAGTATCATGCCCATTGAGTCAAGAAAATTTAAGAAGATAAATTTTAAAGGTAAAATTGGCCGGTGCATCAGGCTAATCCAGTTGTTAGTAACAGCTTTATGCGCCGTATTTCTAGAACCTCTATAGGTAATCCATGATTCGTATGTAGGGAGACGAGTGTGTATATGTGAAAAAAAATCGCTCCTTTCCTAAACGACGCATACAATTATGTGAACCCCAGTCAGAGTCTACTATGTTTGTAGTTTATAATTATTAATGTCAATCCTGATATTAATTTATGTAATAGGTTTGGATGGGGAGGACTTTCAAAAACTATTCTTTCTCTGTGTTTATAAATTTCATGCTGTATTCTCCTACGAGGGATTATGATATGTTGTGTATAAAATAATTCCACCTATTCCCTCGTATAAAATGTTTTGGTTAAAATATCAGCTCATAGCTTTGTCCAATCTAAAATTTACCCTTGTCAGTATTATAAAACATAATTACAAATTATATCTGTCAATTTCGTAATTTTTTAACAATATATTTCAGCTATGCAGCCATCTTCAGGTCCTAAAAAGTGTATAAAATATATTAGCTGATTGTTAAGTAACTATGTATATACAGACTTATGTATAAAGTTTTTGACATAGGCCTACCTTTTTCTTTCTCTAGATGATCCTATTCTGCTCGTTAATCCATTACAACTGATTAGGTGGTGTGTACATTACATGGAGCTTTAATTGTCCAAAAATTACGAAAATTGACACCTATAATTTGAAATTATGTTTTATAATACTGACAAGGGTAAATTTTAGATTTGACAAAGCTATGAGCTGATATTTTAACCAAAACATTTTATACGAGGGAATAGGTGGAATTATTATATATACAACATATTCTTTCTCGCCTCATTTTTCTTTGAAATTTATGAAAACCTGTTGACTATGCGTCTAAATATTTTATGAATTTAAAGTTCTTAGTGTGTATGGAATTTATAAATATATGTTATTAAGTAACATTAATAGAAATTCAAGCTTTAGATCACATCCCCATATCTATAATATATAGTATACATTAGGACTTGGTCACAAATCATCCATTTCCATAATTTAAAAAAATCTGATGTGAAATTCACATAACTCCCTCTGCCAAAATAAAAGTTAGCATCTTAGTACAATACATTATGTATGACATTCTCTTCACGTAAATTGGTTGTAAAAATGAAGATAATGTCGTTACACATCACATCGCATCCCCGAAGGATACATAACCCAAATAAAATCTGACAGATAGTATAAATAATGCATAACAGTGACAACATAGTTAAGAACGTTGTAGAATAATGTGGTTATTAATAGGAACTCGATTCATATAATATGACATCTTAATTATTTCTATCACCACTAGGACAAAATAAATTTAGGCCTAATAGGCCTATATATAATATGATACATGTGGTAAAATGATTTTGTTTTATTCGTAGGATTGCTATACTCGCCCTAAAGGAGCTCGTTTCGCAAAGATAACCTCCTCCCAAAATAAAATATTTTTTTTTTAACACTCGGATCATAAATTTAGATAGTTAATGTTGGATCATATTTTAGATACAGTAATCTAAGTACCGGTACTTTTAACTTGGAGAATGTGACACGCTGTCATACATCAGACTAACGAAAATTAAACAACATTCGTGATACTCAACCCTAAACACTCAGTCCTCAACGCGGGAAAGGGATTTTTCACTACTGAAAATCCCTCAACCGGGACCGCCGGGGCGGAAGGCAGGCGAACTAACGAGGACCCACCCACGGCGTCGGACTTACGCTATAATTTATAATTATGAATCGATCTGGAGCTTAACTCAGAGATCGATTACAAAAATAGAAGAAACATTATAACTTAGAACAAATGGTAAGAATAGTTGATTACACGAAAGGAAGCCACTATTACGTAAAGAATGCGATACTTCATCTACGGGATATGAATAAAGAATATGAATTTTCAGATTTTATTAATAAAGATAGAAGACAATGTTGCTATTTGTAGACAAAATATGTTAATTGGATTGAATTCCTGTATACCATTTTATTTTTATACCATTTTAAAGCGATTGAACCTACGATAAGAACGCATAATAGGCTATGCGCTGATATTTATGTTTCTTATATGCCGTTTGTGCTTTTCTCTATTACGTAATTTTTACTTTCTCGCATATGGGCCTAAGTTTTCTGTGCTAACTTTTAACTCGTACATGCGAGAAAGTTTGTGCAACTTATTTTACACCATTTATATCACTTGGAGAAGTGTTAGCCTATATTGCATGTTCACAGGTACCTAACCCAAATATATAATTTTGTTTTCGTACGATTTTTCATTACAATATGCCGTATTGCAAAGATACATAATTATATATATATATATATATATATATATATATATATATGTACAGTATATATATACATATATATACTGTATATATACACACACACACCTATATATACAGGCTATTTCAAAAATACTTTGACAAACTTCGGGCATGGGTTCCTTACTCCAAAAGAAGGAAAAAAGTTCATATGAACATATGTCCCATTATCCTTGTTTTCTCGTTAGGAACTGTTCAACACATTGGTACACTCATAACACGTCAACACACAAAACTCTTTAACAAATGCTCGAAATGTCCTCCTGCTTCTAGATGTTCATGCACTCGTCGAAGAGCAAGAGGAGGTCATTTCGAGTATTTGTTATGAGTTTTGTGTGTTGACGTGTTATGAGTGTACCAATGTGTTGAACAGTTCCTAACGAGAAAACAAGGATCGTGGGACATATGTTCATATCAACTTTTTTCCTTCTTTTGGTGTAGTTTGGCCGAAGTTTGTAAAAGTATTTCTGACACAACCTGTATATGTATACATATATATAAGTTATACATATATATATATACTATACTACTATACTACTATACTACGGCATACTATATATATATATGCACACATGAAAGATTTACATAAAGAAAATGACATGGAGCACATTTTAATAATTACAATTTTAAAGTTTTCAAATTTTTATCACAGATATTTTTAAACCGCTTATTGTTAGTATTAAATATAGGCCCTATCTACATTGTCCACTTTGTGTAACTGATTGTATAGACGGAGCACATTATAAAGAGGAGAATTATCATGGGAGTCAGTTGTTCAACAACTTGTTCTTTGTACATTACATTAGGGTGTTGTTTGTATACTGTATCTGAAAAAGATTAAGCAATTCTGAACTAATTAATCTGAACAATAGTAAATTTAAGAAAAAACTTAATTGTAGGCCTATAGTAAAAATTTCATTCTTCACGATTATTTATTTTTTCTTCGTATACTTTAGTTATTGTATTCAATTGTATTTTTATATTCATGTATTTATATTTATGTATATATTGTACATGTTTGTAATTTCTGAACCTCCCACTACCCCAAGCATGTAGGCCTACTCATTCGAGTGGTGCCGAAATAACGGTGTTTGTTTAACAGTTTAGGCAAATAAATTAAGTTAATTTATTTACAAGTAATGCTGTTGCTAGATTTCCTTCACTGTATTCCTTTCTCTCAACTTGTTAATATTCACATATTTCAATGGTCTATGGCCCTGCAGAGGATTGTGGTGAATCCTTGCGTGGGAAGTGGTTTGGGGATTGTTGCATGAGGGTAGCCTACACAACGTAACTAGGAAGATGAGAAAAGATGAAGATACTCTATGCTATGCAAATTATACGACCCTACAATTCAATGACGAGTTTTCAACATACGAAGGTTCATTTTTTTGTTCTGGCAACTATATTTTTTTCCATACATAGCAAACGTACATAGTTCCAAGTTTTATAGAACTTCGATGTAATTACCACCTTGCTTACAACGTGTTCCCAGAAATGCGGAAGTCTTTGGTTCCCTTTTACACTGCCTAATCTGTTGATGGTGCGAAGAGAGCGGTCGGTTGCCTGTTAAACATCTTCAGCAGGCGGCAGGAGCGAATTTATCCGATGAAACAAGTAAGCTCGATTTGGATTTATGAAGAATAAAAATGTAACGGATTATTCAAATAATAATTACATTCTTACTTTAATATATAAAATCAAAACTAACAGCTGTGAGATCACGGCATACTATGAATCAACCATCCATGTTGTAACCAATGCTACCAATGGTGCATATAAGACATAGTTAATCTAATTCAGGTAAGCTAACAGCAGAACAGAATAGAAGCATACGAACTAGCTAGCACCGAATCGAAATTGTGTTTTTAATCAATGAAAATGTATATTATTTCAATTTCCAAACAAGTTTTGTTGTATAAAACAATGTGTTTTCATTCTGCTCAATTGCAGCATGTGACGAATTAATCAACGCATATTGATGCCTTGCGTGTCCAGTAAACAGCTGACGCTTTATCAGATAAAATTTCATCCTTGCGATCTGAGGAAAAATATTGTAAGATAAACGATCGTGATTGGTCTATATCCGAGGATTTTTTTTTTAAATAACATTAACATGTTCCATTACAATTTTAATACTATTTCTTTTGGTGTACTCCGTTCCTTGTACAATTTGATCTTAATTTGTACAGTGTTGATAACCTATATAACTAATTTCTAATTATTGTCTACTTAATCTATAGTAATTTTACAAAGTGAGAGTTATCGGAGGCATATTCTACTAGGCTGTTTCTATAGTGATAGGGAAAAAGCGAATAAGTTAAGTCAAAATACCAATGTTTTAGAAGAGACAAATAACGATTTATTTCCACAGTATTTTTACAATATTTAATGTATCAGTCCACCCAGATATTTTTACATAGTACAAGATACCATGTAAAAATATCTGGTGGACTGAACTAAATAGTGTAGCAATGCTGTGGAAATAAATTGTTTTTTTGTCATTCCTGAAACTTTGGAATTTTGACTTATTCGCTTTTTCCCTATCACTCTAGAATTTTGATCTATTCTATTCCCTATTTTCCCTGGCCAAGAAGTAATCTGTTTATTTTTATGTCTATTGCTTTGTTAAAAAAAAGTTATTGGTCAATATCAAACACGTGGTATATGAGTGGAATAGTCAGTGAAATGCGAGTTACTTATTTTTTTATGTAAGAATACAGCCATTAAATCGTTCAATTTACTCTCTGAAGACGTTCTTGTAATAGAATTCCAGAGTTTATTAGAAAACTCTGTTTCTCGTTAAACAACCCTGTCGTGTTCCTCAGCGCAAGAGAACCCATAAAAAGTTAAGGGAAGCACCAAATTGAAAAAGCCCAAGAAGTGTGCAGACTTAAGCAGCGGTCATGAACTACCCAAGTTACTTCTAAACTAAGACAAAGGAACCACCCTTAAAGTATGGTGCTCATAGTCTTGTCTCCTATATCAACCCTCCCCCCGTTTTCCTCCCACCCCTCACACACCTCTATGCCTTCTTAATGATAGCCGAGTGTGGGAAAGCAATTAGTGCGAAGATGAGGATACGGGCGAAAGAAGAATCGAGAAGAGGGTTGCTATGGCTAGGGTTGGGGGTTGTCCATAATACACAGGGATGGCGTGTGTATAAATTACTCCCCAAGTCGGACTAACGAGTTCGCCCATGCTAACTCCCCATTCACACACAGGTAGGGGAATGGGTGAGACAATGCATATAAAAAGTGACTGATATTAACTTTAGTTTTTTAACCTGGCGCCCAATTAAGCGTGTCTTTAAGTCTCGTGATGTTTGAATGCAAGTTGCTACCCGGTTTCATTGTCAAGCAGGGGTGGATAACGAAATTCTTGAAGGGGCCGACATAAAGAAAACGTTGCAATTACTGGAGGTGTAGGGGGTATGGAATGACCTGAAACAGGGGTCTTCGTTAGTCTTTATATTTTATTTTTAATTTTAATTTTAATTTAATTTTTTATGAAGTGCAGAACGGTGAATTTTTAGGTCCTGGGTCATTCCTCCAAAGCTCTCACCAGACTAAAACTCTGGGCAGGAAGAGAGAAATTTGTCGGTTTTATTATTACAACTACAACAACAATATAAAAATATTTTAGTTGGAGCACTGGGTACGGTACCAAAAAAACTGAAAAACAATCTATCACAGATAATGGGAGAAACACAGGTTTCCAAAATTCAAGAGATCGCCCTGCTCGGAACTGCTCACATTTATAGGAAGGTGCTATAAGGACCAGACCCGTGAAGAATCTGCTCCTTAGGGGACTGGTGGCAACCTGGAGCAGAATGTTAAGTCCAGCCTCAACGCTGTGAATCTAATAATTTTGAATAATAATAATAATAATAATAATAATAATAATAATAATAATAATAATAATAATAATAATAATAATAATAATAATAATAATAATAAATCAATAATAAAAAATAAAACATTCTAACTTTAACTTTAAGTAAGTAAAAGGTAAAGTGATCTCTGAATGGGCCATGGAGACCCGTAGGGCTTCCGGGAAGTTGAGGCTCCCAGATTGAGACATCGGCACAGGAAGGTGGTAAGGTTGTCAGCCATATGCATCGGCCGCTTTTTACACCCAGAAATACTGCTGGTACTCATTTCTGTTAGAGGCTGAGTCGACCTCAGGGCCATAGTGCCACCAGAAGGATAAGCCAATGGAAAATCCCACCAACCTCATCGGAAATCGAACCCGCGACCTTCCGGTTTGTAGCTCAGTGCCTCAACCACTACGCCACGGCGTATTCTCAACTTTAAGTAAGTGCTGATTCGAAATAGTTAACAGGAAACCAATTAATGATTTATAACAATAATAGACGTAGGAGGGAGGACAAAATTAAGATAGATTTAAGAGAAGTAGGATTTGAGAGGAGCGGTTGGATTGAGTTAGTACAGAATAGGTTTGAATGGCGGGCTCAGGTAAGTGCGGCAATGAACCTTTAGGTTCCATAAAATAGATAATATTCCTTTAACTTGCTTAGGAATTGTCTATTGCCATTGAGTAAGTAAGTAAGTAAGTACGTAAGTAATAATAATAATAATAATAATAATAATAATAATAATAATAATAATAATAATAATAATAATAATAATAATAATAATAATAATAATAATAAAGTTAAGAAACTCGAACAACTGCTGTCTTGTGGGGTGTGACTGCCAGTTTTCCCATTTGACACCAGTTGTCTAGACCAACAGGAACTCCAGTGCGAGTAGGCCTACATAAATGCTTCTATTGTCATAGGCTACGGATACTAAGAGACTCTCTGCAGATACTATATGTCCACCTTTACCTGAAGCAGAACTAGATTTTTTTCATAACAATCCTTGCAATGATGAACTGTTAAATTTTAAGGTTAATTGTAATTATTCTTCCATTATTTTCGTTGTATTCTGGATCCTTAGTGGTCACCCTCATTGGAGGTCGGACGATTTTTGTACTTTTGTAATAAATCTTACTACTTTTCAATTAATTAAATCTGAATGTTTTTATTCGGTAATTATTTTTATGAATAAAAAGGTAAATCAATGCAAAAGAAAAACCAAGAGTGGGGTCACGGCCCCTACGGTCTCCCTAAATCCGCCACTGTTGTCACGAGAACGTTAAGGGGGCATTCCCCCCTTATCTCATGCAGTCCATGGTATAGTGCAGTTACTCATTGGATGGCCAGTCGGCTTCAAAGGTTTCGGCGTTTCTTTATGTTAATTGATCTGACTAAATCGGTCTTGGGCTTCCGCTATCCAAAACAAAAGCAACGTTGCAATATTCTCTCATTGTTATCACTGACCTCGGTTCTTCCTTCGCTTTATTCAATTCACACGTGTTATTGTTTACTGTAACTTGATCTTGCAACAACGCATTTCACTCCACGCGGAGTAGACGAGTAGCTGTCAAAATCGCCACAGGACATTCTTAGATTTTGATTGGCTGGGGTAACTAGCTGATTGGTGCGGTAAAACAAAGAACATGGGTTGAGCTGTCGGCAAACTTTTCCTCCTAACGAAAGGAAGCCGCCTGGGTATGCAATGAGTAACTGGACTATAGTTTACATCGTACATGTAATTAAGTAAAACAATATTTTTTCATATTGTTGCCTTAAAGTTGTGTAAAAAAATAGTAAAAGTTAGAAACAATGGTTCCATTAACATAATTATTTACTTTGTGACTTCATTGTTTTCTGTTTTACAGAACTTTCTGTATTTGCTTTTGAATTTGCCATTGGTGTTTTGTGTAGTGAATTTTTTCAACCCAGGAAGGATTTGAATTATTTCCCAGTATTCGTATAATAAGGTAGCAAGATTTTGTTGGTAATACCACGCAGGAATGTTAGATTTTATCCAGTGTAAGCCTGTAATACACACATAACAAACACATTTGACCCAACGTTTGTTAAAAATTCCACACTAAACGCCCACAGAAATGCGAATGGTATTCGAATATATTCATACATACATCAAATATTTTAAAGCCACATTAATATTAACTTATATATGTGGTCTTTTAATTTTTTTAAAAATAGGAGCTAAATTATTTTTTTGCTAAAATCCCTTTAGTGATGTTATGTACCGTATGTTAATTCTCTTTGTATATTTCATTATGGTGTTAGTACAGTATTATTTTCTGAGTATCTGATCTCTTTAAATGCAACAATGGGCGTGTGGCATTACAGCAGGTAGGAAATAAGCTACTTATAGGTTTTTTCAAAGCTGTAGATTTCCTTTTAATCATGTTGTTTCGTGTACTATTCACAATAATAATAATAATAATAATAATAATAATAATAATAATAATAATATAGTGTTCCCTATTACAGGCCATGGAGGCCCAGAGGGTTCCAGGAATGTGAGGCTCCCAGATTTTGATACAATCGGAGCACTAAGGTGGTAAGGTTGTCAAACTTACGCACACGTGAAGGAATATGTGGGTAGTGTTATTTGTCAAAGCTAACTGTTTCGCAACTTCCAAAGCCCTATATGAGCACTGTAAAACAATATGTTGCAATGAGGACTGATTTGCATTTGATAAATTCTTTCTAATATATTACCATAAAATAAGCACTAAATTGGACATTACTCCGGTACCGGTCAACCGATTTGATTCAACATCAATAGGCTTTTTTTCCATGGACGTTATAAATGCGTATACCCAGTTTCATGAAAATCCGGTAAAGCGCATTTGAGTTATCGCGCGTACAGGCAGAGGACAGACAGACAAACGAACGTACATTTTCCACCACACAATCTCATAAGTACCATTCTGTCACTTAATAAAATCAGGTAAACTGATATAACAAAGTGCCAGTATGCTTTCGCTGAATCCAAGACGTTACCATTCGGTTAACTCAGTCAATTTGACGATGTAGTTTGATAAGCTTATGTAAAGAAATATTGTTATTTGTCAAATCTAAATATATTAGGCCTACAACTGGAAATTCTTAAAATACGTCAACATTTCACAATTTATTCGGCCATAACTCCGCTAATTATTTCACAGTAATAGTATTTGATAGTACTTATTTTCAACTACATCAGCCAAGTAAACAAACATCTGACTGTACTGCAGACAAAGCCCCCAAATGATTAAAAATGCGGCATTGTTGTATAGATATGATTTTAAAAAATGTGACCTTTAATTAGTTGTTACTCTGGTACCGGTCAACCGATTTGGTCCAAAATAAGCAGGCTTCTTGCCACGTACATTATAAATATATATACCAATTTTCATGAAAATCCGATAAAGCGTATTTGAGTTATCGCACCTTTTACTGTATAATACCATAAAAAGGCACCAAATTGGTACCGGTACCGGCCAACCGATTTGGTCCAATATCAACAGACATCTTCCCATGGACATTATAAATAGGTATTCCAAGTTTCATGAAAATCCGATAAAGCGTATGTGAGTTATGGCGCCTTTAAAATATACACTAAATTGGGTTTTACTCCGGTACCGGTGAACCGATTTGGTTCAATATCAATAGGGTTCTTCCCATTAACATTATAAATGTGTTTTCCAAGTTTCATGAAAATCTGAAAAAGCGTATTTGAGTTAGAGCGCGTACAGACACACGGACGGACGGACGGACGGACGGACGGACAGACGGAAAGACATTTTTCGTCCCCCACACAATCTCATAAAGTACCATACTGGCACTTAATAATGGTATAAACCTCATAACTTTCTCTGTTTCCCGATTAATAAAATAGCTTGTTAAGTCTGATTTGACCTAAGCTGCCAAGTTTAGTAGAAAAGGACGATTAAAAAGTATACGAGTTCATTGAATTCCAGGTTATAAATCGACCATAAGGATAATCGATCTGTTTTGTTCACAGAACGTGTGCTGACCAGTAAACAATAAGCACAGTTCACATCATTATAACATTAAATTTCACTTTCGACATGTAAATACATAGAAGCCAACGACATATTGATTTACATAAGACATGAGGCTTTCTCGGCGCTGATTAATAATAAATGGTTTCGCGGGCTATGAGCCGAGTGAAGAAATCTAAATCATCCAAGCTTTCGGCCGTTGTCATCTCTGCGGCCTTCCTCAAAGAAATGAATGTGGAGTTAGAGATGAGACCTCATTGAACCAGTTGGCACTTGTCAATCAGATGGTAAGAGACCCGGCGGATTGATCTTGATCCCTTGCGGCAGGGGAAAATCACTTTTATTGCGTCACATAAAACCATACATACAATTTTATTATTATTATAGTTATTATTTTTTTATTAAGGAATATTCCACAATACAATGGTTTTCCTTCATCCCACAACAATCTTTTGCCTCCATAAGTCCTTGTCCATAGCATCTTCTTCACTTAATCCTTTTCTCGCCATTTACCCCTTTTCACCCCATACATCCAGCACTCTTTGGGCTTCCCTCTTCTTCCTTCTTCCTTCTTCCTTCTACTTTCCAATCCAAAATTTTCTTGGATATTCCATCCTCTGTCGTTCTGAGTACATGTCCATACCATTTCCAGCGTCTTTCTTCTACAATTTCCAAAATATTCTTTTCAACTTGCATTATTTCCCTTATTCTATTATTCCTGGATTTTCTTGCTGAACGCCTCCAAAAATCCATTTCTAATACCATTAATTTGTTTGCTTGTTGTCTACTTAAGGCCCAAGTTTCAGCGCCATATAATGTTGTTTTAGTCCTATGTAAAACATTTTTCCTCCATAAGATTGAATTTAGCATTCCTATAATTCTCTTCCCATCCGTTATTCTTCTTTGAATCTCTAAATTTGTTGTTGTATCCTTTTGTATAATATTATAATATTATATAATAATTATTATTATAATATAAGGGTCTATAATAATAATAATAATAATTATTATTATTATTATTATTATTATATAATATTATATTATATTATTATTATAATCTGGGGTAAAACGCAAAGGCTCAGAAATAGGAACTATTTTAGACATATTACAAACGAAATGCATTAGCTTCATCAAATTTACCGGGTACCTGCAAAAAACTTGGCTCTGCTGCGATTTCTGCTGTATCTTTTAGGTTGAAAAAGTACTGTCACATAGTTGACGAGTACCATTTTGTTGTTTTTCCTGTCGAGACACTTGGTCCATGATGTGCAGAAGCCAAGGAGTTAACTTCGGAAATAGGTAGAAGACTTGCTGTGCAACAGGGGATCCTACGTCTGGCGAATATTTGAGGCAACGTATCAGCATTGCCATACAAAGGGGGAATGCCATTAGTATCATGGGAACCTTTCCTCCATCTTCAGTCCTTGATGAAATGTATTTCTAGTTATCATCATTATTATTTAGTTATTATTATCATCAAAATTCATTGTATTTCTATCTTGAATTTATTAATAGTTTTGTATAACTGAACACAAGCACAGAGTATAACTGGAAGCTATTTTGAAGGGAAGAGGTTGGAGTGTATACTCAATTTATCACAAAATATGTAAACCCATGCCGGACTGCATAGAAAACAGTTAACACAGTGATCAGATTCGTGGTTTATTTCTTGCACCTTATTCTTTAATTTTAGATGAAATTTAAATATTCTTCCTGTATATTTACCATCGTTTACAAATTTAAGACAAATTAGTGTATATCACAGGATAAATTTATGAATTTTTACGAGTTAAATTGATTTTTGTGACTTATTGCTTAAATTTTTCACTTTTCCTTTTTGGTTTCTTCTCGTCTCATTTCGACAGTCGACCCCTTCCAAATATTTTTACATTTTATTGAGTCAAATTTAGAAAAAAATCAAAATTTTGACACTTTTATTTTAAACAGTATTGAAAAAACAATAACTCAAAAGAAGGTTGTTCTGTAAAATAATCCGAAACAAACAAGAATAAAAAAAATAGTTGTGAGATCTATGATCACTATGATCACTGAATTTACTTTCTTTCAAGCATGTTGTAAGCTTTCAATTATATAATTATATAATACCGTTATCTCAACTTTTTTCTGATAAGTAGTTATGTTTGTTACTAGTACATTTTTCTTTTAGTCTTAAGATAATTGAAATATGTATTATTTTTTTCTGTGAACCAATGTATGTATGTCACCCCTCACAAGAGTTTTACATACATACATACATACATACATACATACATATATACATATATTATACAGTATTAATATAAATTATATATATAAAGGTTGAGATTAAGGTATTATAAGTTAGCATAATTATTTTATTGATCGCGCTCAACGGTACCACCCAACAAGATGTTAACACTTTGGGTGAGTTTTTATGATATAAACCTAATATTCCACGCTAGTTGAGCCTATTCAGTTCACGGAATAGTCTTATCAATTATGAGTCGTGGTAATTTATGATTTAGTAATAATAAAAAAATATTTATTTAGTCTGGCAGAGATAAAGCCTTCAGGCCTTCTCGTACACTCAACCAGAGACCGAAAAAAGGAACAAACAATAATACACTAACATAGTTCTATAAGTAATAAGAATACACTAGTAATATACTCGTACATAAATCGTAGTTAGTCTATCGTTAGTCTATCGTACTTACAATACTTTATGTGCATATCTTGCGTATTTAGTTTGTAATATGTTTAAATCAGTTCCTATTTCTGAGCCTTTGCGTTTCACCCCAGATTACAATAATAATAATAATAATAATAATAATAAAAGATTTATTTTCCTAGCAGAGGTAAGGCATAAGACCTTCTCTTTCATTCAGCCACGTTAAAGTCATTTTATAAGGGATAAATACAATGCAGAAAGAACATATGCCTAAGCACTAAACAAAGGAACATATAAATTATTGTTGGGCTTATTATATTTCCCGAAACAAGGAAAACTATTTAATTGAATAGTAAAATATAATCCTTTTACTATAGGAAGTAAAAAACTATTAGAAAAGTACTTACTTCGTAACAAATCTGAACTGAAAATTTGGAGAGTTATACAGAGAGGGAGAAAGAAAAGAGGTAGGTCTATTCGTTCAAATAAGTTTTGTAGATAAGCTGAAGAGACACATTAATTTAAGGAAGGAAAGGGAACATAATAAATAGACTTATAAATAGTTAAACAATAAAACTGATCAAAATGAAATCAGGTAAAGTGATAAAAAGAAGTACCAGATGGAATTAACAGGTCATATTTCAGAAACCGCTGAGGTTTATATAATGTTTTCTTGAGAAACTTTGATCAGCCCATTTGATGAAGACGGAATTTAACAACAAATTTCTCACGTGAACAAAATATCCTTTTATTTTTGCAAAAACATCTGAAAGCGTACAAATAGGCAGCCACTTGTCTTAAGTTCCCAACAGCATATTAAGCTAGCTCTGTTGGTAGAGCAGCGACAGATAGCCGAAGGTCCTGGGTTCAAATCTCAGAGGATATTTATCCTATAATATTAACGTGTAATGTCCAACAGAGACAATAATCTGTGGTTCATGAATGCATTTATATCCATCTTGAAAACTGTACAATAACAGTGGAAACCCGGACATAAAAATCACTAATTAGTGTCAGTGATGGGAAGTAATTGAGTAAAAGTAATCGGATTACAGTAACAATTCCTTTTTTTGGTCCCATTTACTTGTAATCAATACTTTTTTTAAATGTAATTTCTACTTGTAATTTACTTCTGGAAAAAAAATTGTAATTGTTACTATTTAGTAGTCGTTGGTTTAGTATCATTCTTGCTTGCTATATCTTCAACATTACTCGTTTTGCAACTAATAGCCAAATTAGAGTTAATATTAACAAAAAGTTACTCTATGTTTCCGAAAATATTCTCATTGATATGTTTTTTTGTTTGTGCATTAATAATTTGGGCTTGTGCCCAAAACAAACCGAAAACAAGGAATTTTTAGGTACTGCCATTTTGTAAAGTAATTTCAAATGTAATTGTAATTTTATTTATTACTTTTTGGGAAAGTAATTTGTAATTATAATTAAGTAAAATGTCTCTCAGGTAATTGTAATTCAGCTCAATTACTTTCTTTTTGTACTTTTCCCATCACTGATTAGTGTGCCTCACAGTACTGCATAACATGACATAACTTGTTTTTCAGTGAAGTAGATAATTAAGGGCAATCAGTCATAGGAGAGAGGTTCCATCTGCCGCTGTGAAGCGAACTCTGGCTTAGCTCAGTTGGTGGAGCAGTGGCACGGATAGTCGAAGGTCCTGGGTTCGAATCACAGTGTCAGAGGAATTTTTCTCCTATAATGATATCCAACAGAGACAATAATCCATGGTTCATGAATCCATACATCCATCTTAGTGTAACTTTCGTCATTATGTTGAATTCTTAGAAACACGTTGCTCCATAAGTTTTCTTCTCATGTACGCGAAATTTCTCAGTTTAATGTTACCATTTCTACAAAGCGTAAGACAAGTTTATAAGAACGCACCTTAAATTCCGTCACATTACAACATTATAAGGATAAATTTAACTTACTGTAAGCTCGGTTTACTGACTTGTAAGTAGTATGCATAGGCTACTAGAATGGATATGCTAGTATGCAGCGGGAGCTATATTGAGTTTTTATACGTCTCCATCCCTTAGGGGGAAGCCATGTATGAGTCTCATATATAGTACAAAATGTCTTTATAGCCGGCGATATAAAATCCCATCATAATATGTATATCGGGCACACTTAGGACGACATAACTTTCCTTCCACAGTGTCAAATTGTAACTCCACGTTCAGGTTATAGAGTAGATAGGCTACTTCTTACAAACTGAAGTGAAAGGAGAATTTCGCAACATTTACTAGAATTATAGTAGTACAGTACTAGTAATAGTAATATTAATAATACTGTTTTATTTTACCTGGCAGAATTATAGCCGTAAGGCCTTATCTTGCACTCAAACAGGACAAAAAATATTGAATATATTTAACTTTTAATTGGGTATAAGCATAACCCAGATTTCATGACCTAAAAATACTTAAAAAGTAGGCTATAAAATGACTAGAAAAATACAGAAAAATGACCCAAAAGTTAATAAAATTGACCCAAAAATTAATAAAATTGACCCAAAAATTAATAAAATTGACCCAAACATTTATGTGAAAATGCTAGTTTATTCCACAGATTTGTGTCTATTCTATATTAATGTTTTTGACCCCATTATATAGGCTTGTAATTAGTTAATTGGTACATTCGGTTAAATGCAAACAGCAAATGCCGTTTTTCAGTATCCAAATTCAAATTGTAAGAAGATTTACATTATTATTATTATTATTATTATTATTTAGAGTTCTCATAATATTAAACGTAAGTAAATGTGCAAAATCTCCATATAATGCAAGAAACGACACAAAATGAAAAAAAAAGACTTTAAAATTAAAAAATGACCTAAAAATGTGAAATGTGAGAATAAAAGACCATCAAATGGTAAAAAAAGACCACATAATGACTTTGAATTCTAAAAATGACCTAAAATGGAAAATTTAAAAAATGACCGAAAAATGACCCTAAAAATTGTCATTTTTGTAATCTAGGAGTCATGATCAGAATATCTGCACTAGTGGGCAACGTCCATGATGTACCAGTTAAAAGGTGACATTTCATCAAAATTCGGGCCTTGGTTATAAGTTAGTCTATATTAAGTGATCTTATAATATTATATTAATGATAAAAATGTGCTAAGATACAATAAATATTCACAGAAATAAACACCTTAGCAAGAATTAAAAACTATTTCTTTTTTCTAAAGCAATTTAAAATTAAATAAAACGTACATTAAGGAAGATGGAAGACATATAAAATCACGTTTGGAATCTGTCTTAATACTTAAGTTTTCTTACAAGGATATAAGGATATGCAAACTGACATTATAAAAGTAAATTGAAATAAAAAAAAAAGAGGTAGCCTAAGCGTTTTAAGTATTATGAAAATAATTTAGGTAGGTTTAATTTATATTTGAACAACGATATAGTCTTACAGGGTCTGATGTGTGGGAGGCCATTCAACTGTCGAGAGATAATGATCGTGAAAGGTTGTTCTGTGTTGAGGGTTTATGAGAAGTGTCGAGATATAATACCAATAACAAGAACAATAAAATAATAATAATAGTAATAATAATAACACAGACCAACAGTCACTTTGGTGCCATAGAATTTATACCTACTCTTGGGTACAAATATTTAGGTCGCTGATGCCAAAAGTGCCTTTAGTTTTGCCCTCAGCTTTAGTTTTTGAGATATGGCATTACCATTATGCATATTATCCCATTTACGTTTGATATAAATAAAATCGGTGCCTATTTGTAGCTTCTAAATCATGTGAAGAAAAATGTAACACACCAACATTACTTTAATATTACAATAACAATATAACATGGGGTCTTTCAAAAAACTGATATTATCACATATAACACTGTACGGTCGTTTATGACTTATGAGTTGTCAATTTATGGGCCAAAAAACAATCCAGCTTTTAGTTTTTCTGTACTTCGTACAGTTTTCGTCCTACGTGTCCAAAGTATGGCCAAGAACCTTCACTAGCTATATTATCAAGCAAGCTTTTGTTTCGCGAAAGAGGTTATAAGTTAATGGCACTCTATATAAAAATAAAGCTGGTATAGAATAACTGTTTACATATTTGGAATAAGCACACTAAGTAGGCTATAGCCAAAATCCAGTAAAACAAAAAGTTCTTTTTTGTTGGGCTGTGTAATAATAATAATTCCTAATACAGAAATAAGAGGTGACCGTATTCAAGAAAAGTCATAAAGATAAGCTAACTGATGACTAGGGCCCGGATTTTTATGTAATATCAAAGTGCAAAATATGTACATCAAAATGTAGTAAATAGCAGGGAAATATGTAATAAAATATGTAATATTAAAAATACATGTAGTTTAAAATTAATATTTTCAATGCCATAAATATATGAAAATGTTCACAGAAGCTTCTACACGCTACCTTTAATTTTGGCAGTGGATGCAACTTAAATGATTTACCAAATTACAGTCATAGTAAAAATGCTTTACAGATATTTTTAAAAATGTAATGCACTAAGTTTGTGGAGAAATATGTATTGTAGCAAAAGCTCTTGTCCTCAAGCCCTATGCAAACTTCAGCCTTAAGACTTCCTAGAAAAACTCTTTTGTACCGTGCAAATAACGGTATTTTTGCTACCTGAAACCTGATTGTAATCCTTCCTAATTCGCTGGTTTCAATTTGTAGTACGAGTACAAAGACCAACAAACCTGGATAGCCCAAGTTCTGAGAAACAATAAGTGCTAATATTGATAGCTGAGGCATTGAGAACCACCGTATTTTGCATTTGTGTTGGAATTCACAAAATTAGAAGAATTATCCTTACTTTTGGCAACTGAAATGTTTTCTTTATAGAAGAAAATTAATGAAAAATAAAACAAAATTAATTTTTTTTTCTGATTTCCTAGATTTTATGTACAAAAATGTTACTTTCTTTACATAATATGTAAAATATGTAGTATTACTGTGAATATGTAAAAATATGTAAAATGAAACCCAACTAATAATCATAAAAGAAGCTCAAATAGCCGACATTTTTCATTTATAGTAGTCTACAAGTAAGGGAATAGAATATGTAATTACATAAGAATCCGGGCCCTACTGATGACTCTTAATTCTACTTCTGGCGTGTATTCGTCAATAAAATCGATCTTATGAAGTGTCATTTCTTAAAACCGACTGTAACGGAAATAGATGTGACTTACTATTGGAAGTCCGGAGGCTAATTCTATATAATTATTATTGTTTCTGGGCTTCCAACAGGGTGAGTTGAAGGTTTGTTTCCAAGCTTTCGGCAACAATCTCTGCTGCCATCTTCTGGGAGAAGTGAGCTGGATGGGAAAAAGCTGTTCTTATATAGGAAAAGACTGGATATATCAGAATGGGTGGTGGGCCAATAGGAAAATTAGAGAGTGGATTCAGTCAGAACCCTACATTCAATGAATCCACTCTCTAATTGTCTATGACATATTCTTCTCACATTGTTCATAGCTAAACAATGCGTTAGTTGTCAGGGCACTGAAACCATTTGGGGAAATGTTTACTGTGCGGTCCAGTGAAACCATTTGGGGAAATGTTTACTGTGCGGTCCAGTGAAACCATTTGGGGAAATGTTTACTGTGCGGTCCAGCATTGGTCTTTAAACATGAGAGAATTTTAGAACAACTTAACCCTGGGCGCCCAAGTACTGGCGCGATACAGTAAGGGTAGCTTGCAGGAAGGCGGTGTCTATAGAGCTGGGTGGATCCAGTGATGCCGCATGGTCCGCTGTCGGGTGACACAGCTGGTTCCAGACCTGGGCTGTTGAGACACAGACGGGTCGAAAAAAATATCAAATATACTTAACCTGTGTCAGGCACTGCCGCAGTGTTAACGTGTAAACGTCAAACGTGGGTGTAAAAACCTGTAAGCCGTAACAAATAACCACAAACACTCTTGGTGGAACACTTCCACCTCCGAGGGAAATTTCTTTTAATGAAGGCACCTATGCGTCGCGGGCTCGAACCTAGCCCAGGCCGATGTTCTTAATACGACAGGACAATGTTTGTAGATTTACAGGCATGTAAATTAACTTTTTTTTCTGTCAAACATAAAATTTATTAATGTTATTATATGATTTCATATGATTTATGATTTACTGAATTCATTATTATAATCATCTTAACTAATAAAATATGAAATCATAAGAATGAACTAATGATATTAATCTTCAAACAAATGTTGTCTTTTTGTACTAGTATATAACAAACTTCTAAAAGAGAATACAAATTACTGAATAGATTACCATAGTGGGCCTACTCGTAATACAGTGAAACTTGATTTCACACATTACTTTAATAATTGACTTAGTCTCTAATGACCAGTTGTTAAACAACTACTATTTAATTAATTGTATAAGGTTATACAAATTAAATTAATTTTATCACTTGACTTATTGATTTAACTATATTGATTTATTATAGGCCTATCAATATACTAACTATTTTATGACAGGTTGTTGTTCAACTATATAATTAATGTTATGACGTAATTTTTCTTATGACTATCATGTATAATTAATAAATTTTAGGGTAAAAACAGTTATGAAATAAGCTTACTTATATATAGTATTCGGATGTTTATGACATGCCACATTTTTATCCTGACCTCAATTCCTGCCGCAAACACAAATTAAACAATAATTGCACATTTGTTATCCTAATCGGGCAGTTTTTATTTTGCATATAAAGTCATATTTTGGTCTTTCTTGTGGTTTTGGTCATATTTTAGCCATATTTGTAATTTAACGTCATATTTCAGTTATAAATTCGATAAAAGAGCACAATTATGCAGTATGTTGACTAAATTGTCGACTTAAGTTTTTCCGAAAAAATCACGAATATTTTGGTTTTACTCTAACTGAAATGTGAAGGGGCAGTAACAACAGCACAACTACCTCTTTCTCCTTGTTGTTAACAACTTCCAATAGACATATTTTAAAAATATTTTCACTTCAAATTTGTAGTGGTATCTGGAAACATTAACAGATTAGAAGTAAAATTGTAGATCACCTGCATTGAATTAGTGTGATGTAAGACTTGGAACGATTATTTTTTGAAAATACATTGTTTTATTAGGTCATATTTAGGATTTTTTGGGTCGTATTTCATCATTTTTAAGGTCATATCTGCAGTTCATATTTTCCACTTTTTTAGGTCATAAATATCCGAACCCTACTTATATACATACAAAAACTGTATCAATATATTATGTTAATAATAATAAATTATAAAAAGATGTAAATATTCTACGTCTTCGGCCCCAGTATCTTGTTAGGTTCTAAAAAACCATATTCTAGTGCTTAAGGCTGAATTTAAAATTCTAACTAGCAGCAGTAGACTATGACAAGGAACATATTATTGCAATTAAATGCAGTTTTATGCTATTTTAGCGGCATAGGTCGCTAAAATGCAATCTTTAGGCGTGTTACCCGTCCGACAAGCAGATGTTTTAGAGAACGTGTACTAAAAATGTATTTAAATCTTCTCAGCGCCGATTATACTCAAAATACCGAAATATACAAGAGAAAAGGAACGACAAGAAAGAAAGACTTCGATTTTTCATCCTTTTGAATACATTATCTCACTAAATAGAGGAACATACCTCCTGCAGTATATTACATATTCATGAATTTATTTTTTTATCAACAAGCACTGATATTTATGCATAGAAGTGATACACTTTTACTTAATACTGTAAACAGAATCTTAGGTGGTAACAACCAGGCATTAATTTAGTTAAAACATCATTTATGCTTCACTTAAAAACCATTTAAGTAAAGTAAAGTATGCGAGAAGAAAGTTTTCGTGACCAAGTTAAAGAGGCTTCTTTCTCTTGAAAAGCGGACGTGTACAGAATAATGAAGGTTTTTTTTTTATTACAGAATGTAATTATAAATACAGAGTGGTGATTAGTTTCTAAGATGAGAGATTACAGTCTGTTCAGAATGCTGCATCATCTTCGACGCCTACAAAGTCTGGCCCTTGTGAACTTTAGGTAGCCTAACCATTAGAATTCCTTAAGCTCGCCTATTGATACTCTTCAATGATTTATACCGCCTCAGACACCCACCTCTTTGAAAGACCCTTGTGGGACTCCTTCCACTTTTGGCACGCGGACCGATCGCTAGTTTCCAAACAACCCCCCCTCCCCAAAACCTTCTCTCTAGTCTGGCATTTCTTCCTATAGTAATTAGGAGGAAGGTGTTTAAATTGTTGTTTGGAATACTAAAGTGCAGATTCGCTGGAACGCCATCTGCCGTGTGCGTTAGAAAGGAAAGGGATCCTCACTTGAGACAACATTCTACCTCCTCTGTTCTCCTCCCTCTCATCTCAGCAGATGTGATTACGAATTTCCCCTTAAGGTGTACAGTGAGTAGACCCGCTTCACACCTCTGCGTTACAGTTAAATTCAACATCTTCAGGCTATTGAAGAATATGTTTGTATTCCATTTTTCTGTTAAGGGGGTCTTTACAGGTAAACTGATGTAACAAAGTGCTAGAATGTTTATGTTTAATCAGTGATAACTGCAGTTATGCTATGCAGAAAATAAGTTATTTTTGTAATAGATTTACAAGTTTAGCTCTAGATCGATTCATTACGGTAGAACAAAGTTCTAGTGTGAAGGAATATGTGGGTAGTGTTAGGCGTTTTTATTTATGATTGAGGAATAAGATGGCCTGATAAATAGGCATACTTGTATGAAGATAATTATTTGCTAGATATAATTTAAACTCTTTCCATTATTATGAAATACAGTTGGATACTATATTTATACTGAAAATGTGCTATGGTTATGTTAAACAATTTCCGATATTTGTTCGATCATGTGACTTAGGCGATTCATATATTTTTTTATTATTTATAGATAAAGATCAGAGAGGTTTGAAATGTGGTGTTCAAGACACTGGAGAAGATTTGGTGGACAGACAGAATTAAGAATGAAGAATGAAGTTTTAAGAAAAGTGGATGAGTGGAAGTTGTAAGGCAAGTAAAGTATAACCGGTTAGAACTTCTGCTGAATGTAATTGACGGAAATATAAATGAACAGAACACTTGTTACAAGAAAACTTGAGATATTGGATGAAGAAGAAAAGTTTTGGAGAAGACTATAAATTTTAATAGGTTACACCACAAGATTTCTTGTAAGAATATTTTTATTAATTATGTTTAGAAGACGTGAAGAATTCACATTTACGATTATATTTATTTCATGGATTGGTCTGTGCTTATTTATTTCTTTCGTTAAATTTCATATATTTGTTTTGTTTTATAGCAGGGGTTTCCAAGTGTGAATTTACATTTTATAATCTTATAAATTGTAACTATATTTTCCCTATCACATTAAATACCATATACTGTCCTCAACACGTTTATAATAATTTGGAGATCCAAATACGAGATACGAGTGATCTGCGTTGTGCTCTGTCAAACATAAAACCTAATATCTCAGAGCTGGCGAAAGCAAAACAATGCCAATCGTTAATATTCAGTTTTTAACTCTACATTCGACATATGGTCGTAACTTTTTTTTTATGAACTGTACTGAGACTCAAATAAGATTCACAATAATTAGATATGAATTTTCGTGTTTTATATATGTGTGTGTGTATATGTGTGACAGCAAAAGCATCACAGGATATATAAGAATAATAAAAGAGGTGAGCAATATTAATTTTATTTTTGCAATTATTATAGGGATCTTTTAAAGTACAAAAGTACTGACAATCACGTTTTTAGGCCTTCTTCTCCCCATTAATATCAAAGGGGGCGTGAGGATTTCATGATATTCGAAGGGGGGCGTCTGCTAAAAAAAAGGTTGGGAACCACTGTTTTATAGGTACTTAGCCTACGTATTTACGTTTCCACTATCACGAATCAATTTCTCATAATTTTCACGAATTTCCTAGGTTTAAAAATGTTGCAGAAGGAAACGATTGGCTATCATTTTTTATTTTCTTAAGTTGATTGATATAACCATACTTGTAAAATAGTTAGTTAACCAAACCTGATGGTCTTTCACTAAAAAAATCCCCACAATTATTGCCGCATTGTAGCAGACTTAGAAATACTTGACGCTTTCATAATTTAACAAAAAATAGCGTTAATTAATTCAATTATCGTTCGTTACCTTGTACGTTGTATTATCAGAAGTCATAGCTCAGAAACTTGAAGAAAAGCAGTCAGCAAAATCATCATCTTACCTGAAAAAGAAAGTAAAATTAGGTGAGCGAAAGTTTTCTCTGTCTTCATTATTATGTAAACAAGGAAAAATTATACGAAGCCCTACACAAGTCTGTTTATGAATATTCATTCAGAAACACGAATATAAAAAGGCTCTTTTTTTTTAAGAATAAGAATTCAACGACCGGTCGTGGAATCATAATGAATTAGCGAGAAACGAAAATTCTACAAGATTATATTGTTTAACCCTATGGAGCCATAAAAAGTATAATACTAACTTACTAAGCTAATTTCCTCCGAGCTCGTAAACTTCAGTCGTTATGCAAGTAAGATTCCAGCAACCGGCCTAAAAGGTTGCCTAACGCAAAGTAGAATTAAGCTACGTTTTAATTTAAAAGAAGGGGGAGAGATACAAAATATTGCACATTTACATAGGCCTCCTACACTTTTAATATAGCCTAGGACATAATCATACTAATTTTCGTAACAAACTTGGTGGAATTTCTTAAAGAAAGAACACACCTAATCCTTTTCTAAGATGCAACGTTATGAAGTTTCACTGAACATTCATGAAGAATATAGGCTTACGTACCCGATTAATTCTCTTCCTATGGAATATAATCAGAATATTTGCCCACAATGCAAGCAATAAAAAATTTAAGCTGTTTTAAAAAAGAACTTGTTTGCTAAGATCAGAATTAACAGGTTTTCTTAATAAGGGTGTAATTTTATACACATTATTGCTATCTTTGTAAGAATGAATTCCCATTCCTTTTCCCAGAGAGTAAATGGCATGTCTATTCTTTTACAACCGTTATATACATATCTGCATTTTGTAATAGTATATTGCGATACAAGTGCCGTAAGAGGTGCTTACGCATCGAGGAAAGAGTTTTTTCAATTTCCGAGATCCGTTATGCGCTTACAGCACGAGTATTGCATGCTATTTTTTGCACGATGATTATTTATATCAATTTATTTATATTAATTGAGATATTAGCTGAAAATATTATGTATGTACACTATTGAAGATGGATGTTATATTTCAGAAAGTGATTCGCATGTGTTTGTTGTTATGCGAACCGAATATTTGTCCTGGGGGGCCTTGTCCATAAAGGCTTGTATTATGAGGTGTGGCGTAAGTAAATTCATAACCGCACGGAAACTCTTACCGCGGGAATGTCAACTTACGATCCACGGCAACAACTTCGTAAGTACCACTAATTAGTTAAGGAGTACAAAAATTTATTTTTTGTTTCCTCTGGGGTTTCTTTT
This sequence comes from Ectobius pallidus, assembly GCA_964059195.1. Taxonomy (NCBI): domain Eukaryota; kingdom Metazoa; phylum Arthropoda; class Insecta; order Blattodea; family Ectobiidae; genus Ectobius; species Ectobius pallidus. The sequence continues at coordinate 205,522,647 of CAXKWD010000001.1, read as the reverse complement.
AATCGTGATATATTGCACCAAAAAGTTAGGTGTTGACAAATGCTAAAATTTTAAGATGGAGAATTAATGGTACACTTTGAAACGAGCTGTAATGGTGTTTATTAAGATCGCAGCGTTTATGAAACTATCCGCTCCTTTCATAATTTTCTACGAGTATTTTAACACTCATTACAGTCAAGTTGCAATTACAGTCGACTAACGGCATGAGATTCAAATTAAACCGTTTTTGGCGAGATTCAATTCCTCACATAATTTATAAACCCGTGTCCGACTGCATAGAAAACAGCTAACACAATGATTAGTCCATAGTTTATTTCTTGCTTCGATATTCTTTAATGTATATGAAATGTAAATTATTCTCCCAATTTCTTATCAGTATTTTAATACAAATTTAACACATGTATCACATAGGATACTTTATCAATTTACGGGTTAAGTGAAAATACGGGATTTCCCAAGAAATACGGGATAGTAGTTATTGATAGATAGTTTTTGATCAATATTTCATCCTGTATAAAGAAGAGCTCTGAAGGTGTGTAGTAAGTATGCCAAGATAATTAAAAATTATTCAATTTGATTCACGTTTTTTGTAGTCGATTGTAAAATATTATATTTTCTTTCATTTTTAAGATAGGCTTAGGCCTACGCTTTATTTTTAAATTATGCTTTATAGTTAGGGCCCGGATTTTTATGTAATTATATATTCTATTCCCTTACTTGCAGACCACTAAAAATGAAAAATGTCGGATATTTGAGCTTCTGATATGGTTAGAGTTTGGTTTCAGTTTACATATTTTTACATAAGTTATTCATAGTAACCTATTTTACATATTATCACATTTTTGTACATAAAATCTAGGAAATCATGAAAATGAAATTTTTATATTATTTTATTTTATTGTTCAGTGACTAATAAAATAATTAGCTAATATTCTTTAACATTTACATAGTGCATTGCATATAAATAATACATATCGTGTGTCTTCTAAACAGGTAGTCCTACTCTTAATTCAAATGGGACAATCGGGTTCAAAAAAAGAATTTTCAGGGCACGAGGACAAAATGTTTTGCTACAATACATATTTCTCCACAACCTTAAGTGCATTAGATTTTTAAAAAATACCTGAACCATTTTTTTTTTTTTGCTATGACTTTAATTTGGAAAATCATATAAGTTGCACTCACAGTTAAAATTAGAGGTAGCGTATAGAAGCTTTTGTAAACATTTTCGCATATTTATTGCATTAAAAGTATTAATTTTAAACTACATATTTTGTGATTATTACATATTTTATTACATATTTCCCTGATATTTACTACATTTTTATGTACAGATTCGCACTTTGATATTACATAAAATTCCGGGCCCTATTTACAGTGCTTTTAAAAATTTCACATTTCTAGCCAACTAATGCCCGGTTTCTACAAACTAGTGAATTGCCTATGGGTAAATTATCCATGGGCAAATTAGTGCCTAATCACCCACAATGATATAATGAGGAAGGCCTTGGAGTTCTACAGTTAATTTAATTCAGAAGGCTTTGATTCTCATTGTTTAAATTATTACTGATCCTATGAGAGGTTAAATTTTATCCAGCCATCCATAAAAGGATAAATTAACCCGACGATTTACCCTTGGAAAGATCTAGCCCTAGTTTGTAGGGACATTTTTTCTATCATTTTCATATTCACCCAGAGGACATTTATCTAGAAACTCGCCACAGGTGTATGTGATTGTTACCTTTAAATTATTTGTGTTAGTGTGGTGTTATTCTTGTGTAAATTTTGTCCATTGGATAATTTACCCATAGGTAATTCGCGAGTTTATAGAAACCGGCCATTAGTGACACAATTAAGGAAGAAATGTTAACGATAGGTGTTAGATTCTTTTATGGTTTTTTGTGCTTTAAGGTTGAACCAAGCCAACGGATCGTCAAATGCTTTCTGATTTCTAAAACAGCGTTGGGGTGTGTTGCTACAGTATCTATATCGTGAAGCCACCTATTCTCCTCTATACCTGGGATTTTGCTTCTTGATACTTTCTATTTTCTTTCCTCCGCCGTGAGATAGATACACTTAAGGTGGTACAACAGTTGTTACTAATTGAAAACGTGCCCTTCATCCTATACAAGTCTTTCCATAACAACTTCTAAAAGTGTGGGTGGGAGGGGAAGATGTAGACTACGAGCAACAGCTACCGAACTCTCGATTACACATTACAGAAACATCCTCCTCGGCATTACGTCATTCCCACGTCTATCAAACCCACCAACCTCCAAGGAGGAGGAAGGAGAAGAAGCGATCAACCCCACTCTCAAGTTTGATGGCATCTATAAGAAAATGGATAGTGCGTTATGAGAACTTACAATAGCTGCTCAATATACGCATAGCTACCACATTTCCTTGCAACTAGCAGAAGCGGCCCTAGGATCTTTACCATTGCGGCGTTGATGATAAGAAAATGTCATATGTAGCATTTCTACTGCCTCCGCTTAATGGCTCTAAGAATATGAAGAAATGTAAAAATAAGATTTACAAATATTACGGGGATACACTGCTACCTTTAGGAACTTTACCCCAGTGGGGCCAATTTTTTTTCCACATTTTCTGGATAGATATCATAGGCTATATTATACCGTCATAAAAACCTTCGAATTTTCAACCAATTAGCTATGATAATTTTGAAAATAATGAACATTTTATTATTTAACTAACCGTTAATTAAAATGCCACTTTTAATAGTTTGAATTTATCAAAGTTACTAAAACACATGTTCAATCACAAAATATATCGTAGTTGAGCAACTGGTATCACATTAATTATATTTCATTAATTTTTTCTATTTTAATGTATTATAATTTATTTAATGTGCTTTCGGCCTGTTTTTCACTTTAAGTAGGGGGAAAACCCTGAACATGGATTTTGTATTATCATAAAAATAGAAAGAGGAAATTCAATTGATGTGATTAATATTTTCAATTTTTATGACTGTAAAAATCATAAAAAAAATTTGAAAAGAGTTAAATTTCAACGTCAAATTTCAACGAATTTTGTTAATACTTACTACGAAAAGTGATACCTGAATGCTTGAAAAACAAATATTCGGCAAATCACATTAAACAATAAAAGTTATAGGCCTATTTCGAAGTTATTTCTTTGACTCACCGTTTAATCTCACCTGCACATTTTCCCTTTTCTTCAATGTAGGTAAATGTACTAAGGAAAAGCAAGTTGAATGAGATAGTGTCAATTTTTTGCAAAAGATAAAAAAAAATCTTAATTCTCGAGGCTTCTGTAAGCTTAAGACACAAGAAGACGGCCATTTTCAGCAAATAATGCAATGCCGCCACTGAGTACCGCCCCTTTCATGGCATCTAAAGTCTGGCGTAACGACTATAGAATTTCTCCTCAGCGCTTAAAACTGGCATGTACACAAAGTTTAGGCTTTCTTTATGGCACTTTGGGAACAAAGATTATAATAATGGTGATGCCACTATTCCCTTATGGCAAGCAAGAGGTTTTCAAATTGCCTGTATGTGTTGGTTGTTACCTCTAAAAACAGAAATGAGGCCGAGTTACTGTGGGAAAGTGGGGGTGTCAGCTTGTAGTCAGGATTGGAAAAGTTGCTGCTTCTTGCTTTTACTGTGACATTTCAAGCAGGAAGTCGAAAGTGAATTTTAAGTTTCCTCTAAAAACATTCGTTCAAAAAATACAGATCTCTGATTTGAATCGTAGAATAATATTATATATCACTTATTATAAACAGGGTATGATTTTTAGGTTTTCATAAACCCTATATTATTTTTCTAAAGATATTAAATAGTCTTATTTTAGTTTTTTTTTACTATTTTCAGACACTTTTATGGTCTCTTATGTTTTCCTAATCACTTGAATTTTAGTTTTATAAAAGCTATTTATGTATCACGTACGCAAAATAACGCTTTAGCGGACGAATCTGGTATAGCTGGTAAATACTGGATGAATCCGATAAAGTTTTTGCGTAGCCTATGTGGTGCATACAATATTTTTTAGTAAAAGCTGTCTAAATTATATGAAACGAAACAAAAATACCGTATAATTAATTATAATGAAAAGCAGTAAGCCATTTGTTATCGTCTTATTCTCACAGCCCCCTGAATCGCCGAACAATGAACCGTACGTACCAATACAAAATTCGGTATACATGCATTATATTATATCAGTCGCTTTTTGTAAACAATAATGCATACGAACTAATATTTATGACAAGCTTGTGAAAATATGAATAATAATCCCGAGGAAATTTCAATCCAAGTCAGAAACATTGAATTGGAGCTGCTGCCAGCAATATCACGGCAGCAGTAGACGGAATATATTGCAATTAAATGCTGGTGCAAAGATGGTAAGTAATGAACGAAGATGTGAAAAGTTGTTGGCGGCGGCCCGGGTTCGATTCCCGGCCGGGTCGGGGATTTTTCAGTAGTGAAAGATCCTCTCCCGGGTTCAGGACTGGGTAGGTTAAGTCTTAGGTTAAGATAATGCACATTGTGCGCGATTCCTTAATTAATATATTTGTTGTTAGTGATGAAGGAAGCTACCTTGTTTTGCGAAAAACCCTGGTAAAGTTTCTGATTATCATAAAGAAACATGTTGGCTTCAATGTGTTTTATGCCCAATTATATGCAAAAATCCATGTTGAGTTGGTGTGACTGGTCAATGCCATCTGGATTTTGTTTATAGATTGCCATGACGACTTTAAATACTAGGCCGATAAAACTGCATTTTGAATGCAGTTTGAGTGCAGTTTTATGCAATTTTAGCGGCCTTGGTTGCTAAAATGCAATTTTTCGGGGTGTTACCAGTCCGACAAGCAGCTGTTTTAGAGAGCGTGTACTAAAAAAATGTTTTTGTTACCCTATCAGCTTAATACCTTTTACATAACTTAGCGTATTAAAGAATCTCGAATGGTGCATTTACGTCGAATCGCAATATACAGTTCTCCTGGTAAACCAACATATAGCTTGGTTTTGCGGTTATGTTAAAATTACAGGACTGTGCATATGCGAAAGTACGACAAATGTTTTATTGTTTTAATGTTCTACTGAAAAGGCACACAAGAACGAAAATAGAGGAAACGGGACGGAACTGTAAAGACCATTGAACTTTAAACTACAGTTTATAAACTCTGTCTGAATGCATTTCAAAGGGGATGTCTCGACCATCATTTTGCTTCTTGCTTCAGCAGCTTCTTCTTTATTAAAGACGTTTCTGCACAGAAAAGAAAAATAACTCCTACAGAACGTTTGATCATCTGTGACTGTTGTCCGAGTTACTTTGAGTTTTATGTCACATTTTATTGTATGACTTCCGGAGTTCTTCAAGAGTCCATCTGGAAAGTTCAGTGAGGTAATGCAGGAATACAAATCTCAATATGAAAGTTTTAAAATTACATTTTTTTACGATAGTGTTTTTTTTATCTATTTCACGTTCATGCTAGAAATAGATAAAAACTAGATGAACTTGTTTTTTCTAACTCTTCTTCGGTTCAGTTAAAACATACTTCCTTCATGAGTATCGCAAAATACTATATTTTCATTTTCATATTTTTATTATCATTCATACTATATCTTCATTATTTTCTGTCAAATAAATAATTTAAATAAAACTTAGCGGTTGAGAAAATAATCGCGGATGAAGCTGCGGGCACCTGCTAGTTGGGTTATAAATAGACCTGGGATTTTAGGCTCTAAAAAAATTAGTTTTAGGCACCTAAAATAGGCTTTTAAAACAAGTAAATAGGCTTTTAAAAGAGAAAATAGGCACTTAACATAAGCCATAAAAAGTGTAAATTGGCAGAAAATAGACTTTAAAATATTACAATATGCTCTTCAACTGTAACGTGATCTTTTTTTTTACTGTAAAAAACGTGGTATAGCTATTGTTAACAGAAATAATTGCAAAATTAAGACAGAATTTAAAATACATTTAACAAAAATACTTTTGGATTACGTGAAAAATTGACACAATATGTCCCTTCTTACTATATACCTGCTGCTTGTTGTTTTGAGCTAATCCTACCCCGTCAGTCAGCATTCCTTTGGCGACATATGTTTGGGAAAATCTAATTTTCTGTGATAAACCCACCCTCTGCTGTTCTGCTCTTCGTTCAGGGATGTCCATTAAATGATTGTAAAAGTTTCAGTTTTTATTTTAAATGTACAAAATAGGCATTTTAGGCACTAAAATAGTAAATTTAGGCTCCAAAGGTCCAAATAGGCATTTTAGGGCACATTAAAACTCTATAAATGTAAGTGATTTATCATGAAATGCCAACATGTATAAAAATTTTCATATTATTTTAATAAGGAACAAAATAGGCATTTGCCTTAAAATCCCAGGTCTACACCATTTCAACCTCAATTTCGGAAAAGTAATTACAATTTCGGAAAAAGTAATTTCAATTTCGGAAAAAGTAAATTCAATTCCGGAAAAAGTAAATTCAATTCCGGAAAAAGTAATTTCAATTTCGGAAATACGAGGGCTATTTTTTTTAAACATTATGGGGCATAAAATGAAAACCACAGTGAAAATCAAAACTGTTTTATTTGGAACATTTAGGTACACCTTCTAGCTACTTCTCTACCCTTTCGCGCTCCGATTGAGACATTTGTTGAAGCGTGGTGCAACTTTCAAGTACCCTCTTCAATAGGCTGGCGGCAAGCTTCTATGAAAAGGGTACTTGAAAGTTGCACCACGCTTCAACAAATGTCTCAATCGGAGCGCGACTAGGTAGAGAAGTAGCTAGAAGGTGTACCTAAATGTTCCAAATAAAACAGTTTTGATTTTCACTGTGGTTTTCATTTTATGCCCCATCGGAGGTTTAAAAAATAGCCCTCGTATTTCCGAAATTGAAGTGACTTTTTCCGAAATTGAAATTACGTTTTCCGAAATTTAATTTACTTTTCCGAAATTAAAATTACTTTTTTTCGAAATTGAGGTTGAAATGGTGTAGTTATAAAACCGCCAGTGGGAACAGGCAACTTATTTCATCCCATCCAGACTGAAGAGGGAGCATATAAACTCAAGCATATTCTACTCCACAGTTCATTTGGGGAGCAGACCTGTCCGTCATGAGAAGGGAGTTTCATGTACAGTATATGGGTGGGATGGTAAACTTGTGCAAGATGTAAACTCATGTCTACCCTGGAATTTTAATAAACGCACCCTCCGTGTGCGTCTTTTGTTTGAATTTCTACGACGTGATCAGTCACCCTAGGGTTTCTGTCTTATTTCGCGTGCGATGTGTTCTTCATACATCACCAAACAATGCGATTGTCTGCGTTTAATCCCCTCAAGCAACAATTTATTTATTTAATTTTATTTCTCCTGTGGCAGGATAACAGAATTTGCTTTAGGCTTTCAAGCGTTGATTACAAAAAATTAAGGGTTAACTGGGGTGCAAATAGACTCTTCATCTTTGAAGAATGTGCAATATCGGCAAGAAATTTCAAGCCTCAAAGCAGTGACCCTAAACTGATAATGTATTCTATATATTTATATACAGAGTGCTTCAAAAAAATGTATACACACTTTGAAGTGTAATGGAAAATCTATTTTCCGTTCTACAAGGTTAAATTTCTGGAAATGGAAAGCTTGAAGTCCAATTTGAAAAATAAATGACTTTCCGATGAAAATGAATTAGTTCAAATGTTCAAAATGGTGGCCTTCAGCATCAATACATTTATGAGTACGAGTCACCACTGATTCCGTAAATCGTACCAAAGTGTCCAAAGAGATTTCTGCGCACACCACTTGAATCTCATTCCAAAGTGTGTTTTACGTTACGTGGTTTATGTTTGTACACCTCATCTTTTACTGTGCCCCATAAGAAGAAAGCCAGCGGAGTAAAGCCTCTAGACCACCGCAGGAAACTCGATTGTCCCCCTGCGTCCTATCCACTGCCTTGGCAAATTTTTATCCAGGTATGTTCATATGATAGTGTTGCTAATAAAACCGTATAATGTACAGTCGGTCAAATAAAAAACGTCGGGCGGTATTTGAATAAGTATCACGAACGAGCATATGCGCATGTACAGGAAGACTTAAGGTTAGGTTCACACACGCCTCTTGTCTATCCATGTATTTTCTTGTTTATTTAGTCAGTTTTGTTCCAAAACAAACATGTATAGAAGGCTGTGGCTATATGCCTCAAATCCGCCATATTCTTGGTTGCAAATTTTTATAATATTAATAATCAATAGATTCGCGAGGAATATGTTTATTCAAGGAGCATTTTTTTAAGATTCTATTTTATAATACCGGTACTTGTAGTGCAAAGTCAATAACTTACGCTCAGCATCTGCAACCAATCTTAGCATCGAAATACGCGTCCGGCCAGATCAACGTTTGCTATGAAAACTTCCGGTCGCATTATAGTAAAGTTCCCACCTCTGAGCTGCTTTTCATAAATATGGAACCTTCTCGCTGCTTCCGAGACCGAAAAATGCAGGTCAATTACAGCCCTAACTACACTTTCTCTCACGTTAGCATTTGTATGTGGCAATGACACAAAGCAAAATGAATTATGACAATGCATTAAGTTGAATATCGTGTGTTGCGCCTTCCGCGTTGTTCATTTTTTCCCTCCTTGTTCATATTTTCCCTCCTGCCGCATGGCCTCATATGTTCCGAAAATGACCTGTATTTTGTGTTTTTTATAGGAAACTTGTGAACTAATGCATCAAAACTTTAATTTCAACAGCATACGAGTCCCGACGTTTTTTATTTGACCGACTGTACGAATGGCAGGAAATATGGAATCAGCAAGCATTGTTAGGTACTTTTCATTGTAGGATTGTTGAAACTATTCTGCCACCCCTGTTGAAGAAATATTATATTACTTTCTCCCAGAAATTTAACCTTGTAGAACGGGAAATAAATTTTCAGTTCAAAGTGTGAATACATTTTTTGAAGCACTCTGTATTACTGTATATTACCTTCTTTCTCTCTCTCATCCTGTGCCCCCATGTTGGGGCGAAGGGCCTCCAAGTGGAGGTTTCTGTTTACCGATGTGAATTTTGTTACGCTTATTTTCCTTGAGAGGGCAGAGGGACAGATGGTAAGCCCCACTTGGAGGTGAAATGGCCAAGAAATTTTGTCCAGAGGCTCTAATTTAGGCTTGGAGTTCTTTTACGTGCCGTAAATCTACGACACGGGCCCCCCAGCTTAAAGTCCCTCCTGGAGGACTCCGTGCCCAGGATTTTTACGTCCTGAAACACCCATCGACTGCGGCCGGGTTTGATCCCGCGACCTTCGGATCCAGAGGCGGGCACGCTACCTCTAGAACACAGCAGCCGACTGTATATTACCTTAATCTATATTAATAAAAATGAATTTCCAAAATGTATGACGGAGCATCACTTGAGAAGGCTCGACAGATTTGGCTGATTTTTTGTTTGTTGTCTTCGAAATTGTCAGGACAAGGTTTGTATGAAAGAACATTTTTGGAAAATCCACGGGAAAAGTCGGAAATGTGAAAAGAGGCACAGTTAGAGAGTTCTGCTGTCAATTGTTTACATAACAAAATTATTGTTTACGGTGTTCACATAGGGCTTTGGAAACTATATTATGATACTGGGCTTTAACAAATTCTGATACTATCGATGTAATTAAAACATTTATGAAAATAATTATTGAAAAATAAAATCCACGAAAATAAAGCAGTCACATAACTTTCTCTACCCTCGACATAGAAAATATCAATTTCTCACTTCACATTTTCATGTAGAATAAGTGGTCGTATCGCAGGGACAACTTAAGTGTGTGCCAATGAGTATGCTATATCGGAAGTCGGTAACAAATCCTATCCACTGATACGTCACTCATAGCTGTAGGCTTTGTATTAGTTGAGAAATAGGCCTAGGGATAGAGGCCCTAAGCATCTAAAAGAAGACAAAATGGGATGGAACATTTTCAGTCCTACGCGTGCAGTATATTATGTCCCAGGTTTTTTGGGAAGGGAAGTATGAAAGTGATATTGAATTTCTTTTTTACTTCAGCCCCGAAACGGTTGTATGATAATATGAGAGTGAGAAATACACTTTTCTGCCAAGACAATACAATCATATGTAACCGGAATTTCTTTTTCTTCTTATTTGTACTCCCAGGCATGGTGTGTAGAAGCAATGGAATGCAACATTCGACATTTTCTATGAGCCATAAAAAGCTATATCTAGCGTTTTCTGAGGGAATAGTTTGAGTATCATATGTCGTTCTTCCTCATTTCTAATTCTACATACATATTATATAAGGACCTAGAGTTTCAACATCGAAAGTCCTCCATAAGTTAATTTAAAAAAAAAGGGGGACGCAGGGCCTTTTAAGATAGTTATGTAATAAAAGAACTGAATATAAATGGAAAGAAAAATTTAAATTATGTAATAAAAGAACTGAATATAAATGGAAAGAAAAAATTAAATAAGTTATAGGCCTATAAACTGTACAAAATGAAAGCAAGAAATAAAATACGAACCTTTTCTTTAATGGCCAATATGAAATTACTAAGGGTCTCTGAGCCGTAGGCTATACCCCTAGGCAAACTACAAGTTTTATATTTACAACTAGCGTGTGCCCGCGGCTAAGCACGCGATAATTATTTCAAAAATTAAAAATTAAGAGCATAATAGTTAAATCATTATATTTATTAACACCAAAATCACGTGGACTACATACCACGATTAGATAGCGTCGCCTGGTAAAAGCGACCTCAGATTCGAGTTCCCTGGCCCAGAAAACCCCTGCATAGTGAGTTTCGTCCAAGTCGAACAATGTTTGACCATATTTAGGCCTATATTGAATATCCCTCTTCCGTGTAGGTTGAAAATTTCATACGTCTGCGGGACTTGATATTCTAAACAAATGAATCGTCAAGGATGGACCTACAAAATCAAGCGATCGACCGCGATAATTATTTCAGAAATTAAAAATTAAGAGCATAGTAGTTAAATCATTATATTTATTAGCACCTAAATCACGTGAATTACATACCACGATTAGATAGCGTCGCCTGGTAAAAGCGACCTCAGATTCGAGGTAGGCCTACTTGGCCCAGAAAACCCCTGTATAGTGAGTTTCCTCCAAATCGAACAACGTTTGATCATATTTAGGCCTATATTGATTATCCCTCTTATAATAATAATAATAATAATAATAATAATAATAATAATAATAATAATAATAATAATAATAATAATAATCCTGCTCTTCGGTGTTGGTTGAAAATTTCATATATCTGCGTGCCTTGACATGATAAACAAATGAGTCGACCAGCGTGAGCTACAACATTCAAGCGATCGTGATGGTTTTATGACAAAAATAGCCAAAGCCTACTGTAATTGATTTGACATTGAAATGTATTACTGAGAAGTGATGCTTCGAAAACGAAAAAAATACACGTTTTCTGCCCGTTTTTCACTCATGAAGGCTAAAATTAAAAATGTAGTATGACAGAAACCTTCCCGGGAATGTACCCAACAACTTCCCAAAGTTTCATGGCGATCGGATGAATGGTGTAGTAATGCATCAAGGACACACACACACACATACACACATACATTAATTTTATATATATAGATTTGTATGTAGAATTATTAATTAACTGTTAATCATTGTCTTGTTTTCTTTGCAGTCCGGCACCGTTTGTATATTGAGTGAGCAATTTAGTCTTACCAACTAAACTGTTATAGTTAAGAAATTCGTTAAAACAAATTCGTTTCAGAGTTTCAACATTTCGGTGTTACTTTTATTTTTCCAAAACTGCATGAATTCATTCCAACATGATTGACCACGGCGGTCCTGAATATGGGCACTGTATGCCTCAGTATTTACAATACTAACAATGCACGAGGCGCGTCCACAAAGTACGTTTCCCTGCGTTCGTTTACAGAAACAAGACACAATTTCAAGGAAATATTTATTGCAACAGACACAGCCAGTGTTCAGCTATTTTTCAACAGGAATTGAAACGTTTGTCTTACCCTGGCACTAACTTTTGAACACCTATGTCGTAGAAGTCTGCCGCCAGGTATTTGAACCAAACATCTCCGTCTCTCTGTCATTCTTTATCATTTCTTTAGGTGTAGGAAAAGATGGAAATCACTGGGAGCGAGGTCCGGGCTTTCGGGTGATTGTTTAAACACCTCCCAGCCGAACTCCTGCAGGAGACTTGCTAGGAGGTGTTTAAACATCGACCCTACAGCCCGGACTTCGCTCCCAGTGATATGCATGTTTTCCTACACCTGAAGAAATGACAAAGAACGACAGAGAGGCGGAGATGTCTGTCACACGGGGCTTCAAATCCAAGGCGGCACACTTCTAGGACACAGGTAGGCCTATTCAAAAGTCGGTGCCACGGTAAGACACGTTTCAATTCCGGTTGTGAATATGTTGAAAAATAGCTGAACACTGGCTGTGTCTGTTGCAATAAATATTTCCTTGAAGTTGTGTTTTGTATCTGTAAACGGCTCAAAGGAAACTTACCTATTTTGTGGTCGACACTCATAGTAGAATATTGTTAGCATATTTTCCCGCTTGCATTTTCGTTTATTGTAGGAAATATTCATTTAAGATTTCTCGTGAGGTCATAGTAAATATTTGTAACTGGCTATTTATGTCTGCAAGAATTTAGGAAATAAACATTTCTTAAAAACGAATAGTTATTTAGACAACTAGTGTAGTTATTATGCTCACACTTTATCTTGAGCCAAAAAATGCGGGGGTGAGGGGAGCTGATATTGCATGCAGTATAAGAGATTGACTATTGCAGAAGGCGGTGAGTTGAAATTGACGTTGTTTCTGAAGGGTTGCCAATTACCAGAAAATATAACGTGTGTAGTTTTATGCTGGGTCACAATGGAACTAACTGTAATCTGTAGCAATTCCAACTCTCGCTACTTAACTAAAGATTTTATATTGATTCAGATATTATAGTAGAATATATCGCTGGAGAAATGAATATAGTAATATATTAAGGCCTATTTAGAGAATTTCTCTCCCGGTCTTCAGAATATAGAAAATCGTTTAAAAGTCGTAGCATTATACACGTAGGCCTACTTGAATACGCACTTTCACATGCCTGAATTGATGTAATTTAGCTAAATGCCTTTCGCGAAAGTTTGCAGGTAATTAATACACACAATTCATACAACGAAATAATAAAATTTGACTTGTTCTTTTCTCCAACGACAGATTCAGCTTGAAACACATTAAATTGCTTTTCCTTCCATTTCATTTATTTGGTTCATTATTTCGCTGATTTCCGATACTTCTTGGTTTAAAGAATCTTTATTTTTAACTTCGTTGTCACTTATATCGACCATTTCCACAACACCAGTACTGTTCTTCTAATATCCCTGGATTTATTCTGTCATTTTCAGAATAATATGATGTAAACAAATAAAAAAAATTGACGGTAGCTCAAGAATGCCTCAACGGGAAGTTTTTGGGTATGGCAATACTGGGGACGGGTCGCGATCTTCATTTTTTTCGAGCGAGGCCTTCTTTATATGGACGGTTTTCAGCATTATGGCGTGTGAAGCTCAAGATAAAGTGTGCGAATAATATAAATATTTTATCTACGTCCAGGCCTATTCAAGGTAAATTATTTTTGTATCTCAGAAATTTATATAAGGTAAGCCCTATATATTTCAGATAGTCAAAGCCTACTATTATCTTTATACTATTGAGGATTATTGTTTCCTGGCAACAAGGTGTGGTTTACATTTTAAATGTATTTTATGTTTAGACTGGAAACAATGAATTAAACTATCAAATTAGTAAATAAATAATTATTAATAAATAAATGAAGTTATGTCACACAATACTAAAAAAAAGTTTAAATTATGTCGTGACCAGTTGGATAACTTTTGAACAGTTCATTAGGTAGAAGATAATGGAATTTCAGAAATTACTAGTTCAGTTAATCAATTAAGTTATATCGGGGTAAGATAGTGCTCCACATTTGTTTTCCGCCGGACTATACCCGTGAAGAAGCGCGCTGTCTGGACGCGCATGCGAAACCTCTACGGACTTTCTGAACCTCATGTCGACCAGGGACTTTCCTCGAACTCATATTGTGAAGAAGAAGCCTATTTCATAATATGCTGGAAATGGTGTGAAAATTCTTCTCTACCCTGTGGCACGTGTAGGACATAAACATACAGCCCTTCCTCATTTCGAGGCATCATTCTCTTCTCTGTGTTAGTTCTCCGCTGTGCAAACAACAAAGAGTAACCGATGAAGTTCACAGCATCTTCTTCTCCTTTCTGTGCTGCCCAAAACTCTCGAAATTTATATCTCCCAATTTATGTTAGCTATTCGCTAGTGTATAGGGTGGCTAAAAAGTGAAACAACGGTTTTCATTCAGTAGATCAGGCCTGACCAACTTTGGGCGAACAGGAGGCAAAATTTATTTAGACAGTCATCTTGAAGGCCGCATCAAAATTACTTAATTACTTAATCAGTATGAAGATCGCACAATGTGCAAAAGTGGGTTATTTTGTATAGAATGATGTTAGGGACTCTTGTCACATGACATCACGTGGTATCTCTCACATACTTTCCCGCATCTTTTGCATACACATAATGGTCCCGGCTCATGATAACTGACGTTTGTACATATCAGGTGGTGGAAACCATGCACTGCGTATCTCGTCATTATATGAGTAACTACGAGCTGAGGCATATAATGACGAGATACGCAGTGCATGGTTTCCACCACCTGATATGTACAAACGTCAGTTATCATGAGCCGGGACCATTATGTGTATGCAAAAGATGCGGGAAAGTATGTGAGAGATACCACGTGATGTCATGTGACAAGAGACAAGAGTCCCTAACATCATTCTGTACAAAATAACCCACTTTTGCACATTGTGCGATCTTCATATTTCATTCATTAATCAGTTGGCTTTTCACTTAGAAAGAGCATTTATCACTTATTCACTGGTAGACGTTATGAACAATGTTAAATAAATTCGGTAGACATGAGAATTTCAATATACTTGAATTATCACACAGACGAAATTGTCATGCATTGTTGTTTTTACATAAATTCTTGAATAACGAAATAGAAAATATTAATATTCTCCAAGAAATATATTTTTATGTTCCACGTTATAGATTTTATTGGGGGTACGCCGTAGCGTAGTGGTTGAAGCGCTGCGCTACAAACCGGAAGGTCGAGGGTTCGATCCCTGATGAGGTCGTTGGAGTTTTACAACTGGCCTAATCCTTCCGGTGGCACTATGGCCCTGGGGTCGACTCAGCCTCTAACAGAAATGAGTACCAGGAGCAATCCTGGGGGCAAAGGTGGCCGGTGCGTAAGGCTGAAAACCTTACCTTTATGTGCCGAATGTCTAAAAATCTGGGAGCCTTAACATCCTGGAACCCTCTGGGCCTCCATGGCCTGTATAGGGAATACTTTACTTTACGTTATAGATATTATAAATTGCATAATCTTTTTTTCCCCCAATTCATTCCAAAAGCAAACATTGGCTCCCATAATAATTCTTCTCTTTATAATGTGCTCCGTCTGTACAATCAACTGCACAAAATTGGCAATATAGCCACATTTAATACAAACAATAAGCGGTTTAAAAATATCTGTGATGAAAATTTGAAAACTTTAAAATAGTAGGCCTAATAATTAAAGAGTGATAGTTAAAATATGCTCCATGTCATTTTCTTCATTTAAGTCTTTCGTTTTTTTCCAAAATTATTACATTATTTGTGTTTTGATCTGTTCCGTTCATTGTGTAATTTTCATACTGTATGTGTTTCTTTTTTCTGTACTTTTTTGAGTTGTATTAGTTTAAATATTTTTAGTATTACATTAACAATATAATATTATTAATTTATTTGCTCATACTGATTTCATCGTAAAATATTTTTTTTAAATAAAAGTGAGATCACTTTTTTAATTCCCATTTTGGTTAATTTGCTATAGCCATGAACTCTCTGTATTTAAAAATATACATTTTACACCAAATAGGAAAAAAATACAATTTTCTCCCGTTCTAGAACTTTCCCAAAGTGACGCTATTTTTATCAGCTTATGAACTCTTCCTCAACATTCTTTCTTTCCCTACAAAACGGAAGCAGAGAAGCACGTTCAGAACATGCGAAAGAGATGGACAGGAAAAGTGAATATCTAGTGGATCACAAGATATCTTCTCAGCATAAAAGAGGAAGGAATGGAAATGAATAAGGACGGAGGCAGAATAATCGAGACATAAACCCGACACAAGGAATGGGGTTCCTCTTTGAAGTGTGTTAGTGAAAAGCTGGTCTCCATGATATGTGAAGCATCTCCTTCATGAATGAATTCTCTCGGTCAAAATATTACCCTTTTCAGCAGCGGAAATAAATGCCCTCGTCCTCTCTTTTAAACACATGCACGCAAAGAAGTTCTTAAGGATAAGTTATTTAAGGGGGCACAGTGGTTGAAAAATTGCATTTGTTTTGCCTAAAGGACATGTTTAATATGCTACGATTGATATAAAAAACAGATTTGGCTCATTTATTTCTTTATCCGGTTATTTAATAAATTTAAATGTGAGTACTCTGTAATCTTTCATATGTAGAGACAAATAGAGTTCTCCCTAATTCCCGAAAAGCCGTAATGGTTTTCCCTTCTGTAACAATAGTCGCGATTAAAATGATTGGTTTGGCTACTGTCTTCAGATTGAAATTTCTTTCCCAGCCTTTCAGATTGCTTCACCCAAGCGGAGACGTTGCCAGGGAAGGCCCTTTATTCTTATGGCATTGTATATTAGACTATCAGTACTAAATTAAAAGTGTTGAAAAATTAAACTTTCAAATTCCATTTTATTGCAATTTTTTTAGGTAGATTTCGAAGAAAAATCTACCTATTGCAATGTATACCATGTCATGATTTTCGAAAAATGCTTTCATATCTTTACGTTTCATGCTCCCCTAAGTACGAAACCACCGCCCGTTCAAAAATAAATTTTGTGATATTTATATATATATATATATATCTTTACACGATAGCGGCCGTAATTTTGAAGATATTTGAACCAAATTTTAATATGTTATTTCTAGGCCCAATAGTTCGGACAAGTTCGTTAATGAGCAAAATTGGCCCAAGGGGGTGGTCGGGGGAGGGGGTTGAAATTTTTAAAAATGTATATCTCGGCCCCTATGAAGTATAGAGGGAAACTTTGTTTGAATAAATTAGAGTACTCGCTACGGAGTTTACAGTGACACAAACGATTCGGGGGTTCGAGTGAGGGTGGGGGTGGGGGTTGAAAATTCGAAACTTTTGAAACCACGTCTTGTGGGGTATCGTTGAAAAGCTCTTGATGAGTACTCTACAAATCAATAAATAGTTTCTTGATAGCTCTCATATGACGCGAGATTTTAATGTTTGAAAATAATAACACTTAAAATAATTATTATATCATAAGTTTGTCTTGTTTAGCGGCTTTGCTAATTTTATTCATTGTTGATCTTGCGCACGGCCTCCCAGAATATTATATTCTATTCTTCTTGTCTCTTCCTCTTTACTGCAGGTTTGCCATGCCAAGGC
Organism: Ectobius pallidus; assembly: GCA_964059195.1. Taxonomy (NCBI): domain Eukaryota; kingdom Metazoa; phylum Arthropoda; class Insecta; order Blattodea; family Ectobiidae; genus Ectobius; species Ectobius pallidus. The sequence goes on along the minus strand of CAXKWD010000001.1, from coordinate 205,505,060 downwards.
TAAAAAAGAAGAGTGCTGCGCAGCGATAATAAATTAAACCAAAAGCACTTTGAAATCTACCTCAGCCTGTAGGCTTGCCTAAAGGGATTTTTTAAAATATTATTTTGGAACAATAAAAAGTATGGTGTATGTTTAAAAATATATTTTGTTTGTTACCGAAAAAGACTTTAAAATAAAATTTGTAGGCTTTAGTTTACGAATTAAAATCGGGGAGTACCTGCTAGGCCCTCCCGAAACAATATCTTGGATATATCCCTGAAATCAAACCAGTATGTACCATATGAAATAGAAAAGCCTTTATTTTATCTGCAGCAAAAACTTAAAACTTCTCAAGTGTAAAGAGGTAAATTCAAGTAAAACTCCACAGAATAAAATAAATGAATTCGACCCAAAAATTTCAAGTGAGAATTATGAAAAGGGCTATTAATTCAGAAAGAAGGGATAAACTTCGCCCGCCAGGGACAGGGAAAGAAAATAGAGAGGATGCTGAAGACAATAGCTGGAACGAACTCTTTGACCAAATCAATGAATCAGAGTGCATCTGTTACCCGGTACTTGACCTACTAGGGATTGCTACACAACATAAACTACCTCTTCTTATCTTGTATGTTTCTGGCACTAAAAGGTTATGACTCGTATATGGCTTGGATCCAGTTCATAACCAATTTCCAATTCCATAGAAATAACCACAATAACTGGTGCATTACTGTTTCTAAAGAAGAAGCAGTGGTCATTCTCAACGATGCCCTTAACTTGGTTTGCAGAGCTGTGCCGCTGCAATTTCTAGACATTGCCACTATCATGATTCACACGAAACTCAAAAATCCTCATGAAAGATCGTGAAAATGTTTGTTTACTTTTATTTTCCATCTTTTCCTCAGTCAAGTACGATCAAAGAAATTCGATTCCATGATAAGGTATAATACACTTTTATGTGTCTGCTATTTGCTCACATACAAAGCCCTCTACTACTCGATAAGAAATTAATGACGTATACATCTACAGTCGTTACGTTATTCTTACGAGAATACTATGAAAACTGAAAATGTTAGCATCAAAATACAAGAAAAAACGCCATCTTTCGTTTCGCTGAATCAAAATGTAAAACGACCAAGGGGCAATTACATGGTAAGAACTATGGTTTGAAATTGTATAACAATTTCATTGCTGAATTCTCTGAATATGTAAATTACAATCTTAAACATTTTAAGAGGAAAATAAAAAAAATATTATACAATATTAATAGCACAATTTTAATTTTGATTGGTCTTTCAGTATTTTCAATCCAATTTATTCTATTTTTTGTTGTTGTAAATGCTATTTTAAACCACTGGTTAATGCTGAAAAATTATTTTTATATACATTGTACTCATAGGCCTAAATATAGAATTTTTCGTTTGTAGTATACTGTGTATTGATAGGTAATTAATTATATTTATATTAATCTACTATACCCCCTAAACACGAGTTTTGCTCATATAGGGGTATGTTTGGTTTTGTTTGTTCTTACTTGTATTAAATGTGTAATAATAATAATAATAATAATAATAATAATAATAATAATAATAATAATAATAATAATAATAATGCATTATTATTCATTACTATTTCACAATAAACAGTGTATGAAACACACCAAAAAATGACTCTAGAAGATTCCGTTAACCTTTCTCATAGCAACTGGGGTGCACTCCAAATAAACCAATGTTGTCATATAATTATTGCAAGGAGGACTGTATTTTCAGGACAATGTTTATATACCCTTATAATACAATGGGGTATTTGTTCTCAAAATTTAAACATTCACCATGACAGAGCTGATGGGGTGCAACTGCACATTTTTTTGTTCGGCCATACTATGGTACGCTTATGAAAATATGTGACGTAACAATATCTTAATGACATCAATTCTAGTACAGATTTTCATTATGGTATTATCGAATACGGAACAATTTTTGAAGCCTTGAGAGGTGCAAATGGAACTGCGAAATACGAGACGCGTCCATAAAGTAAGTTTCCCTAGGGCCGTTTACAGAAACAAAACAAAATTTCTTGGATGTATGTATTGCATCAGATGTAGCAAGGGTTCAGCTATTTTTCAACATATTCGCCACAGGAATTGAGACATTTGTCATACCGTGGGACCAAATTTGAACACTTGTGTCGTAGAGCTCTGGCATGTGATAACTTCCCCCGTTTCTCTGTCAATCCCTATCATTCTCTGTCATTTCTTGAGGGGTAGGAAAATATTAAAATCTCTGGGTTGCGCGGTCCGAGCTGTAGGGTGGAGACTTCAAGACCTGCCTGCAAGTCTCCTGCAAAAGAAAGTTCGGCTAGGAGACGTTTCAACATACACCCTACAGCCCGGCCCCCGCTCCCAGTGATTTCCATCTTTTCCTACACCTCCATAAATGGCAGAGAATGACAGAGAGGAGGAGATGTTTGTCACACAGTGGCTTCAATCCCTGGCGGCAGACTTCTACGACACAAGTGTTCAAAAATATATTTACGTTGCAGTGACTACAAAATGTGTACAAAATAGTGAAATAAAATTATGAAGGACCAGAGTTTTATTGCCGATATAGCCCAATTATTAAAGTTGTTTTGGATTGTAAATGATTAATAGGTACACGATAATAGTAGTAGTAGGAATAATACCTATTTGTAGTGGTTAAATTGAAGAAAATTTATAATTATTTCTTCGTACGAAAGGGAAGAGAACAAGAGTGACATCTGGTGATAACCTGAATAATCGCTATAACGTGCTAGCACCTTAATCTTTACCCTTAATGGGCTCAGCCCGTAAAATGGAACTTTACATTGACGGAGACAGTTTTGTTATGCAATGATTACGATTCAAAATAACTTAAACTTTTCAAATAAGCTTATTACTGCAGAGTAATGGAAAGTGTGAAACTTTGTACACCCCTTCAAATGGGAAGAGCATTTCCATGAACGGGCTTTATGAGGCGAGCATAATATGTTCAGGAAAGAGCTTATGGAAGTACTTAGGTGTCTCGGAAGGCTTCCTTCCTGTATCAACGACATTAATAAAGACGTTTTTTATCTGTCCTTTCAGAACCTCTTAAAGATTTTTCTTGGAAATATGTCACCGTACGCCTTGCATCTCCATCAGCTTCCTGATCTGTTTTGAAGTGAGGATTTGTTCTGTTTTTAATCATTATTTTGTCAATTTAAAACACGAACTGTGTCATTGGAGAATGGAGGAAGAGTTTGAACCTACGAGCCGAAGGTGAATATTATTAAATTTCAGAGATTCTCCAGCGCATTTAACGCAGTCATCGCCCTATATCGCCTGTTACCGTCTATCTAGCTACAGTGAGGCAAATAGTGACGGGTTTTATTCATTTTCGTGGATTTAATTAATTATTACATGCTTAATTCTGTAAAAATCCCTTAAGGCAGGTCTACAGGCTGAGGTAGAATTCGAAGTGCTTTTGGTTTAATTTATGGTCGCAGCGCAGCACTCTTCTTCTTTCGCCTTGGCATGACAAACCCGCAATAATAACTGCAAAAAAGAGGAAAGAACACTTTTTCAAACATTCAAATCTCGCCTTATATGAGAGCTATCGAGAAACTAGTTATTGATTTGTAGAGTACTCATCAAGAGCTTTTCAACGACACTCCACAGGACGTGGTTTCAAAAATTTCGAATTTCCATCCCCCAATCCCCACCCCCTCTCGTACCCCCAAAACCCCCGGATCGTTGGTGTCACTGTGAACTCCATAGGGAGCACTCTAATCGATTCAAACAAAGTCTCCCTCCATACTTCAAAAGAGCCGAGATATAAATTTTTCAAAATTTCAACCCCCTACCCCGACCCCCCCCCCTTGGACCAATTTTTCTCAATAACGAACTTGTCCGAACTATTGGGCCTAGAAATAGCATAATAAAAATTTGGTTCAAATACCTTCAAAATTACGGCCGCAAAAATGTAAAGATATATATAAATCACAATCTTTTTTTTCTTCTTTTCAAAGGGCGGTGGTTTCGTACTTAGGGAAGCATGAAACGTAAAGATATGAAAGAATTTTTCGAAAAACATGACATGGTATCGATTGCGATAGGTAGATTTTTCTTCGAAATCTACCTAATTAGGAGGCACGTCCATAAAGTAAGTTTCCCTGGGGCCGTTTACAGAAACAAAACACAATCATGGAAATGTTTATTGCAACAGATACTGCAAGTGTTCAGCTATTTTTTGACATATTCGCTACCGACAATTGAGACTATTTTCATACCGTCGGACCAGATATTTGAATACCTGTGTCGTAGAACTCTACTGCCTGGGATTTGAACCACTGCGTGACAACCATCTCCGCCTGTCTGCCATTCTCTGTCATTTCTTGAGGTGCAGGAAAATATGGAAATCACTGGGAGCGAGGTCCGGGCTGTAGGGTGGATGTATAAACAGTTCCTAGCCGAACTTCTACAGGAGACATGCTGGAAGGTGTTTAAAAACCCACCCTCCAGCCCGGATCACGCTCCCATTGATTTCTATCTTTTCCTACCCCCAGAAATGACAGAGAGTGACAAGAAGGCGGACATGGTTGCCACACAATGGTTCGAATCCCAAGCGGCATACTTCTCCGACACAGGTATTCAAACGTTGGTCCCGCGGAATGAAAAAGCCTCAATTCCGGTGGCGAATATGTTGAAAAATAGCTGAACGCTTGCTGTATCTGTTGCAATAAACAATTCCATGAAATTGTTTTAAGTTTCTGTAAACGGCCCCAGGGAAACTTACATTATGGACGGCCCTCGTATATGCAAAATAATCACAATAAATATAACTCGGAGGAACTTGAGAAAATCCGAGAGAGAGAAAATTATTATTAATAATAATTGGCGAGTTTATCTACACCATACGGCATCTGTCGCATCCACGTTTCCATCTTCTTCTATCACCCCAGTCCTCATCTGTCATTTGCCTATCTTCCATAGACTGTCTCACACAATCGTTCCACAATAGTCGCGGTCTTCCCCTTTTCTTTCGCCGAGGAGGCTGCCAGTTATATAGTTTTAATGACCACCTCTGAGGTGTCATTCTTCTAAGGTGACCATTCTAACCTAGACGTCTTCCTTCAATTGAGTCGATTATATTTACTGCTGTCACTTGCATCTGCTCTCGTATAGTTTCGTTTCTAATTTTCGTAAGTTTGGAGACACAGCAACTTCTTCTCCAATAGTCCATTTCCAAAACTTTTAATTTATTTTCATTCCTCTTTGAAACCTCTCGTTATATTACCAGTGATAAAATTGTAACTAAAGGAACTTGTTAGCTGCGCTCAAGTACATGAAGATAGATAGAAACCCAGTGTACTGGAAAGTTTTACAACACTCATACCTTGTCTGTAACGCATAGTACGTAAACGCAAATCGTTTTATGGCAGTTCTGTTACAACTCTCATGTGCTAGAAACAGGAAATTTCCCTCCCACCAACACTCTTTCCTTCACATGGAAATGCTCGGGAATATCTGTTGTTTCGACACCTAACAAAAGAGGAGTACATGTAAGTACCATTCTCATTGCACGCAATTTCATTTCGGTTTTTATTTCTGAGAGAAAACAAGTCAAAAGGGGTAGTGGCGTACCAAGGCTACTTGGCGCCCGGGGCTAACTAGATGGTAGTCGCCCCCCAACACTAAAAGGTTCAAAGTTCAATGAGTTTATTTTAAACACAGTTTAATGTTCACAATTATTTATTTTTAATAAGTAGTATGTTACTTTAACACATTATAAAGAGAAAAATGCGAATGAAATAAAACTGTAAGTATTATAAGGTTAGTTTGTTTGAAATACAATAAAGAGAAAAGAACTTTCAGAGCCATAACAAAAATTTAAAAATGTGCCTTCTTAGCCTTGATGGACGAAAAGTTGTTTATAATAGAGTTGAAGTCTATAGTAGCAGCCACATCATGTTCAATTGATAAAATTGATAAATTACTTAGTTTTTCTTTCGCCCGTACACCGTAAACTTTTCCTGTGTGCTCGATTCCACGACCTTCTTCTTATTTAATCACGTTCAATAACACCACCTTATTGCCTCAAAAAATCAAACTTAGGATTACTTGAGAATAATAATAAAATATTTCAGTAATTAATCTATTTTATTAATTGTGTATCTGTATATGACGGTATATAAAAGCCATGTCAATAAGTTATAAAAATGAAATTTGAAATTATATAGCTGTTTATATTAAAAAATCAAATTCACCAAAGTGATATGTATAAATGTAGTAGATTAAAACTTTGGCTTGTCAATATTATTCTAAAAAATTAGATCAAGGCCTATTATAGTACACAAAATTAAAAATCCATTAAGTTATAGGCTATACACTAGTATTAACATAAAAAAATTCACCAAATGATATATAAAATATGGTATGTTAAAACTTGGTTTGTCAATAATATTCTAAACGATTTTTGACAAATAAAATCTATTGAGTTACATATATTAAAATGTTGTCCTGAAAACATATACACTGTATGCTGTGAAGTATGTTATCTATTCACAGTTTGAGTCACTTCATATGTAAAATATGTACTTAGGCTATGATGAATGCTATTTATATATTTCAGATGAGTCAGTTCACTATTAATTGTAAATAAACTACGATTACTGGAAAAACACTGTAGCTGGAGTTCGGTATTCTTGGCTGAAGTTACACAGCTGAAATATCTTATTGTTCTCTTGAATCTTTGTCGTTTTTCTTTAATGGAAGATGCATTTCGGCCCAAGATGAGCCATCTTCAGTTCCTAAATGAATGAGTGGAGTATTAACACTGAGGAAATTATGAGAAAACTGAAAATTTATGTGATTGAATGCATATAAATGTTACTAACCTTGAAGCATTCACTAACCCGACCCGCTGATGAAAATCAACATACTGAGTGACTAATCATATGCTCGCGAGATTAGTCACTCAGTCCGCCCCCGGGAAATTTTAAAAATTAAGATGCACAGTAACGAGTTTTAAGCTTCCCACGCTTTATCTCTCTATATATAAAAGGCTTTGTCCTGACTGACTGAATGAATGACTGACTGACTGACTGATTGACTGAATGACAGGAATCAACGTACAGCCTAAACTATAACAGGTAGAGACTTGGAATTTTGACAGTACCTTCGTTTCATAATGTAGGTGCTCACTAAGAAAGGATTTTGAAAAATTCTGATTCTAAATGCCAAAAATTAAATGTTTTTGAAAATACTTAATCCCTTTTTACATAGAATTATCCATTCCAAATCACAGAATGTATTGTTGCCAAATGGTATCAGGTGGGCTTGGAAAAAACAAATGAAATGCACTTTTGACAAATAAGAGAAGTTATCAAAATAATTCATGTTATAAATAAATATTACAGAATGAAATCCACTAAAATAATGGAATCACATAACTTTCTCTACCCTGGACATAGAGAAAACAAAACGAGGTATGGTAATGTGTATATTATTATACACATATACGCAGGTTTTTGGAGAGAAAAGTATGAAAGTGATAATGCTTTCTGTTTAATTTCATCTCCAAAACGGCTTTATGGTAACATAAGAGTGGGAAATTTCCCGCCTCGATATTACAATTTTATGTTACAGGAATTTCTGTTTCTTCTTATTTAAACCTCTACCAGGCTTGCTGTGCACTGTACAAGCGATGGGATGCAAAATTCTACACCTTTTCAACCTCAATTTCGGAAAAAGTAATTTCGATTTCGGAAAAAGTAATTCCAATTTCGGAAAAAGTAACTTCAATTTCGGAAAAGGTCATTTCAATTTCGGAAAAAGTAACTTCAATTTCGGAAATGCGAGGGCTATGAAGAGGGTATAGTAAAGTTGTTACCACGCTAAGACAAATGACTCAATCGGAGCGAGATTATGTAGAGAAGTAGCTAGAAGGTGTACCTAAATGTTCCAAATAAAACATTTTTGATTTTCACTGTGGTTTTCATTTTATGCCCCATCGAATGCTTTAAAAAATAGCCCTCGTATTTCCGAAATTGAAGTTACTTTTTCCGAAATTGAGATGACTTTTTCCGAAATTGAAATTACTTTTTCCGAAATTGAAATTACTTTTTCCGAAATTGAAATTACTTTTTCCGAAATTGAGGTTGAAATGGTGTAGATCCTCTATGAGCCATAAAAAATTATATCAAGCGTTTTCTGAGGGAATAGTTTGAGTGTAATAAGTCGTTCTTCCTATTTCAAATTATAAATGCCTATATAAGGACCTAGAATTTAAAATTGAAAATCCTTCATAAGTTAATTTCCAATTACAAAATACAAAACCCGGGCGACGCCGGGTCTTTTAAGCTAGTTTTGTTATAGATACAAAAGGTTCTGCTAAATGCGCGTTGAGAAAATGGAAGACCAATTAGAGTACGGGGAAGCGGTGATTGTCCAATCTACTTTCCTCTTTTAAGAAGTGAAATTTTGTGCTTAGGAGTGGTGTCATTAGTTGGTGTTCCATTTTTATATTGAAAACCGAGATTGATTCCTTTGATTATAATAAAGCCGAATACCAGAATACGTTCATTGACTTGAATGATCACATGAAATATGAAAAGCAACATCAAGTTCTGATACAGTGTTGTTAAGCCCAGATTTCAAGACAGTCAACTTGAAGTCTAATTGCTTAAAGAGCCCTTTAATTCTTAAATGCTTAGTATATCTTTCAGGACACAATAGTCTGGCTTAAATTTGAAATAAAATAACGGAAAATAACTTGAAACAAAATTTAAAAATGCATGAAAAATTTAAAGAATACGATACAAACTATGAACCTCATCACTGTGTTCATTGTTTTCTGTGCAGTCCGGCACGGTTTTATAATTTGAGTGAAGAATTGATTAAGTCAATATTTCGAAAGTAATTTTGCTCCTCTTGCACATTGTTATTCCCGATTATGCCTTTACATTCTATTATTATTATTATTGCCTTTTCTTCGTTGTTGTTGAGCAGAAATACATGAAACATTGTAACTACATTGTCAGAATATGGAAAGTTTCTCACAGCAAATACTGTGTTTATAAGCTATGTTTCCAACTTTGCAATTGGACCACATTCTGCAGAAAGGAACCAACCCTCAAATTAAAAAAAAAAAAAAAAAAAAAAAAAAAAAAAACGGGATAGATGCTAAATTTTTGCTACTGAACTATATATCTATGTTGTGCAAACTAACCAACCCTCTTCATCCATTTATATGCCATCTACGAAGGAGGTAAAAACACACTGAAAAGATCCAGGTGTCTTTTTATTTAACTGTAATTTTTTTTAGGTTAAAAATCATGTGGGTTGGTTCCTTTCTGAAGAATGTGGTCCAATTGAAATATCTTAGAATGGAGTAGGCCTAAATGTGACGTTTATCAGGGTGTCCAGTGAGGCAAGCCGAAGAAATTCAAGCATAATTCAAGGATTTCAAGGCTTGAATTTCCAAAATTCAAAACAATAGCTTTATTTACTAATATTAAAAATGTATGAACATAGGACACAAAGAGTGAATACTAATGTAATGACTAATATATCTGAAAATGGTAAAATTTTCGTGAAAACTATCAACTTAAAAAATATTAAAGACTAATATTTCTGAAAATTGTAAAATTTTCGTAAAAACTATCAACTTAAAAAATATTAAAGACTAATATTTCTGAAAATGGTAAAATTTTCGTAAAAACTATGAACTTAAAAAATATTAAAGACTAATATTTCTGAAAATGGTAACATTTTCGTAAAAACTATCAACTTCAAAAATAAAAATGACTAATATTTCTGAAAATGGTAAAATTTTCGTAAAAACTATCAATTTCAAAAATAAAAATGACTAATATTTCTGAAAATGGTAAAATTTTCGTAAAAACTATCAACTTAAATAATATTAATGACTAATATTTCTGAAAATGGTAAAATTTTCGGGAAAACTATCAACTTAAAAAAAATATTATCTTCTATGCGATTTCTCCCGAAGGTTCACAAAATTCAAGCATAATTCAAGGATTTTTCTCGACATGGGAAATTCAAGCAAAATTCCCGATTTTCAAGGCTGCTGGACACCCTGTTTATCATTACTCCCCCCATGTCTTCAAACGTTCACAGGCAGTAGGAAAGGTTAATTCTATCTGATAAACTGACGATTCAATAGGAATCTGATATCTACATACCTCAGAGAGAAACTTTATAAAACCAATATTTATATTCCACGATCCCTCCAAACAATTTGGAAATATTTTATTGACTTTATACACTTTCTAACGGAGGAATGCAAGCCTGAGTTTGTAGAATATTTCAGACACTAAATTTCATATTTCGCCTTGTATAAAGGCACTCGGACTGGAATGTTGATCAATAAATAGACTAACAAAACAAATACTAAAGTAATTGCTATATTTAACAGTGAAATATATATATATATATATATATATATATATATATATATTTCTTTTAAATTTACACTATACTAGCTTAAAGGCCCGGCGTGGCCCGGGGTTTTATTTTGTAATTTGAAATTAACTTATGAAGAAGGACTTTCGATTTTCAAACTCTAGGGCCTTGTATAATATGTAAACTTATGTAGAATTCGAAATGAGGAAGAACGACATATGACACTCAGACTATTCCCTCAGAAAACGCTAGATATAGCTTTTTATGGCTCATAGAGGATGTCGAATGTTGCATTCCATTGCTTCTATACACCATGCCTGGGAGGAGTTCAAATAAGAAGAAAAAGAAATTCCGGTTACATAAGATTGTATTGTCTTGACAGTAAATTGTACTGTATTTCTCACTCTCATATTACCATACAACCGTTTCGGGGCTGAAGTAAAAAAGAAATTCAATATCACTTTCATACTTTCCTTCCCAAAAACCTGGGACACAAATATACTGCGAGCGTAGGACTGAAAATGTTCCATCCCATTTTGTCTTCTTTTAGGTGCTTAGGGCCTCTGATAAACATCCCTAGGCCTATTTCTCAACCAATACAAAGCCTAAAGCTATGAGTGACGTATCAGTGGATAGGATTTGTTACCGATTTCCGATATAGCATACTGGCACACACTTAAGTTGTCCCTGCAATATGACCGCTTATTCTACAACAAAATGTGAAGTGAGAAAATTATATTTTCCATGTCGAGGGTAGAGAAAGTTATGTGACTGCTTTAGTTTCGTGGATTTTATTCTTCAAGAATTATTTTCACAAATGTAGGCCTATTACTCACATCGATAGTATCATAATTTGTTAAAACCCAGTATTATAATATAGTTTGCAAAGCCCTATGTAAACACCGTAAACAATACTTTCGTTATGTAAACAATTGACAGCAGAACTCTCTAAATTTGCCTCATTTTACATTTCCGACTTTTCCCGTGGATTTTCTAAAAATTTTCTTTCATACAAACCTTGTCCTGACAATTACGAACACAACAAAACAAAAATCAGCCAAATCGGTCGAGCCGTTCTCAAGTGATGCTCCGTCATACATTTTGGAAATTCATTTTTATTAATATAGATGTTACAATTATTATGATGGTTAACATCTTAAGCATCTATAAAATAATAACAACATTAATAATAATAATAACAACAACAATAAGAGGAAGAAAAAATGAAATTGAAAACAAAGTAAAGTACAACTCCAATTATCCGAACTCCAACTATACGGATCGGTATGAGACCGTATTCAAATGGTTTTTACAGCAGCGAGCGGGGCCGATTATTATTTGCGAAAAAGCAAAACTTTTAGCCGTCAAGTTTCTCAACAAAACAACTTACTCTGACTGATATGTTCAAGATGTGACACTATAATTATGTAAGTAAAATATTGTTCAATATATTTTAAATGACCTTTTATCCAATTATCCGTTTATTTGATTATATGCATCTGGTCCGATCCCAATTAACCCGGATAATCGGAGTTTTACTGTAAATTATTTCAAACGTCCTCGCTTGGAGATCCTCGAATGACGATTAGAAATTTCCAGGAAAATGTATGGAAAGTGCAGTAAATTTGTTTTCTTCCTGACACTGGTGAGAGAAAGGACATTCAAAAGTGGGAGTTGAATTCAGAGACACAAGCCATCATTCCCCTCCCGCCAGTCATTACAGCCGTAGCCGTATACCTTAGTCAGCGCGATGTGACTCCCTTGAAGACTGGCATACGAATGAACCATCACCTCTTCAACTGACAATATTATATAACAGTCTCGGCCGAACTACTGAGCAACTTTTTGAGCAGGTCACGTAGAAAAAATTTTACTGTTACCAAATGAAGAGGAAGAGAGAGACATAAAAGATAGAGAGAGAAATACAGTGCCTTTTTTTTGACTCGTGGCCGGGCGGTCGGCTGGAAGTAGCTGCGAGCGCACAGTGCTTCTCACCGTTCCTGGCTCCCGCCTTTCTCCCCGTCAGTGCATGTGCGGTTGTTGCTAGCGGAGGTTCTTTTTCTTCTTTGTGGTTAAATTGTGATAGTTCTGTTATAATGCCAAGAAGTGTGTATACTTTAGCAAACCGCATATTCATGTATGATTCCTATGTGCAAACAGAGTTCTGTAGAGAAGTGACACGGCTATTTGTAGACAGATTCCCTGGTATTCCTGTGCCTCACAGAGAGACAGTTCGTAAACTTGTAGACAGATTCGGAGAAACGGGTTCTGTTCTTGATAAGAAATAAAAATAATAAAAATTCGCCGTGTGCTTACAGAGAGAAAACTCGATGAGATAGGACAGAAGTTAGAACGTAGCCCAAGAAAATCTCTGAGTAGGTTATCACAGGAAACGGGGTTTTCACAATTCTCGGCTTGGAAAGCCACTAAACTTATGAAATTAAAACCATATAAGATAACCATAGTTCAGGAACTGCAACCACGTGATACTGTGAGTAGAGTAAATTTCTGCAATTGGGTGTTGGGTAAAGTTAATGATGGCTCTATGGACCCAAAGTTAATTTTTTTCACAGACGAAGCATGGATTCATTTACATGGTCATGCATCGACACAAAACAACAGATACTGGAGTGCAGAAAAACCCGATATTGTACACGAAATGCCATTGCATGACCAGAAAATTGGTGTTTGGTATGCTGTGTGTGTGCACTGACGGGGAGAAAGGCGGGAGCCAGGAACAGTGAGAAGCACTGTGCGCTCGCAGCTACTTCCAGCCGACCGCCCGGCCACGAGTAAAAAAAAAGGCACTGTAGAAAAAGAGGAATAACGTTAGGAATAATAGGAATGATAATGATAGGAACAAAGATAGAGATAACAAAAGTGTGAGATCGAGGTAAAGAGAGACATGTAGAAAAAATCGGGTGCGTGGAACGCCACGCGACAGAAGTGAAAACTTCTTTGGCAACGTTGAGAGTGAAATAGAGGAATACATATAATTATATCGAACGGAAGAAGGAAATCATCTGAATAAAATAAGAAATTAACTTTTTTTGTAAGAAAATAATATTTTTATTCAACTATTCAATTTTCTGTATCATCAACATCAGCCAAGAAGGATATTTGCGTTGTCATCCATGTTATATGGCATCAAAATATTCATATTTAGTTCGTGACGATTTTCTTCATAACGCAACTTTGGGTTAGCTCTCGATTTACTCCTAGCGTGCCTAAAGAAGTTTCACTTCAAAAGTGACAGAGATAGAGAGAGAGAGAGAGAGAGAGAGAGAGAGAGAGAGAGAGAGAGAGAGACAGACAGACAGACAGAAAGACAGAGAAAGAGAGAATTTGTCTGTAAAGAGCGAAAGCGACGGTCATGGAACGCTACGTATTTTATCTTTTATAACTGTTGAATTAGTAATTAAATGGATTTTACAGTTAATAAATAATAGATTGATAAGCAATAGTAGAGGGCTATATGACTCATGGAGATATGATTCAGTCATTGTTCCGCGCTACAAATAAAACAATGGAACCACTGTGGTGTTGCCGTGAATGCGGCGACCGAGATGATAGTGACAGAAATACAAACACCCCCCCCCCCCACCAATCTACTGGGTCGTCAAACTATTGTCCTCTCTCAATGCAGCAGTGGGCCTAGTGTCAACATTCAAATTCACTCGAGATCCCACCTGTCCGGAATGACGGATCCATACGCAAGGTGAAGAGCTTTTGTTCAGACCGTCACCAATTATCTCGAATTTCCATTTTAAGGTGGGGGTAAAACTCCATTAAGCACTCGGGATTATGTTAGGCTTAAATATTTATTTTTTATCCAAATATTTAAATGATATTTTATTTTGCGACTATTCTATATCCCTTTTAAGAACGATCCTGTTCAAAACAAAGAGGCGTGGTTGTCATAGTCCGCACGTGAGAACGCATGACATCACCGTGTTAGTGGTAGTTTGTTTATTCTCAGTACAACTCACCCGCAGGGTCGTCGTGAACAATGAATCCTTTGTTTTGTTTGCTAATTGATATACTATAATGATGACGATGCCAGTGAGAGTTTGTTATTTCACGTGTAAATGTTGATATTATTGTTGCATGAACTTACGAACACTACTTCTGTACTAGCAAGCCACTCCCTGGTAATGGCGCATGCTAATGACTTTAACCAATCACGTTTTGTCACATGATACGAATTTTCCGCGAACTCTCTATGAGTTCTCTTCCCCTTTGTTTTGAACAGGGTCAAACTAGAATGGGACAAATTATAGGTTATACAGTACACGCCGCTCTTTGTGATCACTTCGGGACGCAGCTAATTTGATAATATTAACCGATTGATAACAGTAGCCGAAGGAATTAAATTAAGATTATTTATTCACATATAAGATAGTACACTTCAAAACAGAATTAAAAGCTATATATTCATAAAATAATAAGTAGGCTAACTGTGAATCATGGAACCACTCATAATAGGCCTACAGTAATAGCCTGCAAGCAACTATTTTTAGGTAGATTTCGAAGAAAAATCTACCTATTGCAATCAATACCATGTCATGATTTTCGAAAAATACTTTCATAACTTTACGTTTCATGCCTCCCTAAGTACGAAACCACCGCCCGTTCGAAAAAAAAAATGTGATATATACCGGTAGGTATATATATATAATTATACCTTTACACGATAGCGGCCGTAATTTTGAAGATATTTGAACCAAATTTTATTATGTTATTTCTAGGCCCAATAGTTCGGACAAGTTCGTTAATGAGCAAAATTGGCCCAAGGGGGGGTCGGGGGAGGGGGTTGAAATTTTGAACACTTTATATCTAGGCCCCTATGAAGTATAGAGGGAAACTTTATTTGAATAAATTAGAGTGCTCCCTACGGAGTTCACAGTGACACCAACGATTCGGGGGATTTGGGGGTATGGTGGGGATGGGGGATGGAAATTCGAAATTTTTGAAACCACATCTTGTAGGGTATCGTTGAAAAGCTCTTGATGAGTACTCGACAAATCTATAACCAGTTTCTCGATAGCTCTCATATAAGGCGAGGTTTGAATGTTTGAAAAAGTGCTCTTTCCTCTTTTTGCAGTTATTACTACGGGCTTGTCATGCCAAGCCTAAAGAAGAAGAGTGCTGCGCAGCGACAATAAATTAAACCAAAAGTACTTCGGGATCTACCTCAGCCTGTAGGTTTGCCTAAAGGGATTTTTTTCAACCAGTAACACATACCTCAAGCGGAGATAAATGAACAACATATCGACGTGTTCGAGCATAAAGAGGTTCAGCCAACCTATAAAAGATTAAACAAAAAGTTCGGATACTTATAGACTTGTAGACAGGCCTACTTAATTTCTTGACACTCTGTACTATAAACTGATATTTATTTATTTATTCTGTTTATTTATTCTGGCAGAGCTAAGGCCATTTGGCCTTCTCTTCCGCTCTACCAGTAAAAAAAAAAACTACATTACAATTACATAACACAAATACATAATATTACAGATAATTAATTAATACTTAATGCTTAAATACCAAGCACTAAACATTGTTATAATTTATAAACTAGAGTGCTATAAAACATTAAATTACAAAAGAAAATTACAAAATTAAATTACAAAATATAAAAATACTAAAGAAAATAATTAGGATTATAGCCTAAGATATTTGAAATTATACTAACGAATACTAAAGAGAAAAACGTATAGTTACAAGAAGTTAGGCTACGGGTTACAAGTATCAAAAAGCGCTCCAATTAAGATTTCTAGTTACTACGATGAAAAACAAAACTAAATTACATTGTTTAGAATTAATATGTTGACTTCTCTCTGAAATTTACCAAGAGTTCGACAGCCTCTGACCGTGCGGGGGATGGAATTCCATTGGTGAGCTAGGAAGAAAAGGGTAGGAGGGTAGTCTGTTTGGAAAGCAAGGACAACTAGGAAGAAAATAGCTTGCTTGTACAGTATAAGGGTTATCTTTAAAGAGCTTTCTACTTAATACATATTTAAGACTTCGTGAACTAATTTCTTATTCCAGATAGAAGGTGAGAGTAACAAATTTTCTTCGCCTTCCACTTACTCTATTTTGTACCATTGCCAAACTAATTTCCCTTATTTTGAAATTCAAATAGCGTGAGATAATAGCATTATAATAACTATATTAGCGCGCTCTGGTTTTTTTATAAGGAACTAGAGTAGTGTGAAATGTTGTACATTATCATATAACTCTGTTTATATTGCAGCTCCTCCGTGATCAGCCGGCTCAGAAATTGAATTGCTCAGAGAAACGGTAGCACGCTAACCGACTGGGCCTGCTGCTTTACAATGTTTTAACTCCCATAAAGGCTTTCAAATATTGCGAGGAAGAACGGTTCATGTCTATTATTATTAAGGCAAGGCATTTGTTGATTTTGCATCTTTCTTATATGAAAGTTAAAAGATAGCTCGAATATATATATATCAATAGGGAAATGATAAATGAAAGAAACAAATTCAGAAACAAAACTATGAACGCAAAATTTGAAGTAAAAGAAAGCAAGAAAACAGGTAAAATATGGACTGAACAAAGGAAAGAGGAACACAGTCAAAAAAAGAAGAGATTTTGGGGAGAGAAAAGGAAGAAGAAACAAGAAGGAAGTGTATAATCATGTAACATTCAAGTTCAAACACTGTCTTAATGGCAAAAATGTGTAATAATAATAATAATAATAATAATAATAATAATATATATATAAATGTGTATCATGAAACATTGATTGAATAAGGGCAATTTGTTTTTGCATTTTTTGTTGTTTTAAGGCTAGTTTATACGACGAAATTAGGTTTCGTTACTGAGTTTCGCAACTGTTTTTTACTTGAATGCGCATGCTGAATGTACTGGCGACAATGAGTTACGACACTACGCAGTTTCGGCTGATTCCAACTTTTCACGAAACTATAATATAGTAATTTTGAGATTATACGCTTATTTAGCTTGTTCGCATTTCGTGAAATGAAATGGGGAAGTGAGGGAATTGTGAAATTCCTGTATTTATACGTGTTTCAAACGTTTATGTGGGATTTTAACAACTTGAACTTAAGAAATAACATGAAACGTGCGGTTGCATTGGAAATAAAATGTGTGTAATTAGTTTCACGAAATCACTTTCATGAAAGTGGTTACGAAATCTAGTGCCATCGTGTAAACTAGCCTTTATTTTGCATGTTTCGTCATTTTCAAGAGATAGGTAATTTTTTGGCAAATTTTAGGTCATTTTCTGCATTTTTTAAAGTCATTTTCGGCACTTTTAGGTATTTTTTGGCATTTTAGGTCAGGTTTCAGTGGAAATAGATAGCTTTTCTATCTCCGCCAAGTGTTCATACTTAATTTTAATTGACGTTTATCGTAAACACCATAGCTATAAACAATTATTATTTTCTTTCTTGTTAAATGGCACATACTTGCTAGGAGAAAATTGATGGGCATGCCAGTTCAGAAAGATTTTTTTTTTCTCTAAGGGTGTCCAAGTAGTATAGATTTACTTACATTAAGTGTTTTATTTTGTAAATTCATATATAAAGCACTGTCATCCGTTAAATTCCTTTTAGCCATTTATTACTATAAAAAACTAAATATATGTAATAATGAAAAATTTATTGCTCATTTTTAAAATATAATGTAAATTTTTCACTATTTTTAGGTCATAAATGCATTTTTATTCTGCATTTTTTCACTATTTTATGCTCAATAAATGCCTTGCCCTAATTATTATAAACTTCAAACGAAAAATACATATTAAACAAGGAATCGAAGCTTCAGCCACCTCCTTAATCCTCAAAATTGGCCTATCCATTTTCACTTACAAATTTAATTAAAAAATCAAAATGTTATTTTTCGCATAAAATTATTGTACAAATATAGTAACTAGCTTAAAAGGCCCGGCGTCGCCCGGGTTCTTTATTTTGTAATTGGAAATTAACTTATGAAGGACTTTCGATTTTTAAATTCTAGGTCCTCATATATATATATATATTGATTAGCTTCATTTTTTCCAGTTGTATAATGTATAATTTGTCAGTTTAGGTAAATTTAGGTAAAATATATATTATATATATATATATATATATATATATATATATATATATATATATAATTTGAAATAGGAAGAACGACTTATTACACTCTAACTATTCCCTGAGAAAACGCCTATGCTTAACCCTTAAATTAATAATGTATTCTATAGGGCAGTGGGTCGCGAAAAGGGGTGGCAAAAATTAAACTTGTTTTCAATATAAGGAAAGAGTGTTTAATTTAAAGAATCCAAACAAATAAAACTGTTGAAAGAAATATGAAAAACATGTTCTGTATTTTATATAGCCTATATTGGTTATCGTTATGTAGTAGTGGGTCGCGAAAAAAAATTCTAGGTGAAGGTAGGTCCCAGGACAAAAAAGTTAAGCAACCTCTGCTGTAGGGTACAATTGCTTTATTTAAATTTGTAATAAAATAACGAAACATAACTCATCATAAAGTAGCCTATAGAATGCATATACAATTTACCTAACATGGCACAATACATAAACTGCGAGCTTAATCAATTTGTTAACTGTTTTCTTTGCAGTCCGGCACAGATTTATAATTCGCGTGAGAAAATGCGTTTCGTTT
The DNA here is from genome assembly GCA_964059195.1 of Ectobius pallidus. Lineage (NCBI taxonomy): Eukaryota > Metazoa > Arthropoda > Insecta > Blattodea > Ectobiidae > Ectobius > Ectobius pallidus. Next base: position 205,486,003 of record CAXKWD010000001.1, on the reverse strand, counting down.
AGTTAAATAACGTTTTTGTCTGGCATATGCTAATAGTTTCCTTTCAGTACTTCCATTGTAGGCATTCTTAGGCTGTGTAGTATCATATTTCTTTACTTGCAGGTCTACTAAAAATACTATTTGAGCTTAAATACTTGTGCCATTTATTCTTTCAATACGCTAAATTAACTGTTCGTTTTTAAATATGTGCACCTGTTGTTCTTTTAATATGTTACATGCAGTAAAGAAAGTCGTGTTTCGAATGGCATCCCCGAAGGATAAACAACGCAAATAAAATCTGTTTCAATGCACACACGTAACTTTCTTTACCCTAGGCATTGGCAATACATCTTTCTTCACATTCTGACATTTAACAAGAAACCATACTTGCAAGGTAATTCAGTTGTTTCAACCAGATGAAAAAATTATTGTTCACTAAATAAGAACACCTTTCATCTTTCTACGAGGTGACTGGCTTGTAATATTACTCTTCAGATAACTACTGCGAAAATAAATCAAATAAAAGTTTTTTGCACGACTTAACTAATTAGTGGTACTTACGAATGTTGCTGCCGTGGATCGTAAGTTGACATTCCCACACGCAATCTTGTTGCTATGTGCGCTAAGAATTTAATTACGGCACATCATAATACAAGCCTTTATGGACAAGGCCCTTCAGGACAAATATTCGGTTCACATAACAACAAACACATGCGAATCACTTTCTGAAATAAACATCTATCTTCAAGAATGCATATACATATTATTTTCAGGTAATAACACAATTAATATAAATAATCATCGTGCAAAAAATAGCATGCAATACTTGTGCCGTAATCGCATAACGGATCACGGAAAATTGAAAAAACTCGGGACGAGCGCCTCGTTTTTTTAAACTCTTTCCTCGATCCGTATGCATCGCTTACGGCACTTGTATCGCAATATACTATTAGCTATAAGCAACTCATGTACAAAATTTAGACAAAATCGTAAAAGCCGTTTTCGAGAAAATCGCGAAAGTGAAATTTCCTTCACATTAAAGCGGCATAAAAAGTGAAAGAAAGTCGTCGCCAATCTTCGTGTAACATACCTTTGCTTTTTGTTTTGCGTTCTGGGTTTTAAAACATTCTATGGACAGTAAAAGTCTTCTAAATGTGTATTTCTCTCTTGGACATAGTATTATTTCCTATAATAGCCTATACTGATCTGGGGTAGGGCAACGAACATGGATAGGGTGTTTGTTGCACAAAAGAAAAGCTTAAGACTTACTTTTAACTTGGTACCAACTACCAAGGGAGTCTTTAAGAATGGTTTTCAAAAATAAGATTTTAACAGAAACTGGAATTTTAGTATATAAGGCTGCTTAATTTTATTTTAACGACAAAAATATGTTAATCTTTAATTCAGAATTACATGAGCACAACACAAGGAGCAAAGAAGTTATACATATTATTAAACATCGAACTTTTAGACACACTAAATCGCCTAGATTGTTAGTCAAATTATAAATAACTTACCAGCCGGTATTTTAAATGTGGAAAATCTCAGGTGTAGGCCTATTTGTATATGAAGAGATTTTATTCTTTTAAGGATTTTTTACATAATTGATTTCTGCAGTCACTGTAACCTTATTATTGATTGTCTGTCTATGAAGTGTATAGCTAAAGATACCATTAATTATTATTATTATTACTATTATTATTATTATTATTATTATTATTATTATTATTATTTTATACGATTTTCCGTTCTCGAGACAGGGGTTTACAGACACATAAACAAAGACATGTTTCTGAAATTAGTACTTTTGGATACAGAGCACCTCAAAACGTCTATTTAAGTTACGATAAGGCTCGACATCAAATTTTGGGGTCTAACACAATCCTACCTCTACCTATATTAGGCCTACCTACGGTACGGGCAGAGGAAGTGAAGTTGCTAGAGTGATTTACGCTTATGACCCAGTTATCCGGAACAAATCAATCCTCAATTAGTTCGAATGATAGGAGTTCCACTGTACTAGGATAGACAAGTCGAAAAACAGGAGTAAGTTTTATGAAACAGTTCAAGGTAATCCATGTAAATGGCATGTTAGGAAATTTATCTAACAATACAATAGCTGGTGAGTTGTAAAAGGTATCCCAATTCTGTATTGTATGCATTGGATCGCATGTCCTATAAAATATTCAATAAATTCCCTTTTATATAGAATTACTGCAACGTCCTTGTTACCTAGAAACATGCAATGGTGTGTGTGATACCGACTCTTTTATGTTGCTGTAGGAAATAAAAACAAAAGCCCGAACTAGAAAGGAAGAAAAGGGGTCAATTTCAGATTCTACTATTTCTCCTTTCTTGAACTGTAAAAAATATATACTGCTCACTGGCGGGAAGATCATGTTCAAACCCAGTTAAGTCACAAATTGAGTTGACAGAGGATTGTGCTAGAGGCATGTAATTTTATTTCGTAGGGATTTACTTTCGTTTCCTTCCTGAAGCTGAAACCCGAGTCTCTGCTCGGCGAGATGAACCACTGGGTGACTGCAAATATCATGAACATACTACCAGGGGATTAGAAAATAAGAAAATATTACCATTGGCGTTAGAAAGGAGCATATTCTTATAACGTCAAATAAATTTGTGTGACACCAATTAAGTACAAAATTATTAACAAACTAAACCTAAAAATTAACAACTACTGGAGTTAAGCATAGTTCAAGTTTCGGCCAAAAGCTTTTTCAACTCATTTATTAACAAAATCCCGAACTAACTGGGTTAAAAAATCTGATGTAAAACCCGTAACTTCCTCTGCCCAAAATAAAAGTTTTGTCTTTGTATTATGTATGACATTATCTTAATGTAAATTGGTTGACTTTGGTTGTTAGGTCCCGAAATTCGAAGTTGAGTTTTTAACATAAGTGCATGATTTGAGGTGCTCTGAAACCGAAAATAATGTTTTCAGAAACATGTCTGTGTGTGAGTGTCTGTGCTTTTTTATATTGTTATGAAACATCAAAATAATGGGTCCCAAAATACTAGAATAGTAGCTAAAGCATTCGATCAAGTGGAGAAATTCAAATATCTAGGAGCAATAAATGCAGATTCCAATAATATTAAGTCTGATGTTAAGTGTCAACTAAAATTTAAAAAATGCTTGTTTTATGCAATTCAGAATATATTTAAAAATAAATATTGATAAGACAATTATCCTGCCGGATGTATTACGAGTATATGCATGCGAGAATTGGTTCTTACTCTTCGGGGTAAAAAATAATCTGAGAATATTCGAAAACATAGTATTTAGGAAAGTATTCGGACCTAAGAGAGATGAAAATGTGAACTGGAGAAAATTGCATAGCGTCGAGCTTCGTAACCTGTACTCTTCACCGAAATAGTAAGGGTAATTAAATCTCGGAAGATGAAATGGGCTGGGCATGGGGGAGGAAAGACACATCTAAAAAGTATTGACTGGTATACCCGAAGGGAAAATACCACTTGGAAGACCTAGACGTAGGTTAGAGGACAATATTAGAATAGATTTATATGAAGTGGGATTTGGGAGGGATGGTTGGATGAAGTTAGCACAGAATAGGGTTGAATGGCGGGCTCAGGTAAGCGCGGCAATGAACCTTCGGGTTCCATAAAATAGATAATATTTCTTTAGTTCGTTTAGGAAATGTCTAATGCTATAGAACAGCGTTTCTCAACCTATGGTCCGCGGACCACTGGTGGTCCGCGAAGATGGTGCAGATGGTCCAGACATAATTTTAAAATATCATAAAGCAAGTGGAAAGTAAAGAAGTAAAAATTTTTTCACATATTTAGTTATAATGACCTATAATTAATACCCCAAATATTAAGAATATAGGCCTTCTTTTAAAAATGGGATGTAAAATTAGGGGTCCGTAAATTTTTTAGACATTTTAGAGGTCCTCGGGTTCAAAAAGGTTGAGAAACGCTGCTATAGAATAAGTAACTTAAGCAAGTAATGTAAGTACATTGAATGGATATGTTATTTATATAAGGGTAACTTATACGGTTGTAAATGTAAAACGAAATAATATCCTAGCATACGATAGAGATATTTATTACAGAGATGATATGCGTTCAACACTTTGAATAATTTAGTACTAAGTTACTTGCATAACGAGTATAAAGGTTTTCTATTGGCACTATAAAAGCATTGCGTTATGAAAGAAAATGATACTTTTCAACCGCCTCCACTTACTTGAACGCTAATGAATTGCAAGCTTTCATCAGAGGGTGAAATTCAATGTTTGTATGCACTCTGTCGGTGTATGGTGGTTTTAAATTCCAGCATAGTAGTTAGAGGTTTTGCTGGCAGTTCAAACGTCATACTTCATACATTTCTAACCCTCTGCAGTATACTCCTTTCATATAAACAGTAACGCGGCTTAAATAAACCAAAGCCATTTCTCATTTGGGATAATTGCTTGTAATACTCTTTGATATTAACTCTGTATCACTCTATTTCACTATCTCTCTCTCTCTCTCTCTCTCTTATGCACGGCATTTTTTACACAGGTTATCTACACTCATGGGCGTACGGTGAACTTTTGTTCGGGAGGGGTTCAATGTAAAGTCGTCTCAGCTCCATATCCTTGCGCACATTGTGAATTATTACTTTTTTAATTAGCCTACTAAACAGTTGTATTGTGATAATTAATACACTGTAATGATTTAATATACAGCTCAGTCTTTGAAACTGTTTTTCTTGATGTTTCTATCCATTTCTCGTTTAAGCTAGAGTCTATAAATAAAAACTTTCTTTTAAAAGAATTATCATAATACTGTATGGTGCATAGAGCACGTTTTTAAAGTCATCTGTAAATCCACCGGTGGAAAAGTCCGATTAATGCCGATTCCTTCATGCTAATTTTGTGATGAGCTCGTGATTACTGTTGGCTTTACAAACCAGGCTGATGGATTTCGGCGGGAGTATTCGAGTTGTCGTTTGACAGATTCCGAAGGGATTTTTGTTTACTAGTAATATATCACTGTTATTAAGCTGTAAACTATCAACAGCACGAGGTTTTGAAATTTGAATCTTAAATAAATTACGATAAATCTTAAATAATGTTTGATATGTACGAAATTGTAAAATATGTAACAACCGAATCAGAGTTTTTTTTTTTGTTTAATTTCGTTCCATGATTTATAATCTTCAAAATATTGCAGATATTTCGGGAGGGGTTTCAACCCCCTGAACCCCCCCTTACCGTACGCCCATGTCTACACTACTATGCACTTCCTATCATATTGAGTGTAGTTCTCTAGTATTCTCTCTCTCTTTATCTCTCCACTTTCAATTCTATCTTTCTCTGTTTTTCTCTGATTGTATCCTCCTCTTTTCTCTCCAGCAACCTAGTCCCAATAACTCTTTATAAAACAACTGCATTCTGTTCCCTTCTCATTGCAACGAATTATATTTCTATCCATCTGTCCCTCTTTATTCATCGCATTTATAGACTTAACTTAGTCATTCTATAGCAGCAGGCGCCAACGTTTATCAGTTCAATCGCTTGATATCTATAAATCATTTATTTAGCAGAGAAATAAGTAAAACGTATTTATTAACACATACACGCGATTCAATCATGAACAATTAAGGAAACAATAGTATATTGCGATACAAGTGCCGTAAGCGGTGCATACGGATCGAGGAAAGATAGTTTTTTCAATTTCCGAGATCCGTTATGCGCTTACGACACGAGTATTGCATGCTATTTTTTTCACGATGAATATTTATATCGATTTATTTATATTAGTTGAGATATTAGCTGAAAATAATATGTATAAGTTATACACTATTGAAGATGGATGTTATATTTCAGAAAGTGATTCACATGTGTTTGTTGTTATGGCAACCGAATATTTGTCCTGTTAAAGTCGCCACAAACTAGGGGGCCTTGGTTCCGGTCTTCCATAAAGGCTTGTATTATGATGATTTTACTTACGGCACTTGTGCCTTTTGTAATTTTTACCGCACGGAGATTTCTTTTGTTTTCATAGTAACGAGATTGCGTACGGGAATGTCAAATTACGATCCACGGCAACAATATTCGTAAGTACCACTAATTAGTTACGTCGTGCAAAAACATCCATTATCGATGTGCATTTAATGATTAGATAGTCGCCCGGAACGATGTTGAAAATTTCAGATATCAGCGTGCCTTGACATTATAAACAAATGAATCGACCAGCGTGGGTTTATAACATTCAAGCGATCGCGATGCTTTTATTTCCAAGGTATGACAAAAATAGCCTGAGCCAACTGTAATTGATTTGACATTGAAATGTTTCTCACTCAAAACTCAAGAATGGAAGCGAAAATTAAAATTCCGGCTTCGATGTGGATTTTTCGGCCCTTCAGTCCACCTACGTTTAAAATTTCAGATCTCTGCGTTCAGTAGATCTCGCTGGGCATCGCGGACAGACAGACAGACACCTCTTTTTATTAACATAAGAATATATGTACGATACATGTATTGCATACATTCCTATTAATAATTGTAAAGCTGAGTAGATGACTTAATGATTTCTTATTTTCTATGGTACGTTATATAATGCAGTTTTTCTAGAGGGTATACAATTTTATGCTGACATTTTCTAGTAAATATGAAACACTGTACACTCTTCCCTTCCCCCAGAACACTGCGGCTCCAAAACTCCATCCCTGTGACCATTCTCTTAGCTTATCACTGTCTCTATTTCTCTCTCCCTCTCATGCGAACATCCATCATCATATGTAGATTGTACTTCAGTCACTTACATACAGGAAATTGAAACGTGCATCCCCTAATGGATTTTTAAACAAATTCGTAATGAGGAAATTTTAGAAATTGGTATCGTATAGAAAAATTTCGCATTTAATGCAGGAATACAAAAGCCATTAGTTAGTGTCCTTAAATTTTCGTAGGAATTGCAGCTAAAAGTAGATTCTACATAGCATTTAGTAATTTCATTATTTCTGTTTTGTTTTGATTTCATTAGAAGAGTACTTTAGTTTCTGGAAGTTATAGAATTTATTCATGAATCAGGAAGACTAAACGGCCAATTAGAAATGTAGATTAAACTTTTTAAAACGAAAACCTTGTTCAAAATAAATTACAGGTTTAAATTAAAATGACAGTTACAAAGCTGTATTTATACTCCTTTTAGCTACTAGGCCATATCAGGTTTCGGACCTGTGTCTATACAGTAGGATAGGCTATGGAACTACTAATTGTCAATTATTTTCTGCCGTTAGTGTATTTTATGGAGTAAACTTCAACTGATGTTAATTTAAATAGATATGTTACAGCAGCGTTTCTCAACCTATGGTCCGCGGACCACTGGTAAATCGCGAAGATAGTGCAGATGGTCCTCAGATATAATTAAAAAATATCATAAAGAAAGTGGAAAGTAAAGAAACAAAATTTTTCACATATTTCATTACAATGATACCACAAATATTAAGAATATAGGCCTTCTTTTAAAAATGGGATGTAAAATTAGGGTCCGTAAAATCTCTTAGACATTTTAGAGGTTCTAGGGTTCCAAAAGGTCGAGAAACGCTGTGTTACAGGATGAAATAGTGAGGATGATTCATGATATGTAAATATCCATTTCGGCATTTGCATTTACGACTGAGGAAACCATGAAAAAAACCATGTCAAATTGGCCGGCCACAGGATATGAACCTGGGACCTTCCGAATCCGAGTCCAAGTCGTTAGCATCTTGTAGCAATTCAGTTAGAATTCATTGATGAGGTAAAAAAGTAGTTAATATCACCTATTTCTAAGTACCTAAACCTCATGAGAATATTCTCACATAATGCTCAACAGAAACAGGTACATTGTATTATGTACTGTTTTCATATACCGATTCTTTGGAAGAAGTCGGGAGGAAATAAAATGATTTGAACAATGAAAATAGTTTCCTGACTTTCTTTTCTTTAAGAATGTCATTAATACTTGTTATTTCTCTTATATTCGCTGTAACATATTTTCTAATGTATGCCAATGAAGTCAAAAACAATTCATTGCTGAGGGACAAAAATAATTAATATCACCTATTTCTGAGTACCTAAACCTCAGGAGAATATTCTCACATAATGCTCAACAGAAACAGGTACATTGTATTAGGTTATGTACTGTTTTCATATACCAATTCTTTAGAAGAAGTCGGGAGGAAATAAAATAATTTGAATAATGAGAGGAGTTTCCTGACTTTAAGAATGTTATTAATACATGTTATTTCTCTTATATTCGCCGTGACTAATTTCTTAATGTATGCCAATGAAGTCAAAGATAAGTATGTGGTTTACTGAAGGGAAAACAGATTTTTAAAAATATTTTCTTAGCAAGCGCACTCGAGGATCCAACGTATACTTACAAGCCCAGGAATTAATCTAGCAGAGTAAACATCTTCCCGAAAATAAACTTCCAAAACTGGAGAGAGAGAGAGAGAGAGAGAGAGAGAGAGAGAGAGAGAGAGAGAGAGAGAGAGAGAGAGAGAGAGAGAGAAGAGAAAGAGAGAGAAAAAATGCGGTAGAAAGGAATGAGGTGGAACTAGATGAAGAATGTGCTCACTTGAAAGTTTACTCCATGAAGTAAAAGTCGACCACCACCACCAAGGCCCCCTGAACACAAAGATACAAACACAACTTGGCAAAATTCAATTCCTTTAAAGAGGCTTTTCACAACGGTTTCTAATTAAACTTATATAAACACGACTAACTTCGGTTGCTAAAACTCTGTTATAACTTCCAAACAACCGCAAATTGATATCCGCATTATGTACCCGATTTTCTATTGTTATTCTCTTTCCAAAGGATTTACAGAGTCACTACGTTAAAGTTATTGATCAATCAACACAAGTTTTAAAACGTTTCACTTTAAAATCGTTGCTAGATAATATGTCGGATGACTAGGGTTCGGATGTTTATGACTGGAAATATGACCTTAAAAATGACTAAATATGACACAAAAATCCAAAATGTGACCTTATAAAAATGTATTTTCCAAAAATAAATGTTCCCATTTAAAACGTTTAATGACACTAAATTATTACATCACATTAATTGAATAAGATAATCAGTAAATGGTAGTTATGTAAAAACCGCCTATATACCAGTAAATATAACAATAAGCTGAAGTTTATATGAGAGAGAGGAAAAATAATTGAATAAACTATTAAATAATGTGGGTTTATTTCATAGTTTATCCAATTATTTTTCCTCTCTCTCATATAAACTTCAGCTTATTGTTATATTTAGTGGTATATAGGCGGATTTTACAAAACTACCATTTATTCAACTATACCACAGGAAAATGAAACTAATTAATTTCAGATAATCAGTTTTAAACAATTTTACAGGTGATTTACAGTTTTATTTATATTTATTAATGATTCCAGATACCACTGCAAATTTGAACTGAAAATATATGTCTATTGGAAGTTGTTAAAACAAGGAGGAAGGGCTAAATGTGCTATTAGCCTACTTGTTACTGTCCCTTCACATTTCAGATACTCCATAAGCTGTTTTAAAAATTTATCGAAGGTGGCCCCGGCATTGGGCTGATCACTCATCCGGGGATTCCCTCCATGTCCTAGTACAGTAATAAAAAGTATGATGTGATCCATACATAATCCCTCTGCCGGAAGGTCGGCCCTGTAAGGCCCGGGCGGCGTGGGTCGCTTAAATGACCCTAAGAGAGAGAGGTAAAACTAAGTTGAAGAAAGAAAAATAATTGCGTCCCTAAATACAAGGTTTGCTCATGTGGGGCTTTCAAAGAAGGTAAGGATTTGTAATGAGCGAAAATTTTGTTTATCTGTTTATTTTATAATTAAATTAAATTAATTTATTATAAGTTATAGCATAATTTGTTTCAACTTTTACAAATAAATTGTGATGAATATGTTATTACTTATTTTATTTTTATTGTGGTCTAATGCTTGGGATACAATCACGTTGCAAATTTCAGTGCTTCAGCATTTAATGTTAAAACATCGCTTGAAGAGGAACAGAGAGAGAGAGCGTTTGATGCAAAAATTGCAGAAATACTTTGAAGTGAATCTAATGAAGCCCAGCTTCGCAATAAAGTTCAGCTTGGTGGTCATTTGAATGATTCAATCAACGTTTATTTTAAAGCACAGGCTGTCCTGAAAACAGGCATTCAAACCCACTCTTTTGTTGGTATTCATTTTAATTGTTTTCGACTGAAACTTCCGTTTAAATATTTGCTAACGATATTGAACTTGTATCAATAAATATTTGAACTTCATTAACATGCATATGCTCTTTTAATTAACATAACAATAAACACGCCCTGTAATTTGACGTTAATTAAAACATTTTTTAAAAACTTTGCATACATGCTGTGCTTTCCTGTTTGATACAATAAGCGTTCCAATCATTCCAATGTTTTTTTTGGCATGCTGCGTCGGTCTGGAATGCTAGTGCTATTAAAAACCTCAAATTCGAAGTGGGTTTTGCGGATAAAAAAAAAGATAGAGAACATCAACATTTAATTGCAGTTTGTGTTTTCTATTTCCTCCTTTTTGTTTTAAAAATCGTCACAGTTGTTGTGTTCATATTGGATTGGGAGGAGTGTGTGTTTGTAGTTGTGGCTCTACTATAATTAAAAAAAAAGGCAAGGTACAAAAGATGTAATGATTGCATGCTATAATCTGCAACGTGAATTATTTCTGTTAACAAAATTTCCTTTGTGTGACGCTGTAATAGTGTAATACATTTTGTTGTGGCAGATTAATGCATTTACAAGTAAAATACATTGTGCTCCACCATCCAGAGACAGTAAAAATCAATCCACTTACCATATTTTACGGACCATAAGACGCACCATAATTTAAGGATGGATTTTTAAAGGAAAAGAAATTTAGTGTGATTTTAAACGAAACTTTTGAAGGGAATAATATACTTCGTTGCTTAAATAATGGAATCAGTGTAAATCACTTCTAACTTAAAATCTTCATTGTACGAAAATCTCTTCTCTACAGGTGGCACCAAAGACTGAAAATACTTTTACACCCTCTAAACCTCAATTCAGCACTCGGTAAGTGTAACGGGACAAGGCTGTTTAGAGGTCATTGCCTTCATTTAAACCACCCGGCGGAGACAACTCCTTTCGTATAAAAGAACTCAACATTCCCTTCTTTCCGCACTGTATACCTGGCTGCCAGTTACCCTCATTTTGTGATGACAAGTGAAGTGATATACAGTCTGTGCTAAAATCTGTGACTGTCTTATCATATACAACACCTTGTGTATAACTGTGGTATTCCGGCAATATTTACCGTAATTTTATTTTTCTTTAGTGTTGCCTACTTCGGACCATTAGACGCACCCAACTTTTAAGGCTCTGTTTTCAAGGTAAAAAAGTGCGTCTTATGGCTCGTAAAATACGGTATATTGCAATCCCAAGAATTGGTGGCTGCTTAATTTTATTTATTTCACACAACTTACACAATCCTTAGTACTTCTTTAACCTTTAAATCGATGTATGTAATGCACCAAATTTAAATTAGTCGAGAGGACATAGCAGACGGAAAAAAAAACCAGCAAACGAGGAAATTGAATATGAAAGTGTATGAAAACAGATAGATCTGCGGGTGAGATATTCGACCTTTGGCTTTGTGAAAATGTGCAGAACTGTCCTTTCTTACACACTAAGCTACAAAATAGCTATTTATGTATCAAGTACGCAAAATAAGGCTTTAGCGGCCGAGGCGTAAGCACACAATATTTTTTAGTAAAAGCTCTCTAAATTATATGAAATGAAACAAAAATCATAAGAACTTAACCTATTTTTCAGCATCGTAAGTTGTATGTGCCCCCTTAATTTTAACATGTTATTTGTTATTTCATTCGTAAGGAATTCAATATGGATCCTGATGAAGAAATACCAGTAGGCCGTTTATTTCTGTTGACAGGCAAATAGGCCTAACAATAATGCAAAAGTAACTATTAGTTACGTCGAAAGTAATTCCTAATGTTACTTTAACATCTCTAAAATATAAGATAATCGTCATATGCCCCACAATTGGATTTTAAAGCTGATAATGTTGGTTTTTATTACGGTTCCTGATGTGTATTTCTTACGTCATGTTTAAACTCGACGAGTGTATTATATAGGTCTACATTTTAAAATGTTAAATCGAATAATCGTATTAAAGCATACATATTTACACCTTCCTAAGCAGAAATAATTTGATTAATCACACGCATTTATTTGTTACTTGAGCAAAAAAATGTAAAAACGTTGATGACATTATAATTATCTTACTAGCAGGTGCCCGCCGCATCCTCCGAATTTGTTAATTCAACAGCTAAAAATGTCTTATTTAAATAATTTATTTAACAGCGAAATAATTAGAATATTGGATTTACCAACACTTTCACGTAAATCAATATTAACAACTAAAGCTATTATTGATGATAAAGCTAAAACTCCCGCTTCGAGGAGCATTTCACGATTAGAAAGCGCGCCCAGGAAAAATTATATCGGATTCTAGTTTCCTGCCCCCCCCCCCCCAAAGAGCTTTGTGAATTTCGTCCAAATCATTTCATCTTTTCTCTTTTAGGCCCACAATCATGATCCCCTTACGTCCAGCTATATAAACAAATTCATATCTCTTTAAATATCTCCCATGTTCGTGGTTGATGCCATTCGCCAATAAAGAAAACAAAAGAACCGCGTAATGAAGTGCATTCTTAAGAACATATTTTTAACCACTGCCTTCTAGTTTGCTACTGTTCCTATTTCCTGCGAATGTTAAAATGGTGTTAGTTAACCCTCTGCCGAAAAAGCATTGTGAAACGCGTGTGTCACAAGGACGAGTCAAAATGTTTGCCCCAGGTTAACAAACCCGGGGTTAGTGTATATTTAACCCTTGTTGATGAGACCGGACGTAAGTGCTGAAATGTAATAAACAAATGAATCAACCAGAGAAGCGATAGAAGGAATCGAATCTTCCTTGCGTTATTGTTGAAAAAATTGCGATGCTCTAATTTTAAAGTTATGACAAAAAAGCAAGGCCACCTGATATTAATTTCATAATTTAAATATAATAGCGAAAACTGATGCTTCGATAGCGCAAAAAATTCACGTTTTCTGCCAGTTTTTTCACCCATAACTCGCGAACGAAAGCGAAAATTAAAAATCCGGCATCGAGGTGTATTCGGCCATCCTTTAATCCACCTATGTTAAAAATTTCAGAATTCTGAGTGCCATAGATCTTGCTAGGCGTCGTCCTGTTATTATATAGGTGAAACTCAGGCCCGGCGAGAGGGAGGGGCAGCCGGGGATACAGCCCCGGGGCCCGGGCCCCAAAAGGGGGCCCGGCAGACCAGGTTATATATTTTATCGTCTAATTTACTCTAAAATAAAATTAGTTATAAGTCTATAAGCAGCTTAAGTTATGTTTTATGAGTTTATTTTATCTGCATTGTCCTGTCGTATAACGGTGACACGGAGTTAGCCTAATCAGTTAACCTGAAACGGACTATTCTTGAAGAAAAATTGCTATTTTCGAAAAGTAGAAGCAGAAATCCTTTTGGACTCAACAGTAAGCCTCACTAACGTTCGGCTTTTAAAATAATAATTGTCAAAATATTAATTTTGGTACATACAGATTAAATTGATACATACAGATAAAATTGTTCCTAATTAGAATATTTTAACGTATTTTTCCGTTTCATGCCTCTTGTTTCCGAATATATGAATCCTATAAATCCTAAAATGGGCTAAATCGGACTGGACCTAAAAGGGACTAAGGAAGACTTTTGCTGAAAACTAGGAGCTAAAGAGGACTTTTGCTTTAAAAAAAAACCTAGGGGCTAAAGAGGACTTTTGCAGAAAAACACGATTTTTAAATAGATTTTTCCAATTAATGCACAGGAAAATAAAGATGTGAATTTGGCACTTAATAATTATGTAATATCATTACATAGGCCTAATCTTTTTTGTATAGGCTACATTATAAAGGGCGACCTTGGGTTTCAGTGATGAAGGGGGCCCGGGAAAATTTTTCCCTGGGGCCCTTGCTTTCTCTCCACGGGCCTGGTGAAACTTAGGACCTAATAAACTAAGATTTTGGTTCACTTTGTTCAGCTTGTTTACTCCTCCCTGGCAATATAAAGTGCATAGAGTTCTGACAAATTAAAAGACACGCCTACACCCTGAAGCAGACTGCTCCTGACATCATATCGAACTAATGAACGCCTACGAAAGATAACCGTTGGTCACGCAAACCAAATGAGTGGCGTGGATGAGGCTAAAAGTGAAGACAAAGACGTATGATGCCATCCAGAGTAATTCTTCACACTGCTTGCGTAGTTCGCAAATGCTAACGTTACAGCATAGCACACGATCAGATATGAACCGTATATACACGTTGACGTAAAACATTTAGACAAAGTAATTGATCACACCTACGCCATTTCTTTTAATTCAGCTGTGTTTATACTGCTCTTAGCTATGAGCACATTATAAGTATTGATACGTATACTGGCCATGTCAGGAGTTCGGGATCTGCGTATATACAGGGTGTTAATGAATAACACCGAAATATTTTACCTGTGTATAGCATAGACAAGCAACTTTTATTAGAAGATTTTTGCTCAATGGATTCAATTCTTCCTGTTATAACATAAAATCTCCCAAGGATATGCACGCCACTGACTTCTAATACTTGAAATGATGGGAAACAAAGGAACAGTGAATATTGTGTAGTGGTCGGGAAAATTGTAAAAAATGACGATCGATATCTTACAACTCTGAGGGAAAAAAAAGACAAACGAAACATTTTTGTTAGGTCTGGAATTAGGAATAAAAACATAATGCAGTGGCGGGCAATCATGTGATTAGTCAGTAAATTTTGCAGATTATGAAAATTCTAAATTATGGTATAGCGGTTGATGAATTATTAAAAATCAGGTTTTTATCGATCACTAAGAAGGCATGTAGTCAATTTAATGAAAATTTTAACCCTATTTCGCTCAATTATTGAGTTATGAGCACCAAATTTTAAGGACTTTAATGCCCTGTAGCATACACATTTTACGTCATAGAGCAAAAATGTCCTAATAAAAGTTGCTTGTCTTTGTCCCCTCTATACACAGGTAAAATATTTCGGTGTTATTCATTAACACCCTGTATATACAGTAGGGTAGGCCATGGAACTATTCAATGTGAATTATTTCTATTATAGGTGTATTTTATGGAGTCAATTTCAACTGATATTAATTTAAATGGATATGATACAAGATGAAATGGAGAGGATGATTCATGGTATGTAAATATCCAAATCGGCATTTGCCTTTACGACTGGGGAATCCATGAAAAAACCCATGTTAAATTGGCCGGCCACGGGATTTGAACCTGGGAGCTCCCGAATGCGAGTCCAAGACGATAGCATCTAGGCCACCCCGCTCGGTTACACCATCTTACTGTTGATAAACCGTAATAATAATAATAATAATAATAATAATAATAATAATAATAATAATAATAATTCAATGTATAGTTGAATAATCCCCCAAAATACCATTAACTGATTATACAGGTTTTTTTCATTAAATGATTATAGATTATTCAGTCGTTGACGTACGCACAATGTGGTAACCAGATGCATATGACTGATGATGGTATAATTCTGTATACCGAAATGCATATCGTCAGTTATTAATAGGCTCCAGAATCAGGAGAAAACGAATATGTAATTAAAGATAGAAGAACAGAAGGATCATATTATACGACATACTGAACTATATACAGATCATCTTTGTGAAGCTTTTGTAAATACATTGGTAGACATTGATCTTTTATTGTACAATACAACCCACAATTTAACAATTAACAGTTTAACTACTCTGTCATTAACATTGTTCTAGTATTCATAACCGGTTATTATATGTAAATGTGCAGTCGCGATTAGACTCCCATGAGTCAAAGCGACTAAAAATAAATCATATTAAAAAAAAATTAACAAACTGTGTACACTTTATATATTATCTATTAAGTCGCCTGAAACTGAAGACTTCCTTTAGCAGATCTCATATTAGGCAAAACATTTTTAAACTTATATTTTTATGTGTGGTTTACAAACAACTAGCTTAAAAGACCCGGCGTCGACCGGGTTTTGTATTTTGTAATTGGAAATTAACTTATGAAGGATTTTCAATTTTAAATTCTAGGTCCTTATATAGGCATTTATAATATGAAATAGGAAGAACGACTTATTGCACTCAAACTATTCCCTCAGAAAACGCTTGATATAGTTTTTTATGGCTCATAGAGGATCTAGAATTTTGCATCCCATCGCTTGTACAGTGCACAGCAAGCCTGGTAGAGGTTTAAATAAGAAGAAACAGAAATTCCTGTAACATAAAATTGTAATATCGAGGCGGGAAATTTCCCACTCTTATGTTACCATAAAGCCTTCATACTTTTCTCTCCAAAAACCTGCGATATAATATAATAATATACACATTACCATACCTCGTTTTGTTTTCTCTATGTCCAGGGTAGAGAAAGTTATGTGATTCCATTATTTTAGTGGATTTCATTCTGTAATATTTATTTATAACATGAATTATTTTGATAACTTCTCTTATTTGTCAAAAGTGCATTTCATTTGTTTCTTCCAAGCCCACCTGATACCATTTGGCAACAATATATTCTGTGATTTGGAATTGATAATTCTATGTAAAAAGGGATTAAGTATTTTCAAAAACATTTAATTTTTGGCATTTAGAATCAGAATTTTTCAAAATCCTTTCTTAGTGAGCACCTACATTATGAAACGAAGGTACTGTCAAAATTCCAAGTCTCTACCTGTTATAGTTTAGGCTGTACGTTGATTCCTGTCATTCAGTCAATCAATCAGTCAGTCATTCATTCAGTCAGTCAGGACAAAGCCTTTTATATATATAGAGATTGGCCTATTCATGCAATACGTAATTTTAAAAATATATATTGTTTATAGTTTTAACTCTTTTTTTGTTGTTGTAAAAATGACGAACCCTAAGTGTGTGAATACATCTACCATTTTTTATAGCCTATGCAATTCAATAAATTTCATGACTGAAATTGATATAAAAAGCATTTCGTTTTCAATCAGAATATATCATCAAAAAGCCTATGAAATTGATGGTTTCATCCATTATAACTTACTTTGAATTATAGCTCAACCATTAGCGGAAATGAAATGATCGATTCGTAATAATACCAAAATCCTAATCTCTCTCTCTCTCTCTCTCTCTCTCTCTCTCTCTCTCTCTCTCTCGAATCCTATGCCCTCATGTTGAGGCGAAGGGCCTCCAAGTAGAGGTTTCTGTTTACCGATGTGAATTTTGTTACGCTTATTTTCCTAGAGAGGGCAGAGGGACAGGTGGTAAGCCCATCGCCTCACAACCCCCCTCTGGAAACCAAGGTATTACTTGGACGTGAAAGGGCCGAGAAATTGTGTCCAGAGGTTCTAATTTAGGCTTGGAGTTCTTTTACGTGCCGTAAATCTACGGGTGTCGTGCACATTGGCACAGGTGCTCATCGGCACAGTCGCATTTTCGTGCACATTGGCATAATATTTTTATCTTGCAATATTATCGTGCTCATCGCCACACAACCCGTTGGGGCTAGGGGTGGACATAGAGACTCAAACCTACAGCCTCCTTCACCACGGCTCCAAGAAAGCACCCCTTAGCTACCGCGGCTAAGGAAAACGGCCGTTGATATCGTAGATAGGTTAAGTCAGGTTAGGTTAGGTTAGGTTAGGTTAGGTTAGGTTAGGTTAGGTTAGGTTAGGTTAGGTTAGGTTAGGTTAGATCAGATTAGGTTAGGTTAATTCAAAGTCTCATTCAATCGCAGGCAGATACTTTATGAATGATTTCTAAACAATACAATTATAATATTAATGTACACAGCATGCATCTATAATATTAATAAATGGAAGTGTTTGTCTTTATGTCTATCTAGCAGTTACTATGAACTAGGCCTATATTGCATTCAATACGATAATGTAATTCTAACTTTGTTTCTTTGTCCACCCCTACGAAGGGTGTGTGGCGATGAGCACGATGATATTGCAAGATAAAAATATTATGCCAATGTGCACGAAAATGCGACTGTGCCGATGAGCACCTGTGCCAATGTGCACGTAACCAATCTACGACACGGACCCCCCAGCTTAAAGTCCCTCCCGGAGGACTCCGTGCCCAGGATTTTTACTTCCTGAAAAACCCATCCCGCGATGTAGAGGCGGGTACGCTACCTCTAGACCACCAAAATCCTAATATTTTTATTTAATTTAATTTAAAAGGTAGTAATTGCTGGCTTAGCATCAATGAGTTTTTATTGAATGAAACGAAAACCCAATCACCAATGTTCACACAAAAATCTAATAATTACGAATTACGATAGTAAAATAGGTTAATTCTTTCAATATGTTGGGAATTAGAATTACTTGAAAAATTTCGTGGGAGTAAAAAGAGTTAGTGAACCGATGGCCCCGGTTTCTTTAAAAACAAATTAAAGGAATTCTTAAGGAGGTAACTCTTTCAGTTTATTCATTGCGTTTGCTCCGAAAGTAAAGTATTCTAAGTTGGCTGATTAATTGAGAAACCTTCTAATTGATTTTATGCGGTAGAGTTGGAAATGACAGGGTAGCCTAATTTAAAGGGTATTGACAGTTATAAATTTGTACGAGGGTTGATCAGAAAAAATGGTTACAAGTCGAATAAAGAAATATTTATTAACAATAGACAGAAAATACAAAAAGGAATTAAGGGACATACATGCCTATCACTTTTCGACATAATCACCAAGTCTATTTAGGCATTTATCAGAACGCACAAGCAACTTGTATAACCCGTCTTGGTAGAAATCAGGTCAATGTCCATTGAGCCAGGTCTCGGCGGATGTTATCACAGCCCTGTCCGAAGAGAACCGACTGCCGGATAAGTGCTCCTTCAATTTCGGAAACAGGAAATAGTCACTGGGTGCCAAATCTGGGCTGTATGGGGAATGACTCCAGATTTCCCACCCGAACCGTCGCAACAATTCCTGCGTTGCTTGAGCAGTGTGGGGCCTGGCATTGTCATGCAGGAGAATGACACCTTCACTCAACTGTGAATGTCAGATGCGGACACATTCTTTACCCATAAAAATCGAATCACGGCTCACACTTCCAAACGAGACCAATTTTCTAAGCGTCTTGCCATTTCAATCGTCCTGAACCGTCTGGGAACTTTCACTACCTACCCGCAAACCAGCTGTATGACAAGCAGCACCCTCTGTCTCCACTCTGGGGAAACAAAAGTTCTCCATAATATGTAGTTTTCAAATGCTGCGGCTTGTAACCTTTTTTTCTGATCAACCCTCGTATATATTTCAGTGTTTAACATAATGTTAAACGCAATTTAAATACAATGAACTTCAGATCAGAGTTACACAACTATCCAACTAGGCACAATTTTCACATTAACACACGAAATGTTAGACTGACATAAAGTAAAATATGGTTTCACATTGCTGCCTTGGACATGTCCAATCGCTTACCCTGGGAGGCACATAGGCTAATGTTAGTTATAGTAGATTTAACTGTGTTTTGCGCCAATGGTTGACCGACAACCCCCTCTAAAATAAGGGATAATCTGCCTAATTTATTTTTAAGCTAATTTCTGTACTTTTACTAATATTGACTAGGCTATGTCTATAGCATCATCTGATACTCAGGACTTTTTTTTTTTTTTTTTTTTTTTTGTGTGCCCACCCTTACCCCCGGAGTGCCAAGCAATTAAGCCTAAACCTCCGGTCAGACCAAATTTTGGTAACCATATGTGATGTGTGTATACCTATTGTGCCCTTATGTACATCCGTAGGGGATGTTGATGGTGTGACGTGTTTGGGCTGAGTACTTGTGTCTTTGTACTTTGACGCAGGATAGACCTAAGTGCGGATAGGTCTTATGTGCAATATTTCCGAGTGTGTTTCTTTTTAGTGACATGTAGTTATGTATTCTAGAGATTTGTAGTGCGTGTATCTGTTTGAGGGGATTATTGACCAGTCCGGCATTCGCCTAAGAACGAGGGAAACCCCTCAAAAACCTCGTTCGGACTGGAGCAGTGGCCAAATGACCGTCTACTTTGGTGTGTTAATTTACTATAGACTTTTCGAGAAGTGCTGTTTTTGCAAAGGTTTTAAGGGCTGGGAAGGTGTTTTTACGCGTCCAGAACGTGAGGTCCGGTGCCCAGGCTTCCTCTTCTGCCCTAGCGGCTTCGTGGAGGAGTAGTCGAGCTTCTCGATATCGAGGACAAGTATACAGCATATGATACATGGTGTCTGGTTCGCTGTCCTCACAAGCGCATAGATCGTCGTCTATGAGATTGAAACGGATTAAGTTAGCGGCAAAGTTGCCGTGGCCAGTTAATACCTGTGTGACGAAGTGGTCCAATTTAATCCATGGCATTTTAAGTCTATTTCTGATATTTGGGAACTGTAAATATATTCATTGATTGATAATTGTTTTCTATAAACTGTTGAAAATTTAGCAAAAAGTGTTCTTATAGGTGCGTGGTTCAGAGCCAAGGAAACCGTAAGTAAAAGTAAAAAAAAATAATATATTGTTTCAACATGTTGTTTGCAACATATTAAAGTCAAACTAAAAAAAATCTTGTTTGAAAATTGGAAAAAATAAATATATTTTGGTAAGTTTAAAAACTAATTCATTCAGGGTTTATAAAAACTTAACAATCCAGGGACTGGTGATTAGTAGACTTCGGACTTTTAGGTAGCTAAAAATGCTGTTTCAGGTACCTAAAATAAGCTCTAAAAATTGGAAATTAGGTTCTAAAAATCGAAATATTGTCTCTTATAAAATCGTTAAGTTGTCAATTTTTTGAAATATCTCAATTGCAAAGCAGAATATTATATTTATTGAAGTCACCATTAATCAATAATCATGATAAAACATAGATATAGGCCTATGGTACACAGAATTATATATTCCTATTAGCCTAATAGCTCCTGTATTATTACCATAACAGAGAAAGCCTAATTGCTGCGCCCAGAAGCTACGCACGCTAGCATATTCAACCCCTTGTATCCCTCAGTGATTCAGAAAAGTTTTTTTTTTTTTTTTTTTTTTTTTTTTTTTAACTGGATGTGGGAGTCGGGAGAAAAACACTACATTTTCTTGGGAATTCCAAGGAATATTTCTACTGAAGACGAAACATTCCTTATTATTTAACCAAGTCACACATGTGTCATGTACTGCACATTCGGAGCTAAAAATTTAGTACGAACTGAAAATAAATGCTAGAATTTGTATTAAAAAGACTTATTTTGAACTTTAGAGGAAATATGGGCAAAAAGGAAATATTAGGCTCTAACGTAAAAATAGGCTGTTTTAGGTCCTATAAAAGTATAAGTTTTAGGCATGTAGGCATGTTTTACTTGAAAGTATAAGTTTTAAGTATGAAACATGCATATACAAGTTTTCGTCCATATATCACTTAAGGATTAAAATAGGTTTTTACCTAAAATCCGAAGTCTAATAATAAGATCTTTAACAACTATTCGTGTGCCGTGCATAAAACTGCAAATAAATGCTTATATCAAGATTTTTAGCCAGTAGAGTAGACCTCGCGACATAAAAATATTCTCTTCATCTTGAAATGGAATAAAAAATAAACATTTTTACATATAGGCCTACGCCTTTTTAATTACCGAGATGGTAACATCTTGGACTCGCATTCGGGAGGTCCCAGATTCAAATCCCGTGACCGACCAATTTGACATGGGTTTTTCCATGGTTTCCCCCGTCGTAAAGGCAAATGCCGAATTGGATATTTACATACATACGTCACCGGTGTGCTGGAAATTTGTCCCGCAGGAGTTCTTTTACATGCCTGTAAATCTACAAACATTGCCCTGTCATATTAAGAACATCGACCTGGGATTTCATTATAAGAAATTTCCCTTGGAGGTGGAAGTGTTCCACCAAGGGTGTTTGTGTTCCACCAAGGTTTTTACACCGTGCCAGAGCCCGCTTGCTGGACTCGTACTATCTTTTAACATTCTCTCATATATAAGTAGCCTACGTTTTGAAAAGGTGTCAAAATAATTTAAAAGCCATAGGTAATCCCGCATCACATTCCTCAATAAATGTAGCCTAATATGCAAATTTAAAATAAAAATTGTATTTATTTTCAATATAGGTTACGTTTGACGTTTTCATGGTAACACTGCGGCAGTGTCTGACACAGGTTAAGTATATTTGAGTTTTTTTTCGACCCGTGCTGTGTCTCAACAGCCGAGTCTGGAACCTGCTGTGTCACCCGACAGCGGACCATGCGGCATCACTGGATCCACCCAGCTCTATAGACACCGCCTTGCTGCAGCTATCCTTACTGTATCGCGCCAGTACTTGGACGCTGAGCGTTAAGTTCTTCTAACAATCTCTCATGCTTAAAGACCAATGCTGGACCGCACAGTAAACATTTCCCCAAATGGTTTCTGTGCCCTCTCATCTATAAAGACCAATGCTGGACCGCACAGTAAACATTTCCCCAAATGGTTTGCTGAACCGCACAGTAAACATTTACCCAAATGGTTTGAGAATCTACCGCAATTCACTTGACAACGAACACACATTGTTTGACTTTGAACAATCTACCCATATGCCACAGATTTTCGATGATTATTGTTCAATGATAGCCTATATCTGATTTCGAAAATTTTTGGTTTGTTGAATTAGCCTTGCATGTTTTCAAACACTCTGCAAAAATTTACATAGATTGGATAAATTGTTAGAAAGTGGATAGCGTATAGTATAAATTGCCATTTCTAAAAAGTTTGGAAATCCGCTGTTTGTCTGCGAACAGCATTGCTAGAGGACAAGAAGACATATGAAACAACATTTCGTATTGGATTAGACATTTTCTGGGGATGACCACCTTTTAGTTGAGAATGAAAGAAGTATAGACACAAAGAAAGGCAAATGCATACCTCTAAGTACTTTGCACAGTCCTGAGGGCTCATTCTCATCTCTATATATATAAAAGGCTTTGTCCTGACTGACTGAATGAATGACTGACTGACTGATTGAATGAATGACAGGAATCAACGTACAGCCTAAACTATAACAGGTAGAGACTTGGAATTTTGACAGTACCTTCGTTTCATAATGTAGGTGCTCACTAAGAAAGGATTTTGAAAAATTCTGATTCTAAATGCCAAAAATTAAATGTTTTTGAAAATACTTAATCCCTTTTTACATAGAATTATCAATTCCAAATCACAGAATATATTGTTGCCAAATGGTATCAGGTAGGCTTGGAAAAAACAAATGAAATGCACTTTTGACAAATAAGAGAAGTTATCAAAATAATTCATGTTATAAATAAATATTACAGAATGAAATCCACTAAAATAATGGAATCACATAACTTTCTCTACCCTGGACATAGAGAAAACAAAACGATGTATGGTAATGTGTATATTATTATATTATATCGCAGGTTTTTGGAGAGAAAAGTATGAAGGCTTTATGGTAACATAAGAGTGGGAAATTTCCCGCCTCGGTATTACAATTTTATGTTACAGGAATTTCTGTTTCTTCTTATTTAAACCTCTACCAGGCTTGCTGTGCACTGTACAAGCGATGGGATGCAAAATTCTAGATCCTCTATGAGCCATAAAAAACTATATCAAGCGTTTTCTGAGGGAATAGTTTGAGTGTAATAAGTCGTTCTTCCTATTTCAAATTATAAATGCCTATATAAGGACCTAGAATTTAAAATTGAAAATCCTTCATAAGCTAATTTCCAATTACAAAATACAAAACCCGGGCGACGCCGGGTCTTTTAAGCTAGTAATTAAAATAGAGCACAGTCTTTGATTCCATGTTTCTTGAGTAGTGATTAGTAGGGACCGGATTTTTAGGTTTTTAAAAACACTGTTTTAGGTTTTCCATTAGGTGAAATAGTTTTTTTAGGTATTTTGTCCAAAATATAGTTTCGGGTAGAATAATTGGTTTAATGAATTTGAATGTGCTACATTGGATTGAATACATAATACTTGTGAAGTTTAACTTAACAAAATTGACTTAAATTTGTGTAAACTTGCTTTAAGACAATATTATACAATTGAAGAAAGAAAGAAAGCATAAACAATCAAAAGAAGCAGTGAAAATAAGATTGCCTCACATTTCCTGGTTACAGTGTATCACTAAATATCTTTCAAGATTCTCAACCATGGGCGCCCATACCCGGGGGCAAGGGGGGCCGCCCCCCCCCAGGGAAAGGAAAAATGTATATTAATATTTATTGTCAGGTGTTTTTCTTTTTTCGTTCTATAGTCAGGACAATTATATAATAAGTCAGTAGAGACAGAAAAAGTTTGCAGAAGTTTTACGAAATCGACAACATTGAAGCAGAATCCACAGTGGATTAGAAAAGAGGGTCCAGGAAACTAAAGGCAAACAAAAAGCAAGCGCTTTAAAACACAGAAATCGTTATCCTTGTTCATACACGGCAACAATGGTTGTTCTTACGACTATTTTAAAAGGAATGCGCCGGTACTCTTTCCCTCTCTTGATACTGTCCATCCTAGTCGACAATGGGATGAATGAAACGGTGGTGGTATTAATTTCAACCGCGACAAAAATTATTGTCTCTCCGCAAAATATCGATTTCTCAACTGACAAACAAAAAAGACAAAACAAAAAGTAGTCTAAATTAGATATTTTAGGTTTTATATCCCGTTTAGGTAGATTTAGGTTTTTATACCCCATTTAGGTAATTTTAGGTACCACAAAATTAATGTGGGTGAATCCTATGGACATGATTCGAAAAAGTGAATGAGCGCTTTTTGTTTTGGAAGTAAGGAAAAACATAGGTAAAAACCTAAGAATCCGGTCCCTAGTGATTAGTAACAAAGGAATTGGGTAAAGTGGAGACTACAGCACCTTTAAGTCTGGCTTGGGTACTGCAACCGCCTATCATTATATCAGAGTACATTAAAACTTGTCAAGTGCAGTTCATTAAGGTTTTGCAAGGGAGATTGATCTGACCTAGATTCCTGCTCCCACGTGTCTTATAACTCTGTCTAAATCCACGCTATTAGGTGTTAAGTACAGCAAGAATATATAACTAGAAGTAAGATAGCTCCAAGAGGAAATGAGTGTTGTGACTTAACCTGAATTTCTATTGTTCTGTTTTACATAGACAATCATCTTCCCTTGAGATAAATACTGTGGAAATTATCTCCTATGACAAGCCACAGCGTGGTCTTGGCAACGCTAGGCAACGATATCTGCCAGACTCTTTTGTCGTCTCTAGAAGAGGTCACATGGCGATATTCGAGCTGTTGAGTGACACAAAATTCTCCGAAGGGTTGGGAAATTCATGTCTAAAGTCCGACAGCTCCGGGTAGAAAAGGATGGGAGGGAGGGGCAGGGGAGTAATCTTTGTCTGTGTATTATTATGTACTATATTGTATTATTATTGTCATACCTTTTGTGTCATTAGTACAATTTTATTTTCTTTCTGTCTTTCTTTCTTTCTTTCTTTTCTTAATCCTTTTGTATAGCATTACTATATTATAAGTTTTCGTATTATATTGTTTTATATTATTACTGTTACATTTTTTTCTATGTCCTGTGCATAGTAAAAGCACGAACGGCCGTCTAGGCCCGTGCGTTGGATTTATTCTATGGATAATGTATTTAATATGTATATAAGAATAAAGATGTACCTTACCATACCATACCATATAGAGAACTGTCAAGCGGAGGCCGATAAGAAGTGAGCATGGCAATTGTATTTGAGGTAAAACTTTTAAATTACGTTCATAATTGATTAATTGAATGTCTATGAAACATTCATTAAGGGGGACATGCCGCTTTCGATGCTGAAAAATAGGTGAAGTTTCTCTCTCTCTCTCTCTCTCTCTCTCTCTCTCTCTCTCTCTCTCTCTCTCTCTCTCTCTCAGCAATGAATTGTTCTGTAGCCTTGTAATCTGATATGCTCTATATTGACTAGTTCTACAATTGTAGTAGTATTTTCAGAATTAATTTAACTATTACAGTTATGGGAAATTATCATTACAAAATGGCAGCCAAATTTTGTGCACTGAAGTGCCGTTTCCCTGATAGTTTTCATAAATACCAATATTTCTGAGTTATTCTTTTTTCTATCTATTTGTAAATATCATATGAACAACATATAATCTAAAATCTTTGGAATATCTGCAGTATAAATATTTTTTTTTTAAATCATCACTTGTTAATTTTTTTTTTTTACAAATTTTTACATCAGAAATATTTATTTAAAAATAAACTATTAAAGTTACATTAATGATTCTAGACGGTGTTGTTCACTAATATCAAATAAACTTGCATGCAAAATTTCACTGCAATATGTTAATAAATGTTTGAGTTATCAATTAATTAATCGCACCACTAAGGGAATGAAACTTAACTTTATAATAGTCTATAGCAGAGTTTCTCAACCTATGGTCCGCGGACCACTGGTGGTCCGCGAAGATGGTGCAGATGGTCCGCAGACATAATTAAAAAATATCATAAAGCAAGTGGAAAGTAAGGAAGTAAAATTTTTTCACATATTTCGTTATAATGACCTATAATTAATACCCTAAATATTAAGAATGTAGGCCTTCTTTTAAAAATTGGATGAAAAATTAGGGGTCCGAAAACTTGTTTTGACATTTTAGAGGTCCTCGGGGTCAAAAAGGTTGAGAAACGCTGGTCTATAGTACTCTCCCCATTAAAGAAACGTATTTAGAAGTTGATTTACTTGCAGTAAATAATCGAGTAAAAACTAAATGTAGCATTCAATATTATTTTGCTAAATTTTACGGCAGAAGATTTGCTTTATCCCTATATCCCTACTCGAAACCTCTCATTGAATTGAAAGGGCACGCTGTTTGGAAGAAACATAAAACAAAGAAGACAGACTGAAGTGTATCTGACCAGACTGTATGAGACTACTGATAAAACTAAAGCCAAGACTGTAGAACGAGCAACTGGAATCTGAAAAGAATTAGAAAGTCCAGAGCGTAGTTTCAGCCATCCTTCTTTAATTCGACTGCAGCTTGCTGCTATCTTGCCCTCTTTTTCCCTTTGTCTTGCTCCTATCTCTTCCTTCTACTTCGTGTGTGTGTGATAAATAACCAGAAACCCCTGGCGATTCCTTTCAACCCCCCTTCTCTCTCCTTGCCACTTCTCTTTTCAGTCTTCCCTTAAGTTTCGCGTACAGATGACATATTACTTAACGCTGGATGGCAAGGTTCGCTCTCTAAGGGTTAAAAAAGTAAAAAAGGGGAGTTCTTGCGTTTTTATTTAAATTATTTTAAGTAAAGAACAGCATATACATGCATGATGTAGAATGTATGTAACTAAAATTTAGGTATTTTAAAATCTAAAATTAAAAACTCATATAAATTAGATTTTCATCCCTTTTAAAATAGGTTTATCTTTTGGTACCTATTACTTAGGGTTGCCATATGCCCGTTTTTTCCCGGACATGTCATCTTTTTTAGGGTTATAATTTCTGTCCGGGTGTAAATTTTAATTTCGGGAAAATGTCCGTGTTTACTGAATGGATGCCATTATCAGACTATAAGTTCAATGACTTTTTTCTTTTTACATGAACCAGCATTCCTCGAGCCTAACGAGCCGAGCAGAGCATATTGCTAGTTCAATATAATTAAAAGCATTTCACTTGTTGTAGGGAATTCCAAGCCTATGTCTTAAGTAAGCAACCTTTGCTGAACAAGATAAGAGCTACAGAGAAATACGCTTGGTCCAACGAAGGTCAATGTGCATTAAAAGTGAAAAATCTTGAGGCAACTGTATTTCCACTTGTACCTACAGTTGCATGTAGAGTTGGCCTATTGAATGTATTGAAACATAGTATTTTATTCTTTCTTTCTTTTGAGTAATCATACCAGTACTTGAATATACTTGTTAAATGTAAACTAAATCAGTTCAGTTACATAATTATATACAATTGAAAATTTGAATACATTAAATTTCCTTTGCTCTATGAATAATAAGGGCTATAAAATAACCTCATTTAGTTATTGTGTAGATAGGTATCAACAAATTTGTCCTCTTTTTTACTCTTGGAAATATGGCAACCCTACTATTACTGTCATGATAATTTATTTTTCATTATTATAATTAGCCTACTTTTATATGAATTGAGTCATGCCTTTACTCTCAGCTTTTGTCTTTTCCGTTAGTAGGTACTATTTCACGATATTTTGTCTTTAGTTTTAAGGTAATTTTAGGTTAAGATTATTTTTCAACAATGTATAACATATAAATTTTACCATGGAAGTGCCCCTGAGCTCTTTCGGGGTCTCAGGACCTTATATATTATCTATGTATTTATGTAATTTTAAAATAAATAAATAAATAAATATATTTTTTGTTTAAAAAATATAAAATCACGGGTTAAAGGAGATACGCTTCTAGAATATTCTCACACTATACTAACCTTTTTTTTTCATTATAGAGGCTCGACTTCAGGCCCTAAAAATTGAAGTATTGGCCTATAACTGAAATTTTTGCTCTAATCTTGCAAGTTTCATCATTCTGGTCTGAAAGGGTTATGAAATAACTATGCCTATGTTCTGGGATACAGCTATATTTTGCTGCTGTATTTTTTTAACACAATAAAAATTATTATTTAAATGCAATAACAGTTTCTATGTCGTGAATTGTATTTCACAGCCTATGGTTTGTTTTTGTCATTGATTGATAATGTCAGTGGAGCCATCACTCGTGGCCACCTGTAATTATTCTGTTCGGTAGTTTAAATTGCCAGAACGGAGTGTGGTGAACAGAGTTACAATTCATTTAAAATCTATAAAATCTGTTCTGTTGAAATTCTTCTAGCGTTAAATTCGTGTGAAAATACAAAGAGAAAACTACATGAATTTTTATTCTGTTTTACATACAAAAAAGTAATTTACTTTCGGTCTTAAAATAATTACTATCGAATTGTTCAACCATTCATACAATCACGGGAGTTTACAATAGAAGCGTAATGGAGGTGAAGTTTGGGTTTTTAAAAATATATACAATACTTCTTTGTGTCTTGATTGACCAATTGTGTGTAAAACATTTATGTGTTATTTCGTTGTTTTCTGGTTGTATAGCTGTCCCGTGATTTTCCAGTGGGATGAGTTCTAAAACTGCATACAGTGTGATTTTTTATTTTATTTGTTTTATACTACAAATCGCCGTTATATGACATACTGCGTCAGAATTTCCTGTTATTTAATCAAACAGATTTCTAGGTAGAGACACTAACATAATAATAGTTTAGTATACGTTCTCTAAAACAGCTGCTTGTCGGACTGGTAACACGCCGAAAAATTGCACTTTAGCAACCAAGGCGCTAAAATCGCATAAAACTGCATTCAAAATGCACTTTAGCAACCAAGGCGCTAAAATTGCATAAAACTGCATTCAAAATGCAGTTTTATCGGCCTAGTACTTTAAAGACGTCATGGCAATCTATAAACAAAATCCAGATGACATTGACCCGTTACACCAACTTTAACATGGATTTAAGCATATAATTGGTTATAAAACAACAAATTTAAGCCAACATGTTTCTTTATGATAATAATCAGAAACTTTACCAGGGTTTTTCGCAAAACACGGTAGACTACTTCATCATATAACAACAAATATACGCTTTTCACATCTTCGTTCACAAGAGATTCATTGCTTACCATGGATGCACCAGCATTTAATTGCAATATATTCCTTTTCATAGTCTACTACTGCCGTGATGTTGCTGGCACTAGTTCCATTTCAACTAGATTCGTCCGCTAAAGCGTTATTTTGCGTACTTGATACATAAATAGCTATTATCATAGGCTTATTTGTAAAATTATGAATTTTTTAACCCTAAAATCTATAATGTAAGCAATGGGATACAGTAGTTTGTCATAAGATTTGTAATTAATTATGGAATAGAAATTGGAAGAGATATTTAAATTCCGTGTAAAATTACAGAATAAGGTACAACTACAAGAAATACATTATAAACCTAATTTAATTTCTCAAACATATGTTTGTATTTATTTGCTACCAGCAGGTGCTCGCGGCTTTGCCCACGATAATTAATTGGAAGATTAAAAATTAAGAACAAAATAATTAAAACATAATCTTTATTAACATTTACACGCGAATTATTCATAAACTAAAGGATTGATAATTATGATGAAACAGCTAAAAATCCGGCTTTGGAGTGCATTCCATGATTAGAAAGCGCCTCTATTGTATTTGACATTATAAACAAACGAATCGACCAGAGTAAGTTCGCAGAATCGAAGCGATCGATAATTCCTTACGATGTATTTAAAAAATCGTCGTGCTTTTATTTCCAAGTTTTGACAAAAAAGGCAAAGCTACGTGCAATTGATTTGACAATTTAAATATATTACCGAAAACTCATGCTTCGTTAGCGCAAAAAATAAATAATGTTTTCTGCCAGTTTTTCACTCATAACTCGCGAATGAAAGACAAAATTAAAAATCTGGCTTTGAAGTGCATTCGGCCACTTTTCAGTCAATCTAAGTTAAAAATTTAATATCTCTGTGTGCAGTAGATTTCGCTGGGCATCGCGCACAAACACTTCCTCTTATTATCACAGATTTCAGATAAGTATTTCAGGTTTTTCTGTCTCGTAGAACCAATTCAATGCGACACGTGTGTGTATTAAAACAGAAGAATCGCAATATACCAATGTATTATATATATATATTTTAAATTTATTTATTTAAGGTCGCTTTAATGTATTAACTATATTATAATAAAGTTCGGCCTTAACCCTTAACATACTTTATAAATGCTGTTTTTGAGTGGATCCAGATAAGTTGTATGTTAAGGGTTAAGGCTGAACTTTATTATAATATCTACTCTTATACAATTCAACGGCCCTAAATAGCGTGCTCACTCGCTCCCTCACTTCGTATGACATCGGGTATACTCGGCGATGTTCGTCTCTCGCAGTCTAAACATTCACGAAGAGTACAAAATTGGGAAAAATGTTTCTTTATTTATAAGGCCTAAGTGAAATGAACACTATGAACAAATATTCTAATTTTATGTTTACTTACAATTTTCATAGCTCTGAACCACAAACATTTTTAATAAACTGTCAGTGTAAATTTCTTAAAAATCCTCGAGTCTATTAATAATGGCGGGCGAAGCCGCGGGCAATAGTTGACAGTTTAACCCTAAAAGTATCGCGGACAATAAAAATCCAAACAAACCACCCCTTCCCTTGAAAAATTATATAATTTCTAAAAATTACTCTGAATTTATCAAATAAAATTCACATCATATTCATCTGTGAATAAACAGTTAAGAAACGATACGTATTATACACCGCCGTCTCGAGAATTACACCCTAGTAATACAGTCTAGAAGGCATTGGTATTAACAGTGTTCACAGTTAGCTTTGGAACTGCATAATCGAATCTGAGATCGTTTTCCCAGGCGGCGCTTTCTAATCGTGGAATGTACTCTAAAGCCGGGATTTTAGCTGTTTCATTAATTATTATTGGTTTAGTTTATGAATGATTCGCGGGCAAGTGTTAATAAATATAATGATTTAATAATTATTATACTCTTAATTTTTTATTTTTCAATTAATTATCGTGGGCGAAGCCGCGGGCACCTGCTAGTATTTAACGGGAGAAAATGAAATTTATTGACTATACGACTGTATTATTCCCGAAATCAATTTTATGTGACTAAACATTATTCAGTGTCGCTCTTTTATGTCAACACTGCATTTACGCCGAAATAATAAGAAATTTAATACAGCAATTAAAAACATCAGTAAATACACTGCACAGATGAAAGGAAAACATTGCACAGGGCATCAAAGTTCCGATCCAATGGTAAACCAAAACAGTGCAAAATATCGCAAAAAAAACTTTGCTCACTAGTTTAAAGTGACGTGCCAGTCGGCATTTAAATGACAAACAGCGACCTACGTTAAAACAAATACCATAAATTAAAAGTAAATATTTAGAATCAACAAACCTCCATTTCACACTTCCACGTATTTGTCATACAATAATTTATTCGTAATCGCAATTTGAAATGTGGTTTATTGAGGGATATATGACCTTAATATAATAACAAGGAAGTACAAATTACCGTTAAATTAAAAAAAACACATACACACATATATCATAGGGTGGTTATTATAAAAGATTACCTCCAAAAGTCAGTAATAAAAATACAGTGAACGCCGCTTAATGTAATCGCGGAAAATGTTATCAATCGGGTAATGTTATCACTTTTATAAAGTCCCGTACGGATAATGTTATCACTAGGGGGCGGATTTCTATGACCTAAAAAATAGAATATATGCATGCATTTATGACCTAAAAAACATTAAAATATGACCAATAAAATTTAAAATATGACTTTACCACTTACACATTATGTATATTTTTTTTTAAAGTTTCATTACAATTCATTTTATTAAAATATAATGTTAATTGTTTAAAATATCTGTAAATTCTAAAAAAGTATCAGTATAATGCAAAATTTACAAAATATGATATGAAACTTTAAAATGTCTTTAATATGCACACAAATATGCAAAAAATATGACCTAAATATGCATGTTTATAATAAATATGCTATAATAGTTGAAAATTTCCTAAATATTCAGTTATATGCACAATAAAAGCAGTTTTATTTTCACCAGGTTGCTTGGAATCGGGTTTAAATTAGTCGGAAACCTGAAATAATGCAAAGGGGAAAAATATGACATGTCATAGAAATCCACCCCCTAGTTATAATTTTTATGAAGTCCCGTACGGATTAATACTGTTATAAATAGGTCTTGTATTTAGTAACTTATATCACTTGTCTTTCTACAGAATCAGCAAATTTGCCAAGGCAACGATAAAAATAAATGAAATCTTGTTTGCTAGATATATGTAGTAAAACTTGTAAGCTTATGATATAAATACGAAAGCAAGCAACTCACTGAACGGATCGTATGATCTTCAGAATTACATAAGATATAAATAATTATACGATGTGTGCGGAATGGAAGTAAACATCTGACTGAGATTGTCGCAGTATCATGAAGTTTTCGCGGTTAACCAATGAAAGAACAGGACACAGTTAGTCAAGACGTCTGTTGTTTACTTTTGCTCCGCACACATCTTGGATCAATTATAATTTTAAAAAAACACAGAAAATCCCGATCTGAAGTAACAACTCGGAGATTTCACAGCACAGTAATACGAACTATACATCATAGCTAAACAGGAAGGACAATTAATATAGTCTAGACCAGTGGTTCCCAACCTTTTTCAGCTGGCGACCCACCTTTCTTTATCGGAATACCTCCACTGTCCATCGGTCCATGGTAGAGTAAAAATCCTTATTTAATCGTATCCCTTCCTTATGTATATATAATTTACCATCAAATATTGCAAATATAAAGGCTATAAACTTATATATGCTTTCTTGAAAATACATATTGAATATTGATAAACAATTTGTGTTCTGATTTTAAAATGGTTGACAAAATATA
Source organism: Ectobius pallidus (assembly GCA_964059195.1). Taxonomy (NCBI): domain Eukaryota; kingdom Metazoa; phylum Arthropoda; class Insecta; order Blattodea; family Ectobiidae; genus Ectobius; species Ectobius pallidus. The sequence continues at coordinate 205,452,386 of CAXKWD010000001.1, read as the reverse complement.
AGCACTTTGTAGCAAAACAGTTATTTATTTAACAATAGAGTATATGTTTGCAATATATGCAACAAGTGGTTTAATACTCACTAACAAGTGTTCCTAGGGGAAGATAAAAACTACAATTATAAAAGTACACAAGCACCATTTTAATTTTTCAGGCAAAATTACTGTTTTAAGTAAGAATACTATATTAATGAAATTTTTGGGACTGTTCGATTGAACTAACACATCAGTGTCGGGATTGAATGAAGATGAATGTAATCTTAAGTAACTTTCAACATTGAGGTGATTTCTGTATGTGTTTTTTAGGAAATCCAAAGTTGAAAAAGTACGTTCACATAAATACGTAGTAGTTTTGATAGTTTTAGGATCGAGTCGCGACCCACCTGTAACCCTTCCGCGATCCACCGGTTGGGAACCGCTGGTCTAGACGTATTTCAGAAAAGCTGATTATGAAAAAGTGTGTAGGCCTAGAAAGCTCATAAAGTTGTCTCGGTTTTCCCATAACAGGACAGAAGCACTGCACATAAACCTGTAATTGAGTTCAGGGAAATAGATTCAGTTCCGTGCAGAACACCCAACGTTACTGCGAATTTGAAATAATAGGGAAAATGCAGGTGATTGTAGCCGGGAATCGACCTAAGTACATACACAGCAAACTGTTTCATGTCTTGTTTTTGCTTAACGGATTTATTGAACGATTAAAGACCAATAAAACAGAATAATAAACTAGTAAAGTTTGACTTCTGACTCAAAGCGAATGAATGCCTCATAGGCTTAGTTGTGGCGTTGCCCAGTGATTGAACCAATGTAAAAAAATTTGAATATTTTTTTTAAATTTTAATATATGAATATGAAGTTATAATTATCCAGGAGGTCCTCAAACCTAAATTCTTACTTAATATCAAGTAGGTGGTGACCACGTGAACATATATTTAAAATATAAAATAAATTCACACGGTCGGACCGGGCATCGAACTCTGAACCTCGTGATTTCCCAAAACCTAGGATATGAAAAAGTACCATTGTTAGCTACTAGATGGCAGTAAAGTAGCGAATTACTCTCACATTTTAAATCATCAGTGCGCCTAAAATAATGATTTTTAAACAAGGTTAGTGACTAATAATGATTTCAAATAGCAGTGAAAAGCAATCTAGCTTGATTTCCGTTTTCAAAATTTTTTTTGTGAATTTTGAGTAATACTTCACCATGATTATATAATCCCTAATTTAAAAATTGTTATGTCAATACCGTCGAAAAAATTCCAGCATACCAATTAATATAATGTTGAAGTTCTGCGATGTGTAGAAAAATCTTAATCGAGTAACACACGTCCAGCAACACCTCAATTCCAGCAACACAATTTTATGCCGCGAAGTAACTATATATACGAAATGCTTGGAAACGTATGTCTAGTTGGATTCAATGGGATCTGGCTAGATGTCTTCTTCCCTGCTGTTCACGAATAGCAAAGGACCTCTCCCTGAGGCTCCCTTCAAATTGATTCAAAAGGGTCTCCGGCAAATCAGGAGGCAGAAACTAGCCATGGAGGCCTCTGACATCCAACATTTTGCCTCTGCGTATTTTTATTTCATCTTCCCGCTTTATAGGTACCATAGTTAGGCTAGATGAAGTACGGGGTTTGACCCCGACAATTACCTTGTTTCTCCCATGTGAGTACTTAATATAATTTTTTAGGTAGATTTCGAAGAAAAATCTACCTATTGCAATCGACTTTCGAAAAATTCTTTCATATCTTTACGTTTCATGCCTAAGTACGAAACTATCTTTACACGCTAGCGGCCGTAATTTTGAAGATATTTGAACGAAATTTTACTATGTTACTTCTAGGCCCATAGTTCGGACAAGTTCGTTAATGAGCAACATTGGCCCAAGGGGTTGGTCGGGGGAGGGGGTTGAAATTTTAAAACATTTATACCTTGGCCTCTATGAAGTATAGAAGGAAACTTTGTTTAAATAAATTAGAGTACTCCCTATGGAGTTCTCAGTGACACCAACGATTCGGGGGTTTTGGGGGTAAGAGTGGGGGTGGTTTGGGGGGATGGAAATTCGAAATTTTTGAAACTACGTCTTGTGAGGTGTCGTTGAAAAGCTCTTGATGAGCACTCTACAAAACAATAACTAGTTCCTTGATAGTTCTCATACGAGTATAACCGAGATTTGAATGTTTGAAAAAGTGCTCTTTCCTCTTTTTTGCAGTTATTATTGCAGGTATGTCATGCCAAAGCTAAAGAAGAAGAGTTGCTACGCAGCGACAGTAAGCGACTTCGAAATCTACCTCAGCCTGTAGGCTTGCCTTCATATAAAAAAGATGCAAAACCATCAAATGCTATGCCCTACTTGTAACTATACAATACATCCCCGAGTTTCTAATCAAGTGGTTATTTATTATACATTTCTACTAGCGAGGTTAAGGCCATAATATCTTCTCTTTCACTTTAGCAGTAAAATTAAACTTATTCCACATAAAACAAAATTTGATAAAGATCTATAAATTAAAAACACATAAGCATACTATTGTGAATCCTGCATAATTCGAAACTGATGCTGATGGTTCTCTCTTCCATCAATTTTCTCAGTAAGCAAGTCTTCCACAAGTCTTTATGCCATAGACGTATTACAGAAAAGCTGATTATGGAAAAGTGCGTATTCCTAAAAAGTTCATAAGGTAATCTCGGTTTTCCCATAACAGGACAGAAGCACTGCACATAAACCTGTAATTGAGTTCAGGGAAATAGATTCAGTTCCGTGCAGAACACCCAACGTTACTGCGAATTTGAAATAATAGGGAAAATGCAGATGACGGTAGACGGGAATCGATCTGAGTACATACACAGCGAGCTGATTCATGTTTCGTTTTTGCTTAACGGTTGTATAAAACTATTAAAGACCAATTAAACAGGATAATAAATTAGTTAAGTTTCACTTCTGACTCAAAGTGAAGGCCTCATAGGTATTGCTTTGTTGTGGCGTTGCCTAGTAATTCAACCAACGTAAAACATTTTGAATATTATATTTCCCAAAACCTGGGATATGAAAAAGTACCATTGTTAGCTACTAGATGGCAGTAAAGTAGCGAATTACTCTCACATTTTAAATAATCAGTGCGCCTAAAATAATAATTTTTAAACAAGGTTAGTGACTAATAATGATTTCAAATAGCAGTGAAAAGCAATCTAGCTTGATTTCCGTTTTCAAAATTTTTTTTGTGAATTTTGAGTAAGTTAATACTTCACCATGATTATATAATCCCTAATTTAAAAATTGTTATGCCAATACCGTCTAAAAAATTCCAGCATACAAATTAATATAATGTTGAAGTTCTGCGATGTGTAGAAAAATCTTAATCGAGTAAAACACGTCCAGCAACACCTCAATTCCAGCAACACAATTTTATGCCGTGAAGTAACTATATATACGAAATGCTTGGAAACGTTTATCGAGTTGGAGTCTATGGGATCTGGCTAGACTTCTTCTTCTCTGCCGTTAACCAAAATAGCAAAAGACCGCTAGTCGGTAGGCTCACTTCAAATTGATTCTAACGGGTCTCCGGTGGGGTAAGGAGATAGAAACTAGCCATGGAGACCGCTGACGTCCAACATTTTGCCTCTGCGTATTTTTACTTCCTCTTCCCGCTTTACAGGTACCATAGTTGGATGAAGTACGGGGTTTGACACCGACAATTACCATGTTTGTCCCATGTGAGTACTTTTCTAAGAAAAATATGTTTGCTTATACTATACGAAGTACATTACAGCAGTAAATTTTTTATTTTCGGTTTTTGTAATAAAACTGTGAAAATTTAATACAAATATTTTAATATAGGCAAGTTATTGCCACCGAAAACCGTGATCTGGCTGTCAGCAGTGTTGCCATATTTAAAAAATTAAAATTTTGGAAGATCAATCCTAAAATTCCGGAAGATTTAGTAACAAATTTGGAAGATTCAATACTTTTCAATAAGTGTTCATCCGGATTTAATTCATTTAAATGCCTTTAAAAAATGTCAGCTGTTCAGATAAGGACTAACACGTCAAGCCATTTTAATTGTTCAGGAAAAATTGCTGTTTTTAAGTAAGAATACTATATTAATGAGATTTTTGGGACTGTTTCGATTGAACTAACACGTCAATGTCTGGACGTTTTTTAGAAAAACTAAAGTTGAAAAAGTACGTTCAGATAAATAGGCCTACGTGGTGGTGAATACCATCAGAAACCTCAATGCAGTTACGGATATTGTGGGATATCCTGTCCTCGTTTTCATCCAAAAGTTGTTAAATCTTTCTCCTTAAAGACTGACTTCATCATGGAATCACAAGACAGTTCAATGAGTTCATTTTCGATTTTTCTTATATTTTCTGGTGGTTTATTCGATGGTTTCTGATAGTTTTAGGATTGCGTCGCGACCCACCTGTAACCCTTCCTCGATCCACCGGTTGGGAACCGCTGGTCTAGACTCTAGTTTATCCGGAAGCTCTATAATAAAAAAATTAGTTTGTTTTTGTACAATACCGGGTCTTTTATATTATTTTACTATAGCCATAGCCTATGATAAATTCATGCAATTTATGTAAAAACGATGTCAGTGCTAATAAATACGTATAAATTATTGTTAAATAAATTATTTTAAAAATCTAGCTGTTGAATAAATAATCGCGGGCAAAGCCGCTGGAAGCTGCTAGTATCTAAGTCAGGGCTATCCAACATGAGGCCCGCGGGCCGCATGTGGCCCGCGACCTAACTTTCTAATGTATAAATTACCCACAAATACGAAATTTATAAAGTCAAAGTAAAGATGTTCCCTCTCTGATAAGTCACTTACTCAGTTGCTTCGTTTATCAACAACAAATATTAAAGTTTATATTGATGCATTAGTTAGTGAAAACCAACATCCTAAAATTTCCCACTAATTTTTTTGTAATTTGATATTTTTTTAATAAATTAAAATAACAATACAAACGCGTTTTTTATACCATACCTACAGTGAGTTGGCCAATGACGCGGGTTTCTGCGTCGCGGCTGGCACAGCTCCAACTCCCGAGCGATCGGGTGAAATATCTACGTAAATAATGCCGCGGTCGGTGTAATGATTCAGGTTCTCACATTTACAGTTAAAATTACAATGAAAATAACCACGTACCTCATCACAAGAGATGTTGGAAATGTTCTCCTCTTTCATCCAGACAATACTGGCATCTCTTTAGGAAATTTTATTTCACGCGCAAAAGTTCAGCTTCCGAGACAGAGTTACTTTCTCTTTTGATAGGCCTATGTGATATTGTCATTAAGTTCTTCTAACAGTATGTAAATATTATTTATGGGGAACCTTGAAAAAATAAAGTGTATAGGTCAATTTACCATACATAAGAAGAACTTAAAGACAATATCACAAGAGAAATTAATTCTATCTCGGAAAGAAAATTCCCTTAAAAAGGTGCCAATGTTGCGTGTATGCAAGAGGAGAACATTTCCAACATCTCTTGTGATTAGGTACGTGGTTATTTTCTTTGTAATTTTAACTGTAAATGTGAGAACCTGAAACATTACAACGACCGCGGCATTACTTGCGTAGATATTTCACCCGATCGCTCGGGAGTTGGAGCTGTGCCAGCCGCGACGCAGAAACCCGCGTCATTGGCCAACTCTTGCGTGGGACTCACTGTATTAAAACTCACTCATAAAGTTGCGTACGAAGTATTCTATAATGCGGCCCTCCGAACAGCATTTTTTTTAACGCGGCCCTTGGGGCACTTGCAGTTGGACAGCTCTGATCTAAGTAAATGGACGGTTGTAATATCTAATGCATAATTCTAAAAGAGGGGAAGTAACCTAATGTATAATCGAGGTATTGTTGTTGTTAGTTGCCATAGGTGATTAAGTTGGTATATCAAGAAACTGGATCTAAATTGTGGAATAAGGTAAATCAGCGTTTCTCAACCTTTTTGAATCCGAGGACCTCTAAAATGTCTAAAAAATTTTACGAACCCCTAATTTTACATCCCATTTTTAAAAGTAGGCTATATGTAGGTCTATTTTCTCAATATTTGGGGTATTAGCTGTTGTAAGTCGTAATAAAATACATTTTTTAAACTCGACGGAAACACAATTATTGAATTGGAATTAAACTATTGACAGTAAAATAATATTTTGAACAGACTTTAATATGTATTACAAATTTGATAATATAATTAGAAATTATGTTATTATTCACTTTTAATGAGACGGTTGAGCTTATCGCCTCTTTCAGAGTTCATGAATATTTGGCAATATTGAAGATCAGCAGATGCATTAAGTCGGTTTCTGTATTTGGTTTTTAGTTAAAAGAGCTATGAAAATCCCTTCTCACAAAGATAGGTTGTTGAAAACTGCATGGCGCCTCTAATAACAAATTCCGACAAAGTCTTATTTTTTAGGATTTTGAATGAAAGAGGGAACCATAGACGTCAGTGCATCAGGGGTTTGAAACAGTGGTTCGTAACTGAAAAAGTAAGGAAACTTGCAATATGACCTGTATTTTCGAAGATTTTAAAAACTTTGACATCAGCTAGTGTCCATTTTATGTGAAAATTGTTTTACTTCTTTACTTCCCAGTTGCTTTATTATATTTTTAATTAATTATATCTGCGGACCATAGGTTGAGAAACTCTGAGTTAAATGAGTTGAATGAATGAATGGTTTATTTCATCATACAATACATAAGGGACTCTCGGTTACAAACAATGCTTTGCCGCAGAGCCCCTTTGTTGAGAAAAAAGAAAACTATTGGTATCACTCTCAGAACAAAAACAAACACAAAAACTATGAAAATACATATAATTGTTTCAACATGTTAATCCTTACCTACAACTTTTTATTATTATTATTATTATTATTTTTTTTTTAAGTAGGGCCTATTAATTACCAATTATACCGTCTTACTATCGCTTTCAATTTTTTTACCCCAAATTCTCTTAATTATAAACATGAATTTTCCCATTTTTTTCAGTAAAATCTCGTTTTTTGTTGTACCTAATTTCTTATATGCTATGCTACTGTTCATTCTTAAATATTTCCTGTCAATGTACATTTTTCTCAGTTCTTCTGTTACAGTGCACTCTAATAAGATGTGCTTTGCGTTTTCTTCCTTCCTGCAGAGTGGACACATTCCACTAGGTGTAATCCCTCTTAAGTTTCTTAACCTCCATATACCCAATCTTAACCAAGCCAAACCAGTTCTTTCATTGCTATCACAAGTTAAATGAGTTAAAGACTTACACTGTCTGAAATCGGCTTCACAACAGTATTGCCCCTACCTGGAACAGAAACACATACAAAATATATAACAGACAGTCTTTTATGATTCTCTTCCGTTCAGTAGTCTATTTCTATCGTGTAATTTTTATAGGTAACGTCAAACTTGTGATAAATCCCATTTAGATTTATCTTGCGAATCTCAGAAGATTCTCGAAGTATATATCACGAATATTTCGCAGCAAAAAAATTAATGTGGCTTGGTTCTAAAAGGGCCAATGTCATAAAATTTGCTTTTCAGATGACTGACTTTGAAGCCTTTATAGAAGTAACATTTTTTTGCTGAGAACTTCCGACATAGGCCTCTAAGGTTTCTGTATTATGTCTATTAATAGCAACAGACATTGGCACTTTTAGTATACGAAAGATAAAGACTAGTCGAGCTCAATAATTCATAGATCTCATTTTTGCAAGAAATTGACATTGGCCCTCTTAGAACCAAGCCATATTAATAACAATTATTAAAGAAAAATAATCAACATACAAATATTCAGATTTATATTACGTTTACTTCGGAACGAATCAACCAAGAAGACCGATTTTATTTATATTCTGAACGTTTAAGAGCGAATCTGGGAGTAATAATTTCAGATACAGTAATTCTAAGGCAAAAGTGTCGACTGATATCATGAAATGCTTGATTTTTGCAGTTCAAAAATTTTTATCTTCTCGCCTTTGTCTAGAAACGAAAAAAAAAAAATGTATAAGACAACATTATCTTGCCGGTTATATTATATGGATGTGAGACATGGTCGCTTATTCTTCAGAAAGAACATAATCTGAGAGTATTCGAAAACAGGGGGCTTAGGAAAATATTTGGGCCTAACAGAGATGAAAACGGGGATTGGAGAAAACTGCATAACGGCGAGTTTTATAACTTCATAGTATATAATAAGGGTGATTAAATCACGGAGGATAAAATGGGCTGGACATGTTGCACGCATGGGGTATGAAAGACTTATATAAAAAATATTGACTGGGAAGGGAAGAGACCACTTGAAAGATCTAGACGTAGATAGGAGGACAATATTAGGATAGATTTGAGGGCAGTAGGATTTTCGAGGGATGGGTGGAGTTAGCCCAGAACAAGGTTAAATGGCGGATTCAATTGCTCATTTTTTTCCTAATGATATTACTTGTAATTCTTTCCGTATATCTTCGTTCTTAAATCTATCTAACCTGGTGCATCCTTTAACCAATCTAAGGAAATTCATTTCTGCAGCTTGTAATTTTTTTATATCATTGCATGTCATAGTCCAAGTTTCAGATCCGTATAATAGAACAGGCACTGCCATTACTGTATAAAATTTTATCTGAGTCTCTTTCATTGTTTTTCCTTCCAGTGTTCTATTTATTGTACTGCATATATGTTGAAATTCAGGAAGTCTATTCATACAATCACTAGTATATTTATAAGTGACTTCCGCTCCTAAGTATTTAAAACTTGTAACCTGTTCTATTGGAATGTCATTCAAGACAATTTTTGTTGTTACACTATATTTCGCATGAAAAGCCATTTTTTTTTAAGTGTTGAATTTTTAAAATTATACATTTTACTGGTTCTCTCTAATTGATATATTGCTTTCTGCAGTTCATTTTCAGTTTTAAACATTAAAACCTGGGCATCTGCAAAAAGTATCGTCTTTATAATAAAATTCGGTTCAATTTCTATACCTCCAGTAGTTTTATTATTCCATTCTCTAAGAATGTCGTCCAAGTAGCCTATATTAAAAATAAGCTTGGTAAGATAGTACATCCTTCTCTTACACCCTTATTTATTAATATTTCCCTGCTGTATATGACGGGTCAAAGCTTCACCTCCGGGTTCCATAAATTATATAATATTCCTTCAACTTGCTTAGGAATTGCCTATTGTCACTGAATAATTAAGTATGGTTAATGGTGACATGGCCTGCTGCTTTGCCATGGGGCTATCGTAATATAATATTGTAATAGTATATTGCGATACAAGTGCCGTAAGCGATGCGTACGGATCGAGGAAAGCGTTTGAAAAAACGAGGCGCTCGCGCCGAGTTTTTTCAATATTCCGAGATCCGTTATGCGCTTACGGCACGAGTATTGCATGCTTTTTTTTGCACGATGATTATTTATATCAATTTAATTATGTTAATTGAGATATTACCTGAAAATATTATGTATATACATTATTGAAGATAGATGTTTATTTCAGAAAGTGATTCGCATGTGTTTGTTGTTATGGGAACCGAATATTTGTCCTGGGGGGCCTTGTCCATAAAGGCTTGTATTATGATGTGCCGTAAGTAAATTCTTACCGCACGGAAACTCTTACCGCACATAGCAACAAGATTGCGTGCGGGAATGTCAACTTACGATCCACGGCAACAATAGGCTATTCGTAAGTACCATTAATTAGTTAAGTCGTGCAAAATAGTATATTGCGATACAAGTGCCGTAAGGCACGTTTACGGGTCGAGGAAACAGATTGAAAACCCTCGGCTGCGCCTCGGGTTTTTAAGTTTTTGAGACCCGACGGTTACTTATATCAATTTAATTATATTAATTGTGATATTACCTGAAAATATTATGTAAATACATTCTTGAAAATAGATGTTTATTTCAGAAAGTGATTCGCATGTGTTTGTTGTTATGGGAACCGAATATTTGTGCTGAGGGCCGTGTCCATATAGACTTGTATTATGAAGTGTATCGTAATGAATTATGACGTAGCGCAGGCACCGTAAGTAATATAACAGCATCGCAACCGGCCTTAGCAACAAGACTGTGTGGGAATGTCAACTTACGATCCATGTAAACAACGTTCGTAAGTACCACTTACTAGCTAAGGAGTGCAAAAAATTATATAAGTCGTGCAAAAAAGTATAACTCCATACGTTTGCGTATAACATATAGACTATTATCACTAACTGCCTTTTCATGAGCGTATCTGTAACTAAATGCTGTAGAAGAAAAGAACATTAATACTAGAAGTCGTATCAATGAGAGTAACATATCTCAAAAGAAGAGATTCTAAGAAGTCGAAATTAAGTCCTAAAGACAAATTAATCTGGTAGAAAGAAAAAAGGAAGAGACATCGTTCAACCGAAGAGAATTTGTCTCAGTTCGTCTCGAAAGAGCTTTTATTTGAAAATGACTAGACTAGCAGTATCTAAGCAACAGTAGTGAGTCCAATATAAGAAGAATGCGAGGCTTAATAGAAAAGATGAGGAAGCGCATGGCCAGTTCCCATCTTTCTAGATATCAATCAGCAAGTTAAGAGAGAGCAAATCTAGGGCGACAGCTCACAACATATGACAAACTCATTTTGCTCGATCTCTGCAGAGAAAATTCTGCTGAGCGGCCCAAGTGTTTTCTCGTGAGACATGAGTATAAATGACTTTTTAGTACACGTTTGTCGGACAGTTAAAATGCGAATAAATATTTTGAAGTGAAAATTCTTTAGGCGCGCTAGGAGTAAATTGAGAGCTAACCCAAAGTTGCGTTACGCTCTAGCGTTACGAACAAAATCGTAGTGGGGCTGTGAGGGACTGCACAGAAAACAATCAACTCAATGATTAGGCTTTTTAAAAAATCCAAAAATCCAAAATTTTAAAAATCCAAAAACCTAAAATTAAAAAATCCAAATTCCAATTTAAAAAAATAAAAGATTCAACATTTTAAAAATCCAAAAATATAAAAAAATCAAATAATCCAAAATTAAAATATCCAAAAATCCAAAATAAAAAATTCCAAAAATCCAAAATTTAAAAAATAAAAAATCCAAAATTAAAAAAATTAAAAATCCAAAATTAAAGAATCGAAAACTCAAGAATTAAAAATGTAAAAATCCAAAATGAAAAAATCCAAAATTAAAAAATTAAAATAAAAGAATTCAAAGATCCAAAATTTAAAAATCCAGAATTCCAAAATTTAAGAAATTCAAAATTAAAAAGTACAAAACCCCAAAATTAAAAAGTCTACAATCCAAAATTTAAAAAATCCAATAATTCAAAAGTAAAAAAATCCAAAAATTAAAAAAATCCAAGTTTCACTTTTGTCGCGTGGCATTCCACGCACCCGATTTTTATTGGTCTTGGCCGCTAATATAGGCCTATTACTTTAGGCCTAAGTCACGGAAACCTTTAGCGGCGTATTAAACAAAATTCTGATGGCAATGACCAGTCATTACCAACCTTAAACAGGGTTTGAAACAAAATACGTGACCATAAAACAACAGGATAAGTTATATAAGGTAACATTGCTTCTTTATGTTAATCAGAAGCTTTCCCATAGTTTTTCACAAAACACTTCACCACAATAACAACAAATATTGGTCAACATAGTATCACATCTTCGTTCACAAGAAAAAACACTCTTTACCATGGAATAGTCTTTAAATGCAATATATTCTCTCTCACAGTGCAGTCGAGATTATGCTAGCAGCAGCTCCGATTCCATGTTTCATTACATGATAATATTGTACATTATATGATAATATTATAGGAGAAAAATTCTTCTGACACTAGGATGCAAACCCATGACATTCAGTTTTCCGTGACGCTGCTCTACCGATTGAGCTAGAAAGTGATTCAAGAATACATATCTCCATCTTATATGCTACTGTACTATACTAGAGGAAGCCCGGGCACAAAATCACTAATTAGTGTGTCTCACAGTACTGTATATGATGTGAAAGTCTTTCAGTGAAGTAGAGGAGAGATTCCATTTGGCGCTGTGAATCTAACTCTAGCCAGCTCATTTGGTAGAGCAGCGGAACGGCCATGGGTTCGAATCCCAGTGCCAGACGAATGTTTCTCGCATTATATTCTCATACTGGAATGCATTTGTGTTGGCCCTTAAAAGTAAATTGTTTATTAGGCTAAATAAGTCACGTACAATCTAACGCCCCTATAATTGTATTGCCTAATATGTTAAATGAAGAGAATCCTTCTAGACAGCGAACCTGTTTAGCGAGACTTTTTTCCTCGTCTTCATTTCTAACCCTACTACAGATAATTGAATCCCTTTGTGCTATCAACATTGCGTTGGTATACCTGTAGGGTCTGATTTAAGAGGACCACACCATGCTACATCAACATTTATGATCAATTACCCCCCTTAATGGCAGGGAGAACAATTTGAATTCATTTTCTGCTGAGAATAGCACACGCAATCACACTGGCGTTTAAGTGAATTCACTGTAGAACGAGAGAATAAACCAGCAATCGAATATCGGCTTTAAATAAATTCTCCATTTCACCAATTAACTGTATTCTATAATACGAGAAATCTTCTTTTAACTCTTTCGGAAATTGTATACCTATAGGCCTACATGTAATAATTCTCCAATTATTTGTTTCGTCTATACAATCAATTGGACAAAACGGGCAATATAAGTATATCTAACACTAACAATTACCGGCTTAAAAATATCTCTATATATATATATAAAAGACTTTGTCCTGACTGACAGGAATCAACGTAAAGCCTAAACTATAACAGGTAGAGACTTGGAATTTTGACAGTAGGCTACCTTCGTTTCATAATGTAAGCTTAAGTGCTCACTAAGAAAGGATTTTTATTTTTTTTTATTTTAAATGCCAAAAATATTTAGGATATTTAATCCCATTTTACACAGAATTATCAAATCCAAATCACAATTCACCTGACAACAGTATTGTTGGCAGTCTTCACATAAGGCTTTGGAAATAAATGAAACGAGACCTGACAATCGTTCTAGTAAAATTGTTTATGCATGATTTTGGTAAGGTTCATGAATCTATGGTTCATTTTAATCGTTTCATTTCGAATTTGTATGCCCATATGGCAGCATATGATTAGTTTTGTTCGTTTGTTTATTTATATTTAACGTTAAACAATATAATTAAGAGTAAAATTATTTGATTCCTGCAATTTATGTAAAAACGATGTCAGTGTTAATAAATGTAATGTTTAAACCGTTGACTACTTTTGAATAAATGTAATGTTTTAATTATTATTATGTTAAATAAACGATTTAAACACAATATCTAGCAGTTGAGTAAGTAATCGCGGGCAAAGCCATGGGCACCTGCTAGTCTGTTATAAAAATTTGAAAACTTTAAAATAGTAATAATTAAAAAATGATAGCTAAAATATGTTCCATGTCATTTTCTTTATTTAAGTCTTTCCAGTAATGGAGATGTAGAGTTTTGTCAAAACGGTCCTCAATTATCTTCTCGTCTTCTGTTCAGAAATCTAAAAATAAAAATGTATAAGATATTATCCTGCCGGTTGTATTATATGGATGTGAGACATGGTCGCTTACTCTTCGGAAAGAACATAACCTGAGAGTGCTCGGAAACAGGGTGCTTAGGAAAATATGAAAATGGGGACTGGAGAAAACTGCATAACGACGAGCTTCATAACCTGTACTCGCCACCGGATATGAAGGACGGAGGATGAAATGGGCTGGACATGTTGCAAAGCATGGGGGAGGAAAGACATATCTCAAAAGTATTGAATGGGAGACCAGAAGGTAAAAGACCACTTGGAAGACCTGGTCTTAGGTGGGAGGACAATATTAGGTAGATTTAAGGGAAGAAGGATTTGCTAGGGATGGTTGGATGGAGTTAGCACAGAACAGGGTTGAATGGCGTGCTCAGGTAAGCGCGGCAATGAACCTTCGGGTTCCATAAAATTGATAATATTCCTTTAGCTTGCTGAAGAATTGTATATTGCCATCGAGTAAGTAAGGATAATTGGTTGCAAAACACTTCATAAGGACCAGAAACTTGTACGCAATTTTAATAAACGTACATCCAGTCAATAGCTATGTTGTGCATTCTTCTCATAAAATCTCTTCTCAGAATGTATATTTTATAAAGAATGTATACGCATTAAACTCCGTTACTTTACTACTTTTTCATTATTTATTCAAGAAATTGAAACCTTAATTTTCATGTTACAAGAAACTTCTTCGAAGCTTTGCAGTAGCTTATAAAGATTGGAAATAAGTTTTGAAAAGTTAAGTTTCGGTAAAAGGCTGCAGAGAGAGAGAACGTGGGATGAAGGGGAAAAAAAGGAAGAAGAAGAACCCCGGGCATGGCTTAACTTTTTGAAAGAGTGTTTGTCTTTTCTATTCGGGCCCCGTTCCACTATTGTTTGAATTGGAAACATTGTGAAATTTGAATTGTGCAAGAACAGACATTAGAATCCATTAATAATATTAACATCTCATGAAAAGTAATGGTTCCTTTCTCGGTTGCAGTTAGAACGTTTTATTTCGCTGAATATTCAGTTTAAATTTCAACTTATTTAATAGTTGGGCAATTTTTCAGATGTCAGTAAAAAGAGAAGCTATTATTTTAAATGTCTAAGGGCCAGTTGTATAAACATGTAAACCGTGGTTAGCATGCAAAATTACCTTTCAGTTACAGTTAACTGTCCTTTTTGTTGTATAAACGTTAATCCAAGTTTATCTCATCTTAACCAACAGTTTAATATAACTGGTGGATTTTTGCAAGTTAGAACAATAACTGATTAATTGCAAATTTTAAATTCATTTCAAACGGTGAAAAGACACTAGAAATTCATTTCATAACTACAATGTGAGTTATTAATTATTATTTTCACATCATTTAGATTCAGTTTGCTTTCATTTTGTCTAATGACACTAAAAATAAAAAAACCGGTACCTTAGCTTTGTTGTTGGTTATGATAGCCCTACATTGCAAAATAGCAACATTTATTTCTAGATTTCTGATTATTCTGATACAGTACCTCATCTGGTGAAGGAATGAAAATCCATCATGCATCTCATGTATGTCATAAGAGAAGGAATCCTTTATTAGTACTGAATGACATGTTACCGAAATTTGGGCAGAAGAACTAGACAGAGGTTATGTCTCCCATTGCAATCAAGAACAAAGCGAATTCATGATATGACCATGATACTCAGGGTCAGTCCTGAGGTTCTAGGCGAATTATTGTGACTGGAAGCTTCCAAATAGGCACTGCGGACATTGGAACCGCCAGTAGAACCATTTATAATGTGACAAGAGAAAATTAAGGTCTCGGTTTATTAGAATTCCAACTAAGGACAATGTCATAAGTAGGGTTCGGATGTTTATGAAAAGTCATATTTTTATCCTGACCTCCATTATCGCCGAAAACACAAATTAAACATAAATTGCACATTTCTTATACTAATCGGACCGTTTTTATTTTGCATGTAAAGTCATATTTTGGTCATTTTCATGGTCTTGGTCATATTTCGGTCATATTCGTAATTTAACGTCATATTTCAGCTATAAATTCGTTAAAAGAGCACAATGATGCAGTATGTGCACTAAATTGTGGACTTAATTTTTCTTTTCCGGAAAAGAGTCACGAATATTTTTGTTTTACTTTAGCTGAAATGTAAAGGGACAGTAACAGATAATAGCACAATTACCTTTTCCTCCTTGCTGTTAACAATTTCCAATAGACATGTTTCTAAAAGATTTTCCGTTCACAGTTACAGTGGTAACTGGAAACATTAACAGATTAGAAATTCTTTACAAATAAACCTGTAATTCACCTGTAAAATTGTTGAAAAGTGATTATCTGATGGAATTATTGTGATATAATAATTTAGTGTCATAAAAGTTTTAAACCGGAACATTTATTTTTAGGTAATACGTTCTTTTATGAAGGGATATTTAGGATTTTTTGGTCATATTTTGTCATCTTAAGGTCATATTTTGTCATTTATAAGATGATGTTTACAGTCATATTTTCCCCTTTTTTAGGTCTTAAACATCCGAACCCTAGTCATAAGAAAACAATACTAGATTTCTACAATATTTGTAACCTTCCAGGCATTATAGGTGCTGTAGGTAGCACTTACACACCTAACACCTCTATGGACAGGTTAAAACAATTCAAAGCAAAAATATACATGGCCTCAATGAAATGATTTTCTGGGGAGGGGGGAACTCATCTTTATTGAACCATTGAAAATAAATACCAAAGTCATGTGTGTAAAATGGTGCTTTGTCTTTAATTAAACAGTTGAAAATCAAATACCAAAGATATAAACATAATACTCTCTGCAAATTTCCCTCAACTTTTGCACTGTTGCCAGACGTTTTATTATTTCCTCCAGTTATTTAAAACTGTGAGTTACACAATCTATGGATATTTCTATACAACATAAGTAGCTAGTTATTTTCCAACTTTCACTTAAAAACAACCATCAATTTGTGAGTTTTATACAACTGGCACTTAATGTAATAGTGAATAGCAACCAAGAAATGAAGGGATATACAGTCACTTTAGCGAAATGATGTATTTCTACGTGAGGTCCTTATACAGTGAGTCCCACGCAAGAGTTGGCCAATGACGCGGGTTTCAGCGTCGCGGCTGGCACAGTTCCAACTCCCGAGCGATCGGGTGAAATATCTACGCAAATAATGCCGCGGTCGGTGTAATGATTCAGGTTCTCACATTTACAGTTAAAATTACAATGAAAATAACCACGTACCTCATCACAAGAGATGTTGGAAATGTTCTTCTCTTGCATCCACACAATACTGGCACCTTTTTAGGAAATTTTCTTTCACGCGCATAAGTTCAGCTTCCGAGACAGAGTTACTTTCTCTTGTGATAGGCATATGTGATATTGTCTTTAAGTTCTTCTAACAGTATGTAAATATTATTTATGGGGAAACTTGAGAAATAACGTGTATAGGTCAATTTCCCATACATAAGAAGAACTTAAAGACAATATCACAAAATAAATTAACCCTATCTCGGAAGCTGAACTTATGCGCGTGAAAGAAAATTTCCTAAAAAGATGCCAGTATTGTGTGGATGCAAGAGGAGAACATTTCTAACACCTCTTGTGATGAGGTACGTGGTTATTTTCAATGTAATTTTAACTGTAAATGTGAGAACCTGAATAATCACACCGACCACGGCATTATTTGCGTAGATATTTCACCCGATCGCTCGGGAGTTGGAGCTGTGCCAGCCGCGACGCAGAAATCCGTGTCATTGGCCAACTCTTGCGTGGAACTCACTGTACTAACAGCTAAAACATGAGCGGTCCCTGCAATACGGCATCTTATTCTACATTGCATTGCCCATGTTTTAGGGTAAAGAAAGTTATGTCAGCGTATCACATCAGATTCTTTTTAATGTTCTCGCCGTAAGTCCCACTAATTACTGTACAATCTCGAAGAGTATATATACTTTAACGATTCTTTAAATTACTGAATACGGGTAGGCCTACCTGTATTTAGTATTGTATCTATAATCTGCACTGAAACCCATTTAGGCTATCTGTTTAATATCTTTACTCCTATTAGAATACCAGTAAATGAAAGGTTCGTAAACTTTTCTGTTTCAATTTATACATTATTTCGTGGCATTCCGTTAGCGAGTTTTAGATCATTATGCTCTGTAAATAATTTCTTTTTTAAAATTTTGAAACATGCTACAAATCTTCATACATAATATAACAATTCTCAACATATAACATAATATATTTATTTAAAGAAGTAACTAGCACGTATTAAAATAAGTAATTAATTCACAACACGTGAAATGAATAAAAATCAGCTGTAACTTAATTACAGCTGGGTCGATTATAGAGGAAACGTCCAAAGAGTCGTTGGTTAAGCCTTAGGATGTGTGGGTGGAGAGATTTGTCGCTTTTTCCACCGAAGATAGGCTCAAACTATCGTTTTTCCTCGAAATTTGAACAGCTCTAGAAAATTTATTCCTTAAAAGGAGGTAATTTTGTTGGAATAGATGATTTGACTATATTTTTCTGCAGGTAATGATGTTACTGAATTATAAAATCTCTTCGTACGTTTAAAACTATGAACTCGAAAATTTGCGGAAATCCACAAACACAAATCTTAGTTCCATGGTAACTATATATACAACTTTCGAAATGTTAATGTATGGGTACCACGTATTGGAAATGAACATTTGCGATACCCCGCGTATAGAGAAACGTTACAGAGAAGATTAGCATTGTCCCTGCACAAGGATGACATGTTAAGCGTGAAACGTTTCACATTTTTTGAAATTACTAATTATATTTTAAATTTTTGTTCAAATATTGAAGACATCAAAATATGAAAATTTATGCAATACCAATAAGAATATTCCTTTTTTTACGACGAAAAAAAAAATTAAAATTTAGTTACAAAAGTAACGATTTTAGGACCAATTTTATACTTAATATATGTAAATGACTTGCTAAATTTAAATCTTGATGTAATTAATGGCTCCATATTTTCATATGCAGACGACACTGTAGTTATTTTTACTGGTCATTCATGGGAGGAAACATATAAATACGCTAACACAGGCATGGTAATTGTAAAAAAGTGGTTTGATTCTAACCGTCTCTTACTAAACGTAGATAATTCAACATTGGTTCCTTTCTCATTAACAACTATTGGTCAGATAAAACGGAAGAATTGTACAAATTCAAATTTAATAATACACAATTGTAATTTTGATGTAACAAATTGTTCATGCTCCCCACTGAAGGAGGCTGCCGTTGTGAAATATTTGGGTATTTTTATAGATCAACATCTTAAATGTTAATTACATCTGTAATAGACTACGCAGACAATTTACAAATTTGTCATTTTACGTCACTGTATATCCATTACTGTTCTTCGTTCCGTTTATATAATTAAGGAATCGCGCACAATGTGCATCCTGTTCCAGTCCATTATGCAATATGGCATTCTCGCCTGGGGAGGATTAGCGAAAACTACTCTTGAACCACTTTGCCTTTTACAAAAAAGAATAATAAAAATCTGTCTAAGAAAACACATTGATTACCCAAGTAGTCTAATATTTTCGGAATGTAATGTTTTTAAGTTTGACCAATTCTACAAATTTTCTTTATTAAAATATTTTCACAAACATCGTGCAAAATACACATCCGGTGATCATGCATACAGCACTAGAAGAAATAATAATCTACCTCTATCAGAACCCAAATGTCTCACATCAGCAGGATTAAACCATAGCATTAATTTTGGTCCCCGCTTTTATAACTTTATGATCAGTAGATACCCCGATCTCGCAGTTTACCCTAGTTTTAAATTTAATAAGTATGTAAAGCATTTTTTGTAATTTTATTAGCTTTAAGTCATTTATTTTTATTATTATTTATTGTATGTATTTGTGTTTAATATTTTTTGTCTCCTTTTTTATAAATTTAAAATTAAATCTTTCTCCACTCTGATGTCCTGAAACTACACCTGAGCACGAGCAGTTTGCTGATTCGGGTGTATTTCTAAATAAATATTTGGTTCTTTTCTTTTTTTTCTTTTCTTAAAAAGTATTGTACTTTAATTCTGAAATTTGTAAAGGTTTTTTTGTTTATTTGTGTATTTTTGTATTTTTATTTGCATTTGCATTTGATTTGATTAACAATAGGCAATAAGCAATTGAAACTTTATTGCAAATGTAAGCAACCTGTACTTAAAATAAAATAAATAAAATAAAATAAAAATAAAAATTGCGTTAATTTTAGTGTTATTTTGCATAAAATTCAATTGGGCGTTATTTCCTATTAAAACTAAATAGTCCAACCCTCGTGTGTTGCAATATAGGCCTACTGCATTCCTGCAAAAACACGCAACCAAGTTAACACTTGCCTGCAGTTAGATAAACTGGTTAACACAATCTCCATGACCAACATATCGAGGTGCATTGAAGATAAATCTACTGCAAAAATACATCTATTTAATATATTGAAATAAATATAAAATACATTGACCAAAATCTTG
This sequence comes from Ectobius pallidus, assembly GCA_964059195.1. Taxonomy (NCBI): domain Eukaryota; kingdom Metazoa; phylum Arthropoda; class Insecta; order Blattodea; family Ectobiidae; genus Ectobius; species Ectobius pallidus. The sequence continues at coordinate 205,432,316 of CAXKWD010000001.1, read as the reverse complement.
ACTGGATGACACACATAGAAATGATAAGTCCAAAACTGAGTTCAGCGTGCTTTGCTTTAAGAATTTTGAATAATATATTAAAACAGGATGCATTACTTATGGTATATTTTGTATATTTTCACTCGGTAATGAGGTACGGGATCATATTCTGGGGCAACTCTTCCCATAGGGAGAAAATATTTAGATTACAAAAGCGGGCAATAAGAATAATATGTGGAAAGAAAAAAAGGGAATCTTGTAAACCGCTATTTGAAAAATTAAAAGTCCTCACTCTTACAGGGGAGTATATATACTCTGTTATGTGTTATGTAGTGAATAATATTGATAAATTTCAAACTAATTTTAGTGTACATGGACGTACTACCAGAAACATGAATGATCTACACAGACCAAATAACTCGTTAAAACTCTTTCAGAAGGGTGCTTATTATTCTGCAGTACAGATATATAACAAGCTTCCAAACAACATTAAATTATTATGTATTCAAAGAAAGAGCAAACCTTTCAAAACAGCTGTCAAGGAATTTTTAATAGCTCACACCTTCTACAATTTGGAGGAATATTTCCAGCTTGGATAAATTTGGCAGCTTGCAGTTTCTGTAGGCCTATATTATTGTTATAACATGCATGTATTTTTTGATCTGACGTGTTCTATATCCTTGAGCCCCGCTCAACACAGGATCTACAGGACGAGATATCTACATCTACATCTACTTCTACATTCACTAGGAATGGTGTTTAGTGCTAAATTAATATATGCAATAGCAGCAAGCAATTTCCTTTAATGTGGCTCCAGATAAGATAATTAATTTTTAAACTGAAATAGATATCTTTTTAGTTCCTTATACTCTTATACCTTTGGTTTGCTTACTAATTCAACATTTAAAGATAATTTATTAAATATTTCTTTTTTATTAATGTGCACATAAAGAATTTCGATAAATGTAGCATTTAAGTCCTTTTATTAAAAGAGATCATTCTAAAACCTGATATTTCCCTCTAGAAATAACAAATCGTTAAATTTAAAAAAAAAATTGCAACAAAAAAGAAAATATCGGAATAACATAAAATTTTGAGTTTTTCGCGTATGTAAAACAAAAAAGTCGCCTGTAAGTGTTTTAAATAAAATATTTTATTAATGATGAAAACAATTCGTAAATCCGTCATTCACGAAAAATAGGTGATTTATTTCTCATTATAATCCGTGTAGAATATAATATAAATTGTTATATAAATATTATTTATGACTATGTATGTTCATACATATTTTGAAGTGTAAGATAGTAAGATGAAAATATATTAAAAATTTAAGGAACGTTTCCTAATTTAATGTAACAAAATCATTTAAAACCCTGTATTGCGTAACGAAAATAAAACTAACCAATTAACCAGTTAGGAGTATTTAGAAAAGAACAATTAATACTGTACCGGAAAGGATAATGAAGACAGAGAGATTGACATTATCAGCACTAGAACAAAACACTTTCGATTTTGATTGGAGAGTTTGACTGACTTATCTATCCCGATTATATGACCAGTGAAAGCAGAGCAAAACTGGAGCTTTTAAAATAGGCAGTCACCTGTGGTAATTTTCAGAAAGGGTGAATGTCATTGACAGGTTCATTTGCAATGCACATATTTAGTGAAGTGGGTTAGGAAGGCTCGTAAATAGGTAATGTAACATAGACGAAACTAACAGAAAGAGCGAGTGAAGGAGTTAAATAATCTAGGCGCAAGAGTGATTTCCTCTGCTTCTTCACTTATTGAAATGATGACATGTTCTCACCTATTTGTAGAGCCTAGAGTACCGTAGGTGAAACTTATCATGCTCGTAAGGTAACCATTTAAATAAGACTTACAGTGAAGGAAGAACTTCCCAACTTCCTGAGCCGTTTAGCCATTTAGCTCAAGAAGTTAGGACTTCTCAATCATCAGTGTTAAAGGGACTTAAATATTCGAAGTTCTGCCCATATAAAATTTATACGTCGTTGTCAGATACGTATGGATCAAAGGGAACAGTCGACATTTTCAACATATAGTTTAAGACGATGAGTTAGATTTATTAATTCAATATTTATTTATTTAATACTTTAATAATACTTATTGTCCCTGTCCTGGATTCCTATCAGAGGCCTCTATATGCACTGTACAATTTGCAAATTTTCTAATTTATAGTTACATAGGTTATCTAAGCTATTTATAACAATCTAAAGAATATAATGTACAGGGTGTTAATGAATAACACCGAAATATTGTACCTGTATATATAGAGGACATAGAGAAGCAACTTTTACTAGGAGATTTTTGCTCTATGGATTCAATTTGTCCTGTTACAGCATAAAATCTCCCAGTGCATGGCCAGCACTGACGTCTAACATTTGAAAAAATGCAAAACAAAAGAACTTCGTTGATAATACTGCAGTTATGAATGAAAAAACTGATGCAGTGGCGACCAGTCATGGGATTAATCTGTAAATTTTGAAGATTATGAAAACTCTGAATTATGATATAACTGCTGATGAATGATTAAAATTCGGGTTTTTATCGATCACTAAGAAAGCATGAAGTCAATTTAATGAAAATTTTAACAATATTTCGTTTCACTATTGACTTAAGAGTACCAAATTTTAATGACTTTAAAGTCTTGTAGCGTACACATTTTACATCATAGAGCAAAAATCTCCTAATAAAAGTTGCTTGTCTATGTCCCATCTATACACAGGTAAAATATTTCAGTGTTATTCATTAACACCCTGTATAAGAAGGAGAGAAAAAGTTAAAAAATTTAAGAAAAACAAAACATTGATAACCTCATAATATACTAACCACACAACTACAGTACGTGTCGAATCCGGGATTATTGTGGATTTGTGATGATGAATGGTAGGTCGCGCCTAAGCATAGGCCTATCACACCTTTCACAGATGTACAATTTAAATTCTTAAGTGAAAAAAACTAAATGTCAGGCCCTAGAGAATTATTCTATCTACAAAATATTGAACAATCGTGGACAATTTTGATTGAAGTAATAGTGTTTCAAATTTATAGTCTAAATTTTCAAGAAAACAATTTTTATAAACGAGTTATAAATAATTACGAAAGATTTTTCTTGTGAAATGTCTTAATATACAGTTGTATAATATATACTGAAAGCCCTGATGCTTAAGAATAAAACTTTCATACCTAAAGATGTACAGGTACCTTAAATAAATGGGCAATAAATAAATAAATGGGCAATAAATAAATAATAAATAACAATATTCGATTTACTTTCAATTTCGCAAGAATGTTCCATGAAGACAATAAAAACGACGTATTATAAGGATTTTAATTGTTATACCCGTTCAAGAGGAAGAACAGGTCTTAAGTCTTGATTTCAAAAATGTTCTTCTACTTCTTACAGCTGAAGATAGCCACATAGATATACATTCGAGTATCATAAGTAGGGGGCGGATTTCTATGACATATCATATTTTTCCCCTTTGCATTATTTCAGGTTTCCGACTAATTTAAACCTGATTCCAAGCATCCTGATGAAAATGAAACGGCTTTTATTGTGCATATAACTGCATATTTAGGAAATTTTCAACTATTGTAGCATATTTAGTATGAATACGCATATTTAGGTCATATTGTTTGCTTATTTGTGTGCATATTAAAGAAATTTTGAAGTTTCATATCATATTTTGTAAATTTTGCATTATACTGATACTTTTTGAGAACTTACAGATATTTTAAATAATTAACATTATATTTTAATAAAATGAATTGTAATGAAACTTTAAAAAAATATACATAATGTGTAAGTGGTATAGTCATATTTTAAATTTTATTTCCATATTTCAATGTTTTTTTAGGTCATAAATGCATGCATATATCCTATGTTTTAGGTCATAGAAATACGCCCCCTAATCATAAGTCACTCTCTTTTTACAATTTTTACCGTAATATTTAAGACTTTCTACTTGGGAACATGCCCTTTAAATTAAATCGAAGTAGATATGCTAGTCAGTTCAGCTATAACTCATTTATTTCGCCTTCAATTTTAACGAAAAAGCCTTTCAATTGATTGCTGATTTTAAATTATTCACTTCAATTTATCAGACCTAAGGAAGGAAGAGAAAGAAAGGTCACCCTCTGTGAAAGGAAATCAAGGCTGGTGAATTCTTCGCTACTTTGAACTTTCATTATTGTAACAAGTATTAATTTGATACATCGCTTTTGTCTTTAATTAGACCTAGCCTTAACTTTTAGAAAGGATGCTCGGTGCGAATGAAGAAAGCTAAGATAAAGACAAGAAAAAGAAGCAAAAAAGAATAGACAGGATATAATAAGTCTGAGGAGTTGGTTCGAAGGGGTTCAAAGGAGTTCAGAAGTGCACAGATACAAAAAGATGTTTTTCTATGGACTTGTGTTTAGTGGCTTCAAAACCTGAAATTAATTAAGTCTGGCATAATTAAATCCTCGTAGAAATTAGTAATAATAATTACAAAAATCAAGCTGTCTCCCTTCTTATGGTACATTGTAGCGTGCTTTTCTGTTGTTTATATTTTAACCTCTAATCTCATAATGTATAGGATAGAATGAATAGTTTTCTGGGGGTTAACGTAGATTAAACGAGTTCAAATGTGGCTGTACATAAATATTAATATCTCCCAAGATAATTGATCAATTCCAATGAAACTTTAACTATTTATCAACAAGTAATAACAACACTTGTGTATAATTTGGTACGGAATATATTATAGCCTATTTTTACTCTCTCTTTACCATAGGTACTAAAGGTAGAAGAGATAGTATTGTTTTCGACCCTCAAATTCGAAGTTCAGTTTTCAACATAAATACACGTTTTGAGGTTCCCTGAATAAAAAAATAGTATTTTAGGAAATATGTCTGTGTGTATCTGTGAACACAAACTTCCTCTACCTACAGCACCTATGACTCGAGTAGAAAAAAAAACTATCCCTATACAGGCTATGAAGGCTCTTAGGGTTCCAGGAGGTTGAGACTCTAGGAATTTTGGACATTCGGGACATGAAGGTGGCAAGGTTGTTTGCCTTATGCACTGGCCGCCTTTAGCCCCAGGATTTCTTCTGGTACTAATTTCTGTTTTGCTTTATGGCGTAAAATGTATATGCTACAGGGCATTAAAGTCATAACAAGTTGGTGTTCATAAGTCAATAATGAAAGGAAATAGGGTTACAATTTTCATTACATTAACTTCATGCCTTCTTAGTGATCGATAAAAACCTGATTCTTGATCAGCTATATCATAAGTCAGTGTTTCTATAATCCGCAAAATTTTCAGCCTAATCACATGACTGGCGCCACTGCATTAGTTTTTTTTTTTTAATTCAAAACTACAGTGTTAACAACGAACTTCATTTGTTTTGCATTTTTTCAAATGTTAGAGTGGCGGCCATGACCTGGGAGATTTTATGCTGTAACAGGAAAATTTGATTCTATTCCTGAATGACATACTTCTTATGGTGAGGAATGTGATGTAATGTACATAGATTATTGAGGAGCACTCACCAAAGTTTGTTGATCCTAACATCTCGTCGCTAATAAGATTCACTTGAAAACGCGAGACGTTCATGGTGTCTCGTGAAACGTTGTGATGTGATTCCTGTTGTGAAGTTGACATTTTTAGTGTTTATGTTTTATTTTATGTGTGTGTTTTATTATTTTGTTTTCTTATTAAGAAGACGAAGGCTCCACGCAAGATTAAGCAACTATTGACAACGGCTTCACAAAAGGATCAACAAACAGTGGTGAGTGCTGCCCAATAATTAATCTATGTACATTACAGGAAAAATTGAATCCATAGAGCATAAATCTCTTAATAAAAGTTGCTTGTTTATGTCCCCTCTATACACAAGTAAAATGTTTTCTGTGTTCTTCATTAAGGGTATATGTACGTGAATTATTTTGAAATTTATGTTTTTTTTGTTTATAGCACTAAAAAATTGTGCTGAATTTTCTGCATCCATTGGTATATAGTTTATATAGGTTTAGAAATTATTGGTGCCATTTAAATGAACATTTAAATATGTTTACGTGCTCTGAGCTACTATTCACTATGAACTTAAAATTGAATTTCCCGGTAACTCTTATTTATCACACATATTGTTAGATAGCTCCACAACCATTAGAGATAGAAGGCTAAAATTTTTTACACTAATTTTACATGCATATATGCATAAAGTAGACTACAATGATGCCCATAGGTATAAAATTAAAGAAAATGTGTCATGAAATATTGATCAAATTTCAATATATTTTATATGCGATATATAAAAATTAATTGCATTAAAAATACTAACTTTAGCCGTATAAAAGTAGTCTACTTTGTAGAAAAATATGTTCATTATATGCATTAAAAAAATAAAAGGTGTCAGAGAAACCAGAAAAATGCTATCTCTACAGGAAGTGATAAGTGCATCTGAATTAATTTTTTTCATGCACCTATAAAACATGTAATTTAAAAATAACTTGGTCAATTTTTTATACTTTTATCAGCTAGTTATGTTCTAGTAAGCCTTCTTATAGGATCCTGTAAATTTAGTCCACTTTTGAGTCCATTTTCTTGTAAAATTTTAATATTTTAGAACCTGCATTTTTTTTATATTTTTGTGGTAGTTCACGTACATATACCCTTAACACTCTGTATATTTTGTTAGCTGACATGGGTCTAAAATACGATTATCCATTTCTTTAAAAAAAAAACACACATCTTATAGCATTAAACTTTCTTTTTAATTTTGTGCGGGCATTTTTCGCTTTGTGGGAGTATAATATGATCACATATGTAGGATTTTCCTTTTTAATTCCATCCCAGCCAGCTCGAGTCTGCCTTCACCCCGAAAGCCAGCTTCATTTCTCTAATTATCCACAACCGCATCTCGGGATAAAAGGCGTAGTGCATGAATATTTAAAGCTACCAACATGTGCCAGCTAGTGTCTACACTATCCTGATTACGATTTCCTTTAAGCATTCTATGCTGGGTATTAAAGTTTTACTGTGCACTAAAAATTCACAATGGAAACTTTATTAAATAAGTAGAAGCTACTGCTAAGCCATGTTAGGGCTTGTAATGTATACAAAACTAAAATAAAATGCAGTTGAGTATGCATTCTAGGAGATCTAGACGGTGTGGTAAATAAGAATGTCTGAAAACTAGGAACAGTGAAGTGATTTTTCTTCTTAAATTTTAGGACTGAAGTTGGCATATTATGTAATGGATATATACGCATTCATGAACCACAGATTGTCTCTATTGCACATTACACATTGGGTATTAGGCCATTAGACCATTACACATTAAGGGCAATCAGTCATAGGAGAAAGGTTTCATTTGGTGCTGTGAAGTGAACTCTGGCTTAGCCCAGTTGGTAGAACAGTGGCACGGATAGCCAAAGGTCCTGGGTTCAAATCCCAGTGTCAGAGGAATTTTTCTCCTATAATATTATCATGTAATGTCCAGGAGAGACAATAATTTGTGGTTCATGAATGTATATATCCATCTTGAATGTTATCTGTTCAATAACAGTGGAAGCCCGGTCACAAAAATCACTAATAATTAGTGTGCCTCGCAGTACTGCATATGAAATAACTTGTCTGTCAGTGAGGTAGACCATTCAGGGCAATCAGTCATAGAAGAGAGGTTCCATCTGGCGCTGTGAAGTGAACTCTGGCTTAGCCCAGTTGGCAGAGCAGTGGCACGGATAGCCAAAGGTTCTGGGTTCAAATCCCAGTGTCAGAGGAATTTTTCTCCTATAATATTATCATGTAATGTCCAACAAAGACAATAATCTGTGGTTCATGAATGCATAAATATCCACCTTGAATGTTAACAGTGGAAGCCCGGTCACAAAAATCACTAATTAGTGTGCCTCATAGTTCTGCATATGTCTTTCAGTGAGATAGACCATTAAGGGCAAACATTCATAGGAGAGAGGTGCCATCTGGCGCTGTGAAGTGAACTTTGGCTTAGCCCAGTTGGTAGAGCAGTGGCATGGATAGCCTGGATTCAAATGCTAGGAATTTTTCTCCTATAATACTCTCATATTAAGTAATGCCGAAGTTCACATATCCGATTTCAACAGTTCCAGAAAGAATAAACATGGATAGGCTACTAATACATAGAACACATAATAGAACATCTAATACTCGAAAATGTACCGCTCGCCGTCGCAGGAAATGAAACTTGAGCCGTCTGCAATACTTTTAAATCTGCAACTAATCCATTGTCGTTTCAACTTTAAAATAACATGTTGCCAACCAACGACAGAGAAGTATATTAAAGGAACAAATTCGTGACTCTCGAGTCTACTTATTTTTGTACATAGGAAGTGAATTGAGTGGTGTATTGAATAATTGTATCATTAAAGGATAAATATCCAAATTGTTTATGCTATTTTTCTTGTGCCGATATAAGGAATAGTTACTTATTATTTTGTAAAAGAAACTAGAATAAATGCTTCAAAATTATAATACAATTTTCGGTGTTAATATTAGTGTACATTATATGCTTTATTAATACTACTAAAATCGTTTGTTTAAAGCCTAAAAAGGGCTATTCCACGAGAATAAAAGGCTAAGCCTAAAAATCCGGGCCCTGACCGAGACAGCCTAATGACAAATGACAACTAAATGCTCCGATGTGATGTATCACTGAAACAATGAGTAGCTGTCTAAGCCTCCTATTTCCAGAAATGAACAACCTCCATGGCTTCCATTATGACAGAATTTAGAATAGTAACAAGAGCTTCAATAAATGAAGAAGGATTCGACATCCTACAAGCGCTGACAACCAAGTGACACATGCTCAATCATTTATACATAGTGACAAGAATAGGGGCATTTCTGTCTGAGAAATATCTCCTCCTGACTAACGAAATAATTAAATTAGATGAGAAATATCACTGCTGAATAAAGTTAGCTCGGCTTATTCACATTAGAAACTAGCAGATCCCCGCGGCTTCGCCCACGATAATTAATTGGAAGAATAAAAATTAAGAGCAAAACAATTAAAACATATTTATTAACACTTGCACGCGAAAGATTCAAAGGCCTAAACTATACAAGATTAATCACACAGCAAAAATCAGGCTTTGAAGTGAAAACCACGATTAGAAAACGTAGCATGGGAAAAACAAAAAAAAAAACAACGGCAGATTCAAGTTTCCTGGCCGAGAAAACCTCTGCATAGGGAGTTCTGTCGAAATATAAAATTTTTTGAACATTTAGGCCTATATTCATTATCCCTCTTCCGTCTAGGTTGACAATTTCAGATGTCTGCGTGCCTTGACATTATAAACAAATGAATCGACCAGAGTGGGTTTAGACAATTCAAGCGATCGCGATGCTTTTATTTCCAAGGTACTACAAAAATGGGCAAAGCCACCTGCAATTGATTTGACAATTGAAAATATGTATTATTCAAAACTGTTTATAACTTCAAAATTAAGTTTAACGATGTAAGGTCTTCTTGATAATTCCACATTAGTTGAACAACGTTCTGTGATTCGCTTTTGGATTGCTGAAGGTGAAAAACCAACTAATGTATACTCCAGAATGACTAAAGTGTATGGTGAAAGTTTTATGAACAGTGGAAATTTTTACAAGTGGGTAGAACAGTTCAAAAGTGGTCGAGAATCAGTGACTGACGAACACCGATCTGGCCGGCCTGTTGAAATTGCAACTTCCTCACTTGAAACTCGAATTGTTTGGTCCACTGAAGGAGGCATTACGTGGGAAGAAGTTCCAGGATAACGAGGATGTCAAGAAATTTGTGGGGAATTGGCTCTGACACCAAGACAAAGAGTTCTTTGCAGCCAGTATAAAAAAGTTAGTATCTCGTTGGGACAAGTGCATAAATGTTGATAGGGATTATGTTGAAAAGTAGGAAAAGTCTTGTTTTGTAAAAATAAACTGTTTTTCTCCAGGTCAGTTGGTCTTTTTAATTATTGAATGGCTCTCGTATTTATGTATTTATGAAATAAATAAAATAAATAAATTATTATTAGCAGTAGTAGTTGTAGTAGTAATAGCAGTAAGAAAATGCCGTTTTATCTTCGATGAGAAGTAGCCCTACGTCATATTTCAAGAGGTTTTCCTCGAATAAAAGAACACAAGTTTCCGAGAGCCACGCTTTAATGCTAAAATCTTCACCAATGATACAGCACTCTGATTCTTCTACCTCTCTCTTTGTTTATTACTCCAAACACTTTAAAGTACTTAAGCCTTTATATTCAATTAAACGTGAAAATTATTCTTCTCAACCATGCAATATACTCTAATTATCTTTAATACCAGGTTTTTAAGTGCCCTATTATCCGGACTGGGAAGTTTTATTTCTAACATTAGAGAGCACACATTCATTTATACGATACATAAATCCTTTGTAAATGCAAAAAGCTTCGTTAATTCCCTACGTTTAAGAGCAATTTGATTTTAATCCTAGCTCTTACCTTTAGGCCTATGCCACTGAATGTGGACGTTTACTTTTTAATGGTAGTATGGAGTTCTTAAGCAGAGTCCCAAAGCTACATCTGAAGTGAACTAGACAGATGATTAATAGCAAGTTACTAGTTAGGGCTACATAGTTGTTAGTAGGGCAAGGCATCTGATGATTTTGCATCTTTTTTATATGGAGGTTAAAAATAGAAATGTGTATCATGAGATAATTGATTAAATAAAGGCAATTTGTTTTCCATTTTTTGGCTTTATTTTGCATTTTTCGTCATTTTTCAAGAGAAAGGTCATTTTTGGGCAATTTTTAGGTCACTTTCGGAATTTTTGGCATTTTTAGGTCTTTTCGGCATTTCATGTCATGTTTCAGTGGAGGTACAAATCGTTATTTTCAAACAACAGATAATCGTTTTTATTTGAGAATATCTACCAAGTGTTCATAGTTAATTTTAATTAAGGTTTTTTTGTTGCAGTTTGCATTGTAGCAATAAAGAATTTCTTCTTTCCTTATAAATGGCACATATTTACAAGGGGCAATTTGATGGGCATGCTAATTCAGGAAGATTTGTTTGTTTGTTTGTTTGTTTATTTATTTATTTATTTATTTTATTTTATTTTTTTATCTTTTTGTTAAGGGCCTCCAAGTACAATAGATTTACTTTCTTCTTTAGTAATAAAATAAGTGTGTTTTATATTGTAAATTCATATATAACGCACTGTCATCCGTTAAATTGCTTTTAACAATTCATTATCTAAAAAACCTAAATATAACTAATAATGGAAAATTTATTGGTCATTTTTTTAAAAATGTTGTGTCATTTTTCACTATTTTTAGGTTATAAATGAATCTTTTATTTTGCATTTTTTCACTATTTTATGGTCATTAAATGCGTTGCCCTAGAAGTTAGTTACCAAGGTAACGGTTCTCAAAGTGGGGTCCTCGGATCCTCGAATTAATATTCTGGATAGGAAAATTTGCCTCTTTCTTCAGAAGAATTTTTCAGTTTGCTATATTATTTGAGTTTAGAATCCCTTGAACATGCAATGCATGGGGGACTATCGAAGATGGAGAGATATAGGTATTTAAGAATGAATCAGTTATGCCCGAGACACAAAATAGGTTGCAATAAAAGAGGACGTTCAGGACACAGAAAAACTATGGGAACATTATTATGTTACGATAAAGAAGTAAAATCCACAGTCTCGAATGTAGAATTTCAAAATAGAAATAGATAAACGTATATGGAGTGGAAACGCCGAGCCACATGAACGAATTACTGAAGAATATCAGTAAGAAGATCAAAGAAAGAAAAAATAAGGAATATTTACAACAAATAATTAATGAATATAAATAAAACTGTTGTAGAAATTACCGAAACTCTCCCTGCAATGTTATATGAAAATTTTACGTAAACTGAATATTCTATGTCAGAAGTCGGTAATAAGTTCTATCCACTGATGCCTTATTCACTCAAGGTTGTAGGGTTTGCATTCGTTGAAAAAAATGGATACTTTCAGCAGAAATAATATATATGATGATATGTATGATATTATTTACTGATTGGGAGATGCCACACCAATGTGCAAAATCCCGTGAACAAATTATTATTATTATTATTATTATTATTATTATTATTATTATTATTATTATACATGCGAATAAGCCCATTAGGACTACACAAAGTACTTAGAGGTTGCATTTGTCTTCCTTTGTGCCCGTATATCTTTCATCCTTTTACTGTGGGCTTCTCTTTAGATAACGTTGTTCCAGTCTTATTCTTTGGTTTTTCCTTTTGGTCAACTTGCCATTTGTAAATTTTGGTCCTGAAGATTTCTCGGTTTTGAACATCTTCTGGTGTAATTCTTGCCAGTTTCAGATCGGTTTTGATTTCGCCGATCCACTTCATAGTATCTGGTTTCGCTTTACTCCTGTTTTCGTAGAATTCGATTATTTGTTTTGTTAAGCATGTCTGTATTATTATTATTATTATTATTATTATTATTATTATTATTATTATTATTGTTAATACAGTATTATTGTTATTATTATTACTGTTATTGTTATTATAATAAAGCCATCTAGTGAATTATCATTATTATTGTCATTATTATTATTATTATTGTTTTTATTAATTTCATTGATATTATTGCCATTATTTTATTATTATTGTATTAATACTGTTATTGTTATTATTATTATTATTATTATCATTATCATTATTATTATTATTACTATCATCATTATCATTATTATTTTCATTATTATTATTGTTATTGATATTATTAATACTGTTATTGTTATTATAATAAAGCCATCTAGTGAATTGTCATTATTATTATTATTGTTTTTATTAATTATATTGATATTATTGTCATTTTATTATCATTGTTATTATTACTGTTATTGTTATTATTATCATTATTACTACTGATATTATTATTATTACTACTGTTATTATTATTATTAATATTATTATGATAAAGTCATCTAGTGAGAGCTTTATATCTATTACAGTTACCCGATGCTGTATTTTTATTCTGAAGTGATGGGTGAGACTTGCTCTGAAGCTGCGGGATGTCTCCCAGGGGCGGCATGACTGTATTGCATCCGGGCTTCCACCTCCGCTGGGTAATTTGTTTAGCCTCTCGCCACAGCCACCACGGGACAGGCTTCACCTATATAGCACATACCTTTCCTTTCAGTCTTTTAATCCAAGATTCCTATTTATACAGATGTTCCAAGTATTCTGTAAAAATTTATGCCTAACTATTGACGGTTTGTAAAAAAACCTATGTCATCACTCATCGCTAGGGTACGGATGTTTATGACCTAAAAAGTGGAAAATATTATTGCAAATATGACCTTAAAAATGACTAAATATGACCCAAAAATCCTAAACTTGACCTCATAAAATAGTGTGTTTTCTAAAAATAAATGTTCCAATTTAAAACGTTTAATGACACTAAATTATTACATCACATCTTTCAATCAGATAATAACTTTGTAACAAACTTACATGTGATTAACAGTTTTACTTGTAATGAACTTCTAATCTGTTAATGTTTCCAGATACCACTGCAAATGTGAACTGAAAATATTTTTTAAAACATGTCTATTGGAAGTTGTTAACAACAGGTAAGAGGTAATTGTGCTGGTAGGCTACTTGTTATTGCCCCTTCATTTTTCAGTTGCAATAAAACCAAAATTTTTGTGATTCTTTTTTGGAAAAAATCTAAGTCGACAATTTAGTACACATACTGCATAACTGTGCTCATTTACTGAATTTATAAGTGAAATATGACGTAAAATTACAAATATTACCGAAATATGACCAAGACCATGAAAATGACCAAAATATGACTTTATATGCAAAATAAAAATGGTCCGAAAAGGATATTTCATAGCTCTTGGCCTATATTGCTTAAATTTGTTAATTTCTTAGGTTTAGGTGTCAATTTTTGTGTATATAATAGTATAATATTATAATTATCCACACACCCAATTATATGTAATTTTTTAATTCACTTCGTTTTCTCGGCATATTATTGCACGCATTTTTGTCTTATGTTTTAATATAGGCATACCAATTGTATTGTTATTCTATTCCTAACATTTTGTATTATTATTAGACCTGGGATTTTAAGGCAAATGCCTATTTTGTTCCTTATGAAATAACATGAAAATTTTTAAATATGTGGACATTTCATGATAAATCACTTACATTTATGGAGTTTTATAGTGCCCTAAAATGCCTATTTGGACCTTTAGACCCTATTTTACTATTTTAGTGCCTAAAATGCCTATTTAGTACACTTAAAAATAAAATGCAATTTCTGCAATTTTTACAATCTTATAATGGACACCCCTAAAAAAAGCAGAACAGCAGAAGTGGGGTTTCCACAGAAACTTCATTATTCCAAACAATTGTCGCTAAAGAAGTGATGACTGACGGGGGAGAGGGAGGATGAAGGAGGAAGGACTACTGTGTTAAGTCACCAGTGAAAGAACATCTGTTTAAGTGAATATAGTTCGTGATGCCTAATTTTGCAGTTAATTCTGTTAAGAATAGGTATACCACGTTTCTTGCAGTAGACCATGTTACAGTTTAAGTGTATATTGTAATGTCTTAAAGTCTATTTTCCATCTATTTACACATTTTTAAAGCATATTTTAAGTCCCTATTTACTCTTTTAAAAGCCTATTTTAGGTGCTTAAAACTAATTATTTTGGAGCCTAAAATCCCAGGCCTAATTATTAGGTAGGCCTATGTTGTCTAGTGTATTTGTTTTTTGGAGATATTCTTTTAATGTATTTTGTATTTATCCTGGTTGAGTGGAAGATAAGGCCCTATGGCCTTAACTCTGCCAGGAAAAATAAAACATTAGGCCTATCATCATCATCATTATTATTATTATTATTATTATTATTATTATTATTATTATTATTATATGAACCCTGCAAAATACTTTTTTACCTTGTGAAGAACGGTCAACCAGCTAGTCTATTTTAATTTCATTCACAATCGTCCCACACAACACATATAATAGAGTATAACCGCGGCTTGGCAGTATTATATTCGTATCTACTCATCCTCCGTCATCATATATCAGCGGGGAAGTTAGTCACGCAAGATGGCTCTGCGCGTGTTATCAGTTTCAGCACGCAAACTCTTAGGATGAGTACTTCAAAGTTTGAAACACCATTAAACCAGTCAGACCAGACTGGTATATTACGTTCGCAATCTCGGTGCGGTAATTCACCATTAACCTGCCTCGTCATCCTCATTACAGACTTCACTCGCAGGTGAACTTTGAAGAATTTACATCTATCTATCTTTACCTTAGTTTTACCTCTCCCTTTTAGGGACATTTTAAGCTACCCACGCCGCCCGGGTCTTACAGGACCAATACCTGTCGGGAGAGGGATTATCTATGGATCACACACATATTTTTTTGACCAGACAAGGACATGGAGGGCCTCCCCGGATGAGTGATCAGCCCAATGCCGGGTCCACCTCCGAGGATGTGACAGAAAGGTTGGAGACAATTTTTATTTTTATATATATTTTTTTATTTTTAAGAGGACTCTACATGCAGAAATTTTGTTTTTGTAGATACTCTTTTCATATATTTTGTACTTATCCTGGTTGAGTGGAAGATAAGGCCCTATTGCCTTAACTCTGCCATGAAAAATAAAACATTAGGAATATTATTATTATTATTATTATTATTAACTTATTATTATTATCTTATTATTATTATATTAATTTTACCTCTCCCTTTTAGGGACATCTTAGAGACCCACGCCGCCCGGGCCTTACAGGGAGAGGGATTATCTATGTATCACACACATACTTTTTTGACCAGACAAGGACATGGAGGGCCTCCCCGGATGAGTGATCAGCCCAATGCCAGGGCCATCTCAAAGACAACACGAACACATAGGACGAAACACACCATTCACATACATATTCACTCTGAACAATGGGATGAAGATGATAATGACGGCCGGGTGATAGCCGGGGACCACAAGGGCCTAAAGTTACCCGATATTTGTCTCAAAGGTGAGGAAACACCCCTGTAAAGACCCCACCTAAGTAGATTGTCGCGATCATGATTCGAACCCGGACCCGTAGCGTGAGAGGAGCGAACGCATCCCCTACGCCACAGCGGTGGACGAATTTACAACATAAAGAACGTAAATTGTATAAGAAATTATACATAAGAAAGAACACAAAGATAATCCAATAAAAATTACAGCAATAGGCCTAACTCGCTTAACTGTTTTTTAATTCCTCTGCCCATACCAGAAGTACTACAAGTAGAAGACAGCCAAATTTGAAATTGAGTTTTTAACATAAATACATGGTCTCTTGAAACCAAAAATACTATTTTCGGAAACATGTTTGTGTGTATCTGTGAACAGCCTAGCTCCAGAACGAAAAATCGTTTGAAAACAAAATTTTGTATTTGGACCAGGTAACTTCTGAGGATGTGACACAAAGATTTGAGACAATTTTTATTTTTTATTTTTAAGGGATCTCTACATGCAGGAATTTTCGCGATTTTCTGGAAAATAGCCCTAACAATTTTCTTTAAATATTGGACATTAGTTGTTGATACCAAGAGCTAAAACTTTTATTTGAAATATTAAAGTCCCTCCCGGAGGACTATGTGCCTAGAAATTTTACGTCCTCAAAAATCCACCGACCGTGGGTTTGATCATACGTATACTGTGGTTTGTTCCCGCGACCTTCGGATCTAGAGGCGGGCACGCTACCTGTAGACCACCGCGACCGTCTATTATCATGTAGTGTACATAAATTTAATTTTAATAGAGTAATGCTGAGCAGGGTTAGATTATACCGTACATAATTATATATCAGAATTTTCCCTTTTAAAAGTCATTTCTTAACCAGTAATAGGTCGTAATACGCTATTTTTTATATATAATATTACACTTGTTATGACCTTAATGCAATATACAAACAACAAGTTGCTGAACAAAATAATCTACGAATTGTAAAGAAATTCTGCCATGGTAGGTGAAGATAGGAATTTGTTCCATGACAGAGGCCGAAATGCCACGCTGTATTGTTAACTATTGTGTTGACTGTTTTCTTTGCAGTCCGATATGGGACTATATATTGTGAGTGTTGCGCAAAGAGGAATCAAATTAAAAGTCTTAACTAGTAACTTTCTTGCGAATACAGTATAGCCTACCTATCAGACAACGAAGCCTCATTGTGTCAGAACTACACACTTGATACTGTACACGACACGCGTGACGTAAATTGATGACACGACTCCACTGCATTATGCACGTGAGTCAAGAAACACGACCGTGTAATGCTTCCTTGATTTGCTAAAGTACTGAGGAACATATCATATGGAAAACCTTTCTTCGACGAAGGTGTTTTCATCCATTTCTCGACATGACATAACTTGTCTGTCATTAAGGGCAATTAGTCATAGGAGAGAGGTTCTATCTGGCGCTGTGAATTTAACTCTGGCGTAGCTCAGCTGGTAAGAGCATCGGCACGGATAGCCAAAGGTCCTGGGTTTAAGTCCTAGTGTTAGAGGAATTTTTCTCCTATAATATTATCATGTAATGTCCAACAGAGACAATAATCTGTGGTACATGAATGCATATGCATATATATCTATCTACTACAAGTTTGTGAACATTTTTGTGATCAGAAATTTGCATATCGACAATTTTTCCATGTGTACACAAAAAATAAAAATTCTACTAAAGATAAGAGTATATCTGGATACTACAATCAGCCTCAACGCATTGAACAGAAAAAAATGTAAAGTTATAGCTAGGCCTACATTAATTTTAAAATAGTAACTAAATAACATAAAAGGAAGAGTAAATCCTGCTTTTATTTATTGCAAACTAGCAGGTTTCAGCGGCTTCGCCCACGAACATTAATTAATAGAAAGTTAAGAGCAAAGTAAAAAAATCGGGTGCGTGGAACGCTACGCGACAGAAGTGAAACTTATATTCTTTTCATTTTTCGATTTTTTCAATTTTGGATTATTGGATTTTTTCAATTTTGGATTGTCGGACTTTTTAAATTTTGGGTTTATGGACTTTTATAATTTAGGATTTTTTTTATTATTTTAATTTTGGATCTTTGAATTTTTAATTTGGAATTTTTGGATTTTTTAAATTTTGGATCTTTGCATTTTTTATTTTTTATTTTGGATTTTTTAATTTTGGATTTTTAGATTTTTCAATTATGGATTTCGTTTTTAATTTTTCAATTTTCAATTTTTCATTTTGGATTTTTTTTTATTTTTTTATTTTGTATTTTTTAATTCCTTAATTTTTTAAAATTTCATTGAGTTGATTGTTTTCTGTGAAGTCCGTCACAGCCCACTACTTTTGTGACGATTTTCTTCGTAACGCAATTCTATTTAGGCCTACTCCTAGCACGTCTAAGAAGTTTCACTTCAAAAAAACACGCTTAAAACGAATAATTATGAGTTCCATCCAAATAGATCAAAATTTGCCGATTTAGGCCTACATTCATTATCGCTCTTCCGTCTATGTTGAAAATTTCAGATGTCTGCGTGCCTTGACATTATAAACAAACAAATCGACCAGGGGCTGAGCTCAAAGATTTCTTTTTTAGTAAAATTTAGCCGGCCATAGCTCAATTTTCGTGAATTATTTATCTTGTTCAGAGTTTTGTTTTCCATTTTTCCTTATTAGACACAAACACTCACACCCGAGGAGGGATTCGAACCTACAGCCTCCTTCACCACGGATCCAAGGCAGTGTTCTTTGGACCATAATGTTTAAATAGGCCATTGTTATGAACTGTATAGTATACCACTTATTAATCTGATACGTGCCACCAATGAAACGCGTAACACAGTTTGAAAACTCCTGCTCTACAGAAACCTTAAGGTATCCATCAACCCCTAAAAGAATAATTTTTTACCACAATTTTTTTTTTCTTTCTTTGTCTCATTAGAAAGCTTGATTTCTGTAGTTATCAAATATATATATAACTTGTTTGGGTTTTCTCTATTATTGATTGACTGCACCTGCGAGTTGAGAAACGTCCAAATACAGGATTACCCAAACTTTAACTTAATTTTTCTCATATTTCAAAATTTTCAGCATTTCTTAACTTTCGGCTTAAGAAAAATTCACTTAGAATTGAGCTATTGACTTCATCCAAACATCAAAATGAAGCTTAAACATATAGCTAGTCTGTATAATACTAGACTAAAATAAATGAGCCTATGCTAAGGATCCTGGTCCCTTATCAAAGGAAAAATAGACTAATTATTTTTTTAGACTTCAGGGAGAAAAAAATTAACTACCTTTGATAAGCACTACAAATATGATGTTAGAATGTAGACATATCTACATATCTATGAAGTGGGGAACATTTTAGTGTAAGAATCACTGTTCTAGCTTAATTGGAAATGAAGATATCCTTGATTAAAAAAATATACTGGTATGTATTTTTTTTAATCTTCCCCTGGTGCCCCTAAATTTTTAATTTTTAGTTTTTATTATTGAAACCCTTCCATTTTATGACAAATAACATGTGATCAAATTTTTAAAGTGATGAAGAGGGAAATTGTAATTTTTTATAACTAGGGTTGATGAATACCTTAAGTTCCAAAATAAATTCTGAATCTGTGGAGAAGGAATTAAGTTTCTCATGAAATGATTTTCAAGGGAGATCTTGCAGGCATATGACTGTATAAAGTGAATATGACATCATTTGTTATCCATGGAATGATCCTTTACACTCGTGTACCAATTAAACCTAATTGAATTTTGCAAATAATCTAATTTGCTCCTGCACGAACATAGGTATACTCCCCAATTAAAACCATATTGGCGTTAATGAAAAAGCTCTAATTGGCTATACTAGGGAAGGGGAACGGTACTTCAGTGTTATGGCGTGAAATTATAAAATTTATGTCAAAGTCTTGCCACTATGATTACAGTTAACTAACCCGCCCTGTCGGATGTAAATTAAAACAGTTAACAATGCAGTCACTACGAAGTGAGAGCAACCTAATGCATGAAAGCATATCCCAGTAAAGTTGTAGAGAAAATTAAAATGAACATTTTTTGTTTAACACTTTTCTTTATACAATTAATAGATATCAATATAAAACGAAATAAGTACGGCATAAATGCGAATTTCAGAACATACCTATCAATTAAAATATGAATGCCATTTTGTTGCCCATAGTAACAAGAAAACCAAAATCTACTTACTGTTGTGAAAAGCAGTTAGTTTAGCTCAGTCGTAATGAACACACCAAAAACAATTACAGCAAGGTGGTTTAGGCTAATAGGGAAGAGGTCCTGAGTTCAAATCAAACCTCGTGGCCGCCCGAATTGACTTGGGTTTTTCATGATTTCCTCATTCGCAAAGGCAAACGCCGGGTTTGTGGTATTTGTTTATTTTCCATAACTCATTGCCTCTATGTCATACTAACTATGACAATTTCATACTAAACTACCTGTTTCAGAGATATTTATTGTGGAATACAGCTCCAACTCCCGAGCGATTGGGTGAAATATCTACGCTAATAAAGCCGCGATCGGTGTAACGATTCAGGTTTTCACATTTACCGTTAAAATTACAAGGAAAATAACCACGTACCTCATCACAAGAGATGTTGGAAATGTTCTCTTCTTGCATACGCACAACACTGGCCCCTTTTTTAGAAAAGTTTATTTCACGCGCGTAACTTAAGCTTCCGAGATAGAGTTCATTTCTCTTCTAATGTTCTAATGTGTGGGGAATTGACCTATGCAATTTATTTTTTTAATTTCCCCATAAATAATAGTCACAAAGGCTATTGTTAGAAGAACTTACATACAGTATCACAAGAGAAATTAACTCTATCTCGGAAACTGAACTTACGCGCGTGAAAGAAAATTTCCTTAAAAAGGTGCCAGTGTTGTGCGTATTCAAGAGGAGAACATTTCCAACATCCCTTGCGATGAGGTATGTGGTTATTTTCATTGTAATTTTAACTGTAAATGTGAGAACCCGAATCATTACACCGATTGCGGCTTTATTATTATTGATCCCATTCTAGTTTGATACTAGTCAAAACAAAGGGGAGGAGAACTATCAGAGAGTTCGCGGAAAATTCCCATCTTGTGACAAAACGTGATTGGTTAATGTCATTAGCATGCGCCGTTACCAGGGTGTGGCTTAATAAGAGAGAAGTAGCGTTTGTAAGTTCATGCAACAATAATATCAACATTTACACGTGAAATAACAAACTCTCACAGGCATCGTCATCATTATAGTATATCAATTAGCAAACAAAACAAACGATTCATTGTTCACGACGACCCTGCGGGTCAGTTGTACTGAGAATAAACAAACTAACATTAAACACGGTGAACACGTGCGTTATCACGTGCGGGCTATGACAGCCACGCCTCTTTGTTTTGAACAGGATCGTTCTTAAATGGGATAGAGAATATCGTAGATCATTCACCTGATCGCCCGGGAGTTGGAGCTGTGTCCGCAGCGACGCAGAAACCCGCGTCATTGGCCAACTCTTACGTGGGACTCACTGTATAAGGAATATTGTATTACGTTTGAAGAAATGGAGGAAGTTATGATAGTCGATTATGCTCGGGAGTGAGAGCTGAAAGGGCGGTTGCTACAAGAGATAAAGCAATTACTCCCGACTGTCAACTTACTGAGCTTGCTTCTTTCCCTTCATAATTTCCGCCTCCCACAAACTAAATTGAGTGCCTGCTGCAGGATCTTATCTCGTATTTCACAGCAGGTCCGCCAGAATAAAGTTATGTTATAAAATATACCTCAGGTAAAATGAAACAATTCCAGCTTGGGAATTTTCGGATGTAATGTTTCAGGTACATATTATCCGCATCTCGCATTAAAAGTAACCAGCAGATCGCGAGAAAATTTTGCGATTTTATTATTATTATTAAGTGCCTGAGATTGTATGGTGGACGGTAAATGTCTGTCCGTCTGTCCTTGTGTCTGTACGCGCGGTAACTCGAATTCGCTTTATCGGATTTTTATGAAACTTGATATACGCAGTTATAACGTCAATGGGAAGAAAACTATTGATAATGGACCAATTCGGTTGACCGGTACCGGAATAATGCCCAATTTAGTGCCTATTTTATGATAATATATCGAGAGAATTTATCAAATACAAATCAGTTCTCATGACAACATATTGTTTTATACTGTTCATAGGCCTATAGGCCTTTGGAAGTTACAATGCAGTTAGCTTAGTGGCCTTAGCCCTGCCAGAATAAATAAATAAGTTAAATAAAAAAGTGTGCGTGGAATGCCACGCGAGAGAAGTGAAACTTGTTTTAATTTTTTGATTTTTTCAATTTTGAACTATTGGATTTTTTAATTTTGGGTTGTTGGACTTCTTAATATCGGGTATTTTTACTTTTGTAATTTTGGAATTTTTAAATTTTTAATCATTTAATATTTTAATTTTGAATCTTTTATTTTTTTAATTCTGGAATTTTGAAATTTGGATCTTTTTTATTTATTTTGGGATTTTTGAATTTTTTGAATATTGGATTTTTTATTTTTTTAAACTTGAATTTTTTAAATTTTGAATTTTGAATTTTTAGATTTTTTAAATCTTGGATAAGCCTAATCATTGAATTGATTGTTTTCTGTGCAGTCCGTTCCGTCACACCTCACTAATTTCGTGATGATTGTCAGCGTCGCACAACGAAAACCAACAGTCTGATGTGCTTGACATAGCCCTTGTTAGGAATGTAAATATGAACATCCAAATTAGAGCTTTGAACGAGCTAAGCTCAGACCACTCACCAGTATTACTTACACTTTCGGGAAAGCTCAAGGAAATCAACAAAAAAGTGGTCCTAAATTACGCGCACGCGAACTGGGAACAATTCCAAAACGACATAATTGAAAACTTGCCTAATGGACAAATCGAGAACCAAGACGACCTAGAACGCAGCGTCCACATACTGACTGGCGTAATACAGAATGCGATAAATGAAAACATACCACAAAAGAAAATAAAGGAACATCGCCCTAGCATTACAGCCGAAATTAAGTGCCTCATTAGGCAAAGGAATGATGCGAGACGAAAATGGCAACGCCATAGAAACCCACATCATAAAGTACTAATGAACCGGCTAAAGTGGGACATCAGCCAGGCCCTTCAGGATCACATATCCAACACATGGGACAGTGTCCTCTCAGAATTGGATACGCGTAATATGAGTGAAGTCTGGAACCTAACCAAACGAGTAATGCATGTCCACACGCCGCTGCCTCCACTAATCCATAACAATGAAACAGCATACACAGGTGAAGAAAAGGCCGCAGTATTTGCAACACGCCTTACAAACACATTCACACCCAATGAATCCCACCATAATAACAATTTTATAAGAGAAACCGAACAAATCGTAACGAACTTCATGAACACGCCAAACACCACAAACATTCGAAATACCAGTGTCGGCGAAGTCGCCTGGCAAATCAAACATCTGAAAAATCGTAAGGCACCAGGCATCGATGGCATCCAAAACCAAGTATTAAAGTACTTACCACTTGTCGCGATCAGATACCTAGTGAACATCATAAACGCCATGTTCAGACTGAAACACTTTCCCCACATATGGAAAGAAGGAAGAGTACTCCTATTTCCCAAACCAAAAAAGGACTTATCGGATCCAGGCAATTACAGGCCAATAACACTACTCGATACAATGAGTAAAATAGCAGAAAAAATACTAAGTAAGCGCCTCAGTCATAATCTCAAAACTCTCAACGTAATCAGAAACGAACAATGTGGCTTCCGTCCAAAACACAGTGCGACGGCCCAGCTCATGCGACACGTTGAAAACATTTCAAGAGGTTTCAACGAAAATCGTTCCACCGCAGCCCTTTATCTCGACATAAAACAGGCCTTCGACAAGGTCTGGCATGATGGCCTGATCAGAAAGATGATCGAACTGAATCTCGACGACGGTATAATCCGACTCGTGTACCACTATCTTAGCAACAGACGTTTCCACGTAACTTGCGAAAACAAACATTCTGACCTAAAAGATATCAGAAGTGGTGTGCCACAAGGAAGCATCCTGGGCCCCAGCCTGTTCAACATCTTTATAAATGATATTCCTCATCGGTCACAATATAATAATAGCAACATACACATATTTGCTGACGACACACTGATCACTGGACAATCAGTCAAAGCAACACATGCAGCAAACCAAATACGCCGAACAATACCTCTATTAGAGGAGTGGCTAACAAAATGGCGCGTAGAAATAAACACTGACAAATGTCAAGCAGTGCTATTCACTAAGAAATGGTCACAACTCAGAATCCTACCTCCTGAATTAATAATAACCGGAAAAGCCATCCCATGGAAAACAGAAGCCAAGTACTTGGGAGTAATATTGGATCAAAAGTTACTATTCAGGAAACATATAGACTCCTTGCGAGCTAAGGCGTATGCCCAATTAAGGAATCTATTCCCATTGTTGAACAACACTTCCAAACTAAACATTCGTACATCCTTAACGATCTATAAAGCATTGGTTAGGAGCATCATAACATATGCTAGCCCAGTGTGGGGCCACGCCAGCAAAACTCATATGAGTAAACTGCAAAAACTACAAAACAGAGTATTATACACTATCACTAAACTTCCGCGAGTCACTCCAATCTGGACCCTCCATAAGGAAACTAACATGGACACCATCCAAGAATATATAGCGACAAGCGCGGCGACATTCTACGAGAGTTGCAACGGGCACGAAAATCCCCAAATCGCGGAGCTGGGCCGTTATGACATAACACACGACAAACACAAGAGGCCGAAGTCACTCCTTCCACAGGAGATGAGTGAAGCACTAGGACTCTAACAGAACACACAATACCTTATATAAGGCGGATAACTGGTAATTCGGACTGGCAATACTCTGAACACGAGCCAAATAGCAGGGGAAAATTTTTAATTTGGTTCCCCGAGTAGAAATTAATAAGCATTTTGTGTGATTTCAGGAAATGGATCTCCAGACTAGAAGTCACCATGCATTAAGCCTACACTAAATAAAATCTGGTCCTATTGCTAAATCACTAAAGTCAAGCTATTCTGCCAAGGTTTTTTGCGGTTTTCCAAGGCCTCGCAACGAATGTTGGAATAGTTCCCTTGCAAAAGACGGGCCGCAACCCGCACAATAACACCCCCCCCCCCCAAACTTCAAAATTTTTAAATAAAAGGACCCTCTGACCGCGTAAAACAAAATTTTAGAGCAAGAAATTGGATATACAAAATTACAATAGACTGTCTTTTCGGCTACAACAATAGAATGGAACATTCCTAACCACCCCTACTTTACAGCTATGACACCACTTCCAAATCATACTCAAAATCATGGGGCAAATGGGCTTTGCCTAGGTACCCATTGCCTACTACATAGTAGTGGGCATAAAAGAGGAAGGAGCCACGTATCAAAAGTACGTTGCAGATATTCTCAATTCGATTCCGATTCGATTCCGATTGTCAGCGTGACACTAATTTCGTGACGATTTTGAGCGTGACACAAGCTCTGGATTTACCCCTACCGCGGCTAAAAAGTTTCACTTCAATAATTAAATAAACATTGTTCTATCGCAGCGTAGCTAAAATTAGTGTATGTATTATTTATTACTCCATCAGGTTGTATGATTTCATTAAGTTGCTGAGAACTACAATATAGACAATTATGTACAATAATGTTAAGCTTAATTTTATATATATATATATATATATATATATATAGGGTTTGTCAAACGACACAAAATAGTAAACTATGTACTTCTTTACATAACACAACAAGACCAAATTAAATTAATTTTTTAAAATGGAAATCTCATGATATTAAACGTTACTATAGGGTCACTAACTTAGAACCCAGAAGTAGACCAGTTACTGCAAAATTCTGAATTCGGGGTATAGTGAAACTTAAACCTATGTTCATCGCGATGTGCCGGATTTTGTCTTTAGAAGTGCTTTCACATGTCCGTAAATCTGCAGACATGGGCCTGCCACATTTATGCACATAAAAGCCATTACCTGGGCTAGAACTGAACCCGCGATTTTGGGCATAGAAAGTCAGCGCTCTAAGAAACTGCGACATGCAAGCACACTTCATACTTCTTTTATTAGTGTAATAAAATAAAATCTACAGTTTCTACAGGCGTATATGAATATAAAAGCACGAAGCACCGTATTTTACGGACCATAAGACGCTCCGGACCATAAGACGCACCTTGATTTTGGGATGGAAATTTAAAGGAAAATAAATTTAATGTGATTCTAAAAGAAAAATAAATTAAAGAGAATAATATACTTCATTGCATAAAGAACTATAACCTTGGACAATGGAATTACTGTAAATCACTTCTAACTTAAAACCTGCATTGTTCAAAAATCTCTTCTGTACATTTGGTATCGCGTAAATTTCAACAACTGACTGATTTCATATGAAATACTGAAATTACTTTTACACCGTGTAGGCCTAACCCCCAATTCAGCGTATGGTACGTATAAAATGGACAAGACTGCTTAGAGGTCATTGCCTTTATTTAAACCACCCGGCGGAGACAACTCCTTTCGTATAAAAGAACTCAACATTCCTTTCCACATTGTATACCTGGCTTCCAGCTACCGTCATTTTACGATTGTGAAAAGTGAACTGATGTACAGTCTGTGCCAAAATTTGTAACAATCTTATCGTTTACAAACCTTCTTTATAACTAGTGTATTCTATCAATATTTAGCATAATTTTAATTTTTTAGTGTACTTCGGACCATTAGACGCACCCAATTTTAAAGGCTCTGATTTCAAAGTAAGAACGTGCGTCTTATGGTCCTAAAATACGGTATATAATAAGATGGATTGTTCAAATTATTTTCACTTTAAAGGTAAAAACTATGACATAGAATTTTAGCAATCAAGAAAATAAAGAAAAGCTACGAGACAATGAATAAATTAATGTAGGTAATAAATGACGATTTTGTACTCGGAAATTCGTGACTGAGGCTACTCGAAACCATTATTATATTAGGCTAATTCATTTTACTTTGGCAGACTCAACATGTCTGCGGTTCGCTGCATTATATTTTAATACCGAGAAATTAATTCCAATTGTGGAATTGTACCAACACATAATATCCCCCATGTGGGTTTCATGATTTCCCGTCTTTTGATAGGTCTAATGTACTGAAATATGTTAACGTAATTTGATCATGGGCTATTGTAAGCTAAAATTTGTTTGATGTCATGAGAAATTCCGTCAATTTTACACAGTGAACAGCAAATCTATTCATTGATATCCCCCCAAAAAACACCTAACATAATGATAATATTATAGGAGAAAAATTCCTCTGACACTGGGATTTGAACGTAGGACCTTTGGCTATCCCTGCCCTTGCTCTACCAACTGAGCTATGCCAAAGTTTACTTCACAGCGCCAGATGGAACCTCTGGTAGAGCATTGGCACGGATAGCCAAAGGTCCTTGGTTCAAATCAGAGTGTCAGAGGAATTTCTCTCCTATTATATTCTCATGTAATGTCCAACAGAGACAATCTGTAGTTCGTGAATGGATATATGTATATATCTATCTTCAATGTTACTGTACAATAACAGTGGAAGCCCGGTCACAAAAGTCACTAATTAATGTGCCTCACAGTACTGCATATGACATAACTTGTCTGTCAGTGAGGTAGACCATTAAGGGCAATCAGTCATAGGAGAGAGGTTCCATCAGGTGCTGTGAATTGAGCTCCGGCTTAGCTCAGTTGGTAGAGCATTGGCACGGGTAGCCAAAGGTGCTGGGTTGAAATCCTAGCGTCAGAGGAATTTTTCTCCTGTAATATTTTCGTGTAACGTCCAACAGAGACAATAATCTGTGGTTCATGAATCCATATGTATATATCCAACGTAATATAATAGTGGATTTCAGTGGACATAGTGGGAAAACTCAGACTATCACTTTTAATCTAAAAGGCAACAATGAAAATAATGTAAAATTACTTGGTATATATCTTGACTCCAGGTTAAATTGGGAAAATCATATAGACTATTTAAGTATTCGACTGAGTAAAGTCGGCCTACTATATCTGCTCAGAAGCTTAAGAACTCATCTACCTGCACATAGTATTAAAATGTCTTACTATGCATATTTTCAGACCATAATTAAATATGGCATTATCCTTTGGGGAAATTGTTCAAAAATTGATAATATTTTGAAGATTCAAAAAAGAGCTGTGCGAATCTTAGCTGGTGCTGAATGTACTGCCCACTGTAAACCAAAATTTAAGGAATTACGGATTATGACAGTAATTAATCTTTACATTTTTGAATTACGTACTTCTGCACATGAAACTAAATTATAAGTCTGAGGTCATCAGTTCATCTATTCATCCATACCCAACTAGAAATGCTTATCTGCTGGATCTCCCCATACACAGACTGTCCAAGACTGCTACAAGTTTCAATTATGTGGGTATTAGACTCATCAATGCACTTCCTGAAGGAATTATAAATACATCTTTTAATTATTTTAGGAAAAAATTGAAAAATATGCTCATTTGCAATCCTCTGTATAATCTTGAAGAGTTTTTACTTTAGACTTTAGCAGTCTTTGAGTTTTATGTATTGTAACTAATTATTTATTTTGACCTGGCCAATTGTACTGTACTTAACGGCTCAATAAACATTATTATTATTATTATTATTATTATTATTATGGTTTCCGATGTTTCCTGTCTTACTTATTGAAGAAATTTATAACAAAGGTAGAAGGGAATAGAACCCGCATTGTCATCTTGGTACGTTCTCTCTGCTCACATACCGAGACCAGTCAAGTCAGTTAAACTTACGACTGTGACAAGTACACTGAAGTAGGCCTACAGTCTCCCAAAATTTGTAACAATCTTATCGTTTACAACACTTTGTTTATAACTATGGTATTCCGGCAATATTCACCATAATTCTTATTTTTGAATTAAAACTTCTTTTCTCGCGGTTGGGGTAAATCTGGAAAATCAGTCACACTAAAACGAAATCAGTCACGAAATCTGTCACAAAATCAGTCAACTCAAAACTACGTGTTTCGGAGCGGACTGCACAGAAAACAATCAACTCAATGATTAGGAGTAATCAAAGGAAATTTTTCAGACCTTAATTCCTCAATGGCAATAGACAATTCCTAAGCAATCTAAAGGTATATTATCTATTTTATGGAACCCGGCGGTTCATTACCGCGCAAATCCAAAAATAAAAATCCAAAATTAAAAAATACAAATTTCCAAAATTAAAAAAAAAATAAAAAATCCAAAAATCCAAAATTCAATACATAATAAATTCCAAAATTTAAAAATAAAACTATTAAAAAATCGAAAATACCAAAATTAAAAAAATCCAAAATTAAAAAGAACTTAAATACAAAATAAAAAAATACAAAAAAATATAAATTCAAAGAATCAAAATTTAAAAAATACAAAATTTAAAAAAATCAAAGATCCAGAATTAAAAAGTCCAAAATCCAAAATTAAAAAAGTCCAAAAACCTATATTAAAAATCCAGTAATGCAAAATTGAAAAAATCCAATAATAAAAAATTGAAAAAATAAAAAAAAATAAAATAAAGTTTTACTTCTGTCGCGTGGCGTTCCACGCACTCTTTTTTTAGTGTACTTCGGACCATTGGACGCACCCAACTTTCAATGCTCTGTTTTCAAGGTAAAAAAGTGCGTCTTATTGTCCGTAAAATAGGGTAAGTTACTGGCACATTTTGCTACCGTACCTACCGTGCTGGAGAAGTTGGAAGCAAAGATGTTGCCATTGATGACATCAGTCAAGTATGTAGAAGGTCTGAAAGAAGAATTGGATCGAGTTCCAGGAGCACCTGGAAAAGCAGTTGCTTCAAAGTTTTCTTTGCTGCTGGAAAAGAATCCATCTTATAGTATTCTCTTTCAAATTAGTAAGGTGCTTGAAGGTAAGAGCAGTGAAATATCAGAAACATCCAATCCTTACCGACAGAAGAGGCTGCAAACTTTTGCCACAAAACATTGAAAATCTGTTTGTATCTTATTGAAATAATTGATGTGATGATGTGATGTGAAAAAATGTAGTTGAATAGAATATTGTGAATGATTAACGTATTAATCTGCAGTTAACTAGTGTTTTATTTTGTCCTCTCATTGTGAATAGAGCAGATACTCCTTTGTGTGTTGTCTTAAATCAAATAACAAATATTCAAATGATAAAATTGGTGATTTATTGTATTTCACATATTTTTTAAAAAATAATTTCATATTTAGCATAAATAAAAATCATATTTTGTCAAAATTTCCTTTATATTGTGCCTGTCTCTAGTTATATGGTTATTTAACGATGGGGAGGATGTACTGCAACTTGGGCCTGTAACAGTCACTGGTGTGCTGGAAATTTGTTCCGCAGGAGTTCTTTTACATGCCTGTAAATCTACAAAAATTGTCCTGTCATTTTAAGAACACTTAAATGCCATCGACCTGGGCTAGGATCGAGCCCGCGACGCATATGTGCCTTCATTAAAAGAAATTTCCCTCGGAGGTGGAAGTGTTCCATCAAGGGTGTTTGTAGTTATTTATTACGGATTACAGGTGCTGGACTCTTACTAACTTGTAACATTCTCTCATATATAAGTAGCCTACATTTTGAAAAGGTGTCAAAATAATTTAAAAGCCATAGGTAATCCCGCATCTCATTCCTCAATAAATGGAAGATGCAAATTTAAAAGAAAAAATTTATTTAATTTCAATATGGGTTACTAGATTCGTTTGACGTTTTCATGGAAACACGGCGGCAGTGTCTGACACAGGTTAAGTATATTTGATATTTTTTTCGACCCGTGCTGTGTCTCAACAGCCGAGTCTGGAACCAGCTGTGTCACCCGACAGCGGACCATGCGGCATCACTGGATCCACCCAGCTCTATAGACACCGCCTTCCTGCAAGCTACCCTTACTGTATCGCGCCAGTACTTGGGCGCCCAGGGTTGAGTTCTTCTAAGATTCTCTCATGTTTAAAGACCAATGCTGGACCGCACAGTAAACATTTTCCCAAATGGTTTCAGTGCCCTCTCATCTATAAAGACCAATGCTGGACCGTACAGTAAACATTTTCCCAAATGGTTTCAGTGCCCTCTCATCTATAAAGACCAATGCTGGACCGCACAGTAAACATTTCCCCAAATGGTTTGAGAATCTACCGCAATTCACTTGACAACGAACACACATTGTTTGACTTTGAACAATCTACCCATATGCCACAGATTTTCGATGCTTATTCTTCTCTGATGGGCTACGTATGTTTTCGAATATTTTTGTTTGTTCAATTTGCTTTGTATGTTTTTAATCACCCTGCGAAAATTGACAGAGATTGGATAAATCGTTAGAAAGTTGATAGCGTATCGTATAAATTGCCATTTATAAAAAGGATGGAAAACTGCTGTGTCTGTCTGCGAACACAATGGCTAGAGGACGAGAAGAAATAGGAAACAACATTTTGTATTGGATTATACATCTCCTGGAAATGACCGCCTTTTAGTTAAGCTTATCTATGACTAGCTTAAAAGACCCGGCGTCGCCCGGGTTTTGTATTTTGTAATTGGAAATTAACTTATGAAGGATTTTCAATTTTAAATTCTAGGTCCTTATATAGGCATTTATAATTTGAAATAGGAAGAACGACTTATTACACTCAAACTATTCCCTCAGAAAACGCTTGATAGCCTATAGTTTTTTATGGCTCATAGAGGATCTAGAATTTTGCATCCCATCGCTTGTACAGTGCACAGCAAGCCTGGTAGAGGTTTAAATAAGAAGAAACAGAAATTCCTGTAACATAAAATTGTAATATCGAGGCGGGAAATTTCCCACTCTTATGTTACCATAAAGCCGTTTTGCGGATGAAATTAAACAGAAAGCATTATCACTTTCATACTTTTCTCTCCAAAAACCTGCGATATAATATAATTATTACCATACCTCGTTTTGTTTTCTCTATGTCCAGGGTAGAGAAAGTTATGTGATTCCATTATTTTAGTGGATTTCATTCTGTAATATTTATTTATAACATGAATTATTTTGATAACTTCTCTTATTTGTCAAAAGTGCATTTCATTTGTCTTTTTCCAAGCCCACCTGATACCATTTGGCAACAATATATTCTGTGATTTGGAATTGATAATTCTATGTAAAAAGGGATTAAGTATTTTCAAAAACATTAAATTTTTGGCATTTAGAATCAGAATTTTTCAAAATCCTTTCTTAGTTAGCACCTACATTATGAAACGAAGGTACTGTCAAAATGCCAAGTCTCTACCTGTTATAGTTTAGGCTGTACGTTGATTCCTGTCATTCAGTCAATCAGTCAGTCATTCATTCAGTCAGTCAGGACAAAGCCTTTTATATATATAGAGATAATATCATCACCATCATCTTTATAGCTTGAGCCTTTTGGCCTGTTCCAACTCCAATCATTCCATCAGAACTGATCGTCATCTCGTCTTGGGTCTTCCTAGGTTTCTCCTGCCGTGTGGTTTATCTGACACTATCTGAGGCAAGCCTATTTCGCTTTTTTCGAGAGTGTCATGAGATATGGTTTATTGTTCTATGGATGTGGCTTTGGGTTGAAAGATGTACTTCTGATACAGAAGAAAGCAATTAGACTTATAACTGGTTCGTCATTATTATCACATTGTAGACCACTTTTTATACAAGAAGGGATTCTTACTGTTTATAACTTGTATGTTTTTGAACTTTTAATGTTTTTAAAGAAGAATGTCTCTACTTATGACCTTAGGAGTGGTATTCATGCATACAACACCAGACATAATAATGACATTCAAATGCCATTTTCTAGATTAAGCAAAGTAAATTCAAATCATGTGTTTAATGCAGTAAAGGTTTTTAACAAGCTTCCTGACGCCGTAAAGGACCTAAATGGGAGTAAATTCAAAACCAAAATCAAAATTTGGTTGAAGAACAATCCATTTTATAATATGCATGAATGTTTTAACAATGACTTCAAGTTTTAATCTTTTACAGTAGACTTTAGTTATTAACTTTTTGTTATTTATTGGTGCCAGTAATTAATTTTGGCTTCTTTTATGATATCTGACTTGGCCAATTGTACATTTTACTTAAAGGCTTAAATAAATTATTATTATTATTATTATTATTATTATTATTATTATTATTATTATTATTATTATTATTATTATTTATAGCTCGAGCGAGTGATTCTTCAGGCATACGTTGTAGATGTTGTTTCCATTTCTTTTTTATATTCTTTTATAGCGTCTATTATACCTGACATGTTTAATTCTACTCTGATATCTTCGTCCTTTCTTCTATCTAGTAGCGTGTAGCCAGCCACGATTCTCAGAAACTTCATTTAGCGGCTTTAATTCTTCTTTCATCTCCTTTCTTTAGTGAAAGAAAGTATTTCGTAAAAGGTCCGCATTTAAACCACTATCAAAAACTAGTGGCTTCTTAGCGCTCCAGATGAGTACACTGAGCAGATATTTCTCATCTGAAAACAGTTCAGACTGATGATGACACATACCAGTGTCGAAATGCATCTCTAAACACTTAGACAGTAAAATCGTCGCTGAAAACGAGTTATAGACAAGCAGAACACAACACACACGCAATAGTGAAGCCATCCAATTTTGCACTTCTAGCAAAAAAAAAAATAATAATAATAATAATAATAATAATAATAATAATACATATAGATGGTATCGGCCGCGGTGGTCTGGAGGTAGCGTGCCCGCCTCTAGATCCGCAGGGCGCGGGATCAAACCCGGCCGCGGTCGATGGATTTTTCAGGACGTAAAAATCCTGGGCACGGAGTCCTCCGGGAGGGACTTTAAGCTGGGGGTCCAGTGTCGTAGATTTACGGCTCGTTAAAATACTCCAAGCCTAAATTAGAGCCTCTGGACAAAATTTCTTGGCCCTTTCACGTCCTAGCAATACTTAGTGTCAAGAGGGAGGTTGCGATGCGATGGGCTTACCAACTATCCCTCTACCCTCTCTCGGAAAATAGGCATATCAAAATTAGTATAGGTAAAATGAAACCTCCACTTGGAGGCCCCTTCGCCCCACCTGGGGATCATAGGGTACCAGATACAGATACAGATATAGACGGTGAACATTAGGCCTATGTCAGAGAATATTTCAACGTCAACAGAATGTTTTAATTCTAGATTTTAATATACAGACTATATAATTAATGGCTTAAGAAATTGTTTTTTAAACTAATTGACTGGTGCTAACCTATGCAACATTATTACCTTTGTATATTTTAAAATCTTTGTAAATGGTATAATATATAATATGTGTAATTTTTAGTATTTTAATATTTTAACTTACTGAATACTGGACACGCATACTATGTATTGTAAATTCCCCAATTGCTTTGTATAAATAGTTTAGGTGACACTATTGTAACACCATTTTAATTTAAGTTGGTTCACAATATATTCTGCACTATTCAAACGATTCACAATTAGTTTTCAGTAATTATTTCCCTATCTAGTATTTGATAGTGGTTTAAAGGCGGACCTTTTACGAAATACTTTCTTTCATATATTCCCACTATCGGAATGAAATTCATTAATATAAATTCCTTTCTTTAGTGCCCAATTCTCACTGTTGATCAGTGTTGTCTACACGTGCTAGACACGCATTAACTAAGACTTCATCAAAAAGTCCTGGCGACTAACAGGGGGCTGAGGAAATAACATGGGAGTTCTCCCAGGTGCGGTCTTCCCCTAATGAGAACATGGCTCGATCATTAGATAATACACAGCGGTAAATCAAGTAAATGAGCTCTTCGTTTAAAAATAAAGCCATTACTTTTTATTTATGTCAAGACCGTCTCATTTGTGTAACACGATTCCCTAATAAATATGACAAAAAAAAAACTGTAGGGACATGAAATTAGAAAGCTTAGGTAATGAAAAAGGAAGGGTATAAGTGGATTAGGGGAGGTAAGTTCTACAGGGAGGAGTCAGTCCAATATAAATTTCGTTTTACTTCAATACACATAGAGGAAAACAAAAAAACTCATTGTAAGAGATGATCCTCCAGTGTAGGGGTTCTCAAAGTGTGGTCCGCGGACCCCTCGAGGTCCGCAGGCATGGTTTGAGGGGTCCGCGGGAGATTTTTGAATATTGAATAATGAAGTAGATTTAAGGCTGACACTTTCAAAAATAAAACCCAATATTTCAGAGATTGTCAAAAGCAAAAAACAACACCAACCTTCTCACTGAAATTAGTGGTATTTTACTGTATAACTGTTCCATTGATAATTTTTTTGATAGTTAATACTAAGAGTTCTGTCGTTTTGCAATCGAATTCAATGTTAGAAATAAAAAAATGTATCAAAACAGACTGCTTTCTTTTTCTATCCCATAGGTTTTTGTTTTGAATTAAATATATTTGAAATGGTTAATACTACAAAATTAGTAAAAATAGTAAAGGGTCATTTTTTAGGGGTCCCCAATGACAACATTAATAATAATTAAAGGGGTCCTCGAATAAAGGAAGTGTGAGAACCCCTGCTCCAGTGAATGTAGGTGAACAAGAAATTGTACACAACGATACTAGATCGGCAAGTGTTCTATAACAGAGTTTGAAAAACGAGGAACTTCACAGAGTTTTAATTCGCGAGACTCCGTTATGCACTTAAGGCTGTACATAGCGTACCAAGCTAAACTTGCAACTTGCTACAAAAATGCACAGGCGAGGAAAGGAGCCAAAATTTCATCTTAGATTCTCGCCATGCACGTGGGAAGTGGGAGTGAACTCCGTATTTTAGCCTAAAACCAACTAATAATGACATTTCTTCGACCAATAATGATTATGTAAAATTTTTAAGAGTCTGCCTTGATAACAAGCTAAACTGGACAAGCATGTAACAAGAATCAAGAATCAGCAGGATTGTATTTTTATTAAGAAATCCTAAGTATGTGTTACCAGCCTACCATTTGCGAACTACTTACTTTGTCTTCTTTCAGAGTGTAATAGCTTATGGTATTATTTTCTGGGGAAACTGTTGCCAATTTTCCAATATTTTAATTTTACAGAAGAGAGCCATAATATCAATCGCAAACTCAGAACAGACTGCTCATTGTAGACAGCTTTTTAAGAACTTACAGATTATGACTTTTATTAATCTGTATATTTTTTAGTTAATTTTATACATTGGACATAATCTTAAACTGTTTTATGAAAGAAATGTTATACACTCTTATAGACCCAGAAATGCCCATTTGCTACAGATATCTCAGGTTAGACTGCACGAGACTGCTCAGAATTTTATGTATATGGGCTGTAAGCTTTATAACTAGGGGGCGGATTTCTATGACATGTCATATTTTCCCCCTTTGCATTATTTCAGATTTCCGACTATTTTAAACCCGATTCCAAGCATCCTGGTGAAAATGGAACAGCTTTTATTGTGCATATAACTGCATATTTAGGAAATTTTCAACTATTGTAGCATATTTAGTATGAATATACATATTTAGGTCATATTTTTGGCATATTTGTGTGCATATTAAAGAAATTTTGAAGTTTCATATCATATTTTGTAAATTTTGCAATATAATGATACTTTTTTAGAATTTACAGAAATTTTAAATAATTAACACTATATTTTAATAAAATGTATTGTATTGAAACTTTAAAAAAATTACACAATGTGTAAGTGGTAAAGTCATATTTTAAATTATATTGGTCATATTTTAACGTTTTTTAGGTTATAAGTGCATGCATATATCCTATTTTTTAGGTCATAGAAATCCACCTCCTATTTATAACTGTTTGCCACCACACCATTTAGATATGCCCAATATGGTATTCAAGACAAACTCAGAACTTCAGTTCTCAATAACTCTATGTATGAAGTTAGTTTTTTTTTAATGTTGATTTGTCTAGTATGTAGGTTATGTGTTTTTATACACTTATATATTTTGTGTTTTTTTATATATTGACGTAGCCTATTGTTACTTTACTTAATGGCTTAATAGCAATAATACTAATATATGTAAGAGATTAAAAATAC
Source organism: Ectobius pallidus (assembly GCA_964059195.1). Lineage (NCBI taxonomy): Eukaryota > Metazoa > Arthropoda > Insecta > Blattodea > Ectobiidae > Ectobius > Ectobius pallidus. The sequence goes on along the minus strand of CAXKWD010000001.1, from coordinate 205,395,177 downwards.
ATCATATGCCTCTATCAGTTCCTGTAAATCAAACAACTGGGCTATAAAATGAAGTACAAATTCATTGAAAAATGTCCATGTATTATATTAATCCTATTTGGTATTCAATTTCAACAGGTTTTTATTCCATATAAAACGTATGTTAATCTGGAATGTCATTTCCAAATTGCAGCGTTCATCTCGTATAGAAATTACAGTTTATTGGTCGTTACACAGATATAAATCCAGAATTCAACCCCGGTTTTTACTCATGATTTAATTATTAGCATCATTAAATAAGTGCTGTCAGAATTCCATCCAGCATTCCTGCTATATTTTGCTGAAAAACCTCTTTCTAATTACCATGTAAATGTTCAACCCTTTTCATTTCAGCTGATTGACATATCAGGTTAATAAAAATATTACACACTGGTACAATTTAATATAAATTATGTGAAGTACAAAGCAAGCTTGCGCTCCCTAGGGCTTGTATTCTGGAGACCTGGACTCGATGCTCGATGCCGGCTATCATGATTGATTGAGATATCGCATTATATGTTTCGTCATATTATTTTCGTCATACTAAAACAAATACTGGTTAGATTATCGTTTCAAGTCCTCCGCTCTATCAGTTCCACATTATAATACCATTTGAGGGGGCTGTTATCAAACCCGGCAATCTCCTTTTAGATAAAAGACAGAGGCGCTAACTTCTAATGAAAGTTTAATGCACTTCCTAGTATGTGTTGCAAATCAGAGTATTCTCTTATATGGGATACACTAAATATGTACACTACAGATACACTAAATATGTACCGGGAAATACATTAACTTTGATTAGAATAAGTTAACAAATATATTCACCTTATACCCTCAATTTTACTTATAAATGAAATGCATAAGCCACTTGGGATACTCTGAAGTTAAATAACACTGCGTACTAGTCGTAGTATATAAAAAAATCACCATGCAGCAGTTGCAGGACTAGTTCCCAATAGTTGTATGTAGAAGGCTAACAACCGTAATATAATAAGAAAGAGTACATTAACAGCAGATGCAAAATTTATTGTTATTTATGGGAAGTCACTATGTAGCAGTTGTATTGTGTATGTGTTAAAATTATATTATGCACTAATTAAAACACTTTTGTGAATTTCACAGATGTTCAATGTAAATGTATTTCATTTATAAGTAAAATTGATAGTATAAGGTGAATATATTTGTTAACTTATTATAATTGATTCTCAAAGGTACAAACAATGAAATTCATCAATTTCATTAGAAGTTAGCATCTGTATCTTTTATCAAACTGGAGAATGCCGGGTTTGATAATAGACCCCTCATTTATGGTAAGGTGTCGTCCTATTAACACCATGCATTTAGGTCAGAAAAAGAATTTTCAAGTCGGAAGACTGTAGTCAAACCAAGAAGTTTATTCGCCACTATTGTTATCTAAGGAAAAGCATTACTGCCTTTTGGTAAATTGAAGAACGACCCCTCCGCTTTTATTAGACACACGATAGTGTATTGAGTATTTAATGTATAATGCATGTAAATTGCAGAATATGGTACATGTAATAAACCATGGGTCTAATCATTGCATTAACTGTTTTCCTTGCAGTCCGGAATTAAGAAATTGGGTCTAGTATTAGTAATGTTATTTATTCACATTCAGCTTCCCTCAGTTAAGGATTGTCCTAAGACAGAGCGTAATAGAAAAAAAGATAATTTACACCACAAAAAAAGTGTTTACAAGCATTTGCAATAAACATTAAGGAAAACTCAAGAAAACTTATGAAACAACAAGAAAAAACTAGAACACAAATAGGCCTATATACAAATTAGGAATATAAGTGATTCCTGAGTATAGAGAGGGAACCTTTCAGGGCTGTCAGAGACACTTCGTTTATGACAATGCTGTTGAGATGGAAGAATCTGCAGAAATCCACAAAGAGTGAAGGAATTGTTCCTCTTGCAACCACCATCAGACCAAAGGTGGCAATAGAAGAAAGGGAGTATTTTCCTTTGTAGTATGCGATGGTGGGTTCGTAGATACGACATTTTTCAGCATGAACTTCCTCAGGTTGGTGCTACATGTTTCAAACCTGATTATAATTATTACAAAATTTACGAAAACTTTTATCCACATGTACATAAAAACCGTAACCAATCTAACCGTAATAATTGTATTAACTGTTTTCCTTGCAGTCCGGAATTAAGAAATTGGGTTTAGGAATTATTATAATTATAATTACAAAATTTACGAAAACTATTATCCACATGTACATAAAAACCGTAACCAATCGAACGTTTTCATGGCCAGTTTCAAAATCAGTGATATCAAAATAGGCTATCCATAATTGGTTATTAGCGTCTCCTACAACAAGTTGACTGTTGAAGAATGTAATTTTTCATTCTGCATAGCCCAGAAAATAAAACTGCATTCTATGCTCACTTTACTGTACTTCACGTCAAATAATAATAATAATAATAATAGACTATTGTGTTCTAAATATAGAGCAGTTACCATGCATAAAGTTTAAATGTGAACTCCCTATAGTATTAATCACTGTAAAAAAATTTAATATCCCATAAAAAACTCTCGTACAATTTCTGAATTTAGTAATTTCCTCTTTAGTAGATGGACCCGATGATGCATGCGTTTTCATGGAAGATTAAGTTCGAGTATTTAAAAAAGGGAAATGGTTGATTAGCGAAAATCCCTGCTTTGTTATAATTAATCATTGCCAGTACTGTACAAGATTGAAAAGGTTTTACGGTTAACAACATTCATCACGAAATGACTATCCAATAACAGAAAATATCCCTATCGATTTATTTCTTACTCACTTTTTCTCTGCATCTATATGATCTCTCTCTCTCCCTCCCTCTCCCCCTCTCTCTCTCTTTCTCTCTCTCTCGTACTCACTCCTTCTCATTAACAATCTCTCTCTTTCCATCAGCTAAAGCAATACTATTGGGACCCTAATATATTATTGAATTGAATGAACTAATTTCAATAAAGTATTTGTTGAAAAAAGTAAACAAAAGTGCAGGGGGAAGTTGACATCACAGAAAACTGTAAATAGAAAACGTAATTAAAACCGTTTGTGAAAGTTTAGCAAACCTGGATGCAAATTAATCGTACGATTGAACGAAAAGCAGAAACGGGTAGGTGATCCCAAGCGAGGAATATGGCAATGAATGGGGGGAAAAAAACAATTAAATAGCCACTTTTACAAAACTCCGAAACAGTGCGATAATTTCAGCATGTATTGGAGTAGTACAGAAATTGAATACAAGTCAGAAATCAGCCTTTTATAATTGCCACCAGAAAACAAAAGGAATTTTCAGTTTCGGGAGACAAAAGGAATGGAATGAAGACGTGAACTTTAGTTTGAAGTGGAAGTCAAACATCAATTGCTGGCAGGCGAGAGACGGCAAGAGGTATCAGAAAATGAATGATTTTAAAACATTTAACTTGCTTTCCACCTAAATATTTACGAAAATCAAATAGGCTAAACTGGAATGCCAGTAACAAATTATAGAAATATTCATTTACAACTAGTATTATGTTTATTGCTGTTATCTCTGACAAATGTGTCAATATTTAAATCATAGATATCACTAAGGGGCAATTAGGCTACATAGTCAAAACTATGGTTTGAAATTGTATAACACGTTTATTACTGAGCACCCAGAATATATAAAATATAATCCCAAACATTTTAAGAGGAAAATAAAAAAAATTATATAATATTAATAGCACAATTTTAATTTTTTTTTTTTTTAATGATTTATTTACTGTCGCTTTGACTCATAGGAGTCTAATCGCGACTGAACAGATAATAACATTACATATTACATTAAATGTAATAACCAGTAATACATATTAGAACAATATTAGTGTATGGTTGCATAGTTTTACAAAAGAAGATATAACATTTAAATTTTACTATAAACATGGATATCTTTTAAGCTTTGTCTTTCAATGTTTGAACCCAATTTATTCTATTTTTTTCTTCTTCTGTTTTTTGTAATTTCTATATAAACCACTGGTAATTATGCAAAATTATTTTATATGAATTGTACTCATACATTTATAATTTTCGTTTGTAGTATACTGTGCATTGATATTTAAGTAGATTTATATTAATCAATTATACCCCTAAACACGAGCTTTGCTCATCTAGGGGCATACCTCACATTTTAAATGCTAAATTAGAAATAATATTTTCTGTTGGTTTTTGTTTTTACTTGTAAAAATGGAGAAATATGTAAATAATGAGATGTAAAAATTGTATGCATGTAACAAAATAAACTTAAACCTAAAAAAAAAATAATAATAATACAAAAAATAAAAATAAAAAATAAAAAAACTTTAAGACTGCAAAGTAAGCATGGTAACTGGATGCCCTAAGTTTTATATATGCAATATCTGCTACCTTTTATGATAAATTATAAGAAGAAAAAAAACGCTCTTCTTGATAGATAGAATATGTAAAAGAGAAATGTATTGTGACAAGGAGGTATCTATTTTTTTGGAATAGATTATCTATACCAGTTTGCAGAAGAAATTTAAGAAGTCATTTGGGATAATTTGTGTGCATGAGACAAAGGTAAAATGTAATTATTCCCTAAATTTTGTGAATTAGATTTTTGTACCCTATTTTCCTTAATTGCCCCAGGCTTTTAAAAAATTAAAATATCGCGTTTTTATAGAAACATTATATGGACACACTAGGCTAGGGGTTCTCAAAGTGTCGTCCGCGATGGTTTGAGGGGTCCGCGGGAGATTTTTGAATATTGAATATTGAAGTAGATTTAAGGCTGAAACTTTCAAAAATAAAACCCAATATTTCAGAGATTGTCAAAAGCAAAAAACAACACCATCCTTCTCACTGAAATTAGTGGTATTTTACTATATAACTGTCCCATTGGTAATTTGTTATAATTAATATTAAGAGTCCCGTCGTTTTGCAATTGAATTCAATGTTAGAAATAAAAAATGTATCAAAACAAACAGACTGCTTTCTTTTTCTAACCTATAGCTTTTCGTTTTGAATTAAATATATTTCAAATGGTTATTACTATAAAATTAGTAAAAATAGTAAAGGGTCATTTTTAGGGGTCCGCAATGACAACATTAATAATTAAAGAGGTCCTCAAATAAAGGAAGTTTGAGAACCCCTGCCCTTGGCTACGGCATTGAATTTTTCTGTCTGACTACACCTTTCCATCTTAGCCTACACACGGCCAGTGTGAAAGAATTATCATTCACTTTATAATACTTATGTTACCAAGAATCCTGATTTTATAATAAATAGTGTCCCCAGAATGTAAAATGCCAGTCTATGTCGTGAACGGGTGTGGAAATCATTATGATAATACAGTAATAATATTATTATTATTACTGCTATTAAAACTAATCCTGCTGCTAGTGCTGGTACTATTTCGCCTACTATCACTTGTAGCATAAATAACTTCTATTCACAGTATATGTAACTTTGGTCTGCTTAGTGCTTTAATGTTGTCCTATAAAGAAGCAAGCATTCAGTTCTGGCTGCGTTCAATTACCTGGGCCTTATTTCATAAAAGTTACAATTTTACAGGTGACAGGTATCAGTAAATTGATTGTTTTTTTTTATTTTTTTATTTATTTTTTTATTATCCAAGTTTTAACCTTATTTTACCCGAAGGTATATTAAGGTTATAGGTATTAACAATCACTTAACATATCTAAATATTAAAGTAATAACTTATATGTACAAGAGTATTGAGTCATGAGATGGCTAACAATTTAACATGAGATGACTAACACTATTTGGTTAAAGTCTAGTTTTAACAAATATATCAATTTAGAAATAAATTGTTTTACATTTTGACAATTGTGTTTTTCATAAAAGCTGACAACTTTACATAAATGTCATGACAATTTTGTAGATTTATATGAGAATTTTACACATAGCTGTTTCTCAAAACTTTTGGGATTACAGATTTATAGAATCAAAATAGCGAGGGACAAGGTGGAGTCTTTTATACAACATAATATGGCCCTAATGGTTACAGAATAGGGTATAAGAAATAAACTACGGGCCTAATCGTTGCGATAACTGTTTTCTATGCGGTCCGACACATAGGCTATTTAAGTCGAAATTTAATCTCGTGCATTCAAATTATCTGTATAAGCCTTGCCGAATGCTATGGTGGCCATGAGTGTTGTTCCTAATTTTAGAAACAGGCAAATATGTCAAATCTTAGGATACCTACCATCTATAAAACATTAATTTTTGACATATTTACAAATTTACAAAAAAATGTAGAATTATCATTACAGAAGTGACAGGCAATCTTTTATAAGTAGGCCAAGTCAGTAAGTTATGTAAAAGTCTGGCATAACTTGACAAACTTTCGTGATTTAAACTTTCTTGTTAATAAACTTGCTAAATTGTCTTGTTAATAATGGACAATAGTAGTAGTGATATTGGTAGTAGTGAAAGTGATGAAGAAATAGACATGACTTTTAAGGCAACGGATTAACCTAACTTTAAATTTAAGTGACATATAATTCAATCTTTTTGTTACTGGATGTGGTAGTTGGGAGAAAAACTCTACATTTTCTTGGGAATTCCAAGGAATTTTTCTACTGAAGACGAAACATTCCTTACTATTTAACCACGTCACAAATGTGTCATGTAGGCCTACAGCACATTTCGAGCTAAAAATTTAGTACGGACAGAAAATAAATACTAGAATTTATAACAAAAAATAAATTATTTTGAACTTTAGAGGAAAAACAAGCAAAAGGGCGATATTAGGCTCTAACGTAAAAATAGGCTGTTTTAGGTCCTATAAAAGTATCAGTTTTAGGCATGATCACTTATGAAACATGCATATACAAGTTTTCGTCCATATATCTCTTAAGGATTAAAATAGGTTTTTACCTAAAATCCGAAGTCAGACTTGACATAATTGTCGTATTTGTCACACCTGTAGAGTTTTATGAAATAGGGCCCTGGTTATCAGTGTTCTTGCGATAGCAGTTGTACTTTTAGGTAGATTTCGAAGAAAAATCTACCTATTGCAATGGATACCATGTCATGATTTTCGAAAAATTCTTTCATATCTTTACGTTTCATGCTCCCCTAAGTACGAAACCACCGCCCGTTCCAAAAAAAATTGTGATATATATATATATATATATATATATATATATATATATATATATATATATATATATTATTTATATCTTTACAAGATAGCGGCCGTAATTTTGAAGATATTTGAACCAATTTTATTATGTTATTTCTAGGCCCAATAGTTCGGACAAGTTCGTTAATGAGCAAAATTGGCCCAAGGGGGTGGTCGGGGGAGGGGGTTAAAATTTTAAAACATTTATATCTCGGCCCCTATGAAGTATAGAGGGAAACTTTGTTTGAATAAATTAGAGTACTCCCTATGGAGTTCACAGTGACACCAACGATTCGGGGGTTCGAGTGAGGGTGGGGGTGGGGGATGAAAATTCGAAACTTTTGAAACCACGTATTGTGGGGTATCGTTGAAAAGCTCTTGATGAGTACTCTACAAATCAATAAATAGTTTCTTGATAGCTCTCACATGACGCGAGATTTTAATGTTTGAAAATAATAACACTTAAAAGAATTATTATATCATAATTTTGTCTTGTTTAGCGGCTTTGCTAATTTTATTCATTGCTGATCTTGCGCACGGCCTCCCAGAATATTATATCCTATTCTTGTTGTCAAAACAAATTATTGTAGGCTCTTTCTCTTTACTGCAGGTTTGCCATGCCAAGGCTAAAAAAGAAGAGTGCTGCGCAGCGATAATAAATTTAACCAAAAGCACTTCGAAATCTACCTCAGCCTGTAGGCCTGCTTAAAGGGATTTTTTATTTTGCAATAGCGCTTGCTGGGAGATGAAAACGACAACTAGTTGCACCATTATAAAGCATATCAACTCCCCCGTACAGTGTCCACTGCTCTGTAACGCTCGCGTTTTTCTTGTTGTGTGAACTCAACGGCGGAAATCACATTAATGCGACTACCTGTGCCCGAGGGAAGGTCCAAATAAAAAATACATCTTTGCATCTTCGATCAACCGTGACGTCCGCTAATGCTCTTTAACTACGTCCCAGACGATCAAATATTGAATATTACCAGCTCGCTGCATGTACTGGTCATGTCTGACTACATTTAAATAACTTCTAGCAAAACAGGACTTCAGCATTGTATTTTACATTTGTTGGAAACGGTTGTTGAACTGTAAGGTGATTAAGGGATTACTAAAGTGTTGAAAGTTATTTTCTAAACTAGATCTCTTCTAGAAGCTTGGAATTTCTCTCACTGCGTTAAAATGCAAACAGAAATTAAAGCTTAAAATACATGTTAATACATTAATTAACTAAATTCATTCATTTAATGAAAATTGAGATCTATCTATAGATATTAAAATATAAGAAAGTATTTGAAAGGTTACTCCTTATACCCTTTATAAGATAAGGCAAGAAAACTAACCATATGCAACAAACGGACAGACTTGTGGGAAAAGTACAAAAATTATGTGTACGCAAAGTGTATTACAGATAACAGCAAAATAATAGGCAAGAACAAGTATTCATAAGTATATATGCATTATAAAACAGTGTGAAATTGAAAATATATTGTTTAAATGCTATAGGTCCCAATGTTTAAGTACAAACAAGTGATCTTAGGTATAAAATGTGTAGGCCTCGTACCTGAGTGTACATAGAATTAAAAGTAAAATATGCCAGTGAAATTCGAAGATATGAGCTCTATATAGATTAAAATTGTCATATAAACATTAAAATATATCTTATCTTATAAAGGGGTAACTTATATGGAGTAAGCTTTCAAATACTTTCTATATATTCCCCCCTTGAGATCAAAATGAAGTTTATCAATTAAAATATAATTAATTTATTGCAACCAACGGTCATGTTATGATGAATGGAGCACTAGTGGAATGATGCATGGCAGGGGAAACGGCAGTACCCCGAGAAAACCTGCTCCGACACCATTTTATCCACCACAAATTCCACATAGATACAACGAGACTTGATCCCGGGTTCCAGCGGTGGAAGGAGAGCGGTCTAACTACTAAGCCGTGGGGGGGGGGGGGGCGGCGTTAGATATTAAAATATGAATATGAATGTTTTATGCGAGATCACTTGATGCTTGCTTTATGAATTTACTGATGGATTTTTATATTGTTAATACTATTTTAAATTAATAAGAAAAATGAAAAGTTTTAGATAAACAGACGTATGAATAGGTTGTAGGGGTCTGGACTTTTGCGTCCAAAAACCACTAAACTAGGACTTTGCGTCCATAGATTCTCAGATCCAATGACCCGTTTGCGTCCCGGGTCTCTGTAGAGCAGCGTTTCTCAACCTTTTTGAACCCGAGGACCCCTAAAATGTCTAAAAATGTTTACGGACCCCTGATTTTACATTCCATTTTTAAAAGTAGGCTATGTGTAGGCCTATATTCTTAATATTTGGGGTATTAATTATAGGTCATTAAAAGAAATAAATCTAAATAAGTTACATTTTTTAATTCGACGGAAACACAGTTATTGAATTGAAAGTAAACTATTGACAGTAAAATTATATTTTGAACAGACTTTAATATTTATTACCAATTTGATAATATAATTAGGAATTATAACACAGGTTTACCGGTATCAGACACTCGGGCACCTCCAACAATAAAACCCTTGTTAAGAGAGCGCCTCTAATAACAAATTCCGACAAAGTCTTATTTTTTAGGGTTTTGAATGTAAGAGGGAACCATAGACGTCAGTGCATCAGGGGTTTCAAACTGTGGTTCGTAACTGCAAAAGTAAGGAAACTTGCAATAGGACCTGTATTTTCGAAGATTTTAAAAACTTTGATGTCTAGTGTCCATTTTAAATGAAACATTTTTACTTCTTTACTTGCGTTATGATATTTTAAAATTATGTCTGCGGACCATCTGCATAAGTTGAGAAACGCTGCTATGACCAAAATGCGTCCCATGGAATAGCCTACAGGTAAAATTAATAATTGGTACCATGCAGTTCGTTTATAATTACCCAGGGTGCACCACAGGGTTCGACCCTTGCATACACCTCCATCTTAGCGGGAACTAATGTGAGCCGTAGTATGTTGCAAGGCTCAACGGTTTATTTATAATATTCAGTGATATAGGTATTAATATTGTTAACGTCATCAGATGCAGTGTTACCATCACGCAGTAGTAATATTTCCCACAATCTTCAGATAGATGTATCGATCTTGGGTACGTATTATTATACAAAAAAAACAAAAAAAAAAAAACAAAACAAAAAAAAAAAAAAACTTAGCCATTTCTACCACCTTGGTACTATTTTGCTCATTAACGACCCAAATATTCTCTATGTATTACGCATCAGTCTTGAATCAATTTGTAGAAATTAAGGCAGTTATCTTCTCCATAATAAAGTGATCTACAAAACATATATGAAGGTAAAGTGATCTCTGTACAGGCCAAGAAGGCCCTTAGGCTTCCAGGTGGTTCAAGCTATCAGATTTTGTGAAACATTCGGCACGTGAGTGTGGTAAGGTTGCAGCCTTGCTCGCCGACCACCTTTACCACCAGGATTGCTCCTACTACCAAAATAAATTTAGAAATAGAAATTTAAAAATAAGATAAAACAAAATAAAAATGAAATAACATAAAAATAAAATACAAATAATAAAAAACTAAAATAAAATATAAAATTAAAATAAAATAAAAAAATAAAGTAATATAATGGGATACGAACCCTGCCACATCATATTGCTTATTACCAGTGAAATATATCACGTCCATAATATTAACATATAGCATGAGGTAATTGCCAGGTAACGCGAATCTCAAATGTAATGAAATTTTTAACTAAAGTTTTTTGAATGTCAGAGTGGGCACGCGGTTAAAGGCGCGGACAAATACCAGTCGTAAGGCTTGTTGAGTGCGAGGGTTCGTCGCCTTACAGTGAGTGAAAATGTAACACTGTATATAATGACACACCTGAGCCAAGCCTTAACACTCGTAGTCCCCTTTCGCCCAGGCGCTGAATAAGCGCCAGCTCTGACTGGATTTTTGCTGTTTGGGTTCGTATCCCATTATATTACTTTATTTTTTATTTTTTTTAATTTCAATTTATATTGTATTTTTATGTTATTTTTTATTGTATTTTTATTTTATTTTTATTATTTATTTTATTTTATTTTTAATTTATTTTTTAATTTTATTTCTAAACTTAATTAAATTAAATTATTTTTTTTAATTATTTCTAAACTTATTTTATTTTATTTTTATTTTTCACCTTATTATTTATTTTATTTTTATTTTGTTTATATTTAATTTCATATTGAATTTTTTGTATTCAGTTTTATATTTAATTTATATTTATTTTGCTTTATTTTATTTTAAAAAAATTATTTTACTTTATTTTATTTCATTTATATTTTATTTTATATTTAATTTTTTAAATTCATTTTTTTATTTAATTTGTTTTATTTTATTTTATTGAATTTTATTTTATTTCTTTCTGCAACACATGCTGGCTGCCAATGACAAAGAGTACCTCTTCATAGATTTTACAACCGTACAACATGAGAATGCTACATGATATAGAAATATAAACAAATATGATTGTGAACTTGCGAGTTTACCGATGGTTTTGGGGTCAAAGGACCATGAAATCTTAAACTCAGTAGAAACTTCCCGGAAGTCGTATTTTAGTAACGACTTCAATAGATAACATAGCCCAACAAAAAAGAACTTTTTGTTTGGTGTCTCAGATGTTTTACCGGATTTTGTCTATACTTAATGTGCTTATTCCAAATATGTAAACATTTTTTCTCTACCAGCTATACCTTTTTATAGATTTTATTCGTGAACTCTTAGTCTAGCGAAACAAAATCTTGCTTGATAATGTAGATAGTGAAGGTTCTTCACCATACTTAGGACACGTAGGACGAAAACTGTAAGAAGTACAGAAAAACTAAAAGCTGGATTATTTTTTGGCCCTCAAATTGACAGCTCATAAGTCATAAACGACCGTACACAATAGGCTATGTGACAATATCAATTTTTTTACAGACCCCATGCTATATTGTTATTGTAATATTAATGTAATGTAATATTAATATAATTAATGTAATGCAGATGAGCAGGTGGTCGTGGCTCAGGATGGAGAAGATGCAAATTATACGTGTAGAAAACTAAATGAAGTTTATAAGAAATGGGGATTACAAATAAATTACAATAAAACAGAGTATTTAACCGATGACACGGATGATTTATATATAGATGAAAAGAAGATTTAAAAAGTGCAAGATTTTTGCTATTTGGGATCCATACTTGAATTAGACGGAACATCAAATAAAGAAATACAGAAAAGGATCACTAATGGGAGAAAAGTTATAGGAATGCTAAATTCGATATTGTGGAATAAAAATATAATTAACAAAACTAAAATAATAATTTTTAAAACAATTTTCCAAAGAATAGTATTATATGGGGCAGAGACATGGACAGTAAATTCACACCATAACAGAAAACTAATTGCTACAGAAATGGATTTTTGGAGAAGAGCTGCAAGAAAATCAAGAATAGAAAGAATTCGAAATTCAGAAATAAGGAAGATAATGAAAGCAGAGGAAACAATTTTAACAACAATAGACAAAAAAAGACTAAATTGGTATGGACATCTACAAAGAATGCCGGAGAATAGGATACCAAAAGCTATAATGAACTGGCAACCAGAGGGGAGAAGGAAAAAGGGAAGACCTCCTAGAAAATGGGATCATTGCGTTCGAGACTCCTTACAAAATTTTCAGTTAAACCCAGAAGATGCAATGGACAGGGATAAGTGGTACCATGCAACACATTGAACATTCTTTGGAAATATGTTAATTTTATTAAAATATGTAAAAATTTGGGTAAATTGTAATTTAAAATTTGGTTAGAAATTACTGAACTTTTATACAAATGTTATTGTAATAGAGTTGTTGTGTTGGTGGAGTTTAACCTCAGAAATGAGGAAATCGCTCAATAAATAAAAAAAAAAATAATAATTTAATGTTGATGTGTTGCTTTCTTCTTCACACGTAATGTGGGATAATATGCATAACCATATCTCACAAAACTAAATCTGATAGGGCAAAACTAATGGCACATTTGGCATCAGCTACCTAAATATACCCAAGAATAAGCATAAATTCTAAGGCACCAAAATGGCCGTTGGTCTGTGTAATCTTTCATAAAAATCTACCTACAATAGAATTCGCCTGTTACGTATGGCATTTAACGAAGTGAAAGCCAGCAATAGACTTTTCCCTGCGATATAGGCTAGTCTAAATTCAATCAAATCCATTCGACGAACAGAGTCACCGGAACCTCAAGTAAAATGATTCTGTAGTAAGCATTAAATGTCGTTGAAGGAAATACCAGATAAGAGCAGAAGTAGGTAGGCCTATCAGGTTAACACCTGTGGTAGTAGTATTAATAGTTACAATAGTGAATAATTCATATATTAATAATAAAAGAAGCTGTTTTATTCTTTAATAAATATGAAAATTAAATATTTTAATTTTTTTAATGTTATAGGCTGTTTTGCTCTACTTACTGTAGTTGGAAACATAGTTGTCTAGAATAAACTGGACTTTCTCTTACCTGGAAAAGAAAATAAAAAAAATTATTAGAACATTGCTCAATGGCAATAAACAACTCCTGAGTAAGCTAAAGGAATATTGCATATTTTATGGAACCCGTAGGTTCATTGCCGCGCTTTCCTGAGCCCGCCATTCAACCCTATTCTGTGCTAACTCCATCCAACCATTCCTCGCAAATCCTACTTCCCTTAAATCCATCCTAATATTCTCCTCCCACCTATGTCTAGGTATTCCAAGTGGTCTTTTTCCCTTGGGGTTTCTCAATCAATATTTTTTAGATATGTCTTTCCTCCCCATGCACGCAACATGTCCAGCCCATTTCATCCTCCGTGATTTAATTACCCTTACTATTATAGTCTAGTTGTTCTAGGGTTAAAGCTTCAAACCAAAGAATGGAAAAATTTCATCCCCTAAATTGCAACTGATACTTTATAGGCTACACCAGATTATAGAGAATGGGTATCTCAATATCAACTGAAAAATATAAAAACGCAATTTTCAGATGAGGTTATCCGATACCTAAATAAGCAATATTATAGCAAAGTTCTGATTCAGTCAAAATAGAAACAATGAGATACCGATATCGGAAACGTTGTTTTTCCACAGAAACCATTATCCTGAAAACCCCCAACGGTACGTGATGTCAGAGATGTCAATTACGATTCTCTAGATATGACACAGTTTGTGGTGGAGTTTTTGAAATGGCATCGCGAGTGTTTTAATGTTTGTGGGGAACCGATCAATGCAAGAGCGCTGGCAATTTTTATTTTCCACCTCCTGTCATATTCTGTGTTCCTGAGCTCTCGTATACGTCACATGTGAAAAAGTTTCTCCTGTCAGAGGGTAGATATGTGTGGGACGTCAATTTAATTTTTTTTTTATCAATATTTATAAATGGATATTGTTGGCTACACTAAAGTTACGGATACGCCTACATAAATTGGACGACATTCTGCAGAAAGGAACCACCCACATGATTTTTAAGCTAAAAAAACAGGCATTTAAAGTTAAATAAAAAGCCACCTGGATCTTTAAAATGTGTTTTTATTTCCTTAATAGATGGCATATAAATGGATTAATGCCCGGTTTCTACAAACTTGTGAATTACGTATGGGTAAATTATCCATGGATAAATTAGTCCCATTTCAACCACAATGATATAATGAGCAAGGCCTTGGAGTTGTACAGTTAATTTAATTCAGAAGGCTTTGATTATCATTGTTTAAATATTGAAAGGTTAAATTTTATCCAGCCATCCATAAAAGGATAAATTAACCCGAAGATTTACCCTTGGAAAGATCTAGCCCGAGTTTGTAGGAACATTTTTTCTGTCATTTTCATATTTATCCAGAGGACATTTATCTAGAAACTCGCCAGAAGTGTATGTGATTGCTATCTTTAAATTATTTGTGTTTGTGTGGTGTTATTTTTGTGTAAATGCTGTCCATTGGATAATTTACCCATAGGTAATTCGCGAGTTTATAGAAACCGGCCGCCATAAGAGGGTTGGTTAGTTTGCACAAAGTAAATATATGGTTCAGTAGCAAAAATTTAGCATCTACTCCGTTTTTTTAAATTTGAGGGTTGGTTCCTTTCTGCAGAATGTCAACTAATTATAAATTATAAATTCATTTCATTTTTCAGACATTTTTTACCATTTGTAATAAAAATTTACCATTATTAAGGGATGGCCAAAGTTTTGAGAATGGTCTCCTAAACAACTTATCCTACATACTTGAAATTTTGCACACCTAACTAAAATGTAAACCAAATTTAGAGCACAAAATTTAATTTTAATACCTCAATTTGTTTTTCTACATTCTGATTAATTTAATTCATTTTTTAAAATCAAAATTGAAATATATCTCCACCGTGAGATATTAAAATAAGAGTAGGAAATTTTTGTGTGCGATTCTTCTAAACTTGCTTCACAAATTTACCGATATTTTAAAATACTTTTTGCTTAAAAATAACGTACTGTAACCAGAAAAATGAAAAGTTTAGAAAAAACTGACGTTCGATTATACTACACCAGCGTTTCTCAAACTTTTTGAACCCGCGGATCTCTAAAATGTCTAAACAATTTTTACGGACCCCCAATTTTAAATCCCATTTTTAAAAGAAGGCCTGAATTCTTAATATTTGGGGTATTAATTACAGGTCATTATAACGAAATATGTGGAAAAATTTTACTTCTTTACTTTCCACTTGCTTTATGATATTTTTAAATTATGTCTGCGGGCCATCTGCACCATCTTCGCGACTACCAGTGGTCCGCGGACCATAGGTTGAGAAACGCTGTACTACACGAAAGAAAAAAAGAACTAAGCCCTATATAGAAAATCTGATTAGCCATTTCATTACACACACTGTAAAGTATATAGTGGAGAAAATATATATCTGTAACTCTATTTTTGTGGGAGAAGATGGTTTTGATTCAGGTAAAATAACATGAAAATTAAAACCAATGAAATAGGCGATTCAAGTTTTGCATTCACTACCAGTCTGAAATGCACTGAGGTTTAAAGATGGTGTCAGAAGCACTTGTTCCATGTGCTCAAACTGCATAAAATTTTGCATAGCTACACTTTAGGATATGCTTTATTTTTTAACATTGAAATCCAAATAGAATTTTTTAACTAATGACTAAATCAACACTTCTGTCATCCCTTAAGTGCAAGAAGATTACCTAGTGAACGGAACAAATTTCTGTCCGTCTGCCCGTCCGTGAGTCTGTACCCACGGTAAGGTACTGATTACGCTTCAGATTTTCAAGAAATTTGGTATATACACTTATAAATTCCATAAGAAGAGTCGTATTGATTTTGGACTGAATCGGTTGACCGTTACTGGAAAAACGACCAATTAACGGCTACATGTTTTTTTAATAGAATTTTTGCAAAAATCGATAGAACTGGATATGGTATTGGGAACCGAAGACAAGTGACTGCATATTTTGTACACCTTCAGATGTTTTGGCAGAAATAAAGGAATGATTTGAACATGAGTAATTTGTTGTGAATTCGTTCTGTTAACACTTGGTTATCACACTTATTCGTTCACATGTCCTGATCAAACGTTCTCAAGAATTTGTAGTCTAAAATTTGTTTCTTAAATACGATCTAATAACTGCATCTGGCACTTTGTTTTAGTTTAGCTTATTTTATTAATTTTAATAATACGACGTCAATAAAGACGGGTGAAAATTTCACACATTCAACCTTTCCTATTCCAAACAAAAACTTATGTATATATATATATATATATATATATATATATATATATATATATATATATATACCCTAATACCAAGCCTACAGCAATGAATAAGGTATCAAGCAGTTGGTAACGCTTCGCTCGTTTCATTAAAAAAAAACATAATCGTGCAATAATAAATGCCGTTATAGTGTCTTTTAATAATGTATTATGGGAATACTGAACATTAATTTTCGAATAGTCGCATTTTTTTAAAAAAAAAGGTAATTAGCCTATTTGGGAGGGAAACAGAACTTTATAAATAGAATACTTTAAAATTTTAATAATTACTTCGATTGTTTACCGTGCAGTTCGCTGCCAATAAATTAGGTCCGAGCAAAAACGGGTTAATAAAGCAATAATACAATTGAAACTGCCAATCTGTGTAGATTAAATTCAAAGTATAACCACAGTATAGTATAACAGTAGCGAAGCTCCATACAGTTTTTTTCAACCGGCGCGACTGCAGCTCTCGTAGCGGTGAGCGAGAGATAACACAATCTGTTACATTGTTTCTTATGAAAAATGCACAATCTAGAAGGCAGTGGAAAAATGTCAACAATATTTTATGGAAATGCTTGTGGTGCTATAAATTGCACCAACAGCCAAAGGAACCAAAGGAATCTCTCGATTTATCTTTCTTCAGGTTCCCTAAAGATCCTGAGAGGTAAGCAAAAACAGTTATTTGTTAAATTAAATTGCCAATTTGTGATTATCACGCTTGCATCCATACTAGACCACATCGAGAAACCGGTCTGATACTTTATAAGATATACAATGTCATCGATCTTGAAACTACAACTTCTTTATATTACCATAAAGTCTATGATTTGGTGAGTTCACCAGTATGCCTTTCCGGTAATAATCTCGTTCTAGTAATTTTAAAAATAAGAAGAAATACAGCCATATATTCGTATCTTTCCAATGCTAAAAATGGCTGTTTGCTAGTTCAATCTTGCCGGCCGCTTGGGGTGCTAGTGTCGCACCGATCTGTCAAAAGGATGCATTTTCCTTTCATTAGAGCTTCGCTACTGTTATACTATACTGTGGTATAACTTATATTTTATACATAATATTTATAAATAGGGTACTAAATATTGTTTGTTTGATTATATTTATGTTTTGTCAAGTGCCAAATAGGGTTTACGGCGAAGTTATTATTTTTCGATCCCCGATGAGCCATTGGGATTTTTCAATGGGCCTTATTATTCTGGGGGGGGGTGACTCAGCCTGTAATAGAAGTGAGTACCATAGAGCAATCCGAGGGGGAGGCGTCCGGGATGTAAGTTTTAAAACCTTATGACCAGGGCCCGGATTTTGATGACCTAAAATACTTAGAAAATGAACTATAAAATGACTGTTAAGAAACCCCTAAAAACTAAAAAAAGACTAAAAAAGTTTATGAAAATACTAGTTTATTCATCATAAAAATAACTATAAAATGACTGTAAAAAAACCCAAAAAAGAAACAAAACAAAACAAACCAAAAAGACTAAAAAATGTGTACGAAAATACTAGTTTATTCATCAGATTTGTGTCTATTCTACATTTGGGTTGTTGACACAATTATAGGTTACATACGGTTAAAAGCAAACAGCAATCACCTTCTTTCTGTATAAAAATTAAAATTACAACAAGATCTATTTGTTTATGCTTATTTAGAGTTCCGATAGTATTCAATCTAAGTAAATGCACAAAAAATCTATAGGCTATAATGCGAGAAACACACAAGATAAAAAATGACTTTATATTAAAACGATTACCTAAAATATGAAACGTGGAAAAAAATACCGTCAAATGACAAAAAACCAAATAATGATATTGGATTCTAAAAATTACCTAAAAATAAAGAAATGGGGAAATGCCCCAAAATGTCCCCAAAAATTACTATTCTTATAATTATGACTCGTCAGAATATCTGCACTAGTGGGCAACGTCCATGATGTTCTAGTTAAAAGATGACATGTCATCACAATCCGGGCCCTGCCCATGACGTTCGAGTTCCCAGTCTGGAAAACTCGGGAGCATCAACCTCCTGGAACCTTAAGGACTTCCACGTCCTGAATAGGGAACATGAAAATGTGTAAAACTATATTTAATAAAAATTTAAATAGATAAGTTACTTAATAACTAGGGCTAGGCATTTATTGACCATAGTGAAAAAATGCAAAATAAAAAAATGCATTTATGACCAGAAAATAGTGAAAAATGAGCAAAAATTTTAAAAAAGGCCAATAAATTTACTATTATTACTTATAATTCGTTTAAGTATTGAATTGCTAAAAACAATTTATGCCAGTGCGTTAGGCGTATATATGAATTTACACTAAAAAACACACTTATTTTATTGCTAAAGAAGTAAATAAATTTATGCTACTTGGACACCCTTAGCGAAAAATAAATTCTTTCTGAACTGGCATGCCCATGAAATTTCCCCTAGCAAACATGTGCCATTTACACTAAAAAACACACTTATTTTGTTGCTAAAGAAGGAAATAAATTTATGCTACTTGGACACCCTTAGCCAAAAATAAATTCTTTCTGAACTGGCATGCCCATGAAATTGCCCCTAGCAAACATGTGCCATTTAAAAAGAAAGAAAAAGTCTTCATTGCTATATGATAAACTGCTATGGTGTTTACAAGAAACCTGAATTAAAATGAACTAAGTTATGAACACTTGGCGAATATTCTCCTCTGAAACATGACCTAAAATGCCGAAAATTACCTAAAAATGTCGAAAATTAACTTAAAATGCGGAAAATTACCTTAAAATGCGGAAAATTACCTAAAAATGCCGAAAATTATCTAGAAATTGCCAAAAAATGACATATCCCTTGAAAATGACGAAAATTGCAAAAGGAAGCAAAATAATGCAAAAACAAATTGCCCTTATTTAATCAATTATTTTATGACACACATTTATATAGGCCTACATTCGACCTGCCTTTTATTTAACCTTCATATAAAAAAGATGCAAAATCAACAAATGCCCTGGCCTATTAATAACAATCTCTCTCTATAATCCTATGCCCCCATGTTGGGGCGAAGGGCCTCCAAGTGGAGGTTTCTGTACCTAGTGAATTTTGTTACGCTTATTTTCCTAGAGAGAGCAGAGGTATAAGGTATTACTTGGACGTGAAAGGGCCGATAAATTTTGTCCAGAGGCTCTAATTTAGGCTGGGAGATCTTTTACGTGCCGTAAATCTACGACACGGGCCCCCTAGCTTCAAGTCCCTCCCGGAGGACTCCGTGCCCAGGATTTTTACGTCCTGAAAAACCCATCGACTGCGGCCGGGTTTGATCCCTTAACCTTCGGATCTAGAGGCGGGCACGCTACCTCTAGACCACCGCAGCCGACTATTATCGTCATCCATAGCACTACAACCCTTCCTGGGTCCTGGCTGTCCAAATAAGTCTCC
Organism: Ectobius pallidus; assembly: GCA_964059195.1. Lineage (NCBI taxonomy): Eukaryota > Metazoa > Arthropoda > Insecta > Blattodea > Ectobiidae > Ectobius > Ectobius pallidus. The sequence goes on along the minus strand of CAXKWD010000001.1, from coordinate 205,374,802 downwards.
GCCATTCATCCCTATTCCTCGCAGCTCTCATCCAGTTTTTCACTCCCATGGTACTAGCATCGTCCGTAATATCATCCTCCCATCTGGCTCTCGGTCTTCCCCTCTGTCTCTGGCCTCCTGGGTCAACTTGGAGTGCTCTGATAGCTGGCCTTGTTTCCTCAATTCTCACTACGTGCCCAGCCCATCTTAGGCGACCCATTTTAATGAACCTGATTACATCAGGTTCATTAAACAATTCATACAATTCCTGGTTGTAGCGGATCCTCCATTCATTATTCACTCTAGTTGGTCCATAGATGGCTCTTAGGATCTTCCTCTCAAAAATACTTAGTCTATTCATGTTCTTCTTATTTAGGGTCCACGCCTCCGAGGCATAGGTGAGAACCGGCCTGATCAGTGTTTTATAGTGATCTTGCTTTGATGGGTCAGCAATTTAGGCAGCCGACTATTAATAACAACAATAACAACATAATGTAGAAATTAAAATAAATGCACAATTTTATTTATATTGGATGTGTTGAAGGAAGATGTAACGCCTCTACAATCACTGTCCACTTTGTTTACGACTGATTAGACACCTGTTCAGAAGGATCTTTTGTGACACTGCACTTAAACGGAATATAGGAGGTGAGGTGGGGCGAGGGAATGGCCATTGGACTCTCCAGCGTAATTTCCGGGCAGTTGGTAATATCCGTCGCGAACTCTTGCACTTCTACAAAGGTTCGCTTTCATTTCCCCTCCTCCCCTATTCCTCGTTATTCCACACTCATGGGCTTCATTATATTTCTTTAGCTTATGTCGTGTTTCTGTAAAGGAAATTAATCATTAAGTTGCAAGTTTTAGTTAGAAACAAGGTTGATACTTCCAGAAAACGTTTCGTGTTTTCGAGACGAAGTGGATTTCTGTGAAACAAGAGCTTTCAGTACGGCAAATACCGGTGATGTTTAATTAATTAATAAACATATTCTACTACGCATCTAATATGATATTATGATATGATTTGATATTTACTAAAGTAAGAAAAATTACAAAAGAGTCTATTGTTTGTTCTCATTGCTGTAGCACAAATGGTGGACCGCACAGTAAACGTTTCCCCAAATGGTTTCAGAATCTAGCGAAGTCCCTTTGACAACGAACACGGATTGTTTGGCTATAAACAATCTACCCGTCTACTAGTCTATTACACAGATTTTCGATGATTAGTCTTCAATACACCTGGCTTCTATTTTTTTTAATTTGATAATGTTGCCCTGCACGTCCTTCGCCATGCTGCCAAATTTGAGAGAGATTGGTTAATTAAAATTAAAATATCCTTACTTAACGAAGCAGAGGTGCCAGCCTTTCAGGTCGGTTATCAGTAGTTCTATAATATTACCCCCCCCCCAATCCGGTTTTTCCAAAAATTCATATGTATTATTATTAGGGGGCGGATTTCTATGACCTAAAAATAGGATATATGCATGCATTTATGACCTAAAAACCATTAAAATATGACCAATAAAATTTAAAGTATGACTTTACCACTTGCACATTGTGTATATTTTTTTTAAATTCATTACAATACATTTTATTAAAATATAGTGTTAATTATTTAAAATATCTGTAAATTCTCAAAAAGTATCATTATAATGCAAAATTTACAAAATATGATATGAAACTTCAAAATTATGCACGCAAATATGCCAAAAATATGACCTAAATATGCATATTCATACTATATATGCTACAATAGTTGAAAATTTTCTAAATATGCTGTTATATGCACAATAAAAGCCATTCCATTTTCACCAGGATGCTTGGAATCGGGTTTAAATTAGTCGGAAACCTGAAATAATGCAAAGGGGTAAATATGACATGTCATAGAAATCTGCCCGCTAGTTATAATATAGATCTATTATTATATAGCCAATATTCAATATAATGCCCCTCTTTACACTGTCACCCTCGCACTGCGCCAATAAATGCAAGTGAACGGATCTTCTCCCATATAAAATACATAAGAAACCTCGTTACAGTGCCAATTAATTAAGTGCCAGTGAATATAAGACAAGATTTTTACAAAATATAGCTTACAGTGATTATTTTGAGTTTCAGAATTCTTTTGAATCTGGCGTAAGGTTAGGATGATTATTTAAGAAAGAAACTGTACTGTATTTCTTTAATAATAATAATAATAATAATAATAATAATAATAATAGTTTATTTAACCTGGAGAAGTTAAGACCGTAAGGTCTTTTCTTCCACTTCACCAGGGACTAAAAGTAGGCTACATTAGTTGTTACACTATGGCATAATAAATAGCATAAAATACTTTAAATGACATTACATAACACATTAAATTATTTAGGATACATTAAATGACACACAAATGATACGAAATAAATTAAATGGTACAAAAATAATTTAGTTACACAATAGTATTAAATTATAGAAACTTAAATAACATGATACACTATTAAGATGCACTAAAAAAAGATACACTATTGATAAGAAAAAAGATACACTATTAGGTACTATGTATATGTGCTGTTAACTGCGATTTGAAGGTTGACAGTGACCGGCAGTCCTTGATGTGAGATGGTAAAGAATTCCACATTCGGATGACTGAAGTAGTAAACGATGATGAGTAAAGAGATGTATGATGTTTAGGTATTGCGAGAATATGATCTTGCTTGGACCGGGTGTTTATGTTATGATGAGATGAAAGAGTTTGAAAGCGTGATGACAGATAGTGAGGACAGGAAGCCGTTTTCGAGAAAATCAACTAGAGTGATTGTCAAAATGAAGAGAAAGTCGTTGCTACGCAAACAACGTTGCTAAGATTGTTTTAATTTTCTGCACGAATTGCATATTACAAAAGTCTAAAGCTTTTTCGAAACACTTTTCCCAATAAATTCTCAGAAGTGGTTAAAATCGCAGGCGGCGGATTTCTACAGAGAGGGTATCGAAAAGCTTGTGCCACGGTATGATAAATGCCTTCATTTGAATGGCGATTACGTAGAAAACGAAAAGCTTGTGCCACGGTATGATAAATGCCTTCATTTGAATGGCGATTACGTAGAAAAATAGCCTAAGAGTCTACCTTCAAAATGTAATAATTTTTTCCCCCATTATTTTTTTATTTATTTATTTATTTCAAAACGTCTGTTACTTTCTGGACAGCCCTCGTATTTAGGTCATCATAACTTACTCTATAACTTATATTAGAAGCAACAACTGGTTTGTGATCCAAGATGAGCCTATGTTATAAAATATCTGTCTCAGATGGCATTGGCAATCCCGATCACGTGCAGCAGGAAAGGGGATGTGAGAAGAAAATATAATATTAAAGTTACTTACCCTGGTGATATTATCTCGGAAAAGGAAGCTGGTGGCGCACATAATAAAATTTTACAAGGTTTAATCAACGGTGAGTTTCTTGTATATTTGGATATCTATTTGCATTAAAGCTTCCCGGCTGTGACCGTGCAACATCCAAAGCCACCTATTAAAAACAAAATGGCAACTGCCACTGCCATGAAACAAGTAATTTTTTCACTCTCCAGCGTGTTTGGTGTAACAGAATGGTAGGTGATAGCTATTGATGTCTATATGTTCAAACGTATTGAGTACAAAATTGAGCTGAAAATAAAATTATTCAGATATCTAGGTCAATGAAAAATGTATTTGTTCTCTTTTTCAACACACCCCATTTGGCACTTACCATTTTGTTCCCCAGAGCGGCTCAATTTTATTGTGAATTAATTGAAGGTGGCCTTGCTCCGTTGCTATCTTGATTAATTTGTTTACGACTCGCAGAGATCTTATTATTATTATTATTATTATTATTATTATTACTACTACTACTACTACTACTACTACTACTACTACTACTACTTTTACATATTGGACAGAAGGGGTTTATGAATGCACGCCTAAACGGGAAAACAATGAATGATTTGGACGAAACTCACTATGCGGGGTTTTTTTTGGTCTTGGGAACTGGAATCTGATGACGCTCAAAAACCGTCACGAAATTATTGTCACACTCAAAATCATCACGAAATTAGTGAGGTGTGACGGAACGGACTGCACAGAAAGCAATCAACTCAATGGTTAGGTTTATCCGAAATTTTAAAAAGTCCAAAAATTCAAAATTAAAAAATCGAAAATAAAACATTTTAAACATCTAAAGAACCAAAATTAAAAAATCGAATAACCAAAATAAAAAAATCCAAAAAATACAAAATTCAAAGATCCAAAATTTAAAAAATCCAAAATTTAAAAAATTAAAAATCTAAATATCCAAAATTTAAAAAATACAAAATTAAAAATCTAAATAATAATAATTTCAAAGATCTAAAATTTAAAAAATAAAAAAATCCAGAATTATAAATAAAAAATTAAAGATAAAAAATCCAAAATTAAAAAAGTCGAAAACCCAATAATAAAAAGTCCAACAATCCAAAATTAAAAAAACCCAATGTACCAAAATTGAAAAAATAGCCTACAAAAAATAAAACAAGTTTCACTTCTGTCGCGTGGCGTTCCACGCACACTTTTTTTCTCCCCGGGCGGCGCACTTTAATCATAAAATGCACCTTGAAGCCAGGTTTTCAGCTTTTACGTTATCAGTCGTTTTAATTGTTTATGCACGATTTGGGTAAGGTCATGGATATATGGTACGTTTCAATCGATTTCATTTCGAATCTGTATGGCCATATGTCAAATCATAGTTCAGTGTTAAGGTCAAAGTTTCAGTTTTCCGTTGAGCATAATATAATTTCTTTAGTGTTAGATAAATTTATGTCACATTGAATCTACATTAATCCAAATTAAATCCACAGGCATTCCCATTAATCCACATGAATCTACATTGAATCCACTTTGAATCCACATGAATCCACTAGATGTACTTGTTCAGCAAGACGTACGCTTGCTAATTTTCTAGCATGGATATAATTTCTGAAAAATGGAATGATAGCCGTTACAGGATTTCTGAACTGGGAAATTTAAAAAATTAAGGGCTTGGAAATATATAGTCACAAGAAACCCTTACTTACTTTTGAGAAAATAATGTTACTATCTCTATAAAGCTGCATAAGAAATTTTAAAATACGGGCTGTTTATAAACCTATTTATAATAACTTCCTGAAGTATTAATTGATATAAAAGAAATCACAACAGTTGTATTTGAATATTTAATAATAATTCATCAAGACTTAATTTCTCAAAACTAAGAAAGTGTGCCTTATATATCTCCAAGCCCTTCAATTCTTCTTTCAGCACAACAGTGTTATCATCAATAAGAAAAAAAGTCACAAAATAGAATGAAAGTTTATGTCTTTTCTTGAGTGTAGTCAATGTTTTCGTTATTATTATTATTATTATTATTATTATTATTATTATTATTATTATTATTATTATTATTATTATTATTATTATTATTATTACTATTCATTATCATAATCATTATTTGTTATTAAGTGCCAGAATGGTACTTTATGAGATTGTATGGGGAACGGGAAAATATATGTCCGTCTGTCTGTCTGTTTGTCCGTGTGTATCTGTACACGCGATTACTCAAATTGGCTTCATCGGATTTTCATGAAACTTAGTATACGCATTTATAACGTCCATGGGAAGAAGCTTATTGATGTTGGACCAAATTGGTTGACCGGTACCGGAGTAAATCCCAATTTTGTGTCTATTTAATGGTAATATATTATTAGAAAGAATTTATCGAATGCAAATAGGTTCTCATGGCAACAAATTGTCTTACAGTGTTCATACACGGCTTTGGAAGTTGCTATACAGTTAGCTTTGACAAATAACACTACCCACACATTCCTTCACATATGCTTGTCAAACTAGACCTTTGTTCTTCCGTAAGCTCTGCTTAATGAATCGATCTGGAGCTTAACTACGAAATCGATTAAAAAAAGGAACTTATTTTCTGAATATTATATTTGCAATTATCACTAACTAAACAAAAGCATTCTGACACTTTGTTACATCAATGTACCTGATTTTATTGTTGCTATTATTATGTTATTATTATTATCATTATTATTCCAGTAAATATTTCGAAATTCTCCTTTCACCTCAGATAGTAAGAAGTATCTAGTCTATAACCTGAACGTGGAATTACAATTTGACACTGTGGTAGGAAAATTATGTCTTCCTAAGTGTGCCCGATATACATACTATGATGGGATTTTATATCGCCAGCGACCTGAAATAAATAAAAAAAAAATAAAAAAAAAAAAAAATAAATAAAAAAAAGACATTTTTACTATATATGAGACTCATACATGGCTTCCCCCTAAGGGATGGAGGCATATAAAAACTCAATATAGCTCCCGCTGCATACTAGCATATCCAGTCTAGTTTGTAAAGGCCTACAAGGCCTACCACTATTTAACAGTCCGTAAAGATCTTTTCCGATTAAATTAAATTTATTTGCATAATGATTTAATATGACGGTTTTTAAGGTAAGTTTTTACAAACGCGACTTACGCTTTGTAGAAATGGTAACATTAAATCGAGAAATTTCGCGTATATGAGTAGCCTACTTTTTTAGTTTAATTTCTTCTTTGTTTCCCTAGCCAATAAAAAAATTACCATTACTCACTCATCTTATAATCCCAAAAAGTATAGGCCTAAATAAATACATTCTGATGAAAGCCAGAGAGCTAAGAATGGCCGAAATCTCGAAATTATCATTTTCACTGCTTTAATGTAGAGTGTTTCTTGTTTCCATCACTACTGAAATAGTCCCTACAATATTTAATTTAAGTACACAGTATTTTTACTTAGATATGAAACTTCATTTTTTTATTATTTTAAGTTTAGTTTTAAGGCAATCTGTATATTCGAGGTGTCTCGGATCCGTTCACTTCGAAATACCAAAACTTGACTATCAAGGTTCCCTTCGGAGTTGGTGACACGGAAAAAAAACCTGGGAGTCTTAGGGAAAGAACCAAAATACTAAATGCCCTATATTATGCAAAAATGTATGGGATCCCCTAAGCCTAAAAAATGTCGCCTACTTCAAGGGAGTCTTAAAATGGCCGACACTGTTTTTTTACATATAGGCTACTGTATCTTCAAATAATTCAACTTATAGCAAGGAGGGCGACATAATTCACAGGAGTTAAGTATAGTACTAGAAATCAATATGACGTTGGCTTCTATGTATTTACATGTCTAAAGTGAAATTTAATGTTGAGTTATAATTATGTGAACTGTGTTTACTGTTTGATAGTCAGCACACGTTCTGTGAACAAAACAGATCGATTTGTAACCTGGAATTCAACCAACTCTTATATTTGTGTATCGTAGCCTACTTCTCTACTAAATTCGGTAGCTTAGGTGAATCTGAATTATCAAGCAAGATTCATGGTTTAACATACGATATTTCTGAAGCTTGTAAATATATATAATGGGTGATGTTGTACAATACGTTTAATATAGTTAGGGCAAGGCATTTTATGATTCTGCATCTTTGTATATGAAGGTTAAAAGATAGCTCGAATATATATAAATGTGTAGTAATTGTAGAGAAATAATTGATTAAATAAGGACAATTTTTTTTTTGCAATATTTCGGTTTATTTTGCATTTTTCATCAATTTCAAGAGTCTTTTTTTTTGGCAATTTTTAGGTCAGTTCCTACACGTTAGGTCATGTTTCAGTGGAGGTAGAGAGGAGCTTCTCCATGTACAAATCGTTATTTTCAGGCAACAGACAATAGTTTTTTATATTTTTTATTTGAGAATCTCATGTGTTCATAGTTAATTTTAATTCAGGTTTATTGTAAACACCTTAGCAGTTTGTCTTGTGGCAATAAATAATTTTCTTCGTCCTTTTTAAAGGGACATATTTGCTAGGGGCAATTTGATGGGCATGCCAGTTCAGAAAGAATTTATTTTTTACTAAGGATGTCCAAGTAGTATAAATTAACGTACTTCTTTAATAACAAAATAAGTGTATTTTATAATGTAAATTCATATATAACCCACTGTCATTCATTAAATTGCTTCTAAGCAATTCAATACTTTAAAAAACTAATAAGTAATAATGGTAATTTTTTAAAATTCGGGTCATTTTTCACTATTTTAAGTCATAAATACATTTTTATTATCCATTTTTCTTTATTTTATGATCATACGATACGGGCCGCGGAAGCCTACGTACTCAAAAACGGATTAAGCCTACCGAATCCTTGGTTTCTAAAACAGATTTGACTAGACTTGATTTCCATTACATCTATTTCCATTACAAGACTGATTTTGAATACGTTTACACATCAAAATAACATAATTATGAAGAAGAAAAAGAACATTAAAAACGAAAAACTATAGCTTTACAAAAAGCACTGGAAATAGCTTATTTTCTACCTTTAAAGAGATCAGCTACACAGTAGTTTCACTATTGCAGCAACAAAAAGCTAATACTAGCACCATAATGAAAGAAACAAAGAGAATTAATATACGCTAGAGGGAATTTTAACAAAAAATAATTCAGCTTCCATTTTTAAAAAAGAAAAACCATATGATTAAGTTAGAAATAATGTGGTTTTAAAACATGTGATGTATGTATAAATTCAAATACCATTCACATTTCTGTGGGCATACAGTGTGGAAAATTTAACAAACATTAGACAAATGTGTTTGTTATGTTTTTACAGACTTACACTGGATAAAATCTAACATTCCTGTGTGATATTACAGTTGAATCTTGTTACCTATCATATAAATACTAGGAAATTATTAAAATCCTTTCAGGCTTGAAAAATTCACTAAACAAAACATCAATGGGGAATTCAAAAGCAAATGTAGAAAGTTCTGTAAAACAGAAAACAATGAAACCACAAAGTAAATATTATTTATATTAATGGATCCATTGTTTTGAGCTATTATTACTTTTATATAAAAAAAGTGATTCTGTAAACTTCAAAGCAATAACATAAAAATGTGTTATAATATGAGGCACCAGGTTCCAAAAACCTTCTTATCCACTTTTGATCGAAATTGAGTTAGCAGTGGTTTCTGAATCTACTCCATCTTGTCCATCATCCTGTTAAAACATAATGTTCCAAACTCCGTCGTATCTCCCTCATTATAAATCGTAAACTTAGCTAAAGTGCACTTATGGCCTTGCTATATAGACGATGAATATTAGAACAAAACCATCCGTTCCTTCTTACATGCTGGACATTATATTCAATTGAAATGTTTGTTTCTTGGAGTTAATTTTTCATTCTGGCTTTTTATGTCAGCAGTTAAGAACGTATGAATATTTTAATAATATAAATTATAACTACACCATGACATCTTTTATGAAAATTAAATAGGTTTTCTTGAAGATAGAAGGTAGGGTTTGGTGCCAAATACCCTCTAATCCCTGTGTTGCAGTTCCAGAACCCGCCTTGTTCAGTGTACAGTTCCAAATAACTTCTTATCCAAAATATTATTCCTTATTTTGACATAACCCTTAAAGTTTGAAGGATTAAACTTTTCAGTCTGATTCTTTGTGTTGTTAGCTATTGTTTGAACTTTAGGTTTAAGCAGAATATTTAAGAAAACCTTATATAAACGTTTTTCGTGGTTTGTGAAAAATCACACAAAATGGATAAGAAGCTTTTTGGATCCTGATGCCTCATATTTTTTATGTAGTATGCACATTTTCTTTATTTGGTACAGTTTTCATCATAGGTAAAATAAAGACAGTTTTGGAACTTCTCTTGAGAAATTCGGGAACTCTAATTATATTTATTGTGACTATTTGGCCAATCAAAAGGTTTAATCACTTACATCCAATTTGCTTACTTTCTTCTGTTCTTACTAAGTAATATTCTTTATGTCCCTGCCTCTGCTATACCAGTTTGCGTTGATTGCATGCGCCACATCAGAGCGAAAAAAACTTTTTAAAAAATGGCGAGGAACACAAGTATGGGCAGAGTTGCCATCTTGTTAAAACTGCTAAAGATCTGGTGGTCATTCTATTAAATCTGTTCTATTGCTATTATTTTCGAAATATACACATAGAATAAAAGTAAGGTAAACTGATGTAACAAAGTGTCAGAATGCTTTGTTTAATCAGTGATAATTGCAATTATGACATGCAGAAAATAAGTTGTTTTTGTAAGCTATCTTTGAGTTAAGCTCCAGATCAATTCATTAAGCAGGTTTTGCGGAAGAACGAAGGTCTAAAGTTTGATACTTAACCTTAATTCATACTCGTATATAGGCTACTGATATAAGAAATTCTTAAAATATGTCAACATTTCACAAAATTCACTGGCTTAATACTGTGATTTGATTTGATTCTATCCATCTATCGATACTTCCATGCGATCTGTTGAGAAAATCGGCATACTATTATTTCCAAGTTTTGGAAAAAAAAAAAAAGAAAGAAGAAGAAAAAAAAGAAAGAAGAAGAAAAAAAAAGCAAAGCCATCCGCAATTGATTTGACAATTGAAATGTTTTACCGAGAAGTGATGCTTCGATAGCGCAAAAAATTCACGTTTTCTGCCAGTTTTTCACTCATAACTCGCAAACGAAAGCGAAAATTAAAACTCCGGCTTCAAGGTGCATTCGGCCGCCCTTCAGTCCATCTATGCTTAAAATTTCATATCTCTGCTTGCAGCAGATTTCGTTGGGCATCGCGCACAGACAGACAAACACTTCCTCTTATTATTATCAAATAGATATTATTATTATTATTATTATTATTATTATTATTATTATTATTATTATTATTATTATATAGTATGAGACTCCACCGTGAGTGGACGTGTTGTGTGTTCTCTCTGCTATAGTGGTGACCTACTTACTATTTCATTGACAGTGCTTGGATCTTCAATGGCGCCTAGTGCCGACCTGTGCCCTTTGTGCAACAAGGGATTTCAAGGAAGGCAAAAACATTTATACTGTAGTGGGAACTGTAAGGCCCGCTTTCATTTATCTTGTCTAAATATAACAGATATAGAGGCTACCCTCTACCACAAGGATGGCGAGAGCACCTACATTTGTGGTAAGTGCACTCAATTAAGGAAAGCCCTCAGGAATGATGATACTCCTGTTAGATCCAGGTCTAATTCAGTTCCTGATGAGAGTATATCTGCAACTCATATTCACCCAGGGAGGTGTAACATCTCTATGACCTTGGATGGCAAACTTGTAGCCATTATTGAGGCTAATAAATCTTCATCAGTAGCAGTGTCAGCTATTACTGAACTGCTGACAAAAATTCTCTCCGAGGTCTCCGACCTAAGAGAGGAAAACAAAAATCTACGGAAAGAGATCTATGGCCTCCGAGATCTCCTAAACGTCTCTTCGCCACGAGTCCAACAAGGAGCTAGTTCAAGTGGTACCAATATTCCCCAGCAGCTTAGTAAGAAAGTTGCAAATATCATCCAACCGGCTAAATACTCTGAAGTGGTGGCTGCCATCAATAGAGAGTCTACCTCTGCCAACAGTGGAAGTGCTACCAATACCAGTAATGGTTCAGGTGGTGTTCCAGCTTCCTCAAGCGGCAGTGTCAAACTGCCAGTGCCCAGTCGGGCCACTACAAGTGCCAGTTCCAGTGCCAGTGCGCCTAGTGCCATTAATTCTAATCTCGCAGTGCCCACCACACTTAGTGCCCCGGAATCTGATAGAGGTGACACCAATGACGGCTTCACAGTTGTCACTAAAAAACATAGGGTTAAGAAGGCCCCGCTAATAGGAGTTAGGAATTCTTCCTCACTACCAGTAGTTGCCAAACCGACTAAACGTAAAGCTCTATTCGTGTCACGCTATGGTAACACTGTAAAGGCAGAAGATATTGCAGAATCCTTAAGTACTCAGGTAAAGCTCAAAACATTTGCAGTCACAAGGCTGAAAACTAAATTTAATTCTTATGCCAGCTTTCATATTTCTGTTTGTGAGGAAGATTTCCCTCTTATTAATAATGTAGATATCTGGCCAAGCGGGGTGCTGTTTTTTCCATTCCGTGGCCGCCTACAGGAGGACCAGACTTATTCGGAAACTTTTGAACAAATCGCGCCCACCAGTCCGGTAGGTAGCCCTACAACCAAATCGCAGGGTAAAACTCCTGAAAAATCCAGTAGATCTTCCCCTAGGAAGATTATGGATACACTGCTAGCCAGAACATCTTCTAAAAGCAGCCTTGGAGGGGGCTCTCCTTAACCCTAAATGGTAAATAGTTGTGATTATATGGATCAGTCTATGTTTAGTAACAGCAATTTAGGCACAGAAATTTATTACCAAAATGTTCGTGGTTTAAGAACTAAATCCACGGACCTTTTTGACAATATAAACACAAATGAACCCAACATCATTTGTCTTACTGAAACATGGTTAAACGATGATCATTATGATCACAATTATTTTCCTGAAACATATCAGGTGTACAGATCTGACAGAAAATATTCACTAGTTAGCCAAACTCGGGGAGGAGGGTCCTTAATTGCCATCAGCAACAGTATCAGGCATAAACGTAGACCTGAATTTGAACAGACAGATGAATGTGTGTGGATTGAGTTAACTCTCAAAAATGCTCAGCCTATTTTAATTGGATGCCATTATTTTGCGCCCAATACGAGTATTGCTACACTTCAGCAATATTTTAATTTTCTTGAAAATAATTTAGATTGTAACAACTTTCAGGTCATTTTACTCGGTGATTTTAATATCCCTGGTTTCAATTGGCTGGCAGGTGTTGCACCCAATTTATATCACTATCATAAAATTAAAGGTGAAATTGTACACCAAACATGCTCTTTTCTAAATTTGTCTCAAATCAATGACACTGTCCCTAGTAAAAATTTATTAGACTTAGTTTTTACAAGTCTGGATGAGATCACTGTATCAATACCGGATTATTCACTGGTGAATATAGACAATTATCATCCCCCTATTGTTATGAATTTAATAAGCCAAGTGAGCGAAGGTACTCAGTTCCCAACAGAAAGTTTATGCTATCACAAAGGTGACTATTATAAATTATACAACACATTAGCTTCATCTGACTGGTCCACAGTGTATAATCAAAAATCACCTGACACTGCTGTTGAAAATCTTGCATATTTAGTTAGTGATGCAATTAATAAGTCAATCCCTAAAACATTTGCTGTTAAACCAAAATATCCGGCTTGGTTTTCAAGAGAGCTCAAATTATACATAAGGAAAAAGAAACATTATCATCGACTTTTCAAAAAACACTCGACTGATTTGTATTATCAATGTTTCTCAGATTACCGAAGACTGGTAAAAGTAAATATTAAAATTGATAGACAAAAATGGTACAAATCAATCGATCAAGATTTAAAGTCAAACCCTGCTAAATTCTGGAGTTATGTTTCGAAGTTACGAAATAAAAATGATCCCGTATTGCATGTTAAAATGAACAATACCATTGTTTCAGAACCATCAAAGCTAGTGAATATTTTCGCAGAGCATTTTCAGATTATAAATACGCCCACTAATGCAGTACCGGGGCCCTATGCTCAAACTGTCACATCTGAATGCCTACATGTTCCAACTATCATAGATTCCGATGTCTTGGTAGCTATTCGACACTTGAAACCATCTAAGAGTTCGGGACTCGACCAGATACCAAGCTTTATTGTTAAGGGGTGTGCCCCAATATTGACACCTGTACTTACATATGTGTATAACCTTTCGCTGGAAACAGAAACTTTCCCAGCAATGTGGAAAATTTCTGCTATCAGACCGGTACATAAAAAAGGCAAAAGCAAAGAAGTGGCGAACTTTAGGCCCATAGCCATACTAAATACATTTTCAAAAATTTTTGAAACCATCATTCATAAACATGTCTCTTTCTTCAGTAAAAATAAACTAAATGATTTTCAGCATGGTTTTACCAAGAGCATGTCTACAGCAACTAATATTATCACTTTTCCCAATGACATATTTATAGGAAATTGCTCACAATCTCAATCAGACGCCATATTTTTTGACCTGAGCAGAGCATTTGATGTAGTTAATCACGATCTTCTTGTTAAAAAGTTGAGTAATTTAGGTCTACATAACAAGTATGTCAATTGGTTTTCAAGTTATTTAAGAAACAGATCTGCTCGGGTTAGAATATCTAATTATCTTTCTGAGCCTTTTCACATACCAGATGGTGTACCCCAGGGGTCAGTATTGGGTCCCTTCTTGTTCTTAGTTTTCATAAATGACTTAGCTAACATACTAACATGTAAGAAAATAGCATACGCTGACGACCTATGTATATGGAATAAAATATCTACGGTTTCGGATTGCAAACTATTGCAATGGAATATTGATTGCATAAATCAATGGTGCAATTCAAATTTTATGATCATTAACACCACTAAGACCCAGAGTATGATATTTAGCAGGAAAACAAATCAAATAATATACAATTATCGTCTTGGCCAAAATATAATAGCTCGTTCAGAAAATATAAAGTATCTGGGAGTGTACTTAGACTCGAAATTATACTTCCATGTCCACATTGACCATATTTTCACACAGGCTTTAAAAACTCTTGGACTAGTTCGATTAATTTTTCATAATTTAAAAAGCATAGAGTCATTAATTACTCTTTACAAATCTTTAATTCGTAGTGGCTTAGAATATTGCAGTGTTGCATATAATAGCATTACTGTATCTGACAGTAATAAGCTGGAACGAATACAGAGAAAATTTGTTTCCCTTACACGTAGTAAGTTTAACAGAAATCTGGACTATGAGGAAGTACTTAAGCTATTAAACCTGGAAACATTATATAATAGGCGTATTTCAGCAGATGCTAATTTCATAGCTAAAGTCTTTCGTGGGGAAATACATTGCAAATCAATTTTAGATAGCATAGGGCTCTCTGTCCCCTATGCAAGAACAAGAACAAGAAATCGAACAATTTTTGCGGTACAACAGCCATATGAAATCCCTTCTAACAGAATGGCTATCGCTTGCAATGCCCTATTTAAAAATTCTGATATATTCCACATGCAATGATTATTATTATTATTATAATTATTATTATTATTATTATTATTATTATTATTTTGTTGTACAACAACCTTACACAGTTTCTTGTTTCATATTGGCCATTGTTTTTAATACGTTGTTCAGAATTTCAGATATATTCCACAAGCAATGATTCCAAAACGCTAAAATATTTTTAAATATAAGTGTTTGACCTAGTTTCCTTAAACCAGAATGGTTTCATATCAAATTTGTAACATATGAACAGAGACATTCCACCACTTGGAATGTGATGACTAGTCTAAACATGATGACCTCACAAAATTGATCAATGAGGCTTACAAAGCTGACTAGACATACTTACAAGTCATATGTCTTATTATGAATCGTTATGTAATTATGTTATTCCTGTCTGTATGTCTCCTATTATTATTGTATATCATCATCATTGTTATTCATCATCATCAAAAACATCATTCATGTATCATCAATCCATATTATATAAGAAGCCTACTGTTTAAAATTTGTAAAAATTGTATGTAGCTTCTCTAAATAAATAATTGAAATTGAAATTGAAATTGAAATTATTATTATTATTAGCAAGTTCTAGAAACTGGGCCATGGACACAATGTTTTGCCATCGGACCTCTTGATGTTGGAAACCCCTGCCTTACACTATTATTGACTTATTTCTGTGTTTGTAGGTTAATATCTCTCTATATATAAAAGGCTTTCTCCTGACTGACTGAATGAATACAGGAATCAACGTACAGCCTAAACTATAACAGGTAGAGACTTGGAATTTTGACAGTACCTTCGTTTTATAATGTAGGTGCTCACTAAGAAAGGATTTTGAAAAATTCTGATTCTAAATGCCAAAAATTAAATGTTTTTGAAAATACTTAATCCCTTTTTACATAGAATTATCAATTCCAAATCACAGAATATATTGTTGCCAAATGGTATCAGGTGGGCTTGGAAAAAACAAATGAAATGCACTTTTGACAAATGAGAGAAGTTATCAAAATAATTCATGTTATAAATAAATATTACAGAATGAAATCCACTAAAATAATGGAATCACATAACTTTCTCTACCCTGGACATAGAGAAAACAAAACGAGGTATGGTAATGTGTATATTATTATATTATATCGCAGGTTTTTGGAGAGAAAAGTATGAAGGCTTTATGGTAACATAAGAGTGGGAAATTTCCCGCCTCGATAATACAATTTTATGTTACAGGAATTTCTGTTTCTTCTTATTTAAACCTCTACCAGGCTTGCTGTGCACTGTACAAGCGATGGGATGCAAAATTCTAGATCCTCTATGAGCCATAAAAAACTATATCAAGCGTTTTCTGAGGGAATAGTTTGAGTGTAATAAGTCGTTCTTCCTATTTCAAATTATAAATGCCTATATAAGGACCTAGAATTTAAAATTGAAAATCCTTCATAAGCTAATTTCCAATTACAAAATACAAAACCCGGGCGACGCCGGGTCTTTTAAGCCAGTAATAATCATATAGCACATTGCCCAGCTCCATATAATGGTCTGGTGAAAGCATTAACAGTACATTATTCCATATATCACTATCCTTTATTTGTCTTCAAACATCATTCGGTTAAATTGCGTATTATTTATGTGTTTATAAGTTTATTTGCCTCCAACCAAAACTGTTTCAGCTACAGTTAATGGTCAAAATATGTTTGGATAAACCCGTCTAATAAAATGTTGTAAAATGAGTTACAGATGTAATAATATTGTTCATAGACTGCTTGAATAAATTTCAATGAGACCACGTCAAACAATTATGTCTCTATTTGAAACATTAATTACATAAAACTGATACTTTTGTTATGAAAATATCAGTTGCCTTGTATTTATATCATGCATAGTGAAACCTCAATTAGTTACCTGGCTGTTATTAATATTGTCGAGTAATAGCGTTATAATTACAATATGTTAATAGAACAGTTAGTGATACAGGTGCAAATGTTAACAGCTTGTCTCTTGTGGAGGATTCATGTCTATACTACAATGCCGCATTTCTAATCACTGAGGGCTTTGACTCCAATGCAGTCAGGTGTTTCTTTATTTCGTGGATTAAGTTTAAATTGAGTACTACATGAATACTGTTATATACAGAAAGTATAATGCTGTGAAATAATTAGGGGAGTTCTTTGGCACTGAATTTTGTGAAATGTTGACATATTTTAAGAATTTCAAGTTCCAATACATTTAGCTTTGACAAATAACACTATTCCTTCACATATGGTTATCAAACTAGACCGTTCAACTCAGCCAGATTGCCGAAATGGTAATAGTCGTGGTTCAAATCCCGGAGCCGGCCGATTTGGTATTTAAAAAAAATATATTTTTATGTGAGTGTGCGAATGTCAAGATATAACAAAACTGTAGTTCTGTTGATGCTGGACGATTTTAATCTGATTTTTTTAAAAACTTATTTTCTGCATATCATAATTGCAATTATAATTAATTCAACAAAAGCACTCTGGCACTTTGTTACATCAGTTTACCTGATTTTATTTTACGTTGATTTGTATTTTACATTAGACACCTATTATTACCTAATCTGAGAATTCTAAAAAAAAACAGGGCGCTTAAGAAAATATTCAGACCTAAGAGAGATGAAAATGGGGACTGGAGAAAACTACATAACGACGAGCTTCATAACCTGTACTCTTCACCGGATATAGTAAGGGTAATTAAAACACGGATGAAATGGGCTGGACATGTTGCACGCATGGGGAGGAAAGACATATCTAAAAAGTATTGACTTAGAGATCTGAAGGGAAGAGACTACTTGGAAGACCTAGACGTAGGTAGGTCAAAATTAGAATAGGTTTAAGGGAAGTTGTATTTGCGAGGGATGGTTGGATTGAGTTAGCACAGAATAGGGTTGAATGGCGGGTTCAGGTAAGCGCGGCAATGAACCTTCGGGTTCCATAAAATAGATAATAATCATTTAGCTTGCTGAGAAATTGTTTATTGCCAATGAGTAGGTAAGTATGCTACGAAGACATGGGGGATAACGATGATGGTTCAGATCTGTTTTTTAGGTTATAACGCATTTTTAAAGCAAGTTGTGAAGATTTTTTGCGTAGGGTCAATATACATTTTTTTTGTGAATGGAAAGGGTTCTGCTAAATGCGCGTTGAGAAAATGGAAGACCGAGTGCGGGGAAACGATGATTGTCCATTATACTTGTCTCTCTTAAGAAGTGAAATTTAGTGCTTAGAAGTGTGTTTTTCGTTGGTGTTCCATTTTTTATATTTAAAACTGAGATTGGTTTCCTAATTAAAATAACTTGTGAAGCTGAACACCAGAATACGTTAAATGATTTAATTGAACACATGAGATATGAAAAGTAACATTACACATTTCAAGTCTAATTGCTTAAAGTGTACTTCAATTCCTAAAACTTTAATATATCTTACAGGATGCAATAGATTTCCTTAAATCTATAATAATATAACGGAAAATAACTCTAAATAAAATTTAAAACGCATGTAAAATTTAAAGATTAAGATACTAACTATGAACTTGATCACTTTGTTCATTGTTTTCTGTTCAGTCCGGCACGGTTTTATTTATTTATTTATTTATAATTCCCTCTGGTGTAGTTAAGGCCTAAGGCCTTCTCTTCCACTAACCAGAGGTGGATACATTCAAACCTTACCAAATAATCTAATTAAGAATAAAAATAATGATAGTAAAAAGAGAAAATAATTTGCGTGAGAAGTTGAGTCTCATACATTTAAGGGTTAAAATAAAACTTAATCACCTAGCAGTGTTCTAACGGCTGAACGTTCTTTTTCGACACTGAGACATTTAAAAGCATGGGCGAGATCGGCGAAGGCTGAAGATCGAATACTGGCGTTAGCATTAATGGCTACACACAGAGGCACAGAAAGTGATTGAAAGATACGCAACAACAAAAAATGCGCAAGGTTTTTTGTTTGTTATGTAAATCATTAATTGATATATTGTGAATTATTTCAGACCAGCATTTACTTCAAGTTAAAGGTAAAAGTTTTGTATTTGATTAATTTATTTATTTATTTATTTTAAAATTACATGAATACATAGAAAATGTATACGGTCCTGAAACCCCGAAAGAGCAGGAGCTCGTGCTCGGGGGAAGTTCCATGCTTAAGTTTACATGTTTTACATTAATGAAATATAATCTTAACCTAAACTTAACTTAAAACTAAATAGACAAAATATTGTGAAATAGGGAAAAAAGACAAAAGCTGAGAGTAAAGGAATGACTCAATTGATATGAAAAGTAAGGGACAATGAAAAATAAATTATCATGATAGTAGTAAGTACCAAAAGATAGACCTATTTGAAAAGAGAAGAAAATCGAAGTTCAGTTATTTTATTTAAGACTTAAAGACTCCATAATTACATTTGGCTAAAACTGGATGTAATGTGATTTTCGAATTAAACAGACGAGGACCGAAACTAGAGCTATGTGACAGACCAGCAGAAGTGAAACATTTGGGTTCTACTGATGTACTAGTTTTATTCTGTCTAGTGCTATGTTCACGTGGAACAGCTGGGAATTTGTCCTATTTTTAAGGTAGAATTTAATGAGAGGTATCTATAGATTTTGTCAATGCTAAATGCATTAAAATGATTTCAATTTTTATGTAACCTTTAAAACTCCCCAAATTTCCATTACAGGAATAGTTTTACTCTGGTAAGAATTTGGAGGAACCACCTAGAGCAGGGTTTCTCAACCTATGGTCCGCGGACCACTGGTGATCCGCAAAGATGATCTAGATGGTCCTCAGACGAAATTAAAAAATATCATAAAGCAAGTGGAAAGTAAAGAAGTAAAATTTTTTTTCACATATTTCGTTATAATGACCTATACTTAATACCCCAAATACTAAGATTATAGGCCTTCTTTTAAAAATGGGATGTAAAATTAGGGGTCCGTAAAATTTTTTGGACATTTTAGAGGTCCTCGGATTTAAAAAGGTTGAGAAACGCTGACGTAGAGGACCTAAAAACACATTAGGTTTCACTTTTTTTTTATTATTTCCATGGAAGGACTCCCGGACCCATTCTTTTATGGTGATATTCCATACCTCATATTCACAGCATAATCCTAATTAGAACTGATTCGTAATGTATATTATGTAAATTAGCCAAAATATGTCAAACCATTACCATAAATTTACCAATTTCATATAAATCAAGCTGATATGAGTAGCCTACTAAATAGAGAGATAGTATAATGCCACAACAACATGGATTGGGGAAAGCAATGCATGTTTCTGCGGTACCAAGAGGGGGTGATGCAGAAAATAAAGAAAATGCATTACATACATACATTTTAAATTAAATTGGAATAAATCATTGGGAAAAGAGAGGGCGGTCGGCTCTGATTGACACACGCGATTGGTGTTTGACAAATGTTGTCGCAGCATTCAATTGAGATAACTTTTAACCCGGGCAGGATGACAGATGGAAACACGGGTCATGAATTCAAACTGCTCCTGCCTGCCACAACCACTCTAGTTGCTAGTGTAACCCCTCAACAAAAGGAGAATTTAACAATCATCACAGAACTGCGTTTTCCCCGTACCATTGTAGATGACGAATTGGGTGCGATCTTGCTATTCAATGTCGCAATTTCAACATTTATTTATTTTATTTTATTTTATCAAGAATGAACATTACAGGTATACACCCAATTGCAATGCTCATGACTAGCGGGCGGATTTCTATGACCTAAAAAATAGGATATATGCATACATTTATGACCTATAAAACATTAAGATATGGCCAATAAAATTTAAAATATAACTTTACCACTTACTGTACACATGGTGTATATTTTTTTAAAGTTTCATTATAATCCATTTTATTAAAATATGTTAATTAATTTAAAATATCTGTAAATTCTCAAAAAGTATCAGTATAATGCAAAATTTACAAAATATGATATGAAACTTCAAAATTTCTTCAATATGCACACAAATATGCCGAAAATATGACCTAAATATGCATATTCATACTAAATATGCTACAATAGTTGAAAATTTCCTAAATATGCAGTTATATGCACAATAAAAGCCGTTCCATTTTCACCAGGATGCTTAGAATCGGGTATAAATTAGTCGGAAACCTGAAATAATGCAAAGGGGAAAAATATGACATGTCATAGAAATCCGCCCCTACTCATGACTATGCTAGTAATACTATGCTATGCTTACAATACACAAATATGCAATAGGAGAATAAAAGTAGGAAAGTTAGAATAATTAACTTACCTATGTAAAAGTATGGAGTAAACAGAATAGGAGAGAGTAAAGAGAACGAGAGAGATTGAGGAGAAAGCAAGCATGAAAAACGTAAAGAAGGAAGGAAAAAATAATAAGAGTAAAAATAAATAATCTATATATATATAAGGCTTTGTCCTGACTGAATGACTGACTGACTGACAGAGAATCAACGTAGAGCCTAAACTATAATAGGTAGAGACTTGGAATTTTGTCAGTACTTTCGTTTCATAATGTAGGTGCTCACTAAGAAAGGATTTTTATTTTTTTTATTTTAAATGCCAAAAATCTAATGTTTTTGAGAATACTTAATCCCTTTTTACACACAATTCTCGAACTCAAATCACAGTTTACATGACAACAGTGTAGTGTTGGTATTGGTATCGGGTTGGTTTGGAAATAATTGAAATGGGACTTGACGAAACTATTGATATAATGCATTGCTGTAATTAAATACTGAAGATGAAATGTATATTAATATATCGCAAATTTTTGGGAAGGGAAGTATAAAAGTGAAGTTGATTTACTTTTTAATTTCATCCCCGAAACGGTTGTATGGTAAGATGAGAGTGAGAAGTAAAATATTCCGCAAAGACAATACAATTTTATGTTACCGGAATTTCTATATCTTCTTATTTTAACTCCTACCAGGCTTGGTGTATAGAAGCGATGAGATACAAAATTCTACATCCTCTATGAGCCATAAAAAGCTATATCAAGCGTTTTCAGCGGGAATAGTTTAGTGAGATAAGTCGTTCTTCTTCATTTCAAAATTTTCAATACGTATATAAGGACCTAGAATTTGAAAGTCGGAAGTCCTTCATAAGTTAATTTTGAATTACAAAATACAAAACCCGGGCGACGCCGCACGCCGGGGCTTTTAAGCTAGTCATTTTATAACATGCATATTTTTTCTTGCTAGAAGGTCTATGTGTCCCCTTAATTTAATACTTGTCAAATGAGGATTTACTGCTTCATCAGTAAGAAATGTTTCAGAGGACTAATGCACTGAGTCCATGTTTCATCCAGTTGCTTTTAGACGTCAGACCTTTTCAAGTGCCTTGTATATAAACGCCTGCAATACTCCGTGCAGTCTACACGCAATACATCTGTGCAGGAGAAGTGCTCGAGGAGTCACGGGGCTACGTACTCTCTACCTACTTTTCTGCATCTCCCATAAATTGCTGATTATTTAGTTACGTGTTATTTCACAGTTTATAATGTTAATATCAGATAACTTAATGCATTAATTACTAATTAAGTTATTGTTTGGATAAATCTCTTTCCGGTTGATTATAATTTTACATTTATCAAAGTTTTATTTTGCATAAAATTCACATCCTTTTTCTACTGAACTCTTTTTCTTAAAACTATTTTCGAAGTAAAACTTCTTTAGCCGCGATAGGAGTAAATCGAGAGCTAACCCAAACTTGCGTTACGAACAAATCATCACGAAATTAGTGAGACTGTGACGGAACGGACTGCACAGAAACAATCAACTCAATGATTAGACTTATCCAAAATTTAAAAAAAATAAAAAAGCCACAATTTTATAATCTAAAAATATAAAATTAAAAAAGCCGAAAACCCAAAATTAAAAATTAAAAACTCCAAAACTTGAAAAATGTACCGGAGCGCGCGGGGGAAAGGTATCTGACATTGAGTGGGAGGCTATTAGTACTTCGAGCTTGTGGCGTGGTGAGCCCTTCACCATTATAAAAAATCCAAAATTTAAAAAATAAAAACTCCAAAATCCAATATTTAACAAATCCAAAATTAAGAAATCGAAAATCCAATTAAAAATAAAAAATAAAAAATTCAAAGATCTAAAATTTAAAAAATCCATAATAAAAAATAAAGTTGAAAAAATCCAAAAATTAAAACAAGTTTCACTTCTGTCGCAAACTTTTTTTTCTCATTTCCCTTTATCTCTCTTTGTTTGCTTGTACTTTATTTATTTCTTAGTCTGATTCGATATTCGTTTGTGTAGTTGGATCTGAAACTCGCTTTATTAATTTTAACGGAAGCGGCCTACACTTATTTTGTGTTCTGTTCATTTACTCAGATTTATTTTCCTGCTACCTTTCATTATTCCGATCTTTTATATATATGTATATATTTCTCGGGTGTTCTCGTCACTGAATCTCTTCCGTTGAGTATATTATTATTATTATTATTATTATTATTATTATTATTATTATTATTATTATTATTATTATTATTATTTTTATGTATGCTATAATATTAATTCATTTATTTATATTTATCATTACATCGCCATCTCTCTTTCTCCCGCTCTTTATTTCCCTAGTGATGTTTCTTTCGTCACTTTCTCTGTCCCTTTCGTCCCTCATTTTCTTTAATTTTATTTATATTTCCTACTTTACTTGTTTCGTTTTAATTTCTATATATATTAAACTCCTTTCTCCGTCTTATATTTTTCTTTCATTCCCTTTGCTATTCATTTTGGTCTTGCAATATTTATTTATTTATTTTTCTTTCCTTCCTTTTATTATTATTTATGTATCTTGCATTCTTCCTTCTTCTTCTTGTTCTTGCGTCTCTTAGTTTAAACGTTTTACGGTCCACCCGGACCCTAAAGGTCCATGACTTCGGAAAGGGATTATCTTTAACAGACGTATTTTTTAATACGGAACATGGAGATGGAGGTCTTACCGAGGTAGGCGATCAGCCCAATGCCAAGGGCATCCTCCGGGACAATACGAACGCATTTCATTATGATTATAGTTTTATAGTTTAAACACAGATCTTAACACGTATATGCAAGAAAGTTTTGCAACACGCTTTGCACCGTTTATTATGTTTGTGGTTATTTATACCGGCTTACAGGTTTTTACATCGTGCCAGAGGCCGCTCTTACGGACTTCCGATATTCTTATATTCTCTAATGTATAAGTATATGTATACCACTTGTCTGAGCGCTTCAATTAATCGCGACTCTCTTACATAAGTTACAGATACGTAGATTGCGAAGAATTGAGTTACAGAATCGACCGATATAGATCTGACATTTTGAAAAGGTGTGAAAACAATTTAAAAGCCATACCTCAATAAATGGAAGATGCAAATTTAAAATAAAAATTGTATTTAATTTCAATATAGGTTACGTTTGACGTTTTCATGGTAACACTGCGGCAGTGACTGACACAGGTTAAGTATATTTGATATTTTTTTCGACCCGTCTGTGTCTCAACAGCCCGGGTCTGGAACCACTGTGTCACCCGACAGCGGACCATGCGGCATCACTGGATCCACCCAGCTCTATAGACACCGCCTTGCTGTAAGCTCCCTTACTGTATCGCGCCAGTACTTGGGAGCCCAGCGTTAAGTTCTTCTAACAATCTCTCATGTTTAAAGACAATGCTGGACCGCACAGTAAACATTTTCCCAAATGGTTTCAGTGCCCTCTCATCTATAAAGACCAATGCTGGACCGCACAGTAAACAATTTCGTAAATTACTTGTGCAGTCTCCTGCCAACGGACGCATTGTTTGGCTAAGTGCATAACCTGATGACAATAGATTATGGGATTTTTTATATTTGTTTATGTACAGTCTGTGTTAAAATTTGCAACTGACTTACTGTTTACAACACCTTGTATAAATTATAAAGCAATGAAGATATGTTAGTTGACAATATCAAGTAGGCTATACATATACAGTTTTGAAAGCTATGAATTTAGCGTATATGTACACCCAGAAACCCAAAAAATATGAATAATTTTTTTTTTTAACGGTGTATTTAGATAGTTCTTTTCTCTTTCATTTCATATATTAATTTTTAAATTCTGGCTGCCAGTTCCTTAGATATAGCCCTTCTAAAAAGCTTCATTTTGCCATGTCCCTTGCATAATTATCAAATTTCAGTATTTTTAATTTTCCCTCTCAGCTAAAACTTCTAATATTGATTATTAATTGTCACTAATACACTAGTAAGTAAGTGGAGTCATGCGCTGCTTTAACTTTCTGTTTTCTCGTTTATCCCTACATACGTTTTCCATGCTGGTCGTTAATAAGGGGAGAAATTATCCATACACAGGGATAATCTCTATATATAAAAGCCAAAACCCACTGACTGACTGATCACAGTTTCTCAAAAACCATACAGCCTAGGAACGTGAAACTTGGTACACATATTGCTACTAGGCTCTAGATGCGCACTAAGAAAGGATTTCAAAATCTTTGGCCTCTAAGGGCCTATAAGAGCCAAAATAGGGTTGTAAAGTTATGATATTCACCAAAAAGAATTCACACTGCATGTACACAATCCCCATGGCAACATTATTTTTTTAAACTACACAGGTGGCTTTGCATGACACTATGATTTCATGTAGACCTAATAGATATAAAATTATGAGAAAGGCTATCAATAGAATTCCTATTGATTATTATTAACTATTTTTTGACACGAAGTAAATTTAAAAGGTCCTGGGTTCTACTCTTAAGAGTTGAACTCTTTTCTTATAGCTAGCCTAGGACTGTATTGCAAAAGATAGTAAGTAATGTGTTCCCTATTACAGGCCATGGGGGCCCAGAGGGTTCCAAGAAGTGTAGGCTCCCGGATTTTTAGACACTTGGAACGTGAAGGTGGTAAGGTTGTCAGCGTTACGCACCGACCGCCTTTACCCCCAGGTAGTTCATACAGTATCAATAGATATAATTTCATAATTAATTTATATTTTCCAAATTATCTATCTATCTGTACCTTAGTTTTTACCCCTCCCTTTTGGGGTCATTTAAGTGACCCACGTTGCCCGGCCCTTACAGGGCCGCGACCTGTCGGGAGAGGGATTATCTATGGCTCATATACATACTTTTTGACCAGACAAGGACATGGAGGGCCTCCCGGATGAGTGATCAGCCAAATGCCGGGGGCACCTCCGAGACAACACAAAGATATAGGACGAGATACAACATTCACACACTCGCTCTGAACAAGGCAAGGATGGATGAGGATGATAATGGCTGCCAGATGATATCTGGAGACCACCAGGGCCTAAAGTTACCAGACATTTGTCTCACAGGTGAGGAAAAATCCCGGGAAAAGCTCTACCTAGGTAACCTGTCCCGACCAGTATTCGAATCGGAGCCCGCTGCGTGAGACGAGCGAATGCATCCCCTACGCCCAGCTATTTATTGTATGTTTGCCAAAATTGAAAGAGAAAGATTAAATTTTTAAGACATAATCAGAGTAAACTACGGGTGAAGGAGTAAGTTATGTGGAATATAAATACGTCCACCGTGTTGGCTGGACGGCTGATGATTTATAGAAGTACATCGAATCGACTTTAAATTGTGTTCACTTAACCTATATATACATAAATCTAACACTGCGAAGCATTGATGGGTCAGCTAGTAGTATATTAAATGAATTTTAATCATTTAATAGCATTTACCATACGTATTAGATTTTCTTTTCAAAAATTAAAAATGTCTCTATGAATACTTCCCGGAAACTTTTGTAAAGAATAGACATTGACATTTATGATGCTTCTATTTTAATCTAACCGCTGGGAACAAAATATGCAAAAAGAAACTTGTTGAAGTTACTACAAATGCCGTTCTTTCCTTCCCATCCTCCAAAAAAATCACTGCCCACATAGGTACCGTACAACTGGAAATTAATTATTTTTCTCTGCCATTTTAGTTCTCCAGTTTCCCAGGGTTGACAAATTTCATTTATCTACATCTCTCTATTTATTCTGCTTCTCTGTCCTCCTCGTGTCTATTTGTGTCATTTTGCGGGACTCTCTTTCCCTCGGCAGGAGAATTTCAACCGCCATGGCCCTCCCCAAACTCTTGTGTTATATAATGTAGGAGCATCATTCATTAGTCAGCTGACAGCAGTGAATAACTGCCAATCATATTCCGACATGGTCGTCTGTCATTTCATTACATTACAACGTTCATTTGTTCGCCAAGGCCCCAGAGCACTCCATGGATTTAGCAAACAATAATGAAATGGAATTCCTGAATCACTCTCCATTTTTTTCTGTCTCTCTTTTGCCAAGCTGCTGTTAACTCTGAAGGGACAAGGTATAGTCCCATGTACAATGGAAACTGACAAGAATATACCTTATTGTGTGTATTTTCTGTATATGACATTTACAAATGTTCTGTGTATTTAAAATTATTACAAAGGCAGATTTACTGTTCATAACTGTTAATGATTACTTTTTAAAACTATCTCTAAGGCAACGTTGAATCTATGGCTTTCTTTGTATATTTACTGTTCATAAATAAATAGTTCTTTAAACAACTGCAATTTCATAACGCTTTTGAACATGAAACCATTTAAAAACGAAATACCCTCAAGCAGTAAATAGAAAAAAATGCAATTATAATATGCAGTGCGATGCTACTAGATACTGTCTAAAACAACTGTTTCTAGTAGTTTAAATTGAAATACGACCAGCGATGATGAAAATTGCGAAAAAATATGCCTCAGGCTTATGTAAATACAATAAAATCAGGTAAACTGCTGTAATAAAGTGCCAGAATGATTTTGTTTAGTCAGTGATAATTGCAATTATGATATGCAGAAAATAAGTTATTCTTGCAATCGATTTCCGAGTTAAGCTCCAGATCGATTCATTAAGCAGGACTTACGGAAGAAAAATGTCAAGTTTGATAACCATACTAAGTGAAGGAATAAGTGGGTAGTGATATTTGTCAAAGCTAACTGAATTGCAACTTCCAAAGCTACATATGAACATTTTAAAACAAAAGTTGTCATGAGAACTGATTTGCATAGACGAGTAACTGTCACAACCGTCACAGGACATTCTTAGATTTTTATTGGCTGAGGTAACTAGCTGATTGGTGCGGTAAAAATAAAGACCACCATGAGCTAAACTGTCGGCAAACATTTGCTCCTAACAAAAGGAAGCCGCCTGGGTATGCAAATAATAACTGGACTATACACGTCCTGTACACATCATCCCAGCTGGATGCAGAACAAGGCTAAATAACAGGAAAATAGGGAAATTTTTCTTTTAACCAGATTTGGAGGGCCTGTAAGTAATGGCTCAATTTCTTAGCACTCTTTTTTTTTGGCCCCGCCTTCCACCCCCGGATTACCTGAGCCGTAGGCTATATCTCCGATCCAACAACCGATGTCGCATTTGTTCTAAGATCGTCGCGTCACCTTGTCTTGATCATAGAACAGAGGGAAAATGTTCGACGAATTGACTTTGGCATTTTATTAAGTTAATTTTCCTCTTGTTCATCTCTCTGTTGTCCCGGGGGACGTGTCCCCGATCTGGTATCCATCTGATAGGGTGAGGAAAACCCCGCGAAAACCTCACTCAGATCGGTTGTTGCGAGGCTATCCCGCAGCTTCCGAGGCAAGTCTTTGGCAATCTCCCATATCAGTCCTGCTCGGTAGGGCCGCCGGGGATCTGAGCATTCCCCGAAGGCGGATCGTCTCAAAATTGGTGTGTCTAAGGCATCATCATTTTCTCGCTTTTTCCTGATTTCTATCACGTAAGGGAAAGCACAAAAAAGCCTGAATCAAGAACTGGTATCCCCTTTCATCTAAATTTTTATACGAGGGTCATCAGCAGGGTCCGGATTCTAATGACATGTCATCTTTTTATTGATGCTGCATAGACATTGCCAACTTGTGGATAAATCCTAATCATGGCCTCTGGATTATAGAAATGCATTTTTATTAGGTCATTTTTTTATTTTATGCAATTTATATTTTTAGGGCATTTATTTTCATTTCAGGGCATTATTTTGTCATTTTCGAGTCATTTTCTTCCTTATTTAGTCATTTTCATGTATTTACATTGAGTGCATTATCTTTATTTCGTCGCTAGCGGTGCTGTCTTCGAAGTGATGTTTGTTTAATGCTAGAAGGAAAAAATCGGCGTTAAAGTGTTGACATGTCTCAGTCGGAAGTGAGAATCAAAGAAACGCCAAAATTTTGTATTATATTACTATTGTTATTAGATTGACTTTGCAACAGAGTCTGCCACCTGCTTGGATTTGACAGTGCAAACTACTGTTTACCTCAATTAAACAACAATAGCCTACCTAGGTATAATCCGGCATGCCGAATTTCGACTCACCAGTGCCTCAGTGCCTCAGTGCCAGTATAAATTTCCGTGAGAAAAGAACATTCACAACATTACAGTTATTTACAGTTTTTACAATTATGCACAAACTAATAAATAACTTTGTGTGTACAATAATAATTTTTTATAAATAAAATATCAGTTTTTAGGTCATTTTTTATAATTATTAGGCCTAAGTCATTTTCTTTAAAATGTAGGGTCATTTTATAGGTCTTTTTCAAACAATTTTAGGTCATCAGAATCCGGGCCCTGGTCATCAGAAAGTAAGTTCCGACCGCCGATAAAGAAAACAAAAACATCGGAACTTCCTTTCTGGATGACCCTCCTACAAATGACAAATGCGAGACCTGTCGCAGAGAATCAGTTTGCGTCTCATCAATCAAACTCATTGCAATGTTAATTATTTCCATGAAAATGAAAAAAATCTGATCATTCCCTCGAGGCATGAAACGAAATGAAATCAGAAATATATGGTTTATATACTGAAATTAATTTTTTACGATGCATCTCTCTCCATCATACCCCCTGTTTTATTATACACGGGACCTGATATATTGCCAATTCGTGCCCTTCGGCTGTTACAACTCTCCTAACAAATTTTCGCTACATACAAAAAAAAAAAACTGCAATGATTCGATTTGAGTTAAAAGAATAATGTGTGCAATTTGTGTCAGGTACAATGTGATGAGCGTGACATGGACCAAGGGATAGGGGTTCGTTTTTATCGCCGTTCCATCTCATATTTCATGATTATTGAGTACTGGGCAAATAACATTAAAACTCGCCATTAAAAATATTTTATGATAAATACTAAGTGATTAATTTCATGGCTTATTCAGTCTCAGCATCATACATAACGTCATGATAACTAAAATTTATTCATGTCATAAGCTTATGGAAACAGAAAGTTAAGGGGAAGTTACAACAATGATAGTCTAAAATATGTCGTATTAATATATACAACATATATGTAGAATAGACACAAATCTGATGAATAAACTTTTTTGTATTTTTTCAGTCATTTTATAGTTCATTTTTAAACTATTTTTAGGTCATCAAAATCCGGGCCCTGCTTATGTGCCATTTAAAGCCGGTTGTTGACCAAGAGTTAAGCTAACTTAGCTTAGCTTAGCTCACATACAGTGAGGGATTTCATATGTAGGTGTGCCGGATTTCATTATGTAGTTTTGTCGACACAACTACATATGAAATCCCGCACTGTATGTGAGCTAAGCTAAACTAACTTAGCTTAGCTCTTGGTCGACAACCGGAATAACAGTTCAATAATGTCTTATTACCAGGATCCGGATTTTTTTAAATTTTACGTCATTACTTTGTAATTTTCGTGTCATTTGCTTCCTTATTTAGTCATTTTCATGCATGTACATTGAGTGCATTAACTTTTTTTTTCGTCGCCAGCGGTGCTGTCTCTGAAGTATTGTTTGTTTAATGCGGTAGGGTTTACAAGCTTTTTTTCCCCATACGTGTAATATTAAAATAAATTACTAGTTACTATAATGCAACATTTTTGTAGGATCTACTTTTTTTTTTAAATTTCTTACTTTTCTTCTTAAATGCTCCAATGAAGAACAAAGAACAAAGTTTTTAAACCTACAAAATCCCGTCTGCATTTACAGTTTTTACAATTATGTGCAAATTAGTCTGTAACTTTGTGAGTACAATAATAATATTTTATAAACAAAATATCAGTTTTTAGGTCATTCTTTATATTTATTAAGTCACTAGCTTAAAAGGCCCGGCGTCGCCCGGGTTTTGTATTTTGTAATTTTAAATTAACTTATGGAGGACTTTCTATTTTGAAACTCTAGGTCTTTATATAATATGTATGTAGAATTTGAAATGAGGAAGAACGACATATCACACCCAAACCATTCCCTTAGAAAACGCTAGATATAGCTTTTTATGGCTCATAGAGGATGTCGAATGTTGCATTTCGTTGCTTCTACACACCATGCCTGGGAGGGGTTGAAATAAGAAGAAAAAGAAATTCCGGTTACATAAGATTGTATTGTCTTGACAGGAAATTTTATTTCTCACTCTCATATTACCATACAACAGTTTCTTTAAGTTTAGGGTCATTTTAAAGGTCACTTTTCAAACAATTTTAGGTCATCAGAATCCAGGCCCTGCTTATTACAAACTGTTATGTAAATATAGACCTGGTTCTGCAGTAATAGTTGATCAAAAGTTTATGTCCCTACCATTACAATATCTGATTTCCAAAATAAAAGAGATCATAAACTGCAGCTTGTAGAAACAAGAAAACGTCCTAAAGACTTATGAGAATGCGGATTGCAGAACTTTTAGTTCAGAGAGGAAATCATAGAGAAAAACATAATTCCAGATAACTGCCAACATGAATAAACTGAATTATTTTCGACTGCAGTCATAAAAACTGCAGTTGCAATTCACCATACAACTTCCTTTCGATGATTTCCCGAACAAGAATGTACATGTATGTTCATTTCAGGTCAGTCACACAAAACAAACACATGCATAAAATTTAAAAAAGGAAGTAGACAGGTAAAACACAAAAGAAAAATGGAGACATAAAAAAGATAAACAATAAACATGAACATAATATAAAGATACGGTACGCAGTTGGTTGAGGCAATGTACTAAAAGTTAGGTCGGTGGAATTATGGTCTTGGAATCTACTAAAAAATCATGAAGGGGCAATCCTGAAGCAAGACGTCTGATCCATTCGGTTAGTAATCTAGTCATATTTATGTCACGACAGATTGAAACGAGGGAGCCTAAAACTGCTGGAATAATAAGGATGTTCAATAACAGTGTTTAAGGAATAGTTTTACCTCATTTTTATGTGAATCTTTTAACACAATATGGTTGTAAACCAGAATAGGGAAAAAAATATAGGTAAGAATTATAGAAAAAGACGCGCTTCCCTCGTTTGGGGTTCTGCCCACAACCCCCAGTAAAGTTCTGGTTTTTATTTATTAACTGATACCGTATCGGAGATAGAGTCCTTGTAGCCTATTTAGACTGCCTTATAGCCTAGTACCGTTAAGCCATAATACACCTAAAAAAATGTTCGGGAATGCTTTCGGATTTTTTCTAGGTAAAAAATAAATATTTGGACTGTTTTGGAACTTTTGCTGTCGTTTACAAGCTAAAAGGTATGAGTCTGCCAAATCTAATGTTTCTAGCTCATCTGGAAATGTGTAAACAATTATGTCTCAAAAAGATTTCAAATTTTTCTTCCGGGTGTAAAAAGTTAAAAAATTGAGCTTTCTGGAAACTTCTCATCGGTTAAAGACAAAAACCTGTAAGTCTACTAAATTTCAAGTTTCTACCTCATCTGGAGCCTCCAAGAAAGGCTGCAGCAACTTTAAAACTGCGTCCGCCATTTTGAAGGCTCTTTAGGGGTAATAAATAAAAAAAATGAACTTTTTATATTTTTCCCTCCGATATAAGCTAAAGGCTATAAGGGTGCCAAATTTCAAGTTTCTAGCTCATCTGGAGGTGGGTAAATATTAATATCAGTGAGTGAGTGGATGAGTCAGTTATATTATAGGGAAAGAAAGAAATATATAAACAAACGAGCGAGGAAAGAAATGCAATAAGAATGAAAAGAAAGAAGACCGAAAGGAATGAAAGAATGACGGAAAGACGAACGGATTTACTACCGAGAAGAATGAAGATCAAGAAATAGAACTAAGAAAGATAAAAATATGAAATGGAATAGAAATGGGGAGACAAACATGCACACAGACAGATTTACGATCAGAAGAAAAAAGAAAAAGAAAGAAAGAAAAGTTAAATAGAACATAGAAGGGCCTAGGAAAGAAAGAAAAAAGAAAATGAATATAGATGAAAGGCAAAAAGATAGAAGATAGAAAAATAAATGAATGGCGGAAATTCAGACAGACTTACGACCGGGAAGACTGAAAGGAAAAGAGAATGGTAAAAGAAGAAGAAAGGAAAAAGAAAACACAGGAAAAGAAATAATAGAGATAGACATATAAAAAGTAGGTCTACGGTAATTAAATTGAAGACAGACATGTAGACCAGGGGTTCTCAAAGTGTGGTCTGCGGACACCCAGGGGGTTTGAGGGGTCCGCGGGAGATTTTTTTAATATTGAAGAAGATTTAAGGCTGAAACTTTCAAAAATAAAACCCAATATTTCAGAGATTTTCAAAAGCCCCCCCCCCCCAAAAAAAACCAACCTTCTCACTGAAATTAGTAGTATTTTACTATATAACTGTCCCATTGGTAATTTTTTATAATTAATACTAAGAGTCCTGTCGTTTTGCAATTAAATTCAATGTTGGAAATAAAAAAATGTATCAAAACAAACAGACCGCTTTCTTTTTCTATCCTAAAGCTTTTCGTTTTGTATTAAATATATTTCAAATGGTTAATACTACAAAATTAGTAAAAATAAAGGGTCATTTTTTAGGGGTCAGCAATGACAACATTAATAATTAAAGGGGTCCTGGAATAACGGAAGTTTGAGAAACCCTGATGTAGACAGATTTGCGACCAGAGGAAAAGTAAAAGTAAGACAATAAAAATAAAACAAAGGAGAATTAAATACACAAAAGCAGAAAAGAAAGGAAATATAGACAGAAAGAAAATATTTTTAAAAGAATTTCACCTATTATGCATTACTTTGCTGTTACTAGTTACCTTGGACTAACCCTCGACTTTAATACACATGACGCGAAATAACTGAAATTGTAATTCCACATTTTAATGGGAATTCCCATGCCAATGTGCCCAGGCTTGAATTTTTAAACGCTATAACGCAGTTTTGTTTCACTTCATTTACAGATCCATAATTTTATTAAAAGCCGTGCATAGGGCCTCCATCATTTGCAATGGAATAATACAATTCCACCCAGTATTTAATCCTGCTATCGTA
This sequence comes from Ectobius pallidus, assembly GCA_964059195.1. Lineage (NCBI taxonomy): Eukaryota > Metazoa > Arthropoda > Insecta > Blattodea > Ectobiidae > Ectobius > Ectobius pallidus. Next base: position 205,340,511 of record CAXKWD010000001.1, on the reverse strand, counting down.
AGAGCGGATAACATACAATTTTGTAATTATTTACCCTAGCTTAGTTAGTGCAGGCAGAGGAATATTAAGATAGCCAGCATGGAGAACTGAATACAGAAGTGCTGAAGAATAATGCCGGTTGTCGACCAAGAGCTAAGCTAAGCTAAGCTAAGTTAGTTTAGCTTAGCTCACATACAGTGCGGGATTTCATATGTAGTTGTGCCGACAAAGCTACACATGAAATCCGGCATAACTATATATGAAATCCCTCACTGTATGTGAGCTAAGCTAAACTAAGTTAGCTTCGGCATAATACCACAGAAGCACATTTTTCTACGACAGTGTTTTTTCGTCATTTTCCCGTTAAAAAATCGAACTTTCAACCTAACTTCCCCCACATGTGTGTCATTTGATTAACTTTACTGCACAGACAATGAGCATGAAACATTCGAGGAAGGGAATTTTGTAATTAATGCCATTACAACCGCTACTACAGTGTGTTTCACGTACGAGTTGGCCAAACATTCGGGTTTCTGCGTCGCGGCTGCCACAGCTTTAACTCCTGATCAATCGGGTGAAATATCTACGCAAATAAAGCCGCTAACGTATAAGGATTCAGATACAATTACAGTTAAAATTACAATGAAAATAACCACGTACCTCAACACAACAGATGTTGGAAATGTCCTGCTCTTGCATCCAAAAAACACTGATAGTATTTTAGGAAATTCTCTTGCACTCGCTAAGATCAGCTTCCGAGAAAGAGTGATGTTGTCTTTAAGTTCTTAAATGTATTGGGTTTGACATATACACTTTACGTTTCAAGTTAAAGTTCGAGAAATATCTACGTAGAGAGAAATTAACTCTTTCTCCGAAGCTGAACTTATGCGCTTGAAATAAAATTTCCTAAAAGGTGCCAAGTGTTGTGTGGATGCAAGGGTAAGACATTTCCAACATATCTTGTGATGAGGTACGTGGTTATTTTTCATTGTAATTTTAACTGTAATCATGAGAACCTGAATCATTACACCGTTAGCGGCTTTATTTGCGTAGATATTTCACCCAATCGCTCGGGAGTTAGAGCTGTGGCCGCCGCGACGCAGAAACCCGCATGATTGGCCAACTTGTACGTGAAACACACTGTAGAAGGAATGACAGAAAAGTTGTACGACAATTTTACGACTTTGTCGGCTATTCATAGCTTTTGTAAATACAATATCAGCAGAAGAACAAAATTAAGCTCCCTGGATACAATGCAAAATGATTACATTTTTCATGGATTCACATTAGGAAGTAGAACAAAGTGAAATAAAGAACCCAGTAAACTGCTAAATTTTTCCGAACAGTTTAACAATAATGGTAGCATTAAGAATACAGAATGATTTATAAAAGTGGTATATTTCGCTTGTGTTTGTGTGGGGGGTTGGTAACAATGAAAAGTGGACGAGAATTTGTAGCTCATTAGAGAGTGATCTATCTTACAAACTTGGTTTGTTATTACAGGCAGAGAGACCCGGCTGGAGACTAGCAAACGAATAATGGCGGTAGTTGTGTTGGTGAAATGACTTCCTTCCAAATGCCAATCATTTCCGGCGGGACAAATGACAACAATAATATGAGAAGAAAGGCCCATTCGTTATTCTAATATTTACTGTTGTCGAAGTAAGAAATGGATCAATATGTTATAATGTTCCAGACGTATATACCAATGACCATTTCGCGGGAACGAGTACAACTGTAGCCTATGTTTATACACGGTATCAGAACGGTAACTTACTCAGATTAATAATAATATTAATAATAATAATAAAAATAAAAATAATAATAATAATAATGTTTTATTTTACCTGGCAGAGTTAAGGTCATATGGCCTTATCTTCCACTCAACCAGGAGAAAAGGAGAAGAAATACAAATATAACTGGTAATACAACAGGTGATCTTATAAGTATTTATAAAACTTACTTATAAGCTTATTTATAAAACTGAGAATTCTGACTCTAAGATCAATGTTCATCTTAGACTGTCTTCTTTATATCAAGAGAAACATTGATAGGTACACTCTTTGTTCTGCAATTCATAGCTACTCCACGAGATATAGTTCACACATAGGCTATATGTTCCCAGATGCAAATATAGTAAAACACAAAATAGTTTTGATGTTATATCTTTAAACTTTTTGATAACATTAAAGGACAGTTAGATCAACATTGATCTCAAAACCTATGTAATGCGTTGGATGAGTATTTTAATGGCAGATTATTTTCAAGTAGGCCTACTATTTTATCAAACATTGTATGTGCTTGTATATTACTTTGACGTTGCTACACATTTTGATGTCTCTAGCAGATAAAGATCTATAGTCTTTCCATATTACACAAAAAGAAATAAAGAAGTTTTAAGATACATTAATAAATTATTTACAGAAATAGACACCTAAGCAGGCTGTTAAAAAGTGCTTCGTATTAAAGAAGAAATGATTTCATTTTAACAACTTTTACTAGAGAAGATTGTTGATTCACTCTCCATAAAGGTATTCAAAAAAGTATTGATTCTGAAAAACAGATAATTGAAGAACTACCAACCAAACGGGACACGCCGCGGCAGTCATCCTCGCTGTCTGAATCATGTACGGACGTATCACAGCAACGGATCGGACGAGGGACCACCATGTCTTGACCACTATGATCACCGGACTTAAGCCCAAAAGTTTAAGATTCCCTGCTCTACTTATTACAGCCAATGCGGGAGCTCTTCAATCTCTAGGACATTCAGGAAACCGACCTTTGAAATAGTTATACCTTTCTTACGCTCTTTTTTTTAACCTGACTCATGCAAGTATTTACTACAATAATCCCTAAAATTTCCAGAGCTGTAAATAGCCTAGATTAGACTTTGAGAAAAAATATTTTTCTTTGGTTTCATAGCAAAAAATGCTTGCGGACGAGTTTTCAAAATTTGGAAAGAAATGACAGATTTGATGACTTGATAAACTTAAACAAAAAAGTTACCACTGACTTTATAATAAATCTGACTACAGTATTTCTGTTAGAAAAATACTTCCCATTATTCAACTTAATTTTGTTAGGTTTGAACCATAATCAATGAGTCATAAACCGAGCAAGGTAGCAGAGATGGTAGCGTCTTAGACTCACATTCGGGAGATCCCGGATACTAACTCCATGGCCAGAAAGTTTAACCTGACTTTTTCATGGTTTCCCCAGTCGTAAAGACAAAATGCCGAAATGGATATTTTTTACCGCCGCTATTTCATCGTGCATCATAACATTTAAATTGAATGTCGGTCGAAATTAACAGAAGCCATAACACATCAACACTGATTGGCGAATGCACATCAATACTCATCAATACATGGCAAACTGGTATACACATAAAATCGGACTCGTGATATGACCTCGATGGTCAAACGAGTATAAAAAAGCTGAATTAAAAAAAAATTAAATCATTAGTAAGTTTTATTAGGATGATTTATTATCTGACACAAGTAAAGTAAAGTGATCCCTATACAGGCCATGGAAGCTCAGAGGGTTCGAGGAGGTTGAGGCTCCCAGATTTTGGAAATTCGGCACGTGAAGGTGGTAAGGTTGTCAGCCTTACGCAACGGCCGCCTTTACCCCCAGGATTGCTCCTGGTACTCATTTCTGTTGGAGGCTGAGTTGACCCCAGGGCCTTAGTGCCACCAGAAGGATTAGGTCAATTGAAAAATCTCAACGACCTCATCGGGAATCGAACCCGCGACCTTCCGGTATGTAGCGCAGCGCCTCAACCACCACGTTACGGCGTTTCCCTTTATTATCTGATATGTCTATGGAATTTATATTGAAACGTTTGAAAATGATTTGTACTAAAATCGTTGCATTCTTTAGTTAGCCAATAATTTGGTTTTAATGAAACAAACAAAAAATAAGATGTGTTATTTTTTTGGAAAGTTTCACAATGAAACCGTGTGTGCCGAGCTTTAGGTTATCAGTTGACGAATTAATAGCCAACTTTTAATTTTCATTTTGTTTCCGAGATAATCCTGTACTTCTAGAACACAGCGAAAAGAGCAGAGGCAAGCTTTACAAGTAGGGTTGCCAACTATTCCGTAACTTATTTCTCGGGAAGTCCTGTATTTTCACTTAACTCTTAAATTGATAATGTATCCTACAGGATAGGTCTACATGCCTCAAGTTTGTATTCAAAAGACTGAAGAGAAATTGGAGGAATAATTTACATTTCATATAGATTAAATAATATGGAAGCAAGAAATAAACCTTGGACTAATCATTATGTTAACTGTTTTCTATGCGGTCGGACACGGGTTTATAAATTATGTGAGGAATTGAGCCAAATAAAGGGATAAATTCAAGATTTCTTAGTAAGTCGGTCATCGTTCATACGGAAGGTGTGACCATAAAACAGCGATATTCTCTTTCTAATAAATTTTCGTCGTTATTGGTTCCATCTTGCTGTATACTTCTTTATTGGATTTTAATCGAACCTGCCCGTCAACCCATCTATTGTCCAAGATCTTTCGTAGTAGCCTGCGTTCTTTTTTAAGTAACTGATTGACTTGTCTTTTTCGGTTCATACACAGGCCTTCTGATCTGAAAACAGTGCTGTAATGTCTAAATTTGGCTCCTATACTCAGCAACTTCTTACTACAAAAATATCAGTCTATATGTGAATTTTGCCTAATTTTCTGAAACTATTACTTTTTTAAAATATACATCGATGTTTTCAGATCGATATTATCGTCACATCGAAGATTACCGCCAATTTTAACATCGATAATGAACATTGATGATTCAACTATCGATGCTCATCCCTAACAAGTAGTAGACTCTGGGTTCCTTTTTTTTGGCATTTATCCCTTACTTTCACTTCTGTTAAATACCTTTATCCCTTATTTCCAATTTCAAGAGTTAGCAACCCTACTTAAAAGTGAAATTAACTCTTTTAGAGCTGGTTTTGCATACGTATATAAGGAATCATCATGTAAAACCATCAGTGAGCTCTAAGTTTGAAATTTCAGAAAATTTAATTAGAATAGTTCGATTCCATATGCAATAAAGTTATTATCAGAATAAAAATCCTCACATTTCAGCTAAAGCACTACTATCTTTGTCTTAAAACAACTGTTCGAAATGACGCATTGGAAGTGATATACTTTTACTGCAAAAGAAAGTCGTGAGAATTTTCTGCCGGGTTCCACCGAATACCCACTGTAAACCGCTCTTTTTAAAAGAGAAGATTATGACTATTTAGAACCTTTACTTTTTGGATCTTTTAACATGTCCATAAGAATATTGATAAATACACGCTAATGGAAGATATCCACAGTATGTCAACAACATCTGGGTGATGGGGAAAGTTGATTTGGGACACGTTATCAGGGGTATTAGTGCGTACAATCGTCTACCAGTTTGTTATAGGAGTCTGGATGCAAACCATTTTAAAAGAAAGATCAGGAATTAACTATTTGATAACACATTTTATAGTGTAAATGTATTTTATATCTCTGAGGTTACAATGTAAAACAGAATTCTTTTAATGTATTTTCTCTGTTGACAATGTCTTTTTTACCCATGTATTTATAAACAGAAAATGAAATAAATTGAATTGAATTGAGTCAGTAGCAGGGAGACGGTTAAAATACAAGACTTTACTTAAAATCCAACCATTCCTAAATATCTACTCTTATACAATTGAACGGCCCTAAATAGAGTGCTCACTAGCTCGCTCACTTCGTGAGACATCGGGTATACTCGGCGATGTTCGTCTCTCGCAGTCTAAACTTTCACGAAGAGTACAAAATCAGGAAAACCGTTTCTTGGTTACATAAGGCCTAAGTGAAATGAACACAATAAACAAATACAGTATTCTAATTTTATTTTTACTTACAATTTTCATAGCTCGGAACCACAAGCATTTTTAATAAACTGCCAGTGTAAATTTCTTAAAAATCCTGTAGTCAATTAATAATGGCGGGCGAAGACGCGGGCACCATTTATAATATTATTGATAGTTTAACCATGGATTTTCGCGGACAATAAAAATCCAAACAAACCACTGAAAAATTATATAATTTCTGAAAATTACACTGAATTTATCAAATAAAATTCACATCATATTCATCTGTCAACAAACAGTTGAGAAACGATACGTATTATCCACCGCCGTCTCGAGAATTACACCCTAGTAATACAGTCTAGAAGGCAGTGGTATTATCAGTGTTCACAGTTAGGTTTGGAACTGCATAATCGAATCTGAGATCGTTTTCCCAGGCGGAGCTTTCTAATCGTGGAATGTACTCTGAAGCCGGAATTTTAGCTGTTTCATTAATTATTTATGGTTTATAAAAACTGTTCTCGGGTTTCCAGTCGGGTAGTTATTGAAGTACATTCTAAGCTTAGAATGTACTTCAATAACTACCCGACTGGAAACCCGAGAAAAGTTTTTACATTGTATTCGTCGGGAGAACCTTCAAAGTTTTATTTATGGTTTAGTTTATGAATGATTCGCGTGCAAGTGTTAATAAATATAATACTTTAATAAGTATTATAGTCTACTCTTAATTTATAATTTTTCAATAATTATCATGGGCGAAGCCGCGGGCACCTGCTAGTGTAGGCCTATTACAACAGGTCGGTTAGCAAATAAACTTTTAGTTTATAAACATAAGCTCCTACAGACTGGTGGTAGTATTGTTAAGTTACGCGCACTCAGAATTGCATGGATATCATTCAAGCTATCACACGATGGGATGCAATGCATGGATGGATCCATTGAAGACAATGTGGTAGTTGTATGCATTTACTGCAGCAATATCCAGGATAGCAAATTGACAAATACTGCCACTTAACTATTACACAGATTACATGGTTATAGCTTGGAGAATCATTCATATGGTGATTGTACCAGAGTGTCAAAGATAAACATAGGGGTAATGAACGTTAATAGGGTTCACTATCAGATATGGGGACATCGTCTAGGCCTACTCTTGGAGTTCAGGTATGGACAGAGTAGCCTATATAGTTTATTTCGTTATCAAGTTAACATCAAAAGAAAAAAATCCCTTTAGGCAAGCCTACAGGCTGAGGTAGATTTCGAAGTGCTTTTGGTTTAATTTATTGTCACTGTGTAGCACTCTTCTTCTTTAGCCTTGGCATGACAAACCCGCAATAATAACTGCAGAAAAGAGGAAACAGCACTTTTTCAAACATTCAAATCTCGCCTTATATGAGAACTATCAAGAGTTCATCAAGAGCTTTTGAACGATACCCCACAAGACGTAGTTTCAAAAATTTCGAATTTCCATCCCCCACTCATACCCCCAAAACCCCCGAATCGTATCGTTCGTGTCACTGTGAACTCCATAGGGAGTACTGTAATTTATTCCAACAAAGTTTCCCTCTATACTTCATAGGGGCCGAAATATAAATGTTTTAAAATTTCAACCCCCTCCCCCGACCACCTCCTTGGGCCAATTTTGCTCATTAACGAACTTGTCCGAACTATTGGCCCTAGAAATAACATAATAAAATTTGGTTGAAATATCTTCAAAATTACGGCCGCTAGCGTGTAAAGATATATATATATATACATCACAAAAGAATTTTTTGAACAGGTGGTGGTTTCGTACTTAGGGAGGCATGAAACGTCAAGATATGAAAGAATTTTTCGAAAATCATGATATGGTATCCATTGCAATAGGTAGATTTTTCCCCTAATATCCACATGTATAAATGTTTCCATGGTTACAGCTCATGAATCAGTGGTCAGTCCAATACAAGTAGGCTATATGTACGAGGCGCGTCCATAAAGTAAATTTCCCTTACAGAAACAAAATACAACTTCAAGGAAATATTTATTGTTACAGACACAGCAAGTGTTCAGCTATTTTTCAACATATTTGCCACCGGAATTGAAACATTGGTCATACCGAGGTACCAGCTTTTCAACATTTTGTGTCGTAGAAATCTCCCACTAGTGATTTGAACCACTGTGTAACTACCACCTTCGCCTCTCTGTCATTCTTTGTCATTTCGTAAGGTGTGGAAAAAGATGGAAATCACTGGGAGTGAGGTCAGGGCTTTAGGGTGGATGTTTAAACACTTCCCAGCCGGACTTCGCTCCCAATGATTTCCATTATTTCCTACACCTAAAGAAATGACAAGGAATGGCAGATAATATACATATTCTGTGTTCTTCAGCTATTTTAAATTTCTTTTATAAAAACTTTAACTTAATTATATGTTAACTTTAGATATTTATATTTTTTCTCTTCTCTCTCATTTAACAGAGTTGTTTATTGAAGCTACAAACCATGAGCTTTGCTGATCTGGGGTTTTTCAAATAAGGCCTACAGGCTCATATTAGGCCTAAGATAGCCTATATATTGTTTACAGTACGTAATTTATAACATATTTAATGTACAAGTTGTGTAAATAAATATGTTCAAATTATAGTCTCATTATTTCAATTCGTTCATAAATGGCATTTATAAAAAAAACCCTTAAATTAATTAATTTGTGAAATTGCTCTTTACAGCTTCAAAATTACTGGAACAATAATTATGTTCTGTATTCTTAGTACCTAATTAGTTGTATTATTAGGTTCTTCTGCTTAGTTTTAATTAAGTCAGTTCTATTTAAAGACTATACGTGCCTGCAATCTCATTAATTAAGATGCCAGTAAAATTTGCATACGAGCATCTTATTTTCACTTACAGGCGAGAAGCTTATGACTTTTTCGACCATAAATCCCCAAGTAATTCACCAAACATAAAGCACATACAGACACACGAACAGAAGAACAGACGGACAGACATTTTCCCTCCACCACACAATTTCAGAAAGTACCATTCTGGCACTTAATAATAATAATAATAATAATAATAATAATAATAATAATAATAATAATAATAATAATAAAAAGTAAAGTAAAGTATTCCCTGTACAGCCCCTGAAGGCCCATAGGGTACCAAGAGTTTGAAGAACCTAGATTATTAGACATTCGACACGTGAAGATGGTAAGGTTGTCAGCCCTACGCACCGACCTACTTTACTCCTGGTACTCATTTCCGTTAGAGGCTGAGTCGACCCCAGAGCCATAGTGCCACAAAAAGGATTAGGCCTATTGGAAAATTCCAATGACCTCACCGGAGATCGAACCAGTTAAATAATAAAATACTTAATAAATAAATCATCAGAGAGGACTAAATAATCAGTTTCTGTATAAAGATTACAATTAATTTATTATTATTATTATTATTATTATTATTATTATTATTATTATTAGACCCAACATATACTTTGAAATCCGAGTAGGTCTAGCACTAATTCGAGAATCCTTTAATATACTTGCTTTGAAAACCAAGAATTCTAGAAAAGCAATTGTAAGTTTCTGCTGAGATGGATGTAGAAACGATATATTTGGTTACAACCTGAAATTGTAGCGTTAAACTTACAAGACTCTAGTCGAAGTTAGTAAGAAATGGCATCGCAATCATCGTATTTCTAGCATTACAAGCATTCCTATCTCTGCAATCCTGAAACGTCTTTGCATTCTGCTCTGTGTAGCGTTTGATTCCTCAACAGGTATGCGCGCGTGCTATCAATTGTTTCTGGTATGCAGGTAAGAGAAGCATTTCCAAATACAAGCTCCTGAAATTGAGATCTTCCTACATCTGGAGAATTCAGCACTTTTTGTTCGTTCCCGCCATTCAACTCCGGGATTCCTCAGCCGATGTCTACAGCTCCGGTCAAATGTCATCATTAGGATTCGGATGTTTATGACCTAAAAAAGTGGAAAATATGACTGCAAATATGCAATTAAAAATGATTAAATATGACCCAAAGATCCTAAATATGACCTAATAAAATAACATTTTTCAAAAACTAGATGTTCCAATTTAAAACTTTTAAAGACACTAAATTCTTGCATCACATGAACCATTCGGATAATCACCTTTTAATTTTTTTGGTGATTTACAGTTTTACTTGTAATGAATTTCTATTTTTAAAGTCCTGTTTGCTCGTTTCATCAGCTCCAATATAATATTTGTAGATCTTGCGTGTCCCTATAAAATATGAACAATTGCATTAACTTTAAAATTTATTTACTTATGAATTTGGCATAAACATGAAATTAATTAAATAAATTTCAAATTTAACTCGACCATGTAGTACATACACTGTATAATTGTGCTCCTTTACCGAATTTATAACTGAAATATGACGTTAAATTATAAATATGGCTAAAATATGACAAAGAGCATGAAATAATGTTGTTTATGTGTTTGTTTATTATATCAAAGGAATTGCGGTGTTCAATACAACTCGTCAGAACTGAAGATGGCGCATCAAATACACCGAAATGCATTTTCTTTTTAAATACTGACGCATCTTGGTTCCACACAGAAGTATCCAGCTTTCATCTACATCTTTATATGTGACATCAATATTTATTTGTGTCTATCTTATAAATGCTGTTTTTGAGTGGATCAAGATAAGTTGTATGTTAAGGGTTAAGGCGGAGCTTTGTAAAATATTTAGTAGGCCTATTATTATCTATGTATTCATGCAATTTTGAAATAATAAAACATATCTGATCTGTGTATGGCTATAGTGTATTGCGATACAAGTGCCGTAAGGCATGATTACGGATCGAGGAAATAGTTTGAAAACACGATGCGCTTGCGCCGGGTGTTTTCAATCTTCCGAGATCCGTAATGCGCTTACGGCACGTGTATTGCATGCTATTTTTTGCACGATGATTATTTATATCAATTTAATTATATTAATTGTGATATTACCTGAAAATATTATGTAGATACATTCTTGAAGACAGATGTTTATTTCAGAAAGTGATTCGCATGTGTTTGTTGTTATGGGAACCGAATATTTGTCCTGGGGGCTTTGTCCATAAAGACTTGTATTATGAAGTGTATCGTAATGAATTATGACGTAGAGCAAGCACCGTAAGTAATTTAACCGCATCGCAACGCCCTTAGCAACAAGATTGTGTGGGAATGTCAACTTACGATCCACGGCAACAACGTTCGTAAGTACCACTAATTAGTTAAGGAGTGCAAAAAAGATGTTAAAACATGTTAAATAACTAGTACTATGCAATCCTATCAACTTTAATCCGAGGCACCGATCTCATAAAACTGTCCGTTTTTTCGCTATCTTTTTTGCCTACTTAATAAAAAAACAGAGAGAGGGAGAGAAAGACAGGGGATATAAAATTGGCATTCGTTCAAATTCCGGAGTGCAAAATATTGTTCCCTGTAGTATCTTCTCTGCTAGTCTAACCAAAGTCATTTGGCAGAAGTTCACCCATATAGGCAAGCTGTTATGGTGTCCCAAATATGATACGGGGAAGGGGAAAAGGGGTACTGTTATTATTTGAGTGTTGCTGCCACAAACTACAGTGATAATAGTAAACACTACTAACTGAACCTGAAACGCTGATTAGATTAGGTTTACTCATTAGCCCCTATACGTCATTTTGGTCCTCCCGTTTTATCGGCTCCGCGTATTATGAAATGGAATAACTACCCTCCAATATTCCCATAGAGAGATGTCAGAGGCGAACTTATGCATAGACCGAGAGGGCAAGATGATTGCAATGAACCACATAATTCATTTTCCATTTATTTATTAGTAGCACGTGCACGCGGTTTTGCTAGCGTTGATTAATCAAATCACCTGATTTTTTTAATAATTTATTTAACAGAAAAATAATCTGATGTGTAACACATAACTTCCTCTGCTGAAATGGAAGTTTTGAATCTTTGCATAACATAATAATAATATAATAATAAATTTCACTTTCCAATGAGGGTTAAATCAAACATATGTTTGTAAAAAGGTCAACCTTATACCCTAAAATAAAGAGATATAAAACGAGTGTTTTGTCATAAAATGTATTGTTGTGAGGGTTAAATCAAACTTATACGTTTGTGAAAAGGTACACCTTGTACACTCAAATAAAGAGATAGAAATCCAGAGTGTTGTCATAAATAGGTATTGTATACCTACTTATGACAAAACTCTGGGTATTGTAGCCTATACCTATTTATGAGAAAACTCTGGGTTTCTATCTCTTTATTTGAGGCTATAAGGCGGACCTTTTTACAAACATATAAGTATAATAATAATAATAATAATAATAATATTTCTTCGTTTTTAGGCACAGATATTGGCATTAACAATGTCAAAATAAAACTGTAGAAACTAAATTGCCTTAAACACATTAAAAGATAACACTATGTTAAAATACAGTCTCCTTTGAACTAATCTTTAGAAAGCCCTCAATTCAACAAAATGGACATTTTATAGCGTATAATAGTCTATTAACCCTTAATTGATGATCTGTTGGATGAAGGACAAGACAATTTAAATTCTACATAAATTTACACATTATGGTTCAAAATATAAACCATGAGCTTAATCAATGTGTTAACGGTTTTCTTCTCGGTCCGGTTCGGATTGTGAGAAACTGAGGCTAGCCAAATAAAGTGTATAAGTGATGATTACGTGATAATAGTCTATCATCAGTGGGATCTAAGTTTAGAATCAAAATAAAAAATTATAAGATAAAAAAAATTACGGCAATTTTGGATGAAGAACTTGGTATCGATGAATGGCAAAGAAAACAAGAGGGGATAACTCCGTAAAATGAAACTTTAGATAGACGGAGGTAGTTCTGTTATAAATGTTTTCGATCCAAAATAACATAAATACATTTTCTTATCAATACTTACTCAAAGGCAACAGACAATTCCTTAGCAAGCTAAAGGAATATTATCAATTTTATGGAACCCGAAGGTTCATTACCGCGCTTACCTGAGCCCGCCATTCAACCCTATTCTGTGCTAACTCCATCCAACCATCCCTCGTAAATCCTACTTCCCTTAAAGCTATCCTAATATTGTCCTGACACTACGTCCAGGTCCTCCAAGTGGTCTTTTTCCTTCGGGTCTCCCAGTCAGTACTTTTGAGATATGTCTTTCCTCCCCCATGCGCGCAACATGTCCAGCCCATTTCATCCTCCGTGATTTAATTACTCTTACTATATCGAGCGAAGAGTACAGGTTATGAAGCTAGTCGTTATGCAGTTTTCTCAAGTCCCCATTTTCATCTATCTTAGGCCCAAATATTTTCCTAAGCACCCTGTTTTCGAACACTCTCGGATTATGTTCAATATGTTCATTTATTCTGTTGTATGAAAGTTCTTCTAAAGCAAGTATTTTTCAGGCAAGGGATCTCGAAAAGGGCTATTTTTGTTGAAAACTTGAAATCGGACTTTTAGGGTAGAACGCAAATGTTCTTGTAGAACCTATGATATGGATAGATAGGGTAAAATCTATGCTATCAATGAAACGAAGTTCAAGATTTGATCACCACCTTATACCCTCAAAAATAGTCCTATATGTTACAACCTTACAAAATGGCACAGTCTTTGAGAAAATTATATCAAGCATACCACTCAGTTATAGTCTGTTATGTTCTAAGAATTGTTACCATATTTGCGTAGTGACCATAAGTATTGCCAGCTAGTATATAATAAATTAATTGCAGTGTCCTTCGCTATGGCTATAATTTAGTAAGTTACATTAAAAGAATAAAAGTATTTACAAAAGCCAAAGGTGGTGATAAAATCTTTAACTTCATTTCATTGTAAACCACCCTCAAAAGGAAACATTAAATATATTAATCTTATGGTATCAGCACGAAGAGGATATATTGCAATCCACCACTGCGTGTTGTGTACGAAACACTCTTGTTGACCAATAGAAAATTAGTAGGCAAGTAGGAGGTTCATCATGTCAGTCAGCTTTTGGGATTTATAATGACAGAATTACGATCCTTTTGAATCCAAGTTGATTGAATTACCATACCAATGTCTATAACTCCATGTTATTTCCCTGTGCTGCCAGGCTTGTGTTTTGGGCCTTGATGGAGTGTCATTAGGGGTGAGTTTTCAATGTGTCTGTTAAATACTAGTGCCCTCCCACTGGAACCTCCCAAAACCTCACAACCCCCTTTCAAACAGTGATTATGTTTGGAAAGCGAAAGTTTAAATGGTACCACAGAGCTATCGCTAAACATTATAAGAATGGTTTCCGCAAATATAGGGGTTTTCGTATCTATCATAGCAGGTTTCTTGTATGATGTTCTATATACTAATGTGAACTCAGTACATATCAGTTCATGCAAGATTATCAGGCTACTCAGCCTACTGATTTCTTTTATTAAACCGTTTTAATTTCATTTTTAAGAATATTCTTCTCAAGGCAGTATAATTTTGTAAAAATTATTTATTTTCATCACTAAGATTTTAACAAAAAACATTTTTTTAAATTAGGGAGACTTAAAAGTGCCTAACGGCATTGAAACTTAGTCAAAATATGCGTTCAGGTATATGCATGTGGTATCTTTCAATACTCAAAATTAATCATGATAATTTTCACCATAAAATGTGAATATTTCATCCTAGATATCCCATTAAGAGAAAAGAATACAAATATGCATGAAAATAGGCATATGATTGGAAAAAAAAGTGTGCATGGAACGCCACGCGACCGAAGTGAAACTTGTTTTCATTTTTTTTATTTTTTCAACTTTTGATTATTGGATTTTATCCATTTTGCATTATTGGACTTTTTAATATTCGGTTTTAAAGTTTTTTTAATTTTGGATTTTTTAATTTTGGATCTTTGATTTTTTTAATTTTGGTTCTTTGAATTTTTTATTTTGGATTTTTTAAATTTTCGATTTTAGAATGTTTTATGTTTTGGATTTTTTTATTTTTAAATTTTGGATTTTATCATTTTTTTATTTTTAGATTTTTTTTTTTATTTATATATGATATATATTTTTAATTTTGGATATTTGGTTTTTTATTTTTTAAATTTCCCCTTTGAGTATTTTATTTTGTCCTTTAAATCGTATAGCAGTTGATTACTCCTAATCACTGAGTTGATTGTTTTCTGTGCAGTCCGTTCCGTCACACCTCACTAATTTCGTGACGATTTTTTAGCGTGACACAAGCTCTGGATTTACCCCTACCGCGGCTAAAGAAGTTTCACTTCAAAAATCCAGATGAGAGTGACAATTTCCTCTGTTTAAGTAAGATTCTATAGACGTATTGCCATTAACCCTTGTATAAGTTAGGCGGGAATGTGTGGTGAGGACAAAGCTGGAATTGTGCGGAAGAGCTGTAGTGATCTTGCCACACATTCTCCAGTCGTTTTCATTACCCCTGATGACTGGAGAAGTCAAAAAGCTTCCAATTAATCTGAATTTGTCGTGTATCTCTGCAGCTACTTTACTTGGAGCAGACTTTCTAGTTTTTCGCCATCTGAGTTATCTCTCCCACTTTGTTGGAATGACCACACTATCCAGTGGCCCTTTCTTCTGTCACACACTTTCTCTGTGTTATTTATGTCGCATTTGCAGGAGGCAAAATAATTTATTTTTTCGTTTCTCTTTAAAAGTCTGCTTGCTTGTTTATCAGAGCTGCCTACACAAAAGGAGGGGATAAAATTTACCCTATCTTATGATAGCGATCTCAATAGTCTCACAGGGGGTTCGCTCCACTGTGAAAAGGATGGTAGTCGTGGTCCATTATATAACAAAAGAAACACACTTATATTGGTAAGTTTTCCTTTTTAGTTGAACACGAGTACGTATTTTTACAAAACTTTTAACAGATTATTGGTGAGCGATCCCTTATCCGTAAGCCACCAGCTTATTAAGTGCCAGAATGGTACTTTATGAGGTTGTGTGGTGGACAGAAAAATGTCTGTTCGTCTATCTGTCTGTCCGTACGAGCGATAACTCAAATACGCTTTATTGGATTTTCACGAAACTTGGTATAAACATTTATAACGTCCATGGGGAGAAGCCTGTTATTAACGGAACAAATCGGTTGACCGGTACCGGAGTAATGCCCAAATTAGTGCCTATTTCATGGTAATATATTAGAAAGAATTTATCAAATGCAAATCAGTTCTCATGTCAACATATTGTTTTACAGTACTGACTAGAGTTAGAAAATTATTTTATATTTACATTTACATTGACAATACAGAAATATAAAGGAATGCATTCGTTTCACATAGGGTTAAAGTTACCATGTCAACTGAGTCTAACATAACGAATCAAAATCTACTTACTCTACTGAACTGTTAGTGTACGAAGAAGAGCTCTGGTCTTACCTGAAAGTAAAAATGAATACAAAACTTTAGTATAACTCTAAAACATTAATGTTCATTCTAATTAAATCTAATTTCTGACACGTAGAAAAATTATTTATAAATATAGTCTTCTTTTTTTAATTTAAAGATTTTACTTTATTAGAAAAGTTGCCAAAATTACAAAAAGTATTAAGTTATTACAAAATATCCTAAATATGACTTGAATAGAAATATCAAATAAAACAAGATGGATTCGCAAGTGCAGATTTATCACATATTTGCTTCAAATTACACAATTATTCACTAAGTTATTTCGTTATGTTATAAATGATATTGCAATACTCGAAAATAATCTTTTATTGCTTAAATTGCAATGTTGTGAGAGGTTTCCTGGTGGTATCTAAATATGATTTAAGAAAGAAAGACGGTATGGTTGGTTTCTAGTGCCAAAAATATATTTTAACCCTTAGTTTGAAAAGGCTTTATTACTCACACAATGTGTAAAAGGTCTTACCTCATAGAAAACAACTTCCGCAATGATTAACACCGGAGTGTATTTCTTACACAAAATTTTAAATTCCTTTATCCATGATTTTTTTTACAAATGCAAGACATACTGTACAGCTGTACCCAAAAAGATAGCCTACATTACCAATTATTAGGGTTTAAAAATTTCAGATCTCCATTATCTTACTTACTTACTCAATGACAATAGACAATTCCTAAGCAAGCTAAAGGAATATTATCAATTTTATGGAACCCGAAGTTCATTACCGCGCTTACCTCAGCCCGCCATTCAACCCCATTCTGTCCTAACCCCATCCAACCTTCTCTCACAAGTCCTACTTATCTTAAATCTATCAAAATATTGTCCTCCCACCTACGTCTGGGTCTTCCAAGTGATCTTTTCCATTCGGGTCTCCCAGTCAATATTTTTGAGATATATTTTCCCTCTCCCATGCACGCAACATGTCCAGCCCATTTCATCCTCCATGATTTAATTACCCTTACTATAACCGGTGACGAGTTCAGGTTATGAAGCTCGCCGTTTGGCAGTTTTCTCCAGTCCCCACTTTCATCTCTCTTATGCCCAAATATTTTCCTAAGCACCCTGTTTTCGAACACTTTCAGATTATGTTCTTCCCGAAGAGTCTCACATCCATAGAATACATTATCACATACAAAAATGTAGTCATGTAGTGTAATTGTAGATGTGGGTATTACAAACAATTCATTCCAAGATTTTTTACTTAACTCAAACAATTATGTACCCTAGCATGAAATCCATGTCAGATTTTATACTAGAATTTGAAGTGGGATATCCCGTTTTATTGCCTACGCTGAAGGGAGATAAATTTACTTAAATGCATTACATAAAATTTTTATAAATGCTGTCAATACATTATGGTGCACAATCTAGGACACATTATCCGCGCTGCAGCAGGTCTAGACTCTTTTGATAAATTGAGAAAGAATCTTAAGAAATGTCACTTGCTAGCCGTGACACCAAAGTTTAAAAAGTGAGATACTTAAAACCCTATTATCTGCCTGTATATCACTCGGTATACTATTATTGATAAACGTGTAGGGGCGCAAGTCTCTTCTGCAGACTACAATATTACAAAAAAAGCTTTTTTTTTCTGTAACAAAAATACATAGAAGATACAAGCCTCTTCTTTTGTTACCATAAACCCACTCTACCTGTAGTACAATTTACTGACAATAGACCTGCTACATCAAACTAATAAATCAATCAAAATTATACACCACCCTTTTTTCCCCCTCTGTGTTGCCAAACTGCCGGAACATCAGCTTATGAAAGCCCAATAAAATGTGTCGTCGTATCTTGTCATTGGATATCTGTCAGTTTTTTGATACACCAATAAATTGAGTGGATTTATAACACGACAGCCATCCCTCTCTCTATACACAATGTGCATGTTTATTATAATTCCAAACAACCAGACGAGGTTGTATTGGATTTCAAGCTATTGAAAACTTCTGTGGACGCTGAGAAAATGACCCACATGCGGCCCAATAATAACGTGTACCAAAATAATAACTACAATGACAATAATAATAATACTCATAAAATAAATAATAATATAGTAGAAATTGAAAATATACCAGACATCACATTTATGCAGTAGAATTATAAAACAACGTTTTTATCATTTTTAATTGTAATTTTCGATGCCTGCAGGAATGTTGGATTGTAGTATACTGTGCATTGATATATAATTAGATTTATATTAATCTACTATACCCCCTAAACACGAGCTTTGCTTATATAGGGGCATGTTTGTTTTTACTTGTACTAAACGTGTAATAATAATAATAATAATAATAATAATAATAATAATAATAATAATAATGTATTATAAGTAAGTAATGTTAATAAATGGTTAAAAAAATAATGTAGAAAAAACTAAGTACATGGTCATGAAACGTCAAAATAATGCTTTACAAAATATCACAATGGCCGGTAAATCGTTCGAACAAGTGGATAAATTCAAATATCTAGGAGCAATAATTACAGATACAAATAATATTAAGGCCGAAGTTAAGTGTAGACTCAAATCAGGAAATGCCTGCTTCTATGCAATTCAGAAACTCTTATCTTCCCGTCTTCTGTCCAGAAATCTAAAAATAAAAATTCATAATACATCCTGCCGGTTGTATTATGTGGATGTGAGACGGGGTCGCTTACTCTTTGGGAAGAACATAATTTGAGAGTGTTCGAAAACAGGGTGCTTAGGGAAAATACTTGGGCCTAAGAGAGATGTAAATGGGGACTGTAGAAAATTGCATAACGACGATCTTCATAACCTGTACTCGTCACCGGATATAGTATGGGTAATTAAATCACACCAGCCAAGGGCGGTAAAGTAATTTTTACCGGGCTAGGGCGATAAAGTCGTCATGACAACTAAAAAATCCTGATGGTAGTGAACAGCCTTTTATAATTAATTATACGGTATTAGCCTATTATTTCATTTCATATAATTTACGGAGCTTTTACTGAAAAAATATTGTATGCAGCACGTTCGCAAAAGCTTATTTTGCGTACTTGATACATAAAAAGCTATTCCAGGTTAGGAAATGAGTATCTACACCATTTCAACCTCAATTTCGGAAAAAGTAATTACAATTTCGGAAAAAGTAAATTCAATTTCGGAAAAAGTAATTTCAATTTCGGAAAAAGTAACTTCAATTTCGGAAATACGAGGGCTATTTTTTAAACCTCCGATGGGGCATAAAATGAAAACCACAGTGAAAATCAAAACTGTTATATTTGGAACATTTAGGTACACCTTCTAGCTACTTCTCTACCTAGTCGCGCCCCGATTGAGACATTTGTTGAAGCGTGGTGCAACTTTCAAGTACCCTTTTCATAGAAGCTTGCCGCCAGCCTATTGAAGAGGGTATTTGAAAGTTGCACCACGCTTCAACAAATGTCTCAATCGGAGCGCGACTAGGTAGAGAAGTAGCTAGAAGGTGTACCTAAATGTTCCTAATAAAACAGTTTTGATTTTCACTGTGGTTTTCATTTTATGCCCAATAATGTTTTTAAAAAATAGCCCTCGTATTTCCGAAATTGAAGTTACTTTTTCCGAAATTGAAATTACTTTTTCCGAAATTGAATTTACTTTTTCCGAAATTGAAATTACTTTTTCCGAAATTGAGGTTGAAATGGTGTAGTTGCTTAATGAACTGGTTGTAGTACACTGACAGGAATTTGCTATGTGTTGAAAATAAATGTTAGCGAAAGAGCGAGGCAGTTATATAAGTACTGTACATATCTCCATCAGCTTTCCAGTCGTTAATGTGCTCCAGAGGAAATTACGTCCAGGAGGAAAAAAGCAAATAAAAGCGCAACTTAAACACATTCAGCTCTATCTCACCAGCAAGCGAAATGACGCGAGTTCTGCCATTTATGTATTGCTTCTAAAAAGAATAAAATCAGGTAAACTGATGTAACAAAGTGCCAGAATGTTCTTATTTAATCAATGATAAATCAATTGCAAATGTGATATGCAGAAAATAAGTTATTTTTGTAATCTATCTCCGAGTTAAGCTCCCATGGCCATTAAGCATACTTAACCTTAATTCAAACTCGTATACACTGATATAAGAAATTCTTAAAATATGTCAATATTTCACAAAATACACTGGCGAAGAACTCCACTTAATGTACATAGGCCTAATTATTTCACAGTAATATACCTTCTGTATATACTAAATAGTATTCAACTTGATCAACGAAATAAACATCTGACTAGCTTGGTAACCAAATGCAAAGGAATATGTCATGGCTAACTGTAAGTTACTGAAAATTCCAAAGCCGTATATGATCAGTGTAAAACAATATGTTATCAGGATAATCGATTTTCATTTGTTAAATTCTTTCGAATATATTACCATAAAATAGGCACTAAATTGGGCATTATCCGATATCGGTCAACCGATTTGGTCAAATATCAGTAGGTTTCTTCCCACGGACATTATAAACGCGTGTACCAAGTTTCATTAAAATCCGATAAAGCGTAGGCCTATTTGAGTTATCGCGCCATTTGTTTTATATTACCATAAAAAGGCACTAAATTGGGCAGTATTCCGGTTCCGGCCAACCGATTTGGTCTAATATCAATAGACGTCTTCCCATGGCCATTATAAATGCGTATACCGAGTTTCATGAAAATCCGATAATGCATATTTGAGTTACCGCGCCTTTAAAATAGACACTAAATTGGTTTTTACTCAGGTACTGGTCAATTGAATTGGTCCAATATCAGTAGGCTTCTTCCCATGGACATTATAAACGCGTACACCAAGTTTCATTAAAATTCGATAAAGCGTATTTGAGTTATCGCGCGTACAGACACACGGACAGACGGACAGACATTTCCCACTCAATCTCATAAAGTACCATACTGGCACTTAATAAAATCAGGTAAACTTATGTAACAAAGTGCCAGAATGCTTTTCATTAATCAGTGCTAGTTACAATTATGATATGCAGGAAAGAAGTTACTTTTGTAATCTACCTCCGAGAGCTCCAGATCGATTCATTAAGCAGAGCTTACGGAAGAACAAAGGTCTAAAGTTCGATTTAACCTTAATTCATACTCGTATACACTGATACAAGAAATTTTTAAAATATGTCAACATTTCACAAAATACACTCGCAAAAAAACTTCGCTTAAATTATGTAGGCCTAATGATTTCACAGTAATATACCTTCTGTATATAGCAGTATTCATGTAGTACTCATTTCAACGTGAATAGCGAAATAAACACCTAACTAGTTTGATAATCATATGTGAAGGAACATGTGGGGAGTGTTATTTGTCATAGCTAACTGTATGTTATTGTGCTTTGTATTTTGAATTCTTGTATGTTGTCTGTATGTCGTATGTGCTTTTGTATATTGAATTCTTTTATGTATGTTAATATTGTTTACATTCATAATATACAATGTTCTGAAATGTAGCACATTATACATAACAGTAATATAGGCCTATTATTATTATTATTATTATTATTATTATTATTATTATTATTATTATTATTATTAAAAGGCCTCATGAATAGAAAAACTATTATTTTTGGGACATATATTATGGACACCAGAAAATAGAATTAGCAGAAAAATAATAGAGAAATTATGGAAGAGTAAGTGTAAGAAAAATATAAGATGGATTACAGAACTTAAGGAAGATATGGCAGAGCTACGTATTACAATAGAGGATTTAATATACAAGACAACATTCAAGATATTGAAAGACAAACACACTACACTACAGATGAAAACAACAAACAGAGAATAGGAAGAGTAGTTCCAGAAGCAGAAAGAAAAATTGCTGTCAGAAAGGATGAAGAAGTACTGGGCTGACAAAAAGAAGAAAAACCTCAACCAGAAACCTGATTAAAGTGGTCCTATGAAGGCCAACAAATTAAATTAAAAAGCCCGCATGCAACCCGCGGGCTCCCAGTTGAAAATCCCTGATTAGAGCTTCTGTCGATTTCTTCCTGATTATCCGTGGAATTAATTTAACTTGGGAACATCTTAATCACTGTGCTTCGTTACCTTTCAGAACAAGAGCATATTGTTTTCCATTCACTGCTAAAAATACAGTGTGGAGTTTTAGCTAAGTTGAAGAAGAAGCCAATGCTTGTTGTGACTCACACACCTGCTCACAACACAACTTCGGCATGGTGATCGCTTCCTATGCTACGAAGGGATGGGGGGAGGAGTTCACTTCATGCTTTCGGTGGGAGAAACTACTGTTTGATAAGGCTGCTGTAATTTTAAATGTTGGCATTCTGCTATCTAATATAAACATAAGACACATGGACCTAACTTAAGCCCCCCCCCCAAGTTTTATCAAACAGTACATCTACAGTTTACAAAGAATACATAAGATGTCGGCGCAGTGGTATTCATGTATTCGAACCATGTTGCATCTGTACGTTGGTTTGACTATTCCATCAACTAACTCTAGCTAGTACAATATGTTTTATAAGGTTCTAACAACAATGGTCATCTATATCAAACGCGGTTTATGTACTAATATGCCAGCTGGTCTATCAAATCTGTAGTGGCTGTTACAGTACCTTGGCCATGTTGGATGATGAAAATGGAAGCGTAGTAGGCAGGCATTCAACATCCGTTTTCAACACACCAGTCACATCACAGAGCACACCATTATGTCTCACACACCACACGAGTTTATTACACTAATTAACTATATTATAAACACACGATAATATGAATACAATGCATAAATAACACTTTGTTTCTCTTGACTTTCCACAGAAGCAAGCATTCGCCTTCAACCCGCGCGGAGGGAACTGAAACTAATCGACAAGCACAAGCGAGTACGAGCAGAATAGCCAACATTCCCAGAGCAACCAACAGAAGTTCCCACAACTGGATCAAACTTCCTACCATTCAAATCTTATAAAACAAAGGATTTTTCGACTATTTTTCATCAATTAAATGCTTTTAAAATTACAGTAAATGTTTAAATATGTAAATTACCATGATAGGTAATATAACGAGAGGTCTAAATTCATTTTGAGAGAATCCAGACCTTGTCATTATTTAGCGTCTACTCGTAAGAGTAAGTTTCTTAGGTTTTAAACTATTTTTCAATTATTTTCATCTTCCTACTGAGCTGTATATTTTGTTTTTTATGCTATAATGTCCACCTATGCTCAATATGTAAGAAACTTTAGACACCTAACCTATTTTAAAAGCATAACTTATCCTATGACAGTTGACATATATAAGCAGCATAAGCTACAGGTCAAGAAATATATAAAATAAATTGTGTATATATAATACAAAAGTCATAAGCATACTAAAAAGTCTCAACCAAGTTAAAAATGTTTCAAGTCCATAAAAATGAAAGTCTTATAATAAAAAGCAGATGTCGTTTTCTTATGACGCGTTTCGACGTTGATTCGTCATCTTCAGGTGTATATTTTATTTGTGTAGACAGAATAGATGTAGGCTACATGTTTCTCCTTGTGCTGTTGGACGTGCACTCACACGTACATGTCCAAAATACGACTTTATAGGCAAAATAAAAACCGTTCGATTAGGATAACAAGCATGATATTCGTGTTTAATTTGTGCTTGAGGCGAGAAATGAGGTCAGGATATAGAATATTGCGATACTAGTTCCGTAAGCGATCATACGGATCGAGGAAAGAGTTTTTTCAATTTCCGAGATCTGTTATGCGCTTACGGAACGAGTATTGCATGCTATTTTTTGCACGATGATTATTTATATCACTTTAATTATATTAATTGAGATAATAGCTGAAAATATTATGTATATACATTCTTGAAGATAGATGTTATATTTCAGAAAGTGATTCGGATGTGTTTGTTGTTATGGGAACCGAATATTTGTCCATAAAGGCTTGTATTATGAGGTGTGGCGTAAGAAAATTATTTCCGCACATAGCAACAAGATTGCGTGTGGGAATGTCAACTTACGATCCACGGCAACATTATTCGTAAGTACCACTAATTAATTACATCGTGCAAAAGAAATATGACATGTCATAAACATCCGAACTCTACGTGTCGGTTAACCAACATCTCGAAATAAAAATACCTCTCGGCAACCATAGGCCTAGCGAATATATTCGTATCCTTCTTCGTCAGATACTCATTCAAATCAAAGCATATCTTATTTTCTGATGACACCAAAGCCACCTAGCCACTGTGCGATAGCAGAAACTCCCCCGACGTAAACACGTACGAGTTTTCCATTCCAGGCATGCTAAGTAGGTCACGTCTCTTTAGCGAACGTGTAAATACGGAATCAAAGAGAAAGGGGAAATTGAGAAAAAGCCGATGGTGAAAAGGAATGCGAAATGAAAGGTAGGAACATTTTTGTTGACATTCAATTCAAAGAGTGAAGGAGTCAGGAGTGAGTGAGAAGTCTTTCTTTTATTTCTTTTATTTCTTTTTTTTTTATTATGAATGCTTGAGAAGCTGATGACATCACGTTTCATTGCTGGAGTTTCTCGAGAAGTGGCAAATGCTTAATGAAATATAAATAATACAAAGGTGTATACCAGGACGCCAATTTCCGACCGCGATTCTTGGCTTCTTCCTAACCTATCGCCTTTTGCTTGTCAACCCAACACCTCCGAAAGAGGAAAAATGGATTATGACGATTTTTCGTATCCTGGTCACGTAACTAGGAAACCTCCCACTGCTCACCTCTACAAGAAGGGTTTTCATAAAAAGAGAGGTTAGTTGTGCCTTCTCAGGTCACAAGGGCAAAGTATACCATACACGTCACAGCCCATCTACCTTATATAATACAATCAATAGTATTTATTTTTGTATTTATTTAACACGACCTTCCCCATAAGAAGGCTACATAATGGGGTATTTCAGTCTGCATTATACATCCCCAAATCCCCAGCGAGGTTCTCGGGAAAAAAACTTTTTCTTTTATTAATGTTATTAATTGATAAATTTCATCTTGTTTTCTTTGAGGGGAAATTTTTTTTTTTTACAATGCATAAATGTTATTTTCGTCTCGTACCCTCAATAAAATTTAAGATGCCAGGACAAATAAGGAATGTGGACAACCTTTTACAATAAAATAAGTAGAGATGAAAAACATTAAATTATAATTTGTTCTTTTTTATGGTTTAGCATGTGTTATATACCATTATTCTGAGGAAATGCGCAGAATTTTAATTGTTATTTCATAAAAGTCGTAATTTTTTGTGAATAATTATTAGTTTTTGGTTTACGTAGTAGGTTTATACTTTGCCTTGTAGTTTAATTGAAAACTGTATATATCGGAGTATAAAGGAAAGCAGTCATATTTTTACTAAATCTATACTGTATAATAAAATAAGATTAAAATGTACATTAATTAATCACATATATACAATTTAAAGTCCACATGAATTACTTAAAATGGCTTATTTTGTTTAGCCACTGTCCCATAGTACATACACAGCAGCGGTCCGCTAAACACCAAGAACGCATAAGACTGAAGATGGTATGAACCTGATATACCGAAATGTACATATCGACGAATTAAGAAGCTTATCTCCACCAACGCTCACAATCAGTCAAGATAAAAATAAGCGTGGACTACCCTAGTTAATACATCTTTCGACCAGCATTAGCACAATATAAATTATACATTCTCTGCCTTAACCAGTGAACTATCTTTATGAACAATTTTACATCAACGTGCAAATACATTCCCTGCTATCCTGTGAATGCCGCTAGGCATGCGCAGTGGGTCATATCGGCAACTTAGATATTTTAGTCGGTCCGCTTTTTTCCCCCCACCTGTACACTCTTCAATCAATGAACATTAGGTAGTCGATTGATATTCTTGAGTAGACCTAATCGTTATGAGAACTGGATGCAGCAGTTTGGTCTCGCCACGTGTCTTGCCCATTTCCAATTTAAGTGATTAATATGATGAAGCATCCAGCTACTACAGATCGTAAATGAAACGTGAGTATACGAGGACGATTTTACAACAGATATAATTCTGTTTATTTTGAGTAATTTCAACTTTACGTGGCATCGGTTTGAGCTGTGCTTTGGTTCAGAATGTTGTTGAATCTCTCTGTCTCTCTGATTCGCATACATACAGAGTGAAAGTGCCTACTTTTGAAGTCCCTCTCTGCTCCTGGAGGGTTAATAGCAAAATGTCGCTACTGTGAGGGTGGATGGGGGGTGGAGAAGATTAATGTAATTACCGGTGTGGTTCTGTACTGCATTGCGCTCTCCCTTATGGACATGCCGACCTGAAGAGGGCGTAAAGACGCGGTCGTCAAGGTGTACCAACTCTAATATGAGTTTGAAGTGGTTCTACTTCTAAGTCATCCAGTAACTCTTTCAACCACTACTATTGACGTTTCTCTGAGTAAACGATGGCTTTGTTTTTAGGATAAAAATTCAATCATGTTTTCCAAAAAGGGATAGCCTACACCTTATTTTTCAAAACTAAATTATTAGAAATGGACATGTATTTTCAAAACAATACGTAATGAAGCTATTATATACAGGATGTTAATGAATAACACCGAAATATTTTACCTGTGCCCACCCTTGCCCCCGGAGTGCCAAGCAATTAAGCCTAAACCTCCGGTCAAACCAAATTTTGGTAACCATATGTGATGTGTGTATACCTATTGTGCCCTTATGTACATCCATCCGTAGGGGATGTTGATGATGTGACATGTTTGGGCTGTGTACTTGTGTCTTTGTATTTTGGCGCAGGATAGACCTAAGTGCGGATAGGTCTTATGTGCAATATTTCCCGAGTGTGTTTTTTTTAGTGACTTGTAGTTATGTATTCTAGAGATTTGTAGTGCGTGTATCTGTTTGAGAGGATTATAGAGGAGCAACTTTTATTAGGAGATTTTTGCTCTATAGATTCAATTTTTCCTATTACAGCATAAGATCTCCCAGGGCATGGCCGCCACTGGCTTCTAACATTAGAAAAAAATGCAAAACAAAGGAACTTCGTGTTAACACTGTAGTCAGTAGTTATGAATAAAAGAAGACTACTCCAGTGATGGCCAGTCATGTGATTAGTATGTAAATTTTGAAGATTATCAAATCTCTAAATTATGATATAGCTGTGGATGAATGATTAAGAATCAGGTTTTTATCGATCACTAGGAAGGTATGAAGTTAATTTAATGAAAATTGTAACCCTAATTCGCGTAATTATTACTTATGAGCACCAAATTATAATTACTTTAATGCCCTGTAGCATACACATTTTACGCCATAGCGCAAAAGTCTCCTAATAACAGTTGCTTGTCTATGTCCTCTCTATATACAGGTAAAATATTTCGGTGTTATTCATTAACACTGTCGGCCGCGGTGGTCTAGAGGTAGCGTGCCCGCCTCTAGATCCGCAGGGCGCGGGATCAAACCCGGCCGCGGTCGATGGATTTTTCAGGACGTACTCCGGGAGGGACTTTAAGCAGGGGGTCCCGTGTCGTAGATTTACGGCACGTAAAAGAACTCCAAGCCTAAATTAGAGCCTCTGGACAAAATTTCTCGGCCCTTTCACGTCCAAGAAATACTTAGTTTCCAGAGGGGGGTTGCGAGGCGATGGGCTTACCACCTGTCCCTCTACCCTCTCTCGGAAAATAAGCATATCAAAATTAGTATAGGTAATGAAACCTCCATTGGAGGCCCCTTCGCCCCACCTGGGGATCATAGGGTACCAGATACAGATACAGACAGATTCATTAACACCCTGTATATTTAAATATTAGTATCCAACGTACCATCCTTTCTCTGTTCAACTATCACACGTATTTATTTATTTTTATTATTCGGGCAGAGCTAAGGCCATTTGGCCTTCTCTTTCGCTCTACCAGTCGAAAAGCTATATTATAATTACATAACACAAATACATATTATAGATAAAGTACTTAATACTTAAATACAAAGCACTAACATTGCTATTAAAACATGTAAGCCTAAACACTCCTTAAGTTTGTTATATGCCTAATGTAAATTTAAGATTAATTTATAAATTATTACAATTGTTAGAGTACTATAAAACATTAAATTTAAAAAAAACTGAAGAAAATAATTAAGATTGCAGCATAAGATATTTAAAATTATAACTAACTAACTAACTCCGTGGCGCTACATCCCTGGAGGGACTTGGCCTACCACCCGACCGCTGCGTCATCTCCCGTAGGCAGATGGCAGGATTGGGGGGCATGTGGTCAGCATGCCGACACCCACGGCCGTTATTGGTGGTTCTCATGACCGGAGCCGCTACTTCTCTATCAAGTAGCTCCTCAATTTGGAATCACGAGGCTGAGTGCACCCCTACCAGACCTCCCTACCTCAGAAAAATCCGAGGAGGTACCGGGAATCGAACCCGGGCCGACGGATCTGTAGTCAGCGACGCTAACCACAAGACCACGCCGACGGACATTTAAAATTATACTATGGAAAACTAAAAAGGAAAACTTAGAGTTACAATAAGTTAAACTACGGGTTTCAACTATCAAAAAGAGCTCCACTTAAGATTTCTAGTTACTATGATGAAAAACAAAACTAAATTACATTGTTTAGAATTAATATGCTAACTTCTCTCTGAGATTTACCAATTTCACTTATACAGTGAACGCCCCTTAATGTAATCGCGAATAATGTTATCAATCGGGTAATGTTATCATCTTTAAGAAGTCGGATTAATACTGAAACATTAAAAAATGCTGTTTATTGTGATCAAAGATTCGGTTTATGTTACCACATTTTCCTTTCTTACGGCATTATTTCCAAGTACTGTACGACATTCAAAATTTCGTTTTTAAGAATTTCGTTTCTAGCTGAACTTGTATTGTGTTGTATTGGAAGTAGCGGTACTGTTTCCAGCTCACAGGGTGACCAGTTCGAGAGGGTGGCATTACCTAACTTTCTCTTTTAAGAAACTAAACGTGTTTCACCCGTCAGATAAGCTGCAGCTTTCGATTTATGAAGATAACAGTGTTAACATGCAATGATGGCTAGTGTAAAATTTTGAAATTTATAATATACTTTGAACTCTTGCAATTGACAATCATAATATTTTCTTCGATTACTTACATTCGCGGCAAACTCTTGAGCAAATGCGAATATGTTGAAAAATAGCTGAACACTTGCTGTATCTGTTGCAATAGAATATTTCCATGAAATTGTGTTTTGTTTCTGTAAAGGGTCCCAGGGAAACTTACTTACTGGGCACGCCTCCTACATGCTGCATACCATAATAAGGCCTATATTTTGAAATCTAACTTATATTAATAAAAGAAAGTGTGTCCTTCTGTCTGTCCGCGATGCCCAGCGAAATCTACTGAACGCAGAGATCTGAAATTTTAAACATAGGTGGATTGAAGGGTCGGAAAATGCGCCTCGAAGCCGGAATTTTAATTTTCGCTTTCGCTCGTGAGTTATGAGTGAGAAACAGCAGAAAACGTGCATTTTTTGCGTTTTCGAAGCATCGGTTTTCAGTAATACATTTCAATGTCAAATCAATTAGGCTACAGTTGGCGTTGGCTATCTTTGTCATACCTTGGAAATAAAATCATCGCGATCGCTTGAATGTTGTAAGCCCACGCTGGTCGATTCATTTGTTTATAATGTCAAGGCACGTAGATATCTGAAATTTTCAACATAGACGGAACAGGGATAATGATTAGCCTATAGGCCTAAATGGACAGACATTGACCGGTTTAGACGGAACTCACTAAGCAGGGGTTTTCTGGGCCAGGGAACTCGATCGCTTATAAGTCCATCCTGGACGATTCATTTGTTTAGAATGTCAAGGCCCGTAGACATACGAAATCTTCAACCTACACGGAAGAGGGATAATCAATATGGGCCTATATATGGTCAAACATTGTTCAATTTGGATGAAACTCACTATACAGGGGTTTTCTGGGCGAAGCAACTCTAATCTGAGGTCGCTTTTACCAGGCGAAGTTTTTTAATCGTGGAATGTTGTCCCGTGATTTAGGTGTTAATAAATATAATGATTTAACTATTATGCTTTTAATTTTTAATTTTTGAAATAATTATTGCTGGCGAAGCCGCGGGCACATGCTAGATTATAATATACTTTGAATTCTTGCAATTGACAATCATAATATTTTCTTCGATTATTTACAATCGTGGCAAAGTCTTGAGCAAGAGGGTTGGTGCTCTTAGGGTCTCTCCTCAAATGGTTTGCAACACACGTGGGCCCCACATGCTAAGTTGCGGTGAAAACTGTGTGGCGCTTCTTCAAGCGTTAACAAGGGGCTTGTGGTTATGTTACCAAACTTCTCACACCCTCAACACAATCAATAAGCTCCCACTAACCCCATTTTCACCTGAGCACCCCAGCCAAGCTGCTTCCTCACTTCTTTCAATTCTTCTCCAGAGAAGTCTCCCAGGATGCCATACACGGTCTTCTTTTTCAATTATAATTTTACGGTATCCTCACGGACTTCTATTCGAAAGGTCTCGGGGTCAAGCCTCGTAGTCGCCAAATTGTGTTGGTTTTCTTTCATGAAACTGTATCTCCAAACGCAAAGAAAAACGCCGGATTGATTACTTTATTTTGTATGATCCACCCCAACAATATAATCTACGATCTAATATAGTAATTACCAGGGCCCGGATTCTAATGACACGTCATCTTTTTATTGATGCTGCATAGACATTGCCAACTTGTAGATAAATCCTAATCATGGCCTCTAGATAATAGAAATACATTTTTATTAGGTCATTCTTTGTCATTTTATGTAATTTTATATTTTTAGGGCATTTATTTCAATTTTAGGTCATTATTTTGTCATTTTCATGTCATTTGCTTCCTTATTTTGTCATTTTCATGTATTTACATTGAGTGTATTAACTTTTTTTTCGTCGCTAGCGGTGCTGTCTCTGAAGTGTTGTTCGTTTAATGCAATGGACAGTAGAAGAAGTTTCCTGTGTAGCCACCAATGGATCAACAAGTTGGGTTGAGATTCTGGCAATTTAAAATGTACAGAATAGTAACAAATACACATCGCAGGGTGTCCACCAAGTAATGCTGAAGAAATTCCCGACTTTTTTTCTGATTTTCATTGATCATTTCAGAAATTCCCGACCAAAATGTGATTACGAAGCACTTTCTAATAACTGTGTAAGAAAAATTATAGGATTATACATACTTTAAATAAGAAAAAGAAGATAAAAAGAAAGCAATTTTTGGCAGGAAAAGTTTATCTTCAAGAGCAGCTGAGATATTTTGGAAGCTGGCAGAAGGTAAAATTGTATTCATTTTCACCTGTTTTATGTGTGCCATAAATTTTTCGAATTTTCCAGGATATTTTAACAAATTCATTGACTTTTCCCGAATTTTCCCGACCATTCGAAATTCCCGGCCTTTTCCCGGATTCCCGGATTTTCCCGACCAGTGGACACCCTGGCATCGGCAGTTACACAGTCAAGTGGTATGGTAAAGCACGCGTTATAACTGCGTCATCTATCATAGGTAGATGGCAGGATTGGGGACATGTGGCGTGAATGCCGACTCCTACGGCCGTTATTAATGGCTTTCGTGAAGGGTTGTCACGTAGCTGAGTGCATCCCGTTCCAGGAAATTCTGAGAAGGTACCGGTACCGGAGAACGTATCCATACCTGGAGACCTGAGGGCAGCATTAAATGATAATTTAAATGGATACGTTACAGGGTGAAATGGTGAGGATGATTCATGGTATGTAAATATCCAATTCGGCATTTGCCTTTACGACTGGGGAAATCATGAAAAAACCCATGTCGAAATTAGCCGGCCACGGGATTTGAACCTGGGACCTCTCGAATGCTAGTCCAAGACGTTACCCTCTCGCCCACCTCGCTCGGTTACATCAGTATTAAAATGACGGAAATAAAATTATAAGAACATTTAAAATTGCATCTAAAATTACAGAATAAAGTTCAAATAAAATATTAGCTTAATCATCATGTCAGCAGTTTTCTATGCAGTCCGGCATTCTGTGAGAAATTGAGTCCCGTGCATAGGGTTAAGCAATAGAAATTAATGTAATTTAAATTCTTAACTGCAACATTTGCAGATGATACGGCTATTCTTGCTTCAAATGAAAATCCTACTTTAGCCTCAGGATACTTTTTTTTTTTTTTTTTTTTTTTTTTTTGTGTGCCCACCCTTACCCCCGGAGTGCCAAGCAAATTAAGCCTAAACCTCCGGTCAGACCAAATTTTGGTAACCATATGTGATGTGTGTATACCTATTGTGCCCTTATGTACATCCGTAGGGGATGTTGATGGTGTGACGTGTTTGGGCTGAGTACTTGTGTCTTTGTACTTTGGCGCAGGATAGACCTAAGTGCGGATAGGTCTTATGTGCAATATTTCCGAGTGTGTTTCTTTTTAGTGACATGTAGTTGTAAGAATCACTTAGATTTATTACTAAATCAATGGCTCATTCAGGTAAATAGTTCAAAATCTCGGCATATCACTTTTTCTTTACGCCGAGAAAAATGCCCAAGAATACAAATAAATAACGAAGAAATTCCAGTTGTAGAGCATGTAAAATACCTTGGTTTTCATTTAGATGCACATCTAACCTGGAGACATCACATTATTACGAAAAGCAAAGAAGCCAAACTAAAGTTTCAACAATTGTACTGGTTATTAAATAAGCAATCTCAGCTATCCCTGTATAATAAAATTATACTTTACAAGACCATAATAAGGCCAGTATGGACATATGGACTTCAGCTTTGGGGCACTGCCAGCAATTCCAATATTGACATCTTAAGAAGATTTGAATCCAAATCTCTTCG
This sequence comes from Ectobius pallidus, assembly GCA_964059195.1. Lineage (NCBI taxonomy): Eukaryota > Metazoa > Arthropoda > Insecta > Blattodea > Ectobiidae > Ectobius > Ectobius pallidus. Next base: position 205,307,463 of record CAXKWD010000001.1, on the reverse strand, counting down.
CCGACTTGCTAACGCACCGTGGTATGTTTCCAATGCTACATTACACCACGACCTGGACATCCCTACTATTAAAGAAGAAATCACCTTGTACAGCATTCGATACCAGCAACGCCTAAACAATCATCCCAATTCCCTAGCCATCAATCTATTGGACAATAGTTCCTCAATCAACCGTTTACATCGATATAAGATTTTAGACTTGGCATTCCGATTCAGTGACGTACCTTAAAGAGTTGTTATTCAATGACTTACCTTAAAGAGTTGTATTTTACAGCTCTCATATCATGACTGTGTCATTTACACCATTTACTGAATGTTCATATTTGAACAGATTGTAAATCTGCAGAATAAATTAATTTAAAAAAAAAATAATTCTTTCCTGCTCCGAGAATAAGTTTAGGCAGTCTTCTTTTGAACAAAGTAAAAAGTTACTGTTTCTTTATCATACAATATCAGTCAATATGCCTGAAGTTCCTAAGATCCAATACAACTAGAACATAGGAAACCTGATCAGTGCCACACATAATTAGTAAGTGCTGGGAATTGCTAAAGGTTGTATTGACACAACAAAGTCTACGCTTCAGTCAGAGCCCAGATATCCTGTGTTCAAGGAACGACCTGAAGCTATTCCAATACGACTGAATGAACACCCAGGTGTGAGCGAGATGGGCTTTTGTCATTAGTGTCAAGCAAACTTCCTGTTTCACAAGGCTTATGACAGGAAACCCTAAAGGAATCTGTCAGGATAGAGAAAATGAACAACATGATGTAAGGTAGGCACGCGGCCCTTTGAAAGCACTCCTGCGGCCCCAAAGAATACATCAGCTGGCCTAAATTTCATTCCAGTTTTTAACCGGCCATTTTAGGGATACCGGGTTTCTTTTCATACCTTCCTGATAAGTTAAAAATCCCTCTAGGCAGGCCTAGAGGCTGAGGTAGATTTCGAAGCGCTTTTGGTTTAATTTATTGTCGCTGCGCAGCACTCTCCTTCTTTAGCCTTGGCACGGCAAACCCGCATTAATGACTGAATTCAGCAAAGGGCAAAAGCCTACAATCATTTGTTTTGAAAACAAGAATAGGATATAATATTCTGGGAGGCCGTGCGCAAGATCAGCAATGAATAAAATTAGCAAAGCCGCTAAACAAGACAAAATTATGATATTATAATCATTCTTTGAAGTGTTATTATTTTCAAACATTAAAATCTCGCGTCATATGAGAGCTATCAATAAACTATTTATTGATTTGTAGAGTACTCATCAAGAGCTTTTCAACGATACCCCACAAGACGTGGTTTCAAAAGTTTCGAATTTTCATCCCCCATCCCCACCCCCACCCTCACTCGAACCCCCGAATCGTTGGTGTCACTGTGAACTCCGTAGCGAGTACTCTAATTTATTCAAACAAAGTTTCCCTCTATACTTCATAGGGGCCGAGATATACATTTTTAAAAATTTCAATCCCCTCCCCCGACCACCCCCTTGGGCCAATTTTGCTCATTAACGAACTTGTCCGAACTATTAGGCCTAGAAATAACATATTAAAATTTGGTTCAAATATCTTCAAAATTACGGCCGCTATCGTGTAAAGATATAAATATATATATATATAAATATCACAGAATTTTTTTTTGAACGGGCGGTGGTTTCGTACTTAGGGGAGCATGAAACGTAAAGATATGAAAGAATTTTTCGAAAATCATGAAGTGGTATCCATTGCAATAGGTAGATTTTTCTTCGAAATCTACCTAAAAAAGGACATGTTACCGTTTAAAATTTAGTCTTGTTTTCTTTTGTTAAGCTACTTCAGTGGCTAGCCTTCTAGGTAACTTGTCCTGGCCAGGAATCTAACCCAAGCCCGCTGAATGAAAGGAGCGAACGGATTCCCTATGCCACAGTGAGGTTATTTTTATTCCTCTTCAAATAAAACAACTCAATTTACCCTTTTCTGGATAACTTCTTGTTTTGAAGTATTAATGATTTCGGACAAGTTGTGTGCAATTTAGATAAAAGGGCATTAATATTCACAGAAGTGAGTTCATGTCTAAGATTGTATCACACACCATTTTTTCTTTCGCCTCGGCACACCAACTATTTCATATTACTCCTAAGCTATTTTCTTCCTACAAGGAAGAGCAACCTTAGCGTTAATGGGAATCAATCTTTCAAATGACTACCGATACGTGAAAGCCTGATCCCTAGAAAAAAAAAACACGTGAAGGGATAAAGAAAAACAAAAGAAGGGAATAACACATGACAGAGCAGATGTGGAAGGATAGCAGGGAAAGAAAAGATAATTGTCGATAAGGCTTTAGTGAAGAAAACGCCCAAAAGACCAAATAAACAAAACGCAAGAGAATGGGATAAGAAGAGACAAATTGGAGGAAATGAACAGATGGAAAGATGGTGGAAATTGTGGGAGCTGTGTAGGTCTTGAAATTAAATGCGCACGGGGCCCGTCTTTTCACGACGTTCTCTTCCCCCATCCCTACCGCAAAACATAAGAAATAGTCTCGCCTTAACAACGGGGTTATAGATGAAATGCGCCTGTAGTTTATCTTCACGAACAGGTTTTTTTTCTTCTTCTTCTTCCTCTTATGCCGCCTCGATGCTGTTGAGCCTTGATGAATAAAAAAAGGGCCCGCTCAGCTATGGTGGGGTTTTAATATTAGGAGATTTATACCACGAACCATCTCCAGATTAATCATTTTTATGTTCTCATTCAATTATGTAAAACCCGTTGCGAGGTTCGCCCGAAATTAAATATTTCATAGCTATAAAAATTGTGATATGGTTTCCTCTTTTAAAAAAAACATAACTGCGGATATTTACTGGATAAACCATAAAAATAAATAAAGACGCTCTTATTTGTGCATGAAATGGCCACACGCAGAGAGAATAAATATCCGTAAATGCTCATATTGCTTTCAGAATTTTAAATTCCTGGGATGAATAGCGAGCTATAAAATATAATATTAAGACATAGTATGCGTATAGAAATCTTTGTCTATGTATTATTATGTATTATATTTTATTATTATTGTCATCTCTTTTCGGTCATTAGTACTTTTTTTTTTCTTCCTCTTTGTATAGCATTATTATATTATAAGTAGACCTGAGATTTTAGGCTCTAAAAAACTTGGTTTTAGGCACCTAAAATAGGCTATTAAAAGAAGTAAATAGGCTTTTAAACTAGAAAATAGGCACTTAAAATATGATTCAAAAATGTGTAAATAGACAGAAAATAGACTTTGCAGTATTACAACACAGCCTACACTTAAACTGTAACGTGATCTTTTTATTACTGTTAGAAACGTGGTATACCTACCATAAATAACTGCAAAATTAAGACAGAATTAAAAATACATTTATCAAGAGCAGTTATGGGTCATTAGAAAAATTACATCACTACAGGCCTTGAAGGGCCTTCGATTTCAATAACGGCCAGCTCATGGCCTGCATATATTGTATGGTTGTGTGGTCAACACTGGCGACTCTTACAGTATGTCCCTTTTTACTGCTTGCTCCTTGTTCTTTTGAGCTAATCCTCCCCTCCCCCGTCATTCAGTAGTCCTTTGGCAACAATTGTTTGGGAAATCAAGTTTCTGTGAAAAACCAATCCTTTGCTGTTCTGTTCTTCATTCAAGGATGTCCATGATTGTAAAAATTTCATTTTAAATGTACAAAATAGGCATTTTAGGCACTAAAATAGTAAAATAGGCTCTAAAGGACCAAATAGGCATTTTAGGGTACTATAAAACTCTATAAATACAGGGAATCCATTTTATGCGGAAACTTTTTAACAGCGTTGCTCCTGCTCACACTTTCCCCGCTGTTGCGCTTGCACCGGCCGGGACCTTGTTCCGTTACTACCGGCAAATCGGCAAATCAAGACTTTAGAAACAATACAAAATAGAATAACTCAACCAATTTACTATCAAAATAGGCCTACATGTAGAGGCTTATTACTCACCATTTTGTACGGATGGTACAGTCAGGATATTTACGAGAAAATCTCCGAATGCGCCTTCTATGGTTATTTCTCAATAAGTAACATTCCACCAAATAAATTCGCTGTTCAACCGTATACATTTTCGATTGTCTTACGTAACACACAACAATAGACAAGCGTCTCACTACAAGACACTACAAGACACCGAAGCAACTAACCGCTTGTAGGGTCTATGCTTTGTACAATGCTAGCGCGGCAATGCGGCAGTGATGCGAGATTTCCTCATAAAATGGACTCACTGTATAAGTGATTTATCATGAAACATCAACATATTTAAAAAATTTCATGTTATTTCATAAGGAACAAAATAGCCATTTGCCTTAAAATCCTAGGTCTAATTATAAGTTATCGTATTGTATCGTATTGTATTATTAGTGTGACATTTCTCTTTCTTTGTCTTGTGCGTAGTAAAAGCACGAACGACCGTATAGGCCCGTAGATTTATTCTATGGGTAATGTATTTAATATGTATATAAGAATAAATATGCACTTTACCAATACCAGTATAGAAATAAATATAATAACAAGAAAAGCCAATAGTAGCAATTACATTAATCGTAATAATACGATCTTTAGTTCGACAATAGTATAGGCCTAATACGAATATTACATGTGACATAACTGTATCATAATGATATCCATTCAGTGCCGTATTTAAGCCTAGGCATACTAGGCAGATGTCTAGGGCGGCAGATTTTAAGGCACGGCTTTTAAGCTGTTACTGTTTTCTTTTATATTAAACATTTTATTCATAACTCTTCAAAATAGTAAACTAATGTAACGCACAATGAAATAGAAATAAATAATTAACAATACGCTGAAATTTAATCAACCATCTAGTTCCATTTGTTGTTGTCAGTGAAATTGGAATTCTCTTTCCATTTAATCGCCTTTGATTAAACTCTGACATTCTGATATTATTATTATTATTATTATTATTATTATTACTATTATTATTAGCTTACTATTTCAGTTACAATAATGCTTATTGTAGGTTACTTTGTGGTACATTCATGTGGAAATAAGGGGGCGATATATATATATTTTTTTTTTGCACTCCTTAGCTAGTAAGTGTTACTTACGAAAGTTGTTTACATGGATCGTAACTTGACATTACCACACGCAATCTTGTTGCTAGGGGCGACGGGCAGAAAGTGACTTGTTGCTAGGGGCGACGGTCGGAAAGTTACTTTACCGCCCGCAAATGCTTATTTGCGAGCAGAAATGACCCAGGCCTTCCCACTTTATAAATATTCGGTTGTCATAAACAATAACAAATGCGAATCCCTTTCTGAAATAAGCACCATTCTTCAAGACTGTATATACATAATATTTTCAGGTAATATCACAATTAATATAATTAAATTGATATAAGTAACCGTCGTACAAAAAATAGCATGCAACACACGGGCCGTAAAGGCATTTATGGGTCTCAAAAACTTAAAAACCCTCGGCTGCGCCTCGGGTTTTCAATCTGTTTCCTCGACCCGTAAACGTGCCTTTCCGCCCTTGTGTCGCAATATACTATTCTCTGCCTAGGGGCGCTTAAGTAGCTAAATACGCCCCTGCATCCATTTCGACACAGATTTTCATTAAAACACTGGTCTGGTATCGATTACTGTCGAACACAGAACGATCTTGGAGCCTTGAGAACACCAAATCAAACTGCGTAATAATCAGCCTGAATTTAAAACAAAATCAATTCTGTGCGTATTAATTTAAATACTATATTAAATTCCGTTTATTTCGTCCTGTAAATAATCCGTTCGTTAAAAAAAAAAAAAAAAAAAAAAAAAAAAAAAAAAAAGACCAAGACCAAGTTTCGAGTTGATCTTACGCCATTAGCCGCCATCTCTCGCAAAAGACAACAACTTTAATGAACCTAAAATCTTAGAACTTAGACAATTAATTAGGGTCGAACTAAAACAGATGTATTCAACTAGCTTATTAATGGCAAATAAGATCTTAATAAGTGCAATCATCGGCTGGTTGCATAAGGAACTGTTTTGTTAGCCCGCTTAAAAACCCTTACATACCGATATTTGGAGGGGAGGAGGATCTCTGGGATAAAAACTAAACAGGACATATAGGGACCACGTAAGGGACGAACTCGACGCCGGACCTCCTCTTAGGTTAGCACAAACACATAGCATAGCGGTCAGAAACATTCTAGGTATAAGTATAAACTCCAATCTGGCATTAGTAGATTAGATTGGACAAATTCCCCGAAAAAATGCACTCACAGACAGAACCATGGATCTAGTAGAAATGAGATTACATGCCTAGAATTTAAGTCATTTTAAAGGTAAACAAATCTGCCGTATTCATTTCTACTGTATTAAATGAGAAACTAAATATTTAATATTAGTTTGACTTAGGATAAGATCCCAAGTTCCACTATTCCCTCCTCTGAGATTTTTTCACTTACATCTTTAATTGTCAACAGAATTAAAAAAAAAAAAAAAAAAAGTTTCTATCTTAAATCTAGAAACAGTTTCTTTAAATCCATATTTAGAAGGAGAAATACGACTTTGGAAATTATTACTATAATTATTCTGGCACAATATGCTATACGCATATAATTTAATTCCTTATGTTAGCTAGCAATTGCCTGAACGCAGTAATTGATGTCAATACTTAATTTGGCCCAGACGTCAAATTTCACCCAACGAATATTGTTGTATGTTATCTTCAGAAACATTTAATCTACCTAATGCATCCATACTATACTGAGAACGACAAATACGCTAGCGTAATCGATGAAACGAATTATCTTTAATGTGTTCCACCTGGCGATAAAAATATGCAAAAAATACCACGATAAGGATATTAAAAAACGACTAACGTAAACCATGGCAATTTTGTTGGTATGAAAGGTGGTAAGAATATTACTCGAAATATAAAATTACGTGTGAGAAAAAGCACAACTGTTTCTTGAGGGGATACCACGTTTATTGAATAGCCTAGACAAGAAATGTCCTACATTAGCCTAGTATACGCTCATATTCCATCGTAAAAAAAATCCGTATCACTATGAATAAAACAAATTTATACCAAGTTGAAAACCATGAAGGAAAAGGTACCATATTAAGATCTACTACTTAAAATACGTGTAAACGATCAATATTAACGATCCACTTCTAAATGCGTGAGACTTATCACGCAAATTATGTATACACGACGGACTGCAAAGAAAACATTTAACACACTGTATAATATCATAGTTTATTTCTTATACCCTACTAGCTTAAAAGACCCGGCGTCGCCCGGGTTTTGTATTTTGTAATTGGAAATTAGCTTATGAAGGATTTTCAATTTTAAATTCTAGGTCCTTATATAGGCATTTATAATTTGAAATAGGAAGAACGACTTATTACACTCAAACTATTCCCTCAGAAAACGCTTGATATAGTTTTTTATGGCTCATAGAGGATCTAGAATTGTGCATCCCATCGCTTGTACAGTGCACAGCAAGCCTGGTAGAGGTTTAAATAAGAAGAAACAGAAATTCCTGTAACATAAAATTGTAATATCGAGGCGGGAAATTTCCCACTCTTATGTTACCATAAAGCATTATCACTTTCATACTTTTCTCTCCAAAAACCTGCGATATAATATAATAATATACACATTACCATACCTCGTTTTGTTTTCTCTATGTCCAGGGTAGAGAAAGTTATGTGATTCCATTATTTTAGTGGATTTCATTCTGTAATATTTATTTATAACATGAATTATTTTGATAATTTCTCTTATTTGTCAAAAGTGCATTTCAATTGTTTTTTTCCAAGTCCACCTGATACCATTTGGCAACAATATATTCTGTGATTTGGAATTGATAATTCTATGTAAAAAGGGATTAAGTATTTTCAAAAACATTTAATTTTTGGCATTTAGAATCAGAATTTTTCAAACTCCTTTCTTAATGAGCACCTACATTATGGAACGAAGGTACTGTCAAAATTCCAAGTCTTTACCTGTTATAGTTTAGGCTGTACGTTGATTCCTGTCAATCAGTCAGTCAGTCATTCATTCAGTCAGTCAGGACAAAGCCTTTTATATATATAGAGATTCTGTAAACTGTAAACTTAATTTGAAATTTTCTAAGGTTACTTTGAGCTATTTTATTACAAATTTAAGGCAAACTATTGAATTCTGTAGGACGCATTATGCATAGGGATTTTTTTTTTTTTTTAAACAGCGATAAGTGCAAAATTTCACAATACATCTCTCTTAGCTATATTTGCTCTGCAATTGAGTAAAATACTAACTTAATGTTAAGCAAATGAATCCACAAAATATCACGAAATTTGTTCAATTGTGGGAAATGTCAAAATAAGCTTACTGCATAAATTGAGATCATGTTTAAAAAAATTTGATTCAAAATCATTTTGATTAGTGTGATTTTTCTCTTAATTTCTTATATCATGCTTTCTTTTCTGATATTTCTATGGATGCCAAGAAATTATCGATACTTTGTGGTCGAGTAGGCTACTGCAAAGCCTGAAGGATGTACGGCATTCAGTGATCACTAGGGATAAGCATTTGATGATTTTGCTTCTTTTTTATATGAAAGTTAAAAGATATGTCGAATATATATAAATGTGTATAATGAAACAATTGATTAAATAAAGGCAATTTGTTTTTGAATTTTTCCCCTTTATTTTGCCATATTCAAGAGATAGGTCTTCTTTTGTGTGGCAATTTTTAGGTAATTTTCGACATTTCAGGTAATGTTTCAGTGGCGGTACTGAACTACAGAGGAGCTTATCCATTTACAAATCGTTACTTTCAGACAATAGACAATCGTTTTTATTTAAAGTGTTCATAGTTCATTTATTTAGGGTTTATTGTAAACACCATAGCAGTTTGTCATGTAGCAATAAAGATTTTTTTCTTGCTTTTTAAATGGCATATATTTGCTAAGGGCAATTTGATGGGCATACCAGTTCAGAAATCATTTCTTTTTCGCTAAGGGTGTCCAAGTAGTATAAATTTACTTACTCCTTTAGCAACAAAATAAGTGTGTTTTATAATTAAATTCATATATAACGCACCCATTAAATTGCTTTTAGCAATTCATTATTTAAAATAATATTAATTATAATTAATAATGGTAAATTTATTGGCCATTTTTTAAAATTTCGTGTCTTTTTTTCACTATTTTTAGGTCATAAATTCATTTTTTATTTTGCATTTTTTCACTATTTTATGGCCTTGCCATAGTGATCACGATACACTCCCTTTTACTATCTCTGTGCCGAGTTAGATTTCGGCAAAGAGTGTAGATCCAGCATATTTCGTATTTTATTCACAGTAGTTGGCACTTTTGTGCCTATAAATTACGCCGTTTTAGGTTATATAAATGTCCACTTCTTCATGATTTTTCTTTCATTTCACATACTTCTTTTTGCAACATTCTGATTTTATATAAATGAACTTTACAGGTTTTAAAGAACATTATAATCTAAAATATGATATTTTTATGGTTCAAAAAAAGAACACAGCGTGCAGAATGCCGTAGCATCACCATAAGGATAAATGTTTAACGTATATTATATCGCGAAATATCCACAAAATAGAAGGAAGTTAACACCGAAATCAGCCATTTTATTTTACCAAAAAAATACGGTCCTTAATTATGGAATTAAGTGGTAAATGAAATTCTTATCAGTGAGATAAAGTTCTTAGCTTTCAATACCGAGAAAAGTCTAATCAAAAGGCATTGCGATAATTTTTACCTGGAGATCTAATAAGACTATTGGTCTCCGCAGAACTGCAACAGCACACGGCCAGATCGCCGATGCGGAGGCAATGATCTGCCTGTCATTCGCACAAAACACACGCTGCATGACGTAAGACACTTGACGTTGCCTTACTTCATGGAGTACGTCAGTCAAGCAATAATCTCTGTAACATATTTACTTGCACAAAAACTATCAAGGTTATTGAAAAGCACGGTTAAAGTAAGAATATTTTTTTCTGGGAGAAGTACTCCCTTGGAACAAAGAACTTTATTTTAATTTTTTCGTTTGCTTCTAACAAGCTGTTAAAATATGAACTTCTTCCACTCTGTATATAAGTGATTTTTAATCGGATATACACTGTACAGAGTGACCCAAAAGTAACGCATCAATATTTGTTCAGTATGATTGCCTCTAATGTCAAAACATTCATTCATGTACAGTCAGCTCCAAAAAGGATGGGCCGACTCGAGTTGGTTAGAAAATTAAAGTTCTATGGAGCGGCTTACAAGCGTAAACTGCATTCATCACAACCTATTCTTAAGACCACAAGAAATGGATGGCTATTCGGGAACACCCGGTATACAATTATGTAATACAAGGGACGGAGCATTTTTTTTTCTCAAGGTAAGGCGATGGTTCCATGAGATGTTGTATGTCACGGGAGACTATGGCATATGTAGGCCTAGTATATAGCCATATCATTTGATAGCATTGTGATGTACGGTTATACAAGCAGAGGCGATAGTAATTTAACTGTGGGTGAGCAACCATGCAGACTGGATATGACAAGATGTGAACAGCACTCTTATGTCAAAATAGACACTATCCAAGAGACAAATGGCAGAGAAACCACAAGAAGCTGATGGGAGCTTTGGGGAATGATGCCTATCCGTACAAAATTTAAGGGATCATGGAGTGGGTATGTGTAGTTTCATGCTTCCAACTACTGCAATACATTAGAGTGGCATGATGCAGTCGCGTATGGATGTGTACGGGTTTCTGCGTTCCTACAATTTGACTGAGTATATGGAAAATCCTATCTCTCTGTGATACTTACAATTTCATTATATAATCCTCTGACCATGCCTATTGTACAATGTATCTAGGGGCTAAATACAATTATTATTATTATTATTATTATTATTATTATTATTATTATTATTATTATTCATCTGGTACCCGTAATCTGCATTATAGATACATTCCATACCCTGCACTTTCATTTGTAATTTTTTTCAAATGGTCCAACATTTTCAAAAAAGAAAAATTAGTTACCCTGAATTATGCCACATCCCTCGTATTTATTTTTCCACATATTTCTCTCATAATATTCTCAACTGAGGTATATAAGAACAAGCACGATTCGGTACGTAATGTAGGCCTACAAGTATGGCATGGAAAGCGGGGAGACTGAAAATTGAAAGTTTATTTTCTAAATTGAAACTTTATTATTCATGGAGGTGAACAATTTCAAAAGAATAAACAGACGTACAACAACTTCGAATGATTTTCTTCTAAAAAGGAAAAGAAATTCTTGCAAACGGAAATAGTACACAAAAAAAGATGCTTGTAGATGATCTCAAAGAAAGGAAGAGAGCAAGAAACACAGGAAATGAGGTGAGGTGAGGAGCTATAAGAAAAATACATTCTAGGGAAAAAATACATTGATGAAACCGCCACAATTTCCAAGAATAAAATAGTTCCCAGTATGCCTATTTATCACGTATAAAATAAGGTACAATTCTGCAATTCTGTATCAGGAATGTTTTCTTTTCAACACGAAGAGATAGGGTGAGGTAGATAAATGACAGCTGTAGCCACTAGATGGCAGGATGTGGACGGGCAGTATAACTCATGGAGCTGCCACCAGAAGCGCTAGTGATGAGCAGCTATTACGCCACAACGCACACAGAAATATCGGTGCGATAAAAAAAAAAAAAGGCGAACTGGGGTTGATAACAAGGCACAGGAGAAATAACGAAAACGAGATGATGAAAAAAAGTAGACCCGAAATGCCTCTGAGCCAAAAGGTTGTGTGAGACGGAATATGAAAATTTTAAAGGGAAAATATAGAACTTCACCTGACAAAAAAAAATATTGTAACCATGGTTTCTGGGTTAAAGTTATAATGCTGTCGATTACCTAAGATACCTTCTTTCTAGGCGATACGTGAACCATAACATTGTGTATTTATAATAATGAAACTAAGTGTTCGGCCTTCTGTATGTGCGCGGTGCTCGCGAAATCTACTGGACGCAGAGATCAGAAATTTTAAACAAAGATGGTCTGAATGGTGGCTGAATGCACCTCGAAGCCGGATTTTTAATTTTCGCTTTTGTTCGCGAGCTATGAGTAAAAAACTGCCAGAAAACGTGATTTTTTTGTGCTACCGAAGCATCAGTTTTCAGTAATACAGTTCACTTATCAAATCAATTGCAGATTGCTTTGCTTCTTTTTTTGTCATAACTTGAAAATAAAAGCATCGCGATATTTTAAACATATCGCATAGAATTATTAAGCGCTTCTATTTTGTGATCGATTTGAACGGAACTCACTATGCAGGAGCTATCTGGGTCAGGGAACTCGAACCTGAGGCCATTTTCCCCATGCTGTGCTTTCTTATCGTGGAATTCACTGAAAAGCCGGATTTTTAGGTGTTTCATTTATTAAGTAATGTGGAAATCTGATGGTCCCAAATCTGGCGATTATGGCGGATGTTGTCGACGGTTTTCATTGTTGCACGAGGAGCATGAGGACGGGCGTTACCATGTTGAAGCAAAACACCTGCGCTCAGCAATCTCCTTCGCTTTGGCACTATCGGATTTCCACTTCTTTGGGCCATTAAAGGAGCACCTCGGAGGGCAGATGTTCAAGTCTGATGAAGACGTCCAATCGGCGGTTCGCGAGTGGCTACAGCGTCAACCAAAATAAAGTTTCTCACGCGGTATCGAAGCATTTCCTATCCGATGGCTTTAGTGCGTTGAACTAGGAGGGGACTAAGTAGAAAAATAATGTACAAACATTCTTCCTGCAGTAAAATAGTGGGAAAAAATTAATTGCGGTTTTCATTTGATTCTCCTTCGTAAATATGCCAATATATGACGTAAAATATATCTTAAAGTAATCAGGAACGTTCAAATTAATGTTTTATGACTTATGTAAAAGTCTAGAAGGTAATAACATGTCATAAACATCCGGTTGACAAAATCTTGGGAAAATCTGTCAAGATTCGTCTGTCATTTGTTTAAAAAGCTGAGAACCTTGCCCTTCACGAATCCCAGGGGCCTTCAAGGCCGTGTGACTTAGTTTTCATACTTTTCTTCACTGTATAGTGAGATACAGTCAGGCTATATTCTATGCATGGTGGCTTGGCGGGTATCACTGAGAGATATTTACAATTGACGAAACATCTAGAATACATTATGGAAACCCTCCGTCTAGACGATCATTTTTCCATTCGCATTCCTAAGATGTCTTTGTTGAGGTGGCTCAGCCCCTGTTTTATATGGCAGATATTGCTTTCAAACTATTTTCTTCTACTTCCGTGACACAACGCAAAGGTGTATTAAAATTGTGGCTGGAACCGTGGCATTCTCCAGGCTTGGATATTACATTCCTCTGGCGAGCCCAGACTTGAGAAATGTCCCAGTTATTTCTTGACCACAGTCATAGTTTCAAGGCCAAGGAACTTGTCTGGTTATTCGGAATTATTCTCGAGATGCTACTATATATGTGTGATTGTGTATATGTATGTATGTGTATATATATATAGTCTACGAGGCGCATCCAGAAAGTAAGCTTCCCTGGGACCGTTTACAGAAACAAAACACAATTTCATGGAAATATTTATTGCAACAGGTACAGCAGGTGTTCAGCTATTTTCAACATATTCGCCATCGGAATTGAAAATGTTTGTTATACCGTAGGACCAATTTTTGAATACCTGTATAGTAGAAGTCTGCCGCTTGCGATTTGAACCACAGTGTGACAACCATTTCCACTTCTCTGTCATTCCCTGTCATTTCTTGAGGTATAGGAAAAGATGGATATCACTGGGAGCGAGGTATGGGCTGGAGGTTGGATGTTTAAACTCTTCCAAGCCGAACTCCTGCGGGAGGCTTGCTGGGAGGTGTTTAAAAATCCGTACTAGAGCCTGAATCTCGTTCCGAGTGATTTTCATCTATTCCTACACTTCAAAAAATGACAGAGAATGAAAGAGGCATAGATGGTTGTCACACAGTGGTTCAAAACCCATGCGGCAGCCTTCTACGACAAAAGCATAACTTCCTAACTTCCTACAAGGAAAAAGAAAAAAGACACAATCTGCAACAGAAGAGGACAACAAGATCCAGAGCAAGTGAAACAACTAATATAAACATTACAATACTAGGTGCTTATGCAATCTATTTTTAATAACTTTTGACTGGTAATATTGATATTACTATTAAAACAACACGGATAACACACATTTTGAAAGCAATACTTGTTCTCTTATCATTTTACTATCTCTATTTACATGTTATATTGTTTTTAATCATAAGATTAATTTTGACAGGACAACAGGATTTTATTGTAATTCTAATTCTTTGCTACAAAAGAAATAGGCCTAAAAATTTTTACCTTGACAATTTTAACCTAGGTATCAATGTATTATTTAATGTCAAAGAATAAATACTTGAGGAATTTAGGGCAAACTATCCAAAAATTGTTATTTTAAATGAGGGTATAAGGTGGTAAAAGTATATCTTACTTAATTAAAAAGTTGGTCACATCGTAAGGCAAATGTCTCAATTCCGGTGACGAATATGTTGAGAATAGCTGAACACTTGCAATAAATATTTCCATGAAGTTTTGTTTTGTTTGTGTAAACGGCCCTAGGGAAATTTACTTTGTGGACGAGCCTCGTGTACATGTTTCTAAATGTGTAGGATTACGTGTAGATTTTAAATTAAAATTTAAACATTAAAAAATAGCTGATTTACAATAACAAAATTTCATCCAGTAGGTTTGTTATGGTGTTTATATAGACTTTTGTTTAAAACCAAGAATGCGTTTTCATATAAAACTATATTGAAGTTATATCATTCTCCAGCTTTTCTACTATTTTCCGTATGTGGATAACGAATGGGGACTCTGAAACTGAAATCACTGAATTAAGGGGGACATAAACTTTGGGTGACATTCACAGGTGAGAAGTGGATTAAATTCATTATTTTTTCCCAGCAATATTTTGCTCTACCACCTTTCAATCTGACATACTCTTTATTGACTACTTCTACGATGCCATTTTCAGAATTAATTAAACTGTTACGGGTTATTATTTTTTCAAAATGGCAGCCATGTTTCACGGACTGAAATACCGTTTCCTTGATAACTTCCACAAAAATATCAATATTTCTGAGTGATTATTTTTCTGTGTATTAGTTAATATCATTTGAACAACACTATCTGCAATCATTCATTTAACATTAATAGTTTATTGTTAAATAGGCCTATATATAAGTTATGTTTATATACAATATTGATTATATATTAATGAAAAAGAAAATATAAAAAAATGATTTAAAAATAATACGTATACTGTAGATATTCCAAAGATTGTTGTTCGTTGATGTTTGCAATTATATAGAAAAAAGAATTGCTTAAATATATTGCCATTTCTGAAAATTATCACGGAAACGGTATTTTAGTGCACGAAACGTGGTTGTCATTTTGCAACGATAATTACCTATAATTTTAATATTTTAATTAATTACAAAAATAGTATGTGATTGTAGAAGAAGTCAATAAGGAACATGCCAGATCACAAGATTACAGAAAAAAATTTTGCTGAGAGAAGAAATAATGAATTTCACCTATTTCTCACCTATGAATTTCACCCAAAGCCCTATGTCCCCCCTTAATACTTATCTGTAAGTTAAGTTATGTGAATACGACCATTCATTAAAATGACACCTAAGCTGAAGAAGTCAGAAAATGGGATGATTATAAGTTCTCCCTGTTAAATTACATATTGTAAATAGCAACATTGTAGGTATTGAATATACACTTTTCAGCAAACAAACCACCCCTAGACTTTCAGTACAGCAGGCTTAGAAATCGATAACAAGGAAACTTGACTTCTCTAATTCAATCAGGAAAACACGCCCATGTAAAAGAAGGGGGGAAAAGTTTTAAATATTTTGCTCAGTACATTCAAAAAACTTTGTACAAATTGAATTACACCCTATTAGTTGTTTATGTCGTCTACCTCCACTCTTTTTCCGCTTTTTTTTTCTCTTGCTCTTGTTTGGTTATTCGCTTGCAGCAAATTCAATATGGCTTTGCTGGTCTACTCATCTCCCAGCTCAGCCTTCCACCACGATAAGCTAATAAAAATCCAGTAAGAGCTAGCTAGGTCTGGTGTGCACGTTTACTTTACATTATAAGAGTAAATCGCATTAGTGTACTTAAAAGAGAGGGAAATGTGGAAGATAGGTATATAAAGTATCCAACGATACACAGATGCATAGGCCTAGATGGATCGCTGACAGGGCAGAATATAGACTGGATGTGAAAAGAAATATGAAGCGAGTCCACAAAATAAGCTTCCCTTGGGCCGTTTAAAGAAACAAAACACAATATCATGGAAATGTTTATTGCAACAGAAACAGCAAGTGTTGAGCTTTTTTCAAAATATTCGCTACCAGAACTGAGGCATTTTTCATAACGTGAGACCAACTTTTAAATACCTGTGTCGCAGAATTCTGCCGCTTGCGTTTTGAACCACAGTGTGACAACCATCTCCGCCTGTCTGTCATTCTCTGTCATTTCTTGAGGACTGAGGTGTAGGAATAGATGGAAATCACTGGGAGCGAGGTCCGGGCTTTAGGGTGAATGTTTAGACACCTCCCAGTCGAACTTCTGCAAGAGACTTGCTGGGAGGCGTTTAAAAGTCCATCCTTACAGCCCGGATCTGGCGTCCCATTGATTTCCATCTTTTCCTAAACCTCAAGAACTGACAGAATGACAAAGAGGCGGACATGGTATCCACACAATGCGGAAATTTTTCCGACACAGGTATTCAAACGTTGGTTCCACGGAATGAAAAATGTCTCAATTCCGGTGGCGAATATGTTGAAAATAGTTAACACTTGCTGTATCTGTTGCAATAAACATTTCCATAAACTTATGTTTTGTTTCTGTAAACGGCCCCAGGGAAACTTACTTTATGGACGCGCCTCGTAGATTGATGGACGAATGAATGGATGGATGGACGGATGGAAAGGCGAAAGAGGGAAGGTTGTATTGATGGAAAGGAGGAATGGACGAATGTATGGATGGATAGATGAATAGAGATGTATAGAAGGATGAACGGATTTGTAGATGGATGAATGGATGAATAAATAGGAAGGATAGGAAGGATTAGTTTTGTCGACATCGTTTGGATGAATGACTACAAAGAATGACGGATTGATGTTCGGAGATACAGAAGGAAGAATGGATGGAGGGATGGAATAGCCTAAGATTTAAAAAAAATATATAATTCTGCCTGTACAACTTTACTCGCAGTCTTCAGTTTATCTGCCATATAGAGTGGGCCATGGAATTTGAGTGTTGCTTCTTCAGTGGGGAATTGCTTTATTGGCATTATTTTTGTGAACTTGCGAGTCTAACTTTGATTGGTTATCACAGATATAGGCCTATTCATTTAAATGTAGCGTTTTGAATATTAAGAATACTCCTTTAGCTTAGAATAAAACATTGTACTATAGACTAGAATAAAAATTAACATCGATTGAACTATGCAAATTGTTCATCCTACCGTCTACCATAATTTAAGATAGCCAAAAAAATCTAAAATGAACATGAATAAACTACCCTCTAGCTCGACACGCGCGCAAATTACAAATCCCTATGGCGGACTGCTAAGAAAACTGATAACACAATGATTAGGCACACAGTTTATTTCTTGTACATTGCTTTGTTCATTTCACTTGAATTTTACATTTTGTTTTGAGTTATTTTCCGTTATTTAATTCAAATTTAAGGCAAACTAATGTGTCGTATATACCTTAGAAACAGGCTTAGTAACCAAATTTTACGAAGTGCAATAAGTGGTTATACAAGTATTATTGTCTTCATGAAATAAATTCCTCCACACCTGCTAGTCAGGAATTATAACAACGTCATAACTACTGTAGTGCTGGAATGAATACGATGTTTCCTTTATACTAAGGTAATTACTGCTGTTAGGATTTTTAGAAATGATTTTGGTAGGTAAAATACTAAAGTAAGACAAAAAAGTGCTGTTTTCCCTCTTCACCATATCTCTTTTTCCTGTTACTTTCTCGCAAATAAGTAGTACAGATAAAATATAGGCTACTGATTATAGTTCAGTAATGTAACTAAATCCAATCCAACATTTAACCACAACAGACCTCATTCCGAAAATAACTTTTTATGTTATTTTGAATGACTATTCCACTCATATTGATATTGACCAATAGCCTAACGTTTAGCAGTTCCTCGGATATAGACCGACACGGCCGTTTATCTTACAATATTCTTGTAGGAATCATGAGGATGGCTTTTTATAAGGGTAAAAACTAGGGATGGGTCGATACCAGATTTTCTCGATACTCGATACCGATACATGATTTTTCCTCGATACTCGTTACTTCGATACTCGATACCTTCAACATTTCCAGTTTCAATAAATAGGTACACTAAAAATTAAAATTTGAGAGAACTGTGTAATACCAACTAAATTAATTAAGTCTGCATGTTTAATGAGACAAAATTTAAGATCATCAGTAGCCTATAATTATTTTTAAACTCTACAATAAAACTAAAATTAGTTTTTTAAACAGTCCACTTACAAGTTTTTGTTAAAAAATACTAGCATTCTCACTCAATTGCAGAATTACAAAAGTATCGAAAAAGTATCGAGCGAGTTTTCTGAAGTATCGTTCGATGCCGATACCATGCAAGTATCAAGAGTATCGAGGTATCGAAAGTATCGAGGACCCATCCCTAGTAAAAACGTCTGCTCGTTACTGGATACGAAAGCATCAGTGTGGAGTGATTAATACGTCACATGTTGTCATTAAACAGAACGAAAACTGATTATTTTATACAACATAACTTGTTTGGAAATAGAAGTAATAGAAATGCACATTGATTAAAAACACAATTTCGATTCGATGCAAGCCAATTCGTGTGCTTTTATTCTGTTCTGCTGTTAGCTTACCTGAATGAATTAACCACTGCCTTCTAGACTGTATTACTCGTGTATACACTGCGTGTCCTATGAGGCTAGTTTTGAGTAGGCCTACGCGGCTACGGTACAGATGGCAGCACCTTCCGCACTTGTGGCAATACCTTACAGATTACCGTAAATCGTTTCTCAAGGAGTCAAGGATTTGCTTTGGGAACAAACCTTATTTCAACAATGTTATTAGCGAAGCAATCTAGATGCGGTCGGTGTTGCCTCTACTGGAGAAATTCGACAACCAAGCAATACGCTGAACTCAATTTTAAAACATAGCATAGGACAGGGAGTGCATTCTTGAGACGGCGGTGAAATTAACTATGTCTTATAAGTAGACTTCGGATTTTAGGTAAAAACCTATTTTAATCCTTAAGTGATATATGGAGGAAAACTTGTATATGCATGTTTCATAAGTGACTATGCCTAAAACTGATACTTTTATAGGACCTAAAACAGCCTATTTTTACATTAGAGCCTAATTTTGCCCTTTTGCTTGTTTTTCCTCTAAAGTTCAAAATAAGTTACTTTTTGTTATAAATTCTAGCATTTATTTTGAGTTTGTACTAAATTTTTAGCTCGGAATGTGCAGTACATGACACACATTTGCGACGTGGTAAAATAGTAAGAAATGTTTTGTCTTCAGTAGAAAAATTCCTTGGAATTCCAAAGAAAATGTAGTGTTTTTCTCCCGACTCCCACATCCAGCTATATATATATATTTTAAATCTCTGAATCACTGAGGTTTACAAGGGGTTGAATATGCTAGCGTGCGTAGCTTTTGGCGAAGGGTTTAGGTTTTCACTGTTATGGTAGTAATACAGGACCTAGTAATAGGTCTTTATAATTCTGTGTACCATAGGCCTATCTATATCTGTGTTTTATCATGATTATTGATTAATACTGACTTCAATAAATATAATATTCTGCATTGCAATTGTGATATTTCAGAAAATTGGCAGCTTAACGATTTTATAAGAGACTATTTTACGATTTTTAGAACCTATTTTACAATCTTTAGAGCCTATTTTAGGTACCTAAAACAGCATTTTTAGCGACCTAAAAGTCCGAAGTCTACTTATAAGCACCATTGGTAGCACCGTTGGTTACATCACGGTAACTCGACCAATAACTTATTCTCAAACCATGTGATCTTTTTGTGGGAAATGAATTACTCTGATTTAATTAACAATTTAGAAAAAGCTTACATACACTATCAAAGGAATTTTTGTCATAACAAGTTTTTAGGATTTGAGGTTAGATTTTAGCCTACTGCTACCTTGAATAAGTGCCTGGCAGATTTATGTATTTCTTAGAGCTATTTATTATTTATTACATTTATGAAGATACGAGTATATGTAGGCCTTGCTGCTTTGACGTAGTGTTGACAAAACGACTACGAAGGGGGGGGGGAACAAGCAACAATCCAGACATAACCACTAAATCAATCAGCTGGTTAATCAACTAATAATATTAGTGAAGAGATTTTATGAGTAGCGTTCATATCTCTATGAAATAGGATTTTGATAACTAACGAATAATACACGGTGTTTCAAAATGAATATCGGGGTTTTAAGGCTTTGTAGAATTTAGTACATTTAACATACAATTATAAATAATTCATCAAATGAAAGAGCAACTCAAACAGTTTTGTTGGTACTCATAATGTTCGCATCTGGGGACCCGAAAATCCCCACGAGATGGTACAGTTTGAACGAGACTCCCCTAAATTGAATGTTTTTTGTGCCATATCCCGGCGGAAAGTTTATGGGCCCTTCTTTTTCGTTGAAGCAAGTGTAATTGGAAATTCTTATCTTGATGCGCTACAACTATGGCTCTTTCCTCAATTGGAAGAAGCTGAACCAGAGAACGTGGTATTTGGCAGCAAGATGGTGCACCACCTCTCTGGCATCATTCAGTACGCGAATGGTTAAACAATGTTGTATCCGACCTCTGGATTGGCCGGAAGGAGCCAGATGACAGAGCTTTTTTCGCATGGCCTCCACGTTCACCCGATCTGACGCCATCTGATTTTTACCTTTGGAGATTCATAAAGGATCAAGGGTATGAGCCTCCACTTTAACTGACCCACCCGACTTAAGACACAGGATTGAAGCAGTTGTTGCAACAATTACTTCAGACACACTGATCAAGGTTTGGGAAGAACTCGCCTTTCAACTCCATGTGTGCCATGTGATGAATGGTGCTCATATTAAATACCTGTAGGAAAAACTGTTTGAGTTGCTCTTTCATTTGATGTATTATTTATAATTATATGTTAAATGTACTAAATTCTACAAAGCCTTAAAACCCCGATATTCATTTTGAAACACCCTGTATTATTAGCAAGTTCTATGAAACAGGCCGCACTACTAGTTATGAACTTATCACTTTTCCTATAATTCCGGAATAGCAGGTGCGGAGGCGTTTATTTCATGAAGATAACAGCACAATAATTCCACTCGTATTGTAATTCAATTTCAATGAAACGAAAGCACCGTAAAATCAACATGCCAGGTACATGTATAAAACTCGGGACACTTCTATTTCAGTAAGCAAGATTACAAATAAAACAATCTGTAATAAAATTGATGTCAATAATACGAAGCTCCAGCGGCTGTTGTATTCAACCGTGTCATAACGTGGTAAATTTAATAATAATATAATATGTTTAGACACCGATCATATGTCATGCGTGTAATCTTTCAGTTTCCAGTATATGAATACATAGGCGTAACCAGGCCGACCATATGGGGGGGGTTATAACATCCGCGGGGTCTAGGGGGTATTCCATACCCCCTAGGGACAGGGGGGTCCGGGGGCCCTCCCCCGGAAAATTTAAAAAAATTAAGATGCAAAACAACGAGTTTTAAGCTTCCGGGGGCCGTCCCCCGGAAAATTGTAAAAATTAAGATGCAAAATAACGAGTTTTAAGCTTCCGGGGGCCATCCCCCGGAAAATTTTAAAAATTAAGATGCAAAATAACAAATTTTAAGCTTCCGGGGGCTCACCCTTGGAAAATGTTACAAATTAAGACGCAAAATAACGAGTTTTAAGCTTCCCACGCTTTATACTTGCATTAATTAATTTATGGGCAGACTTTAAAAAATGATACAATTTTCCTTTTTTAATCAATGGGGGGGGGGTTCAAACCCCCAAACCCCCCCCCCCCTCGGTACGCCTATGTATGAATATATTGCATGCTCTGCATCTGAATTGCGCAATATTACTTTCAGACTAATGCCCGAGTGCATCATTCTCCGGTTTTATCAGCTGTTTCGTAACCGGGGTAAAAGTAATATCGGGGTATTCTAAGAAAACCTGTGCACCATTGCTACAATACCGTGGTTTCCAAACGCTCGAATATATCGCGGTTACTCTGCTACGAATCCATTCCCATTGAAATAGGACCTAACAGGGCAACATGCCGGTACAAGATGAAATTATTCAACTGACTCAACAGATGGAGCACGGAGAGCCGAAGATCCTGGTTCAAATCCCGGCTATGACATGGAATTTTTTTAGTCTGACTCTACCTTTCAACCTTAGCCTACACACAGGCAGTGTGAAACAAATTATCATTCCAACTATTTGTTTTGTTAAACAGTTAACTTTTATTCGGGTAATACCAGCTTTCTTTTTATAAACCATTATCTTTTTATGTTACCGAATCTGTCACCAATTCCCACCAAGTTTTGAGAATGAAATATAATTCTGGAGTCAACCACAATACTTCCGTTACTTATGTAGTTTACTCTACCCACGTTACTGTATAAAAAAAAAGTAATTTCAGCTTTTTGATACAAGAATATTACATTAATAATAATAATTAGCTAAGACAAAAGTTTTTTTTCCCCCCAGCTGTGTTTATACTTCTTTTAGCTTCTGGAGTTCGGGACCTGTGTCTGTAGGCCTACAGTAGGGTAGGCCATGGAACTATTGCTCGTCGATTGTTTCTATTGTCGGTGTATTTAATGGAGTAAATTTCAACCGATAATTTAAATGGATATGATACAGGATGAAATGGTGAGGATGATTCATGGTAACTTATGTAAATATACAATTCCGCATTTGCCTTTACGACTAGGGAAACCATGAAAAAAACCCATGTCAAATTGGCCGGCCACGGGATTTGAACCTGGGACCTCCCGAATGCGACGTTACCATCTCAGCCACCACGCTCGCAGGACGAAAGTTTTGTGCACTAAAATAGAAAAGGTAATTTCAAACACTACACTTTTTTTTTTTTTTAATATATACAACTTCTCTTTATTTTCTTCTTGTTATTTATATCCTCCCTTTCTTTACTTCAACGTCTCCACGCCTAGCTTGATTCACACAGGCACCTTGGAATATAATTTCCAGGCGGCAGATAAAATCGCGTCGGCAACGTGACTTTGCTTGTGAAATCACGTTTCTGAACGTGCCCGGAGGCTGTGTACGCTCTAACAAGCGAGCGAGCGGCTCAGCGTTAGCCGAGATGTCATCTCTCGTCTCTCTGATCTGTATTCGCAATTCCTAGAAAGCCTTCACTTCAAGAAAAAATGTAAGCCCCTTTTCCGTTTGTGTAAGCCTTGTAGAGCTATGACTGTTGTACGATCAAAAGTGCGTACAGTACACAGAAAACTCCCAGTGTGTTATTTTTACAAGACATCTTCTAAAGAAAAGTAAGAAATCGTGGGTTATCGCGTAGCGAGAATAGCAGAAGGCAAGTGTAAATCCTTAAGGAAATTTATACATCAACATCATATATGCATACTAGTTTAACAGGCCCGGCGTCGCCCTGGTTTTTTTATTTTGTAATTGGAAATTATCTCATGAAGGACTTTCGATTTTTAAATTATAGGTCCTTATATAGGTATTTAGAATTTGAAATAGGAAGAACGACTTATCACACTCAAACTATTCCCTCAGAAAACTCTTGATATCTTTTTTATGGCTCATAGAGGATGTAGAATTTTGCATCCCATCGCTTCTATACACCATGCCTGGTAGGAGTTGAAATAAGAACAAAACAGGAATTCCGGTAACATAAAATTGTATTGTCTTTGCGGAATATTTTATTTCTCACTCTCATGTTACCATACAACCGTTTCGAGGATGAAATTAAAAAGAAATTCAATAGGCCTATCACTTTCATACTTCCCTCCCCAAAAACCTGGAATGTAATAATATACATATTACCATACCTCGTACGGTATTCTCTATGTCCAGGGTAGAGGAAGTTATGTGACTGCATTATTTTAGTGGATTTAATTCTTTAATATTTATTTACAAAATGAATTATATTGATAGCTTCTCTAATTTGTCAAAGTCCCGTTTCATTTATTTCCAAACCCATCTGAGACCACTGGCAACAATATGTTTTCATGTGAACTGTGATTTGGATTTTATAATTCTGTGTAAAAAGGGATTAAGTATTCTCAAAAACATTTGTTTTTTGGCATTTAAAATCAAAATTTTTCAAAACTCCTTCTTAGTGGGCACTTACATTATGAAACGAAGGTTCTGTCAAAATTCAAAGTCTCTACCTTTTATAGTTTAGGCTCTACGTTGATTCTCTGTCATTAAGTCAGTCAATCAGTCGGTCAGTCAGGACAAAACCTTTTATATATAGAGAGATAATAAAAGGAAGTGTCTGTCTGTCTGTGCGCGATGCCCAGCAAACGCACAGATCTGAAATTTAAAGCATACATGGACTGAAGAGTGGGCGAATGCACCTCGAAGCCGGATTTTTAATTTTCGCTTTCGTTCGCGAGTTAGGAGTGAAAAACCAGTTATTTAAAATAAAAAAATTAAGTTCCTAGAGCGATGAGCTCTGTACACAAAAATAGTAATTTATTCCAAATAGGGAAACAACTTCTGAGAAATCACCCTCTTCCCTTAAATCCGGATTAATAGCCTATGGTCTAGTTTATCGAAGGTTTTTTTCGCCCTATAAAATCGTTTCTACTTAGCTAAGTTTCATCAATGTGGCAATTGTTTCAGAGACTGGCTCACCATAGGCGTAACCAGGCCGACCATATGGGAGGGGGGTTATAACATCCGGGGATCTGGTGGGTATTGAATACCCCTCAGAAAGAGGGGGGCTCGGGGGTCCTCCCCGGAAAATTTAAAAAAATGAAGATGCACAATAACGAGTTTTAAGCTTCCCACGCTTTATACTCATATTAAGTAATTTATAAGCAGACTTAAACAAAATTGTACAATTTTCCTTTTTTTAATCAATGGGGGGGGGTTTCAAACCCCAAAATCCCCCCTTCGTTACGCCTCTGTGGCTCACAATGAAATTACCCTAATTGATAATCATGTGAGTTTTTCTAAACCTAAATCTTGAGATTAATTTAAATGCTGAAAATGCCAAAATAGAAACTATAATAAACCTTTAATTTATGTTTCATGTCCCCGAAAGGTCACTTCTCAAAATCCATCAAACTAATTGGAGTCATGAAGATGCTTAATTGTACCCACATGACTGGAGGGGTGGATGTAATGGGAAACAGATTTTCTGGAATCACTAGCTATATCCGGCCTGAAGGGATTCCAGAGCTCCATAACGAGGAGGTCACAGGCCCCACTTGTTAGTCGTGACCCGGGCCACCCAATTACAAGGACTCCTCCAATACTCGAGATATGGTCTCTCTATATAAGCCTACTCGATGAATTGACCTTTAAATAATTTAGCTCTCCTTGGTTAAATTAAATTATGTTTCATGCTTACTAAAGATGTGTACTTTATATTCTGTGATATCAAGCTTAAATGTCAGCAGGTATCATGTGGCCTGTTGTAAGAGATTCGGCGCGTAAACATAAATTAACACGAAAATGAATACTACAGCCAATAGCTTTCAGAAAGAACCCGGAATTTGTCAATGTAAATGGCTAACAGCTAAATGTTTTTATTATTTCTAGAGTGATAGGGAAAAAGCGAATAAGTCAAAATTCCAAACTTTTAGGACAGACAACTATTTATTTCCACGGCACTGTTACACTATTTTTTGCACTCCTTAGCTAGTAAGTGGTACTTACGAACGTTGTTTACATGGATCGTAAGTTGACATTCCCACACACTTTGTTGCTAAGGCCGGTTGCGATGCTGTTATATTACTTACGGTGCCTGCGCTACGTCATAATTCATTACGATACACTTCATAATGCAAGTCTATATGGACACGGCCCTCAGCACAAATATTCGGTTCCCATAACAACAAACACATGCGAATCACTTTCTGAAATAAACATCTCTCTTCAAGAACGTATATACATAATATTTTCAGGTAATATCACAATTAATATAATTAAATTGATATAAATAATCATCGTGCAAAAAATAGCATACAATACACGTGCCGTAAGCGCATTACGGATCTCGGAAAATTGAAAGCAATCGGCGCAAGCGCCTCGTGCTTTCAAACTATTTCCTCAATCCGTAATCATGCCTTACGGCACTTGTATCGTAATATACTATAGTTAAATCCACCAGATATTTTTAGACAGTATTTTATACTACGTGAAAATATTTGGGTGGACTGATCTAAATATTGTAACAATGCTGTGGGAAATAATTCGTTATTTGTCTCTCCTGAAAGTTTGAAATTTTGACTTATTCGCTTTTTTCCTATCGCTCTAGATTAATGATTGAAATTAATTAATTGTCCACTTTTTAAATGCTGTAGCCGACACTGTGACAGCGGAAATTAATTTTTAAATCAGTAAGGAAAATTATAGTAAAAAAAGTGTTGTCTCAGGAATGATATTTTAACACGAGAATAAAAATCTAGCTTTGTTGATAGTTTTTGTAGACATCAAAAGACCAAGTGGCCGAGATGAAATTAAAAGAAAGCTGTAAAAACATGGATGCGTTTTGAGTTCACATTGTTGGACGGTTGGAGCTAAAGACGTATGAAATTTAGAAGGTTACTAAATTATGTTAAATGAATTAAGTACATCAGCTTTGGGTCAGACCAGAATAGGATTCGGATGTTTATAAAATGGAAAAGTTTGAAATTTAGGCATTGAATGCTCTTTTTGAAACATGTGGATGTTGAGTTGCACAATTCAAAGTCTTAACAGGTTTTTTTCTTCTTCTTCAGAAACTGTTCTACAAACATGAAATTATTTGGACTCGCATTCGGGAGGTCCCAGGTTCAAATCCCGTGGCCGGCCA
The DNA here is from genome assembly GCA_964059195.1 of Ectobius pallidus. Lineage (NCBI taxonomy): Eukaryota > Metazoa > Arthropoda > Insecta > Blattodea > Ectobiidae > Ectobius > Ectobius pallidus. The sequence continues at coordinate 205,280,288 of CAXKWD010000001.1, read as the reverse complement.
ATTTGACATGGGTTATTTCATGGTTTTCCCAGTCGTCCACGCAAGTGCCGAATTGGATATTTACATATCATGAATCATCCTGACCATTTCATCTTGTAACATATTCATTTAAATTAATATCAGTTGAAATTTACTCCATAAAAATACACCAAAAATAGAAACAATTGACAATCAATAGTTCCATGGCCTACCCTACTGTATAGACACACATCCCTAACTTCTGACATGGCCTCGCTGCTAAAAGGAATATATATATATATATATAATTATAATTATAATTATATAATTATATATGATATATATATATAATATATATATATATATATATAATATATATATATATATATATAATATATATATATATAATTAATTGTATGTGCAAAATATACGTCTTTTAAATGAATGAAAACTTAACAATATTACAATACCAGAATGAAGTATTGTAAGATACTATTTTTCCTGCTTCGTTTTTGTCATTATATAAATTGCCAATGAAATGTGAAAAACTCATATCGATACCTCAGAATTAGACTGTTACAACTCAAAATCAGTAAATTTTCAGGAGAGAGAAAAAACAAAATCCTTGTTTCTTTAACATCTTCTCCTTGGTCACAAGGAGCTGCTATGAACTTGTTATTTTGGGATTTATTTCATCTCATAGGCCTCTTTCAATAACGCTAAGACATAAAATCCAGAACTTGATTGGTTAGAAAAAAATAACAAATTTCTGAGTTGTAACAGTGTTCCACTGAATCAAAGGCAAAAAAACTTCTAGTTGTGACAGTTTTTTCAGAGTTGTAACACTTTAATGTCAAGTAGAAGCTTTCTTATTCTGACTTATAACTACTAAACTAATCATATTTTTAGTCTTTCTCCATTTATTCTATGGGAAGTGATAGGAATTGAAAGAAATAAATAAGAATGTAGAACGTGTGAAGTTCTCTGTTTTACTTGTTGCTCGAGTATTCTACAATGCTTGTAAGTTATTATTAATATATTCTTAAATAAGTTAAATTTATATAAATAATAAAATGTCTAGAACGACATTGCACTTGCTAAATTTTAACTTCAATAGATACTTTCTTGACTTAATATCATTCAGACATCATTCATCGCCAGAGGAACAACTGTCGTGCTATCTTGCTTCAGACGAACACTTCATATTATTGTAGAAGTCCCAGTATACACTAGGAATGACGTAGTCATGGCAAAGGCACAATAAATCTACTTTCTTGTTGGCGTCGATTTGTGGAAATTCAAAATATGCTGGTACAAGAGAGAGAATCGGCTATCTAATTCTTATATGAAGTGCCTTGAATTCTTCCTATGCAGTATAACTGTTTTTTTTTACAAAAATGTGAATGGTTGATTTTTAGAAAATGGAGAACTTTTAAGTTCATCCAAACTACAGTCTGCCCTTCCTCATATCTTTTTGTAGTTACGCCCCGTACATTCTGACAGTGCTTTGAAGTTGTGTATGTCTTTGGTGTCCATCTCAATGACAGAATATGACTTTCCATTTTTCTTTGCCATTCTGATAAGCGTAATCCAATGGTGAGGATGTGCAATTGGTGTATCTGTTTTTCTGTTTGCTTTCAATACTCTCTTTTTCTATGGAAATTGTAGCATGCACGGAGTCATTTTCGTTGTGTGAATGCCCAATGACAAAATATTTCACAATCATAGTGTTGATGCCTTCTATCAATCTGACTGCATATAGAAAAGAGGGATGTTAGATGTCTGTTTTTATTCTGACTGATACAATTATTGGCAACTCCAGCATCTCTCACTTCTTCTAAAAATTTTAGAAGGAAATAGGCAATTTCATTGGCTCCCCGTTTAGCTATCCCTTCGTGCCAGAAGAAAAATGTGACTTCAGTGCTCACTAAGTCGAAGACTGTGAAATTATAACAGGAGAGCTTCCGTTTATAATACAAAACAGACACTTTACTGCATGGTGTTGGAAGAACTGCTTGTAAGTCAAATGCAAAAACACCACTTTTTCCATCACTTCTTTTACATGCCTCAATATCTGAAGTTTTCTCTTCTGTACATTTTTCTTTTTCTAATATGATTGTGTCTTTGGTACTTATCTTGAATCTCGCTTCTTTCTTCAGAAGTTCTTAGTTTGTAATTTGAACAAAAATTGCATTGATCTTTTTTTGGAAAGAAAAAATTAAAATTAAAATTGAAAATATGTGAATAAAAAGATGGGTGTAAAGAATTGGAAAAGACAGGCTCAGGAAAGAGATGCATGGAAGAAGATTGTGAAGGAGGCCAAAGCACGTCAAGGGCTGTAGAGCCGAGAAAGAAGAAGAAGTGAAGCTTTGCAGCAGACTTTCCTTCAGCTATGCATTTCTCTTTGCACATTTGGTACAGTTTAGTTATATTTAGATCACCTTCTAAGCACTCTTTCTTAAACCTAGATCTACAGTAATGTGATTCTACCCTGGGGAAAGAATCTATGAGAGCTATAATGTCATCTGTCATATTATGCTGAGGTATTTTATGGTTCTTCTTGTGTTTCCCTCGTCTGTCTTCAACTATTGTCCCTTCATTAGTAGGCTAATTTTGTCCCATGTTGTGCTCACATAACGACTACTAACACAAGTGTTGTAAACTCGTACCATTACTTCAATAAAATAGAAATAATAGATTAAATTACTTAAACGGGTACTTCCTTTTCCTCATCAAATGGAATTATAGGTAGCAGGGTTGTGTATTGATTGTGTTGTCCATGTCCATTATCATCAGACGTGGAAGAATAATCCCAATTGGGATTTTTAACTGAGGCATCAGTATTTCCAGTATATTTTCATTTTCTTTAGAGATACTTGAAGCAGACTACAACGCAAAGAGAACACCTTACAGTTTTATCAAAGTATCAGCAAAATATTATTAAATTAAATATTGCAAGTATAAAATACAAAACAATGTACTTACTAATCTACTTTCAGCTGAGATTAAGGGTGTGTCTTCTTCTTCTTTCATAAGACATAACTATACAATACGTTTAGACCTTTTGGACATTACTGTATTATGATTCACAATAGATTGCTTATACAATCGCCATAACACTCACATAATACTGTATATACAAAAACTCTGACAATGCAGAAAAAAGGCATATTGAAATAAAATATTACAGTCTTACTAACACCTCACAACCGAGATTCTCATTGAATAATGTTGCAAAACTGTTGCAACTCAAAATATAACAGTTCCATTTAACATCATACAGAGCGTAAAGTGTTACAACTTAAAATGATACAGTGTTGCATGGAGCAGCTACTCAAGATATTGTCAGTGTCAAACTGAATCATCCCAATTAAAAAATTAAGGGTTCAATTTTAAGGTGTATCACTCTAACAGTGCATAGAACAAATAGTTCCTCATTTAGTAGTGGTCATAACTCAAAATCGAAGTTTTTTGAGTTGTAACACTTTTGTACTGAGGTATCGATATTTCACCTACTCATTTTTGGCATTCTACACAATACCTAATCATTTTACAGAATGCCTGATTACTTACATAGTTGCTAATAATCTCTTATATATATAAAAGGCTTTGTCCTGACTGACTGACTGACTGACTGACTGACAGGAATCAACGTAGAGCCTAAACTATAACAGGTAGAGACTTGGAATTTTGACAGTACCTTCGTTTCATAATGTAGGTGCTTACTAAGAAAGGATTTTGAAAAATTCTTATTTTAAATGCCAAAATCAAATGTTTTTGAGAATACTTAATCCCTTTTTACACTGAATTATCGAATCCGAATCACATTTGACATTAAAACATATTGTTGCCAGTGGGATTCAGATGGGTTTGGAATTAAATTAAATGGAAGTTTGACAATTACAGTTGGCTTTGTCTATTTTTGTCATACCTTGAAATAAAACATTCGCGATCGCTTGAATGTTGTAAGCCCTAATATGGTCAAACATTGTTTTATTTGGACGAAACTCACTATACAGGGGTTTTCTGGACCAAGGAACTCGAATCTGAGGTCGCTTTTACCAGGCGACGCTATGTAATCGTTGTATGTAGTCCACGTGATTTAGGTGTTAATAAATACAATGATTTAACTATTATGCTCTTAATTTTTAATTATTGAAATAATTACCGCGGGCGAAGCCGCAGGCACATGCTAGATTATAGGTAAAAGAACTACGGTAAAATGATTGAAATGAAATAAATTGTCCACTTTTTTAAGTGCTGTAGCCGAAACTGTGACGGCGGAAATTAATTTTTAAATCAGTAAGGACAATTGCAGTAAACAAGTGTTGTCTCATCAATGATGTTCTTAACACGAGAATAAAAATCTGCAATTTTTAATATAAAAAATGCTATATATACCTAATATATAATATTTACAATCAAAATTTTGTTAATGTGGGTACATATAACAAATTTTCTTTACGGACATGTCCGCAGAAGTTAAAAGATTAAAAAGTTATTCAAACCGTTCATTTGGTTTTGAGAAGAATGTATGATTAATATCTAACCTAGAAAGTGACTTTTCTCCATGAGATCACATGTCCACAAATTATGAATTTAAATAGCGTGTTCTTATTTTTAGAAGAATTACTTTTTTATGGTACTTGCTTCTTTTATGCATTGACAATTTAGAGAAGTGAAAAATAGATGCAAAATTTATAACTTCCTCTTCCGAAATAGAAGTTTTAGGATAAGCTATTATACCGTACGACTGTACGAAATTCAAGAAACCAAAACGTATTAAAGTCATGTGGGAAATTCAGGAGAATCAAAACCGATGAAACCGTGTGGGAAGTTCACATTAAATCCATAACTTCCTAATATTTTCGAAACCTTCCGAGTAAATATTAAGGGAATGCACCACTGAGATTTGTTAAAAATTGTGAAAGAAAGTCATTTTTCATTTTTGTACTGATAAAATTCTACAAACATTCTAGTTTCAGAATCTATTTTCGTTTATGACATTCTGCATTTTTAAAGGCGTCAGGTGACTTTTTAAATTGCCTTGCGCACGTTCATGATTGCTACCCGCCTCTCCTTTAAAGAGCGTTTATCTAACTATTTTTTTTTTCAGCATTTTTCATAATTTAAAACACTCCACACGATGAAGTCTTTATGCAATTTCTCTTAAATTTTCAGGACATGTTCTTAAGGTATAGTTATAAAAATCTTTCATATGATTTTTTGAAATTATGAATATTTTATTAGTTATGAATTTTCAAAATAAATATATTTTTGAAATTTTGAAATATAAATATATATAATTTACACTTTTTTTATCTCAGGAACCATAAACCTTAGAAAAAAAATCATATGACAACTTTTTTCTTCATAGTTAGATAAATAAAGTGCATTAGTAAAAAAATTAATTTTTGAAAAATTTTCATCGTGTGGAGTATTTTGAAGATCGCTCTACTTTTATACTAGGAAAATTAATAACTCAAAAACTTTTCAAGATATTAGGATGAAATTTTAAACCTTAAAATAAATGCACGGGTCAAGTGTATGGTTAAATTTTGAGCTGTATTGCTTGAAAACTTTCGATTTTAGTCATTTCAGTGGTGCATTCCCTTAATACTCATTCAACTACTCGAAGTCAAAAGCGACTGCCTGTAGAAATATTTACTCTGAAATGTTACTTTCTTTTCGGTTGGTTGGTATATGGTTATTTAACGACGGGGAAGTACTGCAACTTAGGCCTGTGACCGACGCCGGTGTGCCGGAAGTTCTTTTACAAGCCAGTAAATCTACTGACATGGGCCTGTCACATTTATGGATACATATAATAAATGCCATCGACCTTGGCCGGTATCGAACCCGCAACCTTGGGCACAGAAAGTCAGCGTGATACTAACTGCGCCACTCAGGCCTTTTTTTTCTCTTTTTTTTCGGAAATTAGGCTATATACGGCTACATAATTAAATAAAATAGCTCGTTTTCAAAGTTGAATATTTGTCCTCCCTCAGAATTCTTGTCGCCAATGGCGATCCGAAATTTTGAGTCCTGCTTTATTAGAACTGAACTTCGAATCTAATATCTATTCAGTCAAAGCTGTCATGCAAAATGTGTTAGGACTAGGGGCAGATTTCTATGACCTAAAATATAGGATATAAGTTATGCATGCATTTATGACCTAAAAACATTAAAATATAACCAATAAAATTTAAAATATGACTTTACCCCTTACACATTGTGTATATTTTTGTAAGTTTCATTACAATACATTTTATTAAAATATAATGTTAATTATTTAAAATATCTGTAAATTCTCAAAAAGTATCATTATAGGGCCTAATGCAAAATTTACAAAATATGATATGAAACTTCAAAATTTCTTTAATATGCACACAAATATGCCAAAAATATTACCTACATATGCATATTCATACTTATGCTACAATAGTTGAAAATTTCCAAAATATGCAGTTATATGCACAATAAAAGCCGTTCCATTTTCACCAGGTTGCTTGGAATGGGGTTTAAATTAGTCGGAAACCTGAAATAATGCAAAGGGGAAAAATATGACATGTCATAGAAATCCGCCCCTAGTTACGACTATAATATCAAGTACAAATCTCTATATATATAAAAGGCTTTGTCCTGACTGACTGACTGACTGACTGACTGAATGACAGGAATCAACGTACAGCCTAAACTATAACAGGTAGAGACTTGGAATTTTGATAGTAACTTCGTTTCATAATGTAGATGCTCACTAAGAAAGGATTTTGAAAAATTCTGATTCTAAATGCCAAAAATTAAATGTTTTTGAAAATACGTAATCCCTTTTTACATAGAATTATCAATTCCAAATCACAGAATATATTGTTGCCAAATGGTATCAGATGGGCTTGGAAAAAACAAATGAAATGCACTTTTGACAAATAAGAGAAGTCATCAAAATAATTCATGTTATAAATAAATATTACAGAATGAAATCCACTAAAATAATGAAATCACATAACTTTCTCTACCCTGGACATAGAGAAAACAAAACGAGGTATGGTAATGTGTATATTATTATATTATATCGCAGGTTTTTGGAGAGAAAAGTATGAAAGTGATAATGCTTTCTGTATAATTTCATCTCCAAAACGGCTTTATGGTAACATAAGAGTGGGAAATTTCCCGCCTCGATATTACAATTTTATGTTACAGGAATTTCTGTTTCTTCTTATTTAAACCTCTACCAGGCTTGCTGTGCACTGTACAAGCGATGGGGTGCAAAATTCTAGATCCTCTATAAGCCATAAAAAAAACTATATCAAGCGTTTTCTGAGGGAATATTTGAGTGTAATAAGTCATTCTTCCTATTTCAAATTATAAATACCTATATAAGGACCTAGAATTTAAAAATCGAAAATCTTTCAAAAGTTAATTTCCAACTACAAAATACAAAGCCGGGCGACGCCGGGTCTTTTAAGCTAGTATGATATAATATCGGTTAAATCCCTGAGACATAATACTGGTGGTTTTGGTCATTCTTGAAATCTGTGGGGTTGACAGAGGATGAGTTAGTTCTGACAGATGGCCATCTCCCGATCCATCATAGGTGCTGTGGGTCTTAAGAAAACAGTGGGTGGCCGGTGATTGATGGGATGGCTCCGCGGTCTATGACGAATGGCTTCGCTGTACAGTCTCGACATTCCTTAAGCTTTTAAGGTGACTGTGTTTTCTCTCCTTCCAAATCAAAATTTTAATGAAATTGAATTTTGTACTTGGGCGCCTCGAATTAATTCAGTTCCTACACATTTGTACTTTTGTCACTTGCATAAACATATGCATTGATGTTTTTATACAAATTAATTAATAATGAAATAGATTATATTAATATTGTCAAGGAAATATATTTTTTTGTTCCATATTATAGATCTTATAAAGTGCATAATCTTTTTTTCATCCCAAAAGTAAACACTGACTCTCATAATAATTCTCCTCTTTATAATGTACTACGAATAATCAATTGTACAAAATGGACAATATAGATATTTTTAATACTAACAATAACCGGTTTAAATATATGTGAAAAAATTTTAAAATTATAATTAGGTGGCGGATTTCTATGACATGTCATATTTTTCCCCTTCGCATTATTTCAGGTTTTTGACTAACTTAAACCCGATTCCAAGCATCCTGGTGAAAATGGAACGGTTTTTATTGTGCATATAACTGCATATTTAGGACATTTTCAACTGTTGTAGCATATTTAGTATGGATATGCATATTTAGGTCATATTTTCGGGATATTTGTGTGCATATTAAAAAAATTTTGAGTTTCATATCATATTTTGTAAATTTCGCATTATGATGATACTTTTTGAGAATTTACAGATATTTTAAATAATTAACATTATATTTTAATAAAGCCAATTGTAATGAAAGTTTAAAAAAAGTACATAATGTGTAGGCCTAAGTGGTAAAGTCATATTTTAAATTTTATTGGCCATATTTTAATGTTTTTAGGATATATGCATGCATATATCCTATTTTTTAGGTCATAGAAATCCGCCCCCTAATTATAATTATTAAAATATGCTCCATGTCATTTTCTTTATTTGAATCTTTCTGATATAATATATTTTCCTCCAAAACTATTATAGGCCTATTATTATTTGTTCTTCATGTTATGTTCCCTTGTGTAATTGTCATATTGTTTGTGTTTCTGTTTTTACTTTTCTGTGTGTGTGTTTTTATAGTTATAAGTATTAGTTTAATTATTATGAATATCACTTTAAATATTTAATATTAGAATCTGGCGTATTAATATAAGCGAGAATATTGTAATTGGGCATTAGCCTGTAATATCCTTAGTGCAATAAATAACTTATACATACAACTCAGAAAGAAATAATAAGCGAATGGAAATAATTCAATGACAATAATATATTCAATAAAAAAGTATTTAATTAATTATTTATTAAGTGCCAGAATTATACTTTATGAGATTGTGTGGTGGACGGGAAAATGTGTGTCCATCTGTCTGTACGCGCGACAGCTCAAATGCGCTTTATCGGATTTTCATGAACTTGGTAGGCCTATACGCATTTATAACGTTCATGGGAAGAAGCCTTTTTATTTCGGACCAAATCGATTGACCGGCACCGGACTAATGCCCAATTAAGAGCTTATTTTGTGGTAATATATCAGAAAGACGTTATCAAATGCAAATAAGTTCTCATGGCAACATATTGTTTTACAGTGTTCATATACGGCTTTGGAACTTCCAATATTGCAATACGGTTCTGGAAGCTTTGAAAAATAACACTACCCACATATTCCTTCACATAAGCTTATCAAACTAGCCCTTTGTTCTTCCGTAAGCCCTGCTTACGATCTGGAGCTCAACTCGGAAATCGATTACAAAAATAACTTATTTTCTATGTATCATAGTTGCAACTATCACTGATTAAACAAAACCTTTCTTTCACTTTGTTATATTAGTCAGTAATTTTAAAAATATTGTGTAATGAGCACATCAAATAACGGGAAGTAAGTCATTAGTTGCTCAGAAAAACCATATTGCGTTTTACTAATTTTTATCCCCGAAATCTTATAACTAGACCTGGGATTTTAGGCTCTAAAAAAATAGTTTTAGGCACCTAAAATAGGCTTTTAAAACAAGTAAATAGGCTTTTAAAAGAGAAAATAGGCACTTAAAATATGCTTTAAAAATGTGTAAATTGATAGAAAATAGACTTTAAAATATTACAATATACACTTAAACTGTAACATGGTATATTTTTTACTGCAAGAAACGTGGTATACCTATTCTTAACATAATTAACTGCAAAATTAGTCATCACGAACTATGTTCACTTAAACAGATGTTTTTTCACTGTGACTTGACACAGTAGTCCTTTCCCCTCAATCCTCCCCCTCCCCCGTCAGTCAGCATTCCTTTAGCAACAATTGTTTGGTATAATGAAGTTTCTGTGAAAAATCTACCTCTGCTGTTCTGCTTTTCATTGAGGGATGTCCATTATAAGATTGTAAAAATTACAGAAGTTGAATTTTATTTTAAATGAACAAAATAGGCATTTTAGGCACTAAAATAGTAAAATAGGCTCTAAAAGTCCAAATAGGCATTTTAGGGCACTATAAAACTCTTTAAATGTAAGTGATTTTCATGAAACGTCCACATTTAAAAATTTTCATGTTATTTCATAAGGAACAAAATAGGCATTTGCCTTAAAATCCCAGGTCTACTTATAACTTATCCCTCATCACAAGCCAACAAGTCTCGAAATATACAAAGTATACGAATGGGAGAACTCTCTTATCTATGGCTCTGTTTACGTCTTCATTACTTACTGTAGCGCAATCGAGTTATACCCTTTTCCCCCTCACGCTATATACGAAGCTGTGGTACACCCTGTTAAGTTGAGATTTCTTAGTCAAAGATGTCGTCTTTGTGAGAATTAATTTAAACTGGTATCTATGTGCGAATGTCTCACATCCCCAATACAAACACGAGATGAACGACAGCCTCACTGTGTCAACTCACGCATAGTGTTTCTAATATATCAGGATCTAGCACTCCCCGGCGTCTCTTATAAATCAGGGCTGTCCAAGACATTCCCCCTCATTACCCATAATACATTATCCCATCTAAAATCTCCTTCACAGCAACATTTATAAAGTTAAAGGCGCTGTTATAAATAGACTTCGGACTTTTAGGTCGCTAAAAATGCTGTTTTAGGTACCTAAAATAGGCTCTAAAAATTGGAAAATAGGCTTTGAAAATCGTAAAATAGTCTCTTATAAAATCGTTAAGTTAGGTACCTAAAATAGGCTCTAAAAATTGGAAAATAGGTTTTGAAAATCGTAAAATAGTCTCTTATAAAATCGTTAAGTTGCCAATTTTCTGAAATATCTCAATTGCAATGCAGAATATTATATTTATAGAATTCACCATTAATCAATAATAATGATAAAACAGATATAGGACTATGATACATGGGATTATATAGACCTATTACTAGGGCCTGTATTACTACCATAACAGTGAAAACCTAATCCCTGCGCCCAGAAGCTACGCACGCTAGCATATTCAACCCCTTGTATCCCTCAGTGATTCAGAGAACTACTTTTTTTTTCTGGATGTGGGAGTCGGGAGAAAAACACTACATTTTCTTGGGAATTCCAAGGAATTTTTCTACTGAAGACGAAACATTCCTTACTATTTAATCACGTCACAAATGTGTCATGTATTGCACATTCCGAGCTAAAAATTTAGTACGAACTGAAAATAAATGCAAGAATTTATAGCAAAAAATAACTTATTTTGAACTTTATATGAAAAACAAGCAAAAAGGCAATGTTACGCTCTAACGTAAAAATAGGCTGTTTTAGGTCCTATAAAAGTATAAGTTTTAGGCGTAGTGACTTATGAAACATGCATATACAAGTTTTCGTCCATATAGGCCTATCGCTTAAAGATTAAAATAGGTTTTTACCTAAAATCCGAAGTCTAGTTATAAAACACGAGAATAATCGGGTAACAAAGCATTAAAAAATACTTATTGCAAAAATATTATAACAGTGCAATATCTTTCCGAAAAACGAGATCATTAATCTCTATATATATAAGAGGCTTTGTCCTGACTGACTGACTGAATGAATGATTGACTGACTGACTGACTGACAGGAATCAACGTAGAGCCTAAACTATAACAGGTAGAGACTTGGAATTTTGACAGTACCTTCGTTTCATAATGTAGGTGCTCACTAAGAAAGGATTTTGAATTTTTTTATATTTTAAATGCAAAAATCAAGTGTTTTTCAAAATACTTGATCCATTTTTACACAGAATTATCCAATGCAAATAACACTTGACATTAAAACATATTGTTGCCAGCGGGTCTCAGATGGGCTTGGAAAAAAAATGAAAGTAGAATAAATTTGACAATTGAGAGAAACAAATGAGAGAACTATTAATATCCACGAAAATAATGCAGTCACATAACTTTCTTTACCCTGGACACAGAGAAAACAATACGAGGTATGGTAATATAATATATAATTATATCACAGAATGAAATTCACGAAAATAATGCAGTCACATAACTTCTTCTAGCCTGGAAATAGAGAAAACAATACGAGGTAAGGTATTATGTTTTGGGAAGAGATGTATGAAAGTGATATTGTATTTCTGTTTAATTTCATTCCAAAAACGGTAACATGAGAGTGAGAAACAAAATTTTCAGCCACGATAATACAATTGTATGTTACCGGAATTTCTGTTTCTTCTTATTAGAACCCCTCCCGGGCTTGCTGTGTACTGTGCAAGCGATGGGATGCAAAATTCTACATATAGCCATAAAAGCTATATCAAACATTTTCTTAGGGAATAGTTTGAGTGTGATAAGTCGTTCTTCCTACTTCAAATTATAAATACCTATATAAGGACCTAGAATTTAAAAATCTAGAGTCCTTCATAAGTTAATTTCCAATTACAAAATAAAAAACCCGGGCGACGCCGGGCCTTTTAAGCTAGTATAATAATATTTTATTTATTTAATTTTTTATACAAACTGTAAACGACAAAGTTTGTAATACACAGAGTACAGTTGGTGCCATTTTAAGAAGGCATCGTCCCGAACCATCGTCTATCTACAAAAGAATATAATAGCATCGTTTCTTAACCTGCACCGACTTCGACACCGACAAAAGAAAGGTGTTCTTGTAGTCGCGTGGATTTCCCCAGTGTTGTCGCAGTAATTCACTACTTCTTAAGTAAAGTAAGTTTTGTGGTACGTATTTGGCAACATTGTACTGGACTGCAGACAAGTGTAAATACGCCTAATTACCTTTCTATTCACTGATTGACAGGTTGAAGAGGATTAGGGTATCAGATGGTAGGGGAAGTTCTTTGAAAAATGTCTTTAAAAAGTGGCACCAACAACATACGGCATTTTCCGACTTTAATTCTTAATTAGTAGAGATTTCAGTTTTATACAATAATTATGAAAAACCATGTCGGACTGCAAAGGAAATAGATTCCACAGTGATGATTATCTTATTATATCACCCATTCACTGTAGTTTTTTCCTGAACTTGACCTTCATTATAGGTTAAATCATTACTTCTATTCAGCTGTTGAGTTTTGAATGTCTAGGATATTTCTCCGTAATGTGCACCTTGATGTTAGTAGCTTCCATAAGTTTCTTATAAGTTATGTAAATACTGAAATAATAATACCTGGTGGGGCTAGATGTATGCAATGTCCATCCAGAACTGACAGGAGGCTAATAAGTATTAAAATATCTTTGGGAATGACATACAATGAGTGTACTTAGTGCCCTACGTGCTAAATAAGTAGGCCTATTGTTTGTTACGCAGCCAAGGCCAAACGCGTTGTATTATTTTCTTCCACTTTGGCATGAATGTTCCCGGATATCATTGAACAAGACATAGTCACTGTATAACGGTTTTTATTTTTCATTTCCGTTTCAAGGTTGTGTTTTTTAACATATGAAAAGCTAGTCTTAGATTTTTTGGACGCGAAGTCTACTGCTCACAGAAGTACAGTAGAACTCCAGATAAAAGGATTAATTGGGATCGGAGCTGATCCGGAAAATAAAAAATTCCGGATAATTGGTTAATTAATGAAAAAAAAAATATTTCTTTAAAAAAATAATTTCACAGTACTGTACTTATATAAAGTGTCACATGTTGAACATATTGGCCAGATTCAGTTGTTTTGCCGACAAACTGTCGATTTTGTCGACTAAAAGTAGCTTTTTTCAAATAATCGGCCCTGAAAGAGGGGTTTCCAATGCTCACCACTTGACCACGGCCTCAAAGCGATCCGGATAATTTGAATTCGGATAATTCGAGTGTTACTGTAGTATTATAGCAAGGTAAACATTTCATTTGCTATTGAATTAGACCTTTGAACTGCGAGGTAGTAGGAGGAAAAGTTTCCGTTTTTTGGCATATCCCATGGGGAGAAATAACGGGTTATGTGATAAGATTACCACAAATAAAAGTTGAATCCCAGATCATCCTCCAGTACATCTAAAAGATCCGGTTTAAAACCAGCTCCTAGCGAGAGAAAAGATAAACATTGATTTGAGCTCGCTGGATGTAGAAGAGAGGCAAAGTACTACTGACAATAGCTAAGAGAAAGCGAATTCCAAAGTCCAAACTGTTTGAAAACTTCACTTCGATCTTCGCGGAAGAAGCTCAAGAGAGGGGTAAAGATTAAGATAAAGAACGGATGGAAGTAAAAGATAAAAGAGAGAGAAAAAAAAATCTAGCGACTTTGAAATGTCAGAAAAGTAGGGTGAAGGGGGTAAGGGTATATAACACCCCTTCTACTCTCTACGCCATCTCTTGAAGAATCTTAAGACACTCCGGACTTACATCATTCTCTGAGACCTAGGAGCTGATCTCAGAGCAGAATTAGCCGACAAAATTGCTATTTCTCCACTACATATATAAACTCACTCCTTTCCTGTACTCAAACTTGGGTGGAAGACAGATAACAGGGCAGACTACCATGAAAACTTCTACCCCCTTAATTCGTAGCAAGGATATTTTTAAGTGTTACTACTTCAGTAAATCTTTTCCCTTCAGGGAGCTAGGGGTTGGGTGGACTTTATACTTTTCCGGTGCTACTACTTTCACTTTGAATAAAAACGAAAGTACTGGTGGTTTAGTTTAAATGCCAAGAGCAATAAGTATTCTTGTTTTAAGTTTTATTTAAAGTTCTTACTTAAGTTTCTCTGATTAAGTTGAAGATTGTAATTTTCTGTTATTCTGGTATGCACAGTACTGCATATGACATAAGTTATCTGTCAGTGGGGTAGACCATTAGACCATCAGTCATAGGTAGACCTGGGATTTTAAGGCAAATGCCTATTTTGTTCCTTATGAAATAACATGAAAATGTTTAAATATGTGGACGTTTCAGGATAAATCACTTACATTTATAGAGTTTCATAGTGCCCTAAAACGCCTATTTGGACCTTTAGATCCTATTTTACTATTTTTTATTGCCTAAAATGCCTATTTTGTACATTTAAAATAAAATTCAACTTATGTAATTTTAACAAACTTATAATGGACATCCCTCAATGAAAACCAGAACAGCAGAGGTGGGATTTTCACAGAAACTTGATTATTCCAAACAATTGTCGCTAAAGGAATGCTGACTGATGGGGAGGGGAAGGACTACTGTGTCAAGTCTCCAGTGAAAGAACATCTATTTAAGTGAATATAGTTAATTATGTTAAGAATAGGTATACCACGTTTCTTGCAGTAAAAAAAAAAAAAGATCATGTTACAGTTTAAGTGTATATTGTAATATTCTTCACTCTATTTCCTATCTATTTACACATTTTTAAAGCATATTTTAAGTTCCTATTTTCTCTTTTAAAAGCCTATTTACTTGTTTTAAAAGCCTATTTTAGGTGCCTAAAACTAAATTTTTAGAGCCTAAAATCCCAGGTCTAGTCATAGGAGAGAGGTTCCATCTGGGATTGTGAAGTGAACTCTGGCTTAGCTCAGTTGGTAGAGCAATGGCATGGATAGCCAAAGATCCTGGGTTCAAATCCCAGTATTCTCAAGTAATATCCAACAGACAATAATCTGTGGTTCATGACTTCTGTAAGAGACTTGCTAGGAGGTGTTTAAACATCCCTCCTACAGCTCGGACCTCACTCCCAGTGATTTCCATATTTTCCTAAACCTCAAGAAATGACAGAGAATGACAGAGAGGAGGAGATGTTTGTTACACAGTGATTCAAATCCCTGGCGGCAGACTTCTACGACACAGGTATTCAAAAGTTGATCCCATGGTACGACAAATGTTTAAATTCCGGTGGCAAATATGTTGAATAATAGCTTAATACTTGCTATATCTGCTGAAATAAATAAGTTAACACTAGTGCTGATCCATTGGAATCAACTTTCGTTTTAATCACATGAAAATAAAAACTCTTTTAGCTAAGAATAATTGTATATATTTATGTAGATAAACTCAGAATGATACAAATTTAAATATTAAAGTCTGTCACGCTTTTTTAAAGGTAAACTTCTCATGGTTTCACTAGATTATGAACCGTGTGAAGGAGTCGGTGCATGAATGCCTTGCTGTTCACTCAAAGACATTTTTTCTGCAGGCATTCAAAAGTTAGTGGAATACTGAAATAAATTTTCTGAAGATACAGTGGTTATGTTAAAAAAGAGAAATACAGTTTTAAAGTCTTAGCAGCTGAGCGCCTGTTGAAATACATTTAAAATCTGACTTCTCCTCGTAATTTTATTAACTTAGCAAAAAATATATCCTAAGACATTTCTTGCTAAATCATGTATTCCAGTGGTTCCCAAAGTGGGGTCCGCGATGGTGTTTCAGGGGGTCCGCAGGCGGTTTAAGAAGAAATAGGATATCCCGTAATTTTGAAGTGCTTAACTGTGTTCCCCACTACTTATCTATGTGAAACAGCATTCTCCCACCTCAGGCACTTGAAATCAAAGTTGAGAAATAAATATGCAGTTGAAAGTCACTTAATATTGAAATTATCAGACATTAAACCTAACGTTGCAGAGCTAATTAATCAAAAGCAGATTCACTTTCCACATTAAAGAGTAAACCCTGTTTGTTACCATTGATATTGTTATTTTGTCTTTTGAATTTAATACATGTCCACCGCTGTGGCTCAGGGGATGCGTTCAATCCTCTCACGCAGCGGGCCCGGGTTCGATTCCTGGTCGGGACAAGTTACCTAGGTGAGGTTTTTTCTGGGGTTTTTCCTCACCTTTGAGACAAATGTCGGGTAACTTTAGGCCCTTGTGGTCCCCAGATATCATCTGGCCGTCATTATCATCTTCATCCCATCCTCGCCTTGTTCTGAGTGAGTGTGTGTGTGAATGGTGTGTCTCGTCCTATGTGTTCGTGTTGTCTCGGAGGTGGCCCCGGCATTGGGCTGATCACTCATCCGGGGAGGCCCTCCATGTCCTTGTCTGGTCAAAAAAGTATGTATGTGATCCAAAGATAATCCCTCTCCCGACAGGTCGCGGCCCTGTAAGGCCCGGGCGGCTTGGGTCGCTTAAATCCTAAAAAGGGAGAGGTGAAACTACGGTAAAGAAGAAGAAGAAGAAGAATTTAATACATTTCAATCAAAGTATTTATTTAGTTTCTTATTTCAAAACCCAGAGGGGTCCGCGAAATTTAAATTTTTTTCAAGGGGTCCGCGGACTGAGAAGTTTGGGAACCACTGATGTATTCTATTCAGACGGTCAATCCAAACGCATGATAGTGTGGAAATGCTAAAGAGAACTCTCGATGAGGATATAGTTGACCAACATAGTTTCCAATAGTTTTCAGTCAAAACAAAGTAACCGGCCAGCTACAGGGTTGTGTCGGAAGCCAGATTCCCATACAAACAATCACGAATTCTGCTTCATCGAGTCAATTAGATGTCGGAAAGCTCAAACTTTAAGTAAACGGAACGCCCGGGATATCAGAACAAACGAGAGGTCTAATGTAAACGCTGAGTTCGGAGTGAAGCGGTTTAACTCAAAACAGCAGAGAGAATAAATTCAATCGACTTGAGCTACGAAGCTAACTTTCAGTTTGGATATAGGAATAGTTACAGTTTCAGTATTGATTATGTCAGTGAAATTTCTAGTAAAATTGCAGAGCTAGCAGTAAATTAATCAAGTATTTGAGTTCCCCACACGTTTCTCACAGATTTACAAACATAATTTATGAACGATAGTTGAGACTTTTATATGGAAATTGAACGTTTGTTTATTGTAGTGAATAAATGTTACATACGAAAGATTTGTTTACATTTTTCATTAAGAGGATAGGTACACCTAAAAACTTACTAAGAAAACAGGTTCTGGTAGTATTGAAGTATTTTTTTAAATCAGCTGTGTGAAGTTAAGGGGGGGGGGGTGTAAACCTTATCTAGAGCGACTTTACTTTTTTTAGTAAAATAAATTTCTCTAATCTTTAACTCCAATGAGAATAAAAATTAGCCTGCACAATATAAACTATCTGTACAACCATAAGCAATTTTAAAGTTTTTAAAAAACCTAATATATATATATAACATATATATATATATATATATATATATATATATATATTAAACATTAAAATTTGTGGAGTTTTTTATTCAGTCGAGCAGCGTTTCCATGAAAAATTATTTAAATATTTGAATTTTGATACAATTCTGGTGTTTTTAATAAACATATCTACAGCATAAACTAAAATATTTAAGATAGGATTTCAAAATATATTTATTCTCTTTTTCAGATTTTCACATTAAAATATACACAAAATTTAAGATGAAATTGTTAAAAATAGTAATAATAATAAAACTGTACACACTAACCGTTTGCAAAAACCAAACTTCAGCTCGTTTTATTCCAATTGGACTTACAGTTGCAGAGGAATTAATTTTTTTATAAAAATAGCAAATTCACACTAGTTAAAGGTGTACCTTCCCCTTTAATGTCATTTTCTTTATTTTTATCTGCGAATTGCAAATAACCCCCACTGGTTCGTGAAAGGTGTAGAGTCCCCCCTCCCGGGATGACCAAAAAGAAAAAACTCATGAAAATTCGTTAAATTAAAATGTACTTCCCATTTAGTATTCTTAAATAAATTTTTTTATTATCCTTATGGCATTTTATATTAGACTAACAATACTTATTGACTTGTTCCTGCAACCCCTATGGTGGGGCATAAGGCCTCCAAGTGGAGGATTCATTACCTATACTAATTCTGTTACGCTTATTTTCCGAGAGAGGACAGAGGGACATGTGGTAAGCCCATCGGCTTTCAACCCACCCTCCGGAAACTAAGGTATTACGTGGACGTGAAAAGGCCGATAAATTTTGTCCAGAAGCTCTAATTTAGGCTTGGAGTTCGTTTACGTGCCGTAAATCTACGACATGGGCCCCCAGCTTAAAGTTCGTCCCGGAGGACTCCGTGCCCAGGATTTTTACGCGGCCGGGTTTGATCCCGCGACCTTCGGATCTGGAGGCGGGCACGATACCTCCAGACCACCGCGGCCGACAACAATACTTATTAACAGTTGTAAAATCAAGCCTTCAAATTTCGTTTTAGTGCCATTTATTTTTCAAAAAGTTATTATTCTGGAGCATTAAAATTATAGTATGTGTTTAAAAAAGCCATTTTGTCTGAAACAGAGAAAATACAATAAAATGCAATTTGATGGTTTAATTTAACAATACAAATCCGGAGGAGTACCCCACAGACTCCCGGTGGGTTCCGCCCGAACAAAAATCCTGACTACATCCCTACTAGCATTCACATTGTATTTGCATTAGTCTACGTGTCCCCCGTGTTTAATCGTACCATACAATATTTTCAAATCAATAATTTATTTTCAGAAACAAAAGGTATTATTTTATTTTATGTGAGATACATATTTTGGTTCTGAAACCCCGAAAGAGCAGAAACACGAGATCGGGGCAGTTCCAGTATTAGACTTTTATTCATATATATTTTTATATTTTATTACAAATGTTAAGTTATAAACTTAAGTGAACTTAAGTATAAAGAATATAAGATCATAAAAATTTACCAGCTGAGAGTAGAGAATAAAAAACAGCTGAGAGTAATAGCATGATTCAAGTGATGATGATGATGATAATGATGATAATAATAATAATAATAATGAAAAATAAGCATTAATTATCATAAAAACAGTAAAAGGAAGATGGATCAGACCAAATGGCAATAAAAGCTAATTTAAAATGGATGAAAATTAAAGACGAAGACCGAAACTACAAGCTATGTGAGAACTGAGAGACAAGCAGAAGTGAAACATTTGGGTTCTTCTAAAGTAACAGGTTGATTACGTCTTGTGCTGTAGTCATGTGGGACAGCTAGGAATTTTTATGGTAGTATTTTAATAAAGGGTAGCTAATCTAAAAATTTTATTATGTTAAAAATATTAAAATGGGAATAGATTAGTTCAGCTGGATAGTCCGGGCGCTTTTTTAACCAGCGTTTGATTATGCGTTTTTGTTGGTTGGTATATGCTTATTTGCCTCTGGACAAAATTTCTCGGCCCTTTCACGTCCAAGTAATACCTTAGTTTCTGGAGGGGGGTTGGGGGCGATGGGCTTACCACCTGTCCCTCTGCCCTCTCTAGGAAAATAAGTGTAACAAAAATTCACATCGGTAAACAGAAACCTCCACTTGAAGGCCCTTCGCCCAAACATGGGGGCATAGGATTCGAGAGAGATATATGCTTATTTAACGACGGGGATGTACTGCAACTTAGGCCGGTGTACCGGAATTTTGTCCCGCAGGAGATCTTTTACATGTTAGTAAAACTACTGACTATGCAGTGTAGGAACTACCCCAAGGGACAAGGTCGGGCGGCGACTTCTTTGATATTAACTTTCAACGCAATGAGCGAGGCGATAATACCTATAGTAGGCCTATTACCTAATACCTATTAAATAAAACTTTTTAAACAAAACCTGATCTCACATATACCTGTTAAGAATTGTATTATCGAAGTTTCCATGTAAATAAAATGATGACATGTTCTTCTCACATTGTTCATAGCTAAACAATGCGTTAGTTGTCAAGGCACTGAAACCATTTGGGAAAATGTTTACTGTGCGGTCCAGCATTGGTCTTTAAACATGAGAGAATCTTAGAAGAACTCAACGCTCAGCGTCCAAGTACTGGCGCGATACAGTAAGGATAGCTGCAGCAAGGCGGTGTCTATAGAGCTGGGTGGATCCAGTGATGCCGCAATGGTCCGCTGTCGGGTGACACAGCTGGTTCCAGACTCGGCTGTTGGGACACAGCACGGGTCGAAAAAAAATATCAAATATACTTAGGCTGTGTCAGACACTGCCGCAGTGTTACCATGAAAACGTCAAACGAGTCTAGTAAGCCATATTGAAATTAAATAAATTTTTTCTTTTAAATTTGCATCTTACATTTATTGAGGTATGAGATGTGGGATTACCTATGGCTTTTAAATTATTTTGACACCAGCGGCCTCTGGCACGGTGTAATAAATAACCACAAATACCGATGGTGGTATTGGCTACTGCCACCGACTGCCACCTCCAAAGGAACCAAGGTTGTTCCCATAATAATATCAGTACAGCGAAGTCCTAGGCGAATAAAAGAACTGAAACTGTTTCAAACCAGAACGTTTCTTGAAATCTATTTAAAAAAAACTTCTCGTAATTCCTTCTCATACCGCATATTTACCTTCACCTCATATTTAATGGCTGATGATGTAGTGGGTTGTGTACTATTTAGTGCCTCAGTATTCATGAGACCGTATTCAATTGCGAGATTAATTGCCATAGCAACCGGGGAAAAAAGAGCATTGAATGATCTGAGATCCTCTTTTTCCCCGTGCATCTCACTTAGCCTATGTTATATTCATTTCAAATCTTTATGCCTATACGGAAGCACAAGATTCGTTCTATTCTATTAGGGCAATCGGTCATAGGAGAGAGATTCCATCTGGCGCTGTGAATTGAGTTCCGGCTTAGCTGAGTTGGTAGAGCATTGGCGCGAATAGCGAAGTGTCGGAAGGAATTTTTCTCCTATAATATTCTCATGTAATGTCCAACAGAGACAATAATAATCTGTGGTTCATGAATGCTTATATATCTATGTTGAAATGGGACATGAACAATGAACAATGGCAACACTCGTTAAAAAATCAATACGTTCCACCAACTTCAAAAACTCATACATAGTCACAAAACGAGAAAACTCATGATTCCATGATGAGTCGTTTGCAGAAACCAGAAAAACCGAAGTTGAATGTTCAGTCTGGGGATACTGTCAAATACTATAGAGGACAATACATGACACTTTGCGATATAACGAGGGTCAATATCTTGAGCACCATCTAGTGGCCCAACCTGCTACACTACTGAATACAGATGCAGTAACTAGATACAAAGATATCAACCAATTTCTATTAGAGGAGACGAAGTAGTCAACCTCGGCATGTTATGCATAAGGGATATGATTTTTCTTTCTATCTATGGTCCAGAAAAAAAATGCTGTTTGAAAATAAATGACCTAAAAATTAAACAAAAAATCAACATTGAAAAAAAGGAGAGAGTTGTTGTTGTTAGCAACCGCTAAGTTGAAATATTGGTGGATTCATTGATTTTTGAGAACTATTTCGGAAGTTCTGTGTTTTGTTTGCTTATTATTATTATTATAATTACACAAACAGTGTTTTGGCCCTTAGTGTTTGGGTGAAACATTAAAACATTACAGTTTATATGTGTTTTGAATATTTTAATTTTCCCCCAAGTTTGTAGGTTGTGCCACCAGGAGTGCTGCAAAATCTGTCCCCCATGTTTTCATTGTCAAAGCAGTAAGTGTCCGGTGTTGTCCTCTATAGTATTTGCTTAAATCTACGACCTAATTATAAATGATTGCAGCAAATAACCGTAGCGATTGTATGAATCCAGATACCATTATAAGAATAACTGGCAACACGTAGGCCTATAGGAGTTTATTACCTTACTTTAATTGAGCAATAAAAAAATTATATATTAGTATGGCATAAGAAAAATGCATGTTTTTTCTTTATTGTAAAAACAAACCAGTATTTGTTCTACTGTTTACATTAATACATTCGTATGACAAGAGAAAAATGCAAGTTTTTTTTTAACTATACAAACAAACCAGTACTTGTTCTACTATTATAACAAAAGAAATGACATACGCTGTTTGATGTAGCATTTTTTTCCGTAATGTTTAACATTGTGTGGGTTCAAGAAATTTTCAGCTGTTTTGCATCAAGATAAACATTTCCTAGAAAATTGTCAAAGAAAGCAACAACATATTTTGTTCACAAAGACAGTAAACAGTGGAAAGAGAGAAAAATTGTAAATAAATGTGTTTGTGGGATTTAAAATTGGAGCCTTAGGGAGAATACGTCATACTTAACCTGTATTCCCTTTTTGTACAGCATTACAAGGTCAGTTTTTCTCGTATCTCTTACAGTAACTCCTGTAACTGTACTGAACTTTACATGTCTACTTTCTTCCGCACCATACGCAGGGGAGACGTGGGAAGATGAAATAGGAGCATGGGCCTATCTTGCGTTTGTGTTTTGAGTTATTTATTCCAGTCTTCTTGACGGTTTTATCATTCGGAAGTAATCTCAACTCTTCTCCTTGTGGTTCTTTTTTGCCTCCATACCCCACCCTCAGACCACACCCCAGAAAGTGTTATTTCTACAGTTTCTTACCGGCGTTTTTTAAAAGAAAACGTTACAGCAGAATATGCATACCGAATTATTATTTGCATTTTCTGAACTGACATCGTATCGTCCGTGTATTTAGACTGCCTTATAGCCTATTACAGTTCGGCCATAAAAAATAAAAAATTAAAAAAAGATATTAAAATAATAATAAACTGCTGGAAAACTTTAGAATTTTTCGGGGTTAAAAAAATTATAAAATGAACTTTTTGGAATTTTTCCACCAGTAACAAGCTAAAGGGAGTAAGTCTGCCAATTCTCAGGTTTCTAGCTCATCTGATAGTTGGTGAACATTAATGGTATATTTTATGGAGTAAATTTCAATTAATATTAAAGGATGAAATAGCGAAGATGATTCATGGTATGTAAATATCCAATTTCGCATATGCCATCACGACTGGGGAAACCATGAAAACAACCCATGTCAAATCAGCCGGTTACGGGATTTGAACCAGGGACCTCCCGAATGCGAGTCTAAGACGTTACCATCTCGGCCACTTCGCTCAGTTCACGGAAATAATTATTTAAATCGCTAGTACGTTTTCAAAGTCCAGTGTATTACAACTTCCAAAACACTATGAGAACACTGTAGGAAATATTGTTGTCATGAGAACTGAGCAGAGACTTTAAGGTGCATCCGTCCTTTTCAAGGTCCTTTTTTGGAAATTTCCCATCGGTTATAGGCTAAAAGCTATAGGCTATGTGTGCCAAATTTTATGTTTCTACCTCATCTGGAAGTGGGCAAACATTAATGTCAGTGAGTGAATGAACGTGTTAAATTTTATATTATAGGGATATTAGATGTAGATATGTATTCAAGAAACGAAAGAATATTTTTTCCTGTTAACATCACATGATAATATTTTAAGATAAACATTCTTCTGATACTGAGATTCGAACCCATGAGCTTCGGCTTTCCGTGGCGATGCTCTCCCAACTGAACTCTCCAGATTATAAGTGTAAATATCAATGCACTTAATCGTTAGTTGACTATAACCCTAAATTTTAAATAGCGACATTTAATAAGCTAAATAGAGTGTACGGCAACGGGAAAGGTTTATCTTTGCTCAGATGTACAACACAGCCAAATATCGTATAAATTGGTTGAATTATTTTTAGTGATCAGTTACCTACAAAAACCCTGCATTTTCAAACTTAACATTCCATCATTTTCATGACTTTTTTCTGCATACTTAAACGACTGAACTCTTACAACAGACTATATTATTGTTATATAATAAAGTGACATTTGGCCTTTGTATAATCTGAGGGAGGATGCCAAACACATTTTGATTGAATGCAACGGGACTGGTAAGTTTAGAAAACAGTTGCTTGAATCTTATTTAAATAATATTAATGAAGATATTCCTAAAATCGAAATAATTAATACACATAATACTGAAATCCTCAGAAAAAATAGGAAAATACCTTTTAAGAGACAAAACAATATGGGAGGGATCCGTTAAAAAAGGCTAAACATGGTCACTTGCTGCTAGTTATTAATGGAATTTGTTCTGTTTTATTTTCCTTTGTTGTGTGTACTGTTTCTTTGTTTGTTTTATGCTTGGTTTCGTTTTTGTTTGAGACGTACAAACATCCCTGAAAAATGCCTACGTTACATCAGGGGTGCTACTACCAATGCATGTACATTTATGCTTGTCAATAAATAAGCTATTATTACTACTTACTTACTTACTTACTTACTCAATGGCAACAGACAATTCCTAAGCAAGCTAAAGGAATATTATCTATTTTATGGAACCCGAAGGTTCATTGCCGCGCTTATCTGAGCCCGCCATTCAACCCTATTCTGTGCTAACTCCATCTAACCATCCCTCTGAAATCCTACTTCTCTTCAATTTATCCTAATATTGTCCTCCCACCTACGTCTAGGTCTTCCAAGTGGTCTATTCTCTTCGGGTCTCCCAGTCGATATTTTTGAGATATGTCTTTCCTCTCCCATGCGCGCAACAAGTCCAGCCCATTTCATCCTCCGTTATTTAATTACCCTTACTATATAGGGTGACGAGTACAGGTTATGAAGTTAGTCGTTATGCAGTTTTCTCCACTCCCCATTTTCATCTCTCTTAGGCCCAAATATTTAACTAAGCCTCCTGTTTTCGAATACTCTCAGATTATGTTCTTCCCGAAGCGTAAGCGACCATGTCTCACATCCAAATAATATAATCGGCAGGATAATAATAGTCTTATAATTTTTATTATTATAATTCTGGGCAGAAGACTAGAAGATAAGAGTTTCTGAAGGTTATTATTATTATTATTATTATTATTATTATTATTATTATTATTATTATTATTATTATTGTTGTTGTTGTTGTTGTTGTTGTTATTATTATTATTATTATATAAAGTAATAGGTATGATGTGAATGAATGAATAAAAGTATTAGTCTCCACATGATTTCAATGGAAATAAGCTATAGCCTATATAAACAGTGAAAACAAAGAAAAAACCTCTTGTATTTTAATTTACTGCATTAATACAAAACATAGAATTAATTACAATACATTAAATTGACACCTAGTCAGTATCTCGCAAAAATCTTTGAACTCAGTAGACTGAATTTAAGAATACAAAGAAGAGGCTTTGGAGGAAATTCTAACCACATTTCACTTCTTAATAATCACTCTAAAAATGAAATTTGCATTTTCATAATTGCTATCGCGCCTTGAAGGAAGAAGAAAAATAAAATAAAAGGAATACCATTTCAATCTCTTTAAATATTAAAGAAGAGAGTTAAAAATTAACTTCAAAGTGTCTCAAATATCTTGTAATTACAAAAGAGTGAGACAAGAAACTCATTAATTTGCTAAAAGATATTAAAACCTCAAGTCTTTTATTTTCGGCTGCCTTCCTTCCTTCGTCAGATGTGGTGCAACAAAGAATAACACTGGTATAACAGACATTATAGGTTCGTGACCTTCTTACTTAACGTACTTTTAATAACAGAGAATTATACTGTAAAGGATTAAGATTGTTTTAAAAACAAAAAACAAAAACGTCCCTAAGTCCTTTTTATCACAGCATAAAATGGTTATTTATGATACAAGTGGTAAAGTAATTTATTATCCAAGCAAGGACCCCCATACGATATTTTCTACGGGGGGGCAATTTTTTAATTTACTTATTTTTTATCGCTTTAAGGGGAGATGGTAATTATTAGTGTCAAAAAATTGATTTTTTTCTTTGGCTTATGTAATAGAGCAATTTTTTCTGAACATTTTGATATACAGTATAGGTCTTATATGTTGCGTTATTATTAATAGTCCTGGAGCTTTCTAAAATGGATAAAATAACTTAAGGTTAGCACATGCATGTCATTTTCTTTTTGCTCTCCAATAAAAATACATTTTTTATACTTCAGGTACCATTTTCTGAAAAACTATTCATGCTGAAATAATGAAACCTTCAGGTTTCATTATAGATAGATGACAAATCTCCCTTAGCAGAATTATGGGAAAAGTCTTCACTATACAGAATTTTCAACCATTTTTATAATTAAAAAAATTGTCCTGAAGTTTTTATGCAATAATATTGTACATATTAGATTGATTGTGCTAGGGTAAATAGTAATACCTATTGTTAGTAAGTTTCCAAAGTTTCACAAAAATCTAAGCTACAGAAATTGAATAAAGCGTACCTATGTGAAGGGAAGTAACTGTAAAACTAAATTATCACCTATGAGTTAAAACATTCTTTCCTACTGTTCCGTCCAGCATTCGTGTCTGGCCGGATTTGAGGCATTAGCTGGTTTCGCGAGGTCATTCGCCGTGTTGCTATGGCAACAGGCTTGTGTCTTCGTTTGTTTTATTTTTCTTGTTGTGTCTTCAATATAATTTTAAATATGTTTACTTATCTGTTTGTTCTTTCTCCCATCAATTCTCATAAGAAATAACATTTGACTGTCGCATCTTTCATTTTTTGGATAGTCATGTTATAATCTCCAACCCAAAGTTTCAGTCTGATTATTTTTTAGTATATTTTATTCATAATTTTGTGTTTTTAAAGAAACAATTCAGTTTTGAAGTAATGCTATTAATTCTCTTATTTATGTTTTAGTATTTTAATGTAACTTAATTGATTTATTTCCAAGATTAATTATTTATTGTTTTTCTTGGCCAATGGGATTCTTGCTTTACGTCACATGTCGTGACGTCTGTCATTCTTGCTATTCATTCTTATTCTCTCGTTCGAAGCTTTCGCCAGGCTAGTTTTCAGTTCAGAATTCTGAATCTAGTTTTTATTGTCGAGCTGGGAATTTGAAGTTTCCCAGCCCTAGTTATTGCAGAGACGCAATTTAGTACATTCATCAAAGTAATTTATTTGTGATTTAATTACAAATGTGTGAAGCCAAGTTTTTTACTTCCCTGATCAAACCGTATGGACTTGAATGCGTAACTCATTAAGTAAAAGGATTGACTGTAAGTACTGCTGTGAAGTGAATATTTCAGAGTGCTTAATTTTAGTTGCAGTGTCGAAGCAACATTTAAAGGTTCTTATTCTCGGTCGAAGCAGCAAGTCGACCTTAAAATAATTTGCTGAAAGTGTGCATTCACTTCAAGAATAGTGAAATTCTTTCTCAGTCGTCCGAGCAAGCGCGACTATAAAAATTGCTCTGCTCTGGTCCTCCGAGCTATTCATCAGTCTTATAAGGCAAGCATGCCTTATTTTCCAGAAGGAGCTTACTAAGTCGTCTCCCCTTGACTTCATCAACATTTCATCTTCTTCGGCACCGCTAGGAAGAGGAATTTATTTGTAAAGCAAGATACAAAATTCCATCTTGTATTTTAAAGGGTCTATTTATCATTTTGTCCATTGTGCTCTTTGTATCTTTCAAGGGGCTCAATAAATGTATTTAAACTTGACTTAGTGTAGCATCCTTCAAACCGGAGAGGTTTCCCCGTGTCCCTATTTCGCCTGCGAGCTACCGTGGGAGCGGGAACATCTCTTTGTGGTTCCTCCGGGCCTGGATATGACCCAGAGGCCTATGGTTGAAGATGCATTGATAGTTAGTGACCTATAATTAACGTAGAGTAACTATTCAATTAACAGTTTGAATTTGTCTTGGTCACTTATTACAGAGACCTCAGTGATTAGCCACAATTCTAGTCATTCTTATATATCAATCTTGTTCTCCCGGTATAGTTTGCCGCCGGTGTGAGACGCTACCATCAGTAGCCATCAGTAATAAGTAGTTTAAAGTCAGTTGCTATAAGTATCTGTGGTTCTCCTCCGCATTGCGTTTGAGGGAGGTCTCTGACAGATTTCAATTAAGTTTTTGGTACTTTCTTGTAAAGTGTAAACATTTACATTTGTGTACTTACACCTGTACAGCTACACACTATTTCTTTGTCTACTCGTATGCTCCTATGCGGGCAACTCACTCCATTCTTATAAACAAACCTTAATTTGTCATTGTTGCACCGGCTCTAGGCGGGCAACCTATTTAATTCAGACATTTGTATAAGCAAGTCGCTATGTCGAGTCCAGACGGTTTGACGGCTCTTAAAGCCAAGCGAGTTCCCATTAAGGCCCAGATTACGCGGCAGGTTAATGTCATTAGTAATTTAGCCATTGAGGATGTCACATATCCTGAACTCAAAAAGTATGAGTCTAAGTTAGACGAACTTGCAGCTAAGTTCGACCATGTGCAGACTGAAATCGACGGTGTGGATTATTCTGATGCTGAAGAAGCCTATAGGGCAGAAGTCGACGCCGTCATTTCCAGAGGCAACTCTCAGTTGTGTAAATTTCTTCAGGCCTTATCTGACAAGGAGGTCCTGGCCCAGCAGGCCCTTGCAGAAAGGCAGGCTCAGGCCCAGCTCGCCCTGGCCCGTGAGGAAGCCGAAGCTAAGAGAGCGGAGGCCCTGGCCCAGCAGGCCCTTGCAGAAAGGCAGGCTCAGGCCCAGCTCGCCCTGGCCCGTGAGGAAGCCGAAGCTAAGAGAGCGGAGGCCCTGGCCCAGCAGGCCCTTGCAGAAAGGCAAGCCCAGGCCCAGCTCGCCCTGGCCCGTGAGGAAGCTGAGGCTAAGAGAGCCGAAGCCCACGCCCAGGCCGAAGCTGCCCAAAAGGCTAAAATAAGACGCTTCGAGTACTTGCAATCGCAATTTCTGCGTCAAATGCAGATTATGCGAGAGTACGAAATCGAAGATCTCACTACGCTTCATGAGGCGCGCATTCGCCGCTCTGAATTTGTAGAGATCTTCAAGGCCTATAAGTCAGATTATGCTCAGGTGGCCATTGACGAGGCCTACCAGGATCATGAATTCGACTTTCACGCAGTGGAATCTGATTATTATAAAGTCATCAGTTTCTTTGACTCCATGATAGCTGAAAAGAAACAGCTATATGAACCCGAGCAGGCGCAGACTGCCAGTCAGCGCTCCTCGCTCGACCCTGTCACGCCGTTGTTACCGAAACTCCCCGAAATCCGTCTTCCTCAGTTCAATGGGAACCCCTCTGAGTGGATCGAGTTTCGTGACACTTTCTCGTCGTTGGTAATTCAACACAGGCACATTTCGGACATGGACAAGTATCAGTACTTGAAGTCTTGCCTGTCATCAGAGGTTAGTACGGTCATTCAGAATATTCCTGTCTCTGCTGCGACTTTCCAGGTGGCGTGGCAGACTTTGATTGATAGGTTTGATAACGACCGGCTAATCGCCAACACCCATCTGGACAATCTCTTCTCTCCCCCTCAGATTGAGAGGTATTCTGCAGAATCCCTGCAGAAATACCTGGATCATTTTATAAGCACGGTACATGCACTTAATTCCCTTAATACAGAAGTGGAGTTGTCAGATCTGATTATTACCAGAATTATCATCGACAAGCTTCCGATGAACCTCATCAGAGAATGGGAGTCATCTGTCAAAATAGGGAAGCTCCCTACTCTCAAGGAGTTATTTGTCTTCTTGGAAAGCCGAGTTCGCATACTGCAGATGACTGATGCTGCCACGAAAGGTCAGGCTGCTAAGTCAGTTCCGAGCTCTCCGGCTCCTTCCAAGTCAAAGTCTTCTTCTTCGAGGCCTAAATGTCTCTGTTGTCGTACTGCTGTGCATGACCTGTTTTCATGCAGCGACTTCAGGAGCATGACTTTCACTCAAAGAGACCAGTTTGTTAGAGACCGCAAACTGTGTCGCGTATGCCTGTTTAGTCAAGGGCATGCCAACAATTGTAGGACTTTTCAGTGCAGGAGATGTGCTGGGAGACATAGCACATTCCTCCACGACCCGACTAGCGATAGTCACCAGGCTGCCAACACTGCAGGTGTTATGGCTTCTAGTCAGACCCAGCAGCGCTGCTTGCTTCCTACTGCTACTGTCCGCATCCTGGACTCAGACGGCTCGCCTGTTGAGGCCACAGCCCTCCTGGATAGCGGTTCAGACTGCAATCTTATTAGCAACAGGCTGTTTAGGCGTCTTGGACTAGCTCCTCATGCGCAGCGGACTACGCTAGCGGGAATTTTGTCCACTAATGTTAGCACACATAAGCTAACCAGCATCGCGATTCAGTCGCGAGTGACTTCATGGCGCTACAATGCACAGGCCATTGTCGTTCCGGAGATTTCGGAGAAAAGGTTCCCGAACTCTTTCATTGAGACCAAAGATTGGAACATTCCTCCGAATCTTCCCTTGGCTGACCCATTTTTTAGTCGTCCTAAGTGTGTCGATCTACTTCTTGGAGTGGAGATTTGCGCCCAAGTGGTGTGTCCAGGGCAAATTTCCACCGGTGAGTTACCTACGATTCAGAACTCGCACCTTGGTTGGTACTTCGCCGGGAAACTGCCCTCTGCGCCTTTCCCTTCACAGCGTTGCCATACTTCCAATGGTCATCGACGCCGATCCACGGCTAAGCGTTGTCTTGAAGCAAGCCCAAATGAGCCTGAATGCTCGGAGGCTATGTCTTCTAATTACTCAGCCTTCCTAACTGCTGACCAGTTAGTGAGTAACCAGCTTTCCCGGTTCTGGGAGTTAGAACGAGTGTCTAACTCAGCCCCCTTCCCTGACGAGTCAGTTTGTGAACAGCATTTTGCTGCCAATACTCAGCGTGACTCCGATGGGCGATACATTGTAAAGTTGCCCTTTGTATCAGCTCCAGAATCCCTGGGGAGCACAGTGCTACAAGCCCAGAAGAGATTCTTCTCATTAGAAAAAAGACTGTCTTTAAATGAAACCCTTCGAGAGGAATATAACAGGTTCATGGATGACTATCTGAAATTGGGTCACATGAAGCCTGCCTCTCGGAGTTCACTCGGGAAATATGAGTATATTATCCCGCACCATCCCGTTTTGAAGCCTTCCAGCACCACGACTAAACTCAGGGTAGTTTTTGATGCTTCGGCGAAGTCTTCTAACGGGAAGTCACTCAATGACATTCTTGCGGTAGGTCCGGTGGTGCAGCCTGACCTCTTCTCGATCCTCCTACGCTTTAGGTTCAATCCAGTGGCGTTCACAGCGGACATCGAGAAGATGTATAGACAGGTCTTAGTCCATCCCGACCACCAACCTCTCCAGCAGATTTACTGGAGAACTTCTGTGTCAGACCCTATTCAGCTGTTTGACCTAACCACGGTCACTTATGGCACTGCTTCTGCCTCCTTCCTGGCAACCAGAGCTCTTAAACAGCTAGCCATCGACGAGGGAAGCAAGTTTCCTGTAGCAGCCTCCATCATAAACAATTCCATCTATGTCGATGACATAGTGGCCACAGCTGATACGCTGTCTGAGGCCAAGGTTATTGTCTCTCAGCTGAGAGAGCTTCTCCCCCTAGGTGGATTTAATCCTCGTAAGTGGAGTTCCAATTCTGTGGAACTGCTCCAAGACGTTCCTCCTGAGCTGCGGGAGTCTCTCGACCACAGAACCTTTGGTGACTCTGACACCTCCTCCATAAAGGCGCTAGGCCTCATATGGCAACCTTCTGACGATATGCTCAGGATCGAAACTTCAGTCGATCCCTCCAAGCCATTCACCACCTGTTCCAGAAGGACATTGCTATCTTGTATAGCCTCTATTTTTGATCCCCTTGGGCTAATATGCCCTATAGTGTCCTACTGCAAGATTCTGTTCCAATCTTTGTGGAAGGGGACTACTTCATGGGACCAGCCCATTCCTTCTGCGGTCGCCGACAAGTGGCGCAAGATTCACAACCAACTTCAGTTCATCTCCAGCATCGCTATCCCTCGGCTAGCATTACAGCAGAACTTCGTATCTGTGCAGTTGCACGGTTTCTGTGATGCTAGCGAGGTGGCTTATGGCGCCTGTCTGTACCTACGATCTACTAATCACCTCGATAAGGCCAAGAGCTGTCTGCTTTGTGCCAAGTCTAGGGTTGCCCCTTTGAAGGCAACGACTATACCTCGCCTTGAGTTGTTGGCAGCTCACTTGTTGGCAACGTTAGTTCACCGGGTGTTACCTGCGTTGCAACTTTCTATAAGTTCAGTACACCTGTGGAGTGACTCCAAGGTTGTACTTGGTTGGTTAAACCATTCACCTTCTAAACTGAAGACTTTCGTGGCTAACAGAGTCGCGGACGTCCAAGAATTCACTGCCATTGAATCTTGGTCGCATGTGTCATCTAAGGACAATCCCGCTGATCTCATCTCTAGGGGAGCCACCCCTTCTGACCTACTTAACAACTCTCTGTGGTGGTCAGGCCCTTCTTGGCTTACTGCCGACTCCACTCAGTGGCCCAGTTTGCCCACTGAGCTCGAGTCTTCGTCTCTCCCAGAGGTGAAGATAGCAGCGCTAGTCACCATCGAAACCTCTAGCTTAAGCCCATGGCTGACTAAGTTTTCACACTTGAAAACAATCAGGGTCATGGCTTATGTGCGACGTTTCATTAATAATTACTTGAAACTCAAGTCACCTATCAATGGCCCTTTGTTGCCGTCAGAGCTTACTGAAGCTTTGCATTCTTGCATTAGAATCATTCAAAGGAATGCTTTCAGAAAGGAAATTCAAGCATTGTCTTCCTCGCAAGATTTGCCTTCTTCTAGTAAGATCCGGCAACTATGCCCCTTTATTCAGGATAACATCCTGCGTGTAGGTGGACGTCTAAGTCGGTCCAACCTACCTTTTGACAACAAGCATCAGATATTACTTCCTGCAGAGCATGCTTTCACCAGGCAGTTAGTTCTCCATGTGCACTTGCATCTAGGTCATGCAGGACCTCAGCTAGTCATCTCACACTTGCGAGAGTCGTATTGGATCCCTTGCATTCGCAAGCTGGTTCGCAGTGTACGGAGGCGCTGTAGTGTTTGCTTCCGCTTTGAGGCTCAGGCTTATCAGCAAAAGATGGCTGATCTGCCTCCTGAGAGAGTAAATCCTCTCCCTCCTTTCACAAACTCTAGTGTGGACTACGCCGGTCCATTCTCTCTCAAGTTTGGTGGCCCGCGGTCCAAAGTGACTACTAAAGCCTACGTTGCTATTTTTGTCTGCATGTCCACGAAGGCCGTACACGTTGAGCTAGTGACTTCGCTCACCTCACGTGCCTTCCTGGCGGCATTGTCAAGGTTCACAAGTCGTCGTGGAATTCCAAGTTCAATCACTTGTGATAATGGTAGAAACTTTGTCGGAGCTCACGCCGACCTGCAGAACCTCTCTAGGCTTTTGATGTCATCAGAACATCACTCCGCAGTGCAAGACGCCACTGCGCATTTGAACATTCATTGGCGTTTCTTGCCTCCTCACTCTCCACACATGGGAGGACTTCATGAGGCGGCAGTACGCTCTTTGAAGTTCCACTTGAAGAGGATGTCCTCGTCCTGTAAGTACACTTACGAGGAGATGTCTACTGTTCTCACACAAATTGAGTCATTCTTGAATTCACGTCCTTTGATGTCGTTATCTGAGGACGTGGATGACTTTGGATATTTGTCTCCCGGCCACTTTCTTATTGGCAAGCCCATTGTGTCGGTGCCCAGTCCTGACCTCTCTGGTGGGTACAGCCTGCGTTCCCGTTGGAACCATCTTCAGCAGATGGTCACTTGTATTTGGAAGAAGTGGTCCGTGGATTATCTCCACACGCTACAGCGTCGTGCAAGGTGGCATAAGGTACTGCCAGACGTTCCTTTGGGTACCCCTGTATTGGTTCTCGAGGACAATGTACCTCCTCATAGGTGGGTGCTTGGTCTGGTGCACCAAGTACACCCAGGCCCAGACGGCCTTGTCAGAGTTGTCACTGTGCGCACTGTCTCAGGCACTTATAAGAGGCCCCTCATCAAGTTGGCTCCTCTGCCTGTCAGTGAAGAGGGACAGTGACACCTGCTTTCATTCAGAGTGCTGATGCCGGACGCATCCCACTCCACCGATTTTGACTTTATTGCGACTTGATAGTTGTTTTGGCCTCGAATCCTTGCATTCACGAATTTGCTTGACGTCACATTCTGTTAGATAATTTCACGAGCGAAATTATCGCGGGCAATATGTTCCGTCCAGCATTCGTGTCTGGCCGGATTTGAGGCATTAGCTGGTTTCGCGAGGTCATTCGCCGTGTTGCTATGGCAACAGGCTTGTGTCTTCGTTTGTTTTATTTTTCTTGTTGTGTCTTCAATATAATTTTAAATATGTTTACTTATCTGTTTGTTCTTTCTCCCATCAATTCTCATAAGAAATAACATTTGACTGTCGCATCTTTCATTTTTTGGATAGTCATGTTATAATCTCCAACCCAAAGTTTCAGTCTGATTATTTTTTAGTATATTTTATTCATAATTTTGTGTTTTTAAAGAAACAATTCAGTTTTGAAGTAATGCTATTAATTCTCTTATTTATGTTTTAGTATTTTAATGTAACTTAATTGATTTATTTCCAAGATTAATTATTTATTGTTTTTCTTGGCCAATGGGATTCTTGCTTTACGTCACATGTCGTGACGTCTGTCATTCTTGCTATTCATTCTTATTCTCTCGTTCGAAGCTTTCGCCAGGCTAGTTTTCAGTTCAGAATTCTGAATCTAGTTTTTATTGTCGAGCTGGGAATTTGAAGTTTCCCAGCCCTAGTTATTGCAGAGACGCAATTTAGTACATTCATCAAAGTAATTTATTTGTGATTTAATTACAAATGTGTGAAGCCAAGTTTTTTACTTCCCTGATCAAACCGTATGGACTTGAATGCGTAACTCATTAAGTAAAAGGATTGACTGTAAGTACTGCTGTGAAGTGAATATTTCAGAGTGCTTAATTTTAGTTGCAGTGTCGAAGCAACATTTAAAGGTTCTTATTCTCGGTCGAAGCAGCAAGTCGACCTTAAAATAATTTGCTGAAAGTGTGCATTCACTTCAAGAATAGTGAAATTCTTTCTCAGTCGTCCGAGCAAGCGCGACTATAAAAATTGCTCTGCTCTGGTCCTCCGAGCTATTCATCAGTCTTATAAGGCAAGCATGCCTTATTTTCCAGAAGGAGCTTACTAAGTCGTCTCCCCTTGACTTCATCAACATTTCATCTTCTTCGGCACCGCTAGGAAGAGGAATTTATTTGTAAAGCAAGATACAAAATTCCATCTTGTATTTTAAAGGGTCTATTTATCATTTTGTCCATTGTGCTCTTTGTATCTTTCAAGGGGCTCAATAAATGTATTTAAACTTGACTTAGTGTAGCATCCTTCAAACCGGAGAGGTTTCCCCGTGTCCCTATTTCGCCTGCGAGCTACCGTGGGAGCGGGAACACCTACCAAACAGTGAGTTCTAGAACAACCATTCTCTGCTTATTTAAAACTGCAGAGTGCACTTCCAAAGCATAACAAAATTCAACTAAATCTGTTAACACCTGAGTTATGGCTTCTTGAACATACGCTATATTTTCTGTCATCTTGCTAGCGTTAACTACCATCTCCCCTTAACTTCTTGGGCCACTTTGTAACATTGTAACATTATAATTAATAATATAATAAGAGCAACAATGATGTATCCAGAAAAAAATTGTTGGGAGGGTCGAAAGTGCCGGGGGGGAGGTGTGGGGGTATGGATTACCCCCGAAAAATGGGACATTTTTTAAATATTGAACTAATGAAAATCACATTTTACGCTATTTTAGCACAGAAAAACCATCTATGGATTGAATTTTCCTGTTACAGCATAAAATCTCCCAGGGCATGGCCGCCACTGACTTCTAACATTTGTAAAAATGTAAAACAGAGAATGTTAACACTGGAGTTATAAATTTAAAAAAAAAAAATGCAGTGGCGGTCAGTCATGTGTTTAGTATGAACATTTTGCTGATTATGAAAACATAAATTATAAGTACTGTAGTTGTTGATGAATAAATAAGGTATTTGTCGATCACTAAGAAAGCATGAAGAAATTTAATAAATATTTGAACCTTTTTTCTCTTAATTATTGACTTAGCACCAAATTGTAATTACTTTAACGTCCTTTAGCGTACACATTTTACGTCATAGAGCAAAAAATCTTCTAATAAAAGTTGCTTGTCTATTTCCCCCTCTATACACAGGTAAAATAATTATGTGTTATTCATTAACACCCTGTATATATGCATCCATAGGAACGCATCCTTGAAAATGTCTGTTCTACAGTGTTTTGAAGCAATAAGTGAATTCAACTGCATTGGATTCAATCAGTTGAAATTATTCCCTGTGCTGAATAAACTGCATAATAATATCAAAGCATGAGATTTATAGAAGCAAAATCAACAACTTCCTGACGTTAGTACAAAATTAGTGAACAAACGTAATGAAACGTTTCTCTTGTAGGGTTGAAATTAAGTGAGCCATCATACAGTACCGAAGCAATTACAGCAGTATTCAGCATGTACAGTCAGTCAAATAAAAAACGTCGGGCGGTATTTCATAAAGTATCACGAACGAGCATATGCGCATGTACAGAAAGACTTAAGGTTAGGTTCACACCTGCCTCTTCTCTGTCCATGTATTTTCTTGATTATTTAGTCAGTTTTGTTCCAAAACAAACATGTATAGGCGGCTGTGGCTATATGCCTCAAATCCGCCATATTCTTGCATAGAAATTCTTATAATAATAATGAATAAATTCGCGAGGAATATGTTTATTCAAAGAGAGTTTATTAAAGATTTTATTTTATAATACCAGTACTTGTAGTGCAAAATCAATAACTTACGCTCGACTTCTGCAACTAATCTAGCATCGAAATACGCGGCCGGCCAGATCCACGTTTCCTATGAAAACTTCCGGTCGCATTATAGTGAAGTTCCCACCTCTGAGCTTCTCTTTCATAAATATGGAACCTTCTCGCTGCTTCAGAGGCCGAAAAATGCAGGTCAATTACATCCCTAACTAAACTTTATTTCAAGCTAGCATTTGTAGGCCTATGTGGCGCGATGAAACAAAGCAAAATGAATTATGACAATACATTAAGTTCAATATCGTGTGTTGCGCTTTCCGCGTTCATTTTTTCCCTCCTGTCGCATGGCCTCATATGTTCCGAGAATGATATGTATTTTATGTTTTTTTATAGGAAACTTGTGAACTAATGCGTTAAAACTTTAATTTAAACTGCATACGAGTCCAGACGTTTTTTATTTGACCGACTGTACTCCATGCACTATCGCTTTAAATATAGGCTACTCTACAAAAACAGGTAGATCTACCGAAATACAAGTCAACTCCATCTGTTAGATCTCCTTAATCTATGTTCTTTAAGCTTCTTGCGAGCAGATTTAACACGAGAGACAGTTCCAGGCGGGCTGTTACAGATATAAATATGGCAGTCGTTGCCCCCCGGCTAATTTGTCATGCGGAGAGGCAATTAAACCAGGAAGCTATGTCGCATTATCATGACGCAATGGCGTCGGAATTTCAACTGTGATACAGCGCTATTTAATACCTACACTTCTCTCTTTAATATAAACAACACAGAAATCTACCTTGCAAATAATTTGTTTTCTTATCAAATGAATCCAAAATTTTGTAATTTGATATGTACTTTACCGTATTTTACTTTTACTAGCCTATGTTGAGTAACTTATTTAAAAGAAAAGCATAGGGACACTCGGACAGCTTTTTCTGACGAGAGTATTTTTTATTTTTATTAATTTTCAGTTAAGATATGACCGAGAGGTTTTCTAAACTATTTGTGATAGGCCCTAAAAACTTTAAATTTTACACTTACTCACTCAATGGCAACAGATAATTACTAAACAAGCTAAAGGAATATTATAGATTTGATGGAACCTTATTGCCGGAGGTTCATTGCCGCGCTTAACAGAGTCCGCCATTCAATCCTATTCAGTGCTAACTCTATCCAACTATCTCTCACAAATCCTACGTTCCTTAAATCTATACTAATATTGTCCTCCCACCTACGTCTAGATCATCCAAGTGGTCTTTTCTCATCGGATATTTTTGAAACATGTCTTTCCTCCCTCATGCGCGCAACATGTCTAGCCCATTTCATCCTCCGTGATTTAATTACCCTTACTTAATTAATTAAAAAGTAAACTTAAACTAAAGTATGAGGGAGAATCGAATAAAAAAGCAATTAATTTTTTCCCCATTATTTTACTGAAGGAAGAATGCTTGCTTGTATACTATTTTTTACTTTATCTGCCCGTACCTTAGGTAATATAGGTAAAGGAAGTAGGATTGTTTTCGACCCCCAAATTCGAAGTTGAGTTTTTAACATAAATACATGTTTTGAGGCACCCTGAATCCAAAAATAGTATTTTCGGAAATATGTCTCTGTGTATGTGTGTCCAAATGTCTGATGTCTGTGAACAGTCTAGCTCCATAACGAAAAATCGTATGAAAACAATATTTTGTATTTGGGTCAGGTACCTTCTGAAAATGTGACACGAAGATTGGTGACAAGTTCCTCTTATTTTTAAAAGGACTTTACATGAAGAAATTTTCATTTTTCGCGATTTTCTAGAAAACGACTCTAAGATTTTCTTTAAATTCTGCACATGGGTTGCATATACTAAAAGCTAAAACTTTTATTTGAAACATTGTTTTCGAAAAAATTCCCTGAAGGGTAGTTATAAGCCACCCACTCTGAATACACACTCTTTGCAATAGTACGATAACAAAATTTTGTATTTGGGTTAGCTAGCTTTTTGGGATGTGACACGAAATTTGAGGACGGCTTTCTCTTATTTTCTACACAGTCTCCTCCCAGTTCTATGCACTTACGCCATCGGATAGGAAGTGCTTTGATACCGCGTGAGAAACCGCGTGCACCGCCGATTGGACGTCTTCATCAGATTTGAACTGCTGCCCTCCAAGGTGCTCCTTTAATCGATCAAAGATGTGGGCAAAGCGAAGGGGATTGCTGAGCGCATGTGTTTTGTTTTGTGTGAGATTCTTTGATGCTTCCTTTACATATATACTGACTAAGATGTGCCCGCGGCTTCGCCCACGATAATTATTTCAAAAATTAAGAGCATAATAGTTAAATCATTATATTTATTAACACCTAAATCACGTGTACAACATACCACGATTAGATAGCGTCGCCTGGTAAAAGCGACCTCAGATTCGAGTTCCTTGGCCCAGAAAACCCCTGTATAGTGAGTTTCGTCCGAATAAAACAATGTTTGACCATATTTAGGGCTAACATTCAAGTGATCGCGAAAGTTTTATTTCCAAGGTATGACAAAAATAGCCAAAGACAACTGTAATAATTGATTTGACATTGAAATGTATAACTGAAAATTGATGCTTCGAAAACGCAAAAAATGCACGTTTTTCACTCATAACTTACGAACGAAAGCTAAAATTAAAATTCCGGCTTCGAGGTGCATTTTCCGAATACTCAAAAACATTTTATTTTTAGCATTTAAAATCAAAATTTTTCAAAATCCTTTCTTAGTTAGCACCTACATTATGAAACGAAGGTACTATCAAAATTCCAAGTCTCTACCTGTTATAGTTTAGGCTCTACGTTGATTCCTGTCAGTCAGTCAGTCAGGACAAAGTCTTTTATATATATATATATATATATATATAGAGAGAGAGAGAGAGAGAGAGAGAGAGAGAGAGAGAGAGAGAGAGAGAGAGAGATATTGATATTTTGATATTGTTCATATTTTACTTTTAATAAAATATTTAACCCAGGAAAATGACTCTCAATATCTACTCCTGACAACGGTCAAATAACTGCAGTCAAATACCAGCAGCTCAATATCTGCAGCAAGAGGATTATGAGTTACGGAATCAAGCATTCTCTTTGTATCCCTGTCCATTTATGCATCTTGCGGGATAGAGCTTCCGGTTGCGGGGATTCTAATTGGAATATTTCGTGGTTTTCATGCTCTCCTTTCCATATCGGAGTACGCAACTATTTCTATTAACAGAGATACCCATGATCTGGTGGGAGAACCGCGGAATCCACTTGGGCTAGCTAGGAATCGTTACTATGATTATTTTAAGTTCCCACCGAGTGAAAGCTTTTAGCAACTTTCCACTTTAACTTCTTCCATCTCCATCAGCATGACAATGACAATATTGTCTGCAGACTCTCGACGTATACTCTTTTTTTTGTTCACTGCAAAACTGCACTCCTTTTAGGGCCTGCGTTTACAGTTTTATCATAGATAGAAATGCTATTTTGCGGTGAATAAAAATGTTACATTTCGGTATAAAATTTGGGTCAATTACGGTGTTATTTCGCACAAAAAATCTAAATGTCGGTGTTATTTCGCATAAAAACTAAATACATTTTTAGCCTTTGTGGTGCAAATAATTGTGTATTTCTGCACATGAGCATGATCAAGAAAACCTGAATGGAAAATGTGCACCATTATCCTAAAAATAAAATTAAGAGTATTTCTATAGGCTTATTTTATTCTAAATTGCACCCATCCCCAAAGTACATACTTAAAGCAGTCTCCACATTTTGAGGAAGAAGTTTTGTCCTCTTATCGGTTAGAATGTCTGAATATCCTGAGAAAGCTCTCGCATGATCTACATTATTCACCGGAATAAAAATGCTTTTATATTCAGAACATAGGCCTACATGTTTAAGAACGGTTATTAACATTGATTATTGAATTTTTTTGTTGCATTAATGGGCACAAATTATTTAGTTATTTTTTCTGAAACCCGAGATTTCCCTTGAAAGTAAAAAAAATCGTTTAAAAAAAGAGGAATTTCGCGCAAAACTGACAATTTCGCATACACAAAATTTCGCGTTTTTTCGCGGTTAAAAACCGACAATAATTCCACGTAGGAATGTTTGAAACACAAGATTATTGCTTAATCAATTGTAATAACAACAATTCGCGAATCCGTCATTCGCGAAAACTAGGTATCTCTAATCATAGGTAATCCCGCGAGAGATTACGAGTTTATCGATATATCGATAAATTTTTCTGATCAAATTCGTAATCTAGGATAGGATTTATTACGTAGATAAAACGGCCCATTATCCAAAAAATACCATTACG
The DNA here is from genome assembly GCA_964059195.1 of Ectobius pallidus. NCBI lineage: Eukaryota > Metazoa > Arthropoda > Insecta > Blattodea > Ectobiidae > Ectobius > Ectobius pallidus. Next base: position 205,238,638 of record CAXKWD010000001.1, on the reverse strand, counting down.
ACCAAATAAACCCATTTAATGAATCACAGAAAATGCCAACAAATAATTGAACAATTAATAACGACATTTTAACAGTTTCATGTTCGATTAGTATCGTAACAATCGACTTGCTGCATAAAGGATTTATGAATCCAGGAAGCTTACCAGCACCGTCAGCAAAGAGTGTGCCAAAATTCACAAAGGATCTCTTACAAGCATCCGACGTTTCATCAATGGACACCCAAATCTTATTGGTCCCCACACTAATATTAATTTACTCCAATGCACTTTGATAACAAGAAGGTACATAGTTTTTCTCAATGTTGGCACGTCGTTTTTCATGGAGTTTTAAAAAATATTTGTTAATCCAATATGCTTAAATAATCTAAGTAACTTGTCTGTGTCCAAACGTTGCTATTTATCTTTGTGTTCTCTAACTTGATTTGATCAGTTTCCCCAGTCAAGTACGAAGTGCGTCCAGAAAGTAAGTTTCCCTGGGACCGTTTACAGAAACAAAACACAATTCCATGGAAATATTTATTGCAACATATACAGCAAATGTTCAGCTATTTTTTCAATGTTTGCTATACTGTGGGACCAACTTTTGAATACCTGTGTTGTAGAAGTCTGCCGCTGGCGATTTGAACCACAGTGGGACAACCATTTCATCTTATATTTCTGTCGTTCCCTGCCATTTCTTGAGGAGTAGGAAAAGGTGGATATCACTGGGAACGAGGTCCGGGCTGTAGGGTGGATGTTTAAACTCTTCCAAGCCGAACATCTGCGAGAGACTTGCTGGGAGGGTTTAAAAATCCACTCTACAGCCCGAATCTCGTTCCCAGTTGATTTCCATCTTTTCCTACACCTCAAGAAATGGCAGATAATGAAAGAGGCAGAGATGGTTGTCACACAGTGATTCAATTCCCAGGCGGCAGACACAAGCATTAAATAGTTGGTCACCGTATGACAAACGTCTCAATTGCGGTGACGAATATGTTGAAAAATAGCCGAACACTTGTTGTAGGCCTATCTGTTGCAATAAATATTTTCATGAAATTGTGTTTTGTTTCTGTAAACGGTCCCAGGGAAACTTACTTTCTGGACGCGCCTCGTATTTGGAAGTTAAGTAGAAGTGTTAACTCAATGAATATACTCAAAGCTAAGACATATTTCCGTGCAGGAGGTAAGCTTGAATAAAATGGAGATGTTTTTGGTGTCATTAAACAAACCACAAATCTTAATCCCAGAAACAAACCGACGTTCACAGTCACATGGAGTTAAGGAAGAGTTATGAAGCTACCCGCAAGATGTCAGCACTGGTCTATATATCATGTGAGTGATGCTGTAACAAAAACCAAAGTGCATTCTGCTCTAACATCTACATTGTACTCACTCCCACATGATCCTTACAAGTTGTGTACGACATAAGTTCACGCTACTTGTCTTCAAGTTCTTTTTTACTCTAGAGGGAAATTTTACGTCTTATCATAGGTAATCCCACGAGAGATTACGAGTTTATCGATAGATTCGTGACCGAATTTATCTGATGAAATTAGTAAACTCGAGTGGAACTATTAAGACAATTCCATGAATAAAAATGTAACATATTATACAAATAGTAATTACTTTCGTGCTTTGTTGTATAAAAACAAAACTAACAGCTGCGAGATCAGGGCCTACTATGAATCAACTATCCATGAATCGATTCGAGTTACCATGTTGTAACCAGGGCTACAATTAGTGCATAGGCCTATAAGACATAGTTAATTTCATCCAGGTAAGCTAACAGCAGAACAGAATTAAAGGCTTGCACCGAATCGAAATTGTGTTTTTAATCAATGTAGGCTTACATATCTATTATTTCAATTTCCAAACAAGTTATGTTGTATATAATAATCTGTTTTCGTGCTGTTTAATGGCAACATATGATGTATGGCACTGATGCTTTCGTGTCCAGTAACGAGCAGACGTTTTTACCCTTATAAAATACCATCCTCATGATTCCTACAAGAATATTGTTAGATAAACGGCCGTCATTGGTCTATATCCGAGGAATTGCTGAACGTTATTGGTCAATATTAAATATTATTATGAGTGGAATGGTCGTTTTAAATTTTATTTTATTCTCAATCTGATTCAAAACATTAATGAAAAACATATTTGGGAAGGAGATATTATTTTATTATTTTTATTTTAATTTTTTATTTTTTTATTCCTTTGGCAAGGATCTTTTTAAACTATCTTTAAGTGTCACTCCCGCTGAAGTAAGTTACTTCTTTTGATTTGGGAGGCTCCTAAGATTTTCTCCATAATTTAGAGCATATATGGGCAACGCCCGGCCCACGGGCCGGATGTGGCTTACCCGACTTTTGATCCGGCCCACGGAACATTTTAAAATTGAACTCGAAAAAGTAAATATTTTCGGTTCACGGATTGATGCCAACATTGATTATCTTGTTTCTCAAATTCAAGCTCAAGCTTCTCATTAATTTCTGCTTTTTATAAGTAAATACCTAATCAGTTCGATATTGTTCTCATTAATGTAACTTCAGCATTATACTTTATAAATATAAAAAACCGCATCATGATTATTAAATATAAAAAACCGCATCATGATTATTTTTTCACAATTACCTAGGCCTATTATCTCCGGCCCGCGACTTCATAAATATCGTAAAGTTTAGCCCGTATCTTTCCAAAGGTTGCCCATACCTGATTTAGAGCATCTGAGGCTTTAACATAATGTTAGCAATATTATTCTTACATCAAAATGTACCGTACTATAAAAGAAGTATCTTAACCACCCTGTACGCTGATATTAAACACTCTTTTACTCATGTCTTAATTATTACGACCGCAGCCCAGGGCTATCCTTACCACCAGCATTTAGAGGAGTGACAGATTTACTGCTTCCCTCACGCCCCTAACCCACATGTGGTGATGTTCATTTATTTTTACTTCCCAGTTCCCACCCATGTTAATTAATTTCCTCTCATTATCTCCATATCTTTTATTATCATAGGCCTGTTTCTCTATTTCAAACTCTCGTTAATCAAGACTTTCCTTATAAATCCACACTCTCTCCTAGTTTATCCTCTCCCGTTGTAGGGACGTTTTTGTTTTTCCGCTTCACGCTGCCCGGGCAATAAAGGACTGCGATCTTCCGGCAGAGGGATTATCTTTGGGTCACATACATACTATATTTGACCAGACATGGAGACCCTCCCCGGGTGAGTGATCAACACAATTCTGGGGCCACCTCCGAGACAAAACGAACACATACAAGTCGCCCACACACTCACTCTGAAAACGGCGCAGATGCAATGAAGATAATAATGACAGCCAGATGATATCCAGGGGCCTAAAGTTCTCGATATTAGTCTCACAGATGAGGAGAAAACCCGAAAAAAACCCTCTAAGGCAACTTATCCCGACGAAGAATCGAGCCCGGGCCTGCTGAGTGAAAGGAGCGAAGGCATCCCCCATGCCACAGTGACAAATTCACGGTGGGAAAGTTTGTATTTACTGAATACTGAATTCTTAACTCAAGTTATAATCATAAATAAATATATAATAAGCCTATATAGACTCTATATATATATATATATATATATATATATATATATACATATGTATATATATACATATGTATATATATACATACATATATATATACACACTTTTTGTTAGCGACACACACACTTGTTGCTAGCGTCGCTGTCTACAGATCCGTCGGCCCGGGTTCGATCCCCGGTATCTCCTCGGATTTTTCTGTGATAGGGAGGTCTGGTAGGGGTGCACTCAGCCTCGTAATTCAAATTCAGGAGCTACTTGATAGAGAAATAGCGGCTCCGGTCACGGAAACCACCATTAACGGCCGTGGTTGTCGGCATGCCCCCCAATCCTGCCATCTGCCTATGGTAGATGATGCAGCGGTCAGGTGGTATGCCTTGTCCCTTCAGGGATGTAGCGCCACGGAGTTTATATTATAGGCAGCAACATTAATTGTATAATTGTATGCCATCTACTGTTCCTGCGAGGATGACCTCTTCGAAAACCATTTGCCCCTGAGCATGAGGGGATATAGGCCTATTGAGGCTATGGACAAAATGGGGAAAAAGGAAGAAAATGGTCCCGGAAAAAGGGGAAAACTTGCAGCAAAAATATTTACGTTATAAACTGGACGCAACATTTCACGTATTGTTTTCTTTCAAAGGACCTCTATTTTGTCTCACAAAATAGGTGCGCTTGTAAAGAACTTGAAGATGAGAATAATACATTTCAATAGAAAAATAAAACCATCATTTTTTTAAATTATTACATTCCTCCATCCTCTCTCTCTCTCTCTCTCTCTCTCTCTCTCTCTCTCTCTCTGTCTGTCTCTCTTCTGGGAGTCTATATCTTACATCCTTTTCATTGTTTGTCTTCAAATCGAGACTATAAACTCTCCCCATAATTTAGAACTGTAGTCTTCCAAGCGTTTCTAATGAAAAGCCTTCCTTGTTTTCATAACTGTTCGGACATCAAGAAACAAAACACTAACCCTCTGTGCTCAGCCGTATAAAAAAAGACAGAAGACAAGCGTCGTAAAAATATTTTTGAACATCTGAGACGAAGGAAGGCTATTTTTTATTTTCTTGTTTTTACCACTACGGTTGATTTTCTCTGTTCGGCGTCCCTTTGCAGTCAACCATGATATCCTTCTCATTTCTATCAAGCGAGGTTTTATAGCCTGGATTTTATTTGCTATAACCTTTATGGAAATTTTGTTTCAACATTGGTGGGGCAGTTAATTCTTCTTTCGCTTTAAATGTCACGAAAGATCGGAAGAAGGATGTAACGTAATTTATAATAATAAAATCGGGGTTTATTAGTATAGTTCTACATTTAGTTTGTTTAAAGTTTCCTTGCTTTCTATATTTTATTAATTATTTATTTTTTAAAATTCCTTTAATACATGAGTAAAGGCAAGATGAACCTGTCAGAATATTTTTCCCCACCATGTGCCTGCATGTGCCAATTTGCGTCTCTGTATCTGTTTTTTGTTCGAATTTTACGTCCAACTTCAGAGTATGTGCCACAAAACAGAAGCTTAAAAGCCGGGCATTTTCTCCACAAAATATAATTAAGCTACTAATATAGCATTTCCGGGCCTTTTTCATATGACATAGGCCTATTTTCAAGCATTACATGTGAGTTATAAATACTGTAGGATTCGGATGTTTAAGACATGTCATATTTTTATCCTGACCTCCATTCTCACCGCAAACACAAATCATACACGAATTGCACGCTTATTATCCTATCCGGACGGTTTTTTTCATATAAAGTCACATTTTGGTCACATTTATGGTCTTGGTCATATTTTGGTCATATTTGTAATGTAACGTCATATTTCAGGTATAAAGATAAAATTAATAGATAACTTAAATTTTAATATTAATGCAATTGTTCATCTTCTACATATATAAAAATGAATGTTTGTGTGTGTGTGTGTCCTTTATGCATTACTACACCATTCATCCGATCGCCATGAAACTTTGGGAAGTTGTTGAGTGCATTCCCGGGAAGGTTTCTGGCATATTACATTTTTAATTTTTCCTTTCGTTCGTGAGTTATGAGTGAAAAACGGGCAAAAAACGTGTATTTTTTGCGTTTTCGAAGCATCGTTTTCAGTAATACCATTCAATGTCAAATCAATTACAGTAGGCTTTGGCTATTTTTGTCATTCCTTGGACATAAAACTATCGCGATCGCTTGAATGTTGTAGCTCACGCTGGTCGATTCATTTGTTTATAATGTCAAGGCACGCATACATATGAAATTTTCAACCTACACCGAAGAGGATTATTATTATTATTATTATTATTATTATTATTATTATAAAATGGATAATTAATATAGGCCTCAATATGGTCAAATGTTGTTCGATTTGGACGAAACTCACTATACAGGGGTTTTCTGGGCCAAGGACCTCGAATCTGAGGTCGCTTTTACCAGTCGACGCTATCTAATCGTGGTATGTAATTCACGTGATTTAGGTGTTAATAAATATAATGATTTAACTTTTATGCTCTTAATTTTTAATTTTTGACATAATTATCACGGGCAATCGCTTGATTTTGTAAGTCCATCCTTGACGATTCATTTGTTTAGAATATCAAGGCCCGCAGACGTATGAAATTTTCAACCTACACGGAAGAGGGATATTCAATATAGGCCTAAATATGGTGAAACATTGTTCGACTTGGACGAAACTCACTATGCAGGGGTTTTCTGGGCCAGGGAACTCTAATCTGAGGTCGCTTTTACCAGGCGACACTATCTAATCGTGGTATGTAGTCCACGTGATTTAGGTGTTAATAAATATAATGATTTAACTATTATGCTCTTAATTTTTAATTTTTGAAATAATTATCGCGTGCGAAGCCGCGGGCACACGCTAGTATTTTATAAAGAAACGCAAGGTCTACAAAATATTATGAAAATTTGGAGCTGATGAAGCAAGCAAATAGCAGAAAATTCTTTAAATATATAAGTTTATTACAAAGGTGATTATCTGAATGAATTCATATGATGTAAGAACTTGAAACGTTTTAAATTGGAACATTTTTGTATTAGTTCATATTTAGGGGGTTTGGGTCATATTTAGTCATTTTAAGGGCATATTTGCAGTCATATTTTCCACTTTTTTAGGACATAAACATCCGAACCCTAGTTATAAGTATTGATATACCTTTCTGTTACACCCTGTATAAGTCCACTGTACGTACTTTTTCCTAGTAAAAGTAAACAAGGCTGATAAAGCACGCTATCTTCTTATCGTAGTGGTCAAAGCCTACAGTGAATGCCAAAGCAGGTTCGCAGATGAGCGACTTGGTACGCATGGGGTAGCACACGAGCGACTGAAACATGTTAGATTTAGTTACCCTAGATGTCTGCTGACTGCGTGAAATCTGACGATTTGCTAGCATTTCACGCGTGTACCATTCCGCACTGCGTAAATGTGTAATAGGCATTGCTCTCCTGAGCTGCCTAATCTCAGGACTTCAGTTTGTAACAAATATGCTTCGTATGTACAAAAAACGTCATATTAGGCTATTTCTAAAGGACATTAACGTCATAGTAAAATTTAAAAACTGTACCATCATTTATAAATCAGTGTCATTAATATTGTTTAAATATTTCTGTATTCATAACTGATTACTTTATGTAAATGTACAGTCGCGAATGTACCCACCTAGACGTAAGTGGGAGGACAATATTAGGATGGTTTTAAGGGAAGTAGGATTTGCGAGGGATGAGTGAATAGAGTTAGCACAAAATAGGGTTGAATGGCAGGCTCAGGTAAGCGCGGCAATGAACCTTCGGGATCCATAAAATAGATAATATTCCTTTAGCTTACTTAGGATTGTCTATTGCCATTGAGTAAGTAAGTAAGGAAGTACAGTGGGATTAGACTCTCACGAGTCAAAGTGACTAAAAATAAATCACATTAAAAAAATATGCTTCGTATTTTAACAACGTACAAAGATTAAAGGATTTAAAATGACAATCTACAGGGGATAATCAATGAAAAGTCTATTATTTCGCGATGTTCGAAGCCTACGAGCATTTTGATTGGCTCTAGACGATAGCCAATCAGAGATCGGGTTTCCACAAACCCAGAAAATGAATTACACTTTTCAAAGTGAATACTGGATCATTACGTAAGAGTGAGGTATCAATCGAAAGTTTTTTTTTTCCCCCACTCTAAGTGACTAATTCGCATGCCATTGACTTTCAATAAGGATTTTTTTCTAAAATATTAAAATTAAAATAAATATTTTCGAGTAGTTTCGATATACGTTCCAAAGCCCACATAGGGGATTCATTCAATGAACAGTTCATAACAATGAAACAGATTATAAATGCTAGCGATTATAGTCAACTTTGAAGATAAAATTAATGATAAAACTACATTAAATGTTAACATGAACAGCGCATATTTCATTGTAAACATTCTTTACTTTTTTGCCCGTAATAATGTATATCGTATTTTTTTTCCATGCTATTTTATCTAATAGAGTTAATTTCTACTTATAACGCTGTTGGAGCACGGAAACACTGGCATGAAATCGTGAATGTACTTTTGTAAACATTCCCTAAAATGTATTTTTGTCATAACATATAGTCATTATACATAGCCTAAAGTAGTTATTGATTTTGTGTAATTAATTCCATTAGTTTCTAGTTTTACAGTAAAAAAGTTTCCTTTTCTTGGTAAATCAGTGTCTTTCGATGCAATGCTTTCGAATAAACAATTTTTGGCATATGTAATTTTTAGGTAGCAAAGATTACGCTATTAAGCATGAAATTGTCATATTTTACTTTCCATGCCCCTGATAAACCCTCCAAATTACACAAACCAATTTTGGCATTAGGCCTAATTCAGTTTGAAAAGGGTAAAACCGGATAATATAAATATATATTAAATTATGCATGCCTATTTGAGCGCGTTTGAAACGGTGACAGAAGGACAAGAAAGCTGAAAACAACAGTAATGAAAACACTTTCCCTAAATGGATAAATAATTAAGAATTATTTTTAAAAAGTCAAGTAGCAAAAACGATTTTGTCATTAAATATAAGGAAACAAATTAAATTTTCACTCACATAAATGAATCAGCAGAAGATCAGTTGAAACTCACCTGTAAATAAAGAAACGACAATTTAGGTAACATAACCACTTATATACACTAAATAGAGCCCAGATTTATAAGCAAAATAAATCAGTAAAATAAGCAAGCAAATAAGCACAAAAATGTAACACACAAGCACCACCAAATAAGCAAACACAAGTTACACGAAAATCAAATAAATTATTGATTCCTTTCAAGTAATTATTTTTAAAATGTTGTAAATCTCCTTATAACTTATAGTATTACACTTTTTCTGTTTTTTTTTTCTTTTCGCTCTGATCTATGTGGAACTGCACCTGAGCACGATCAGTCTTGCTACTTCGGGTGTATTTCTCAATATCATATTTAGGCCTACTATGTTGTAGGTCTACTATAAATTGTAAGTTTTGTTGTGATTTCGTTTTCTGCTTTTAAATAGAAAATTTAGTAATAATTTGTAATAGTAATAAAATCAGGTAAACTGATGTAACAAGTGCCAAGATGCTTTTCTTTAAACAGTGATAATTGCAATTATGATATGCAGAAAATAAGTTATTTTCTTAATCGATTTCCGAGATAAGCTCCAGATCGATTCATTAAGCAGGGCTAACAGAAGAACAAACGTCTAGAGTTTGATAGGCTAAGCATAAGTGAAGGAATATGTGGGTAGTGTTATTTGTCAAAGCTATCTGTATTGCAACTTCCAAAGCCGTATACGAACACTATAAAACAATTTGTTGTCATGATAATTGATTTGTATTTGATAAATTCTTTCTAATATATTACCATAAATAGGCGCAAAATTGGGCATTACTCCGGTACCGGTCAACCGTTTTGGTCCAATATCAATAGGTTTCTTCCCACCAAGTTTCATGAAAATTCGATAGAGCGTATTTGAGATACCGCGCGTACAGACACGAACAGACAGACGGACATTTTCCGTCCCCCATACAACCTCATAAAGTACCATACTGGCACTTAATAAATATAGAAATTATCAGTTTCGTAGAAATCTTATCATATTCACGGCTGTTACAGTAACTTAGGTAAGGAAGGTTATCCGCAGATTTTCTTATGTAAGCTTCTACATCTGTCAATGGAAAACGATTTGTAAAGTAATAACTTGCAGCATGTCAGAGGCCCAAGTGAAAAGCAGGCCGACGCTACTTTTTAGGTAATTTCTCATATCATGAAGGGGAAGGGTACCAAACAATTTTTAACAAACCAAGTTTTGTTTGGGTCATTAACTATTTTGACTGTAAAATTAACCATTTACCTGCTCTAGCCGTGATCGCGAAGAAAATTTCGTTAAATGTGGCCGTATAGAGTCGACAGGCCTAAGTATAGATTAATGCTTTACGATAAAAAATGCAAGTTTTTAACCTGTTCACTTTCAAAACACAGTTTTCTTACTGAAATTTCCCTCAGTGATTTAAAAATTATCTACCGCCGTCACAGTGAAGTCTACAGATATTAAAATGTTAATGTACTTTCATTAAAAAACAATTAGCAGCAGAACTTTTTGCTAAAGTGCGTCTTAGTTGCCGAATTTCTGAACATTTTTAAATATTAACAAATGTTTTTAAACATTTATTGTAATAATTAAATAAAAATAGAAATTATTAGTTTTGTAGAAATCTTATCCTATTCACGGCTGTTACAGTATGTAAGGAAGGTCATCCGCAGATCTTCTTGTGTAAGCTTCTGCATCTTTCAGTGAAAAATATTTGTAAAGTAATAAATAACCCGCAGCTTGTCAGAGGACAAAGTGAAAAGCAGGCCGACGCTACTTGATAGGTATTTTCTCATATCATGAAGGGGAAGGGTACCAAACAATTTATAACAAAGTTTTGTTCGGGTCAATAGCTATTTTTACTGTAAAACTAACCATTTACCTGCTCTAGCCGTGATCGCGAAAAAAATTTCGTTAAATGTGCCCACAAAGAGTCGACAATTATTAAAGACAGGCCTGAATATGGAGAAAATTCTTTACGTTAAAAAATTTAAGTTTTTATCCTGATGTTAAAAAGATCACTCGCAAAACACAGTTTTTCTACTGAAATTTCCGTCAGTGATTAAAAAATTATTTGCCGCCGTCACAGTGACTTCTACAGAGTTTAAAAGATTAATGTATCTCCATTAAAAACAATTAGTAGCAAAACTTCTATAGCCTGATTCATCTACGCTCTTTATTAAAGTGCGTCTTACTTGCCAAGTTTCTGAACATTTTTTAATATTAAAAAAATGTTTTGCGAAATGTATTGTAATTATGTTTTCATATGCCATTAATACAATTCCATCACGTCTAATACGGAATAACACCCTTTGATTTTCCGTATCCAGGATGAAAACAGTTGAAAAAGATTACTGAATTTAAATTTCATTGGGTACATATTTTCTAAGAAAATGTAATGTGCAATTTGGTTCTGTATGTCCTTAAGAAGCGTAAAAAACATGTAAAATAGAGGCGAAAGACAAATATAAGGTGCAGTTTAAGCTCCGCCCACTCGATATTCACATTTTGTTTCTCAGCGAACAGGGTGACCAAACTATCCTTGTATATTGTCGCCGACACTCCCGACCTTACCAGATATTAAAAATGCGAGAGTGCCCCTTGTACCAAATGTTAAAACTGCGAGAGTGTCCCTTGTACCTTATATTAAAAATTCGAGAGTGCCCCTTTTACCAAATATTAAAAATTCGAGAGTACCCACAGGTTTGCCTTGTACCCAATGGTTTGTCAGCCTGCTTATCCTTGAAGATTTCGCTAGATCGTGGTATAAAAGGAAGTGCTTCGCTGGGGGTGGGGTGAGGGCGGGATATATCTCATGCGACACCGCACCTTATATTTGGTTTTTCCCAAAATAGAACTAGAACAAGAAATGATTTACTACCTGGGGCAGGAACGTCGCTAAGGGGGAATAGGGGGGTGTCACACCTCCCAATAATTTCAAATTCCAAAAAGTTAGGAAATTTGAGATTTGAGAAGCTACATCAAAAAGCAAATATGCAGTAGGCCTAAAACAATTCACTCGAAGAGTTACTAAAATATAAAACTAATACCTTTTAAGTTAAGAAAGTGGGATTTTGTCGATACCATGCAATGTGTTCAGGTAAGTCAAAAGATCAAATCCAAAAAAGGTTGAAAAAACGTAAATGTTTCTCTACCAAATAAATACATCGTAAATTCTAATTCATGTTCCGGGAAATTTTGTTGGAACTATTGTTGCTGTGGCAGCACTGACTGTCAAGAAGAGAAGAGTCACAGTACACCATTGAGAAGAAAGGCACGCAATAATACAATTATCTGCTCAAGTCATGTTGATGATGGTGAATTAAGTACACTGTGTTATGAATAAATAAGTAGGCCTACTGTACCTCTTTTATTGTTTACGTAATAAATAGTTTGACTCTTAATAATAAAATGGTCAGGTGTTTTTATTTTTTTATTTTTTAAATCAAGTTATCCGATAGACGTAAAAAAAAAATTGTAAAAATGCCAATTTTTTTAAAAGGCTATTATACTCAAAATAACATTCAAATGCTACTTAGAGAGGTCAGTTTACCAAGAATTTTAATTCCAGACCCTCGCTAAACTGGGAAATCCGGTCAAAATTGTTGGGAAATTTTAGATTTTGCCCCCCCCCCCTCCAAATAATCTGTTGTAGCGACTCCGTCTTTTCCATTCAACCAGGATTACTATTAAATTACACAAACTTATAACTATATTAAAAATACAATACAATTTTAAATACACTATAAAAACAAGCAATGCTATTATAATTTGTGGCTTACAAGTAAGCACTAGTATAACCAAAGATACGAAAACAATTAGACCTACACCAAATATATACAATATATAATCAAATGCTTAACTACGTACAATTATCGCACTGTTTTAGTCCAGTCAGTCTTTGCATAGTATACCCAGGCGGCTTCCTTTTGTTAGGGGGAAAAGTTTGCTGACAGTTCAAGCCATGTTATTTATTTTTACCGCACCAATCAGATAGTTACCCCAGCCAATCAACATCTAAGAATGTCTTGCAACAGCTATTCGTCAACTCCGCGTGGAGTGAAACGCGGGGTTGAAAGATCTAGTTACAGTAAAAAATAACACGTGTGAATTGATTAAAGCGAGGGAAGAACTGAGTTCAGTGATAATAATGACAGAATATTGCTACGTTGCTTTGTTTTGGAAACCGGAAACCAAGAGCGATTTAGTCAGATCAATTAACATAAAGAGATACCGACTTAATGGTTTATTCCTTTGAAGGCACCTGGCCATGCAATGAATAACTGGACTTAATACTAAGAAAATACAATACAAAAGGGATGTAAAATTGTGAATAGCATTATGTTAACTATAATAGGCTAATTGGAATCGATTATTTTGTGATACAGTTTATTGCAGAATATGAAAGCATCAGTTCTTGGAGCTACCCAGAAAACACTCCCCCCGCCACTTAACGGTACAGATTACTGAACAATAGTTGACTTAAATACTAAATTACATATGGGAAAAGCGTCAGTGGAAACTGTCCTCTGCTACAAGCCTGGATACTGAATGCAGAATACAAATGGAAGATATCAGCAGTTCAAATGGATTACTTAAGAAGAAGTGCAGGAGTTTTAAGAATCGAAAAGATTAGGAATCAAGAGATAAGGAGAAGGATGGAAGCCGAGGAGACCGTCCTAGATAGAATTGAAATAAGAGGTTTAAGATGATTTGGACACATAAGGAGAACGGATCAACATAGATGGCTGGATAAAATGCTTCAGTGGCAACCACCTGGAAGAGGCAGACGGGGCAGACCGAGAAGTTCCTGGTACCAGAGCATTAAAGAGATCATCGATAAGAGAGGACTCCAAGAAGAGGACTCCTTGGATCGAGAAAGATGGCGATTAGGAATGGGAAGGCGGCAATAGCTGCAAAATCCCCCTATTAAGTTACTATTAGTTGATTTTCTTTAAAGGCCTTAGAAGCGATACTGTCAAGTTTCCTTCTTTTCTGGAGATTGTTCAGTCTTACATCGTGTTGAATAGTTGTACCCGCTGTGCTATTGTATAAAATGTCATTTTCTGACCCAAGCGTAAAAATGGCCATGTATGTCACATCAGAAGAAATTCACTGGCTCTGGGATTAGCGAACAATAAGTGACTTTCATTAGAAGGGGAAACGTTTAAAATAATTCCTCAAAGACATCCCGAGGCTCGGGCGGTGGAGTGAGACGAGGTTTTCATGTTTTGAAATAAACTATGCACTTTGCATTAGAAGTTAATTGTAAAGGCATGTTCTTAAACGAGGTTAGTTCTTTCATTTGTACGAACCATTCAATAAAAACAGACGAACACGCTTTTTGTATTACAGATGCATACCACAGGGACATTATTTGACCAATGAGCATACAGCATAAAGCAACAGTTAGTTATGGAGTATGATTTATTTCACCAGTGTTCATAATCGATGTTTTTGGTGCAGGGCCGGGCTATGTTAGACACGCAAGACCAAGTGACAGAGTGGCTCTATAGTTAATGTTAAATAATTCAAATGCTGCTCTGTTTGAAATATCAAAGCTGGTTCCGAACTGGTTACAAGAATGTTGCTCTCTTACAAAGTCCAATTAATTGCCTATGTCACTAAAAGAGCGGTCGTGCTATAAACATATGTTAAACAGAAGCGGGAATGTTTTATATGCTGATGACTAAGCCATCGTATCGAATTTCTTCGGAGATATAAACAGCGAGTTTTTATAGTCTGTAGTAAAGTGATAGTCAACTGGTTGAATTATCGATGATATAACCCGCCAAAACTAATTTTGCAACTTTCTTTACATGCAGTTGTAGTGTTCAGAAGAAGAAAAAAATCTTATGTGAAATTCACGTAGGCTAACTTCCTCTGCCCAAATAAAAGTTAGTCTCTTTGACGGAGCCGTTTTCGAAAAAATCGCGACAAATGAAATTTTCTTCATGTAAATTCCCCTTAAAAAAAATCTGATATGAAAGTCACATAACTTCCTCTGCCTAAATAAAAGTTAGAAGTATTCACATATCCTTTTACAGAATCGCAAGACACAATTTTACGCTAATTATCCTATAAATACCTCTTCTTTCAATGATGCGACTAAAAGCGATAATTTCTTAAATTTATCGAATATTTCCCTCAGATACTTCTTTATTCTGTCTCACTTCACATTCTTATCTATATTAATAAAAGGAAGTGTCTGTCCTCCGTCTGTCTGTCTGTCCTCCGTCTGTCTGTCCGCGATGCCCAGCGAAATCTACTCAACGCAGAGATCTGAAATTTTATACATAGGCGGACTAAAGGGTCGGAATGTGCACCTCGAAGCCGGAATTTTAATTTTCGCTTTAGTTCGTGAGTTATGAGTGAAAAACGGGCAGAAAACGTGTATTTTTTGCGATTTCGAAGCATGAGTTTTCAATAATACAAATCAATTACACTAGGCTTTGGCTATTTTTGTCAAACCTTCGACATAAAAGCATCGCGATCTCTTGAATGTTGTAGCTCACGCTGGTCGATTCATTTGTTTTTAATGTCAAGGCACGCAAACATAATGTGAAATTTTCAACCTACACCGAAAAGGATTATTATTATTACTATAGGGATAATCAATATTAGCTTAAATATGGTCAAACGTTCGATTTGGACGAAACTCACTATACAGGGGTTTTCCGGGCCTAGGAATTCGAATCTGAGGTCGCTTTTACCAGGTGACGCTATCTAATCGTGATATGTATTCCACATGATTTAGGTGTTAATATAATGATTAACTATTATGCTCTTAATTTTTAATTTTTGAAATAATTATCGCGGGCGAAGCCGCGGTGCTCATGCTATCTTAAAATAATAAAAGGACGTGTTTGTCTGTCTGTCCACGATGCCCAGCGAAATCTACTGAACGCAGAGATCTGAAATTTTAAACATAGATGGGCTGAAAGGTGGGCGAATGCGCATCGAAGCCGGATTTTTAATTTTAGTTTTCGTTCGCGAGTTGTGAGTGAAAAACTGGCAGAAAACGTGATTTTAGCGCTGTCGAAGCATCAGATTTCAGTAATACATTTCAATGTCAAATCAATTGCAGTTGGCTTTGGCTATTTTTGTCATACTGTGGTAATAAAAGCATCGCGATCGCTAGAATGTTGTAAGCCCACGCTGGTCGATTCATTTGTTTAGAATGTCAAGGCCCGTAGACATATGAAATTTTCAACCTACACGGAAGAGGGGTAATCAACATAGACCTAAATATGGTTAAACATCGTTCGATTTGGACGAAACTCACTATACAGGGATTTTCTGGGCCAAGGAACTCGAATCTGAGATCGCTTTTACCAGGCGACGCTATCTAATCGTGACATGTAGTCCACGTGATTTAGGTGTTAATAAATATAATGATTTAACTATTATGCTCTTAATTTTTAATTCTTGAAATAATTATCGCGGGCGATCGCTTGATTTTGTAAGTCCATCCTGGACGATTCATTTATTTAGAATATCAAGGCCCGAAGACATGAAATTTTCAACCTACACGGAAGAGGAATAATCAATATAGGCCTAAATATGGTCAAACATTGTTCGATTTGGACGAAACTGACTGTACAGGGGTATTCTGGGCCAAGGAACTCGAATCTGAGGTCGCTTTTACCAGGGGACGCTACCTAATCGTGGAATGCACTCCACGTGATTTAGGTGTTAACAATTATAATGATTTAACTATGCTCTTAATTTTTAGTTTTTAATTTTTGAAATAATTATCGCGGGGGAAGCCGCGGGCACATGCTATTTGTCTGTCTGTCCACGATGCCCATCGAAATCTACTGAACGCAGAGATCTGAAATTTTAAAGATAGATGGACTGAAAGGTGGGCGAATGCACCTCGAAGCCGAATTTTTAATTTTAGCTTTCGTTCGCGAGTAATGAGTGAAAAACTGGCAGAAAACGTGATTCGCGCTGTCGAAGCATCAGATTTCAGTAATACATTTCAATGTCATATCAATTGCAGTTGTCTTTGGCTATTTTCGTCATACCGTGGAAATAAAAGCATCGCGATCGCTTGAATGTTGTAAGCCCACGCTGGTCGATTCATTTGTTTAGAATGTTAAGGCCCGTAGACATATTAAATTTTCAACCAACACGGAAGAGGGATAATCAATATAGGCCTAAATACTGTATGGTGAAACATTGTTTGATTTGAACGAAACTATACCAGGGTTTTCTGGGCCAAGCAACTCGAATCTGAGGTCGCTTTTACCAGGCGACGCTATCTAATCGTGGTATGTAGTCCACGTGATGTAGGTGTTAATAAATATAATGATTTAACTATTATGCTCTTAATTTTTAATTTTTGAAATAATTATCGCGGGCGAAGCCGCGGGCACATGCTAGTATAGAATAAGAGGCCGTGAAAGAGCGCGTATTCAGTTGTTCATCACGCAAGACAAACTTTCTACAAACAGTGGGTGAACAGTGGGTGGCTTGTAACTACCCTCAGAGAATTTTTTCGAAAAAAAGTTTCAAATAAAAGTTTTAGCTCTCAGTAAAAGGAACACATGTGCAAATTTTAAAGAAAATCGTTAGAGCCGTTTTCGAGAAAATCGCAAAAAACCAAAATTTCTTCATGTAAAGTCCCCTTAAAAATAAGAGAAATTTGTCGCCAATCTTCGAATCACATCTTCAGAAGGTACCTGACCCAAATACGAAATTTTGTTTTGATACAATTCTCCGTTTCGGAGCTAGCCTGTTCACAAACTTCCACACAGACAGACAGACACACAGACACACACACAGACATGTTTCCAAAAATACTATTCTTGGATTCAGGGGGCCTTGAAACGGGTATATATGCTAAAAACTCAACTTCGAATTTTAGGGTCGAAAACAATACTTCCTCTACCTATAGTACCTATGGTACGGGCAGAGGAAGTAATAAGAGAAAGTTGATTCTAATGACATGTCATATTTTTATTGATGCTTCCTAGACATTGCCAACTTGTAGATAAATCCTAATCATGGCTTCTAGATTATAGAAATGCATTTTTATTAGGTCATTTTTTTGTCATTTTGTGGAATTTTATATTTTTAGGGCATTTATTTCACTATTAGGTCATTATTTTGTCATTTTCGTGTCATTTGCTTCCTTATTTTGTCATTTTTATGCATTTACTTTAGATATATGACTGGGTTACTATAATGCAACATTGTTGTAGAATCTACTTTTTAAAAAAATTCTTATTTTTCTTCTCAAATGTTCCATTCAAGAACAAAGCTTTTAGGGTACCGATATTCTTTCTACATTTACAGTTTTTAGAATTATGTATAAATTAGTCTATACCTTTGTGTGCACAATAATAATTTTTATAAAGAAAATATGAGTTCTTAGGTCATTCTGTGTATTTATTAAGTCATTTTCTTTAAAATTTAGGGTCATTTTATAGGTCTTTTTCAAAAAATTTTAGGTCATCTGAATCCGTGCCCTGGTTGTCACCAATCTTCGTATCTCATCTTCAGAAGGTAGGCTACCTGGCCCAAATACAAAATTTTGTTTTCATACGACTTTCGGTTCTGGATCTAGACTGTTCACAGACATCCACACAGACACAGACACACACACACAGACATGTTCCCGAAAATAGTAGGCCTATTGGGGATTCAGGGGACCTCAAAACGTGTACTTATGTTAAAAACTCAACAACATTTCCTCTACCTGCAGTATCTGCTGTACGGGCAGCGGAAGTAAAAAGACAGGAAACATCAAAGAATTCTAACAATAGTCTACCTGAATCGTTTAAGTCAGCGTTTCTAAACCTTTTTGAACCCGAGGACCTCTAAAAGGTCTAAAAAAAATTTACGAACCCCTAATTTTACATCCCATTTTTAAAAGAAGGCCTAAATTCTTAATATTTGGGGTATTAATTATGTCATTATAACGAAATATGTGAAAAAAAGTTACTTCTTTACTTTCCACTTGCTTTATGATATTTTTAAATTATGTCTGCGGACCACCAGTGGTCCGCGGACCATAGGTTGAGAAACGCTGGTTTAAATGGTTCCTTGGCGAATGAGTGTGGGGGATTATATTTTAGTTACAGCCAGTGTTGTAATCGAGGGTATACGCAAGTATACGCCATATACCTTCAGCGTAACCTTAGCATATATATATATATATATTCTGTTTTATTGCGTAGACCTAGGCCTACATCTTATTCATGTATTTTCCTATTTGTCTGCATATTTGACAATAAATTCACAATTCTGCCATTCAATCGAAAGACCAATGCAAGAGTAGCCTGTGTAGAAAGTTTTCGGAGATCCATTAAAAGAAATTACATGTGTTACAGATTTTATTTGGGTTGTGTATCCTTCGGGGATGCGATGGGATGTGGTAAGGACATTCTCTTCATTTCTACAACTAATTTAACTGAAGAGAATGTCATACATAATATATTATACCCTATGACCTTAACTCTGCCAGGCAAAATAAAATATTATTTTTACACTAAGTGCTAGATCTTTTATTTTGGTAGAGGACGTTGTGTATCCCACATAAGAGTGTTATGGCCGATGATAACGTCTTGGACTCGCATTCGGGAGGTCCCAGTTTCAAATCCCGTGGCAGGCCAATTTGACATGGTTTTTCTTTCCCATGGTTTCCCCAGTCGTAAAGGCAAATGCCGAATTTGATATTTACATACCATGAATCATCCTCACCATTTCATCCTGTATCCTTAAAAATACACCAATATTAGAAAGAATTGACAATCAATAGTTCCAGGCCAACCCTACTGTATAGATATACATCCCGAACTCCTGATATGGCCTTGTAGCTAAAAGGAGTATAAACACAGCTGATAGGATAAAAATACCATCTTCTCACCTTCTGATTATGATGAATGTTAGGAACATAGGGCGTTGTGGAAAAGTTAATATTAAAGTTATTGGAAATTTATTTAGATTAAGACTTTTTTAAAGCAAGTAGAAAATAGAAAGGAAATTGCAATCCAGAACAATCAGATAACGACTGACGGATTAAAAATTAAAACCTCGTCAGTGAATGAGTCCAGCCAAACCGGATGCGCGCATGGATTTCTTATTTTGCCTAACAAAAGCCAGATTTAATTTGATTTAATTACATAGCATGTGTGTGTCCGAGTGCGATAAAGGCGGTTCTTTGAATGACTGTCAGTGTTAGATACCGGAAGATGAATGCCTCCTTATGGAAATGAATGCCCCTCGCTGTGCAGGACTCACGCACACACAGACACCCCCATTCATCAATCCCCATTCCCATCTCACGCTTTGAAGAAAACCGGCACCACGCTCAAGGAATGCCGGCCATGTGAGAGACCCGGGCAATGATATGAATATGAATAATACTTATATCTCCTTGACAACGGCATCATGACAAGCTGTGGGCAGTCTGATACAGTGATATTGCTTTGCCATCAAAGGGGGCTTTGTATTGAACGTAAATTCTGGAGGCCTACTGAACTCCTAACCTATTTTTGAGACAATTTGAATTAAAAGTAGAATTTCAAACAGAAAACACAGGAAGCAAAAGTTACATATTACCACACGAACTAAGTGGCGCTAACATCCCAGAAGGGATAAGGCCTACCACCCGACCGTTGCGTCATCTACCATAGGCAGACGGCAGGATTGGGGGCAAGTGGTCAGCATGCCGACACCCACGGCCGTTAATGGTTTTTTCCATGACCGGAGCCGCTACTTCTCTCAAGTAGCTCCTCAATTTGAATCACGAGGCTGAGTGCACCCCTACCAGACCTCCCTACCTGAGAAAAATCCGAGGTATTTTCTGCATAACTTATCATAGGCCTAATTGCATTGATTAAACAAAAGCATTCTGGCACTGTGTTACATCAGTTTACCTATTTTATTATTTGTGAAATAATAATTTTATTGTGTAAGCCACCGTGCAGCAATTTTGGGTTCCTCCAGTCCTCCTGGCACCTAGTATGCACTTGCGCAGATAGAGGCTACTGATTATGTTGTACATGACTGCCAATATTTGGGATGGAGTAGACAACGCTTTACAGCCACCAAATGAATATTTTTGCCTCGAGAGAATTTTAACATTTGAAAATGCGTATTGAATTTTCAAATTCTCAATTTTTATTAAACTGAGTAGGCTATATTTTATGACCGCCGGCGTGGTCTTGTTGTTAATGTCGCTGACTACAGATTCGTCGGCCCAGGTTCGATCCCCGGTACCTCCTCGGATGTTTCTGAGGTAGGGAGATCTGGTAGGGGTGCACTCAGCCTCGTGATTTAAATTGAGGAGCTACTTGATAGAGAAGTAGCGGCTCCGGTCATGGAAACCACCATTAACGGCCGTGGGTGTCGGCATGCTGACCACATCCCCCCCAATCTTGCAGTCTGCCTATGGTAGATGACGCAGCGGTCGGGTGGTAGGCGTTGTCCCTTCTGGGATGTTAGCGCCATGGAGTTAATTAGATAGAGTATATTTTATAATCATATGCAAATCTTTTTAAGAGTTTTTGCCATGTGGGTGAAGCCGTAGTTCGCAACCATGGAGTGTTACAATTTTATACCACCCAGAATGGCATAATTTTCTCCTTTCAATTAATATCGTCTACATTAAAAGGGCTTCTTTTACTTTTAAAGAACTGCCCTGAAATATGCTGGATTTCAGGTTAAGCAGAATCCACTTCCTCTGTTGTTCTACAGATGTGTTACCACCATTATCAACCCTTGTGTTAACTTCCATCCTGTAGCCTATGGCTGGTTGATTTGATATTCATTCTTGTAGGCCTATGTTATTGGACCAATCTAGAAGAGCGACGGAAGATTGAGAATGTTATAACAAACACAGCCCTATGAACCAACCTTGGTGTTGCTGGAATGAATAATGATCCGGCACGCTTAGCCTGTAGGCTTGTTGTCAGAAGTTGAAAGTTTGTTTAAGTGCTGCTGTCATAACTTTTCTAATCATATTTCGTTCCCTGCGGCTGGACAGCTGGAAATGCTGCAGAGGTGAGAAGGTTTTCTCCTCCAATGACAAGTTAACACTTTCAGCAGCTCTTGTTGCTTCTTATCAAATATATATATATATATATATATATATATATATATATATCATTGTCTAAACCAACATCTCAAATAATGTCTTGAGCTATGCTGTTCACAGACATAGACAAACGTTTCTGAAAATTGTACATTTAAAAGAACCAATAAGATATAATTAGAAGAAGGATATATCTATAATAATAAAGGGAAGTGTTTGTCTGTCTGTCTGTAGGCCTACGCGATGCCCAGCGAAATCTACTGAACGCAGAGATCTGAAATTTTAAGCATAGGTGGGCTGAAGGGTGGGAAAATGCACCTCGAAGCCGGATTTTTTATTTTAGCTTTCGTTCGCGAGTTAGAAAACATGCATTTTTTTTTTGCGTTTTCGAAGCATCGAATCTCAGTAATACATTTCAGTTGTGAAATCAATTGTAGGTGGCTTTGCCTATTTTTGTCATACCTTGGAAATAAAAGCATCGCGATCGCTTGATTTTGTAAGCCCACCCTGGTCGATTCATTTGTTTATAATGTCACAAGACACGCAGACAGCTGAAATTTTGAACAAAGATGGAAGAGGGATAATGAATGACTAAATGGGCAAACATTGTTCGATTTGGACGGAGCTCACTATGCAGGGGTTTTCTAGGCCAGGAAACTCAAAGCAATCTGAGGTCTTTTTCCCAGGCGGCGCTTTCTAATCGTGTAATTCACTCCAAAGTCGGATTTTTAGCTGTTTCACTATTTTAATCGTCTAGTTTATGAATGATTCGCGTATAAGTGTTAATAATAAAAATGCTTTAATTATTATGCTCCTAGTTTTTAGTTTTTGAATTAATTATCGTGGGCGAAGCCACGGGCACTTGCTAGTAACAAATACCGATAACAGGAACTTACATCCCGATTCATTTCATGCGTTTTTCATGTGCGTTGCCTGACTTTAAAGCTCAAGAGAAGCCTTTTGGCCTCAATGCCTTCTATCAGAAAGACGAGAACTACTAATAGCTGTTGTCCCATTCTAAAAACCCAAAACTTAAAAAAAAAAAAAATTAAGCTTCATATGAACAAAAGAAGTTAAGAAAATATGTGTGGTGAAGTATTTTAACCTCGTACAGTAATAGAGGTGTTACTGGATAGTAACACATCAATTTGCAGTGATTAAATACGTCACATGCTGCCAATGAGCAGAGTGAAAGCACGTTATTTAATACAAAAAAAAAGTTTGGAAATTGATATAATATAAATGTCCATTGATTGAAAACACAATTTCGATTCGGTGCAAGCCAGTTCGTGTGCTTTTATAGCTTTTTGATGAAAGCAACTACCACGACGCCCTCAATCGTTCGATGCGCACTATTGGTAGCACTGGGAACTCGGATCTATTCATCGGATCGATTCGTGGACTGTTCATTCATCAAGTATGCCGTGCTATTACGGCTGAAAGAATATTGACAACATAATAAGGATAATTATTATTTACAAAATCCGTTACATTTTATTCATGGAATAGTCTTAATAAATTCTACTCGAGATTACGAATTTCATCAGATAAAATATATCGATAAACTCTTAATCCCTAGTGGGATAAGGGATTACCTATGATAATTTAGGGCCATGAACTCTTAACTAATAATATTAACTAATATTAGTATGACTTTGCTAATAATATCAGTGCTAAAATTCTATGAACCAAGGCCTCATTATACTGATTAACTTGTCAGACATCTTCATTTGTTATTTTGATGCTCATTATGTGTGAAATGTCAACAATGGTGTCAAACGACACATTCTGTAGGACGCACTATAGCGTTTCCATGCTTTTGGTTCCGGGTACTATAGGGCATCTACTGTAATAAGCGTGGCTAGTAGCGGCTTCCGACATAGGTAAACTTGGGCCTTGTTCATGTAATTTGAAGAGAGGGTGGTTGGGGGGGTGGGTCGGTAGAACAAAAGGAAACTGGGCCTCTCTGCCTATTCAGGGGTGGAGGAGTGTTGTATTTCACAAGAGGCACGGAATATTAGAGCAGTGCTCTCCATACGAGCAACTCTGTTCTTTCAACATGTTTACCAGTTGTATTTCAAGAGAAAAGAATTTTGTAGCTGACTGCAATGCAGAACGAATTAATTCTCGTTCACATTTGCCTCTTTTATTTTAGAAAGGGAAGTTTTCATTCTTCGTATGGATGCGTGTGATATCTCTATGTATAATAAGAGAAAGTGTTTGTTTGTGTGCGACGCCCAGCCAAATCTACAGCACGCAGAGATGCATGTATTGTGGGTGCCACTTTTTAAAGACTTTTTCCCCCAAGAAATGCCTCTACTTGCTGCCACCCTACTTCTCTTCGACCTGGCAATCAGTGAATAGAAAGGTAATTAGGCGTATTTACTAGGGCTGTACCGATTAACATTTAATCTTCGATCAATTACATTTTCCGATTAATCGGTTTAGTCGAATTCAGAAAAACATTTTCGAGAAATGGGTCAAATGACCAAACTCATTTCTCTCGCTTCTCCGGCCTTGGCACATCATGTGTCATTCAGCCTATTGTGTCCAAACAATTCCCGTTATTCAGAAACCTGAAGGGTAGTTTAGTTTTGCAAGGTATACCGTGATACTGAATATTCAGTATTCGCCGTGGGTGAGTCGGTAGCGCGCCTGCCTTCCACTCCGGCGGCCAGGGTTCGATTCCCGGCCGGGTCGGGGATTTTTCAGTAGTGAAAAATCCCTTTCCCGGGTTCAGGACTGGGTAGGTTAAGTCTTAGGTTAAGATAATGCACATTGTGCGCGATTCCTTAATTATTATAAAGGGAATAAAGTTATCTTACTGGAATCTAGCAGATTTTGCTGCAAACACAGTTAACTAATAACGGTATTCATTAATTCAGGATTTCTTCTGATTGTCTGTAGTGTAGTAGTTATTAAACGTGTAAAACAATATTATATGTACACTTTGGTTTCGTTTAAAATAGCGACCTGTTTGTCGACTAATCAGTCGATTAATCGATTAAAGTCAAGCGTTAACTCGATTAGAAACTTTAATCGAATTTCAGCCCTAGTATTTACTCTTGTACTCTTGTCTGCAGTCCAGTACAATGTTGCCAAATACGTACAAGAGCACGTTTACTTCTTTCTAATATACTACCATAAAATAGGCACTAAATTGGGCATTAATCCAGTACCGTTCTACCAATTTGGTCCAATATCAATACGCTTCTTCCCATGGACGTTATAAATGCGTATAGGCCTTCGAAGTTCATGAAAGTCCGATAAAGCGTATTTGAGTTATCGCGCGTACAGACACATGTATAGACAGACGGACAGACATTTTCCCGTCCACCACACAGTCTCATAGAGTATCATTCTGGCATTTAATAAATAATAAAATTGCTTCCTATAAGGAAAATAGGAGCATTTAGAGAGATGCTGTATTTGGATATTCAGTTTAGATCTCTCTATCTAAATACAAGCCAACCAGCCTCTATAGCATTCCAGTAACATTCGGAATATCCTTGTTAAACAGATATAAACATATACAATAACAGGTAACAATAGGACTACTCTGAATGCAATCCTAATCTTTGAACTGTAAATAGGCATGACATTAAAGCAAGAATTCCATTCTCTCTATAATTAACAAGAATTCCTTGCTGCCGAAATATCCGGTTACGGCCTTTGGTAGTCCACCTGCCTATTATATCATTTATGAGCTGAATAATTTGGTAAGCTTTCCTGGTGAGAGCTCTTTGTTAATTCAAAATACAATGCTACTGCAGCACTCGTATTGTAAGCTGTGTATTCACTTCAGAGTTGTTCATTGTCTCCCTAATTGATTTGTGGTAGAAAGGAATTAAAATATTCTTATGTTGCTTTATTATTTATGGGTTTCTCATGAAGAGACAAACAAATCCAAACATAGGTGTGAGCAGACAACTTTATTTCAGACAGTTCTATAATTTACCTTCTTAACGTAAATTGGATATTTGTTAAACAGTGCACGCCGCTTATTGTGATCACTTCGGGACGCAGCTAAACTGACAATTTTAACTGATTGATAATAGGCCTAGTAGCCGAATTCAAATGACATGTCATCTTTTTATTGATGCTGCATAGACATTGCCAACTTGTAGATAAATCCTAATCATGGCCTGTAGATTATAGAAATACGTTATTATTAGGTCATTTTTTGTCATTTTATGCAATTTTATATTTTTAGGGCATTTATTTCATTTTAGGTCATTATTTTGTCATTTTCGTGTCATTTGCTTCCTTATTTAGTCATTTTCATGTATTTACATTGAGTGTATTAACTTTTTTTCGTCGCTAGCGGTGCTGTCTTTGATGTGTTGTTTGTTTAATGCAAAAAGGAAAAATTCGGCGTTAAGTGTTGTCATGTCTCAGTCGGAAATGAGAATAAAAAAACGCCAAATTTTGTATTATATTACTATTGTTATTAGATTGACTTGGTGACCAGAGTCTGCCACTTGTTTGGATTTGAGAGTGCAAACTACTGTTTACCCTCAATAAACAACAATATAATACGGCAGACCACAAAAGGAAATGCCGAATTTTGACTCGCCAGTGCCTCAGTTCCAGTATAAATTTCCGTGAGAAAAGAACATTCATAACATTACAGTTATTTACAGATTTTACAATTATGTACAATCTAGTCTATAACTTTGTGTACAATAATAATTTTTTTATAAATAAAATATAAGTTTTTAGGTCATCTTTTGTAATTATTAAGTCATTTTCTTTCAAATTTAGGGTCATTTTATAGGTCATTTTTCAAACAATTTTAGGTCATCAGAATCCATCCCTGATTATTATTCATACATAACACTACAAAAAAAGAATTAAAAATTGTTTATTCTTAAGAAAATATGTAATTGTGAATGATTGAACCTCTCATAATGCAGTATTAGACTGCATGCAACTATCTTTTCTACCAGTCAGGAAGGTTTTAATATTGGAAAGGTGAAGTCAGACTGAAAAATTCAATGCCATAGCCGTAATTTGAACCAGGATTTTCGGCTTTCCGTGCCGATGCTCTTACCAACTGAGCTACCATGTTGTACATGCCGGTACAACATTAAATTCTACAATTGACTCATGTGAGTCAGTTTGAGAAATTATTCAGTTGTAGATTGGTATGATTGTTTCCTGGATTATCATTAGGGTGCGGATTTTTATGCTTTTATAAAAGGTATTTTAGACTTTTATTTTCGTAGAATAGCACTTTATAGGTTTTAAACAAACGATTTTAGTCGTCTTAAAAAAACACTAATATTAACACCGAAAATTGTAACCTATTTTTTTTTTTTTTTTTTTTTTTTTTCTTCTTTTCTTCTTCCACAGACCCTCCTATACTTTTTTGTCGTTGGTCGGAAAGTTGTTTTTGAAAGTTGAAATGACAATGGATTACTAGCAAATTTTAAAATATTCCAGACGGCTCAAGTTTCATTTCCTGCGACGGCGAGGCGGAACATTTTCGAGTTACAAAGACAAGTGACAAAATGATATATACATTGTTAATTTCAGTGCGTTATATAAATTTATTTTTATTATGTTTTTTCTTAAAATGCATAAATTCAAATATTAAATAGGCCTATGTGAAAATAAATTTTATTTTCCTTTATATTAATTCGAAAATCTATTTAAAAATCGTGTTTTTCTGGAAAAGTCCTCTTTAGCCCATAGTTTTTCAGCAAAAGTCCTCTTTAGACTCTAGTTTTTCAGAAAAAATCCTCTTTAGCCCCTTTTAGGCCTTTTAGTCCCATTTAGCCCTTTTTAGGTTGCATAAGATTCATATATTCGGAAGCTAGGAGTATGAAACGGAAAAATACGTTAAAATGTTCTAATTTAGGAAGCTGGGGGAAATAGTATATTGCGATACAAGTGCCGTAAGCGGTGCATACGGATCGAGGAAAGAGTTTTTTCAATTTCCGAGATCCGTTATGCGCTTACGGCACGAATATTGCTTGCTATTTTTTGCACGATGATTATTTATATCAATTTAATTATATTAATTGAGATATTAGCTGAAAATATTATGTATAACTTATACATTATTGAAGATGGATGTTATATTTCAGAAAGTAATTCTCATGTGTTGGTTGTTATGGGGACCGAATATTTGTGCGTGCGGGAATGTCAAGTTACGATCCACGGCAACAATATTCGTAAGTACCACTAATTAGTTACGTCGTGCAAAAAAAGGTTAAAACCTTCAAATCCGGACCCTAGTTACCATATAGGTATATCACAATCATAACTATTAAATTAAGTTTGAAGATATAAAAAAAGATAAACGCACACAAAGAAACCCACACCGTACATTAAAAAATAAACTTACTACCGACACTTAAAATAATAAAGTTCTACCTTTAGTAACGCCAAAGGACAGAAATAACACAAGAACAACATTCTCACCCTCCCTCCAAACTCTTTAGATAACCCTTTCAAACCCTCTCACTCCCCTTTACATTCAAAACCACTAGAAACACTGCAGAACCTTCACGACCTCTCCATGAAAGAATAACAGCGAAGCGGTGGTGGAAGCATAACCTGAATAGGAGTAACCTTTATACACTGAACAAACGAAATAGTAACTGTAAACGGTGGAATTTTCCCTGGCATACAGAACCATTCAGTTCAAATTGTAGAACAAGAAAATTCAATTATGTCCCTTGCAGAAAGTGAGAACGGAAAAGGGAGTAGAGAGAGACAGAGAATAATAAAACAGTGGAAAGCAAGATGGATCGGAGCATGCGTACTCCATACAATACAATGACTTTGTGGTTTCCTCGGTTACCTCACTGTCCTTTATTAGGTCATCACCTTTTGAATGGAGTAGCACTGGCAAGACAAGAGAAATGCGAAATAGGAGCAGTCTATTGTTTTTAAAGCGATACTACTACCAGCAATAAAGTGATATTATAACTGCACTTCTCTATATTCATACTTCACAATACCGTACAGAATGTAACGAATCTACAATTATTATAAGTGCTAGAATGGTACTTTATGAGGTTGTGAGGGGGACAGGAAAATGTCTGACCGTCTCTCTGTCTGTCTGTCCATGTGTCTTTACGCGCAATAACTCAAATACGCTTTTATCCGATTTTCATGAAACTTCGTATAAACATTTATAACGTCCATGGGAAGAAGTCTATTGAAATTGGACCAAATCGGTTGGCCGTCACCGGAGTAATCTCCAATTTAGTGCCTATTTTATGGTAATATATTAGAAAGAATTTATCAAATGTAAATAAATTGTAACGGCAACATATTGTTTTTCAGTGTTCATATGGTGGTCTATTAAATTCAAAGTTTCCCTATATCTCTAGCATTTATCATTTGTTTTATTGTTCGTTGAATGAATCACTTAAGGGGCCTTGTATTGAGATAATTAAAAGTTTCGTGAAAATACCTATTAAAACTCAACAGCACATGAACTAGTCAAACTAGAATGAAATAATTCTCTACTGATGCTTCAATCGTATACTGAATTGAAGGGGTATCCCTGTAATAGGCTATACATTTTTTTATTCATTATTGGCTTCGAAAAGTGTAAAATGACAACAATAATAATCAGCAATTTCATAATTACGGCAACTATTTTGGTCCATTACATGTCACAAATAATGAATTAGAACTGGTTCTACACATTCTGTAAAATCTACCAGCCCATCTCCTTCATACTACATGGAAAGCATTATTTAAAATTTGTTTTTCAAAATCTATTAGGGATGGGACATAATTTGGACAATGACCTTAATGATGCAAAACAGATGTTCATTTGCTGTTCTGCCATTAATGTTAGAGTCTTGATGTTATTATTAATGAATCTATGAGGGATTAAATAAAAATTATAAACTGTTTCAAGATTGTCAGAACATTTATTTAACTCTTACAATAATATTTAGCAAAACTATCACTATTACGGGTGGGACAAAAAGTCACTTTTTGCTAGATTACATGGTAATTAACCACACATAGTTTTCGAAGTCAATCTTATACCAAATTGTACCTTAAGATGTATGTTTTCTCGAACCAAACAGGACATAGCTGATTACTCTTGACTACTTAGTTTTGATGAGTGTTAAAATCATGCTATAAATGACAAAAGACTATAACGCAATAAATAAGTAGGCCTAATCGACAAATTTTACACATGAAACAACTTCAGATACACATAATTCCTGAATATTCAGTGAACTCTAGGTTTTAGACTTTTATTTGACTTCCCAATTACACTAGTTTTATAGCATCTCTCTTTGAGGGAAAATTTCCCATATTTTATGAAATGGCTGTATTATGGATGATAATTCCCTATATTGTGATGGTATAAGTCAATCAAACGTAACAGATATTCCAAGTGCAAAAGAAAGATATGTGGTGATTAAGCCATCTAGTTTTGTACACACCACAAATGACGAGCTTTCAGGATCTGCTAACTTACATGACATGACATACGACTGATGTTCAACTCTGACCATTTTCAATCTTTCAGTCAAAGGGTAGTATTGGACGTTTGCAATGACAAAACATTGCTTCCATCAACCTAATACGACATCAATAATGTTTACCCCTGTTTTCACGTATTGCCCTTTCCAATCCCAAAGTAATATTAAGCACATATTTTTACACACATACACAAAAAAAAAAAAAAAAAAAGCGTGACACAGTATCTGTTTCATCTAAAGCATCGACGATGCGACGTTGCTGGTTTTGATCACGTAATTTCCGCTTCTATGCAAGAAAATTGCTGCTCATCAATCAGATAGAACATGTTCAGAGAATCATCTGTACGATAACTCTTCCCCATCTCACTCACACGACCTTATCACCCTTCCTCCCACTCTTTTTCCTCATCGCCATCATAAAAAAAACTGGAAATGAATAGCTGTTTTCAAAACCCGTAATAAACAATTTCTCTTTTATATGAGTGTTTGTGCGTGTTTTTCTTGTTTCGTATTTTCCTATATTTTTATTACCATCATTTTGTACGGTGTTAAGAATGGAAACTTCAGAAAGGGGAGGAATGGCCGTATAAATCAGACCAATACCGCAATACATTGAGTAATCGATGTTTGCTGAGTTGTAGTTATTTAGCTTTTTATTTTTTTCAAAAAGGAAAAGCTTTTTTATGGGAGTAGAGAAACAAAGTGGCATAAAAATAAAGTACAAAACATATTACTCTGCTATAAGTGCATGCGATTTCCTTCAAATGGATAGGGTTAAACGCCATGCTTGAATCGATAAACTCATTTGTTACTGGAGGCGTGGTACCGTGAAGTTGTTTAATATTCTCATTATTTGAAAGAAAAATTATAAATTGCTTGTTTGTTAAGATTATTCAACGACGGTTGATTACTGCTTCTTAAGCCTGCTGGTAAGGTATTTCATCAGTAACTATTGCATTTCTTCTACATGATTTTAACTTTGTACATACTTAGACCATACTATATTACTTGTGACGTAATTGTCTCATTTTTTAAAAATTTCATCTGTATTTATGCTCCTTTTAGCTACAAGGAGCTACAGGAGTTCGGGATCTGTGTCAATACAGTAGGGTAGGCCATGGAACTATCGATTGTCAATTATTTCTATTGTTTGTGTATTTTTATGCAGTAGATTTCAACTTATATTAATTTAAACGGATATGATACAAGATGAAATGATGAGGATGCTTCATGGTACGTAAGTATTCAATTTGGCATTTGCTTTTACGACTGGGGAAACCATAAAAAAAATCTCAAATTGGCCGGCCACGGGATTTGAATCTGGCACCTCCCTAATGCGAGTCCATTAAGTAACAATCCACTTCGATACAGATTTCGTTATAACGCAGGTGTGGCATTGATCATGACCAAACACGGACCAATCTTGGAGAGCAGCAAATAAAACTGCATATTAAACAGCCTGTGCATAAAATAAAAATTTTAACATTATTCTAAATTGAGTTAATTTAGTTTTGTTAAAATCCAATCATTTCAAGAAAACGGCCAAGAATAAGCTTCGACTTGAAAGTACGAATGCAGCTGCCATCTATCGCAAAAGACAAGAACTACTGTATGAGAACCTGCCAACAGCTGGTCACCCGATTAAAAAAAAAAAAAATCTCAAAACATAAACATTTAATGCAACAGTGGCTTGGTTCTAAAACGGCCAATGTCAATTTCATGCAAAAATGAGATCTGTGCATTATTGATCTCGGCTAGCCTTTATGTTTCGTATACTAAAAGTACCAATGTCTATTATATACATAATACAGAAACCCTACAGGCCAATGTCGGAAGTTCTCAGCAAAAAATGTTACTGCTTTAAAGGTTTCAAAGTCACTTATCTCAAAAGCAAGTTTTATGACATTGGCCCTTTTAGAACCTAGCCACAGAATTTACCTTTAATGGTAACTAAATGGTAAAATTTGTTAAAACAAGAAAAAATGAGTGGAATGCTCACGTGGATGAAGCTGATGATACAAGACTCATCAAAGCAGCGAAGAATCTACAACCTGGAGGGAAAAGGGGAGTGGGAAGACCTCTTAAGAGATGGAAAGAGGCGTCATCATCACCAACTTAATGTGTGGAAATCAACAGGCATGTGCCTATAAAGAAGAAGAAGAAGAAGAAGAAGAAGAAGAAGGTAACTAAAAAAAACTTGTATGAAAACTATGAAACTCGGTTTGCCCGTTTCATGAATATGGGCCTACTCGTATATGTATATAGTATATTGCGATACAAGTGCCGTAAGGCACGTTTACGGGTCGAGGAAACAGATTGAAAACCCGAGGCGCAGCCGAGGGTTTTTAAGTTTTCGAGACCCGTAAATGCCTTTACGGCCCGTGTGTTGCATGCTATTTTGTGCACGATGATTATTTATATCAATTTAATTATATTAATTGTGATATTACCTGAAAATATTATGTAAATACATTCTTGAAAATAGATGTTTATTTCAGAAAGTGATTCGCATGTGTTTGTTGTTATGGGAACCGAATATTTGTCCTGGGGGCCGTGCCCATAAAGGCTTGTAATGAAGTGTATCGTAATGAATTATGACGTAGCGCTTGGACCGTAAGTAATTTAACCTCATCGCAACCGTCCTTAGCAACAAGACTGTGTGGGAATGTCAACTTACGAGCCATGTAAACAATGTTCGTAAGTACAACTTACTAGCTAAGGAGTGCGAAAAATTCAATAAAGCCCCATTGCATAATGTACTATTTTCTTTTAACTTAAAAAAAGTGACTTAGAACTACTGTTGGGCTGACCCTCTCCATTTCAAGATGTCGATCTACCCCCGATTTCTGTGAAATTAATCACCAGTAGTAGAAAGCATTCAACTCATCGGTAGAGCCTACCTGGAATTACTCCATGCAATCACAACAGCAGTGGGAGGATTCTGAATCTCAACATGCCATTAATTTTTCAACTACCACTTCACACACTTCCAAATGTTGTAACAGGATCCCGTGTATTTTCATACTTTGAAAAAGCACTTAACAGATTTTATAACTCTTTTATTGAATACTGGATTCAGAGCCCTTGCTACTCCATCTGTTGCATATAAATTGAAACAATATTAGGTGTTCTGGCACCGACGTGAATGCGTGAAGCACCACGAGGGTTGGAAGTATGCTAAAAATGCAGGCGTAATTGAGATTCGGCAAAAACAGCAAAATCCTAGCGTTGCACAATTTCATTACTGAATACCAACTGCGATTTCAAGGACTCTGTTGATTTGATTACTCTGCATACTTGTGTTTTGTTTGGGATTACCTACTGCATCCCTGCCTGCATTGAAGAATGTATTTCTGTCAGGGATGTAACACTACCTCTGCAATATAGGCCTATTTTAACACTTAGTTCTTGGAGTTTGACTGCTTTATTTATTTATTTTTGTATTAAAATTATGAACCTGGTTTTCTATTGAGTCCATTTCGAAGAAGCACTACCCAACGCAATCGTTATCATGATGCGATTTCTGGAAAATTGCTATGTATCGGTAGTTTTACATTTTATGGTCTCTAGACCCAAAAAACCATCGTCAACACAATATATATATATACGCAAAATCGTCAATCAGAATCAGAATTGAGAATATCTGCAACGTACTTTTGATACGTGGCTCCTTCCTCTTTTATGCCCACTACTATGTACCTAGGCAAAGCCCATTTGCCCCATAATTTTGAGTATGATTTGTAGGTGGTGTCATAGCTGTAAGGTAGGGGTGGTTAGCATGTTCCATTCTATTGTTGTTGCCGAGAAGACAGTCTATTGTAATTTTGTATATCCAATTTCTTGCTCTAAAATTTTATCTTACGCGGTCAGAGGGTCCTTACGAAATTAGTATTAGTGAGATGTGAAGGAACGGACTGCACAGAAAACAATCAACTCAATGATTAAGCTTATCCAAAATTTAAAAAATAAAAAAATTCAGAATTAAAAAATCCAAAATTTAAAAATCTAAAAAGCCAAAATAAAAAAAATCGAAAATTCGATATTAAAAAATCCAAAAACTTCAAAGATCCAAAATTTAAAAAAGCCAAAATTAAAAAATACAAAATTCCAAAATTAGAAACTTCAAAGATCCAAAATTAAAAAGTCCAAAAATCTAAAATTTAAAAAATAAAAAATTCAAAATTAAAAAACCAAGTATCCAAAATTTAAAAAATAAAAAAATTAAAATCAAACAAATTAAAAAATCTAAAACTTAAAAAAGAAAAAATCCAAAATTTAAAACTAAAAAAATTGTAAAAAATCTAAAATTAAAAAATCTAAAAAATAAAAATTCAAAGATGTAAAATTTTTAAAAAATCCAAAATTAAGAAATCCATAATGCCAAAATTTACAAAAATTATAAGATCAAAAATTTAAAAAATCCAAAATTTAAAAGTACAAAAACCTAATATTAAAAGTCCAAAAATTAAAACAAGTTTCACTTCTGTCGCGCGGCGTTCCACGCACACTTTATATATATATATACATGTAAAGGATTTCAATGCAAAATGTCTGCTCTAAAAAGGTTTCGTAAGAAAGAACAAAAGACAAACTTACAGCAACCATTACATATAATTAAGACTACGTATCCATCTACGTATACGGAAAGATACAAACGTGAATAGATGCCCTTTGTTTCAATTCTTTTATTTAGAATGTGAATGTGAGGTTTTAAAAACCAGTCTCTATGAACTGGAAATTCTAATATCCATTTGTATCGACAGGACATTGGAGGGATTAAAGACTCCGTCATTCTGGTAATCCATATTGGCAATTGTCTGTACCAGGGTAATCACAGCTTCACAGTGTGGGCTATGACATATGTCAATCCACGGCCCCCTGCAATTTCCTACTTTCCATTTCCTCTGACCAATGTTACACTCTATGAGACCTGTTGTTTCCAGCAAGAAAATAATAATAGTTTACTTTCAGCTTGTATTTTTGAATTGATACAAAATTTTAAGGAGGGACATACAGCTTTCGATGCTGGAAAATAGGTGTGAAGTTTCATTTTTTTTTTCTCAGCAAAGAATTATTCTGTAGCCTTTCAAATCTGGCATGCTCTATATTGACTAGTTTTACAATTCATACTGTTTTCAGAATTAATTTAACTGTTACAGTTAGTGGGTAATTATCTTTACAAAATGGCAGCCAAATTTTGTGCCGTTTCCCTGATAACTCAAACATTTATTAATATACTAGCTTAAATGGCCCGGCGTCGCCCGGGTTTTGTATTTCGTAATATGAAATTAACTTATGGAGGTCTTTCGATGTTGAAACTCTTATGTCCTTATATAATATGTAGGTAGAATTCGAAATGAGGAAGAATGACATATGGCACTCAGACTATTCCCTCAGAAAACGCTAGATATAGCTTTTTATGGCTCATGGAGGATGTCGAATGTTGCATTCCATTGCTTCTACATACCATCCCTGGGAGGAGTGCAAATAAGAAGAAAAAGAAATTCCGGTTACATAAGAGTGTATTGTCTTGACAATAAATTTTATTTCTCACTCTCATATTACCATACAACCGTTTCGGGGCTGGAAAAAAAATCAATATCACTTTCATACTTTCTTTCCCAAAAACCTGGGACATAATATAGTGCGCGCGTAGGACTGAAAATGTTCCATCCCATTTTGTCTTCATTTAGATGCATAGGGCCTCTGATAAACATCACTAGGCCTATTTCTCAACTAATACAAAGCCTACAGCTATGAGTGACGTATCAGTGGATAGGATTTGTTACCGACTTCCGATACAGCATACTCACTGGCACACACTTAAGTTGTCCCTGCAATACGATCGCTTATTCTACATCAAAATGTGAAGGGAGAAAATTATATTTTCCATGTCGAGGGTAGAGAAAGTTATGTGACTGCTTTATTTTCGTGGATTTTATTCGTCAAGAATTATTTTCACAGTTATGTATTAAATACTTCGATAGTATGAGAATTTGTTAAAGCCCAATATTATAATATAGTATCCAAAGCCCTATGTAAACATCGTAAACAATACTTTCGTTATGTAAACAATTGACATCAGAACTCACTAACTTTGCCTGATTTCACATTTCCGACTTTTCCCATGGATTTTCCAAAAATTTTCTTTCATACAAACCTTGTCCTGACAATTACGAACACAACAAAAAAGAAATCAGCCAAATCGGTCAAGCCGTTCTCAAGTGATGCGGCAACAACCCTTTTGTAAATTCGTTTTTATTAATATAGACAAGTTTCGTCTTTTAAATTTTAATCATTATTGACTCCGCTTATAAATAGACTCATATACAGATATTTTGATATTGGTATTCAAGATCGAATATTGGAAATTAATATAGGCCTACAATTTCAAGTCACAAAGACGTTTATATCCTGTATATAGTTAATAAAATAGTAGATTAATATTATTGAATTATCTTGATGTCATTCCCATGTGATCCTAAAGCTGACTTTTTGAGGGGTGGTAATTTTGAACTTCATAATATAAATTTTCCCTCAAAGGACCAATATGAAATTCATTAATTTATTCACTAACAGACTACACTGAACCATGCAAAAACATTTTCTACAGGATATATACCATCACAATCAATCCCATTTTATGGTGAATAAAAACATCAAATTTGGGTACGAATATTGGCGTATTTTCGGTGTATTTTCGCATACCAAAATAGAATTATTTGTTTATTTCACATTAAAACTTAAGGCTCATGTGATGAAAAATATTACATGTTACCGGTTCAATATTACCACGTCCGTAGTGTTAACACCTAGCGTGAGGTATTGCCAGGTAACGCGTATCACAATTGATGTAATGAAGACAGTTTTAACTAAAATTTTTTGAATGTCAGAGTGGGCATGCGGTTTAAAAGGCGGTTTGATGTGAGAGGTATGGCTTGTAAGGTGTGGGCTCGTCGCCTTACAGTGAGTGAATGAAATGTAACACTGTATATAATGATTCACCCATGCTAAAGCCTTACCACTCGTAGTCCCCCTTCGCCCAAGCGCTGAAAAGCGCCCTCTGACTGGATTTTTGCTATTTGGTACCAGGGTTCGAATCCCGGCTCGTGAATATCAAATTTTATTTCATATATTTAGTTTCATCGGCATATTTAAGTATGAAAATTTAGTGGTTTGGTTATATTTTATTTTATTTTATTTATTTTATTTTTATGTTTTTATTTATTATTTATTTTAATTTATTTTATATTATATTATATTATATTATTTTACTTATTATTATTATGTTTTATTTTATACAGTATTATTATATTTTATATTATTATATTTTATTTTATATTATTATATGTTATATTATTTTATTTATTACTATCTTAAATGGCCCGGCGTCACTCGGGTTTTGTATTTTGTAATATGAAATTAACTTATGGAGGACTTTCGATGTTGAAACTCTATGTCCTTATATAACATGTCATTTGGAGATAATTACGCTCACTATACGTAATGTTCAATATCTGATCAGATTACAGTGTGACAGCACAATGCAGCCTTGAGGTAGGAGCTGAGTCAGCAGTGTCTGTGAACTTCGACTCTGGCATACATCAGATATTTGTAATGAAGGGCTGCCATCAAGAGACAGCATGTATGAGCTATACATCTGGTTCGGCGTGGAAAGAGGGATCGAAAAAGATAAGCTGGATGAAGATCTCTTAACGCTGGGTAACCACTTGTATAACTTAAAAGAGGAAAGGCTCCACAAAGAAGCGGTAAGAAGAGAATAATTATAGATTTAGAAAATAGGCTGTATACTTTGTAAGAAATTGTTGATTGTAGTTTTATAGAAGGGCCCCCCGAGAAATACACTGTAATCGAAGGGGACCCACTTTAGATATGAATTCTGAATAAACATTATTATTATTATTATTATTATTATTATTATTATTATTATTATTATTATTATATAACATGTATGTAGAATTCGAAATGAGGAAGAACGACATATGGCACTCAGACTATTCCCTCAGAAAACGCTAGATATAGCTTTTTATGACTCATAGAGGATGTAGAATTTTGCATTCCATTGCTTCTACACACCATGCCTGCGAGGAGTGCAAAATAAGAAGAAAAAGAAATTCCGGTTACATAAGATTGTATTGTCTTGACAGAAAATTTTATTTCTCACTCTCATATTACCATACAACCGTTTCGGGGCTGAGGTAAAAAAGAAATTCAATATCACTTTCATACTTTCCTTCCCAGAAACCTGGGACATATTATACTGCGCGCGTAGGACTGAAAATGTTCCATCCCTTTTTTGTCTTGTTTTAGATGTATAGGGCCTCTGAAAAACATCCCTAGGCCTATTACTCAACTAATGCAAAGCCTACAGCTATGAGTGACGTATCAGTGGATAGGATTTTTTTACCGAGAGCCGATATAGCATACTCACTGGCAAACACGTAAGTTGTCCCTGCAATACGACCGCTTATTCTACATCAAAATGTGAAATGTATTTTCCATGTCGAGGGTAGAGAAAGTTATGTGACTGCTTTATTTTCGTGGATTTTATTCGTCAAGAATATTTTCACAATTATGTATTAAATACTTCGATAGTATCAGCATTTGTTAAAGCCCAGTATTATAATATAGTATCCAAAGCCCTATGTAAACATCGTAAACAATACTTTCGTTATGTAAACAATTGACGTCAGAAAACTCTAACTTTGCCTCATTTCAAATTTCCGACTTTTCCCGTGGATTTTCCAAACATTTTTCTTTCACACAAATCTTGTCGTGACAATTACGAACACAACAAAAAAAGAATCAGCCAAATCGGTCTAGCCGTTCTCAAGTGATGCGGCGACAACCCTTTTGTAAATTCATTTTTATTAATATAGATTGCAGTGAAATTTTGCATGCAAGTAGGCTATATTTGATATTATTGAACAAACTTTCTAGAATCATTGATGTAAGTATAATAGTTTATCTTTAAAAAAAGATTTCTGATGTTAAAATTTCTAAAAAAAATTAACAATTAGTGAATTATAACAATTAGTGATATTTATACTGTAGATAATCCAAAGATCCTAGATCATGTTGCTCATATGATATTTTCAAGTAGATAGAAAAAAGAATCACTCAGAAATATTGGTAAATTATCAGGGAAACGGCACTTCAGTGCACAAAATTGTGTTACAATACAAGTGACGAGAGCAAAAAAAATATGAAATAAAATCAGGTAAACTGATGTAACAAAGTGCCAGAATGATTTTTAAAATGGATTTCCGAGTTAAGCTCCAGATTGATTCATTAAGCAGGGCTTATGGAAGAACAAAGGTCCAGTTTTTTTTTAAATCAGATACAATCATCGAACATCAGAAGAACGACCTCAAAAATGCGAGTTCAAGACATTACCATCTCAG
Source organism: Ectobius pallidus (assembly GCA_964059195.1). Classification (NCBI taxonomy): domain Eukaryota; kingdom Metazoa; phylum Arthropoda; class Insecta; order Blattodea; family Ectobiidae; genus Ectobius; species Ectobius pallidus. Next base: position 205,199,052 of record CAXKWD010000001.1, on the reverse strand, counting down.
CCACCTCGCTCGGCTTAACGGCCTAGTTTGATAAGCTTATGTGAAGGAATAGTGTTACTTGTCAAAGCTAACTGTATTGCAACTTACAAAGCCGTATATGAACAGTGTACAACAATATGTTGTCATGAGAACTGATTTGCATTTCATAAATTCTTTCTAATATATTACCATATAAAATAGGCATTAAATTGGGCATTACTCCGGTACCGTTCAACCGACTTGGTCCAATATCAATAGGTTTCTTCTCACGGACGTTACAAATGCGTATACTAAGTTTTATGAAAATCCGACAAAGCATATTTGAGTTAATCCGCGTACAATCACACGGACGGGCAGATGGACGGACACCAGCTTCAGCTCAAATTGCATAACGAATGTTCTAACAATCAGGCTGAGCAACTAGCAATTGTGAAGGCAATAGAAGAAATAGACACCCTACATGGTAGTATTGACACTATGAACACAATCGCTATATATACAGACAGTAAAATAACCATAGACTCACTTAAGAATTCAAAAAACCACAATCACCTCATTGAAGATATCAGAAAGGGTATAAAAGGCATGAGAAATAAAGGATGGTCTGTAGCAATTGGCTGGGTGAAGGCCCATGTGGGAATACATGGAAACGAACTTGCTGATTGCCTCGCCAAAAATGCTGCAAGAAGCTCTAGCTTACTGTCATACAACAAAGTCCCGAAGAGTGCCGTATTAAAAACGTTAAGAGAGGAGAGTTATGCAATAGGGGACACTGAATGGCAAGCCACAACTAAGGGTCAAGAAACGAAGAAATACTTTCCGAGTGTGGTGCAAAGGCTATCCTCCAAGATTTATCCTACAGTAGGGCTTACTATTATGCTGACAGGACATGGACCAATAAAAGCCTATTTTCATAGATTTAAAATAACGCAAGATTCCACTTGTCCCTGCAACGAAGGAGAAGAGACGACTAACCATCTTCTGCTGGAATGTTCGAGGTTCAACAGAGAACGAGCTCAACTAAAGGCCAGCATAATTCGAAACAGAGGACAGTGGCCACCTAGATATAATGATTTAGTCATAAAATACCTAAAAGACTTTAACACATTTATTAAAGCAATGGACTTAAAATAAATAGATCAATGGATTTCAAATAAATAGATAAGTAAATATACGGACTAGGATAGGGATATAGTAGATGTAGTACATAACTAATAAGTATGAGACTGATATCTGTAAATTTGTAAATTACTGTAGATAAAGTAGAACAAAATTAGAAACTAAGCCATATTGAAATATAATATTGTATTAATTAACAACATAAGGATTACACCAAAACATGTAATATTACTATTGTAATGGAACATGTTGATGTTATACAATAAATAAAAAAAAAAAAAAAAAAAAAATTTCCCGTCCCGCACACAATCTTATAAAGTACCATACTGGCACTTAATAAAGTTATGAATGCCAGTGAGAAGAGAATGGCTGATTAGTTAGTTGGTATGTCAGACAAAAGTGAGCTTGTGATGAAGACGAAACAGAACTGTATGTCCACCCCTGGTGTATCAGCGATCGCATTGCGTTGAGCACTTGTTACAGGAAATGACCATTTACAGCATAGTTTCTGCGTTCTAACGTTCCCACTCATACTACAGAGGCAGTAGAGCTGACGGTGTAACCCAATCACCATCCAGCTTCACATTGGATCCCTGCGGAATTATTTACTAGTGCTAACGGGAGAGGACTATTCTTTTTGGTGGAAAATAAGCAAATTTTAAAGAAAGCTTTGCTTTAAAATATTCTGTTACATGTGCATAATACATTGCATAACAATTCGTGCATCTGTGCCCTTTATCGGATACTAGACGCCATTTTAAAAACACCTGTGCCCCCTTTTTGTAGTGCTGCTAATGAAAGTCTCCCTGTCATGTAAATTAATGATTACCAGGGCCCGGATTCTAATGACAAGTCATCTTTTTATTGATGGTGCCTAGACATTGCCAACTTGTAGATAAATCCTAATCATGGCCTCTAGATTAAAGAAATGCATTTTTATTAGGTCATTTTTTGTCATTTTATACAATTTTATATTTTTAGGGCATTTATTTCAATTTTACGTCATTATTTTGTCATTTTCATGTCATTTGCATCCTTATTTTGTCATTTTTATGCATTTACTTTAAATAAATGACTATGCAACATTTTTGTAGAATCTACTTTTTTTTTATTCTTCTTATTTTTCTTCTCAAATATTCCAATCAAGAACAAACTTTTTAGACCTACAATATCCTTTCTACATTTAAAGTTTTTAGAATTATGTACAAATTAGTCTATATCTTTGTGTGCACAATAATAATTTTTATAAATAAAATATCAGTTTTTAGGTCATTCTTTGTAATATTAAGTAATTTTCTTTAAAATTTAGGGTCATTTTATACGTCATTTCTCAAACAATTTTAGGTCATCAGAATCCGGGCCCTGTTAATTACAATGGAATCCGGTTTATGGAGACATATTAAATAAATCTGATGTGAAACATAACTTCCTCTGCCCAAATAAAAGTGTTACCTCTATTGCCTTACAGGCCCATCCCTATTTTCCTATATTACGTATGCCATTCTTTTCATGTAAATTGGTTGTAAAATGAAGGGACTGTCGTTACCATATCACATCGCATCCCCGAAGGATACATAACCCAAATAAAATCTGATCAATATACTCTCATAACTTTCTTTACTTTAAGATGGCCAATACATGTTTCTCACTTCACTTTCTGATAGAGAACAAGAGGTCATATTGCAAAGAGTATGTATTCAGAATGGGTGACTTATAACTATCCTTCAGATAGACATGCACAAAATTTTAACAAAAACGATAGAGCCTTTTTCGATAAAATCGCGAAAAATGAAATTTTCTTCATGTAAAGTAACATTACATGTAGGCTAAGAGAAAGTCGTCGCAAATCTTCAACTCACATTCCCAGAAAAATACTTAACCGAAATACAAACTTTTATATTAATACGATTATTATTATTATTATTATTATTATTATTATTACTTTTCCTATTATTATTATTATTTGTCGCGATAAAGCTAAATTAAAATTCATACAGACTATCTTCTGGACTATGAAAGATACATGCATGAAGTATGGAATTCACATTTTCTAAACTACTAATAGGCCTACAGCATCATCAATATTCTTCAAGTCATTGTATTTCAATAGATCACATTGGCGACAAAGCCAATTTAATACACCAAATTTATCGAACTTTCAAAATCTTTTTCTGTAAAATTCTTATTTTACACATATCAAATTATGACTGAAATTGTTTCCCCACAACAGAAATTTAAAATTCATGAACAATAATTCTAAGAGACTAATCACTGTGGAATCTATTTCCTTTGCGGTCCGACATGGTTTTACATATTTCATAAAACTCGAATCTCTTCTAATTAAGAATTAAAATAAATTGATGGGGCTATTGTTCTGCAAATGCTTTAAAAGTGAACATAGGAAGGAAAAGCACAAAATGTATACATAAAGTAAGCATTAACGATTTCTTAACACTAACATTAACCAGGCGGGTTTTCCTGTGTATGAATTCTTGGTAATAAATTGGATGAAATTACACATTAAACTAACTTCTCTGTCTTCCACTTTGATGTGGAGACATAAATCACATTGCTCCTCTAGTCTTGCCATAACAAGAAAACCTCTTTCACAAAATAACCCTTTCACAATGCTTTGCACTTCCCATCAAAAGACTTTCACCCCCTGCCTTAGTTCCTTGTATTTTCATTCACCTCGCTTTTGTACTTCAATATTATGTCAGTGGGTTATATTTTGGAAGGAAGATATTAATTTTCAAAGTACGTGGCAAGGTTTTCAAGTCATTGCTGATTTCAAGAATCATTCCAACTCACATACAAAAGCCTTACTTAACCCTTTATTCCACAATAGATTATGCTCTTCAAACCATAACGGGGGAAATGTTCTCCGTATTTGTGCTATTTAAGTCTGGGATCACGTTTCAGTCTTTATTTTAGAATACATTCAGTGACTTCATTGTATTCGTAATTTAGCAGGTGGAGTTGAAGAACCTGCTTGGAAATGAGGTAATCAATTATACACTTATACAGAGTGCTAATGAATAACACCTGTGTATACTGAGGCTCCCAGATTTTGGTCATTCGGCACATGAAGATGGTAAGGTTGTCAGCCTTACGCACCGGCAGCCTTTAACCCCAGGATTCCTCCTGATATTCAGTTCTGTTAGAGCAGGGATGGGCAACCTTTAGAAAGATGTGGGCTAAATTTTACGATATTTATGAAGTCGCGGGCCGTAGATAATAGGTAGTAGTGAAAAAATAATCATGATACGGTTTTTTATATTTATAAAATATAATGTTAAAGATACATGAATGAGAACAATATCGAACTGATTAGGCATTTACTTACAAAAAGCAGAAATTATTGAGAAGCTTGAGCTTGAACTTGAGAAACAAGATAATCAATGTTCTCTTCAATCCCACTAATACACAAGCGCAGAGTGTTTTCCATATTTGCATCTGTAAGTCTGGTTCGATACTTTGATTTAGGCCTATTACAGCATTTTTTTAGCGCTGACCGGAAGGAACACCCTTTTAGTTCAGGCTTTTGTTTTCCCCCTCTCACTCTCTAGTTGGCGAGAACCGAAAATATTTACTTTTTGGAGAGCGATTTTAAAATATTCCGCGGGCCGAATTAAAAGTCTCGGCGGGCCACATCCGGCCAGCGGGCCGGGCGTTGCCCATATGTGTGTTAGAGGCTGAGTCGACCCGAGGGCCATAGTGCCACCAGAAGGATTAGGCCAATTGAAAAACTCCAACGACCACATCGGGGATAGAACCCGCGACCTGAAAACAATTTCAGTCATAATTTGTAGCGCAGCTCCTCAACCACTACGATACGGCGTATCCCAAAAATTTCGGTGTTATTCATCAACACCCTGTATAACTGTATATTATATTATAGAAATAGAGTTATAATATTAAAAATAAAATAGTCTTACCTGAAGGTGTAGCCTAGATATACCTTTAAGGAGAAAAGAAAACACTGGGTACATTGAGTAATATGTAGGGCAAGGCATTTGATGATTTTGCATCGTTTTTATATGAAAGTTAAAAGATAGCTCGAATATATTTAAATGTGTATAATGAAATAATTGATTAAATAAGGGTAATTTGTTTTTGCATTTTTTTGCTTTATTTTGCATTTTCTGTCATTTACAAGAAATAGGTCATTTTTGGGAAATTTTTAGGTAATTTTTTTGCATTTTTGGGTCATTTTCAGTATTTTTAGGTATTTTTCGGCATTATTGGTTATGTTTCAGTGAAGGTGGAGAGGAGCTTTCCCATGTACAAATAGTTATTTCAGACAACAGACAATCATTTTTATTTGAGAATCTCCGCCAAGTGTTCATAGACCATTTTAATTCAGGTTCATTGTAAACATCATAGCAGTTTGTCTTGTAGCAACAAAGAATTATTTTTTCTTTCCTTTTATATGGCACATATTTGCTAGTGGCAATTTGATGGACATGCCAGTTCAGAAAGAATTTTTTTTCGCTAAGAGTGTCCAAGTCGTAGAGATTTACAGTAATAAAATAAGTATGTTTTATATTGTAAATTCATATATAAGGCACTGTCATCTGTTAAATTGCTTTTAGCAATTCACTAATTTAAAAAAAAAAACTAAATATAAGTAATAATGGAAAAATTATTGGTCATTTTTAAAACATTTTGTGTCATTTTTCCACTATTTTTAGGTCATAAATGCATCTTTCATTTTGCATTATTTCACTATTTTATGGTCATTAACCGCCTTGCCCTAATAATAAGTAATACTAAACGGGGTTATTTTCAGAGCTCTCATTGTTTTGTTCTCACTTGTTGAGAACTGAAACTTACTTTACTGCGAATGGCTTATCTCCTAAGTCTATTTGTACCTCCTGCTTCCCTAGTAATGTCAGCAAATGACAACTACATTACCATAGGAATCGAAACCAGAGGCTCCTTGGGGATAATACAAGACACTCCTATCTAAGTAATGAGAGAGCGAGACGGCAATATCCTATCTTAGTCCAGGGACTGAATGTTCAATGTTATGCCTTCTAAAGCTTGTTTCACATTGGCGAACGGCACCGAACAGCATTTCCGAAAGGGATTAACGTAAAGAATAAAAACAATTCATACAAAGAAAGGTTTCACATTGCTTCAGACGCGATCGGGCCAAAATTTTATTACCTGACCTACTCCAAAAACTGCTGTTTGGAAGTTCTCGAGGCAAGATTCTTTCAGACAACTCCGTAGAGCCAGGTAGAAAAGCAGGTAGAGCGGCGTTCTTCGCATAAAGGCCCTTGTCATACAACAAGACAGAAACTATTTTCTCTAACCACTTACAAATATTCGCTATTGTCACGCACCAGTAAACAACATCATTAAAAACAGTAGTTCAATAATACAATTACATATAATTATACACACTTCTTTCAACAAATTAAAATACAATTTCTTAAAGATGAGAGTTTTATACTCGTGATTAATTTTAGTTTTAATTATTTTTTTTTTTTTACATTTTTTAAATTTAAAACTAAACTTTTGTTAAAGCAATCAAGAATGGACACTCAAACATATCGTGATTAATCTCATTAAAAGTTCAGTAGAGAAAATCTGTAATAAACCACGCTTAAAAGAAGAGTTCTTATAAATTTATTCTGGTCAACGAACACGTGTTAAAAACATTGTAACTTATGACATTTATTTAATTCTGTTAACAGACCTTAATGACACATACTATAGGTACTGTAGTATAAAGACACAGACGACATATAGCTCAAATTTATTGTTTAATTTCAGTTTTATCTTATTGAGGCTACATGTTTTCTATAACAATTAAAGTTATATATTATATTGATTTCGTTTATTTTAGACTTCCTCGACCTAGGACAACTAAACTGATAGTTGAACTCCGGAGTATGTATATTAACAAATCTTTTATTTGCATTACTATAATATTATACTTAGCACAGTTATACATTTTATATTTACACATTCAGCAATATTGGCATTGAATCGCCAAGGAATTTCTAGAGACTGTAAATAGAACAGACAAATCCGTGGCATATTTATTTACAGTTTCTAAACATTTAGAAAAATACTTTCGGCAAGACAATACAGTTGTCAAATCTATGGCGGTTATATGAGGGGGGCCTGTACATGAGAGAAAGAGAGAGAGAGAGAGAGAGCGAGAGAGATATATATAGGGATACTAACTAAACTAAACTCCGTGGCGCTACATCCCTGGAGGGACTTGGCCTACCACCCGACCGCTGCGTCATCTCCCGTAGGCAGATGGCAGGATTGGGGGGCATGTGGTCAGCATGCCGACACCCACGGCCGTTAATGGTGGTTTTCTTGACCGGAGCCGCTACTTTTCTATCAAGTAGCTCCTCAATTTGGAATCACGAGGCTGAGTGCACCCCTACCAGACCTCCCTACCTCAGAAAAATCCGAGGAGGTACCGGGAATCGAACCCGGGCCGACGGATCTGCAGTTAGCAACGCTAACCACAAGACCACGCCGGCGGACATATAGGGATACAAGGTGCTTAAATACTAAAGGTTAGTCCACTTGCCACCCTGAGCGGTCATTGGCTGCGGGATGTGACGTGGCTAGGATGTCAGGCACCCCCTTTCTCATAAGAAATGAATGGAGAACAGATGGTTTTTAACCTTTATTATTTAATTACAGGCAGCAACTATCAAGTGTTCTAACATGCCAACCCACAGTATAAGAACTGATCTATTAGGCTGTGTGGTAGAAATTGTAAAAATCGATCGGGTTTGGTTTAAAAATCGTAGTTATTGAAGCTGTTTTTACAGGCTAAGATCACATCTGCATGTGATGTTAAGATAATATGAATGTATTGGAGTTTCATGAGAATATAACACAGGACTATTTCTAATGTTCTTATTCGAAATAGGCAGGAAATAAGAACCACATTTTTAAATTAATTTTAATACTTCATATTAAAATACGTCCACCGCTGTGGCTCAGGAGATGCGTTCAATCCTCTCACGCAGCGGGCCCGGGTTCGATTCCTGGTCGGGACAATTTACCTAGGCGAGGTTTTTTCCCGGGTTTTCCTTCACCTTTGAGACAAATGTCAGGTAACTTTAGGCCCTTGTGGTCCCCGGATATCGTCTGGCCGTCATTATCATCTTCATCCCCATCCTCGCCTTGTTCTGCGTGAGTGTGTGTGTGAATGGTGTGTACCGTCCTATGTGTTAATTCTTAATCTATTGTTAATTTTATGGTAGCACATGTGTATATTGGAACTTATAACTCAGATTATTACCTTAGGCAGACCGCCAATCTCTCTGTTGGTTCAATGGGTTGTCGGAAGTTGGAACGTCGAAGCGTGATAGCTGGCCTCAGTAACTCCAGTAGGACATTGAATTTTTCATGTGACATCCTGAAGTACTGGAAGAACTTGGCTGGATCGGCAATTAGTTCTGCAAACAAGTGGTGAAATTCTCCAAATTCAAGTCTTCGGAGATTTATGGGATGGACCCATTTTCTTCTTTTCCTCTTCTTTTTCTGTTCCATTTCCATACACACAAGCGCAATCATCACGATATCTTCATCTGAATCACTCATACTGCAATTAACACGGATACAACAAACGAAGTGTCTCTTCTGGAGGTCACTCCTACACAAACGCAGCTGAGAAAAATAGCTGATTGCCAGGAGTAGTGGGATGGGGGTTGAAGGAAATTTGACATTGACGAGGGTAGGATTAAAATTTATAACCTTCAGACGCTTGACGACGAATATGAATGCTGCTTACGGAACTACCATTTCGGCACCTAACGGCGCCGTTCGCCAATGTGAAACAAGCTTAACTCAATACTTCTTTCTCTGTGGCCTGGCCAGTGGGTTCTTTTGTTAGCCCTCCGGTTTCAAATGTGATGGCAACTACGAAAAAAAGCCGTAAGGAATAGAAGAAAAAAAACAGAAAATGTAAGGTTGTTTCCTCTCACAATGTCCCCCATTTCTCACGCATTATTCAGGCTTTCATGTGTTCCTATTTCTGTCCATTTGTATTCTTATTTCTCTCCTTTTTTTCTATTTTCTCTTTTTTTATTTATTGTACATGCTGTTCAATTCGTTCTCCTAGTTTTCAATGCCCGTTTCACTCTTCCTATCTCTGTTTTCCTATCGGTTACGGAGATATCCTTGTCTTGCAGTGGCTGATGACTCTTGCCTATGGAGATACATTTCCTCTTTCTTTTTTTTTTTACATATGCACATATATTCTGATATAAACAACGCCACAGCACGAATATGCTATGCTGATGTATTTTTCCCTCTTTTGCTTCTATCTGATGAATGTTTCAAAGTGTACCAGTTTTCACAGCCTGTTAAGCATTTGCATCACATGAATTTCTTATACAAAGTTTCAAATACAAGTTTCTGTTTACCCAGTGGAACCTTTTCAGGATGTTCGGAATGAGGATAATTTTGTTGCACAGTAGGTCTGCATGTTTATTTAATTCAAACGTACAGGGGCCTCAGAAATTCGTCGGAACATTCTCATGTGAAAAAAAGTGTCAGAATTATCAGAGATACTAATAAGTTTACATGTACATAATAGGCCTACATGATGTGCCTGTGCGTTGTTTCACCACTAATACATACAGTTCATTCAGTTGTTTGGAAAAATAACAAGAATTTGTTATAGTTATTTAAGATGTTAGGCCATTATGTAGAGACACACCAACGCTCGTTTGGTAACTTCGTGCTTGCCTGTTAAGTTCTTATCACGATCGAACATCGTACGACGTTTTATGTTCTTTTGAATCCCAAATTATTTTAAACAAAAATAATTGTAGTTGGAAAAACTTTTTGTTAATTTCTTACTGTAGCGGAATTCAGGCTCTTTTGGTTGGCAACATTTTTTTTTTCAAACTAATTATAATTGTCTTAAAATGTATGTTCCAAGTAGCCTATTCATGATTCTTAAGGGTGGACATACAGCTTTGGGTGAAATTCATAGGTGGGAAATAGGTGAAATTAATTTTTTTCTCAGCAATGAATTGTTCTGTAACCTTGTAATCTGGCATGTTTTTTTATTGAATACTTCTAAAATTGCATACTATTTTTCAGAATTAATTAATGTGTTACAGGTATGGTAATTTCATTACAAAATGGCAGCCATATTTCGTGCACTAAAATGCCGTTTCCGTGATAATTTCCACAAGCAATATTTTTGAGTGATTCTTTTTTCTATCTGTTTGTGAACATCATATGAACAACATCATCTATAAACTTTGGAATACCTACAGTATAAGTGTTATTAAAAGGAAATAAATATAGGCTATATAGATATATATCTATATATATAAAAGGCTTTGTCCTGACTGACTGACAGGAATCAACGTAGAGCCTAAACTATAACAGGTAGAGACTTGGAATTTTGACAGTACCTTCGTTTCATAATGTAGGTGCTCACTAAGAAAGGAATTTACAAAATTTTGATTTTAAATGCCAAAAATTAAATGTTTTTGAGAATACTTAATAACTTTTTACACAGAATTATAAAACCCAAATCACAGAACATATTGTTGCTAATGGTATCAGATGGCTTTGGAAAAAAAATGCAAGTTTGACAAATAAGACAAGGTATCAATTTATAATTCATGTTATAAATAAATATTAAAGAATGTAATCCATGAATGCAGTCACATAACTTTTCTCTACCCTGGACATAGAGAAAACAATACGAGGTATGGTAATATGGTATATTATTATATCGCAGGTTTTTGGAGAGAGAAGTATGAAAGTGATATTGCTTTCTGTTTAATTTTATCCCCAAAACAGTTTTATGGTAACATGAGAGGGAGAAATAAAATTTTTCGCCTCGGTATTACAATTTTATGTTACAGGAATTTTTGTTTCTTCTTATTTCAACCCTTACCAGGCTTGCTGTGTACAAGCGATGCGATGCAGAATTCTACATCCTCTATGAGCCACAAAAAAACTATATCAAGCGTTTTCTGAGGGAATAGTTTTAGTGTAATAAGTCGTTCTTCCTATTTCAGATTATAAATACCTATATAAGGACCTAGAATTTAAAAATCGAAAGCCCTTCATAAGTTCATTTCCAATTACAAAATAAAAAACCCGGGCGACGCCGGGTCTTTTAAGCTAGTATATATATATATGTATTTTTTTTAGATTTTTTCATAAAAATATATGTATATATTTTTAAAAAGATAAACTTCCTATTAATGTTAAATGAGTTATTGTACATAGAATTGTTCATATGATATCAACAAATACACAGAAAAATAATCACTGAGGAATATTGATAATTGTGGAAGTTATCAAAGAAACGGTATTTCAGTGCATGAAACGTGGCAGCCATTTTGTAATGCTAATCACCCTTAACTGTGCAATTGTAGAATTAGTCGATAAAGAGTATGTCTGATTACGATGTTGTAAAGCAATTCATTTCTGAGGAAAAAAAAATGAATTTCACCTATTTCTCACCTATGCATTTTACTCAAAGCTGTATGTACCCCCTTAAACGAAAATTAATAGTTAAGGAACTCTGAGGCCAGCTCCCGGTGCTAGGGTTAACACTTATAAAACAAACGCTTAAAACGTGATTTACTTTGAAGTCCGCACTCTGTTATTTAGTGTTGCTTTATGTTAAATGTGTTGTTTACAACCGATACTTATAAATAGTAGCTTGTGTTATATTGTTCTGCATTTGAAATTGGATGTTGTCAATTGCCTTTGAACTAGACCTCAGCTCATTTGGATGTATATATCCTTGCCATTTTGTTGTTTACTGTAAATTTCAATTGTTTCAAATTTCACAATAGTATATTGCGATACATGTGCCGTAAGCGGTGCGTACGGATCGAGTATTGCATGCTATTTTTTGCACGATGATTAATTATACCGAATTATTTATATTAATTGAGATATTAGCTGAAAATATTATGTATATACACTATTGAAGATGGATGTTATATTTCAGAAAGTGATTCGCATGTGTTTGTTATTATGGGAACCGAATATTTATCCTGTTAAAGTCGCCACAAACTGGGGGGCCTTGGTCCATAAAGGCTTGTATTATGATTTTACTTACGACACAGTGTGCTTTTTGTAATTTTTACCGCACGGAAATTTGTTTTGTTTCCATAGCAACAAGATTCCGTGCGGGAATGTCAAGTTACGATCCACGGCAACAATATTCGTAAGTATCACTAATTAGTTACGTCGTGCAAAAACATGCATGGGAATTCGCCTAGTCCACATTTAAACTAGGTAACTTTCTGATATAGAGCTTTTCTTAGTTAGGAAATGTTTCTAAATTTTAACATGTAGAACAAGTGAGAGCCTACTTTAATAAATCAGTGAAATCTCCTCAAGAAAACGTCGTTAGCAGAGCCCGGATTTTTATGACAAAAAATACCTAAAATGACCTATGAAATGTCTGCAAAAATACAAAGAAAGACCCAAAAATTTGTATGAAAATACTAGTTTATTCATCAGATTTATGGCAATTCTATATTATTTTATGTTGTTTACCCAATTATATCGGCTTGTAAATAGTTAATTGGTACATACAAACACCGTCTTTCTGTCTGTATCCAGATTAAAATTATAACAAGATCTATTTATTTATGGTTATTTAGAGTTCCGATAATATTAAATGTAAGTAAATGTATAAATACTCCATAATGCGAGGAACACAAAAATAAAAAAATAACGAGTTTATATTTAAAAAATTACCTAAAAATAAGAAATGTGAAAGAAACCTCAAATGACAAAAAAAATACTGAGAATAAAAAATGGGGGAAATGTCGTAAAATCACCTATTAGTTACTATTTTTATAATCTAAGATCAGAATATCTGCACTGGTGGGCAACGTCTACGATGGTCCAGTTAAAAGATGACATGTAATCAAAATCCGGGCCGTAGTCATTAGTGACAGCATGCTGACCACATGCCCCAATCCTGCCTTCTTTCAAGGAACTTGGTAGATGGCAGTAGATAGTGGAACTGTCAGGCGATGGTTATGTAGTTCTGCATAATGTAGTGCCATGGTGTTTATTTGTTTACTTACTTATTATAATTCCTTTGGTACTTGGTATTTGCTCGCAATATTTGGCAAAATTATTGTGCGTTTGTAAAATAGCATTAAAACTAAATTCTTATAAAACTGCATATTATTGCAACGCGTTTACCCCCTGCAGCCTAATAATGTAATATAATAATAATAATAATAATAATAATAATAATAATAACAAAATCATGTAAACTGATGTAACAAAGTACCAGAATGCGTTTGTTTATCCAGTGATAATTGCAATTATGATATGCAGAAAACAAGTTATTTTTGCTATCTATTTTCGATTTTAGATCGATTAATAAAGCAGGGCTTACGGAAGGACAAATGTGTAGTTTGATAAGCGGACGTGAAGGAATATGTGGGTAGTGTTGTTTGTCAAAGCTACCTGTATTGCAACTTCCAAAGCTTCATATGTACACTGTAAAACAATATGTTGCCATGAGAACTGGTTTGTATTTTATAAATTCTTTCTAATATATTACCATAAAATAGCCATTAAATTGGGCATTTGGTTTAATATCAGTAGGCTACTTACCATGGACGTTAAGCAATGCGAAATCTTTTTGGACATACAAAAAGAACGTAAAGAGCAGTACAAGTGGTAGTTTTATTTGCAAGCAAGCCTTTAATAGTTATCGAAAACATGAATGGTCCAAGAACAGACCCTTGAGGAACGCCCGAGTCAAGGGAAACCATATTTGTCTAGCACTGAAATCAACAATTTGTTTACGATCATACAAATACGAATTCAAAAAGTTTCCGAGAAATACCAATACAACAATAATAACATCGTCTAATCAATCTTTTTACCTAAGCACTTCAGATATTGGCCTAATTTTTATTGAAGCGTACTTCCATGACCACAAGACAGCTGGTCAAGCTACATAATTATTAGGTTCTCCATACCAGCAGCGAGATGATTGGCGTGCGTAGCACAGCTAATAGACGCGTGTAATCATCCATTAGGTGTATTCCCATTTATTAGGGATCCCTACGGGCTGTCGCTGTTATATCGCCACCTCTGAATAATTTGCGCCCGCCTTCGTGCCATGTAATATAGATTACAGTCATGAGTTCGGCTCCCGATGTGTTAATATGCATCTTGTGGTGCATGATTGGACTGAGATGTTAGTAATAATCTCGGTATATTCCGTCCTTACATTAGCATTACAAAGGTAGTACACTTGTTATAAGCCATCAAGAGAGAGAAAATACTTTGAACCTTTAATAATATGAATTATACGACACAGTAACGGAATTTAAAACAGATTCTGACCAACGTGACTCGTCCATTGCCACTTTTCTCAGGTAAAAAATTCATGACTAGACCTGGGATTTTAAGGCAAATACCTATTTTGTTCCTTATGAAATAACATGAAAATTTTTAAATGTGTGGACGTTTCATGATAAATCACTTACATTTATAGAGTTTTATAGTGCCCTAAAATGCCTATTTGGACCTTTAGAGCCTATTTTACTATTTTAGAGCCTAAAATGCCTATTTTGTACATTTAAAATAAAATTCAACTTTTGTAATTTTTACACTCTTATAATGGACATCCCTCAATGAAAAGCAGAACAGCAGAGGTGGGTTTTTCACAGAAACATGATTATTCCAAAATTGTCGCGTAAGGAATGCTGACTAACGGGGGAGGGGGAGGATTAAGGGGAAGGACTACTGTGTCAAGTCACCAGTGAAAGGATATCTGTTTAAGTGAATATAGTTCATGATGCCTAATTTTGCAGTTAATTCTTTTAAGAATAGGTATACCACGTTTCTTGCAGTAAAAAAATAATATGTTACAGTTTAAGTGTATATTGCAGTATTTTAAAGTCAATTTTCTATCTACTTACACATTTTTAAAGCATATTTTAAGTGCCTATTTTCTCTTTTAAAAGCCTCTTTACTTGTTTTAAAAGCCTATCTTAGGTGCCTAAAACTAATTTTTTTAGAGCCTAAAATCCCAGGTCTACTCATGACCAGGGCCCGGATTGTAATGACATGTCCTCTTTTTATTAATGCTGCATAGACATTGCCAACTTATAGATAAATCCTAATCATGACCTCTATATTATAGAAATGCATTTTTATTATGTCATTTTTTGTCATTTTATGCAATTTTATATTTGTTTAGGGTATTTATTTCAATTTTACGTCAATATTCTGTCATTTTCGTGACATTTGCATCCTTATTTAGTCATCTTCATTGAATGTATTAACTTTTTTTGTCGTCTAGCTAGCATCGTCCCCAGTAACTTTGAAGTTTAAATAAATTACTAGGTTACTATAATGCAACATTTTTGTAGGATCTACAACGTTCTTGCTTTTCTTCTCAAATGCTCCAATCAAGAACAAAGAACAAAGTTTTTAGATCTACAACATCCTTTCTGCATTTACAGTTTTTTACAATTATGAACAAATTAGTCTATAACTTTGAGTGTAGGCCTACAATAATTTCTTATAAATAAATATAAGTTTTTAGGTCATTCTTTATAATTATTAAGTCATTTTCTTAAAAAATTTAGGTTCATTTTATAGGTCTTTTTCAAACAATTTTAGATCATCAGAATCCAGGCCCTGCTCATGACCTTCGGCTTTCCATGCCTATGTTCTACCAACTAAGCTACCCAGAGCTACAGCACTAGATGGAATCTCTGTCCTATGACTGATGACTAGGGTTCGGATGTTTATGACCTAAAAAGGTGGAAAATATGACTGCAAATATGCCCTTAAAAATGTCTAAATATGACTAAAAGTTCCAAAATACGACCTAATAAAAGACATAGGCCTAATATGTAAAAATAAATGTTCCAATTTAAATTTTTTAATTACACTAAATTATTTCATCGTATGAATTCAATCAGACTATCACTTTTTAACAATTTTACAGTTGATTTACAGTTTTACTTGTAATTAACTTATAGATTTAAATATTTTGCTCCTGTTTGCTCGCTTCATTAACTCCGAATATTTTTGTAGATCTGGCGTGAACAATTATATTAATTTTAAAATGAAGTTATCTATTAATTTGGCAAAACATTAAATTAATGAAATAACTTTCAAATTTAACTCAACCGTTTAAGGCATGTACTTTATAAATGTGGTCCTTTACCAAATTTATAATTGAAATATGACATTAAATTACAAATATGACCAAAATATGACCAATACCATAAATATTACCTAAATGTGATTTTATATGCAAAATAACAACGGCCTGAAAAGTTTAACAACAGTGCAATTCGTGTTTAATTTGTGTTTGCGACGAGAATAGCGGTCAAGATAAAAATATGACATGTCATGAACATCCGAACCCTACTGATGACCCTTAATGTTTACCTCTCTGAAAGACATGAAAAGAAAAAGAAGATTGGGACCACCGTCGTGGTTAGCGTCAGTGACTACGGATCCGCAGGCCCAGGTTCGTTTCCCCTTATTTCCTCTGATTTTTTTGCGGAAGGGAGGTCTCAGCATCGACATTCAAACTGAGGGGCTACTTGATTAAGAAGTTGCAGCTCCGGTCACGGTAATCATCGTTGACGGCAGTGGGTGTCCTCATGCTGACCACATCGTGCCATCTGATTATGGAATAGAAGTTTTAGGAGGGGCTGCTTACACTCAAATAAACAGGATACTTGTATTGCAAAAGAAAATCGTATAACTTTATAACTTTAAAAAAAAAATTACTCCTGTAGAGAGGTTTTTAGTTCAAAAAATATTCTTACTGTTGTGTCAATCTTCGTATTTAGAACTGTGAAGTTAGTGGTAAGCAATTCTGAACAAAAACATATCGATGTACAGTACATAGCTACTGCACTAGAAGTAAATTTGATTATTTTAGGGAAGCTAACACTAGGAAGATAATTGACATTGCATTCCTGTTTAATTTCATCTCCAAAACGGTTTTATGGTAACATGAGAGTGAGAAATAAAGTATTCCGCAAAGACAATACAATTTTATGTCACCGGAATTACTGTTTCTTCTTAGGCCTGTTTGAACCCCTACCAGGCATGGTGTGTAGAAGCGATGGGATGCAAAATTATACATCCTCTAGAGCCATAAAAACCTATATCAAGCGTTTTCTGAGCGAATAGTTTGAGTGTGATATGTCGTTCTTCCTCATTTCAAATTCTAAATACCTAGATATAAGGACCTAGAATTTTAAAACCGAAAGTCCTTCATAAGTAAATTTCCAATTACAAAATACAAAACCCGGGCGACGCCTGGCCTTTTAAGCTAGTATTCAATAATTGTACTTTTTTCCATATTAGCTCTTAGTAAGTATAATTCTTGTATTGTGTATTATAATGTACAGCCTCTAGTTATGAGCATAGTTGCTCTTTGAGGTCCTTGTTGATAAATAGTCTTAAAAAAATTAAAAAAAATTGCCAGTAAAACTAGCACCACTCCTGATAGTATGGAAACCGCCTAATTTCTTAATCAATCAATCAATCTTTAATTCACCTTTAAAACTGAACAATACAGTTATGGCTTTGTCTTTACAAAAAAATAAGACTCCCTATATTACAGACTATAAAAACAACTAAGAGCTAAAATACATCATAGCCTATAAAGTAGGTCTACACGTCAATAACACAAATAACACATATGAAATGCAGGGGAACATGAAGCGAAAGGGAAAATGTAACCTTGAAATTACTCGTTCTTACCGTCAAAACATTAAATTCACACTTGCATTAAAATATTCTTTAACGTCATAAAATGGATTAGCAATAAGCCACGATTTTAACACCTTTTTGAATCTGGTCAAGCCAATCGTGTGAGCCTCTCTGGGTAATCTGTTGAACATGTCCACTGCCATATTATTATACCACTGTTTAGATTTTGTCAATCTTACATTGGATTTGACTATCAAATAGTTAAACCTAGTATGATAGCTGTGATGGGAATTTTGAAAACTGTAATTTGCTAGATTTGCCTTTACTGCAACAAGACAATTATAAATGTATTGGTTAAAGACTGTAAGAATATCTAAATTGATGAATAATGGACGACAGTGAGCATCAAATGAATTGGAAATTATTCTTACAGCTTTTTTCTGCAGAATAAGTATATTCTTAACATTGCCTCCAATGAAGCATAAGAAAGCTTTAAATCAAGTATCAATTGTATGTACACTAATCAATCAACTGTGTACTAGGTTATGCAGGATACTGTACAGTATTCAGGACCAATTACTGGATTGGTCTCGGTTAATTACCGACATCCATGAGTATGCACCATTACCTCGTAGTATAAATCCGCCAGCATCCTTACATTGTTTACATCAGTTGCAATCATGTTAAGGATCTTTCCCTCGTACGTGAAAGATTTCGGGGATACAAATTATAAGCCAGGATACTGCTGTGTCTGTTATTTTCTATTTCATTCACTCACACTTCCCTCCGGGCGATGCTGCAATTCGTTAGTATGAAGACATTCTAGAGAGATAATACACTACTAGCCTATAACGAATCAGAAAGTGGCAACCTCCTATGCACAGGTGGTCGAAGCACTTGTACAATGGGTTGAGAGTCCATTGTTATGAGCAGAAATACATTTTTTTAAAGTTTCAAATTAGTTTAGGAATTAAGAACAAACTAGAACAATGGACTCTAAAGATTAGAATTGTAATAACTGGTTTAAGGATCTTAGGTCTATGGATCTTATGTCTAGACCTGGGATTTTAGGCTCTAAAAAAACTTCGTTTTAGGCACCTAAAACAAGCTTTTAAAACAAGTAAATAGGCTTTTAAACTAGAAAATAGGCCCTTAAAATATGATTAAAAAATTTGTAAATAGACAAAAAATAGACTTTACAATATTACAACATACACTTAAACTGTAACGTGATCTTTTATTACTGTTAGAAACGTGGTAGGTATATATCTACTCTTAACAGAAATAACTTCAAAATTAAGACAGAATTAAAAAAGACATTTATCAAAAGCAGTTATGGGTCATTAGAAAAATGAGATCACTACAAGCCTTGAAGGGCCTTGGATTTCAATAACGGCCAGCTCATGGCCTGCAGATATTGGATGGTCGTGTGGTCAACACACTGTTGACTTGACACAGTATGTCCCTTCTTACTGCTTGTTCCTTGTTCTTTTGAGCTAATCCTCCCTCTCCCCCTTCAATCAGTATTCCTTTGGCAACAATTGTTTGGGAAAATCAAGTATCTGTGAAAAACCGACCTTTGCTGTTCTGCTCTTCATTCAAGGATGTCCATGATTGTAAAAAATCACAGCAGTTTAATTTCATTTTAAATGTAAAAAATATGCATTTTAGGCACTAAAATAGTAAAATAGGCTCTAAAGGCCCAAATATGCATTTTAGGGCACTGCAAAACTGTATAATGTAATTTGCCTTAAAATCCCAGGCCTACTTAGGCCCTATGTCTGAGAGAAGGAAGGTCTACCTGATAAATGAGTCTAATTCGAAAGAAGGTTAGAGAAATGATAAACCACAGCAAAAGTCTAAAGACTAAAAATCTAAATTTAATTTGAAACAGGTCTATGGCATAGCTCCATTTCTGGCACGAAATTGAATAAAAGTTAATTATTCAAAACTCAAAATGGCAAGACTAAATAATAAATTATTTAAACAAAAGCATAAAAACTTATTACAAGCTCGTAAGTTCGAGTGTGCTTAGAAACTACACATCTTGGATCTTGGAGATGGCTATCACTCAAGCTGGATCGTAGTGTTTTTTTAACCTTTTCACTGCTACTGACTTATAAATTTGTCATCTGAAAAAATTGTATAAAAAGCAGAAATATAAAATTAATCAAGTGTTGCTTCAAGTAAAATGTGGAGAATTATATCCACGTATTACAGTTCTCGTTATTGGTGATTAGCTTTCCACTGAAATTTTCTTCATCGATTTCAAAAGTTGCGTCCACTGATGGATTCGCTTGATGATTGCTTGTATAAATGTAAAATTTCAGCTCCGAAAGGGATAGAGAGAAATTAGCAGTCTCACAATTTTTTTTTCAGCTGGACAAGGGTGCAAAAACTGCCTGATATCCTCCAAATATTATTTGGCTTTACTTGTGATAGGAAAACGTTTGCATAAGTTTGCTCGTTTTTCTGTCTCGCTGAAACCAGATAAGACAGTCCACATAATAATGGCCGAGTATGGAGGTGGATGTCCAATTATATAATATACTGTATACAAAAAAAATTATATTATATAAGTTATATTTATATCTTTACACCCTAGCGGCCGTAATTTTGAAGATATTTGAACCAAATTTTATGATGTTATTTCTAGGCCCAATAGTTCGGACAAGTTCGTTAATGAGCAAAATTGGCCCAAGGGGAGAGTCGGGGTGGGGGTTGAAATTTTCAAAAATTGATATCCTGGCCCCCATGAAGTATAGAGGGAAACGTTGTTTGATTAAATTAGAGTACTCCCTATGGAGTTCACAGTGACACCAACGATTCGGGGGTGTTGGGGGTATAAGTGGGGGTGGGTGGATGGAAATTCTAAATTGTTGAAACCACGTCTTGTGGGGTATCGTTGAAAAGCTCTTGATGAGTACTCTACAAATCAATAACTAGTTTCTCGATAGCAGTCATAGAAGTCGAGATTTGAATGTTTGAAAAGGCTCTTTCCTCTTTTTTGCAGTTATTATTGCGGGTTTGTCATGCCAAGCCTAAAGTAGAAGAGTGCTGCGCAGCGACAATAAATTAAACCAAAAGCACTTCGAAATCTTCCTCACCCTGTAGGCCTGCCTGAAGGAATTTTATTTTTCTTTCTATCTCCTCAGATCCATCCCCGAAAGAAAGTTCTGCGTCCGCCACTGGCCATGAGATACAATGTTTTAAAAGTAGCCCTGTTTAGAATAATTCAATATTCATTCAATTTCCTATTCAGACTACAGGCACAACCCTACACTAAATTCCTCTTAGTCTATGCATTTTGTTCTCGCGGCGACGACGGAAGCTTCAGATTATCTCGAACAGAATCTTCCTCACATAAATTACAGTCTGACAATCCGGTTCCAATATTTAAAATATTTCTTCATTCCTTCTTCATGAATAATTGAAGAAATTAGTTCAACTTAAGGAACGAGTGGGCTAAAATCCTTACACGTCTCTTAAAAATTATGTTCCAGTAATTCCCATTCTCATGAAAAAAGTTTTTTAACAAAAAATCTGACGCGAAGATAAAAAAAAGAGTCATATTTTATACAGTTGATATATGATTTATCTATTGGCTACCAAAAACGAGAGAAAAGTAGGCCTACTTGTAAAAAAGAATTCAAAGATACGCTCGAAAATGCAGAGAGAAAAGAAGTTGGAGGAATATCGAATGTAGTTTTTATCACAGTGAATAAGAGAAGAGGAAGGGGTTACATGATGGTGAAAAAGAAGGAAAAGAATACCCTTATTTCTTAGTTTTGGAAGCAGTGAACTCAGGGGCGGCTCGAGTAGGGAAACAGATGTCTATGAACTACTACTAAGCGAAAGCATTCTCTTTCTAAAATTCACAGCCGGCCAAACTACGGCCCGACAAGACTTTTTTGCACTCCCTAGTAAGTGTTACTTACGAAAGTTGTTTACATGGATCGTAACTTGACATTACCACACGCAAATCTTGTTGCTAGGGGCGACGGGCAGAAAGTGACTTGTTGCTAGGGGCGACGGGCGGAAAGTTACTTTACCGCCCGCAAATGCTTATTTGCGAGCAGAAATGACCAAGGCCTCCCCGCTTTATAAATATTCGGTTGCCATAAACAATAACAAATGCGAATCCCTTTCTGAAATAAGCACCATTCTTCAAGACTGTATATACATAATATTTTCAGGTAATATCACAATTAATATAATTAAATTGATATAAGTAACCGTCGTGCAAAAAATAGCATGCAACACACGGACCGTAAAGGAATTTACGGGTCTCGAAAACTTAAAAACCCTCGGCTGCGACTCGGGTTTTCAATCTGTTTCCTCGACCCGTAAACGTGCCTTTCCGCCCTTGTGTCGCAATATAGGCCTACTATTGATGTCCATGAACTACCACTAAGCGAAAGAATTCTCTTTCTAAAATTCACAGCCGGCCAAACTACAGCCCGCGGACCAAATACGGCTCGACAACACTTTTTCTATGGCCCGCTTAACCCGCTTGATTACAGTAAAGAAGGAATATGACATAAAAGGTGGATCGCATGGAACTTAAATGGGTAAAATTGTGCAATGTAACTACAGTCTACAGTTAAAATGATGTAACAAAGTGCCTTTGTTTAATCAGTGATAGTTGCAATTACGATAAGCTTATGGAGAAAATAAGTTATTTTTTTAATCGACTTAAGAGTTAAGCTCCTGATTGATTCATTAAGCAGGGCTTACGGAAGAACATAGGTCTAATTTGGTAAGCAAATGTGAACGAATATGTGGGTACTGTTATTTGTCAAATCTATCTAACTGTATCGCAACTTCCAAAGCCGTATATGAACAATGTAAAACAATATGTTATCGTGAGAACTGATTTGCATTTGATACATTCTTTCTAATATATTAACCTACCATAAAATAGTCAATAGATTGTGCATTACTCTGGTAGGCCTACTGGTCAACTGATTTGGTCCAAAATCAATATGCTTCTTCCCATTATCATAACAAGTTTCATGTAAATCCGATAAAGCGTATTTGATTTATCGCGCGTATAGACACACGGACAGACAGACAGTCGGACATTTTCCCGTCCACCACACAATCTCAGAAAGTAAATTACCATACTGGCACTTAATAAATGTATTTAAAAGCATTAAATAAACCAAATTTTGTCATTTTGACACTATTAAATTTATATAATTTTGTTAAATTACACATATTCCCGCCAACAATCGCTAAGTTAATTGATGGCCCTGCATTTAAAAAAGTTTGGTCGGTCCGGCTCCGAATTTAGTCTAACCTTTAAATGCACCAGACTCAGTTTCTCACATGATATAAAAACCCACGTCGGACTGCACAGAAAACAGTTAACGTTATGATTAGGCTAGGCTCGTAGTTTATTTCTTTTACCCTATTCCGTAACTTTTATATTAATTTTAAATTTTCTCTCGAGTTATTATTTTATTACTAATTTATTGCAAACAAATGTATCCTACATGATATATTACGCTTTTGAGGATTAGATTTGACTGGTGAAGCCGTGCGAGGCTTTTTCACTTCTTTTTTGACAGCTGGTAAGAACAAATGGACACTTAGTAATTAATTAGACTTTTAAATACAAAACCGAACACAGTCAAATAGCAAGTCCTTAAAAATTCATTCAAATACATCTATGTATTCAAACATTTAAAATCTAGCGAAAATGAAATTATTTATTGAATGAGCTATAAATCCAAACGGATTTGTAGAGATATTTGACTGATCTAATAATGAACAGTCATAAGAGCATCTTATTTTATGGAAAAATATATTGATAGGTACAATTCAATATTATCTAGTTGTTGTACCGTCATCCCTCATTTAGTATGGTCATCAACCATGACAGATAGCATGTGATATTAAAGGAAGGGTAAACTAAAAAAATACCATTTTCTTATTTTAATCTCATCGCACGGAGCTTTGAATTACGAAACGAATGGTGATCTCGTGAACTTCAGGTGCCCAATATTACGCCTTGTACGGGTGAAGTAAAAAGCTGCTGTGACGTCACGCCTGACTAACTCGCTGGCGCTGCTGTAATGCTCGCGCGTGTGTTTCTATACACCACCAAGTCTCATTTGTGTTTGTTGTTGATAGAGATGCCTGCAATGTTACCTTCTAAGGACAAATCTCGGTATTCACAAATTAATATCACACGAAAAGAAAATGACAAGGAATTATTTAAAGAATTGCAAGGAAGAAAAGAAAATACGGAATGGTGTAAATGTGGGCTGTGTATACATATGAAAACGGGCCACGAAAGTGTGTGTTGTTGGGACTGTGAAGTAATTTGTAGACTGTATAACACGACATTGCTCATTCGATAGCGTTATTATAAATAAAGATACACTAGTTGCCAGGCGTTATCAGTTAATACTTAGAGCTAATATAGTTCAAAAACAAAATATTTTTCAAGATACGAACAGAGTCACTTTCAGATTCAGAATCATCTTTTGCGGTAGTAGAAATTTCTGAAATGCTAAAAGAGCTATCTAAATCACAATTTTTAGAAGAAACATTCAATGAATCTGTGCAAACTTTGACATACGAGTTTCATTTCCTAGTTCACACTGAACGCCTACGCTGTTAGAAACTGAATTTTCGTCATAAATACTAGATTCCACATTCATGATTTGTCCATTCCCGGATACTGAAGGATTACTGTTCAAATCTTGCAACAACTCTCTCATTTCCTTCTTCCTCGAGTACGACGATTTTCTTTACTTCATTGGCGGTGTTTCAGATTTCCCACGCAAAAGAAGTGATGGCACAGCACTTCTTTTTTAAACAGATTGCGGGGTTTCTCCAGATAACTGTTTTCGTAACTGTACCGAAAGCTCGGCATCATTTTCTTCAAAATGTTGTGAACAAACCGTACTGTATTTAGTAGGAACAAATTTTTCTCTTTTTATTTTTATCAGCCATTGCTTATTTACGTTCGGGTGACTTATCTCTGTTGGGAAATCGATGGAAAGATATTTTAAGTGTGTTATCACTCTTCGACGATGAGTTTGTACACCCCACAACACAACAATAAACCATTGTTTGAACAGATACTCACTAAAAAACTGTAACAGTAGACAGAATACTGTGAAATGTCTTTCACCGGGCGAGACTGAGCCAAGCCTTCGTCAAGCGTGACGTCACGCGCCCATCGCTTTACAATAAATATATTCGTTTTGTGATTAAATGTGAAGGTGTAAAACATTTCTAACAGTGAATATCATTTCTTAAAAACATTTTCTTTCAATCCGTATGAATAAAATGATACTGAATTTTTAGTTTACTTTTCCTTTAAGTTAATAATTGATTTATGCAACAATAATAGTTTATTTAAAAATAATGTAAAAAATGTAAAAGCTATTCTCTTAATGGATTAGTTTTTTTTAAATACTGCAGATATTCCGAAGATTATAGATGATGTTATTGATATATTTACACATAGATAGAAGAAAGAATCACTCGGAAATATTGATACTTGTGGAAGTTATCACGGAAACGGCATTTCAGTGCACGAAATGCGACTGCCTTTTTTTTAACGATAATTAGGCCTACTCATTACTGTAACTGTTTAATTATTTCTGAAAAACTTGGAGGTTATAATTTTTCGATTGTTTCAATTTTGGATCATTGGGCTTCTTAAATTTTGGGTTTATGGACTTTTTAATTTTGGATTATTGGACTTCTTAAATTTTGGGTTTATGGACTTTTTTAATTTTTTGATTTTTTAAATTTTGTATCTTTGAATTTTTTAATTTTGGAATTTTGTATTTTTTAATGTTGGATTTTTTAAATTATGGATCTTTGAATTTTTTATTATTTTTATTTTTTAATTTTGTATTTTAAATTTAAATTTTGGATTTTTTAATTTTTTTAATTTTGGATTTTTTAAATTTTGGATCTTTGACTTTTTATTTCTTTGATTTTGGATTTTCTATTTTTTAATTTTGGATTTTTAGATTTTTATTTTCGGTTTTTAATTTTGGACTTTTGGAATTTTTTCATTTTGGATTTTAAAATCCTTTTAAGTTCATTGAGTTGATTGTTTTCTGTGCAGTCCGTCACAGCCCCGCTACTTCCGTGACGGTTTTCTTCGTAACGCAACTTTCACTTCAAAAAATGTTATTGTAGCGTAGAAGTAGTCAGTAAAGAGCATGTCCAAATACAAGGTTATAAAATAGTTCGTTGCTGAGAAAAAGAATGAATTTCACCTACTTCTCAGCATCCAAACCTGTATGTCCCCCCACCCCTTTCAGTTAAAAACACATAATTTGGAGGTGAACACACTGAGTAATGCCTATTTTAATTATCACTTTCGTGACGAAAAAAAGGAATTCCGTTGAAAATCTGGTCTTTGCTCATAAGCCAAATCGCGTACTTAGTACGCAATTAGAGATCACATAGTAGGCATCTGGGCAAGGAAAGATCCTAATAATACAATAACTGTTGCAAATTTATCAATAGGCTGAAGATGATTTAGTTAAGCCTAAATGCATACCAATGAAATCAACATAATTTGATGCCTTGCCATTCACTATCTACAAGCAACGATGTACAAGCTACATAATCAACATCTACAAGATCAGACGTGAAGAAGCATTCTACAAAAACACCTCAAGACCAGTGAACTTTATAATAATAGACAGTGTGAGTAAATAGGAATAAGTTGATATTACATAACGTTTTATATGAAACTTCTAACTGGTAATAAAGATATTACCTTTATAAAGATAGACAAAGATAATGTATACATCTACCTAAATTATAATTTTAACACACTGTGTTAGTGTTTTAATATTTTTGCACAAGTTTAATTATAATATAGGCCTAAAAAATGTTTAGCAGAAATACATTGTTGAAATTTTAATCAAATCAAGGGCGCAAATAAGAAAATAGGCCCAGGTTATTTAGAATCTTAAATAACTTATAGGCCTAACTTAATTTGGTTCAGTGTGTTCTGTATGTTGTAGCCTAATAAAGAAAATATTGTACTATAAGAATAAACTTGAGTAAGTTAAAGGCAAATATCAGATATATTATTTTAATGAGAATATAAGGTGGACACTTATAATTAGGGGCGGATGTCTACGACATGTCATATTTTCCCCCTTTGCATTATTTCAGGTTTCCGACTAATTTAAACCCGATTACAAGCATCCTGGTGAAAATGGAACGGCTTTTATTGTGCATATAACTGCATATTTAGGAAATGTTCAACTATTGTAGCATATTTAATGTGAATATGCATATTTAGGTCATATTTTTTTTGCATATTTGTGTGCTTATTAGGCTAAAGAAATTTTGAAGTTTCATATCATATTTTGTAAATTTTGCATTATAATGATACTTTTTGAGATTTTACAGATATTTTAAATAATTAACATTATATTTTAATAAATTGAATTGCAATGAAACTTAAAAAAAAGTATACCGTACATAATGTGCAATTGGTAAAGTCATATTTTAAATTTTATTGGTCATATTTTAATGTTTTTTAGGTCATAAATGCATGCATATATCCTATTTTTTTGGTCATAGAAATCCGTCCCCTACTTATAATTTATTATAATACCACCTTAATTGGGAAAAATGGAGTTTATTACTACTGATACACATGCCGCCACTGATCACATGGTACGGGTTCTGTGGAGGGGGTAAGAGAGGGAACATTATTCCTCTCATTTAAATTGCAGCGGAGGGACTTTCGAGGTCTCTGTTCGTTATCGGCTGGGTGCCCATAAAACTTCCTTCGGTAATAAATTACCTCTTACCACTACCCGAGTTCTGGAGCTCTCGAGCAACCCCGACACGGTGTCACGAGTGTAGCACGCGCCGCAAAAATCCATCCCTAAGCAGCCGCTAAATTGTGAATCCAATCTGACTGGATAAGTAAATCCTTACGATCCGGTGTAAGCTTTCATGCATTTGTTTAGGAATATTACTTACTTACTTACTCAATGGCAATAAATAGACAATTCCTCAGCAAGTTAAAGGAACATTATCTATTTTATGGAACCTGAAGGTTCATTGCCGCGCTTACCTGAGCCCGCCATTCAACCCTATTCTGTGCTAAGTCCATCCAATCATCCCTCGTAAATCCTACTTCCTTTAAATCTATTCTAATATTGTCCTCCAACCTACGGCTAGGTCTTCCAAGTGGTCTTTTCCCTTCGGGTCTCCCAGTCGATACTTTTCAGATATGTTTTGCCCCCCTCATGCGTGCAACATGTTCAGCCCATTTCATCCTTCGTGATTTAATTACCCTTACTATATCTGGTGAAGAGTACAGGTCCTGAAGGTTTAGGAATATTATAGTATCTATATTAGCCTACATTTTCGTGGGCATGATGTCATCCGTGTCGTAGATTTACGGCACGAAAGAAACTCCAAGCCTAAATTAGAGCCTCTGAACAAAATTTCTCGGCCCTTTCACGTCCAAGTAATACCTTAGTTTCCGGAGGGGGGGTTGAGAGGCGATGGGCTTACCACCTGTCCCTCTGCCCGGAAATTAAGCGTAACAAAAATCCCATAGGTAACAGAAACCTCCACTTGGAGGCCCTTCGCCCCAACATAGGGGATATAAGGTCTATGCTAAATATCACCTCGTAACATATTTAACAGCCATTCTTTTATAACATAGGCCTACACTTCATGGAAAATAATAATAATAATAATAATAATAATAATAATAATAATAATAATAATAATAAAACTGCTGATCAGTGGCGTGCGGTGAAAATTTAGGTGAGGGAAGCAATATAGTCTAAATTTTTATAAGCCTATAATAAAAAAAAAAAAAAAAAGAGTGCGTGGAACGCCACGCGACAGAAGTAAAACTTTATTTAATTTGTTTATTTTTTTCAATTTTTTATTATTGGATTTTTTCAATTTTGCATTATTGGACTTTTTAATATTGGGTTTTTGGACGTTTTTAATTTTGGATTTTGGACTTTTTAATTTTGGATCTTTGAATTTTTGATTTTTTAAATTTTCGATCTTTGAATTGTTTATTTTTTATTTTTTAAATTGTTGTTATTAGGATTTTTAAATTTTTGATTTTATTATTTATTAAGTTTTAGATTTTTGGATGTTATAATTTTTAATTTTGTTTTTTTAAATTTTGGAAATTTGTATTTTTTAATTTTGGATTTTTAATTTTTTTTAATTTTTAATTTTTGGATCTTTAAATTTTGGATGTTTTAAATTTTTTATTTTTTGGACTTTTAAATTTTGTATTGTAGTTTTTTAAATGTTTTATTTTTAGATTTTTTCAATTTTGGTATTTTTGATTTTTTAATTTTTTAATTTTGAAATTTTGAATTTATTATTTATTAAATTTTGGATTTATGTTTTAATTTTTAATTGTTTCTTTAAATTATGAAAATTTGTATTTTTTAATTTTGGATTTTTAATTTTAGATTTGTGCGGTAATGAATTTCCGGGTTCCATAAAATAGATAATATACCTTTAGATTGGTTAGGAATTGATTTCGTGACGGTTTTAGTGTGACTGATTTTCCCGATTCACCCTCTACCGCCACTAAAGAAGTTTTACTTCAAAAATGACAACTCACCCGATTTATTTGAAGAGCAAATCAACTCGGCTATCTTTGGCAGCAAAATCTTCTATAATCTTTTTTTTTCTATGGCCAAAAATACCAACTTGGACATTCTGCTTTACTCAGAGCGAAGGACCGCGAAGCCTTACTGAAATACTGAACTGAACTAAATCATGTATGGGGTGCATGGTCAAGGCCGAAGCGAGGGTGGTAAAAGAGAAATATTTGCCAGTCTCCCACCCAGTCACAAGGGGAAGGGAAGGAGATAGCATGATGCTCTTGACAGTTCGTTCGGTGACGTCGAGCCAGGGAACCACTTCCCCTATTCTTCCAATTATGCTTCCCAATAAAACCTTGCTTGTACAGAGGTATATAACACACATAAAAAAGACGATTTTGAGGGCAAACAAGTATCTTGACACTTGCTAAAGTAACCTTATGGTTTTACAACACAACATAGGGCACATAAGAATACATAAAACACTATGGTTTCAACATTATTTTTATAAAAACAGCCTTTTAAATGCGTTCATATTTTGACCCGTGGCTCGGCGGGAGACTGCAAATTCAAACCGCCCTGTCCCTCGTTCGGCGATTTTACGAAAATACACGAAGCACTTCATCCCCTCATCATAACCTCAGGAGGAGTGGAGCAAGCTGGGCTACGGCCCACATTTCAGACTTCCACGCTGTGACGAAATTGTAGCGAGTAAAATTTGCTTCCCGCGAATGAAAGTTAAAATCATAAAATATTATATTCCTGATAATTTAAATTTACTTTATAAAATAAATTCTTATTTTTGCATTAACTAGAGGAAGCATTGCTTCCATTGCTTCCATGGACGGCACGCCACTGCTGCTGATTCTAGTGTTAAAATCAGGTAGGCCTACTACAAAGTGAAATATCTGAATGTGCGGGAACAGGCGCTTCCTTGGTACAATTTTGTTCAAAATTATACTATTTTACAGTTTTAAGTCAGAAGTTCAGAAAAGTTAAGGATTGAAGACAAAATAAGCTGTTTTAGATTAACAATTAACAATTAACACGATTGTAAGTTGTTGTGTATAAAGGAACAAATCTTACACAATTGTTATTATATCCACAAATTTTCAACCAGCTATGGTAAGTAAAAGTATCTTTTTTCTACGATTTTAAAATAGAGTACAGTGTATCACAACCGTTACAAGAAACATGGAAACTTTAAATTGCATCAGATTGAGTATTCTGATCATGCAATAACTTCTTATGGAAAACTGTAGTAAATGAATTTTTGGATGGAACTAATATTTCATGTTAAATAAAGAATGAACTTGAGTTTTATGTATAACCTGTCACATTAGTTACACTGTATCTGGTATCTGGTACCCTATGATCCCCAGGTGAGGCGAAGGGGCCTCCAATGGAGGTTTCATTACCTATACTAATTTTGATATGCTTATTTTCCGAGAGAGGGTAGAGGGACAGGGCCGAGAAATTTTGTCCAGAGGCTCTAATTTAGGCTTGGAGTTCTTTTACGTGCCGTAAATCTACGACACGGGACCCCCAGCTTAAAGTCCCTCCCGGAGGACTCCGTGCCCAGGATTTTTACGTCCTGAAAAATCCAGCGACCGCGGCCGGGTTTGATCCCGCGCCCTGCGGACCTAGAGGCGGGCACGCTACCTCTAGACCACCGCGGATTAGTTACACTACAAAACATATATTTTCTAAAAATTAAAATAAAATTTATGATAATCACTTACTTGGGTAGGTAATGTTAGCCTTTATATACCAGTGAAGTATTTCTAAATTATATTTATTCAAATATTTTAACAGATTTTGAAGCCAATGTAGAACTAAGTGTAGAGGCAGGTGTCATTTTTGTCAAGCAATACAATTTTTCAGAGCAATAATATTGAAAATTCACATGACTGCAAAGGGGACCACAAAGTAAGTAGGCAAGTATGAAACTTTCTAAAAATGTATTAAAATTTTTAAAATTAGCTGTTACCTCGTGTAGATTCACATCCGTTACTAAAAGAATGGACAGACAAAGGCGGGCATTGCGAAAAACGAGATTTACCCCTAAGACACAAAATGGATAAAAGTGCAACTGGTTAAAGCATAATAAAGTCATCTGGATGTGAAATGTTTCTCCGTTGCTTCTATCAACATGTCCACATTATCGACATCTCTTGACAGGCGATCTATTATTTCCTGACCCGTAAAATAACGTGTGAAATGTCGTCACCATCCACGCCATTCTTTTGTTTCAAAATATTAAAAAAAATCATTCAGTAAAACCGCAATAGTTCAATTACAAAGCTAAACCCTTAAACCATTTTCTATTGTGTCCAAATAGTATATTGCGATACAAGTGCCGTAAGGCACGTTTACGGGTCGAGGAAACAGATTAAGTTTTCGAGACCCGTAAATGCCTTTACGGCCCGTGTGTTGCATGCTATTTTTTGCACGACGGTTACTTATATCAATTTAATTATATTAATTGTGATATTACCTGAAAATATTATGTAAATACATTCTTGAAAATAGATGTTTATTTCAGAAAGTGATTAGCATGTGTTTGTTGTTATGGGAACCGAATATTTGTCCTGGGGGCCGTACCCATAAAGGCTTGTATTATGAAGTGTATCGTAATGAATTATGACGTAGCGCTTGGACCGTAAGTAATTTAACCTCATCGCAACCGGCCTTAGCAACAAGACTGTGTGGGAATGTCAACTTACGAGCCATGTAAACAACGTTCGTAAGTACCACTTACTAGCTAAGGAGTGCAAAAACGAATATTGGAATTCTATCTATCGCGTCATTTATTGTCATTAAAGTACAAAATTTATAGCTTATAGGCCTAGGCCTAGAATTGAAAATGTTAATTTTTAAAATTAAGTTTATAATGATTTTTATCACTTACTTGCTGCTTATGAATGTCTGACTATTTTGACTATTGAGCCAATGAATCAGTATAGTCCAGTTATTCATTGCATGGCCAGACGGCTTTCTTCTGTTAGGTGGAAAATTTTGCCGACAGCTCAACACATGCTCTTTATTTTTACCGCACCAATCAGCTACTTACTTCAACCAATCAAAATCTAAGAAAGTCCTGTGACGACTGTGACAGCTACTAGTCTACTCCGCGTGGAGTGAAACGTGGGGTTGCAAAATCTAGTTACAGTAATCGATAACACGTGGGAACTGATTAAAGCGAGGGAAGAACTGAGGTCAGTGATAACAATGAGAAAATATTGCACCGTTTTATTTATTTATTGATTTATTTAAGGTCGCTTTTTAACCATTAGGGTCACCAGTTCCATCGTTGCTTTTGTTTTGGAAAGCGGAAACCAAACCGACCTAGTCAGATCAATTAACATAGGCCTAAAGAAACACCAACTTAATGGTTTAATCCTTCGAAGCCACCTGGGTATGCACTGAAAAACTCCATTATAAAAGCTGAGACCTAGTTAAAAAATGGGAGACATTTTCCGGAAGATAGTATAATGCTGATTCCTGTACAGATGTAGGCCTAAGTGTAATTTACTTTATTTGCAGAACCTATATCACAAGAAGAAGTGTTTGTTTGTCTGTCTGTATGCGATGCCCAGCGAAATCTACTGAACGAAGAGATCTGTAATTTTAAACATAGGTGGACTGAAGGGTGGGCAAGTGCACTTCAAAGCAGGATTTTTAATTTTCGCTTTCCCTTGCGAGTTATGAGTCAAAAACTGGCAGAAAACCTGCATTTTTTGCTCTTTCGAAGCATCATATTTCAGTAATAGGCCTACATTTCAATTTTCAAGTTAATTGCAGGTGGCTGTGCCTATTTTTGTCATACCTTGGAAATAAAAGCATCGCGATCGCTTGAATTTTGTAAGCCCACCCTGGTCGATTCATTTCTTTACAATGTCAAGGAACGCAGACATCTGAAATTTTCAACATAGATGGAAGAGGGATAATGAACATTGGCCTAAATAGAAAAACATTGTTCGAGTTGGACGAAACTCACTATGAAGGGGTTTTTTGGGCCAGGGAACTCGAATCTAAGGTTGTTTTTCCAAAGCTGCGCTTTCTAATCGTGGAATTCACTGCAAAGCCGGATTTTTTGCTGTTCCATTAATTATTAATCGTTTAGTTTAGGTCTATGGATGTTTCGCGTGCAAGTGTTAAAAAAAATATGTTTTAATTATTTTGCTCTTAATTTTTAATCTTCCAATTAATTATCGTGGACGAAGCCGCAGGGATCTTAATGGAACAACATAATTGGGCCTATGTGAATGTTCTAGCTGATATCGATGAATACTGGTAAGCTGTTTCTCGAAGGGTATTGTGGATGGATGTATAATTGTACTTAGTTCATCCTATCGAGGACATGTCTTTATCATATTTATAGGAGACAGTAACGAAATTTCATTACATATTGAGTCAAACTGTCGAGTGATTGGTTGATTTCAGATTCATTCTAATTTGTTACTGGTCCAAATCAAAAGGATACGTATCAGTTAAACAGTCAATATTTCTATTTTTCTACTCACAAAAGCTGGATAAAGCAACTGGCGAAATTCATATGAAGCAAACTTCACACTCACCTGGAAAGAAAAAAGTGATTAGGTCATCAGCAAATAGGATACCCTTATTCTCAACATTACATATTTCTGTCCTTAACCTTTTAACTGCTTGTTATATTAGAACCTTCAATAGACCTGCACCAATCTGGTTGTCCCAGTTGGTCCCAATTCGACCAAATTCATATTTAAATATATATTACCGCTGCAAACGTATGTATAATTACAGGTATTTGTATTTTAGATTTTGACAAACTCAGAGAACTGTATGATATATATATATATATATATATATATATATATATATATATATATATATTTTTTTTAATTTTTAATATTTATAAAATAATATACATAGGCTAACTGTTACACACTGGTTTTAAAAACAACACATCTGACTGAGTTTGTAATTATTGTTAAATAGTTGGTCCACACGTCTTGTAATTTATTTGTTAGCTAACAGTTAAATGTACAATTTTTGTAATTCAACAATTCAGGTAAAATTCACATTGAAAATTCTACCACGTACCTTTTAGGAATTGTGATCTTAATATTTTAATTCCGGGGTGCGCGGGCAAAGGGAGTTAAGTCCACCATCCTAAAAATGTTAGATATGTCTATAAAGTTGTAGATAAAAATGTTCTCTACATTTGTGTTAAGTCCAATAAGTCATATTCAAAATTGTACGGTAGTTATGGATGTGTGCCTCATGGGTTTATCCATCTCCAAAGCTATGTTGGGCTGGTATAGTGTGTTAAGTCACTCTAATTCTCAGTAGCCAGAAAGTGGACTTAACTCTCTTTGCCCGCGCACGGCGGAATGTTGGTATTTAGTGGTGATTAGGCGGAATATACTCTACCCTCTATTATTCGAGGACTCAAAGTAATCTGGGCAAAAACTCTCTATTGTAATAAAATATAATATATTACAATGATTTTGTAGGTCTACATATACCAGTCTCAACATTTCCCCCTTCGACCCTCTTTCCGTTGCTCCCATCGCGCTAATATACTGAGCAAGGCAAACTCCAAACCGGACTGCTCAGTATTTGACGATAGCTGCCCTAAATCGCCCTAAACACATGCTGAGCTGAATAAAACTTTTTCAGCCATTTGAGAGGAAATGTGAAATTTCCGAAGTTAATTTTGCTATCACAGAAATCCAGACATAAATCATCGATTTCATTCTTACCTTCAACAGACCTTTATTAGATCATATGTCATTGTAAAGATCTACCTCCCCATGTATAGAATCTGAGTGCGCCATTATGTAAGCAAAGAGGCTGGAAGGTATTGGTACATTGCACCTATTGTTACTTCTAACATCGAGGGAAGCCCTAGCATTCACCTGGCTATACAATAACAAAAAAACTTTTTTCCAAGACTTCGATACAATTTCCTCGGTTCTGATATACTGTTAAAAATCACCACATTACGGAAGAGTGGTTTACCCCCAGTCATCGGGAAATGGGTGGTGGAGGAGGGGCGTATGCTGCATTCAGGTAACAATGGAGTGGCTGAAATCCACAACCCCCCCCCCCCGTCCTGCAGTCTATGAAAGGGGGAATAAAAATTATATTCAGAGAACAGAAATTCTGTAGCCGGAAAAAAAAAAATCGCGTAATCAAGCAAGCTGAAGTATTTTCTGTTGAGAACGAATTCTTATAGATTTGAACTCCAGGTACGTCCATTCTGATATATCCTCGAAATCATGAACTCTCGGATGACGGTCTTATCTTTATTGAGAACTAGAAGTGAGTCAAAGTTGTATAGCCCACTGATGTAAAATACGATATGACCGAAGTCAGCCCATTTCTTATTGTTAAATTTTATTAGTTCTGCAGTCTATGGTACAGTTTACTAATAATATTAGCAATATTTACTAATAATTTAGAGCCATGAACTCATAACTAATATAATTAGAAAATATTATTATGAAACAGAAGATTAATAACAATAACTAATATTGTTACCGTATTTTACGGACCATAAGACGCATTTTTTTACCTTGAAAACAGAGCCTTGAAGTTAGGTGCGTCTAATGGTCCGAAGTACAAAAAAATAATATTATGGTAAATATTGCCAGAAGACCATAGTTATAAACAAGGTGTTATAAACGATAAGATAGTTACAACTTTTGGCACAGAATGTACATCAGTGCACTTGTCACAATCGTAAAATGAGGGTAGCTGGAGTCCAGGTATACGAAAAGAAATGGATGTTGAGTTCTCTTATACGAAAGGAGTTATCTCAGTCGGATGGTTTAAATAAAGGCAATGACCTCTAAACAGCCTTGTCCCATTACACTTACCGTATTGTGAATTTAGGATTAGGATTAGGATTAGGATTTTCAGTCTTTAATGAGAAATCAGTTCGGTAGCCTAGTTAAAATTTACGCGATGCCACCTGTACAGAAGAGATATTCGCAGGTTTTAAGTTAGAAGCGATTTACACTGATTCCATTGTACAAGTTATAATTCGTTTATGCAATGAAGTATATATTTCCCTTTAAAATTTGTCGTTTAGAATCACGTTAAATTTATTTTCCATTAAATGTCCATCCTAAAATCAAGGTGCGTCTTATGGCCCGGAGCGTCTTATAGTCCGTAAAATACGGTATATATTTGATAATAATATGAGTGTAAAAATACTAAGAAACAGGGCCCATGGATAGGAGAGAACCGCAATAGAAATACAATCATTATTCATTGAAACTGACCCTCGCTCTGCTCTGCTTAGGGGAAGGAAGTCTCAGTGGACTTGGGTCACATCGTATTTACATTTCATTAGCAGGCAGTTTACTTTCTACTTGTGTCCGCCAGCCGATGCAGTTTCGATACCGTACTCGAGTGGATGGAAATCAAATCACTCCAATTGCAACAGTTGCAGTTCACAGCTGCAGCGAATCCGCTTCAGCAAGCGTAGTTGATGTGCTGAATAATGCCACTTGTTATGCTAATTCTTCCGAAGTGTGAATTTAAATTCAGCTAACAATTGTTTTATACGAATAAATGATAGCGTGCTTTCGGTGCTGTTAAATGAATTTAAACAAACTTACTAGGATATAGCTTTCACATGTAAACGGCTGTAAGGCTAATAGAAAAGAACACTACTGAAATTCGATGGAAAGTAATGCGGAAAAAACCATCTAAATATATGGCACATAAAATAAAATCAGGTAAACTGATATAGCAAAGTGTCAGAATACTTTTGTTTAATCTATGATAATTGTAACTATGATATGCAGAAAAGAAGTTATTTTTGTAATCTATCTCCGAGTTAACCTCCAGATCGATTCATTAAGAAGGGCTTGCGGAAGAACAAAGGTCTAAAGTTTCGTACTTAACCTTCATTCAAACTCGTATACACTGATGTAAGAAATTCATAAAATATATCAACATTTGTAAAAGTATGTAAAACATCCTTGTAAGTATGTAAAACATTTTTTGTAATTTTATTAGCTTTAAGTCATTTATTTTTATTATTATTTATTGTATGTATTTGTGTTTAATATTTTTTGTCTCCTTTTTATAAATTTGTCTTTTCTTTTTCTAGCTCTGTTTTACATTTTTCACCTTTTTTATAAGTGTGTCATTCTTTCTCATTTTGTTTTTTGTTTCTCCTCTTTCTCCACTCTGATGTTCTGAATCTACACCCGAGCACGAGCAGTCTGCTCATTCGGGTGTATTTCTAAATAAATATTTGGTTCTTTTCTTTCTTTTTCTTTTCTGTACTTTAATTTTGAAATTTGTAAATGCTTTTTGTTTATTTGTGTATTTTTATATTTGTATTTGTACATAAGTTTGTAAATGTAATTTAAATAAATAAAAAAAAATCACAAAATACTCTGGCAAAAAACTCCGCTTAATGTACGTAGGCCTAATTATTTCACAGTAATATAGCTTCTGTATATAACAGTATTCATGGAGTAGTCATTTCAACTTGATCAACGAAATAACAAACATCTGACTAGTTTGATAATCATATGTGAAGGAATACGTCATGGCTAACTGCATTGCAACTTCCAAAGCCGTATATGAACAGTTGTAAAACAATATGTTATCACGATAACTGATTTGCATTTGATAAATTCTTTCTAATATAGGTCTATTACCATAAAATAGGCATTGACCATTACTCCTGTACCAATATCAATAGGCTTCTTCCCATGGACGTTATAAATGCGTATACCAAGTTTCATGAAAATCCGATAAAGCTTATTTGAATCATCGCGCGTACAGTAGCCTACATAGGCGTACACACGGACGGACAGATATTTTCCCGTCCCTCACACTAACTTATAACTAGAGACCGGATTTTAAAGGGAATTCCTTTTTTTATATTTCATCACAAAACGTGATAAAATTGAACAGGACATTACTGAGTAAGTTTTAACTGCAAATGACCTAGTTTTAACGTCCCTTTTTTCCCTTTTTTAGGCTCATATCCCTTTTTTTAGGAACTTTCCCTTTCCAGTACCTTTTTTGCTAATTTATTTTGAAAAATTCGTAAATTACCCAGTATTTGGTAAGATGAAAACATTAAAAATTGTTTTCACTGATTCACCATTGAGAAAATAATTCCTCCCAGCAGAATAAAGCGTTACAGGGAAATTACAGGCTTGCCATTGCCTAAGTTTCCCATTATAACAAGGTGGGGAACGTGGATTTCGTGTGTTATTTTCCTTTGTGAGAATTTCAACAAGATCAAAAAATTTCTTCAGTCATTAGATGCTACAGAATCAGCAGCTGTAGGGCAAGCAAAGGCTTTACATAAAACAAACATGTATCTCTCTGCTGAATTTTTAGGCTCTCTTACTTTTATATCCCTTTTTTCTTACCTTTTTTGGCAATAATTTTCCCTTTTTTCCCACCTTTTTTTGGCAATAATTTTCCCTTTTTTCGTCCTTTCTTGGGTGAAAATTTTCCCTTTAAAATCCGGTCTCTACTTATAACTTAAGTACAATTCTGACACTTCATATACAATACTCACATGATCATTATGATTTTTCTGCTTAACTATTACTGACTATTAAATTCATTAATCAATGACAAATCCAATATAAGTTTATGTGGAAATAAGTTTATGTGGAAGTTTATATTGGAATCACTGTGTCCATCGCCACAATTTTACCGTTTTATTTTTATTACTTTCATTTTATCGCACCTATAAATTCACAAGGACAATACACTGAAACAACTTCTTTCCTATAGATTCTAAGATTAAAAAAAAAAAAAAGATACGGAAATAACTAAATCGTATATTTCCAAGATAAAACGATCTTCAGCTAAGACGAGGTATACATTTTCATAAAAGTTTTATAATTTTAGCATTTTTTAAGTCTGACTTGTCCGTTCGGGGCAACGGGATTTTTTTGCATGGACTGACACCAGCATCAAAAGTACCAAATGTTTGTTGTTAAAAAATTTATATTGCAATTTCAACTCCTGTTGTAGCCTATCCAATAGAAGAGTCAGATCTGAACAAAAACATGAAGTTGTTATTATTAAAAAGGCTCCAAAATCGAGCATTTCGGTGTAGATACTCTGTACTCTAATGGTGCTGGATCAATCACAAACGAATATGAAGAAGACGGAGAAGAAGAAAAATTAGATATAAGAAGAATAGCAACTCAAACCCCATTCCAAGAAGGGAAATATGAAGAGGTACAGGAGGTTAAGATAAGAATGTGGAGATAGTCCCTTTAACAACGGCTATTAACTTATCTGAAACTTGGTGTTCTCGTCTACCCCAGAGGGCATAATTACTTGGTGTATCAGTGTTTGTTCTTTATATACCTTGTGGTTTGTTATAACTTGGTTTTATTGGGACAAGTAATTGGTGCAAAAACATTCTTTCCCTTCGCATGGAGCTAGTGATTTTCTTTTAATCCTCCATTCAGCTCCTCTTCTCTTGATGGTTTCCCATCTCCGAGCAGTTGTTTCCATTTGGCTGAGGGATTAACTGAATTTAATTGAAGTTTAATGTCGTTACTTCAGACACTCAGACATTGGCAAAGCAAAATCACATACCTTCCATTCTAATAGGTCTACCCCTCCCGTTGCAATAGCAGTATTCATCCTAAACATAATACAGGGTGTTTCACGAAGTTTTACCGCCAGTAACAGAGCATGTTCCTGACGTTATTTGGAACAACTTTTCCTAATAAAAGTTTTACCTGTCTCAAATAATTACGGAGTAATGTAGGCCTAGATCTTTATGAACGTCTCGGTGTGAACAGAGCTCAACGTACGTACGTACGTTGCAACAATAAGAAAGAACAGTCCTGATAAATTACGGTACGCGACACGCGCCGTTCATACCCGCGCGTCAAAGTGCTTGGACGTACAGGGAGGCATCTTTGAAAATCTGATGGCAAACTAAGATAAAGGGCGAAATGTATGATAAGTATGTGAATTAAACCCATTTTGTTTCTTACTTTCAATTTCTGTGCGGATTTATTGCTATTTTATCACGAATGTTGAAATTTCAAACGCTTATAACAACGTAACTACAAGTCAGATCACATTTTTGTATTTACATTTTTTGTTCCAAATATCCTCAAGAATGCACTCAGAGAGTGGCGGCAAAACTTCGTGAAACACCCTGTATATTTTCGCTTAAAGGCAGTCAAGTTTTTTTTTATTTTTTTATTTTTATTTTTTTATTTATTTAATTCCTTCTAGCTGCGAGGCCATATCAGGAGTTCGGGATCTGTGTCTATACAGTAGGATAGGTCATGGAACTATTGATTGTCAATTATTTATATTATTATTGGTGTATTTTTATGGAGAAAATTTCAACTGATATTAATTTAAATGGATATGATACAAGATGAAATGGTGAGGATGATTCATGGTATGTAAAGATCCAATTCGGCATTTGCCTTTACGACTGGGGAGACCATGAAAAAAAACCCATGTCGAATTGGCTGGTCATGGGATTTGAACCTGGGACCTCCCGAATGCGCAGTAAAGTTGTTTAATTCTAATATCACAAAAATAATAAATCGATAATAATTCGATACTACTAGACATTCTAACACAATTATAATAAAGTAACAAGAGAATTAATTTCGTTAAATTTTAGGGTCCGATAATCGTCTAACTATAGGCGTAATATTGGAGATATAGGCTATACATGTTTCCGAAGATTATTGTAA
The DNA here is from genome assembly GCA_964059195.1 of Ectobius pallidus. Classification (NCBI taxonomy): domain Eukaryota; kingdom Metazoa; phylum Arthropoda; class Insecta; order Blattodea; family Ectobiidae; genus Ectobius; species Ectobius pallidus. The sequence continues at coordinate 205,157,942 of CAXKWD010000001.1, read as the reverse complement.
TATATTTCCAAATCATTAGGACAAACATGTTCTGACGAGACTCTAACCCAGGACCTTCGATTATTCGTGCTGACATTCTTCCTACCGTGCTAAATGAGTTCGTGACACGATGGAAGATGGAATATTTCTTCTATAATAATCATTAAGGATCGAACGCACTGAAAGACTTATGGCCGGTTTCTATAAACTCGCGAATTTCCTATGGGTAAATTATCCAATGGACAGAATTTACACAAGAATAACACTACACAAACATAAATAATTTAAAGATAGCAATCACATACACTTGTGGGAGTTTCTAGATAAATGTCGTCTGGGTAAATATGAAAGTGACAGAAAAAATGTTCCTACAAACTCGGGCTAGATCTTCCCAAGAGTAAATCTTCGGGTTAATTTATCCTTTCATGGATGGCTGGATAAATTTTAACCTCTTTGTAGGACCAATAATAATTTAAACAATGAGAATCAAAGCCTTCTGAATTAAATTAACTGTACAACTCCAAGGTCTTCCTCATTATATCATTGTGGGTGAAATGGAATTAATTTGTCCATGGATAATTTACCCATAGGTAATTCACAAGTATGTAAAAACCGGGCATAAGTCATGTATAGCCCATATACTTGTTTAAACTGAAAAATATTCACATAAAAATATAATGTAGATATCGGTAGCCGTACATTTCGATAGAACACACAATATTATATCAGCAGCAACTGCGTTTAATTATTCAAAGACTAGATTTTTTTGAAATTTTTTGTTTATGTTTATTTATATTTATTTATTTATTTTGTTAAGCATATGTGAAGGAATAAGTGGGATAACAACAGAAACGAAATTACAACAAATGCCTCCTGATATCTAATACAAGGCGTAGGCCTAATATAATAAATTTACAAACATCTGACTGCATTGGAGTCAAGGCCCTCAGTGACTAGCAACGCGGCTTCGTAATATAGTCATGATTTCCCATTTAAAAAGCATGTGACCTTTAATTAGTCGTTACTCCGGTTCCGGTCAACCGATGTGGTCCAAAATAAGTAGGCTTCTTGCCATAGACGTTATAAATGCGTATACCAAGTTTCATGAAAATCCGACCAAGGGTATTTGAGTTATCGCGCGTAGAGACACACACGGACGGACAGACGGACAGACAGACAGACGGTCAGACATTTTCCCTTTCCCCACACAATCTCATAAAGTACCTACCATTCTGGCACTTAATAATGAATTTCAGTTATTTCTTAGTACCCATACCTGTATGTCCCCTTTAAGGTTTAGAAGTTCGGGGGTGAGAGGAATTAAGTAGAAATGCCGTAAAAGACGAGGAAAGAAGGGCATTCTCTGGTGCTCACGGAGTTGGGCATGGCTGGACTTACTCTATTCAGATGATGCACGAAGTATGGAAAGCAGAATAAGTTCGTATTGAGCGGGTTCGTAAGAAGAGCTCCAGGGGATTATGAAAGAGAGAATTGCCTGGTAGTGACGTCAATGAAGGCTCTGACAGGTTGCGCATCTTCCTCTTCTTCTTCGTCCTTCCTTCCTTCATTTATCATCCTGCGTATCCTTATGGTGCGAGCGGTGAAGATAACTTAATAATACGACTCCAAGAGCACAGTGAGATACTATTATCCATCCCTTTCCATTTGTTTTCATTACCGGAGTAATATAAAGTGAGTATCTAATGCGGTCCATGTTAATCGTTCTGCATGATTCTGTTTACAGTCCCTTGTAGTTGTATAAGCTTGCTACGCTAGGTCAACTACCCACTTTAATAAGCAGAAATACTTTTTGTCTCTTGTTATACGATATACTTCAAATGTAATTAAAATATCTGGAGCAATAATTATACTCAAATTTGGTTAATTCGACGTTGGATAATTCGACGTTGGATAATTCGAAATATTGTATAATTCGAATAAATACTCATTCCCCTTGAAATTCCTATACAAATGTATGATAAAAATTTGCAATTAATTCGAATTTTTTAAGCTTAATTTGGATAAATCGAAGCCAAAATTTGTCTCATGTTAATGGTGTAAGGATTCCAAGAGTTCACTGCTTCCAGGAATTCCACAAGAATGCTCTATTTCGCTGAAGAACCCTAGTCGCTAGCAGCCAGCACCGTCCTAGACAGATCGACAGATTGACGCACACATACGTTCCTGAAAATTACATTTTTAGAATCAGAGGATCTTAAAATATATATTTATGCTGAAAAAATCGACATTCCTTTTTTAGAGTAGAACCCAAGACTTCCTCTACTCGTATGCTAGGGTATTGAAAATAAAAACTGTACACGGAGGAAAAAGTAGAGAACAGACACCTGGCCCAACCCCCCCGTCTGTCGGTCAGTCAATCCTAGCAAAGTTCATCAACCCAACCCCCATCCCCCAGCCCACAACCCACTGCATAGATCTGGTTCCCTTCAGTATGTCTGGGATGGGCTTGAGATACCTGCTCCCTACACCAAGACGTTTCCATGAAATCGGTTCTATATATACTTCATACATGATAGAAATTTTGTTTATGGAAAATACAGATATTTTCTTCATTTAGAATTATGTTGCTTATCACAGAACTTAGAAAATGTAATCATTTGTATCTCTGTATTTTTTCGACGGTATTACCATTTAAATTTAAGGTTTATTGAAGGTCAGGGTGAGCAAAATAGAAGCATAAATTTTTTTGCAATTTTTAAAAATGTGCTTTTTTCGTATTCGGTGGTGTTTTTACAAACACTGTTCATATAAGAACAAAATTTGCCTTTTACAAAAAGTTATTTACAAGAAATTAACTGTTTTATGTGCCCTGGTATTCTGACATCTCATGCCATCTATCCGCTAATTGTAAAAGCTCTTTCTATGAGTGGGTATTATTATTTCCTAGGATACAGCGTACAAACAACACAATGTTGTTCATCAGATACACATTACCAAAGATCTGGCTTTAGTAAGCACAGCTCTCGACGGTATTTCAATCGAAAACTATGTTAAAATCAAGGAAATAACAGCGAGTGCCTGGAATCGAAATTAGGCCTTTATAATACCAATTAATGCAACACCCACGCAATAAAGGTAAAGGCTGGAAGAATATTGTATAAAGGAGAATAACTTAAATAAACAAGTATACATTCAATATCGAGTAAAACAAAAAATATATTAATTAAATCTGAAGTGACTAAGTAAAGACACACAGTTTGATCTCGAACAGCTGATTCATAGCATCCTTGATGACTGTGAATTTGTCACCCTTCCGACCATTCTGTTTTTTTTCTCCTTTGCATTGCATCC